>CM053026.1:208045480-209362980 GCA_028564925.1 Lithobates sylvaticus
TGCCTGCGGTTTAGACATTAATGGATGTTTGTTGAGTTATGTTGAGGGGACAGCAAATTGACACTGTTATACAAGCTGTATACTCGCTACTTTACATTGTAGCAAAGCGCCATTTCTTCAGTGTTGTCACATGAAAAAGATATAATAAAATATTTACAAAAATGTGAGGGGTGTACTCACTTTTGTAAGATACTGTATGTGATGGAGGAATTTGCAATGACCACCAATGTAAAAGTGGAATTCACACTGACTACCAATCTAACAGGGACATTTAAACTTCTTTTACTTTGGAAGTCTGTATAAACACACATTTTTATAGGGGATGCTATGCTGAAAATTTGTGTGTTTAACTCCATTTGCTATCCATAATAATTTTCTTCTAAAAGTGTTCAATCCACAAACATAGTTACATAGTTTGTCAAGTACTACACTACTACACTACACTAACTAATATTAAACATAAATATAATTTTGGTTCAAATTTTTTCAAATGAAATTATAATTTTCTCAATTTATTGAGCTAATATGCAAGTGCTATCAGTAGTATTGAACGTTGGTCTTTAGCTTTCATTGGCCCTTATTGCTAAGCAGGAAAACAAAAGATTACAATTTTTTATATACTGTTGTTTAGACTTTATAGCATGTACATTCTCTTCTTTATTGAAGCAGTGATTTCTAAAGCAATTTTGGTTTGTATTACTGTACTATTGCAAGGACATTCTTGTAGAGCTCTTCATGTCTAATGTTATATTTAACTAAAACTGCTGTAAATGTGAATTGATACTTTGTAAGTGCTGAGTACAAGTGGATCCTGTTATTGGGTTATATCAAAACTTCAATTTGTCAGAACAATGACAGTTATAGAAAACGTGTCTGAATATGTAAAATGACAGTGAGTATTGTAATCATTTTAGCACAACCAAGATGTGTCACTCAGCATATTAAATCAGTATTACAGTATCCAAACATACAATAGCAACCACTACAAAGAAACTATGCTCAATACATTACAAATATGTGTTACGGTATTAACAGAATCCTTACCAGGACTTCCAGAACTTATTCTCTCAGTATCCCTGCTGGGACATTCAATAATGCTTTTTAAATCTTTGCCATGACCTCAAATGGTGCTTGCAAAATCCCTGATAGGACTTCCAAAGCTGTCTGCAGAATCCCTACCAGGACTTCCAATGGTGCTCACAGAATCCCTGCCAGCACTTTCATTAGTGCTTGAAGTTCCCTAAATTAACCCTGGGTATTTGCTCTGACCAAAGAATATTAAATCTCCAGCCCTGGAAGTGGCTGGTGCTGTGTCTTCTTGCCTGCTACCCTGCTTTGTGCAAAAGAGCTTGGGACAGACCCAACTAGGACAGCCTCCTACCCACTGATTATGACCCATGGAGAGAGCAGATCATTCTCGAATGATGGACAATAACATGATGAACACTGAGAGCGAGGCTTGAATTATTTCTATGAATAAGGACAATAAAGCTTCCCTTCTGGTGTGGATGGAAAGGTGTAAAATTGATCTTGTACAGGTTAATGGTCAGAAGAAATATAGTGGCCCTCCTGCCCTCCTGCAGACTGTGTTGGAGAGATTCCTTCACTTCTCTCAAGAAATCCATGAAGATAAATTAATTCCACTGCATCAAACTGCTGGAACATTGTATGAGTTGGTCTCATAGACTGTTGTAGACAGGTGTCGGAGAGTCTGTGGTGGGGTGGGATCACTGTTTATGTTATGTGTGTCTCTCCCATTGTGTGCCTCCTAGATGTCCATTCCCATTATTATTTGAGTTAATTGAATCACCTATTGTTTATGTCTGTTGGCTAATTTGACTAACTCTTGAAGGCTCTTATGATGGGATTAGCCTTAAATCAACTTTAGCTCGCTATCTAACCATTGTGTAATGTTTTGTGTAAATATTTGGTTTTATTGTTCATGTGGTGATTGACCTACCTTTGAAGTGTATAAAAAACCTGTATTTCTGTTCAATATTTAGTCATTCCTTTGGTTCTACCTCAACACCTGTGTGTACGATGCTTGGGGTAAAAGGGCTGGTATTAGCTCTCGGTCTGTTGGAACGATTTGGAGAGCAGGAGGCACTGTTTGGCGGAAGCACCCAAGCAAGGTGCCAAGCGTTCCATCACAGAGCTATATTACACTACTAATTTCCTGTTGGATCACTGCCCTGGATTGATTGGATAATTAGCTTGCCTGCTGCCTTACCACAACCTCTACTTTAACCTGACCACTCCCTTGCCTGCTTCTTGTCCACAACATCTGCCTAGCTCTGGTATCTGGCTTTGTGTTTACAGTTTCCACACCATAGCAGTACTGTTCCAGCTTCCTACATGGTGCTATGAGCTGTGAAAGCAAAGTAAACTGTGACCACTAGAGTTCTGGCAAATCTCCACCATCAGGTATTCTGATGAAGACCAGCAGTCATCTAGACTCTGCACCTCTGAGTATATGTATATACATATATAATATATATGTTAGGTGTATACATGGTAAGTAATATGTATAGTTGCATTTTTGGGCACCACAACATTAAGATGTGAACAACTACACCTTTGTGGTGTGCTGCATTGAGAATAAAGGTGTAGTTTTGTTATTATATATACCTAATAGAGTCCTTAAAAGAAGTACCCAGAGGTTTTATTTCAAACAGCAGATAAAGCAGCAATCAAAATCATTGAGGCATTTCATTGTGTTGCGCTTAGTCATAAGGCTCTTTATAAGAATAACTGTACTTTTAAAACATTCTTTTTTATTATCCAAGAATGCCACTTTGCCACTTTCTGCAGTCTGCAAATATAATTGTAAAAAGCAATTTGCTCCTCACAGCTGAATGTCTGTAATCACAAGGGATGGGCAGGGCTAACCTGCACATACTTTCTGGTGCTGCCTGCTTCCAGTAATTTGTGATCTGTTTCTCTAATGATCAAATGACGTCACTGCGGTATAGAAATCACCATTTATAACTTTGGACACTGAAGGCACTAGGTTTTAATATACAGTAACAAACAAAATGTGGTATATTCATTGTTGTTTTAATACCATACCATTAGCAATACCAAAGAGATTTTAACATATCATACTTACCTCCACTGTGCAGTTCGTTTTGCACAGTGTGGCCCCAATCATCGTCTTCTGTGGTCCCCCGGAAGCACTCGCAGCTCCTCCTCACATCAGTAAACCCTCTGGGAGAAGCGCTCTCCCGAGGGGGACCTTGCGGGCGCGCTCCCGAATCCAGCATTTGCGTGCATAGACACAGAATGCTGGACTCGCACCCGCCCCCTTGGATTTGATTGACAGCAGCGGGAGTCAATGGCTGCGCTGCTATCAATCTATCCAATCAAGAGCTGAGAACCCCGGGCAGAGAGAAAGAGCGCATCTCTGCCGAGGGAACGAAAGCCTCAGGTGAGTAAAATGGGAGGGGGCTGGTCAGTGTCAGAAGTTTTTTCACCTTAATGCATAGGATGCATTAAGGTGAAAAAACGTGAGGGTTTACAACCCCTTTAACAGTGTGGTTTAATGGCACGTGCTGTTTCAAATAAGTGGTAATAAAATATACAGTTATACTTTCAAACAATCCCTGAAGAATAAACAAATATATTGCAAAAAATAAAGAAAAAAGTACAGTATATTGCATGACTGTTACTCATTTACCAAATTTATGTTTTGGTGTGGCACTTTCCACAAACTCAAAGCTGAAAGATTTACAGAGTGATGATTAAAGGGGATCTTCACCAAACCCCTATCTATTGTTTTCTCTTTTACCCCCATTTACCACGAGGTGGTATAGTTACCAATTCAGCAGATCCAGTGTTGTCCCTCTGAGATCCTCTCATCCCTTGCCACTGCTCAGTCTCACGCCGTTGTTTCTGACATCACTAAGACCTGCCAGCTCTTTTTGGTTCAGCGGGCAGGCCTCCCAATGATGCACCACTAGTCTGGCCTCCCTCCTTCTTTGTTAATCATACATTATGCCTCTTGGGATATGTGATGTGCATATCCTAGGAATGCACAGTGGGCACTGTCCACTTTATTTGCCTACTAGGAAGATGATGTGCATGGGGGGGGGGGGGGTCCAAACACTTTTTTTTTTAAATATTGTTTTTTTTAAAACAGCGCTATTCATGTATGGGATGGGAGGAGGGGTGGAGTGGAGGGAATTTAATTAAGAGGATGAAGATCCGCTTTTAAGGGAAATTTTTACCAGAGTCATTTAAAATACATCCTACAGGCCTAATGCAGTATATTAAAGAGAATGAACAAGAGCAGGAATAAGTCATTATGGTTCACTTGCGTTGTGGGCTTGAATTAGCAAATTGATAGTGTTTAATGCGTAAAGTGTAGTGTTAGTTTGCTGTGCATGCTGATTATCCAAATAATGCTGCTTTGGTACCATCTGCTCTGAGAAGGTGTACTAAGGTCTCAATATTTTACCTGCAAATGAAAATAAAATAAAAATGAATGTGACCAGCTCATTAAGCATTCAAATGCTCATATGCCAACCAAAGCAGATGGTCAAAAATAAACCCTATGCCATGCTGTCATAGCAAAAAATGCAGCAAATGTATGGGTATTTTTATTGGAACCACCTTTTCAAGTGGAGGGTATGAAAACATGCTCCGTGTTAACAGCATGCATTAGGGCTTTTTTACATTTACTGTTTTTTTTTTTTTTACATCACATTTAATGATATTAGTATGCACGAGTAAAATCACTAACAGGCATTAACAGACAGAAACATTACAGAAAATGAAAATGTTATTTTAGACACCACAGGTCAGCTGGCATACACTTGTTTGCTGGAGCACAAGCTAAATAGCAAACCAACATCTTTGTAGTCTGTGCATTTGTGTCCATGAGGGTATAGTAAATTAGAATCTTTAGTAAATGAGGCCCAATATGTTCATTTTTGTAAGACACAGCTTCTCCCTTACAGATCACCTGTAGAGAATTAGCCACTGTAGCATGCCTGAGGTATCCTGATTCTGAATACATAAAGGCCTGCATGAGAAATTCATTAGTGCCATCACATTACTGCAAACAAGTAATTTAATGGAAATACATTTTTTATAATAACAGTTTATTATTTATATTACATAAATGCAGAACTTGACTTGGTGGCTTTACTAAGATTTATTTTCAGAAAAGCCACAAAAAACAAAGTCTTTATTGCTTCTGTAATGGCCATAATGTATAAAGCGTATATTAATCAAATAACTAATGTACTCATGGTAGATGGAAAAATTACTGATTTATAGCAAGCACAACTTATATTGTTCTAAAGCGTTCCACAGACGCAGGAAACAACAGAGGTGAGCACTCAATAAACAGGTTCAAGTGTACTATATACATTTTGTCAGTATAGATAGGATGGCTGAGAGGATGCACTAGTGCTATTATATTAGTGTTAACAAATCGCGTGAGACAGTCAATGTTCCTCGCAGAGAGGTTGGCCAGGGGAAAATGTTCCCATGTTTTGGAGATAAAAGGGACTATCAGTTTTGGCTGTGCTACAGCCCGTCTTATAGCCCTTTGCTTTGGCTCCTCTATAAGAAACAACACTCGTGGACCAAGTGCATTCATGGTTTGATCATGCCAACAGGCACAGCAGGGTAGGGCTGGTCTATATGGAGCCCTTGGATGAAACCTCTCACAGCACAAAAACTGGGGATGCCCTGTCATCCAATGCCATGCAGATTAGTCATTGTTGATGGTTCCAGACAGTGTTGGAGAAAGATATCAGAAAAAGTCTAGTGCAACCAAAAAATGAAATAGCTTTCATTTTGGACAAACTTTGCCTGTTAACAGATATCTGAAATTCTATGATTACTTGCCAGCAACCTGGAATATTTATATTAATAACCTGTTACACTGTTTTAACATTTCCATTGTTATTGAATCAGCTGTATTCCATATTAAGTTCAATAAACAATAAAGATAATTTGCTTCAATCCAAAATTTAGAGGGTAAGAAGGACCTCAAAACATCTGCAATTGATTGCGTTTCAAAGGGCGTTTTATAGGCACATTATGTCACCTGTTTTCAGACCTAAAGACATTATTGCACCACAACCACATGCATTGCATGCAATTGCGGGGCGGTTGTGGCACAGCCCCATTCAGATGCATGGTTCATGCTCAGTGGGCAGTACTGCCTGCCAAGCGTGACGGGTGGGGGGGGGGGAGTAATTTTTGCTGCACCGTTATGTACATCCTCACTGGTGCAGTGTGTGTACAACCCCTCTACTGCCCTTGCAGTTTAAGATAGAGTAATTGGGGGGGGGGGGGGGGGGGGCAGTAACAAATGCTGATCAAATTTAAATGAGGCCTCAGTAAATTTTTATAAATATTTTTAAACAAATGTCATCACTTTTGGTGCGCCTTCAGGTGACCCCAAGTTGAGTATATAAAAGTAATGTTCATCCAGTTGTCCATGGGACAAAGGTATGCACTCAACATCTAAATTCAACGTGTTCTGTAAGTGAATGCTGAGCATACTAAAAAGTTTAAAGATAAGTTTTAAGTTATTTTGATAGAGAGATTATTAAATAACTTATCCACCACAGATACAGTTTATGTGTACTTGGCTTACACCATAGAGATTTAAATAGGTCGATTCGCGACTGTTTTCACCCAAGATTCACACAAATGTTCAATCAAGATGTAAACATTTTTCTAATTGAATTAAATTTGCATATAGATAGACTCTAAAGTGTCAGAGCAAAAGAAAAAAATATGTATTACATCTCCCTTTTTAAAAAGAAAACTTTTCACGTACAGAAAATTACCTTTTGATCTGCCAGAAATTCAATGTGCTCCTAACTTCCTGTTTGGGTTGACAACACAGAGGGAATTAAAAAAAGCTGCTACACCACTATTGTGGCGTTCATCCCTCTTGTTAATGTATTGTGCCAAATTTGTAACATTTTTGCCTTTGACCGTGACTTGTGCACCAAATTCAGGTGGTTCTAAGATGCTAAGGTGGTTCTTTTATATAGTGGCTCAATGAATGTGCCAAAATAAAAATAAAATACTGACAGTTTGTGTCTTACAAAAGTGGAGCTAAATAAGACCAACTCTTTTGTGGCGTACAGAGAATGAACCTGGTACAGACAGATTTTGCAAAAGTATCTTGTGTGCATTCTAAAAGTGGTGCAACACTTTTACAAGTACACAAGTACAAGTTCTAGACAGGTAAATGAATTTGGCGCATGCTATAACACTTTTAGAACACATGAGACACTTTCGCTAAATCTGTCTGCACCAGCCTTTATGAATTCCAGTGATAGTGCCTTTGTTGCTCTGATATTCTAACCAGTGTTGTCAGCACACATTTGTCCCACACCATGTGTACACATTGATTTTTTTTTCCAGCAAATAATGATTATTTGACTCCCAAGAGCCTGTCCACACATTCCCTGAAAATCATAAAGACTGGTGCAGACATATTTTGCTAAAGTGTCTCTCATGTGTTCTAAAAGTGCTATAGCATGCGCCAAATTCATGCATTAGAATGCATATGAGGAACTTTGCAAAATCTGTTTGTTCCAATTTTACTCTCTGTACACAAAAACAGAGTTGGTCTTAATTAGTTCCACTTTTGTAAAATTCAAACTCTTGGTATTTTATTTTGAATATGGTGCATTTATTGTGCCACAATGTGAAAGTGGCGCATTGTACAACTACCTGAATTTGGTGCACGAGTCATTGTCATAACCAAAACTGTCATAAATCCTTCAAGAATTTAGGGCAATACATCAGCAAGAGGGATTACACGTAAAGCCAGAAAAGTGCCACAGCAGCTTTATTGAATTCACCCCACTGTGTGTAGGGAATGTGCCCTTGAGAGATGTAGTTCTGAGGCTGTGCCTACATCAATAACAACTGATCAATAGGAACAGGAACAAGATGAAAGAAACGCTAACATTGGAACAAGCTCTACAGTGGACGAGGAAGGTTTGGGGATACATTTAGGTAATGCCTGGACATACAATTTAACAAACTTGTGCATTTCAACTTCTGTTATTGTGGTCTGTTAGTCAGTGTCACATGCTGTTACAAAAAATATCTAAAATTACTGCCTCACACCTCTCAGATCTATTGTACTAGTTCCTGCTTTTACAAGCGAATGAATATCTTATAAACATCATTATCTGTACAGACACAACAAGCTCTTAGCGCATTCATTATCTGTAAGTTCTCCAAAATTGTGACCTCAGAAACAAATTATTGTAGAACCAAATATTTTACCTGAAACACTATTCAGCCCTGTCTTTTGTGTAAAGTCTTAAAAACACTATTCAACTTGTAACAGTTTTAATACGATAGATTCATGGTTATGTTATCTTATAATGTATTGGGAACCTCACAGCCCATATGAGAGAATGGTTAATGATGTTCTTTTTCCTTCAGAAATGTAAATTTCCATTATTGCGCAAAGTCACACCCATTCCTGTGGAAGTTGTAAGTCAGAAGGTCTGTATTAAGTAAAAAAAACGCTAGATAGCATAATGCAGTGGTCAGCTGTGCTTCTGCGGAATAGTTGGTGAACCATGGGGAGGCATTAGCTTTGATCTCTAAGTACATGTTCTGAAAAGTGCATACATGTATTCCAACATTATCTATATCCAATTTTATTATAGACAAGCATACAAAATGGATAAACCATTTGTTAAAAAAAAATAAAAAACAATCTATCATTTTATGAGATTGATTGAACAGAAAAAGCCTTTTGAACCCTGAAACAAAAAAATATAGATTTGATAAAAACTTGGAACTAACCAATGATAACTTCCCATGCTGCAAACACTAATTGTCTCAAAACAGAAATTTGCCTCACTGATCTAGACCAAGTATGCAGATAAGGACTTTTTCGTTTTTCACTTTGACTTTTCTGAGATGTACATTTGTTCCAGGTCTGTGACCCCCACCAGTAGTTCATCACAATAGCCAGGCAGCTAGCATTTTCAGAAAGGCGGTAAAAAGGATGAGACCCAAAATGGAACCAATGTTTGGTCAGTGGAGGCACCCCTTAAATAAAAGGTGCTTCCTAGTGGGTTCCTCAAGAAGGTTGGTGTTCTGTTTTTATGTTCAACAAATACCAACTTTCTTGAGAATTCACTTGGAAGCTCCTTTTATTTATAGGGTGCCTCTGATGACCACACTCATTGGTGGGGCCTCATCCTTTTTACCATTGTTCCAAAAATCCGATCACAATCTGACAAAGTGCAAGAAACCCTGGACTAGCATTGAGAATGACCACCCACACTCTGCGTGGAGACAGTTATATTCTCCACATGTGCTAAAATAGGTTGCTTTCCTCTATGATAGGTATCTAGCAACCTTATGAATATGAGTATATGCTTTTTATAAACGTACAGCTGGGTATTATACCTATTGTATCTTTTACCCCTCTTTTTCTCCTTGTCTCTGTTCCACTGGAGCACCACTGACTCATTATTTCTCCTGGGAAAAAGTTTTTAAACCAGATCCCACCAGACCTATAGCAAAGTGACAGGCGGGCGGGGCTTTTGTCAATCCGGTTGGACATTATATGGCATCCTCCCAGATTGTGCCTTACACGTGCTGCAACGTAATTTGTTACGTTGTGACAAAACGATCGTCGGGTAGCCACGCCCACACGCTCTGCGCATGCGCGATCGCTCAACACACTCCCAGGCCAGGAGTTTTTTATCTTTTTCTCTGCTACTACGTAGCAACATGCATTTAAACTTCTAATGCCATTTGCCAGTATGTATTGAACGTATTGAGCCAAAATAAAGGCACCACCTGCTTTATCATATTACACGATCCGGAGTCTTTTGTATCTCTTCTGGGTATCCTTGTGGGACCTTGGCCGGACTGTTGAGAGGGTGTATACAAACACCTGGTGGATCCTGACACACGCTTCAACAGGCAGGGAATCGCCTAGCTGCTCCGCTACGAGGTGGGACACCTGCACTTGGGACCTCGGCTGATGAGATACGTGCACTAAAGACCAGGCATCTGGTAAGCCTCCTTTTCTTACTTTAATATCCCCTGATGGGAACTGCGTGGTCAACTCATTACATCGTTTCAGATAACCCCACCACGTTCAGAAGTGTACTGTGTAGGAGAACATCAAATGTTATTAGGCACTATGGACTTTGTTTGATAATCTCTTTTGTATTTTTGCATTTGGGGTTTCACTTCATGCAACTTTAGACGCATTATTATTTTGCACGTGTATAACTCATTGATCTGGGTATAAAATATACCCCTCTAGGTTGTCACTTTATATTTAATATTTGTTGACACGGATTTTGTTTGATTTGCACACTGCAATACATTTTTTGTGGTTCACTGGATTCAATTAATTTTTTATTAATTTAATTTTTTTATGCACTTATATTGTCGCATGCACTGGTATTTATATATTCACAATTTTTGATTCGGATTTACGTCATTTACATTCACCATCATAGGTTAGGTACCCACTTACTTTATTTTTTGAGCGCTGCACTTTTTTATACATATTTCTGTTTTGGTTTGGTATCTAGAGCCATAGTGTTTAGCTGCTCTGGTCATATACACTTTTCTCCGAGCGCAGATTTCTTCTACATTTTTTCTGTTTAACAATAAATGGATAAGAAATGGCTAAAAAGATGGGATGAAGTCCAAGATTCAGACGAACCATGGTAATGGGGATAAAAACAATTCAATGCATAAAGCTAATGGTTCAGGGGAACCATCATAAATAGGTTAAAATACAGTATAGTCAATACACACAGGCTGGCTTTTCTCAAGAGCTGATGCAGACTCTAGAATTGTAAAAACAAAAGGAACAAGGCAAGCGCCTCTTAATATATAGACTGGAACAAAATATTATAAAGTCACAAGTAGAACAACTCACTAGGAGACTAAAAGGTTCATAAGTGTAGAAGTCCCCATGGAGGGTCGCCACTGCACAGTCGTAGGAGCTGCAGGGAACCCAATGCACAGCCACTGGCATGGACAACGTATGTGGCATGGACAACTCTATCGCACATCACAACTGAATTGTCAAGCCATCAATGGGGTGGTGCTATAGCTGATCATATGTGCAGCACCATGACAGCTACAGATGAAATAGAGGCTAAGATGGAAAACCTGTAAACTGATATGTTAATATGCACTGCAGCACCAAATTCTGGGTGCACTAGTTTTAGTAAATCTCCCCCATTGTGTAAGTAGTCTTCAACTTAATATAATAGTGGGGCAAATGTCAGTGAATGCAGTCTAATCCAAGTCAGGAAATTCTATTTTCAATTCAAGTCCTTATACTTCAGGCTAAAAAAAACAAGTGATTCCCAGTTTATCTTTTCAGTATCATTGACAAATTTGGTTTCCAGTACACAGACAAATCTCACAGACTAATGGGTGAAATAGTAATTGTGGTGCGTTTGTCATTCTGCCAGGTAATAAAGCAGTTATCCTACTTGCTATTATTGGAAACATTGCTAGACTAAAGCCAAACTGCCAATATACAGTGTCTCACAAAAGTGAGTACACCCCTCACATTTTTGTAAATATTTTATTCTATCTTTTCATGTGACAGCACTGCAGAAATGACAATTTGCTACAATGTAAAGTAGTGAGTGTACAGCTTATCTACTTCACACCCGGCCACTGTATATAAACGGCCGGGTGGGAGCCACCTACTTCTGATCAGACATTCCCGAACGTCCTTCAGAAGTAGGGGGATCGTGCGCGCGTGCCCGCGCAGCGGTGCGATCCCGATGCGCTCGTGTCACCCGGACACGGCGCATCTCGGATCGGCAGGAGGGCTCTGTGATTGGCCCTCCTGATCACATGACGGTCGTGTCCAATCACAGCCGTCATGTGATGTAAGCAAACAGCCGGTTGCTAGGCAATCGGCTCTCCTCTCCTCACACGGAAGTCGTCGCTGAGGAGAGGAGAGCGGATCGCTGCAGCCGGCTGGTGATCAGTGAGTAATAGCTGTTTTTTTACTCACTGATCACCAGTCTAGTGTCCACAACAGTGCACCAACACAGTAAAACACACATGTCCCCACACATGTCCCCAAAACATACATGTCCCCAAAACACACATGTCCCCAAATAAAAAACACATGTCCCCAAATAAAAAAACATGTCCCCAAATAATAAAAACACATGTCCCCCACATATGTCCCAGTAAAAAACCTGCACACATCTGTACATGATCATTTGTGTACATATGTGATCACGCGAACCAATTATTATACACTTAACGGATTTTTTTTTTTTTACTAAAAAAACATGTAGCAGAATACATTTTGGCTTAAATTTATGACAAAATTAGATTTTATTGGATTTCGTTTAAAAAAGAAAGGAGAAAATATTGTTTTTTTTTTTCAAAATATCCGCAATTTATCGCTTATATCGCAAAAAATAAAAAACGGAGTCGTGAATAAATACCACCAAACTAAAGCTCTATTTGTGCGAACAAAAATGATAAAAATTTTCATTTGGGTACAGCATTGCATGACCGCGCAATTATCATTGAAAGTGCGAGAGCGCTGAAAGCTGAAAATTGGTCTGGGAAGGAAGGGGGCGAAAGTGCCTAGTATTGTAGTGGTTAAATAACAGTGTAAATTTGCTGTCCACCTCAAAATAACTCAACACACATCCATTAATGTCTAAACCGCTGGCAATAAAAGTGAGTACACCCCTAAGTGAAAATGTCCAAATTGGGCCCAAATTGTCAATATTTTGTGTGGCCCACCATTATTTTCCAGCACTACCTTAACCCTATTGGGCATGGAGTTCACCAGAGCTTCACAGGTTGCCACCGGAGTCCTCTTCCACTACTTCATGACGACATCATGGAGCTAGTGGATGTTAGAGACCTTGCACTCCTCCACCTTCTGTTTGAGGATGCCCCACAGATGCTCAATGCTCTGCTTCAGTATGTCACAGTACATGTTGGCATTCATGGTTTCCTCAATGAACTGTAGCTCCCCAGTGCCGGAAGCATTCATGCAGCCCCAGACCATGGCACTCCCACCACCATGCTTGACTGTAGGCAAGACACACTTGTCTTTGTACTCTCCACCTGGTTGCCACCACACATGGTTGACACCATCTGAACCAAATACGTTTATCTTGGTCTCATCAGACCACAGGAAATGGTTCCAGTAATCCATGTCCTTAGTCTGCTTGTCTTCAGCAAACTTTTTGCAGGATTTCTTGTGCTTCATCTTTAGAAGAGGCTTCCTTCTGGGACAACAGCCATGCGGACCAATTTGATGCAGTGTGCGGCGTATGGTCTGAGCACTGACAGGCTGACTCCCACCCCTTCAACCTCTGGATATGACGCTGAGCACGTGAACTCAACTGCTTTGGTCGACCATGGCAAGGCCTGTTCTGAGTAGAACCTGTTAAACCGCTGTATGGACTTTGCCACCGTGCTGCAGCTGTTTCAGGGTCTTGGAAATCTTCTTATAGCCTAGGCCAACTTCATGTAGAGCAAAAATTATTTTTTTCTTTGCCATGAGGTGCCATGTTGAACTTCCAGTGACCAGTATGAGAGAGTGAGAGCGATAACAACAAATTTAACATACATGCTCCCCATTCATACCTGAGACCTTGTAACACTAACGAGTAACATGACACGGGGAGGGAAAATGGCTAATTGGGCCCAATTTGGACATTTTCACTTAGGGGCGTACTCACTTTTGTTGCCAGCGCTGGACATTAATGGCTGTGTATTGAGTTATTTTGAGGGGACAGCAAATTTACACTGTTATCAACTGTTATCAACAGCATTGAGATGCAACAATAGATGAGAAAAAGGTTAAAGCTAAACTCCATGCAGACATTAAATATACAAATTATTGCAGCTTTGTGTTTTTTAATACATCATTAAATGCATTAAAGCAGTGTTTTGATTTTGACCTGTTATAGACCTTTGTAATCCTTGTATAGCAGAGGTCAGACTGGGAAAGGAAGAAAAAGCGCAAGAAGCCAAAGAGTGGTGCTTAAGTGCAAGGAGCATGCTGCTAGAGGGAAAGAGCAGAATGACAGAAAGATGAGCTAATCAATCTGCTGCTTCTCCTTTTATTATCCAGTTACAGGGTAAGGGAGGGACCAGACATGTACGTGTAGCTAAACTAAAGCAGATAAACATTAGGTCTCTTGCCTTACCAGACAGGGCTGTATTGTGTCAATAGGCAGTGTAAATTCCCAGACTGAATGGTTAGAAATCCTTTGACAGGTAAAATACCTCCCATACAGTGCCTTAAAAAAGTATTCATACCCCTTGAAATTTTCCACATTTAACCACTTAAGCCCCGGACCATTTTGCTGGCCAAAGACCAGAGCACTTTTTGCGATTCGGCACTGCATCGCTTTAACTGACAATTGCGCGGTCGTGCGACATGGCTCCTCAATAAAATTGACATCCATTTTTTCCCACAAATAGAGCTTTCTTTTGGTGGTATTTGATCACCCCTGCGGTTTTAATTTTTTGCGCTATAAACAAAAAAAGAGCGACAATTTTGAAAAAAACGCATTATTTTTTACATTTTGCTATACTGTAATCAATATCCCCCAAAAATAATATAAAAAAAAATCATTTTTTTCCTCAGTTTAGGTCGATACGTATTCTTCTACATATTATTGGTAAAAAAAAATCACAATAAGCGTTTATTGATTGGTTTGCGCAAAAGTTATTAGCGTTTACAAAATAGGGGATAGTTTTTACTAGTAATGGCGGCGATCATCGATTTTTATCGTGACTGCGACATTATGGTGGACACATCGGACATTTTTGACACATTTTTTGGACCATTGGCATTTATACAGCAATCAGTGCTATACAAATGCACAGATTCCTGTGTAAATGACACTGGCAGTGAAGGGGTTAACCACTAGGAGGCAGTTAAGTGGTTAATTGTGTCCTGGGGAGTGATTTCAAACTGTGGGGGGGGCGTGGCTACGCGTGGCACGTCTCTGCTCCCGATCACAGGACATTGTGTGCCCGCAACCCAACTCATGGAGCTTGCCGCGTGCGTGCGAGCAGGGCGCCTCCTAAAGGGTAACGTACAGGTACGTTAGTTTGCCTGTACGTGCCATTCTGCCGCAATATGAGGCAGTCGGCAAGCGGTTAACTGCTTTTACCCCCTTCCTGACCAGAGCACTTTTTGCGATTCGGCAATGCGTCGATTTAACTGACAATTGTGCGGCCATGCAACGTTACACCAAAACAAAATTGACGTCCTTTTTTTCCCACAAACAGAGCTTTCTTTTGGTGGTATTTGATAAATAAAAAAAGGGCGACAATTTTGAAAAAAAAACTATATTTTTTACTTTTGCTATAATAAATATCCCCAAAAATATATAAAAAAACTAATTTTTTCCTCAGTTTAGTCTGATATGTATTCTTCTACATATTTTTGGTAAATAAAACGCAATAAGCGTATATTGATTAGTTTGCGCAAAAGTTTATAGCGTCTACAAAATAGGGCATAAATGTATTTCTTTATGTTTTATTAGTAATGGTGGCGATCTACAAATTTTTATCATGACTGTGACATTATGGCAGACTCATCAGACACTTTTAACACTATTTTTGGGACCATTGTCATTTATACAGCAATCAGTGCTATAAAAATGCACTGATTACTGTGTAAATGACACTGGCAGGGAAGGGGTTAAACACTAGGGGGCGATCAACGGGTTAAGTGATTCTAACTGTGGGGGGATGGGCTACCACTGACATGACAGCGATCACTGCTCCTGATGACAGGGAGCAGTAGATCTCTGTCATGTCACTAGGCAGAACGGGGAAATGCCTTGTTTACATAGGCACCTCCCCGTTCTTCGGCTCCGCAAGAATGTAACCCAAGAACCCGATCGCAAAAATGTAACCCAAGAAGTGATTAAATACCACCAAAAGAAAGCTCCTTGAGGCGATAAATGACAAAAAAAGATAATAAAGATAATAAGACTGTTTAGCTGTCTTATTAATCAAGAGATAGATGAAGAATGGATCCTAGAAATATGAAGTTATGAAAATGGAAAAGATAGCTAATTTTCACATTATCATAACCGAGTGTGTCTAAATATAATAAGAATTATTTAGATGCAAACTGTGAAATAGACAGTAAGGATTGGTGAACTTATCCATCAAGTAGAGAGAATATATAGTAATCTTCAGTCCGTGGAGTCATCAGGGGCTTGATCAGGCGATCGATATCGGACACTTTTATGTGAGCTCAGGTGTTCATTTCTCCTTGGCAACGCAGAAGATTTATTTGGAGAAGATGATGTCGGTCTTCGTCGAGTGGTTTCTTGATTCTGTGTCGGGTTCAGCAGATGCATATCTTGAAGGGTAGTTTGGAGTTCGTTGGCAGAAGGACATGTAAATTTAGAGCCTTGAAATGCGAAATGCAATTTCAATTTCAAACGCAAGTCTGCAAAAAGCTGGTAACTATGTCCTTGGAAGTTAAGAGTTTCTTTATTCCTTGCTGCAGATAGTAGTTGTTCTTTTGTTCTGTAGAAATGAAACTTTGCAATGACATCACGGGGTGGACCATCAGATTTTTTCGGTGTTAAGGCTCTATGAACCCTGTCCATTTCCAGATGGTCTATCAGGATGGCTGGTTGTAGTTCCTGAAAAAGTGCTGTCTTTGTAGCTTGTAAGTCAATTACAGTTTCAGGAATACCTCTAATACGCAAATTAGAGCATCTAGCACGATTTTCGTAGTCTTCCAATCTTGTCTATAATGTCGCATTTTCCTCTTTATGGTTGTCAATTTCAAGTCATCTACTGTGGTTTCAAGTGTGAATAAGCGCTGACCCAGCTCTCTTATGTCATTGGTAAGGCTAGTAGTAATATGGTCAGAGGTGCTTTTCAATGCTTCAATTTTTTCTATTGGTTTCAGTGTAACTGGTGTGGTAATTTCATTCTGAGGTGAATCTTCCAAATACTCACAGTGTAATTCAGAATCATATGGTGGAGTCTGTGTGACAGTATATGTCTTTAAGTTGATATCATCACCACTGGAGGTACCTGAGCAGGCCGCTACAGCCCCGTTTTGGCTGTGCTATGAGGTGGTGCTGTTCTGTTGATTTTGGGACCCATATTCTGTCCAGCGACACCGGGACTGAGACCCCCAAATTCAGGAGTGCTGTGGGCACAAATTGATATATTTTAAGTGCTTGGTTTGGTGAACACCCGCCGTTATTCGACTTTATCATTCTCTCAGAGAGCAGAGCTTCAGACGGACATGTCTGCTCTGCTTGGCTCTGCCCCTTGGTCCCCTTGAACAGCAATTTTCAAGTCTTGCCACAGATTCTCAAATGGATTTAGGTCTGGACTTTGACTGGGCCATTCTAACACATGACTATGCTTTAATCTAAACCATTCCATTGTAGCTCTGGCTGTATATTTAGGGTCGCTGTCCTGCTGGAAGGTGATTCGCTGGAAGGTGTCTCACGACTTTTTCAGACTAGAACAGGTTTTCTTCTATGATTGCCCTGTATTTGGCTCTATCCATCTTCCCATCAACTCTGACCAGCTTCCCTGTCCCTGCTGAAGAAAAGCATCCCCACAACATGATGCTGCCACCGCCATGTTTCAAGGTGGGGATTGTGTGTTCAGGGTGATATGCAGTATTAGTTTTCTGCCACAAATAGCATTTTGCTTTTAGGCCAAAATGTTAAATTTCGATCTCATCTGACCAGAGCACCTTCCACATGTTTGCTGTGTTTCCCACATGGCTTCTTGCAAACTGCAAACGGGACTTCTTATGGCTTTCTTTCAACAATGGCTTTCTTCTTGCCACTCTTCCATAAAGGCCAGATTTGTGGAGTGCATGACTAATAGTTGTTCTGTGGACAGATTATCTCACCTGAGCTGTGGATCTCTGCAGCTCCTCCAGAGTTACCATGGACCTCTTGGCGGCTTCTCTGAATAATGCTCTCCTTGCCCGGCCTGTCAGTTTAGGTGGTCGGCCATGTCTTGGTAGGTTTTCCATTGTGCCATACTCTTTCCATTCTTGGATGATGAATTGAACATTGCTCAGTGAGATGTTCACAGCTTGTGATATTTCTCTATAACCTAAACCTACTTTAAACTTCTCTGCAACTTTATCCCTGACCTGTCTGGTGTGTTCCTTGACCTTCATTATGCTGTTTGTTCACTAAGGTTCTCTAACAAACCCCTGAGGGCTTCACAGAAAAGCTGTATTTATACTGAGATTAAATTACACACAGGTGGATTCTACTTATTAGGTGACTTCTGAAGGCAATTGGTTCCACTAGATTTTAGCTAGGGGTATCAGTGTAAAGGGGGCTGAATACTGAAAATTTGGAAAACCATTTATCATTTTCCGTCCTCTTCACAATTATGTGCCACTTTGGCTGCTTTCACACTGGGGCGGTTTGCAGGCGCTATTGCGCTGAAAATAGCGCCTGCAAACCGACCCGAAACAGCTGCTGCTGTGTCTCCAGTGTGAAAGCCCTGGGGGCTTTCACACTGGAGCGTTGCACTAGCAGGACGGTAAAAAAAGTCCTGCTAGCAGCATCTTTGGAGCGGTGAAGGAGCGGTGTTTTCACCGCTCCTATACCGCTCCTACCCATTGAAATCAATGGGACACCGCGGGGATACCGCCGGCAAAGCGCCGCTGTAGCGGCGCTTTGCGGAGGTTTTTAACCCTTTTTCGGCCGCTAGCGGGGGTTAAAACGACCCCGCTAGCGGCTGCATACCGCGGCTAAAACGATGGTAAAGCAGCGCTAAATATAGCGCTGCTTTACCGTCGCCGCCCGCACCGCCCCAGTGTGAAGCCGGCCTTTGTGTTGGTCTATTACATAAAATCCCAATCAAATACATTTACATTTTTGGTTGTAATATGACAAAATGTGGAAAATTTCAAGGGGTATGAATTACTTTTTCAAGGCACTGTACATGCATTTTATCAGTGTATTTACCTGTTTTCCTCGAGTTTAGCTCTAAAACAAGTATTTTATTTAAAAAAAGGCAATTGTTTATGATATTTAGTGCTTTAGCAAACTAAACGTCACTTAGTAAGGACTTGTTTCACACCAAGAGACACCTCCGAGTATGCACACTTTTTTACGTGTTTCCACGCATAGCATTTTAGGGCATCCCATTCATTTCAATGGGCTACCCTATGTGCATGAAATACTCAAAAAAATGCGCTAGCATGATTTTTTAACTACACCATGTCATTCCCCTTATTTTTCTAAGGATTCTCATTCGGGATTCTGCTATAAGTGCAAAGCTTATAACACTTGGTATTTTTTATCATCATCATTTTCTATTAAATTTTTCTATTCAATTCCAACCAAAGGAGGAATAGCGCCACACCAACATCCCTTTATTCATGATTTTTTAACTAGTTACGGACTGCCCGCCGCAGTTGTACTGTGGCAGGTTGGCTCCCCTGCGCGAATCATCATCATTGTACGTCAGGCAAGTACACAGCGACTTGTGGGCATGCGCCCATTTGCGAGCAGGGAAGACAACCAGTGATCACTCCAGAGACAGGCAGAACGGGGATCCGTCAGTGTAAATAAACAGATCCCCTGTCAGGGGAGGAGAGAAAGATCATCTGTTCCTAGTGATTAGGAACAGCGATCTCTCTCCTACTCCAGTCAGCCCAGCCCCCATACAGTTAGCAACACCTCCCAGGGAACACACTTAACCCCTTGATCGCCCCTAGTGTTAACTCCTTCCCTGCCAGTGACATGTATACAGTAATAAGTGGCTATTTTTTAGCTCTGATTGCTGTATAAGTGTCATTGGTTTCAAAAAAGTGTCAAAAGTGTCCGATCTGTCCACCACAATGTTGCAGTCCCGCTAAAAAATCGCAGATCACCACCATTACTAGTAAAAAATAAATAAATAATAAAAATGCCATAAATCCATCCCATGGTTTGTAAACGCTATAACTTTTGCGCAAACCAATCTATATATGCTTAGTGATTTTTGCAACAAAAAGACCTCAGATCTCACATTTGCACTTAAAAACTTGTAATGAAAAAAAAAATGTAATGTCAATTATTTTTGCAACAAAAAAAATTTCCCCTTTAAGACCATTGGGCGGGATGTCGTTTCTGCCACCTAATGTTATGGCCGAGTGGGGGCCATTTTTCCCTCACTCAGCTCCAGCCTGTCAGGGGAGAGGACACAATAGGCACTACCGACGGCTCTGTTAAGGGGTGGAGATGAGCAGAGCTAGCTGCTGCCATAAGCCCCATACACACGCTCGGACAATCCGCGGACCAGGTCGGTCGGATTTTGTCCGACGTACTTTGTCCGATGTTGGTGTTGCGTACACACGGTCGGACTACGTTGTCGGAATATCCGGTCCGGAAGAACGTCGTGACGTAAGTCGTCGTCCACGAGATTACAAAAGGGAAGTTCAGCACCACGTCAGGCACCCGTTGGGCTCCTTCTGCTGATCCCGTGTTTATCGAGAGTTAGTGGAAGTTTGGTGACTTAAGATTCGCGCTTCTCAGTTTTCTGACTCAGATCGTTACTGCTCTTCAGTTTGTGCTTGTCGTGCGTATCTGTTTATTAGTGCGTGTAGTCAGTTCGCATTTGTTTGTCATTGCGGCCTATATCTTGATATAGGACGCTTTGATTTTCACTGCTTATTGTCTGCTCGTTGCTGGTATTCAGTTCGTTCTTTCAGGCCTTGCTGTTTATCGGTGCTTTCTGTTTGTCCGTTCTGACCAGCCGACCTTTTGTGACCTTGTGAGCGATGTTTCCCGGGCGTACTCGTCGCCGAGTTCGTGCTGTACGCGGAATTGGTGTCGGGCTTTTAGCTTTGACCCAAGACCCGTCCATGAACAGAGTGACGAGGAGTATGTGGACCAAGAATTGGTTGCTTCAGCGTGACCAGTTCTCGCACATGCCTTTGCTTCGTGAGATCCGGGAGAATAATCCTGATGATTTCAGGAACTTTCTCAGGATGACGGACCCTGATTTTCACCGTCTTTTGGCTTTGCTGACCCCCTTTATCAGCCGGCAGGATACCTGCATGAGACAAGCCATTACTCCGGAGCAGAGGCTTGTTGCCACGTTGAGGTACTTGGCGACAGGGAGAAGTCTTCAGGATTTGAAGTTCTCTTCAGGTATCTCTCCCCAGGCCCTGGGAATCATTATTCCAGAGACCTGTTCTGCCATCATTCAGGTCCTGCAGGAGGACTATATTAAGGTAACATTTATACTTGACTATTCCCTTCTATGTATGCTCTGTTTGCTAATGTCTTCTATTTTTGACCTCCTTCCCTAATTACCATGATTGCAATATGCTCTAATATGCTGTGCCCCTTTTCTCCTTCATGCATTTTTCCCTTCACTTACCTCCCCAGCATGCTCTTCTGCCCAATAGACACCTATGGCCTAGTCACTTAGGCAATGTATTTTGTCTGCTGCATAGTATTGTTTGCCCCCAAACACCCCCTAAAATATGCACTAATGTTTGCTGTGTGGTTTACTTCATGTAGAGCCACTTTTTTATTTGTTTTTGGTGGGGGGGGGGCAAACTCATTATGAACCCCCTCCCCCAACTGCTCTGTCAGATGGTACCAATCCTCTATCTGCTGCCTTTCCCAAGGTCAATACACACTATATACCTACCTCTTTATAGTGGGCATCTTTACGGATGAATTCTGCAAAGCATGTAGTGCAAGGGGCTGCCTCCATACTTTCCATTTCCTCTTTTTTTGTCTTCTTTCCCTCCTATTAGCTTGCTTGTTAATTTCATAATGTCACAATGTGCTTGCCTTTTTTTGTGGGTGGGGGGGGGGGGGTTAATGTTATTTTATCTTTCCTGGGGGCTGCCAATAGTGTTAAGTGAGGGTCTGGCCAAACTAGCACACATTATTGAGCCATTTGCCAATCAATGAAGTGCAGAGGGTTACCTGTAACCCCCCCCCCAAAACCCTAGTTATTGCCAATGGCCCATCAGAAGTGGGGGGATTGATGGGGGGTGAGTCATCTGTGAAGGGGAGCCTCTACTTTTCTGTGCAAATACTTTCCAGCCTCCAATTTTATACAATGCTCTTGTTCCAAGATGTTGATTGTCTAATCTGCTTGCAATGTTTAAGTGCAAAGTGACTAATTTTTTTTTCTTGTTTCACTCCACAGTTCCCTTCCACGCCACAGGAATGGCAGACTGTGGCCTCCCACTTTGCCAGCCGTTGGGACTTTCCTAACTGCGGAGGGGCAATTGATGGGAAACACGTCCGCATCGTCCCACCGCCCAACTCGGGGTCCTACTATTATAATTATAAAGGGTTTAATAGTGTAGTGATGTTGGCGGTGGTGTCGGCAACATACGAGTTTATGTATGTGGACGTGGGGATGAACGGCCGGATATCGGATGGTGGGGCCATTACGCACACGGAGCACACTGGCGTCTCCAAAGTGGCAGTCTGTGCTTGCCACCTCCAGAGGAGAATGCCGAAGGACTCCCCTTCGTCTTTGTCGCAGATGAAGCGTTTGCGTTGACTCCCCATGTGATGAGGCCGTTCCCGATGAGGACCCTCACCCCGGACCAGAGGGTCTTCAACTACAGGCTGTCCAGAGCCAGAAGAGTGGTGGAGAACACTTTTGGCATCCTGGCCAGCCGCTTCCGCCTGTTCCTGACGGCATTTAACTTGGCGGAATACAAACTGAACCACATAGTTCTTGCCTGTTGCATATTGCACAACTTCCTCAAAAGACATAACAGGAACTATGTGGTGCCCGTTGGCCCAGATGTGGAGGGCCCTCCAAATGCAGACCTCACAGCCCTTTAAGTGGCACGTCCAGGCTTGCCCCCTCTAAATGCCCGCGCGGTCCGCGACCAATATATGGAGTACTTTGTGGGTAGGGGGGCCATTGCTCTGCCTGACGATGTGTGAGAGGCATTTTTTAATAAATCTGATATTTTAACCAACCTCTGATTTCTTGTCATTTCAGTCTTCTTTTTAGCTTATTTTACTTTGACATTTTTTCCCTTTGCCTTCGACAGTGGGAATGCACTTTCTGGGCAAAAGGAGGTAACAGTCTCTTCTTCCCAAAAAGATTATTCTCATGTTGTGTGTTTGCTACCTAATCTTTGGTCTAGAGAAGGTTTGTCCTGCATAACTGACAGCCAAAATACTCCTTTTCATCACCAGGTCTGACATGTGTGTATTCAGAAAAATGCTGTGCTCCGTGTTTTCGTACAAAGCACTGTGGGTGTCATTTACATAAGTCAAATCCGCTATGCTCTACAAGTGCATTGAAAAAGTTCCCTGGGAAAGGAATTTGCAGTGCCAAGTGGATTTGCCTTTAGTAAATAACACCCATTGCCCCCCATATCCTTTACATTTTACATACATAATGCATTGTGTTTTTTAAATAAGGAAGCCACACATTTAGAAAAATAAAAAAGTTTACTTGGAAAACATTCACAAGTGCGTTTACAATCTTCACGCCAAAACTGACAACATCTTGGTTATTTACAACATTGTTTACAAAGATTACGCAATTGGTAAAACCAGGCATGGAGCTAAGCAGAACCTATGAAGTAGGAAAGTTCAACTTTGTAAAGTGAAGACAAGATCAGACATGACTATATGTTCAAAGTGTGTTTGATCTTGCCTTCATCACATGGGGGGGTCACCCCCGAAAAGTGGAAATTTGGAACATGCACACAATTTGGGTCTGAAAATGGTCATTAGATGGTAAAACACATGCCTAGAAGCTTCAAAAGTGCCATTTTCCATCATGGGGATGAATGGACGTTTTTTGGGGGTGCAACCCCTTCACCACAACCACTTTCGTAGTTCGTAAAGTGTTTGCACCCCCAAAAAAACGTTGGCATTCATCCACCATGATGGGAGCTAGCACATGTGGACACAATGTGTGCATGTTCCAAATTTCACACAGTTTTTAAGTTGCAAATGTGTTCAGAAGCTGGCACAAATGTGTGTTAATTACTTGGTGCGTTTTCATATTTTTCCTAAAACATCAATGATGTTCTTCAATTTTTGTTGAACATCATTGATGTTTTGCTTTATGTAATCTAGATCTCTATTGCAGACCATTATCTCTCCGATGAGTACGTGGGCACTCTCTGTGGTAAAGTGCGATTTTTCTTCCACAACATCCACGTCACCTAAAAACCACAAACAAACAAAAATGGGGTGTTGGAAATGAGGCAGCCATACATGGATTAGCTTACCAGTAGCTGTGTTCTCCAACACTCACCTGTTGTGGTGACAATTTCTCCAAGTTCGATGATCTCTCCTTCCTCCTCCTCCTCCTCCTCTGCTTCTGCTCTTTCCCCTTTTTTGGGAGGTGTTGGTTTGGGGGTTTCCTCAGACGGCCCAAGTTTTCTCTCCCCTATGAGAATGTACAAAAGGAAGATTTAGCAACACAATCTATTGAGGGCAGAAATAGGAAATGACAAACATTGCTTGAAAGTGACGGACACTATTTTAGTTTGGCCAGTTACAAATGTCAACTACATGAATGTAGTCACTTTGTAAAGGTGCTAAACTGACTAGCTTTTTGGTAGAAGTTTGTGTGATGGAGACCCCCCTCTAGTATCCACTGGAGCACATGTGTGGAAAAGCCTAATAAAAAGGGGGTTTGGGTGTCCCAGCACTAGTGCTCTCGAGTCCAGATGGGTAAACAGCTACTGGGTGACCTCTCCTTTACATTGAATAAATTGGCTTTACATTCTGGATGACATTTCTAGGGAGAACAAACTTCCTTTCCCCCAAAAAAACACCAAACATCGTATTATAAGTGGCCGAACGATCGAGGTTGCGTACGATCGAATGGACACACACACGACCATGACAGTGGCAGAAAGATCGAGGCTGAGTACGATCGAATGCACAGACGAACCTGAAAGTGGCCATTTTGGAATGTACAACTTTGTAAAAATCAAACCACAATGGAGCAGTATGCAAGCAAGAAATCAAACACAAAACACAACTACTTACTTTTTAGAAGAATTCGCTTGATCTTTCTGTACTGATCGGCCTCCCTCAGTTTCAGGTCTGACCAGCGTTTCCTCAGTTGCTCCTTGGATCGTTGTACCCCAAACTGATTGTACAGCCTTCTCACAACTTTAGACATGATCTTGGCCTTGCGGACATTGGGGTTGAGGTAAGGCCCATACTTCCCATCATAGTCGCTCCTCTTTAATATGTCCACCATCTCCAACATTTCTCCAAATGACATATTGGAGGCCTTGAATTTCAGGCTCCGGGATCGGGACGTTTGTGCCTCCGGACTTTCCTCGTCCTCCTCCTCGTTGGTGGGATATTTGTGGCGCACCTGCTGTGTCCCCGCCATGTGCTCTCCCCACTGCGCCGTAAAGAGAAGGGGTGGGGAATAGACGAGAAAGATCGTCAGGGGCGGGCGGAGTTTGACGCATGCGCACTGTATATAAAACGTCACACGCCTGTGTCGTAGCCACGATCTGGGAGACGAGGGGAGAGAAAACTCACACGAGACGATCGCTACAAACGAAGGTACAATTTGACGTTGGTACATAACTAGCCTAGACTGATTTGAACTTGAGGCTTCTTTATGGAGAAGATTAGGAGAGTTTAGCCTGACATAATTTATAGGGTTTTGTGTGGTGTTGTGTCTTGCAGAGATTATGAAGGGATTCAACGACATGAGTTTTCTCCCCCTCTTCATTGCCAAATACAGGGAATTTCCCATTTTATGGCAGGGTAAACACCCACATTACACCAACAAACCAAAGAGGCACGCAGCCCTGGAGGAACTTGTGGAATTTGTCAAGCCAAGGTTCCCCACGGCAACTGTTGATGATATAAGAAAGAAAATTGGCAGCCTGAGGAGTGCGTATATCAGGGAGCGGAAGAAGGTCGTGAAGTCTGAGGAAACTGCAACTTCAGCAGATGAGGTCTATGTGCCCAAGCTCTGGTACTATCAGAGTCTCCATTTTCTGAAAGACCAGACTGATGTCACGGAGCCAACCTCGACTCCTCCTTCCACGCTTCCTTGCGCGCAGGCCACCCCTGATGAGGCTTCCGAGGAGCAACCTGGGCCTTCCAGTATGGAAGAGGTGGAGGAGCCCAGCTTGTTCCAGGTATAGTAGTTTTGTTACCATTTATGGGAATAATGAATGATGTTCACTTAATTCAGGATCCCCAATTGCTTAGTTCCTAACGTGTTTGACATATCAACTGACAGTAGTGTTGGAGACATTTGGGGCCAGAATCTAAACTGCTGGGCTGAGAATTGTATGGTTTTCTATTTGTAAACATTTTGCAACAGTCACTAGATGAGAATTGTGTGTGTTCGATGAACAAATAACTGAAACTATGTCCCTTTTTCATACACAGGAAGACCTCAGCCAGGAGGTGGCTGTGGAAGGTGGCAGTCAGGAGGAGGCAGGGGTTAGTGGCAGCCACCAGCTGGGTAGTGGCAGCCAAGAGGGGGCTAGGCCGCGGAGCCTGACTGACACCCAAACCCCTCCCCTCCGCCTTCCGTACAGAAGGGCGAGAAGGGGGGGTTATGCGGCACAGTCAGCGCTCCGCATGATCAGAGAGGCTTCAGACTCCCTACATGCCACACCCGCCGACGAGGAGACCTTTGGCTCGGTGGTTGTCACAAAAATGATGGGTATGGAGGTGAGGCAACGCAACATGTGTGAGGGGCTCATCCTCCATGTCCTAAATAAGGGTAGGGCTGGGGAGATGACCCCAGTCACACATGTTTGCCATAGCTACCATGCTCCGCCTCCTCCTCCTCCTCCTCCTCCTTCTGCCACCCCACCAGCACGACAGCCACAGCGTGCAAGGAAGCGTGGAAGGAAGACCTGAGAGTGACGACCTGGCATCAGTCTGGTCTGAGAGAAGATGGAGCCTCTTGTAGTACCAGAGCCTGGGGACCTAGATGGCATCTGCTGCAGTTCCGGATACTTTGGACTTCACGACCAGATTGCACTCCCCTTAATATACGTACTCCTCAGGCCCCCAATTTTCTACGCTTGAACAATGATGGTTGCCGTGGGGGGCCAAGACTTTGCCAATTCCCCAAGTTTCACCATGGCTGCGTTCCTCTTTGGTTTGTTGGTGTGACCTAAATAAAGGTTTTTTTGATTTGAAATAATCATTGACTATTGTGTTTTACTTTGCTACAATGACAGTTTTTCTTTGAGTAAGCAGGTACATTTCACTAATCCTAAAGTAGAATTAACAAGGGGCACCAACAACAAACAACCTCCTAGTAAATTTAAGCAAGAAATACAAATGTTAATAATGTGTTTTTGGTAATTTGAGACACACAACCCCCCTCCAAAAAAAACAAAAAAAAACATTCAAATATGTATTCCCCAAAAAAAAAAAAAAAAGACAAATCATGGTAAAAAAATAACAAAGATTCTTTTCCGTTCAGAGTCAAAATAAACATGTAGTGTATAAATGCTGCAAAGTAATAAAGAAGTAAGTTTGTGAGAAGTGCGGGCGAATAGGAGCAGCTAAAACATGTCATTCTTGTTGCATTGTAAAGAAAAAGAGAATGCGCTGCATTAAAGACATTTTAACATTGCAGCGTGACGAATGTGCTGTGTCGATTAGGAAAGGTAGTTTTACCTGACCGAGCGCTTCCGTCACAGAATTTCTTCTGAGCATGCGTAGCACTTTGTCCGTCGGACAAGCGTACACACGCTCGGATTTGGTGTGATCGGACCGTGTTGACGGCAAATCTTTCCAGCAGGAGATAAGACTTTGTCCGTCGGACAAACCGACGAACACTGTCCGATGGTGCATACACACGGTCTGATTTTTCAACAACCTTGTCCGATCGGACAAAATCCATGAAAAAGTCCGACCGTGTGTATGGGGCTTTAGAGTTTTTCAGCAGTTGACTGAACATCATGCTGGTGTGCCCTCTTGAGGTAGACTGACTACACTGTTCTGAGATCCTATCTGCCAGGGGACGCTAGTGTTAGTATTAGACTAAATCATCATTATTTGTCTGCATCTGTCTCTGTGAAAATAAGCTGCTTTATGGGAACAGCTTTGGTATCTTCCCCCTGCTTTGTCTATTATATGTAATCCAGCAATCTGTACAGACAAAAGCTCCAGGGCTTCAGTCTATGTAAACCCTTGACCAAGACATCAGTACATTGTGCAGTTGGACGCCTGCTGCTCAGGGCAGTCAGGAAATATGATCTTTTATTATAGGAACTGAAGTATCCTTAGATGGCCTCTGACATGACAAGCAAGGTTAACAATAATGGCACCCGGGCTTGCTTGTCTTGAAAAGGGTCAAAAGGACATATAGAACTGCTTCTGCTGCCAGCCGATGATAAATTATAAATTATTTTCTAATTCCCATTACTACAATACTCTGAACCAAGTTCACTGTTCTGATCTCTTACCGAACACATGAATCAAGATCATTAATCCTCCAAGTGCCCATGATATAGGGGAGGGGAAGTCACAAAGCTTTCTATAGCAGATAGTTGATAAGTAGAAAAAGGTTATCCTAGGACAGCACACAGATGGGTCTGAATGTCTGCTGTCATTCAGGGGACGATGTGCCCCCACTGCAATATGTGTCTAATAACATATGTGCCTCTTCTGCATTGCTATTCAAGGGATGAAAAAAAGCCAAGGCATATGCCAAAAAAATAAAGTGAATAAAAGTTATCCACATTTACAATTATGCTTCAATAAAATTAAGTTTCGTTCACTTAGTCACACCTAAAACCCTTGTGCTAGACACATATTACTCACCCAGATGAAGCATTTAGCTCTAAGTGGCCATGAGCCAAGAACCGGAAGTCCTTTTAGTGAGACGTGTTTCATATTTCATTCCGAGAGTAATGTATTGACATTGCCACTACGCCGCAAGTTGAAATTCCCCGTGAAATTAATGGGAAGCAGTGTTTTCATAATCAATATTTTCTCCCAAGGAAGCATAAGTAAAAGATTCATGGCCCTTTTAGTCATCTTAAAGCTAGATATAGAGACCCTTCTTCTCGTGGCAGTTTGGAAATATATATATATTTTCCTAGTTTATGGCTGACGCTCCCTAAACAAAATGTTTTTTTTTTATGCTTTACGCTGAGAAAAAAGTACTTTATTTAAAGCTTTTTAAAAATAGTCTGAAGTAAACTTGTATACATTAATTATATGTCTACATAGCGTCTAGTATTAGGTTTGGGAGAATGCATCATTATATTTCATTCCTAATATGAGAACATTTCAGCATATATAAATATAATATTACAGTGCTGACTGTTTTGGGCACATTTTTATTAATGTATTAATGGGCACTGTGGCATATAAAAGTATTTTTGATATTTAATATTTAATATGTTATTCATATTAAATAATTCAAATGTGACTTATTATATTGGTGACATTGGTGATATAATATAATTATTAATAATTTAATTTACACTTGTATTATAGTGGTGTCCACTTTTTCAAGTATGTTTTTTTTTTTAATCAAAAAAATATATAATTTTTTTTTGTCATTGTTAATATTGATGGAACAAGTGGAAATAACTACAGCTCATATTAAATGGTCAGAATTCACTTTACTGACACCAGACTAATACAATATGGATTCTGATTGGTCACCCAAGATGCTTCTCTTTGCTACTTTGCTCCTTGCGCTCTGCTTTTGTGGACTAAACCTAAAAATGACTTTTTTCCATTGTTGGAATGCACTACAAATGTTTTAATGCAGGGGTCTCAAACTCAAATTACCTGAGGGCCACAGGACGAGTTTTCATATCCCATGGGGGCCGCATGCAAACTTTCAAGCTTCAAAAAGAACATTAAACTAGTATATATAGTTGTAGTTACTGCTTGCTACCAGTCACTGCTTACTGCCAGATGCTTGGCAGCATTTGCTCTGCAGTGTCCAGCAGGACCCACAGTTCTGCAGCCAGCTCCCAGCAGGACCCACAGCTTGTGGGTCCTGCTGGGAGCTGGCTGTGGACCTGTGGGTCCTGCTGGCAGATGGCTGTGGACCTGTGGGTCCTGCTGGCCACTGACCTATGGGTCCTGCTGGTCTGCAAGCTGTGGCCAGCAGGACCCAAAGGTCACTGGACAGGGTCCAGCAGGACCCCACAGGTCACTGGACAGGGTCCAGCAGGACCCCACAGGTCAGCGTCCAGCAGGACCCCACCGGTTCGCAGCCAGCTCCTAGCAGCATCCACCTGTGGATCCTGCTGGCCTTGGCCTATGGGTCCTGCAGGTCCCATAGGCCATGGCCAGCAGGACCCCACAGGTCAGCAGCCAGCTTGGGTCCTGCTGGGAGCTGGCTGTGGACCTCTGGGTCCTGCTGGCAGGTCAGCAGGACCCATAGGTCAGCGGCCAGCAGGACCCCCAGGTCAGCGGCTAGCAGGACCCCACAGGTTCGCAGCCAGCTCCTAGCAGGATCCACAGGCCATGGGCACTTGGGCAGCTCTCAGTGTTGAGGGCTATTTTGAGGTTACTGGATGGGCACTGGGACAGGGTAAATGAGGTGTATAGGGGGGAGCAGGGGGTGTCAGAGTCTTTCACTGTGACCTCAGCGATGGGCCGATGGCAGCTGCCATCTCAGGCTCAGCAGGACAGGTCCTCCTCCTTAAACGCTGAGCCAGTGAGTCAGACTCAGCCACGATGGTGTCCAAGAAGATCCCACTGGGAGTTGTAGTGTGGCTGTAGTTAGTGGCCTCACTAGGGTTGGTGTCACCTGGTGCAGTAAAACATGGTGCCCCCTGTCTAGGCTGCACAGCACCATGCAGGCAGCGCACGGTCATGGGGCCCACCCCAAACCAGCCCCTGTAAATGATAGTATAGGGTGGTATAGTGGCCGGTTAGGGTAGTATAGGGTGGTATAATGGTAGGTTGGGGTGGTATAGGGCAGGTTAGGGTGGTATAGGGCAAGTTAGGGTGGCATAGGGCAGGTTGGGGTGTCACAGGATAGGTTGGGGTGGTACAGGGTAGGTTGGGGTGGCACAGCACAGGCTGGGGTGGTACAGGGCTGGCTGGGGTGGCACAGGGCAGGTTGGAGTGGTACAGGGTAGGTTTGGGTGGTACAGGGCAGGCTGGGATGGCACAGGGCAGGTTGGGGGGTACAGGGCATCTTAGAACTCTATGTAGTGACAGTGTTCAAAGTAACTTACATAGCATGCCTCATTCCTGCAGATGAAGACCCGGGTGCGTGGGCGGGGCTGCTGTGTCTGTCCTCACCTCTATCTGCTTCAGCTGCAGCATCATCCAAAGTGAAGGAGTCTGTGGGAGGAGTGGGGGAGGCAGCCACACCCCCAGCCCCTCCCGTACCCCTATAGCAAAGCCAATGGCTGTATTTAGGCTGGCTGTGCTCGCTGCTCTCCAGATTCCACCCGCTGGGTACAGGGAGCTTGCGCGCACAGCTGTGGACTACAACTCCCAGAAGCAATAGCGGTGGACGTCACGTGATGCCACTGACGTCAGCTAGCCCGACTTACTCTGAGTAAACCAAGAAGAAAAAAAAAAAACATTGTAAGCAGGCGGCCATTGCTTACCAGGAAATGTATCAGTATGCATCAGTCCTGCGGGCCAATTGTAACCGCTCCACGGACCGTAAATGGCCCGTGGGCCGGTACTTTGAGACCCCTGTTTTAATGCATGCTTTTTTTTCAATAGGCAATAGATGTTTGCAATGCTCAGAGCTCATGTATGCACACATACTATATACAGCCTTAAACTGTAGCTGTTGAGCTGGAAATTCTGAAACTCTGATAAACGCCTTGATATCGTTTCAATAGAAATTGGATGGCATTGATCATGATAATTCTGTATTTATTTTGTGGTCAGAAAAACTGTTTAGTGATTGTCACGTATGTATGAAATTGTTACTGTTATTTCATTACCTTGTGAACATTTATCATATTCTTTTTACGGACTCTGGAAGAGAGAAGACAATCAGTAAGCAAACAATAGTGAAAATTTGTTATGAGCGAACCAACGTCTAGTCTACAGGAGATTCAGCAAACCCAGCAAAAAAATCAGCTAAAACAGAACCTAGCACCAATGAGAGCCAAATATTATTGTTGTCTGACCTTTTTCAAGGCCAATTTGCAAGCTGTTAAAAAGGACATAGGTAGCGGGGCACTGTCATCGAGACATGTACCAATGTAAAAAAATCAATTTTTTAATGCTATTTAGCAGACAGAGACTCGTTTAATGTGGCAACATTAAAATATAAAAAAAACATACTAGCTCATTATGAAAGACTTACCTGAAAATGAAGCCCCCGAAGCGGTCCTTATCCTCGATCTTCTTCGCCGCTATCCAGGGCCGGAGTGACTTCCGGGTCTTGCCGCTCCAGCGCTATCATTCGCTGGAGCGGCGATGACGTCACTCCCGCGCATGCGCACAAGATCGGCATATCGCCGTGATCTCGGCATCCTCAGTGCGCCCTCAGTGCGCCTGTGCGCCACTGTCTACGGCGCATGCGCCGTAGACAGCGATGCCTTTTCATTGCTAAATATCTCCTAAACCATGTAGGTTTAGGAGATATTTATTGGACCTACAGGTAAGCCTTAATCTAGGCTTACCTGTAGGCCAAAGTCATTTGGAAGGGTTTACTTCCACTTTAACCTGTGTCCCATTGTGGAGATTTCCCTTCACTTCCTGGCCCATAGTAAAACCAGGAAAGGAGAGGAAATCCTTCCAAAATAAGGGAATTCTCAATTGTCACCAGGGTCACTGTAACTAGTGTCCCCATTGGAAGATCTTCCTTCTATTCCTGTGTTTTTTTATTTTTTTACTTTCATTTTTTGTGATATTTGGACAAGTAAAGAGGGTGAATCTCAGGGACAAAGTCAGCAATGAAAAAACCTAACAGGTGTTCTAATCCCTTTCCACTCTCCTACTACTCTCTCGCTCAAACTAAAAAAAAAAAAAAAAGTTTTGCTTTTATTTATACTTCAAACCTGAATGTGAAGTTGGGCAGCATGTATCCCTTTAAAAAGGGACTTTATCCTTTTAAAAATAACAGCTTGCGATCCTGGGTGATGCCATTAACAAAGTATGATTATGATCCCTACTACTGTGTTTATGCTCCGTCAGCATTTAAAAGCTGTAATTTGCAACAGGAGTAGCAGCGGGACAGCACTGCAGGTCCACATCAATGTGTATTGCTCATCATGACTGACATCAATCTAAATTGCTTGACAACATAATAGACCTTAGATTTACACGAGTATACATTTTTTTTTTTTTAAATTAGAAATACCTTTCAAGGTGAGGGTGTTTTCATTTCCTATTCACTTATGGGAATGCTTAACAAGGGGTACCCTGTGCTCATTAATGTGGGGAAAGAACGATATTTGGGGGCCTCCTTATATTAAAGTGGGCTTCCAGATTCCTCCAGTCTTCCTTCCGAGTTTGCCGGATCTGGATATTTGAATCGCCAAGATGTGATGTTGTCACTCCACAATTGCGGCACGGTGCTCTAAATAGATGGCTCATTCAGTTACCTGTCAATTCAGGGGGCAGTGCGCATGCGCCGGTTATGTCACCTGCGGCAGAAATAGTGAATATTTACTAAACGGTGCACGTTTCTTGTACCTAATGGTAAGCTTTTATTATAAGCTTACCAGTAGGTACAAGTCAACAAGCAGTGTTAAAGTGTTAACCCCCAAAAAAAGTTCAGATCCTGGTCCCTTAAAGCAGATTAAAAAGCACAGTGCTTGTGCTGTGTAATCTACCCCCCTTTAAACTGTAAAAAAATGTGCTGAATCTGCCACTTCCTGTATCCCCTCTCTGTAATGACCACGAAAATCAGGGCTGCTGAGCCCTGATCACCATGGTCAGAGTGCATCCCTCCGTCATAAGCAACTGTCCTCTCTGCTCTCCTCTCTCCCCCTCACCCCCTCCTTCTTGCCTGTCAGCTCCCTCTCTGTGTCTCTGTCTCCGCTCTGCCCCTCACGCCCTGCCGCTATTATTAAAAATAAAAAACCTACAATTCTCACTGCCAGCCCCTATATTAAAGTCTGGCATAGCAAACTATGTAAGTCATTTCTAAAAACGAGCGTTGTAAATACCTATTTAGAGCTATCTTCAGGCCAGTCACATGACTCACAGCCATTTTTTACAGCTCTGAGACAGGGTTTCTGTGGAAGGCCACGTGATCTCACCGGCTGACGTCAGAGGGAGATCTTGACCCCCCGCAGAAGCCATTCATCGGAGCTGTAAAACGTCCGCGAGTCACGTGACCGGCCGGAAGATAGCTCTAAATAGGTATTTACAATTCTCCTTTTTAGAAATAACTTACATAGTGTGGTATGCGTATGTGATAATAGAGGGGCTGGCCAAAATCTAAGACTCCAACTGCACTATGGACAAAAATATATGTATCCATTTGTTCCAGTACCCTCTGCTAAGATAAGAGATGATTGGAAGGCTATTGATTTGGACACTGCTAGTGCCAATAAGCGATTATGCCATTCCAACTTGATGGAGTGCAGATACATGCGATGATCCTTTTATTGATACTTTTTTCAGTTGCATGTATCTCAGTTGCTTTAACAGCAAGATGCAAATGTATTGCATTAAAGCAGACTTGGATGATATCAACTTATGAATACATAGCTTATTAAATATATTTCCAATTGCTGCAATTTTCTCACATAGAGGTGACAAGTATGAATAACATGATACCTACAGTATATGAAAAGGCAAAAGAATAAAATCCATCAACACATCTGTTGTTTGATGTACTCTATTAATGGCCTAGATTTTACTCTGAAAATTTTTGGAGAGCTGTGATCATGTAATTGCATCTTAAAAGGAACAATGAGTTATACTGGCTTTATTCTCTCATTCACTCTCGTTGTACTGATCTGGAACATGCTGTTAAAATGTACTGCCTCATTTTGCCTCCTCCCTAATGTGTTACAGGCTTGACTATTAATGCAACTGTTATTCTGCTAAGTAACATGATTATGTATAACGCTAAGAGATGCATTTGCCCTGGCTAAAACCTGGCAAATATCTTGTAAGCCTGCCACTACCGTGGGCATGTTTGAAATATACATTTTTAAATAAAGCTTGCTCGGAAGAGGATTAGTGTCCTACATACCATGCATTAAGATTAAAATGCCAAACATAAAATCTTTTAGAATGCAGGCTATCAAGAAAAGCAGTGTGAACTTCCTTTTTTTTTTTAATAAGCAGACGTCCCTCAAGGCCCAGTAAATCCTAAGTCCTCCCAGCAGATGAATGCACATTTTACTATCAGACAATTATTAAGCATCTATCTGTGAGGCTGCCAGCAGATTTACGGAGTGATAAACATTTTCTTCCTGTAAAGATTGTTAATCAGCTCTCGAGCATGGTCTCAGTAATGAGAAGGCCGGGCATGTGCTTGGCCTGATTAATGACAAGGGGCAAGCCCCTGTGTTGGCTGCAACATGAGGAGCATTCTTAAATTTCAGACTAAGTGTTGTATTGATACTAGCTGCAGCTGTTTACCACATGAACTGCAATGGTAATTACCGCAGACTGTAGTTATGCTAAAAAGAATGGAGGGTTTTATTGACTGATCACAAAAAAACATAGAAACAATGTTTATTCTTTAAATATAAATTAAAGGCAATGCAGTCGATGCACCTGTATGGAAGGAGATTGGTCTGTTTAAAGGGGAAAAAAATAACTGAAAAGAAAGTCCTGCGAAAAAGGATGGGGAATCCTGTGTCTAAAGTTTTACTTACAGTACTTCTGCAGCCACACTGAAAAGACATGCTGCCTTAAAGTACTCCCTGCTGCTTCTCTTGTTACATGAAGAAGGCTTCTGCTGGATGTTCACAGCAGGGCAGCAAATGAAAGTCTAATTTTGAATAGTCTGACCCGTCACCCTCCATCCAAATCTAAATTAACTGCCTAGAGGAAAAAAAATTGTAAAAAAAATCCTCATGTAATGTGGTTTAACCACTTAAGTAATAAAAAATATTTTTTAAAACCTTTCCTAATTCGATTTTTGTTTAATTAGGGTTTTTTTAGATAAATATATAATGCACAGTGATCTTGCGCAAATCCTTCAACTATGCAACATAATCAAATACATAGTGGTCTAAACAATAAGTGATAAATCAATTGATATAACAGTGAATAAAGTTCAATAGATGTAGCAAATCCAGTGTTCCAATACAAATGTTCCAATGCAAATAGTGTACAGTTGTCTATAAGTGATCCCCAGAGAGCCTAGATGATGCCACCAACACCTCGGTGCTCACAGAACTCTCACCTCATAGGCATACAACATAAGCCTTGGATTCAGATCCAATAGGGATTGGCTAAACTTTCCTCCCAGAGTCACCTCCGCAAATCTCCAATAATAAATCCTGTCTCACATGTGGGGGTAAAGTAGACAAGCCTCCAATAGTGTATTAATGTATAAAAAACATTTATTAAATAATAAACATCTGCTTACATAAGGTAAAATAACTAGTGCTCATTATGATAAGAAATCTGCATTTTCCGCCTCTCACGTCACTTTTGGTCCACGATGTGCTCTGCCACACCCTACGTGCTACGTCACGTCACGTGACTTCCTCAGGGAAACCAGACACTCGGGAATGAAGTGTTTTCGAGCATCTCCGAGCGTCTCCGAGTGTCTTCGAGCGTCACTGGCACCCCCCGCACCTCTGGCCAAATGTGGTACTGCACCCCCCAGTGGGGTTCATTTGCTAAAACAGAAGAGTGCGAAATCTGGTGCAGCTGTGCATGGTAGCCAATCAGCTTCTAACTTCAGCTTGTTCAATTAAGCTTTGACAAATAAAAAAAAATGGAAGTGATTGGTTTCTATGCAGAGCTGCACCTTATTTTGCATCCAGTTTTAATAAATCAACCCCTATGTTTTTGGTACAAAGCATTGCAAAGTTATTTACAAATGAAATAAAGGTTTTTTCATTTCAATTTTGCACTTTTCAAATGTGACACTAAAACAATTAAGAAACAATTAAGAAAATAAGAAAAAAGCAAATATACAAAGGAAAAAGTTTAAATATAAATGTTTAGAAAAATGAAAAATAATAGTTAGATTCAGAAGGGGAAATAAGATTTAATTAGAGCTAGTTAGAGTAAACGAATGCCCTGTACACACGGTCGGAAATTCCGACCACAAAATCCGTCGGACTTTGTCTGAACGTGGCGACGTTCGTTGCGTACGACGGAACTACGTAAAGGCTATTAGCCAATAGATTTGGTCTCGTAATTTGATCTGAGCATGCGTGGCACTTTGTCCGTCGGAATTCTCTACACGCGATCGGAAAAAGTCAGAACGGATTTTGTTGTCGGAAAATTTAAGAGCAGGATCTCAAATTTTTTCCGTCGGAAATTCCGACGGAAAAAAGGCAGATGGAGCCCACACACGGTCGGATTTTCCGACAACATGGTCCGATCGGACATTTTCCGTCGGAATTTCCGACCGCGTGTACAGGGCATAAGGGTTACTAAGAGGTTAAATAGCAACAAACACAAAAATAGAACTTTTTTTTACTTGTCAGGCTGCTTTAACTGACATCATATACAGATCGAAGCTCACACATTTGATCTGCAGATGAATGAAACAGAGTAAATATAAATGTTATTTTGTATCTCTCTATCTCTCAACTAAACAGCGTTTATTTTGAGTATAACTAAAGGCAAAACATGTTTTTTTAAGTTTTGGATAGAGTGGAGAGGGATTCAAACCCCTGTCAGTCTTCATTGCTGTCTGTGCCCCCGTTGGGGAGATTCACCCTCTCTATTTGTCCTGTTTACCATTATCATTGAAAGTGAAAGTAAAAGAAAATCCCCAAATGTTGGGCTGTCCCCAGAAAAGTAATAGAGAAGAAATCTTCCGATGGCACACTAGTTCTGGTGACATGGGGGTCCCCAAGGAATTCCTTTCATTTGCAGGGATTTTCTCTCATTTCCTGCTTGGCTATGGAACAGGAAGTGAAGCGAAATTTATGCAATGGGACATAGGTGGCGAAAAAAAATCTGACGGGTTATAACCCTCCCGTATTCTATCCAGAATTATTCTACCCAAAAATCCCATAATTCTACATTAAACTGTGTCAGACAGTCAGAGTTTTACATACTTTTTTTTTTTTTTTGTCATTCAATCAGCTGGGATTGCCAGCAAGTACAAGGGATGAGGTAACATAAGAGCATAAGCACAGGACATATTATACACACTCTGTATGCTTCGCTGAAGTTGTTTGGGTATTTGTAGCAAGCCCAGTGTCCACAAATGGTTAATAGGTCTAGACCATTTATGTAGTACAGTGGACCCTAATCTGGATAATTAATTAAATTTTGACTGATTGTCCTTGAGCTGTTTTTACATATGCAGATTCTGACCATCTAACACTTCTTCTTACAGAGGCAATCTCATTCTTTAACAGAATTCGACAGCCATGTTGTTAGCAATGATCTTTCTTGGCTGATAATTGGTCCACACATGAGAATTACCAATGGATTGGTGATTTTTCAAAACTTGACATGATTCTCTTTTCACCAAACAGCACTGATAGGTGAAATTCAACTAAGAAACGTTTCCTGTGACTGTGTTTATAAAAAAAGACATTGTATACCCCCATTCTCATCCCCGCATATGACTTTGTTAATATGTAAAGCTATTTGTCAGCAAAGCAATGTGATTGGCATGTCAGCACTGACATAGTGACACCTGACAGTTTTTTGTTTGCTTTATGTGTATCTTTAGGGAGACTTTCCTTCACTTAACGTGCCAAAGACACAACAGAAAGAGGACATTTTTTTCAAACTGAGGTGACAGTTGTCACCAAATAGGTGTTCCCATTGAAAGATTGCTCATAATCTCCTGCTCCTGTAACAACAATATCCCATCATTACCTTTACCGTAGACAATGGCCATCAGGACAGGTGAAGACAGAGGATTAATCTCTCCAGGATGGACACAGACACAAACAAAATCTGACATGGGGGTAAACAATATATACATATGCAGTTGTGCTCCTAAGTTTACATACCCTGGCAGAATTTATGATTTCTTGGCCATTTTTCAGAGAATATGAATGAAAGCACAACTTTTCTTTCACTGGTTAGTGTTTGGCTGAGGCCATTTATTATCAATCAACTGTGTTTACTCTTTTTAAATCATAATGACAACAGAAACTACCCAAATTACCCTGATCAAAAGTTTACATACCATAATGATTTTGGTCTGATAAAATGCACACAAGTTGACACAAAGGGGTTTGGATGGTTATTAAAGGTAACAATCCTCACCTGTGATCTGTTTGCTTGTAATTAGTGTGTGTGTATAAAAGGTCAATGCATTTCTGGACTCCTGACAGACCCTTGCATCTTTCATCCAGTGCTGCACTGACATTTCTGGATTCTGAGTCATGTGGAAAGCAAAAGAATTGTCAAAGGATCTGCGGGAAAAGGTAGTTGAATTGTATAAAACAGGGATATAAAAAGATATCCAAGGAATTGAGAATGCCAATCAACAATGTTCAAACTCTAATCAAGAAGTGGAAAATGAGAGGTTCTGTTGAAACCAAACCACGATCAGGTAGACCAACTAATATGTCAGCGACAACTGCCAGGAAAATAGTTTGGGATGCAAAGAAAAACCCACAAATAACTTCAGGTGAAATACAGAACTCTCTGAAAACATGTGGTGTGGGTGTTCCCAGATGCACAATAAGGAGGCACTTGAAGAAAGATGGGCTGCATGGTCGAGTCGCCAGAAGAAAGCCATGACTACACAAATGCCACAAAGTATCCCACTTACAATACGCCAAACAGCACAGAGACAAGACTCAAACTTTCTGGCATGAAGTAATTTGGAGTGATGAGACCAAAATTGAGCTTTTTGACCACAACCATAAACGTGGGGGTGGATCGCTGATGTTTTGGGGATGTGTGAGCTACAAAAGGCACAGGAAATTTGGTCAAAATTCATGGAAAGATGAATGCAGTATTATCAAAAAATACTTGAGGAACATTTGCATTCATCAGCCAGGAAGCTGCGCATGGGACGTACTTGGACAATCCAACATGACAATGATCCAAAACACAAGGCCAAGTCGACCTGTCATTGGCTACAGCAGAATAAAGTGAAGGTTCTGGAGTGGCCATCTCAGTATCCTGAATTCAATATCATTGAGCCACTGCTGTCTCTGAACCAATGAGGAGGGAAAGAGCTGAGAGAGCCTCAGCTCTCGTGCACATTGCTGGATCGAGATCGGGCTCAGATAAGTATAAGGGGGGGGGGGGGACTGCATGGAGAAGGTTTTCTACCTTAATGCAGAGAATGCATTAAGGTAAAAAAAAAAAATTCTGCCTTTATAACCACTTTAAGCTAACTGTAAAAGTAAAAAAAAATGATTACACTTCAAAATATGTGATGTTAGAATTCAGCGTCACTGATGCTGTCCTTGAAAGTTGTATTGTTCTATTGATATAAAAGGTATGTGGCGCTACCTTGTAAAATTAATAAAAAAATAAAATACAAAAAAATATAAATCGCATGGAATAAGGGTAAAATCGCATAAAAGTCGCAAAAAAGTTGCATGAAAATGAATATGCCTGATATGCATAAAACTTCATGTGCCAGTGAATACTTCAAATCCTCATGTGCAAATAAGTGCGAATATTTCCACAAAAATATGTATAAAAAATCTGAAATGACTGAAATATCTAAGGGGAAAGGATTATTCCCCAACAGTATTCAAATATATAAATAGTTTGCAATTCCTCTCCAGCATAATGTGCCAAACAATAAATAATGAATATATATATGCAATAAATATATATTAACGGTAATGGATAAATATAAAAAGTGCAAGTGCCAAAAAATGCAAGTGCCAGAATAAAAATATAAAATTAATTAGTGACTTCCACTCCAAGTGACTCCAAAAAAAAAAAAAAAAAAACACAACACAAAATAATGTGAAGCAGGTCCACTTTGATAGTCCTCAATAGTAAACCATCCAGGAACTGTCTATAAACAAATATAAATGATGATATTCTGTGCATCCATCCATCCAGTGAAATCTGTGTCATCCAGGGTGCTCCCCACTGTGTCCCCCAGCCTCTCACCTCCAGCTGCGGCCTCCACAGGCCTAGCAGCGCTGTAAGTGTAATATCACTTTGGGCAGGTCAATCTCCCTGTATCCACTCCAACCAGGAACTGCAATACTCCCGATAACCAATTAATGATAACGAGGGTAATAAAGGAGAGAGGGGGTCCAATGTGTAGTATGGCAGTATAATTTTATTTAAACAAACATAATAACTTACATTAAAAACTTGTCACAGACGATGAAGACAAAGGACGCTTCCGGTCTCGGCCGTGACCAGAAGCAAAACACTGACACCTGGTTTCTTCCCTCACGCGTATCGTCACTGAGCACGTGACTTTTTCAAAGGGTCCAAAGAGTACAAAGGGTGTATTGTTCTATAATACCACATAAAGCTTTAAGGCATCTCGCAAGCATGTAAATTAAATGATTTTTGTTTTTTAAAGTCTCATTAAAAGGACCCTCTCCCCACTGTATGATATTAAAAAAAAATGTTTAGCTCTGGTTAATGTCGCCCATGGAAGTGCCCATATCCATATGCCTTTTTTTGATAATAGCTAGTCTATTAGCCTTGAATATAGCCAAAATTTAGTCTCAAGATCACAGCCCCCCCATAGACATTAGTGTGGTTCTCTGCTAAGCTCCACTCTACTTTTTTAAACAGAGTTAAAACCTCTGTCAGGTTTTTATTCCCATTTGAGGGATTCATCTCACCACCTGTCCCAACAGCAGTCACCAGGACAGGAGGTGATAAAATAATCTCCCCAGGGAACACACAGGCAGCAATTAAAGCCTAAAACATTTCAACCCTTTCCTCAACCAATCTCCATGGTTTTAATGACTAATGCCGCGTACACGTTTCCATCTGAAAAATCTTGGATGTTTTTTCCGATGGAATTCCGCTCAAGCTTGGCTTGCATACACATTTGCGGAACGTTTTGCTGAACTTTTGACCGTCAAGAACGCGGTGACGTACAACACTACGACGAGCCGAGAAAATTAAGTACAATGCTTCCGAGCATGTGTCGAATTGTTTCCAAGCATGCGTCGGAATGTTGTGCCTCAGAATTGGTACAGACAATCGGAATTTCAGGTCCTATGATGACGCCCTGTGGGAGGGAGAAATGCATTGACGTGACACACTTCCAGTTCTGACATCACTTCCGGTCTCGTTTGCTGCAGTTTTATACCATTTCCAATGCCTACTTTTAACTTACATTTGTAAGTATGCCCTTGTATGTGCAATAAATCCCTTTTTCCTAGCATACTTCACTATTGGTCCCTTTCTTTCCTCTATGGGTTCCTGTTTCTCTCATGATTGAGAATTAATGTGGAAGGATCGTTTGTTTCCTAATTTTCATTAGCCATTCCTGCCATCCAGCAATTCCCGGTGGATATTGTTACAAGTCTAATCTGCCCCCCAGACTGTAAAGCTGGGTGTCATCGTGATCCGGTGAGTGGGGACACATGTGTCGGTGTTTTGTCACATCTGAACTTGTCTGCGATTTTCTGCGATTTTCTGCCTTGCATCTTTGTATATTAGATGTGAACTATCCCCTGTAACTTTACACTTTGGATGTGAAGCACCTATTTAGTTGTTTATTATTTCCACGGTTCACGTGGACTTTTGTTGCATATTATATATCATTGTTTATTTGTTTTCACTTATATGGACACATGTTTGTTAAGCGCAGTATCATTTCTTTTATTATGTTCAATTGTGTAGCACTTTGTGTATAGCAGCTTCATTCACGTCTGATTTTGTTTTTCCTCAGCGCGAGTTATATATTTAGATATATATTTTTTTCACAATCGGAATTTCTGATCGGAACTTTTTCCAACCGAAAAATTGAGAACATGCTCTCAATCTTTTGCTGGCTGGAATTCCACCAGCAAAAGTCAGATGGAGCATACACACGGTCGCATTTTTGGACCAAAAGCTCTCATCGGACTTTTGCTGGCGGAATTTCCGCTCGTGTGTATGGGGCATTAGGGAATAATTTGGTTAGAGCAGATCAGGGTGGACCAAATTTCTGCTAGAAATTTTGCCAAATAGGGATAAGTAAAATCATCCAATCCAACATAAAATGTCCCACTTTGCTTTCTGGAATTTCAGTGCAGGCAGCTATGTTTCACATAGGAATGTCTCTCTGCCAATCTATTTGAACGACCACCTAAAAATTTATATTTTCAATTGTAGACGCAGTTTGGTGATTATGTGAGTATCTGACTGACTTTTTATGTCTATTAGAAACTCCAACTTTCCTTGTCATATTTCTTGGCTCTGTGTACTCCCCTTTTGCAATTTTGGACTATTTTCACCCACCTTTGTGTGTTTTTGCTCCTCCATTTGTACTCTTTATAATATAAAAACATTCATCTTACAACAAGCTGGCACCAATACAGCTTGGCACAAGTGTGTGATCTGGGCCACTATTGTCCTCCTGTAAATAAAATATCCCTTTTAAGTGGAATGATTAAATGAGTGCTCCTGCAATATAATATTGTTTGATACTGTTCCTTTTTCAGGTAACTGTGCATGATGCCACTTCACTAATTTATTTGCTTGTTAAGAGTACACAGGAATTATAGAGGAATGAAGTCAGCAGCTTTAGTTTTCCTATGGAGACTCTAATGACATCTTGGGTGTAGAACAGCTACAAAGGCACCATGTAAATGTCTGCATAAATGCATGAAATATTAGAATGTTGAAATCTAAAAGGATGCAACATTTCTATGATCAAAACTGCTGGCTTTAAAATACAGCGTTTCAATTTCTAATCACAGACCAGCGAAATTGGCAGGAGAGAGCACGGTGGTAGCAAAATAAAAAGGAAAACTTCCCCTTTCTTAAAGCCTCCCTCCGCCCACCTGCTTCTAAAGCTGATTAGTAGAATAACAGAACCTTTTTGAACTTTTTCCAGACAGCTCCAAATTCTAAACTAATGCTTCTAACTGATGTCATTTCAAATATTATGAGAGCCGAGCTGGACTTTTTGTCAATGTCCTTAACCCAAAGACAATCTTCGACGAGCCTGGTTGTCTTGGAAGCACTCCTCATACTGGAAAATGAATCAGATTAAAAGCATTCTCTTTTACAAGTTATTTTTCCTCTGCATACACATTTTGGATTTAATTCCATTGATATGTATTTAATCTGTGCTTAATCCAAATTCAACTGTAATCTATTTATGGCATTCATCCAACCAGCCTACAGTTGTTACAAAATATTTCTTAGGTCAGTTTTAGGATGGCATAAGCACTTTACTATTTGATTTTAAAGAAGACGCATATAATGTTTGTGTGATGAAATATACATATATTAAAATACACATTAATATCTATTTGATAAATAAAATTTCACAATGCTTCAAAAAGTAATTTTTTTTTATCATTAACCTCCCTGGCAGTAATCCTGAGTGTGGCTCGGGGTTAAGTTTCAGTACAATTAGCGGTAACCCTGAGCCACACTCGGGATTGCATCTCAGAATCCTGGTTCAGGTTACTTACCTTGTCCCTAGGATCCTGCAATGTCCCCTCATTGTGTCTGTGGGCTCTGTCCTCCGCCCGATGCCTCTGTGTGCCAGGCTCCTTTCCCTGTGAGTGTCGCGACACATGGGGGCAGAACCCGGCGGCAAATTCAAAAATTACAAAATTCATAACACATACAGTACAATGTAATCTTACAGATTACATTACTGTATCAAATCATTTCACCTCCTTTTTGTCCCCAATGCTTTGTCCAGTGCCCTGCATGCACTTTTATATTATATATACTGTTCTTTCTGCTTGGAAACTTAAGCTTGTCCATGGTAACCAAAAAGTGTCCCTTTACATCAAAAGTGGTTTTAGACCAGCTAGAAAACAGTGATAGTAAATTAGAACACTTGCAGAATTGAGCGATAGTGAATCGTGGGGAAATTTATTTTATTATTATTATATTATTATTTTTTTATAATTATTTATAGTTATACAATATAAAATCCCAAATTTCTATGCAAAACAATGTACCGCTTTGAGATTCAAACATCTAACATAATCATACAGCCAGGGTGGCAACTGCTCTTTGTTTTAAAGAAGTCTAGTTTGTGTACAGTAAGACAGTGAGTGAATTAGTATTGCTTGGACCTTGAATAAGATAGATAGGGGCACCCCCCCATCTATGCGTCCAACCCCCTGATCTACATGCAGCGCATCGGACGCATGGATTCCAATCTGTTTTTTTTTTAAGCATGTGATTAGAGCCAGAGGCTCTAATAGGCTTCAAAAAAGGATGGGCTCAGGGTGCAGAGCACTCTGCCTGAAGCCCACCCAGTTGTGTGACAATAGCGAATTAATATTCGCTATTGTAACACTGATTCTCCCCCCGGCCAATCAGGAAGTGGGTCCTGAGACATGTCACCTGATTGTCCGAAAGGAGACCCGATCGGATTGGCCACCAGGAGGAGGAGGGAGGAAGCAGCCACCCGCAGCCGGAGAAAAGTCGCCCAGAGCACTGCCCGCGACATGGGGTAAGAGCCAACTACTAACTGACCGACCCGGGGGGGGGGGGTGGGTTTGCCATCCGTGACCCGAATGGGGGGGAGGGGGGCATCGGGAGGATTGTTTGCAGCCCCCCCAATTAATTTGGTTGCTCCTTTCCCTGTGAGTGTCGCGACACATGGGGGCAGAACCCGGCGGCAAATTCAAAAATTACAAAATTCATAACACATACAGTACAATGTAATCTTACAGATTACATTACTGTATCAAATCATTTCACCTCCTTTTTGTCCCCAATGCTTTGTCCAGTGCCCTGCATGCACTTTTATATTATATATACTGTTCTTTCTGCTTGGAAACTTAAGCTTGTCCATGGTAACCAAAAAGTGTCCCTTTACATCAAAAGTGGTTTTAGACCAGCTAGAAAACAGTGATAGTAAATTAGAACACTTGCAGAATTGAGCGATAGTGAATCGTGGGGAAATTTATTTTATTATTATTATATTATTATTTTTTTATAATTATTTATAGTTATACAATATAAAATCCCAAATTTCTATGCAAAACAATGTACCGCTTTGAGATTCAAACATCTGACATAATCATACAGCCAGGGTGGCAACTGCTCTTTGTTTTAAAGAAGTCTAGTTTGTGTACAGTAAGACAGTGAGTGAATTAGTATTGCTTGGACCTTGAATAAGATAGATAGGGGCACCCCCCCATCTATGCGTCCAACCCCCTGATCTACATGCAGCGCATCGGACGCATGGATTCCAATCTGTTTTTTTTTAAGCATGTGATTAGAGCCAGAGGCTCTAATAGGCTTCAAAAAAGGATGGGCTCAGGGTGCAGAGCACTCTGCCTGAAGCCCACCCAGTTGTGTGACAATAGCGAATTAATATTCGCTATTGTAACACTGATTCTCCCCCCGGCCAATCAGGAAGTGGGTCCTGAGACATGTCACCTGATTGTCCGAAAGGAGACCCGATCGGATTGGCCACCAGGAGGAGGAGGGAGGAAGCAGCCACCCGCAGCCGGAGAAAAGTTGCCCAGAGCACTGCCCGCGACATGGGGTAAGAGCCAACTACTAACTGACCGACCCGGGGGGGGGGGGGGTGGGTTTGCCATCCGTGACCCGAATGGGGGGGAGGGGGGCATCGGGAGGATTGTTTGCAGCCCCCCCAATTAATTTGGTTGCTTCTTTCCACATAGGTATTACTATGCAAACTCAAAACAGAACTAAACCCTCCTATCCTTTACAGTCAATGAAGCTGCCATTTTAGCGTCTGTTTGATCTGCAGTTGCCATGATGCTGCACACACAATAATTTATGACACCAGCCATTTGATACCTTAATAGTTCAGTTGGGTATACAAAAAACGGTGGCAGTTATCATTCACAGTATGCCTTGAATGTAACTGTTTTGGGAAACAGACAAATTAATGGATTTACTTCCACTTCAGGTGATCAAGCTAGTATTTCAGTGCTTAACACTTTCTAACATCTGAGGCTAGCTTACACATGTAGTGCTCATTATGTGTGTAACTAAAGTTGCACTTGTTCCAACTGTATATTTATACCTAAATGGTAAATTCAGTCAGATGCAAGGGCCTGCACAAAGAGAAAGCCATTTTGTTTTTAAATTGATAACTTAGCATTATAACAAATATTTAACGTATTGTAACTTGCAATGAAAATGAAAAATAATAGAGATAATTATAGTAAATATTAGAATTCACAGCTCAGTGATGGTATCCTATTTTATTGTAATATACTTGTAATAGCTAAGATGATTATAATTCCTTTTGATGGAGAATGACTTAATAAATGTAAGGCTCATCTCTGGTAGTGGCTGCTGAACTCAAGGACTGTGTGCAGCTACAGTGTCAATACAACGTGTGTCAAAGGATACTGTCCATGCATCATTAGCCACATAACATGAGATCTTTATAGTGGGAATGTAGACTCAACATCTCAAGACATACTTTTCCTTATCACAGCACCCACAGTGTCTTTTATACAGTATGGCACATGTCCTGAACAATTAATATTGTACTAATGGAGTCCATCCGTGGTAAGCATGCTTCACACCCCTTCTCTACATTCTAGGAAGTATGTTCAGCAGTGAACTGGTAAGCTAAGACTTTTTCAGAAATCTGTTTAGCATATGGAATAATCTTCCAGGGTCTTGCTAGGTATATAGGACACCCTGCTATGGACATACTAGACATATAGGGAGTATATAACAATTTTCCTCAGACATGCCAAGCACTTGAAGGACTTTACTTGAAACATGCAGAGTATACTGAGCAATCGTGCCAAGCATGTGCTGAAATAAATAACTTTGCTGGGCAAATGAGCAGTACATTGAGCACTCTGTCAGATACATGCCATGGACATGCCAATTGCATTGAACGGTATCATGCTGAGCATACCAAGCACTTTGCTAGGAACATGTTAACCATGAAAGAGAAATCAAGGACATGCTAAATACAAGGAATGCATGGAATTGAAAGGAGTATGGAACACTGTTCTAAGCTAATGTTGATCACAATTAAGACTTTGCCAGGCATACACTGAGCTCATTGGATGCCCAGTGAATGGCAAGCAAAGTAATTGCTTAGAATGTGGAGCAGTATGCCAAAGACATTCTGAATGAAAGAATTACTCTGCCATGAAAATTGAATGCACAAAGGATCCTCTGGCAGTCATACTAAGCACGTGGTGAGCACTACTATGGTCACCAGGAGTATTTTTTCAGGATCATGATAAGCGCAGTGGGAACGACAGAGCCATGGTAAGAACATTCTCTCCCAGTAATTGCTGACTAAATCCTGCTCTGTCAATCTAATGACAATGACGGCGCTGGCAAACTTTCTGTGATGTTGCCATATTTAGACAGGCTAAGGAATATTTTTCACATATTTTCTACAACTCAGTCACTAAATCAATTGGCATATATTTACTTACATATTCAAATGGTGCAAGACAGTTGAATTTACAGATTTCCAATACCTTTATTTCTTTGCTTGTTATTCCTGGGGAAAATTCTGCTTCCTGTTCCCTTTAATGATGGTCACATAACCAATTTGCTACATTATTCCTGCTAATAGGAATGATCTGAGTTTAGATTGGCCGATCATGTGGCCAAATGTCCAGCCTTTTAACTATGTAAGCAGCCCTTAAAGGCAATGTGGAACAGCATTTTTTTACATATATTGTAGGTAGGTATTTTATTACACTCTTTTTTTTTGCAACCTAACGAGATCTTAAAGCGGTTCTGCACTCTGTATATATTTTTTTTTTTTTGGGGGGGTATACAAAGGATGCTTACCTTTATTGGGGGACTCACCTGTTCCATTTTCCATCTCGATCGCCGCCGGTTTTCGTCCGATGAAGTTCCTCATCTTCTTCTTTTGTGCTGGGGGCCATCTTGCCTGTGGGCATGTGAAACCCCCACAGGCACTTTAGATGGCCCAGCATGCACCGCCGTTACTCGCGCGTGCGCAGTAACGGCACATCTGCCGACATCTCACGAGATTTCGGAAGATGTGGCCGAAATCTCGCGAGATTTCAGAAGATGTCCGCACTGACTCCTGGGAACAATGACACCAGATCCCAGGAGACAGTGCGGCCTGACGACGATCGACGCAGAGACCCCGCCCACCGCCGAAGAGAGAGAAGACCGGAAGTCATCAATTACAAGGTAAGTAAAAAAAAAATAAATACATTTCATTTAGTACTCTTTGCCTGATTTGGAAGGCAAAGAGATTTACTAAATGAAATGGGGGCAGAACCACTTTAACCAGATTACAAATATGCAGGCTTTGAGGGCCTGGTGAGCTGGCTGGGAAGATATTGAATATTTGGGGCATTTCTTGGAACATTGTCTGTCTTCCTGAAATTGTGCCTGGTGAGAATGCAACTGTGAGAACTTTCTTTCTCCAGGGTCATTGGGCCTAGGGGCTGGAATACTGCAGTATTCTCTCCTCCTGGAGGAAACCCTGAAGATGCTGGCTGCTATTGATGTCCTGTTCTGGGCCTAGAAAAAGCATGCAACTGCCCCCATAAGAGAGGAAGAGATTTCATTGGTTGAGTGGAAAGTTTACATGGGAAATTTAAAATTGCTGTCCTGCCTTGGAACATAAACACTGAGTTACCATTTGAACCTCATTTACCAAGGAGCCATTTGCTAAGTTTACTGTCCAGCTGTCATAGAGGGCGGGAGTCAGAACATTTAGAAAAGTGTGCATAAGACCATAAACTGTGTTCTAGAAAGATAAACCTTTAGGTATCCTGTGTTCCATCCACCCTCTTGGTTTAGCATCTTGCAATTCCTTACACATTAGGGCTCAGAATGAGAGCGTGAGAAGCAAAACAGGGAGCCATGTAGTTCATGTGCTGTCAAGGAGTATGCTGATAGAAGGAGAGAGCAGACTCACTGACAGTTTAACTCATTAGTGTGGTGCTTCTCCTTCACTGGGGCAGCACAGTGGTGTAGTGGTTAGCACTTTCACCTAGCAGTAATAGGGTCGCTGGTTCAAATCCCAACCACGACACCTTCTGCCTGGAGTTTGCATGTTCTCCCTGTGCCTGCGTGGGTTTCCTCCGGGTACTCCGGTTTCCTCCCACACTCCAAAGACATGCTGGAAGGTTAATTAGATCCTGTCAATAAAATTGGCCAAATATGTGTATGTTGTATGTGTATGTGTTTGTAAGTGTGTCAGGACCCCACAGGGCAAGGACCGCACTATACCACAGATGGACACCAGTGGCAAAAAGCACCCTGAGTTCGCATATATTGCGCTATACAAGTCATTCATTCACTGTCCAGTCATAGTCTGGGGCTGGGATTTAGGTATGTAATAATACTTAAATACAGAGGATAATAATCAGGTCCCTTACCCTACCAGGAAGGCACTGTGCTGTGTTACTGACATCTATTGATATAACAACTGGATAGACAGAATGCAAATCCTTTGGCAGGTAAACAGATTTCTTATATGTATTGTATATGTGTATTTAGCTGTTGCCTGGAGTTTAGCTTCGAATTTATGTATGGTATAATTTTTTTTTAGCTGTAATCTTAGAGGAAACATCACACATGAGAAATACCCAAGCTGTGATTGCTGACCTCAGTTTGAAAATGCACATAATGTATCTGACCTGGTTTCAGTTCTATGTTCTTTGCTAGCTGTGCTGCATGATTCCTTTGCAATTAATAGCATACTGGCATTGAATTATACCTTACCATGACGTTACAACAGTAGGTTTCTGTCAGGGCTCAGAAATAACATTGTATTGCCCTGTAAACCTCCCTGCAGTTATACTATACAGTAAGCATATTCTTTTTCTCATCTTTGCAGGTTTCGGAACGATGTGACTATGTCTTTGTAAATGGAAAGGAAATGAAAGGAAAGGTTAATGCCATTGTGAATTTCACGTATCAACATTTTAAAGCCTCACTGGAAATGACAGTATGGGTGCCACGGCTCCCCCTGCTGATAGATGTGTCTGACACAGAATTAAATCAGATCAAAGGTTGGAGGGTTCCTATTATGACAAATAAGAGGTATATATTTTCCTTAAATTCTATTAAAGAATTTTAGTAAATGTTGTAATAATTTGTAATGATTTACAGTATATTAACATACACAATGCTAAGAGGATACAGTAGCTTCTAGATTTTCATCTAGCGCTCTAGATCTCAAACTCATTTCCTCACTGGAAATTTCATGTTTCACTTTGCCAGTGTCAATTGTGTAAAACTGAAACTGATTTAAGAAAAGTTAGTCAATATTTTAACTTCATTTATATACTCATATATTTAGTTAAAATGTATCAATAATTTATGACTTATTACCGCATTATAGAAAGATTTTACAACTGGTATACATTGTTAAGTTACAGTAATAGGATGTTTTTCTTGCACTTTACGGCACACCTTTTTGTACAACTATTACAATATAATGCAGGAGAGGAATTTTAGTTTGGATGGGAACTCTGCTGTTTGTCAGAAATATTTTCAAGGCCAAACCCTTAATACATTAACACTAATGCCGCGTACACACGAAGGGACTATCCCGCGGGATTATCCGCTGGACCGAAGTCCAGCGGATAATCCCCTCGTGTGTGGGCGCCGGCGGACTTTTTTTGGCCAAAGTACGGCGGACTAAAGTTTCAGGTTTTGTTCTCAAATTATCCGCTGGACTTGGCAGTCCAGCGGATAATCCGGTCGTGTGTAGTATGGTCCGGCGTACCAAAAAGGACGCATGCTCAGTAGCTATTATGTCACGGACTCGCTCGGTCTGGTAAAACTAGCCTTCGTTTTGAAGCTCGCACAATCGTCACGCTGCTGAATTTTTTTTTTTTTTTTTTTCTGACAGCGGGATTTGTATGTTATCGTACTTGAAGAATGATTTTGCCTTGCTGCTTGTATATTCACGCAGAGTACTCCCGAACGTTTTTTCTTCAGCATTCTTTAGTGAAGTTATATATTTGTATATATATATATATATATCTATATCTATATCTCTATCTCTATATATATATATATATATATATATATATATATATATATATATATATATATATAGATATAGATATAGATATAGATATAGATATCCAAATCACCAAATGAAAAATATATCTATATTTCTCAATAAGCCCAAAAAAATATATATCGATATCTACATATATATATATATATTTTAATATATATAGATATATAGATCTATACGTGTATAAAAATATATATATATATATATATATATATATATATATACATATATATATATATATATATATATTATATATGTACATATATCTCTATATAGATATTTTTTATTATTTGTTGGTTATCAAAAGGATTAGTTATTACACATGATACAATTGTGGAGTCAGCAGAGCTTGCCCTTAATTCAGATCTTAACCCTCACCTTTCCAGCGACTGCACTTGCAGTTCCATTGAAGTTGCACTTTACACTTGTATTGTCAAATGAATGTTTAGACATGTACCTGCCTACTCCTAAAGAAACTATGTTTTTGAATAACAAGCACGTATATCATTATTTGATGAAAATTAAATGACCATTTATTCTGGTTAAAACAAACAAGGCAAAACAAAATAGGAAGGCAACACTGGAGCCACTTGTAGATTTTGTGAAGACTTTTTGCCCCAACGGCAGACACCAAGTTTGTGAAGCCAAAAATTAAGCTTGGGCACATTTCATCCAATATAGGGAGCACAAGAAGATTGACCAGGAATCAGACAGACCAGGAACAGCAGCAGATGACATCTATGTCCCCAAGCTGTGGCACTACAACAGCCTGTGTCTTCTGTGAGACCAGACTGAAGCCAGGCAATCACTTCCGACTCTTCCCACCACGCTGCCCTGCACTCTTCCCTGCAGTCTTCCCTGCACGCTTCCTTGGAGGCTGACTTGTGGTAGGAGGAGGAGTAGGGGGAGGAGGAGGAGGAGAAGAAGGAAGACGAGGAGGAGGAGGAGGAGAAGTTGGTGTCGGGCCTTCATGGGTCAGGCGGGTGGATTCTCGTAATTCACCCCTCAAACCCCCCCTAATTGCCTCAGAAATGAGGCCCTCACACAGGTGCCGTTGGCCCCTCTCCATTTCCAGCAACCTGCTAGACAAGTAGCTGGCATAGGCCTCTTCTGGAAGGGGGGGTTTGTCGAGAATCGCACTCGCCTTCCGAATCAGTTGGAGTGATTCCTCCTCAACAATGGTCATCCTCCTGGGCCTTCTTGGGGGTAAGGGCAGGGGTGGAGGTAGACTTCTTAATTGGGTCTGGCTGTCACTCTGGCTCGTGCTGGGCCCAGCCACCTCCTGGCTCTCGCTGGTCATGTCCTCCTCCTCCATACCACTTGTCCCGGCATCATCCTGGGTCAGCTCATCCTGTGTGCAAATAAAAACAAAAATCAAACACCTGTTTTGTGGTTTCTGGCCTCCTCAATCATCCAATTGTAAACTTAGGAACGAGCATCTAAATTTTCCAAAAGATCCAAAAGGCTATCATTTGGACCCCTGCATTTTCCAAGCAGATCACCAATGTTGTCTAACGCTTTTTTTGCCACTACTGGATGTATGTATACACTATATATGTATCGATATGTTGCACCAACACTTTTTAGAAGTGTGCTGAATTTTTGTCAGTTTTTTTCACAATTCTGAGTTCAGGGTGTTAATTGTTTCACATTTTAACGTTTACAGCATTAATATTCACACAATCACAATTTAGGCTACTAAATATATACCTGGCTCCAGCTGGGCGCATCAGCCTGCTCCAAGGTGGAGGGGTCTTCTCCTTCCGTGGAAGCCTCAGCTGGGGTGGAGGGAAGAGTGGAGGGAAGAGTGGAGGGAAGGGTGGAGGGAAGAGTGGACAGTGATTGCCTGGGTTCCATCTGGTCACCTATAAAAGTCAGTTGGTTGTAGTACCACAGCTTGGGTACATAAACATTCTCTGCTGCTGCTCCTGATCTGACTGATTCCTCAATCTTCTTGCGCTCCCGCTTGTACATGTGCCTTAAACTTGCAATTCTGGCTTCCACAAACTTGGTGTTTGCGTTGGGGACTTGAGTCTTCACAAAAGCCACAAGTGGCCCCAGTGTTGCCTTCCGGACATCCCTATTGCCATATAAAGGGTTCTTGAGCTGCCACAGGTTGGTATTTTTTCTGTACAGGGCAATGAATTCGGACATGAACTGCTGGTCCTTGAATGGATTCAACTGGGGTGCTGACATGTTTGTTTCTGTTTTGTTAGTAATGGCAATACAAAAGACCAAAAACACAAATGTTACTTAAAACGCACAACCAGTTTTTCATACCAAACATTACACAACACACCCACCCACAGGCAGCAACCCCTACACACAGGCAGCAACCCCTACACACAGGCAGCAACACATCCACACAGGCAGCAACCCCTACACACAGGCAGCAACCCCTACACACAGGCAGCAACCCCTACACACAGGCAGCAACACATCCACACAGGCAGCAACCCCTACACACAGGCAGCAACCCCTACACACAGGCAGCAACCCCTACACACAGGCAGCAACCCCTACACACAGGCAGCAACACATCCACACAGGCAGCAACCCCTACACACAGGCAGCAACCCCTACACACAGGCAGCAACACATCCACACAGGCAGCAACCCCTACACACAGGCAGCAACCCCTACACACAGGCAGCAACCCCTACACACAGGCAGCAACCCCTACACACAGGCAGCAACACACACATATATGCTGGCCCAAAACCCAAAAAAAACACAGTAATGCATCCTAGAAAACACTTACCTTCGTACAGAGCGCTCGCTACTTCCGTTCGGGAACACGTGGGCCCCTCAAACAGCCTTATATACACTGTGCACGCGTCGAAGTCCGCCTGCGTCCTCCGCGTCGCCCGCCCATGACGTTCCTCCTGACGATTATTCCCCGCCCCGCTTCCCCTCGTTGCATTGTTGGTGAATAAATTCATGAATATGGCGGACACATTCTCAGCCAGTAGCGCGGAGGAAAGCCAAGAAGCCAACACATCTGCATCCAGCAGCAGATATAAGGCCACCAATATGGCCTTTGAAGAGATGGTGGAGATGGTGGACATCCTCCAAAGGGAAGATTACGACGGGGAAAATGGCCCGTACCCTCGTCCCAACTTGCGCAAGGACAAGATTCTCACTACAATCGTCAGCACCCTGGAGCAGAAATTCGGCGTACGAAGGGGCAAGGATCAACTGCGCAAGCGATGGTCCGACATCAAATCCAGGGAGCACGATCAGTACAGGAGAATTAGAAAAGCCATCAAAAAAGGTAAGTCAAGCACGTGCGCTACTATGGTTATACTTGATATGTCTAATCTTGCGCAGATGTAATTACCATTCGTACGTGAAACTTGCGCAGATGTAATTACCATTCGTCCGTGAAACTTGCGCAGATGTAATTACCATTCGTACCTGAAACTTGCGCAGATGTAATTACCATTCGTACCTGAAACTTGCGCAGATGTAATTACCATTCGTACCTGAAACTTGCGCAGATGTAATTACCATTCGTTCGTGAAACTTGCGCAGATGTAATTACCATTCGTACCTGAAACTTGCGCAGATGTAATTACCATTCGTCCGTGAAACTTGCGCAGATGTAATTACCATTCGTACGTGAAACTTGCGCAGATGTAATTAACATTCGTACCTGAAACTTGCGCAGATGTAATTACCATTCGTACCTGAAACTTGCGCAGATGTAATTACCATTCGTACCTGAAACTTGCGCAGATGTAATTACCATTCGTACCTGAAACTTGCGCAGATGTAATTACCATTCGTACCTGAAACTTGCGCAGATGTAATTACCATTCGTACCTGAAACTTGCGCAGATGTAATTACCATTCGTCCGTGAAACTTGCGCAGATGTAATTACCATTCGTACCTGAAACTTGCGCAGATGTAATTACCATTCGTACCTGAAACTTGCGCAGATGTAATTACCATTCGTCCGTGAAACTTGCGCAGATGTAATTACCATTCGTCCGTGAAACTTGCGCAGATGTAATTACCATTCGTACCTGAAACTTGCGCAGATGTAATTACCATTCGTACGTGAAACTTGCGCAGATGTAATTACCATTCGTACCTGAAACTTGCGCAGATGTAATTACCATTCGTACCTGAAACTTGCGCAGATGTAATTACCATTCGTACGTGAAACTTGCGCAGATGTAATTACCATTCGTACGTGAAACTTGCGCAGATGTAATTACCATTCGTACGTGAAACTTGCGCAGATGTAATTACCATTCGTACGTGAAACTTGCGCATATTTGATGAAAGTTCCGTTTGTCTTCATAACGTTTATTGAGTTTACCTGGCTTTGGGTTGTTGGAGTTGTAAGGTTGTTTATTATTGTCACTATCTATACAATTACTGCTGTAGTAAGGGTTTTAGGGGTAACTTACACAGGGACTCCAGAGGCTGTTTTGGGGGGGGGGATAAATATGTTAAGCAGGGTCTCATGCTCACAATTCCCAAAAAATGCTCATCATCTATAAATACTGTAGGTGGTGACTTTTCAAAGAAGTACACTCACCTGTCCCTTGGATGGTGCAGCTACAATCTCTGATCTTGCAATCATGAAATTAATGTTTGCGGCTTCACTTCCCGGGTCACTATTGGGCATGCGCCAGTTGCGCAATGCAATAGGACTGGTCCGCGCGAGCTCGGGGACCCCTGTGTGTCCCAGCAGACAGCACGGTGGGACGGGATGTGGCGTATACTTCTGTGGGAGTCTAGGGCCGGATGTGTGTGCAAATACCTGCCTTACACAGGTATCTGCAACCCATCCCCCCTAAAAGGTTCAAAATAAGACACCACAGGGGTGCAGGGATCCAATGAGCGGAAGTTCAAATTTACGGTTGAAGGGCGGTTTAAGTATTGGAGTTTCATTAGATAGACATTTCAATTCTGTCTTCAAGTAGGATCTTCTAACAAACTGCTAATAATTGGCAAGACTTTTAAACAATGTTTACTAATCCTATTTTGGCACTCAAATATCAGTGTGATTCAAAGTGTACCTTTTTGTGTTCCATTACCATAGGGGGCAAAAGACTCAGACGTCAGTCCGAACCTACGAGGACCTCCCGGCATCACCAGACTAATTGGGCAGTTAGCCCAAGCCCGCGCGTGGATGTGGCGGAACAGGTCGTTGAAGTGGATCAAATCTGCACCCCACCAAGTGAGTGTCTCAGAACACAGATTGAGCTAATTAATTAAGGTCTGCATGTTTTTGACACTTTTTTTCTTGTGTTTTATCTACCCAACTTTTAGGTGATGCTGATCTGTTTGTGGAAGGACAAGCTGCGGAGCCATTTTCCACTGACAGTGCCCACAGGCTTATTGGCCAGATCATGGCCTGGAATCTGCAGCTGGAAAATATGCAGAAGGAGATGGCCACCATGCAGCAGGGAATGAAGGACATGATTGATGTTTTGGGGAGAATCTAAAGACCCCTTTTACATTTCTTAACATCAATCATGTCCTTCATTCCCCTTTTGATGCGCTGTTTTACTAATTTTAGAGGCCAAATTTTTAATATGCACACGGTATGTCAACATGTGCTATGTGCCATCAGGGGATCTCAATGGACGCATTTGGTGTTTGCAACCCCTAATGCTAGTAGGTGAGAGGGAAGGGGTTTCACACACACAAAACACGTCCATTGATTCCCCATGATGGAACATAGCACATGTTGACATTACCCGTTTTCCAGTTAAATTAGTGTGCATATTCAAAATTTGGCTTCTACTGTTCATGGGTTACCTGTTGAACTTTGTAAGTTCTGGACTTTTACATTGTGTAAATAATTTCAAATGCTAAGCCTAAATTTTTTAACATTTTTAAAGATGTTTTTATGGTTGTTTTAAAAAATCAATCACAAAAAAAAAAAAAATATGTTGTGAGAAAAACACCAAAAAAATGTAAAAAAGATAACATAAAAAAAAAAAAAAAAAATGTTGTTCAAAAAAAAAAAAAAAAAAAAAAATTAACCAAAAATACCAAAAAAAAAAAAAAAAAAAAAAAAAACAAAAAAAACCAAAAAAAAAGTTTTGGATGTGCACTAAAATAAAAAAAATATAATGTTTGAACAAATTAAAAAATGTGTGGCTTCTTCTTTTTAAATACTACCAGTTTGACAAAAACATGTTGTGGTTCATTGACAAAGGGGCTTATTTACTAAACGCTAAACAAGTTTGCCACTATTAAGATGTGCACTAGGACAACATATAAAACAGGCCAAATTAAAAGCAAAACAATATGAAACTACCAATATTTCAAACATAAATAACTGTATTTATTCTTTGTAAATCAAATAGATGGTTTAAGGGTCTGCTGCCATTTCAATGGCCCCCCTACCATTAAAATACTGTAAATAAAGGTCCCGCACTTGCTGGGCTGATTGTGGTGCCGAACCAAGAGGGCGATTATCCAGCCCTGTCATGTTGCCTTCCACTCCGGCCTCAGGGCCAATTGGTAAGGAGTATGTTCCTGAATGTTTGCGTAAATAATTGTGCATGACACAGCATGCAAGAATAATAGTATTGAGTTTGTACTCTGCCAGATGTAGGGATGTAAGGAGCAATCTGAAACGGTTGGCCATAATACCAAAGGCATTTTCCACCACCCTTCTTGCTCTGGCCAACCGATAATTAAAAATCCTCCTCTCAGGGGTGAGGGATCGTTGGGGAAATGGCCTCATCAGATGGTCACCCAGACCGAACGCCTCGTCGGCAATGAAGACGAAGGGGAGTCCCTCCACATTATCTTCATCTGGTGGCAGCTCCAGCCCACCAGTCTGGAGACGATGACCGAACTCCGTGTGGTTGAAGACTCCTCCGTCCGACATCCGGCCGTTTTTCCCCACATCCACATACAGAAAGTCATATTGTGCCGACACCACCGCCATCAACACGATACTATGGAACCCCTTATAATTCCAATAGTATGACCCCGAATGGGGTGGGGGCACAATTCGCACATGTTTGCCGTCAATCGCCCCTCCGCAGTTGGGAAAGTCCCAACGGGCAGCAAACTGGGAAGCCACAGTCTGCCATTCCTGTGGCGTGGAGGGACACTGTGAAGTCAAACAGAAAGATACAATTTAAATTATAAACCAGGCAAAACACCAAACTAAATGCAACAAATTAACAAACAATTTGGAAGAACATATGTATTTATTTTGTAAATCCTTGAAATAAAGCCAAAAGATTAAGGATAAAAGGGACAAATCTCTGATTGATGACCCCTCTGATGGACCAGAGAAGATAATAATGGGGATGTGGGTGGGGAGTAAATAATTGTAAGGTCACACAATACACATGCAATTAATTAAAGGTGTGTGTGGGGGGGGGGGATAATTACAAGCTGACCAAAACCACATGCTATTAATTATCAGGGGGTGTGGGGGTGTGGGGGTGGGGATAATTACAAGCTGACCAAAACCACATGCTATTAATTATCAGGGGGTGTGGGGGGGGTGGGGATAATTACAAGCTGACCAAAACCACATGCTATTAATTATCAGGGGGTGTGGGGGTGGGGATAATTACAAGCTGACCAAAACCACATGCTATTAATTATCAGGGGGTGTGGGGGTGGGGATAATTACAAGCTGACCAAAACCACATGCTATTAATTATCAGGGGGTGTGGGGGTGTGGGGGGGGGGGGGATAATTACAAGCTGACCAAAACCACATGCTATTAATTATCAGGGGGTGTGGGGGTGGGGATAATTACAAGCTGACCAAAACCACATGCTATTAATTATCAGGGGGTGTGGGGGTGGGGATAATTACAAGCTGACCAAAACCACATGCTATTAATTATCAGGGGGTGTGGGGGTGTGGGGGGGGGGGGATAATTACAAGCTGACCAAAACCACATGCTATTAATTATCAGGGGGTGTGGGGGTGGGGATAATTACAAGCTGACCAAAACCACATGCTATTAATTATCAGGGGGTGTGGGGGTGGGGATAATTACAAGCTGACCAAAACCACATGCTATTAATTATCAGGGGGTGTGGGGTGTGGGGGGGGATAATTACAAGCTGACCAAAACCACATGCTATTAATTATCAGGGGGTGTGGGGGTGGGGATAATTACAAGCTGACCAAAACCACATGCTATTAATTATCAGGGGGTGTGGGGGTGTGGGGGTGGGGATAATTACAAGCTGACCAAAACCACATGCTATTAATTATCAGGGGGTGTGGGGGTGGGGATAATTACAAGCTGACCAAAACCACATGCTATTAATTATCAGGGGGTGTGGGGGTGTGGGGGTAATTACAAGCTGACCAAAACCACATGCTATTAATTATCAGGGGGTGTGGGGGTGTGGGGGGGGGGGGATAATTACAAGCTGACCAAAACCACATGCTATTAATTATCAGGGGGTGTGGGGGTGGGGATAATTACAAGCTGACCAAAACCACATGCAATCAATTTAAAATTGAGGGTCAAGGGGGGTGAAAGGGGTGAAAGGGGGGGTGAGTAAAGCTGTACAATGGAGCTGGTAATATACATTTTTAACCAAAGAAAGTGACTAGGCTAGGGGTGTTTAGGGGGCCAAGCTTCCATGCTGGGGAGGTTGGTGCAAGCAAATATGCATGTGACCCACTAAATAATACATTCTTAAAGCTATTTCGATAAGTCAACCATAAAATACTAGACAAAAAACCAAAAAAAAAAAAAAAAAAAAAGGAATAGGGGACATTCATAGAATAGTCCTATCATGGTAATTAGCTAATGATGACATTGATGCACTACATTAGCAAACATACAAGACATAGGTAATTTTAAAAGAGAAGACTTACCTTAATGTATTCCTCCTGCAGGACGTGGATAATGGCAGAACAGGTCTCTGGAATAATGAGCCCCAGAGCCTGGGGGGAGATGCCTGTCGTGAACTTGAGGTCCTGCAAGCTTCTCCCCGTCGCCAAGTAACGCAACGTGGCGACTAGCCTCTGCTCCGCACTGATGGCTTGCCGCATGCAGGTATTCTGCCTGGTAATATAAGGGGACAGCGAAGCCAACAGACGGTGAAAAATGGGGTCCGTCATCCGGAGATAATTCCTGAAATCATCAGGATTATTCTCACGGATCTCACGGAGCAAAGGCATATGCGAGAATTGGTCACGCTGGCGCAACCAATTCTTGGTCCATGAACTCCTCCTCACCCTGTTCATGGACCGGGCTCGTGCCAAGGTGTTAACCGCAACACCGAGCCCCTGCACAGCACGAACTCGTTCCCGAGTACGTCCACACTCCATGGCTTCAAAACGGTCGGCTGATCAAACAAACAACTTAACAGAACGCACTGAAGAACAGCAAGGCCTATGAAGAACGACCTGAAAAACAGGAACGAGCGGACCAGAACGGCCTGAGAACAGGTAGGAACTGATCCACACGCACTGAAAGCCAGATACAAACCTCACAAGCACAAACTGAACGGCAGAAGCGAACGAATTAAGCAGAAGTCTGAGAAGCGCGAATCGTCTCTAACCAAACGTCAACTAACACGCGATACACACGAGATTAGCTGACGGGGCCCAAAGGGTGTCGTTTGGGATCTCGAGCTTCCTTTTTCTAGTCCCGTCGTACGTGCTGTACGTCATCGCGTGAACCGCCGGACTTTTTGCGTGATCGTGTGTGGTCAAGTCCGTTCGCTTTTTAGTCCAGCGTACCTAGCGGGAAAGTCCAGCGGATTGTCCGCTGGACTTAGGTCCGCCGGCAAAAGTCCGTACGTGTGTACGAGGCATTAGAATTACAAAGATTTGCTGACTAAGATTCATGAATTAAAAAAGGTGAAAAAAATCCATTAACTCTAATTATGTCTACTGGAGAATTTATACTAACAAGCATGCTAAACATGTATTTGTCCCCATTGTTGGTCAAAGAGGTCAACCTAACCTAAATTATTTTGTTAGATAATTGAGTGATAAATTAAAGCTGTACTGCAAGTAGATATATTAAACACATTTAAAGCAGTTTTATAATTATGAATAACAATGTAAATAAAATTGAATTTGTTAAAATGGGACTTTATATGTCTTTATATCTGCCATTTACAATGATATGTACAGTGGGGCTTGGAAGAAGGGAAGGTCAATAGCCTGAGCCAAATTGCTATTGCTCCATTTGTATCCAATCACCAGTTGTATGGAGAGCGGTGATCACACTGTGCTGCAGTAAGTTCACCAACTTATGCTGTAAATCTCAAAACTGGATGGACAAAATTATAAAACCTTTGGCAGGTTTTCATATATATGCATTTCAACTTTGTATTAAGCTGCTTGCCTTGAGTTCAGCTTAAATGATTGTTGCATACAGGCTTTTTAACTAGCTGAAGAAGCTATTGAGACTGTAAAGAAACATTTAAATGAGACAAGACTCTTGACAGATGAACAGAACTCAAGTCACACCAAGTATATTCCTTGTTAGACCTTTCTCTCAACACAACCTATTTCATATACAGGAATAAGACAGGAACATGGCTGTGCTATGTGATCACCTGTATCTCCAAGTGTAGATGACCTGTACATGGAAGAGGTTAGAAAGAAAGGCTTAAACTCTTTCAGGGGAATAACACAAGTCATTGGTTCAAGTATGTGGATAATACATGAGTCAAGAGTAGAACAAGCTTTTAGTGAACACATAATTTCAAAGAACAAATACATCAACTTTACATGGGAAGAGGCACCAAATAACAAATAACCATTTTTGTACAGTATGTCACATGTCAAGGAGGGGTGACTTTGCCATTGAGGTCTACACAAAACACCTACACAGACTAGTATCTGATTTGTGACTTCCACCAATGGAACACAAACTGGGGGATAAAAGAAGATCGAGTTTAGATAGTAACAACGAACACAGAGTCTACAGAAATAGAAATCAGACATCTCAAGAGTGCTCGGAAAGTTTGTGGCTGCCCAAGCTGGGTTTTGCTAAAACATCCACAAGGTCAAGTAAAAACACAGGACCATCAAACAGAGCAAGAAGCAGAACACCCAGAGTAATATAGTCATATTGTATGTAGCTAAAGGGTCAGAAAGAAAGTCTAGAAATACACAGAGGCAGACGCTTGTACATCCAAAAGAACCAACATCCAAACACAAGAAAAGTACCTTGGTATATGCAGTGCGCTGTAGTGAGGAATTCAAAGACTGATACATTAGAGAGATAAAACAATCTCTGAACAAAGGGATGGCCCAACACAGGAGGGCACGTTCTGGACTCAGCAGTTTTCCAACACTTTAGGAAAAGGGACATTTTTACACGGAAAGTAAGGTGCACATTTTTGACAGAGCGGACAACTGGTTTGCAAGAGGTATGAAAGAGACCATGTACCTCAAACTGGAACCACCATCCCTGATCAGTGGGTGGAGGTCTTTGACATCATCTGTATTCTGCATAGAGTATAATACCATTTTAACATATCTACCCTGGTGATTTGCCAACAATTCCCTTTTTTGGTAAATTGAGGAATTGACACCTATGCAGACTTCCTGACACCACATACAGTGGTGTGAAAAAGTGTTTGCCCCCTTCCTCATTTCCTGTTCCTTTGCATGTTTGTCACACTTAAGTGTTTCGGAACATCAAACCAATTTAAACAATAGTCAAGGACAACACAAGTAAACACAAAATGCAATTTGTAAATGAAGGTGTTTATTATTAAAGGTGAAAAAAAATCCAAACCATCATGGCCCTGTGTGAAAAAGTGATTGCCCCCTAAACCTAATAACTGGTTGGGCCACCCTTAGCAGCAACAACTGCAACCAAGCGTTTGCGATAACGTGCAATGAGGCTTTTACAGCGTCCTGGAGGAATTTTGGCCCACTCATCTTTGCAGAATTGTCCTAATTCAGTTACATTAGAGGGTTTTCGAGCATGAACGGCCTTTTTAAGGTCATACCATAACATCTCAATAGGATTCAGGTCTGGACTTTGGCTAGGCCACTCCAAAGTCTTCATTTTGTTTTTCTTCAGCCATTCGGTGGTGGACTTGCTGGTGTGTTTAGGATCATTGTCCTGCTGCAGAACCCAAGTTCGTTTCAGCTTGAGTACACGAACAGATGGTCGGACATTCTCCTTCAGGATCTCTTGGTAGACAGCAGAATTCATAGTTCCTTTTATCACGGCAAGTCTTCCAGGTCCTGAAGCAGCAAAACAGCCCCAGACCATCACACTACCACCACCATATTTTACTGTTGGTATAATGTTCTTTTTCTGAAATGCAGTGTTCCTTCTACGCCAGATATACTTGGACACACACCTTCCAAAGAGTTCCACTTTTGTCTCATCGGTCCACAGAATGTTGTCCCAAAAGTCTTGGGGATCATCAAGATGTGTTGTGGAGAAATTGAGACGAGCTTTGATGTTCTTTTTGCTCAGCAGTGGTTTTCTCCTTGGAACTCTGCCATGCAGGCCATTTTTGCCCAGTCTTTTCCTGATGGTGGAGGCATGAACGCTGACCTTAACTGAGGCAAGTGAGGCCTGCAGTTCCTTGGACGTTGTTGTGGGGTCTTTTGTGACCTCTTGGATGAGTCGTCGCTGCGCTCTTGGGGTAATTTTGGGCGGCCGGCCACTCCTGGGAAGGTTCACCACTGTTCCATGTCTTCGCCATTTGTGGATAATGGCTCTCACTGTGGTTCGCTGGATTCCCAAAGCTTTGGAAATGGCTTTATAACCCTTTCCAGACTGATAGATCTCAATTACTTTCTTTCTCAATTGTTCCTGAATTTCTTTGGGTCTCGGCATGATGTGTAGCTTTTAAGGATCTTCTGGTGGACCTTACTGTGTCAAGCAGCTCCTATTTAAGTGATGCCTTGATTGTGAACAGGTGTGTGCAATAATCAGGCCTGGGTGTGGCTAGAGAAATTGAACTCAGGTGTGGACAACCACAGTTATAGTATGTTTTAACAAGGGGGGCAATCACTTTTTCACACAGGGCCATGATGGTTTGGATTTTTTTTCACCTTTAATAATAAACACCTTCATTTACAAATTGCATTTTGTGTTTACTTGTGTTGTCCTTGACTATTGTTTAAATTGGTTTGATGTTCCGAAACACTTAAGTGTGACAAACATGCAAAGGAACAGGAAATGAGGAAGGGGGCAAACACTTTTTCACACCACTGTATATCAACAGAACAAGGTGCTTGCCACAACTTTCAAACTACACCCCCCCCCATTCTGTTCCTAAATAATAAGCATCTCCTTGAAACCAGAACGAACATTAGGACCAAATAAGTGGTTTTGAGAAGCTACAAAATATTACAGAACAATTTCAGCTAAATGTGACTAACCACTACTAGATTTTCAACATATTTATAATTAACACAACTATTGTGTTCTCCAGAAATTGTGTTTGCAGATCGACATACCATTTACCACAAGACCATGATGGTCACACTCTTTCTCTTGATTTTTATAATATATGTTAACTATTATTTAAAATGTAACCTGTGGAGAGGTAACACGTCTGTTGTAAGAGGTGAAGTGATACATAAAGTGAATGGGAACTGGGTGAAACCAATATCTTACTGCTAAATCCCCCAATATGAAGCTATCAGCTAACTGTTTAATGCTTATACAAAAAAATACTATCTTGGAAGGACTGATTCCTTTAAAAATATGTCTTCACTCTCTGACTGGTAGTGAAATTGACATGTGTGTTATGAGATGTGGTGCACTGCACTTGAAATGAAAGCTTGCAGTTTGCAGATAAACATGTCCCCCCATAGTGGTGCTCCAAATGATGATATATGATATATGATGTTCTCATAGCCAAAGCTCAACTGTTAAAATGTTTTAATTCCCTTTCAGACCAGCAAGGGACAGTGAAGATGAGGAGGATGATGATAAAAAGGGTAAAGGTTGTACTTTACAATACCAACATGCCTTATTGCGAGTCCTCACACAGTTCATTGCCGAATCGTCTGACGTAGCTGGACAGCTGAATTACCTGCTTGGATCTGATTGGCAGGCGGATATAACTGATCTAATTAGTGAATTCATCCAGATGGATGAACCAAAAGTTCTAAGAATTCAAGGTCAGATGCTGATTGGGCAGGAAGCTGGTATGACAACTTTACAGGTAAGAATGACTTTGGACAGCAATGAGTTATTCAACCATGCTTTATCGTGGTTATGCTGGTTTAGAAAAAAAATTAATTGCTTTAGGTTCATAACTAAACTTTCAGTTTACCTGTCATTTCTCCTTCAAGCTGGACAAAAACTCTAACTCTTCCTTTCTTGGAGAGAAAAATTATACTCCTTCCCAACACACATTAATGTGAACTTTAATGGTATCCCAGTCCTAGTCCATATGGTTCAATATTGAGTTGGCCCACCCTTTTCAGCTATAATAGCTTCAACTCTTCTGTGAAGGCTGTCCACAAGGTAGAAGAAAATGAACAGCAGGGCACAGAGGACAGTATCAAATAAAAAACACTTTATTAAAATAAGCAGCACCCTTACATTGACATTAGCATGAAACAGCAAGGATAGGGAACACCCGAAACCAAGCAGCTGTGATCAGTGCGAGGCTGTAGGCATCACTGAGCAAACAGAGACCAAGGATGACAGGGAGCCAGCCAGCTCAAAGTATGGATATTAGCAGCAGTGTTCTAAGCTGCAGTCAAGGATGACAGCTGCAAAATGGCAGGTGGATGTCAGGAAAGGGGGTGTACCCAGTGGCGTATCTAGGGTATGGCAGCCATGGCAAGTGCCATGGGCGCCGTATGAAGGGGGCGCTGGTGAGTGGCTGGGCAGCAAGGCACTTACCATGGTCTGAGGGTCTCCTCTTCCCTTCAGGCTCCCAAGCATAGGCAGGATCTCCTTTTCAGCACCTTTGCTAATGGACAATGGCAGCGCTGCGAGTGGGACTATTTCTCATTTGGCTGAGTTACTCCTGTGAGTGGAGTCACTGGTTGCGGAGTAAGCAGGCAAGTGGCCGCATTTTCCGATGCTACCTCTATAGTTCCGGCTACAGCAGCCCTGACAGCTGAATATCACTCCGCCGCCTGCTGTCAGGGATGCTATAGCCAGGACTATAGCGGTGGCATCGGGGCCGGTGTATTTCTCGACAGGACACCTGGACTGTGGAGTGAACTCAGTCAGGAGATGTCTCTGGCAGACCTTCTGGCTCGGGGTCCTATCAGTGCAAAAGCAGAGCCCAGCCACATGCTTAGGAGGAGGGATGGGTGTACTTCCAGTGCCTTATGTTGACACTGATCCTCTTGATGAAGCTGCAGGCAATTTTTTCATACATTCCCCTCTCCCTGCAGGCCATGGTTTCTGTGTAGTCTAAATCATATTTTTTTGGGCCCCATGAGATCGATCTCAGGGGCCATGGAGGCTGTAGAATGGAGGGATTATTTTTTCTAATTCGGCTTGCTGGAATGTCAATTCCTCCCTGCTTGTATGCAGTTAATGGCAATAAAGTTCCAGCCAGGCGGAGAGATATCAAAATACCACTTCACTGCCTGACTCCTCCAGCAAATAAGTTTGAGTAGACGGCGGGCTCTGACTGAAGGGAAATCAGCAGTAGTGGCTGTCATCATCATCAGTGCAGTGTCTGTGTGAACACACAGAGAGTAACAGCACAGCAACACACTGTTTCTACTGAGTGAGGGAACTGAAATGGGAACCATCAAGACTTCAGAGGATTATTTTTCTATCAAAAGGTACAGTCACAGTCAAGACTCAAGCACCCTTCACCCATGCCCTGGCGTGTTGCCCATGACTGAATTATACAAAGCTAAATGTGATAATCTTCATTGATCATGCTGATCACATTTGGCTGCTATATATTTCAATGATTTTCATGATAGTCACACAGTACAGGTGCTTTAAGCCACATGACCTGTACTGTGTGTGTAATTATCATGGTAATGATGATGGGGCAGTGAAATGCATCCTTGGCACTCATTTAGGGCTCATTCACACAGGCTACAGACCTTTACCAGCACAGTGTTGTGTGCATCCTCATGTCAGTGTCCCATTCATTTATTTTGGGACACATGACTGCATGGACACAGAGACTGTGTCCCAATATGTCTTGAGGGTGCATGTCCTAATAGAAATGGAACATCGGCATGAGCATGTACACAACACTGTGCTGGTAAAAGTATCTTCATGAGACATGGGTGCCTGTGCCCTGTGTGAATGTGCCCTCGCACTTGTGTTTGGGAGGGTGGTAAAAACGTCATGTGTATCCCCAACCACTTCCCCTTATTTTGCAAATCAGCCAAGGGTGGATAATATATGGTGTGGCCATGAAGCGTTTTGCACAAAATTGGTCATATAAAGTAAAAGACTCTGTGCTGTTACAGGGCTGACATGGCTGACCTGACCCCTGTCTAGAAATACTTATTGTCTGGCTGTCTTTTCTGTTAAGGTTATCTGAAAGATGGGTTTTAAAGGTTTTGACAGAGGCACAGTTTCAGTGCTTGCCATAGGTGCCATTCTCACTAGATACGCCTCTGGGTGTACCTGATGCATGTCCAGGGACTTTGCCCTCTTTTTCAAATGCATGGACAGTGAAGTGTAGTGATGGGCTTTTAAAGCCAAAATGGCAGGAAGGGGAGGAACATGGGAGGGGAAAGAGGGAGGAAGCTGAGCTGCTGCATAGAGCCAGAAGGGCGGGAGAGGGAGCAAAGTGGGAGGGGAGAGAAAGGCACAGGAGACATAACTAAGCCATTAAACCTTGGCTTACAGACTGCCAGTATCAGGGAATTCAATGTTACTAATGGAGACAGGGAGCAAATCAAGAAAATACAAAGCAGATAAAACAAAATAGTTGCACTGCATTCATTTTACTAGAGATATATTCATATATGATTAAAAATGTATATATATATATATATATATATATATATATATATATATATATTAGGAATAATGATGCATACAATAAAAAAGAAAAAAAAATATATATATATATACACACAGTATCTTACAAAAGTGAGTACACCCCTCACATTTTTGTAAATATTTTATTTAAAAAAATTGTAAAGTAGTAAGTGTACAGCTTGTATAACAGTGTAAATTTGCTGTCCCGTCAAAATAACTCAACTCACAGCCATTAATATCTAAACCGCTGGAAAAAAAAAGTGAGTACACCCCTAAGTGAAAATGTTCAAATTGGGCCCAATTAGCCATTTGCCCTGCTCGGTGTCATGTGACTTGTTAGTGTTACAAGGTCTCAGGTGTGAAATGGGGAGCAGGTGTGTTAGATTTGGTGTTAAAGCTCTCACTCTCTCATACTGGTCACTGAAAGTTCAACATGGCACCTCATGGCAAAGAACTCTGAGGATCTGAAAAAAATAATTGTTGCTCTACATAAAGATGGTCTAGGCTAGTGATGGCGAACCTTGGCACACCAGATGTTTTGGAACTACATTTCCCATGATGCTCAACTACACTGCATGACTACATGACTACATGTAGTTCCAAAACATCTGGAGTGCCAAGGTTCACCATCACTGGTCTAGGCTATAAGAAGATTGCCAAGGCCCTAGAACAGAGCTGCAGCATGGTGGCCAAGACCATACAGAGTTTTAACATGGCAGTTTTCACTCAGAACAGGCCTGGCCATGGTCAACCAAAGAAGTTGAGTGCACGTGCTCAGCGTCATATCCAGAGGTTGTCTTTGGGAAATAGACATATGAGTGCTTCCAGCATTGCTGCAGAGGTTCAAGGGGTGGGGGGTCAGCCTGTCATCGTTTAGAACATAAGCTGCACATTGCTTCAAATTGGTCTGCATGGCTGTTGTCCCAGAAGGAAGCCTCTTCTAAAGATGATGCACAAGAAAGCCCACAAACAGTTTTCTGAAGACAAGCAGACTAAGGACATGGATGACAGGAACCATGTCCCGTGGTCTGATGAGACCAAGATAAAATTATTTGGTTAAGATGGTGTCAAGCGTGTGTGGCGGCAACCAGGTGAGCAGTACAAAGACAAGTGTGTCTTACCTACAGTTAAGCATGGTGGTGGGAGTTTCATAGTCTGGGCCTGCATGAGTGCTGCCAGTACTGGGGAGCTACAGATCATTGAGGGAACCATGAATGCCAACATGTACTGTGACATACTGCAGCAGAGCATGATCCCCTCCCTTCGGAGACTGGGCCGCAGGACAGTATTTCAACATGATAAATACCCCAACACACCTCCAAGACGACCACTGCCTTCCTAAAGAAGCTGAGGGTAAAGGTGATGGACTGGCCAAGTATGTCTCCAGACCTAAACCCTATTGAGCACCTGTGGGGCATCCTGAAACGGAAGGTGGAGGAGAGCAAGGTCTCTAACATCCACCAGCTCCGTTATGTCGTCATGAAGGAGTGAAAGAGGACTCCAGTGACAACCTGTGAAGCTCTAGTGAACTCCATGCCCAAGAGGGTTAAGGCAGTGCTGGAAAATAATGGTGGCCACACAAAATTTCGACAGGTTGGGCCCAATTTGGACATTGTGTGTTGAATTATTTTGAGGGGACAGCAAATTTACAAGCTGTACACTCACTACTTTACTTCAATGTTGTCACATGAAAAGATATAATAAAATATTTACAAAAATGTGTGGGGTGTACTCACTTTTGTGAGATACTGTGTATATATATATATATATATATATATATATATATATATATATATATATATATATATATATATATATATAGTAAAGTAAAAATAGTGATGTATTTACAACTGACATGCATTTCTAATCCAATGAGACTGAATGGTATGTAGCAAAAAGTACTGTAAATGATGAGAGAAGTTGACTGTCATAAAGGATTCTATAGCTATACTTTAAGTAAAATTCTTGTTTCATTGAGCTTTTTTGCAGCCTGCAGGACAATGATAGCTAAACGATCCACAATGCAAGTGCAGTTATCATTTAATTGCTTTGCTTCTTATTTCTAAAACCGAACTTGCAGGGTGCTGATTGATTTATGACATTTTAAAATTAGCAGATCCCTTTGGGCTTCTAAATTATTTAAATGACTGTATCTTTTTTCCCCAGCTATATTAAGGTTTATTTACGAGGACCTTTTCCTGTCCAGGCACATATCATTTGATTACATGGTATTCTACAAACTTAAAAATATCTTGCTTCAGTATGATACTTAAAAAGAGTGAATTTACGTGTTTTACATGCCTGCTATAAAAAGAGAAATCGAAACTGTGCTTTTCCTTTAAGCACATAGTATTCCCTCCTGATTCCCATGGTCCTAGGGCTCCCATGTCCTCACCTGGAGGGAACCATGGATACCGCCTAGTGGTGCTAATGGTGATATTCTTGGGGCGTACTTGCCCGTTTTATTCATTCTATCCCATACTGCCAGTGTGTTACGTGTCAATGGGGATGTCCATTTGGATAATCCCCTTTCCTTGGCTGGTATCCATGGTGCCCGGTTGGGGGGGATTTTACCTATTCTATCACTAGTTTTCACCCCCAAAATGAGTCACTATTCTCTGCTTTATAAGCAGAAAATACAAGTTCACTCAGCATGTTTGAACAGCAATCACTTATAAGAATGGACAGATGACACATGATCAGCTTACCGTCATCTAATATCTGTAGGCTTCTTATCATTTTGCATTGACATTTAGGTGCATAGTAGGGTTCTCCTATAATGTGCATCTGTTGTGGTTAGCAGGTCTCAACATTCAATAGCAAGAACCCCTAGCCATCACATCACTAATAACCACAGCTTAACCACTTGCCTACTGGTCACTTTCATCCCCTTCCTGCCCAGGCCAATTTTCAGCTTTCAGCGCTGTCACACTTTTCGCAGTCATGCAACACTGGCCCCAAATGAAATTGTTATAATTTTTTCACACAAATAGTTTGCTAAACAAAATGTTTTTCTTCATTTCTGTTATAAAAGTTTGCAAACAAGTAATTTTTCTCCTTTTACTGATGTGCGCTGATGAGGCTGCACTGTGGGCAGTAATAGGCAGCACTGATAGGCTGCACTAATGGGCACCGATGTGATGGCACTGGTGGGCACTGATGAGCCGGCGCTGGTGGGCACTGATGAGGCAGCACTGATATGCATCATTGATGGGCACTGATAGGCAGCACTGATGGGCACTAATAGGTAGCACTGAAGGGCACTGATAGGTGGCACTGATAGGCAGGCAGCACTGATGGGCACTGATAGGCGGCACTGATGGGCACTGATAGGTGGCACTGATGAGGAGGCACTGATGGGCACTTATTGGCACTGATTGGCAGTACTTATTGGCACTGATTGACAGCACTGATGGGCACTGATTGGCAGCACTGGTTGGCACTGATAGGCAGCACTGATGGGCAGTGTTGGGGCTGCACTGATAATCAGGACACTGATGATAAGTGCCCTGATTATCAGTGCAGATGTCCCCTTTCACACTTGCCGGTTACCAGCTCTCTCCTCTCCTCACTCTGTGACAGCATGAGGAAAGGAATGCTGATAACCAGCAAGTGTGTTTACATCACGATCAGCTGTGATTGCACACGGCTGATTATGTGATAAAGAGTCGCTGTGATTGGCTTTTTACCCCAGTCTGTGATCAGCCGTGACTAAAGGACACATCGATCACAGAGCGTGCCAGGTGCTCGCCGCAGCGGTTTTTGGAGGACGTCAATAGACACCCTCCCACACCTGGAAGACCACGTTGTAGATGTCCTTAGGCTATAGCATGGTTGGCAAGTGGTTAAAGCGTACTTGAAATCTTCTTCAACTTGGGAAAGCAACCCCATTATATACTAGATTTTAGATTTCTTAGTAAAACTCACTAAAGTCTTTTTATTGTTTTTTTTATTTTATTTTGAATGGAGAGAGAAGAGTTTAGAACATCTGTGAGGTTTTTATTGCTGTTGCAGATTAATACACAACTATGTAGAACAAAAGTGTGTGGAATAAAAAAAATGATGGTGAATGATCTGGCTCTCATGGTTGATCATATACGTATTAACAACAGAGAATTCCCATTTGTAGCTTGTATAGCAAGCAAAATACTTTCTTTTTTCCTGCTTAAAAGAGGTATAGACTTCAAAGAGAAAGAGGGAGAGAGTATGAGATAATTCAAATTAATCTCAAGGAGATTATAGCGAAAATTGACTACCTTGTGCAATAACCTAAATAGTCCATATAATAAACTTAGTAGACATTGATGATTGCATAAGACAAAGGGGCACCTGAAGAAAAAAAGGTTTAACCTTCACATATAGAATTGATTCTTTACATTAGGAGCTGTGAATATATCATATAGTCTTTCCTACAATATATTTTTATCTAAATCAGTAGATTGCTTTAACCACTTCAATACTGGGCGCTTCCTACCAGGCCAATTTTCAGCTTTCAGCACTGTTGCACTATGAATGACAATTGCGCAGTCATGCAACACTGATCCCATAAGAAATTTTAATCATTTTTTTCATACAAATAGAGCTTTCATTTGGTGGAATTTAATCACTGCTGGGTTTTTTATTCATTGCTAAATAAATGAAAAAAACTAGAATTTTGAAAAAAAAGGCAATCTTCGTAGTTTCTGTAAATTATGCAAATAAATAATCTGTCTTCATAAATTTAGACCAAAATGTATTCTGCTACATTTCTTTAGTGAAAATCAACCAAATGAATGTTTATTATTTAGTCTGTAGGAAAGTTATAGAGTCCACAAACTATGGTAGATACTGTATATCTGAAAATCAATCAATCCTGATGTACTCATTTCTTGAGGCCCGAAAATGGCAGGACAGTACAAATATCCCCAAATGACCCCTTTTGGAAAGTAGACAGTCTGAGGTATTTAGTAAGAGGCATGTCAAGTTTTCTAAAGTTGTACTTTTTTTTTACATACTGTCAGCAGTGCAGTACAGTGTCATCATATAACTGGTGTGGCGGTGATCAGGGACACTGATTGGTGACAGTATGTAAATTTAAAAAAAAAATCAACTTTTGTTTCTTTTTTATTACTTTTTTTTTTTTTCTTTTACTCTTTATTTATAAAAGACCAGGGCAATACAGTGTTACCATATTAACATTGTACAACTCTGGGGAAGTGATTTTTTTTTAAACATTAGTATTGCTTATCCTTTTAAATTGGTATAAGCAACCATTTTTACTGAATGAAATTGATTCATTCAGTGTGCACATGCCCATGCTCTGGCATAGCGGGTTGGCAAGCCCAGATCACAATTAATGGGTTGCCAGCCCACCATCCCAGAGCTTCAGAGTGCATTGAGCGGCGCCGGCAGTGGAGCAAGCAGGCGGCCACAAAGGGACCAGGAGCCGTATAAGCTGATGCTTCCTCTGTAACCCTGGCTCCTGTCCCAGGCAGAATGATATCAAGTGTACTTGGGACCTTTCTAGCAGCCTGGAGAATGATGCCAGCAGAAGCTGTAAGAGGAAAAGAAGGTCAGTGCATTAAACAACACATACACTGCACTTTTGCAATGGGCAAATTAGCACCTATAAAAGAGTTATCAACTATTAGTCTGCTTTCACACTGCTCCTCTGGTGCAGCACAGTGCACCTGCTGTTTTCTTGTGGGTTAGCTGCACTGAGTCATAGACTTCTATTGTATTCTGTGGGTTTGGTGTGCTTTCTGAATGCAGGAGCCTTGGTTCTCTTTCAGAAAGTGCACCACACCTGCAAGATAGAATAGAAGCATATTGCAAAGTGTGGTTAACCCACAGGAAAGCCACAGGTGCACTGTGCTTTACCCATTGTGCAGTTAAACCATAAGGCATCAGTGTGAAAGCAGCCTTATTTTTATTTTTAATAAAGGAATTGTCAAAAACCGTGTGTGTTTTTTTTTCTTTTTGACACTTTTTTTGGTGAATGGGTAGGGGTAAAATGTACCCCTACTCATTCCAATGGTGGGGTCGGGATTTGGGGGCCCCCTTGTTAAAATGTGCTTTCATATTCTGATAAGCCTCCTGCCCCGGAAAGAGGGCCTTGTCCCATGGGAAAATCCGTGGATCAGTGGAGTCACGTGCCGGTGACGACACGCGTTGGATACACGGACACCGGATGTGACGTTTTGGACGCGAGCTCGCCGCTCGTTTTCCTACCCTGACTGTCTACAGCTTTTAAATGTGAGTGCTTGTTTTTATATATTACTGCAATAAACGATTTTTAAAAGAAATACTACACTAGATAGCCCCTTATTCCCTCCTTTACCCCCCTTGACCACCATGGCTGATGCATGCTGAGCGGTGCCTGGCTTATGAAGAGGTATCCAGCCCCATACCCTAGAGGAAATACACAGAGGAATAGGTTCTGACCAAATCCACATCCCCCCCTGAAGTGACCACATATCTCCCTGTTTCCTGTTTAGTGCTGCTTACCTTGCAGCAGTAAGGTAATGATTTAGTACACCTACAGGTGTCAAACATCACCGAAGATCCACAGCACAGAGCACACAGCGTTCACAGTGCCAATTTGTGAAGACCAATCAGCACTTATAGATACCCACCTTGCACCTGCATTGCTGCACAAAACTTTTTAGAGCTAAAGTTTACCAGCATCACTTGTATATTAATTTTTTCCTCACAGATATCTCACGTTCATGCGTTTATGAACTTTTCCTCACAGTTATCTCACGCTCATGCGTTTATGAACTTTTCCTCACAGTTATCTCACGCTCATGCATTTATGAACTTTTTATGCGTTTATGAATTTTATTCTCGTATCTTTATATATTTATATCTCAGTCGCTATGCATATATTTATATTTTACATAATTTTATTTTTTACTCTGGTCACTTTATTTGGAACACCATCTATTGTTTTATGAGATGTTTTATGATACTTTTCAGCAATCCTTGCACATATAGTCACTGTTTGCTTATTCAAACTAAATATTTATCTGATTTTAGCAATTTTATGCACATCAGTCACCTATGAATTCACCAACTTTCGCTTATTATTTTATGCCTATATATTTTGTCATCACCTTCTGACTTTTATATATTGCGTCTATATTGTGTATAATTGATATTTTAGTTCAATTATTTATTACACCACTTAGGAGCGCAACACCACCTATTGATTTTCTCTATACAGCTTCCTGGGTACTGGTTGACCCTTTCGGTGTTGCTGCAACCTATTTATTTATTTATCTTTATTGCCTGTTTCATCCCCATATTAGCGCAGAAATACCATTACTTTTATTTACAGCGGGTGAACATCCCACCAAGCGCAATCCACCCGCAAATTCAGGTGATCGCTGAACACGCAAACAGGCAATGTTCAAGCCGAAATTATGCTCGGTCCGAACTGCTCGCCCAACACTAGTGTAGAACAGTTCCCATAGTACATAGTCCATAGTCCATCTCGGGAGCAAGCAAGAGATAAAGGATACATTCCTACATACAGTGGGACCATGGAAAACTAACAAAGGCACCCTCTTGCAGGAAGTCGGATCACAGCAGCAAAAAAAGGAATTTGGAGGAGAAAGGACTTTTTGGATTTAAGAATACATCCTTAAATAGTTTTTTGAGTTTAGTATAACTTTAAGCTGTAGTTATCCTTAATTATGTCACCTTTAAAGAAAATGTAATACCCTTATTTGAATAAGCATTTTGAAGTACCTAGTAGACATTACACATTACTGTAGTTTCCTTTCTTGAATGAACAACGACTCGTACTTTAGCAGCTTGCCATGCTGTGCTTTATCGAAATACATATTCACATATTACTTCAATAACAGAAAAACAGGAAAATCAGAGAACAAAAAACAAACTTTATTTACAAGCATTATTATAAATATATGTTACATATTTACAATCTACAGAACTTTTTTTTTACTCTAGTACTCTATAGTATTGTGCAGCTCAAACCAGAATAACAGAGAACAAAAAGCTGGGAAGCGAAAAATGCAAAAGAAGACTACAAGTGAGCATAAGTGACACACATATATATTTACAGTATATATATGTATATACATTTTGATTGACTGTTCATAGCCCTAGTCTCTGAAATTATACCGATGCAAGGTCACTTTGACATGAGCTGAAAAAATGACATAATGGGGAAATAAAAGACTGATTTCCAAGTCTTGTCTTAAAGGGTCAGGCATCAGAAAAATGGTATTTCATTTATGATTGGATGGTAGCTGGCTGAATGGCTTAGAATATCTCTTTTGGACTCCAGTGGTAAGTCTGGAGTATACAACCCTGCATATCCCATTACAGTCTCACTTCTCATGGTGACCACCTATTTCAATCACAATAATGTACTATAATAAAAGAGAGCAAAAGAGAAAGAGAGCCCCCTTGTGACAAGCATTGTGTATGAGGCAGAAATCATTCTGGCAGAGTCTTGGAAAAATATACAGCAAAAACGATGAAACACTCAACCCACCAGCATCTGCTATTTTAGCTATTCAGTTGATTCACTCTTTAATTTCCATGCTTGCAATTGGAAATTATAGTTAGGCATGCACCTTATGAAATGGTTTGTAGTCAAACTGCAGAACTTTGACATCAGTGTAGACCATTACAACTGCTGCTGATCTGCAGCAAGAGAATATTTACAGAAGGAATGAAACAGGGAGCTGCATGATATAATAGTATGCATACCAAGGTGCCTGCAAATATCTCCAAGCATTTCTGTAACTTTCTGAATATATCTTTCCAATCCCAACATGTCTAGTATGATCATCTCACTTTTCTAGTCAAAAGTTTGACACATCCCATTCCTCTGTTGACGTCCCCCTATAAAGCACAGTTCAGAAACCGAGAGTCTGTTTCTACTATGTATTAGATTTCTCTGCAAGATTCACCTGTTACACTTCTAAGCTACTTGTTTAATGTTTAACTGTCATTTAAAAAAAAAAAAAGGGAATTTTAAAATGTGTATGCAGTACAGGCACCTAAATGTGCATGCCTTCAGAGGTCTACAATAGTGCTAAGACTCCTGAAACATTCAGAGTAACTTCGTGGTAGTGAATGCTGGCTTACCCCCTCTCACCTTTCAAACCTTTCTGTTGGCTAGTAAGGTTTCTCATTATAATGATGTTTCAAGATAAAGCTGCAGATGGCTGGTGGAAGCAGACTAGACTTTGTAACCACCAGGAAGTACTCTATTGTTTATAAAGGTAGTTGCAGGTTTCTTAAGGTGTGCTTAAGGTAGCAATAGCAGAGGAATCCTTACAGAGAATACTGTACACACAGAAGTGGCAACATTTTTGTCATTCAGCAATAAAAAACAATAAAGGTCTCTCTCAATAGGTTTTTCAATCTCAAGCAAGTCTATGGGAATGCAAAACCTGCTTTAAGCAGGTCAAATAAAGGTCTAAAGAAGGTCAACTGTAGGTAAAATGCACCTGTCAAGGAATTCTAAATGATCTAAAACAGGGGTCTCAAACTGGTGGCCCTCCAGCTGTTGCGAAACTACAAGTCCCATGAGGCATTGCAAGGCTGACAGTTACAAGCATGATTCTGTCAGACAGAGGCATGATGGGACTTGTAGTTCCACAACAGCTGAAGGGCTGCCACTTTGAGACCCCCTGATCTAAAAGGTGTCTTAAATTGATGTCAAACTCATGCTATTGATGGAAGTCCAAAACCAGTCAACACAGGCTCTATGGCTCATAATAAACAGACATAAATAAAATTTGCTATTAATATTTATAAGTAAAAACTCCAGTTTGTTAACCAAGGGAATATCTGATTTCCTTAGGGGAATAGGAAGTATTTTTTCCCTTTTGTTGGGTAATATTTTATAGCAGGCATCACTAAATGGCAGACTGCAGTTCAGAATCAGACCAAGTGACGGTTCTGTTTGGTCCGCCATGGCCGTGTTATTTAGCTGCCTGTGTGTCCTCTGTTCCCCATATCAGGGCAGACAGTGGGAGGTGTGATCAGTCTGCATAGAGAGTGGGAGCTGCTCCAGTTTCCAAGTTAACAAGTGGCTGCACGGTTGCTACGATGCAGGGTGGTCATAGTAACCAGCCACCCACATAACAGGAGACGTTGGGAAGATCCCACCATCCATCCAGACCTATTGCACATCCCACCCTCTTCTCTGAAGGGTAGGACAGGAAAGGGAGGGGGAGGGGTGAGCATCCTGATGTAAAGAAAGGGGAGCTATGCTGTTAAGACAAGCAGCTATGTAAACAATGGACTGCTATGTAAAGGGGAACTGAGATGTAACAGGAGTGCTGTGATGTTAAGGAGGAGTGCTATATTATAAAAAGGGGGGACTGTAAAAGGGGGGACTTTGATGTGGGGAGGGACTATGATGTAAAAGCGGGGCACTTTTATAAAAGGGGGTGGCTGCTATATAAAGGTGGGGTTGTGATGTAAAGGGGTGCTATAACGTAAATGGGTAATGGTATTGTAAAAAATTAGGACTTTTATGTGAAGGGGGGCTGTAATCTAAAAGGGGACTGTAATATAAAGATGGGGGACTTCAATGCAAAGGTAGGACTACAATGTAAAGATAGGGTACTGTGATGCAAAAGGGGGGACTGTGATGTAAAGATAGTGGCCTGTGCTGTAAAAAGGGGGGGATGTGATGTAAAGATGGGAGACTGTGATGCAAAGGGGGTAACTATAATGTGAAGGGGGGCACTGCATTGAAAAGGGGGCTGTGTTGTAAAATGTTGTGCTGTGATGTAAAGGAGGGACTGTGTTGTAAAACATTGCACAGTGATGTAAATTTTGCGCTGTGATGTAATAACACGAACATGAACTCTGAATTGTAATTCAATACCTTTGTTTCATAGGGATCTTTACCTTCATCTGGATCAGCTGTAGGTTTAGGGTTCCATATATATATATTTTTTTTTCAATTTTACTAATTATGTAACTCTGTATTCTGAAAGTCAGGTATTCTTTATGTCATATTTAAGGGGTCCTTAGCATGTCCAGAAGAGCACAAACAACAAGCTATGTGCAAGCATCTTTCAGTGCATGTAAACTTTTAAAATGAGTCTATCATGAAGCAAAATTTATATTTATTGGGCTTTAATGTAAGCAGTCATCCTCCATCCCATGAGCAATATACTACTTCTGAAGAAGTGCCCTTACACAGGTCAGTGTTTCCTATGATGGTGTCATTTTATTCAAATTAAATTGTGTAATTTTATTAAAATTAAAGAGTATATTTTAAGACATGCTTGCTTTGAAAGAAAGAAGGGAATTTAATTCAGAGAGCTTGTTTAAAAATGAACCTTGCATGTACTCAATGCTGTGATCTCAACTGGCACAGACTGTGTTTTTATAAAGTGTTTAAATCATGTTTTAGCTACATTTTCTTTAATGTTACTTCTTTAGTTGGAATATGTCAACACGTGTAAAAATATAATCTCTCTTTGCTGTAATTAATTTACCTTTGGTGACCTGAGATGTCAAATATGCGGTTCTTCTTGAAGCTCTTAAGCCCCATACACACGGTCGGACTTTTTCATGGATTCTGTCCGATCGGACAATGTTGTTGAAAAATCAGACCGTGTGTATGCACCATCGGACAGTGTACGTCGGATTGTCCGACGGACAAAGTCTTATCTCCTGCTGGAAAGATTTGCCGACAACACGGTCCGATCACACCAAATCCGATCGTGTGTACGGTTGTCCGACCGGACAAAGTGCTACGCATGCTCAGATGACATTACAAGACCAAAGCTATTGGCTACTAGCCTCTACGTAGTCCCGTCGTAGGCAACAAACGTCACCACGTTCAGAATGATCAGATTTTCCGACAACTTTGTCCGACCGTGTGTACGCAAAACCAACATCAGACAAAGTATGACGGACAGGATCCGACCGACCTGGTCCGCGGATTGTCCGACCGTGTGTATGGGGCTTTAGACTGGCATGACAAAAGAAACATGATGTGCTGTATCTCATAAAAAGGTTGCCAGGCAAAAACAAACTCAAAACAGGCATGAAAAAGAAAAATGAAGCAACATTCTTAAACTACAAGACAAAAAAATATTTAGCTTCGGACAACTGGTGTTAGCTTTGGCTGCCTGTGTAGTTTCTTTGGTGATGGTAAGTACGGTTACGTAGAATTAGAACAAATCAACAATGATAATGAGTTTTGACAGTGGGAGTTTAACAAAGTTTAACAATTGCAATGGGGGTATCTACTAAAGAAGTTGAAATTTAATTTAGATTAGTTACACTGTGTTCACTTCAGTCTCCCATTCATGTGCAAAGGAGTGTAAAAAAATATTTTATTTTCCACATGATTGGATGATTGAAGTGAATATACAGTAGCTTCACCCGGCTAAGTTAGAAATAAATCAACTCCAGTGAGTTTGCATATTACCAATCCCTAATCTCCTAATTTTTATCAAGATATTGAAAGATTTTATTCAATATATGATTATAAATATGTAGATATCCCTCTCTTGTCTATATATCAAACAGCTGCATTAATTATCAAGTACTACGATAAAGTTTCCACCGCATGGCTATTGTACTGTTTTCTAAATTGTATATCATTTTATTTGACAAAAAATATTTTAATTTATATCACTTTAGGTTTAGCACTTTTATTTAAATTCAGTATAGTAGCTAAAGGAACTTCCTTTTAAATGGGCAGATTTTTCAGATTTTTACTTTTTGCCTTGTTTTAGTTGCTCAGTTTTTATTCTGCATTTCTCTACTTTTTCCACTTTGCTTTCACATCACGGCTTTCTCTTTTGAAGTTTATATTTAAGAAAATGATGTAGCTGTGAAATAAAGAGCAACATGGCATGTCAGCATACTTGTTTTATCTGTGTATGATCCTTTTCTACAGTGCTAGTTTTTACATATTTACACATAGGGGCATATTTATCAATGTTAAGCTAATATTAGCATATGAAATTTGTTTATCAGAGCCTGTCAGTATCCACTGGCTGCTTCCCTCTTTTTATGTACCTATGTACAAATCCTGGTGACATCAAATTATTATTTAATTAATATGAATAATAATTATTTAATATGAAAATGCAACATCTGATGCTATAGACTCTAGATCAACATGAACTAGCCTAAATATTAATCTACATTATACCAAATAATTATTAATGATTGCTATTTAATATTCATTCATATTTAAAAAAATAATATCCATTTAATATTACCTTAATTACCTAAATATTTTTTTGTTTAGGAGTCCCATAGTATATTACAGTGGCCCTACAGTTGTTCAAATCTCCCCCATACACAGGTAAACTAAAAAACATCTGTGGTATCAGGGGCTTACAAGTGCAATCATTTCAACCCTGAGAATATAGATTTTAATATTTCAAAGGCATTCATAAATACAACACAATTAAAACAAAACGTTAATAGCGTTTGATAATTCTCTCTCATATAACATGTCTACATCAGCCCAAATCACCAAACTGTTTTACCTCTTTGCCTTCAGACGCCCCTCCGGTGTTAAGATCTGCATAACATATGTCTTATGACCAAGGCTGGGCTGACTCAGGAGCTGTATGGGGGGGGGGGTGAAGCTGGGGTCTTGGCTGTCAGCTATATCACACTATGGGGGTTAATTACAAAAGGCAAATCCACTTTGCACTACTAGTGCAAACTACAAGTGCAAAGTGCACTTGGAATTGCACTGAAAGTGCACTTGGAAGTGAAGTCACTGTAAATCTTTTAGTGCAAAGTGGATTTTCCTTTCGTAAATAACCCCCTCTTTGTATTACTAGCATTAACAGGAGCCCCTGTATGAATCAAATAGCAGTTTTCCATCCTGTCTGATGCCTATTCTTTGGCATCTTGGGGTACTTTAACTTCCTGTTAAAAAAAACTTAGCTTCAAATTTACATATATATATATATATTATTTTTTATATTTTGTTTTATATTCAATTATGGGTTATTGATTACAACTGGGCAGTGATTAACTTATTTTCCAGCAAGATAGTAACTATACCCATAGCAGAGCACATGACTGCTTTCGGTCTCAGAAAAAAGGGGGGATGTGATATTGTTTGACTGTATAATAAATAATCAAGGCAGCAAAATCACAAATAAGCTTAGAAAAAAAATAATAAACAGACATCTCTATAAGACTAGCTAGTATACTGTTTGTTAGCTATTAATTTTCAAAGACATGCCAATAGTGTAGATAGTCTGTAAGATAAAATATAGACTACCATGGGGTCTATGTATTTGTTAGTATTTCAAGTCACATAGAGTTTTGATTTTGCTTTCCAGAAGTTCTGATTTAGGCTCCATTCACATCTTTTGCGTTTGCACATGCACATCACAGGTAGTGCATTCCGTTAATTTTATTGGGCTGCCCTACCTGCAAGAAGCACAGGGACTCTATTTTGAAATTGCACCACACTGAATGCACCATGCAACTTAGAACACATGAAAGGATTCCATTAATTCTTAATGGCACCCTTGTGCTTCTTCTAAAGTGTAGTGTGTTTCTCTGAGGGTCTGAAATTAACGTGTTCTACACCCGCAGATATGTGAACCTAGCCTTAATAAAGTTCAATTCTAAAAACATGTATCATTGAGTAAACATTAAGGATGCTTTCACACTGAGGCGCTTTACAGGCGCTATAGCACTAAAAATTGTGCCTGCAAAGTGCCTGTAAAGAGCCTCTCCTCTCAATCCAGTGTGAGAGCCCGAGTGCTTTCACACTAGAGCGGTGCACTGGCAGGACGCCCAAAAAAATCCTGCAAACCGCATCTTTGATTCGGTGCGGTGTATACACTGCTCCTACAGCGCCCCTGCCCATTGAAATCAATGGCTGGCGCCGCCGAAGTGCCGGCAAAGCGTTGTGTAGCGGTGCTTTGCGGGCACATTTAACCCTTATATATCTATGTATATATATATATATATATAAATATGATGTTTTATTAAAATATAACAAAATAAATACTCACATTTATTGGGTGCTTAGAGCGCACCAAACTGAAATCGCTTTAAAAGATCATGCAGTCTACTGTCTCCGTGATACAACACTAGCCGCTAGGCATACAGGTTCTACTGGTAACAGCCACTGTGCCGTCCTCTTACCCCTCCCCTATGTATTACGCCACAGGGACATGTGGCTTCTTCAGGGGGAAATTCCTGTGGCGTAACCCATAGGTGAGGGGCAAGAGGACAGCACAGTGTCTGTTCCCGGAGGAGCCTGTATGCCTAGTGGATAGTAGACTGCATGATCTTTTAAAGCGATTTCAGTGTGTTGCGCTCAAACACCCAATAATTGTGAGTAATCATTTTGTTATATTTTAATAAAACATCACCTGGTTTTAAGATAAACTATTGGAGATTTATTTCTTTTATACACACGGATGTGGAGGAAACCATGGTATGTGAGACAATGACATTAAGGCGGAGGCATAAGGAGATTAGGACACCCATACATTATAGTCTGGATGGGACTAAAGAGCGTGCTTTGACTGAACTATATTGTGAGGTCAGTGGAGTTGAGGTGAGAATACACCCAAAGGGGAGCACAAGTGAGGTGTATATACTGAGCACTGTAAGAAACTTTAAGGGGATTGGTGGTCATTAACAAGGCAATAAGAAATTGGACTTTCTGCACTAAATCACATTAATGGACTTTACAGTGCCTTGAAAAACTATTCATAGCCCTTGACATTTTCCACATTTTGTCATGTACCAAAAACGTAAATGTATTTTAATGGGATTTTATGTGATAGACCAACACAAAGTAGAAGGAAAATTATAAATGTTTTTCAAAATGTTTTACAAATAAATATGTAAAAAGTGTGGCGTGAATTTGTATTCAGCCCCCTGAATCAATACTTTGTAGAACCACCTTTCACTGCAATTGCAGCTACAAGTCTTTTTGGGGATGTCTCTACCAGCTTTGCACATCCAGAGAGTGAAATTTATGCCCATTCTTCTTTGCAAAATAGCTCAATCTCTGTCAGATTGGATGAGTGTCTGTGAACATCAATTTTCAAGTGGCAATAAGTTTTTTTATCCAAGGATGGGGGTCTCATTAAAAGGCACCACCTCCCCATAGTAGAAACATTAGTAGCAAAGTAGGAAAATGTACGTTTTAAGGTGCCAAATTAATCAATTAAAATAATAATCAAAATGTACAAAATGTTATTAAATAAACATTCAAATTGTTTTAAAATCAACATATGAAAATTCATACGATCATAGTACATGGTATTTTCAGCTCATGGTATGTTTCGCCATCAGCATGGCTTCCTCAGAAGCTTATTATAAACCTTGTGTACAATATTACCAAACTGCAAGCACCGCTCCAAAGGACCACCAGAACCCCCAAGTGGACAGTCTTTCGCAAAGTAATAAGTATTTTACAGAGAGGATATATACCCCTTAATTGGACCCTGCATTTGTAAAGAACTCAGGGAAGCTGAAAATGACCTCACTCTTTGTCTATGGCATTACTTGACTAGTGATTCAGATTTATCCTGTCTTACTGGTCTGTTAATGCCATAGACAAAGAGACCTCGTTTTTGTGGTACTTTATATATATATACTTTATATATTATATATATATATTATGGATTATTGTGTCCAGGTTACACTGTTCCCTTAAGCCATACATGTATTTTGATGTGGCTTCTCTGACGTGGTTCTTGCTTAAGTGAGGTCATTTTCTGCTTCCCTGAGTTCTTAACAAATTCAGGGTCCAATTAAGGGGCATTTATCCTCTCTGTGATATACTTAATACTTTGCGAAAGACTGTCCACCAGTTTGGTGATATTGTACACAAGGTTTATAATAAGCTCCTGAGGAAGCCATGCTGATGGTGAAACAAGTAAAGCTGAAAATACCATGTATTACGATCGTATTTATTTTGAATGTTGATTTCATTTTTTTTACTGTTTAACCACTTGCTGATCGCTGTACCCGTACGTTACTTTGAATTTCCTGCCATGCACGCGAGCGCTGCCGTTGGCACGTGCGTGCCACCGTTGGCACGCGCCTGCTGCGAGCTCTGTGCCCGCGGGATCCGCGGACTCGATCGCCACTGGGATACCCACGATCGTGTTACAGAGCTGAAGAACGGGGAGGTGCCGATGTAAACAGCATCTCCCTGTTGTGCCTAGTGACAGGACACTGATTGTCTGCTCCCTGTCATCGGGATCAGCGATCAGTGTCGTGTCACTGCTAGCCCATCCCCCAGACAGTTAGAATCACTGCCCAGGACACACTTAACCCCTCCTCGCCCCCTAGTGGTTAACCCCTTCACTGCCAGTGACATTTTTACAGTAATCAATGCAATTTTATAGCATTGATCGCTGTATTAATGCCAATGGTCCCAAAAATGTGTCAAAATTGTCCGATGTGTCCGCAATAATGTCGCAGTCATGATAAAAATCACTGATCGCCGCAATTACTAGTAAAAAAAAATTATTAATAAAAATGCCATAAAACTATCCCCTATTTTGTAGACGCTATAACTTTTGCGCAAACCAATCAATAAACGCTTATTGAGATTTTTTTTTACCAAAAATATGCAGAAGAATACGTATCTGCCTAAAGTGAGGAAAAACAATTTTTTTTTTTTATATATTTTTGGGGGATATTTATCATATCAAAAAGTAAAAAATAATGTGTTTTTTTCAAAATTGTCGCTCTTTTTTGTTTATAGCGCAAAAAATAAAAACCGCAGAGGTGATCAAATACCACTAAAAGAAAGCGCTATTTGTGGGAAAAAAAGAACATCAATTTTGTTTGGGAGCCACGTCGCATGAATGCGCAATTGTCAGTTAAAGCCACGCAAAAAGTGCTCTGGTCAGAAAGGGGGTAAATCCTTTCCGGGGCTGAAGTGGTTAATTACATTTTGTCAATTTTGATTATTGTTTCAATTGATTAATTTGGCACCTTAAAACTCCCATTTTCACACTTTGCAAGCAATTTTCAAGTCTTGGCACAGATTCTCAATTGGATTTAGGTCTGGACTTTGACTGGGCCATTCTAACATATGAATATGCCTTGAGCTAAACCATTCCATTCTAGCTCTTTCTGTATGTTTAGGGTTGTTGTCCTGCTGGAAGGTGAACCTCTGCCCCAGTCCCAAGTCTTTTGCAGAGTTCAACAAGTTTTCTGCTAAGTTTGCCCTGTATTTGGCTCTATCCATCTTCCCATCAACTCTCACCAGCATCCCTGTCCCTGCTGAAGAAAAGCATCCCCACAAGATGATGCTGCCACCACCATGCTTCATGGTGGGGATGGTGTGTTCTGGGTGATGCGCAGTGTTAGTTTTCTGCCACAAATAGTGTTTTGCTTTTAGGCCAAAAAGTTCAATTTTGGTCTCATCTGACCAGAGCACCTTCTTCTAGCTGTTTGCTGTGTGCCTTACATGGCTTCTTGCAAACTGCAAACAGAACTTCTTATGCTTTCTTTCAACAATGACTTTCTTCTTGCCACTCTTCCATAAAGGCCGGATTTGTGGAGTGCACGACTAATAATTGTCCTGTTGACAGATTCTCCCACCTGAGCTGTGGATCTCTGAAGCTCCTCAAAAGTTACCATGGGCCGCTTGGCTGCTTCTCTGATTAATGCTCTTCTTGCCTGGCCTGTCGGTTTAGGTGGACGGCTATGTCTGGGTAGGTTTGCAGCTGTGCCAAACTCTTTTAATTTTCGGATGATGGATTGAACAGTGCTCCGTGAGATGTTCAAAGCTTGGGATGTTTTTTTATACCCTAACCCTGATGCTGTTTGTTAATTAAGGTTCTCTAACAAACCTCTAAGGGCTTCACAAAACAGCTGCATTTATACTGAGATCAAATTTCACACAGGTGGACTCTATTTACTAATTAGGTGTCTTCTTAAGGCAATTGGTTTCACTAGTTAGGGGTATCAGAGTAGAGGGGGCTGAATACAAATGCACACCACAGATTTCAGATATTTATTTGTAAAAAAAAATGAAAAACATTTATCATTTTCCTTTCACTTCACAATTATGTGCCATTTTGTGTTGGTCTATCACATACAATCCCAGTAAAATACATTCCCGTTTTTGGTTGTAACATGACAAAATGTGGAAAATGTCAAGGGGTATGAATACTTTTTTTTCAAGGCACTGTATGTTCTTTATGTCTGTTTTCTACTTTTATTCTTATATTTGTACACACAGTGTCACATTTGCACAGGTATTGTGAATTGGTATTAATATTATTTATGCATAAGTTGCACAAGTGATTATTTGTTTTTTATTATTACTTTGCACATGTGATTTTCTAGGGAAAGTCTTTTTGATTGATATATCACTGTTGATTAGATTAGATTACTTATCATAAGCGTGGCACATTAACTGTTTTTTTTTTATAAGTTTTACACATTTTATGGGAATGTGAGAAGTGCTTGCGGCTGACGTGGAATTTTTATGTATTTCATTGATGGTTGCGGCAAGATTAAAACGAGTAAAACTTCTGTTCCTGTCAACTGTTGACAACTTTGACATAACCTGCCTTCTAAAATTCAGAATTATAGGCTTAGTTTACAATAAATGGCCTGATCCAATGCTGGATCTGACACTCGGAAAATGACTGGACCATTTAAGGCTAGCTTTAGGGCAATAATGAACACTTTCAAATGTAAAAAGTAAATTTGATAACGGTTATTGAGATTTTGTAACTTGTTGGAAAATTCTCTTTGCATCTTGGACAATCCTTCCCTCGCTGACAGGTCTTTGTGCTACAGTCAAGGAACAGATGTCAATCCCCTCATCATTCTCACAGAGACACCTGCCTGTTGCTGTAAGGTTAGAATTACGGATAAACTATAGAAGCGGTTTTAGTCTTTAGCAACTGGGCGATCTGACCTCCTGTTAACAGATACTTTTTTTTTAAACAAATCTTTGGCCTTTTAAAAAAGTGGAAAAAAAGTTCTCACAAAGGTTCTCCCATAGTATCCAGACATATATCTTATTTTATTGCCCCACAAGACTATGGGGAAGTCCTTGATTCTGTGGAAAACTTTCTTTATCCTTTCAATCAAGAGGATTAATTGCTGTATGCAGTTGAAACCTAAAGGACAGTTTAGGCCTAAAGTAGAAGACCTGTTGTCTTTAATATAAAAAAAAAAGTATAAAAAGGTATACTGAGACACACCAATTACCCACTGTAACTAATTAATTTTTTAATTAATTTTTTTCTGTTGTTTGCATGACTAGACTACCAAAAACTGATTTGAGATTGGGTGCTGTAGGTTACAACAAATTTGTTCTCTTTGCACAATGGTTGCTGTGGTTTGCAGCATATCACAACTAAACGGAATATGGATCATTGATTTACTGAATACAAGTGCCTTTAGTAAATGGTGCCAAGGCTAACCCATATGGCAGACCTGCTACGCTTCCTTAAGTCATTGTTTTTGCAACCAAGTTTGCTGTTATTTTATTACATCACATTGCAATATAACAATCTTCAACAATTGTGCATGTCAATAAAAAGGCAAACATGTTCAGATATCCATGAAGTATAACAGTTCATACCCAGTTGTACTATATATGACCAAGAGTCAAGTATTTAAATTAAGATTCAACAGGAAAGATTCCGTCTTATTTCTCACCTTTTCTGTCTATTTAAGACAGACGAATATGTCATAAAACCCCAACATGATAAATGCAATGTTACATTTCTGTCAAATGACTATTAAGAACGAATCTTCACAATACAATAATGTCCTTACTTGACATTTAAAGGGACTTTTTCACAATGATTTTTTCCTGTGGGAGAAGCCTCGTCAATCATTTTGCTGCTAGGCTGACACCCAGGCTGAAAACCAGCTTCACTGCCATGGGAGGATTGAAGCCGCTTATCTCACAGGTGAGATCCTTTTTGACAGAGTCCATTTAAGAAAAAAAAAGAACCTGGCAGCTTGATGTGAGATAAATTACAAAGGTACAAATAAAGGTAAAACAAGCTAGCTAAAGTATCCTTAGACATTAGACAACAGTCAGATGTAAAGAAAAGATAATACTGCTGCCAAAACATATATTTATTTAAAGCTGATGCTTAGTCCCCTTTCACATGAGTGGTCCGTTCAGGTCCGCCTGTCTTTTTTTGGCGGACCTGAACGGACCCTCCATTGACCCCTATGGAGGGACCGATGTCAGCGGTGACATCTGACCCGCTCCGATCTGAAAAAGTGTGACGGAGGAAAAAGGGGAGAGCGGCGCTCTGACAGGTCAGTCCCTGCACTGAGTGCAGAGACAGACCTGTCATCTTCCTGCAAAGTGGGGGATCGACGGAGCGATCCCCCGCTGTGCAGAGCGGGCTCCGTACACGGACACGTCCGTGTGAAAGAGCCCTTACAGTAATCTGCTTAGATTTTGCCTTCCCTGATTCTTCTCTCCCCTCTGATCAATATTTTAGTCACATCTTTAAATAAAATCTTTTTTCATTATATAATTTATTTTAGACTCATTGGCATCATCACTGGTTCTCTGTGTTCTCTATGCAATGCTTGCATTATATGAAAAGTGAGAAGGGTACTGTACATACTGTAAACTTCAGAGAAGCCTGCCTTTTTACTCCTCGTAAGAGCCCCCCAGGCCTGATGCATCAGTGGGCGGGCTCTTGGGAGGAGTTATGCAATTATCAAAATGCCCTAAAAGGAAGTCTGGAGGAGTGGACTTTACTAGGCAGGCTGTATTTGCATGTACACTGCCCTAGGCAATGTCCACCTGTGATAGTGAGCCTCCATTATTAAAACAACTGAAATCCAATGAATGAAAGGAGCGGGCCAGGGACCGTTAGCCTGGAGAGGGAACAGCTAGATGATGGCAAGGAAATGAGGCAAGCTTTTTCTTACTTACTGCAGCTTCTAATACACAGAGGGGCTGATTTATGAAAACTGGAGAGTGCAAAATGTGGTGCAGCTCTGCATAGAAACCAATCAGCGTCCAGGTTTTATTGTCAAAGCTTAATTGAAAAAGCCAAAGTTAGAAGCTGATTGGCTACCATGCACAGCGGCACCAGATTTTGTACTCTCCATTTTAGTAAATCAACCCGAGAGTGTGCAGTGAAATCAGAGTAAGCATTTTCAGTACAGGAGAGGAGCATGTACAAAGGTGCGGGACTGAAGGCAAGGCTGGAGTTCAGCTTTAAATTGTATTTCCACTTTTGCAGTCCAATTTGAGAAAACCCCACTATGTTTGTTATGTGTTCCCAATCACGCAGCGTGCCTAATTTTTTAAAAATATTTCTTTCCTTTTAGATGTTTCTTAGGAGGAGGTGTCAAGACTGCAAGATTTTTTGAAAAATGTTAGAATAAGCCTGCCTTAAGTCTGCCCTCATTGACATAAAAATGACATAAAAATGCAAGAAGCCCAGCCTAACTTTTTTTAATCCTTCGTTAGGACAGACAGTGTTCAAATCTAATCTTCAATTGATAATAGGGTCTGCCAGCACAATGCAGATTGGGTTAATTATGGTAAACAAGGCTGCCTGCCCCCTCATAAAAAAGATAACCTTGTAGGATGTTTCCTTTCTGGAGAGTCCAGAATAGAGCACCTAATGTAGGTGTTATGCCAATTTGGAAATACACTTTAATCAATGTGCATATAGAGCAGGTCACTGTCTTATTTGACTGTGCTTGGGTGTCATCTGGTCCTTAGTATCTGATTTGTACAGATATTACCTTTATGGTAATTCAACTATAACATTTAGTAATTAGACTATACACTAATATATTGACAGTTTGGATGCGGTACCCCTAGAATAAATAATTTTTTTTACACATTTGCTACTGATTTGTTTGGGCACTTATTGTGGAACTGAAGCCTTTAAGAGTTATTTGTGAGCAGGCTATTTATTGCAGAAGAGATATGCTATGGCTCTTCTGCAATAAAATATACCTAAATTGAATATAAACAAAAATCTGCAACAGTAATGCTCCGTACACTTGATCGGATTTTCCAACAACAAAACCATGGATTTTTTTCCGAAGGTTGTTGGCTCAAACTTGTCTTGCATACACACGGTCACACAAATGTTGGCCCAAAATTCCAAACGTGGGAACGCGGTGACGTACAAGACGTACAACGAGCCGAGTAAAAGGAAGGTCAATAGCCAGTGTGGCTCCTTCTGCTTGATTCAGAGCAAGCGTGAACTTTTGTGCAACGGACTTGGGTACACACGATTGGAATTTCCGACAACAAGTTTTGTTGTCGGGAAAATTGGAGAACCTGCTCTCAAACATTTGTGTGCGGAAATTTCGACAGAAAATGTTCAATGGAGCATACACACGGTCGGACTTTCCGACAACAAGCTTACATCGAACATTTCCCGTTGGAAATTCCGATTGTGTGTACGCGACTTTAGGCTCAGTTTACACTCCTGTGATTTAGGATCCAACTTGTGAGACCTAAAGTCACAGAACATATGAAATGCCAAGTATCTCTATGAGAGCTGCTCCAGTTGACACTACTGAATTTGCTTCTACTTCAGAAAAGGTTCCTGCACTACTTTGATCTAACCTTCAATGCCAAAGAGTATGAAATCGCACAACTTTGGAGTTGGCTAGTGTGAACCGAGCCTTACTATTTTCTAGCTTCTGACACTTAGTGAAAAAAATAACTTAATAATAGTATAATAAATGTGCTTTGCTTCATAACTTGATATGTGATAACATTCAAAACATTACAGTAATACATCAAACAAAACGTGATATAACATACATCAAAGTGAATAAACATGCATCAAATAGTGAATAAAGTTTGTTTTGTGTCAGTCGTTCTTGAAAAACATCAATGTGTGCACCAGCCTGTGGTAAAAAATAGTGTTCAGTTCACCCCATCCAGCAAATATTCCAAAATATGTGAGAACTGTGCTCCCAATGCAGAAAGCCTCCACTAAGCCCCCAAACATGTCTGCTCACCTTCAGTATAGGCCTTCTCAAAAAAGATCAACTATGTGTGTTAAAAAAACAACAGAATTTAGGTTAGTTTCAGAAGTCTTCCAAACCACATAGAGTTTCAGTCCAAATCAATTATTTCTCAAAGGTCAGCCTCATGGATCAAACAGCCAGTCCAGCCAAAGGGAATTAATCCCACATATCAGCAAAAAGGGAAAACAGAAACATCCTTAGTGTTCTCTGCACAAATGTTATTCAATAAAATAAATAAAATAAAACTCACATAAAAAAAACAGAACAATCACTTGTTTGTACAATCCTTCATGCTACAGCACTTGTTAATGCAATGGATGATATGCATTCAAAGTGCAGGCCATTCCACATAGTCACAGCAATACCTCTCCCTTGTTGGAATGAGATTGCTTTGACTGTGTGGAATGACCTGCACTTTGAATGTGTATCATCCATTGCATTAACAATGCAACATTGTGGCGAACACTATGGATGTTTCTGTTTTGATCCGTTTGATCCATGAGGCTGACCTTTGAGAAACAATTACTTTTAGCAGAAGCTCTGTCTGGTTTGGAAGCTCTCTGACCAGCACATTTGACCTTTGTTGAGAAGGCCTATATTGAAGGTGACCAGATTTTTTTTGGGGGGGGGGGGGGGTCAGTGGAGGCTTTCTGCATTGGGAGCAGAATTCTTCACATATTTTGGAAAATTTGCTGGACTGAGTGAACTGAACATGATTTTTCATCAAAAGGTGGTACACATATTGATGTAGTTTTTCAAGAAAGAGTGGCACAAATCGAACTTTATTCACTATGTGATACATTGATATTTGATTTTTAGTTTGTAATGTTTTGAATTTGATTACATATCACTAAGGACCCTTTCACACATGCTGTCTGATCGGGTCCGCCTGTCCGTTTTTCAGGTGGACCTGATTGGACACTCCATGCACCTCTATGGAGCGGCGGATGTCAGCTGTGACAAACCCCTATTTTCCATCCGTCTGGCGGATCGGATGAAAACGGACAGGCAGATCCTTTTCATCTGATCTCCCATAGAGGACAGCGGGGCTCTGACAGGTCCATATCTCCAAAGTGAGCAGAGACAGACCTGTCATCCGCCTGCTCAGCAAAGATCAACGGATCGATCCCTGCTGAGCAAGCGGAGTCCGTCAAAATGGATAGCCCCGTGTGAAAGGGGTCTAAGTTATTAAGTGCTGCACATTAATAATAATAATAATAATAAAAAAAATAAAAAAATACACCCAGGGTTTCTGCTAAATATAACCTTGGCTGTGTGCCAGGATGACTGCACATGCACAGGATTTAGGTAATCATTTGTCAGCCAATAAAAATGCCTGAATACTGTCACTAGGAGGGACCACTTGCAGACTTCGGACCATTCGAGTGGAGGTGAGAATAGTGCATTTAGTTCTGCTTTAAATACTGCTGGAATTGCAGTATGCTCACATAATTTGTAAGAAAAACATATTTGCCATTCTGAAGCTTCCATCCAACCACTTTAACTTTGCATATTATTTTATATATACTGTGATTCTGTACTTGACAAAAATGCTGCAGAAATCTCCCTCCACTAAGTCTGGCTGCATCCATTTTAACTGTGGGCAGCAGAAGCTGCTGTCTGTTTACTTCCTGGATTTACACAGACACACAGAGGGGCACCTCCAGCTTTGCAGCGCTCATTGGTCCTCTTTTGACTCACCCCCCTCCCTTCCTGGCAAACTCTCACGAGATTGAGAGAGAGAGAGCTGTGCATGATGTCATAAACCTAGGCTTTTTACCAGACAAGAGACAGGAAGTGGGCTGTATACGGTATTTACTGGCAGAAATTAACTTTTTACTATCCAAGTTAAGTCAACAAGGGCAGAAGATTTAATAGATGGAACATTGAAAGAATTACTGAAGTTCCGTTTCAAGTAACCATAGTTATCTTGAATGTAAAATAAGCTGTAATCATGATTCTATTCTATGAAATGATGGGGACCTGGCTTTTTCAAGAAAGGGTTCTTTTTGTAATTCAGAACTCTGTGAGGCTTAGCTAATATATCAGAAGTCACTGGAAATACAGGCTAGTTCTTTTGTTTCTAGAAACCAATGAGTCTTTGTTAATGCATTAGTCTGTAACACAAAAATAATACTAGAATTTGTTTCTTTTTTTCTTAGCTTTCAACCCCAAGCACCCCCTCACCTCCCCATCTCATGATTACAGTGTATTCAAATATATTTTATTGTGAACCAGTCGTGATTTGGTGTATGCGGGTTTCTTTCATTCCAAGACATGTGCAGGCGTACATATTAACATTTTTATATTTTTCCTGTTTGCTTTTTGCAAAAAAAATGCTTACGACGGCTATCATGTAGGCCAGGGGTCTCAAACTGGCGGCCCTCCAGCTGTTACAAAACTACAAGTCCCCTCATGCCTCTGCCTTGGGAGTCATGCTTGTAACTGTCAGCCTTGCAATGCCTTATGGGACTTGTAGTTTCGAAAACAGCTGGAGGGCCACCAGTTTGAGACCCCTGATGTAGGCCATCAGAATAGAACAGGTAATTATTGGAGAAGGAGGTGTTCTGAACTTTACTGGAACTCCCACTCCCATATTCCTATTCTGACAAGATTCTTTTAAAGAAAGGTCTCCTGTCCTTTCCAAGAAAGCACTGCAATTCCCTTATTCACATGTGCATCCTGTTGATATTAGTGGTGAAAATTCAGAAAAAGAACACAACATTTGGGTACAGAACATTTCATGATCTTCATCATTTTAACGGAAAACATAAATAACAAATCATGTACATGTATACAAATTATATTCTGTTTTCAGATACTACGTTTAGTGAACCTTGCATTTTTATGAAAATAATTTACCTTCTCTAAAAGATATTCCCCTATGTTTATAAACACGTCCTTTTTTATTGAAAGAGAAGTTCTGGTGCTGCTTCTTCCTTTCTTTGATGTTAAGCTTTACTTCTCTGCAAAACTCCTTTAAATACCAGAGAAAGAAAGGCAGACTTGCAGGTCCAGGTCAATGCATTATCTCTTGGCAGTGTATGAGAGAATGCAATGATGTTGGTCCTGATGAATCAATGCATTCTTTCTTCTGCTTATAAGAACAAGTAGCAATACTAGACGAGGAAAATGGGTGAGAACCTTCTTGTATGCAATCCGTAATATACAGTCACAGATTAAATGCTAATTTGTCTTCCTGATAGGTAATACTCTGTGTTTCCATCATACCTTCTGTCCAAGAACTAATGAATATACACTTAAAATTATGTAATTAGGCAGTGCAAAGTGCAAATGGCTATGGGCAACATACAGTAAATCACAGCATTCATTAAGTTTTCCACTTACTGTAGCCAGATCAATGAGGATGAATTCTGAATGGCTAATTTTGGTTATCGCGTTTTGCACATAATCAATGCACTTTATTCTCATGTATTTAACAAGCCTAAATGTACAATGTAGGGAATCTGGTTGCATCTGCATTCTTTTGCATTCTCTCTTTATGTAAGTATTAAATAGTATGCTCCCCATTATTTGTAATCATTGCTATATCCACTATATGCATGACACATTACATACAATACATAACTGTTTATTTTAACCAGAATTTGCATTACATTAGATGTTTTCTACCCTGTACAAGTCTATATAAAAAAAAGTTTGTGCATGAATCCATCATTCCATCTTATATAGTATTTGTGGAGCAAGATAGTGGTTGAAAAAAAACAGTCTTTTAAGGACTCCAAGTAAGTTGCATCACCTTAATAGTCTTGTCTGTGTTCATACATTTTCATGTAATCTTTCCATATAGTTTCTAAGCTCTTTGCAATCTCCCATGTCTAAGTCTTGGCACACCCATTTTATATCATCCTCATTGTTCACTAACATAGGGTTGATGTTAGGGCATCCATCTTCAGAAGGGATATTACTAAACGTGGTAAATTTTACACGTTTCCTTTTGGAGGTAGGTGAGGCAGCAGACTCTCCCCTTTGTTCCTTCACTTCATTGAATGAAGTCTCTGCAGATCTATATGTCTGTCCATTAACAGTTTTGGGTGGGTTTGAAGTAAGAAGGTATTTGCTTTCTGTAACATTAACTCCTCTGTCTACTGCTGTTATGCATTCTTCTGGCTGCAAAGGAAAGTTAATATGGTTTTCCAAAATTTCTGTCCGATTTGTAAGACCAACCCAGTCGTGTGCATGGGTCATTGTTTCTTGCTCATCTACTGGGACCTGTTTGTGCCTATACTTCAATGCAAATGTCACACAATTTATAAGGAAAACAAGTATGGCCAGGCAAAAGACACCCAACAATGCATACATTCCAATTTCCAGATCACTTAGACCTCGTGAATTCTGTACAAGATCATTTTCTTCTGTATCTCCATTATTACTTGGAACATCGACCTGTACAGGAAAACTGGTAAAATCCATGGGGATGTTGGAGAGTTGACTGTCGTCATCCAAAAGGCTATCCCGTTCTCTTTTTTTGTTGAGTTGAGTTCTGTCAGTTGTAGCCCTGTTCATGACCATAACATCTCTTTCCATTGACGGCGTGCCAAAATATGCACCATCAGGTCTCAAACCTTCTAGTGAAATCTTCTGTCTTCTGCCAATGTAGTGGGTTTCAAAGCGATCCCTATAATGTACATTTCTGCTGTCATTTTTAGTGTCCTGCCCAAATTTGACTTTTATGTGTCCAAAACCAATAGTGAGGATGCTCTTTCGTTTTGACTTTTGACAAAGCTCACTTATCATGAGTTCTACCTTGACCAGTGCTCCCTGGCCTTCTGCAATGGTTGTGAAAATTGGCCATTTTGATTTGGCATCTTGAGAAACAGTGAAAACCTTTTCATCCAATGACGTCACACTTAATGAAAAGTCTTTAGGATCGTAAAATTCTAAAGGACTCACTGTACCATCGCTAAACTGGATCCAGCAACTGATCTCTACTTCCTGTATGCAAAACCAAAGAAAAAGTAAGCTCAGCAAACAGCATAAAACGGCATTTAATACTATAATAAAGTGTAAACTAGGAGGTGAAGGGCACACATTTATTCCTTAGACATAAAAACACTAGTTTAAGATTCCTGGCAATAAAATGTGTTTTCTTTCTCCGTGGTTCTATAAAGACAATGGGTCCCCAGGGTGAAATGGATTCAAATTTAACAGCGGAATAATAAAGTGACTGTCAGAATACATTATTAAAAGATAACCTAAATTATGGCAGTTGTATATTTAAATTAAAAAAGAATTACATATTTCTAGACTGTTTTAATTTAAAGTTTTTTTTTTTTTTTTTCGTTTTTCTGGTTACTCTAAAGAAATAATGACATTCTGTATGTAACCCTCATATAATGATGAATTTTGCTACCTATGCTCCCACTTTAACTTCACGTCTATATTTTAAGTGGAACACTTTTAGTTCTTGATAAAGGAGAAAATGGTTAAAACTTTTGTTGGGTTTTTATTGCTTAATTATCCCAATTGGGGAGATTTTCCCAACGTGTACACTCGAGACATTCTTGTGACCTTAGGTTCCTGCTTCTCTTCTTTGAAGTGCATTCTTCATTTACATCTTTTTAAAAAAACGACATTACATTGGAATATACAGAGAATGCACCTTTAGGGGTATCTATCCCATATAAAAGTATGATTGCACAAGAAGCAGTCCACAAAGTAAATAATACAGCATGTTTTCAAAAAATCTGCTAGTGTCTAGATTAATGTTATAATGTGAAATTACATTCACTATGTTTTAGCCATTTTAAATGATAAAGAGCAGTGTCCAGGCAATAAGTCAGTGATATAAACACTAATGACAAAACCATCATGGTCTTTCTAAACATGTGACAAATTCACTTTATCGGATAACACCAGCAAAGAATTCTGGTATACTAAAATATCAGAATATATGCGTTTGTTTAATTCCCATAACTGGTAAATGGTGTAAAAACTGAACTTAGTGTTCAGAGTATATAACAAAGCAGCCAGCACTACAAGGGACAACTTGTGCAAAAAAAATATAAATATAAACAGTGCAGCGCTAAAACATGAAAATGCTAAATCATTGATGATAGTGAATCATGAAATAAAGAAAAATGGGAAAAAATAAATGACACAATAAGAGAAATCTTATGTATTTCATATAGGTGAGTCCATAAACTTTGTGATTCCAAGTGATTCACCCAAATAGAAGAATCACCGCTGTGAAAGACTTCTTCCACCAAATGTGATGTAAGGAGGCTTACCAGAACTTATGGACCCTGTATCAACACCTTGTTATGTATGGTTTACTGTAATCTTCTCCAATAGAACTTACGACATTTAGCAGGGGTTTCTCAACAGCCACCTGAACCAGTTTAATAAGGCACTTCAAAGTCAGAACCAGAATCCTCTCATCAGTACTACATTAGGACATAGATCCAAGGAGAAAGTATAGAAAACTGGACATAGCGTAAAACCATATACAAAATGTATTTAAAAAAAAAAAAAAAGGTAAAACACTCACATTTTAGTAAACAGCAAAAGGTATTGACAGATCCAACACGTTTTGTCTCAGTCAGACATCATCTGGGGTGTCAGATGATGACACCCCAGGTGATATCTGACTGAGACGAAACGCATCGGTCCGTTGTCCTGCCTTTGCCATTATAACTCAATCCTTATGCATTATTCAATCAATGCCTTTTGATGTTTACTAAAATGTGATTTTATTTTTAAATAAATTTTGTATGTGGTTCTACGCTATGTCGAGTCTTCTATTCTTTCTTCTTGGATCTATGTTCCTAATGAGTACTGATGTGAGGATTCTGACTCTGAAGTGCCTTATTATACTGGTTTCAGTGTCTGTTGAGAAACCCCTCCTAAATGTCATGGAGAAGATTACAGCAAACCATCCATACCTAGGTGTTGATACACCACTTTCTGTTTGACCCATTTAGTATAAGTTGAATAGGGTCCATAAGGACAAAAAACGGGAAGGATTCCCAAAGATATTCTTCAAAGAGGATAGAGCGCTTTGAGGACTCATTTTCTTCATTAAATATCCACCATTTTTTTTATTTGCAGAAAAATATTTATAAACACCCTCCTCCAACACAAATAGTTAAAATTAAGACAAAGAAAGTCTTAATGAGACACCGGTGTCCACCACAGTCAGCCATACACAACTCTCATCCATCCCATGCATACTAATCTACTCAAAATGTTCTTTATGATTTAAACTTCATTTGACCAGAAAAAAATATACTGGTTCTACTAGATAAACAAAGATTTTTTTGCATGTATATAAACAGTTTATTTGTATTGAGAGTTCGTTAGCTCCGTTTGAAAAAAAGGGGTGCATGTGCTTTGTATGGTTTTGCTGATTTCCACTTAAGCATTAAAGTAGCCAAAATATGAAAAAAAGGGGGAGGTTCATTTGTTGAAAACTTTGCAAAGATACACTGATTATGCACTTATCATATAGGTAGATCGTGGATCTCAAACTGGTAAGTATAAACTTGACAGCAGTCAAGGAAACAAAACAGTTTTAACTCTGAATAAACATCCCCTTTATTTTGGGGGCAGATATAGCTCAACGTTTGACGTCTTTTTCTGTGTCCTTTGTTTCTTTTATTTCAAATCCATATGTGTATGTGGCCCAATCGCCTCGATGATAGAGTATGGAAATAAAATCATCAGTATGGTTTCAACAAGAGTCTTGCTTCACAAGATACACAGTGTATTCCTCCAGATCAATTGCCTTATAGCAATATCTCAGACGTGTCCACACACTATACAAGCAATGCAGCACTGTCCAATCCAGGTTTCCCAATCTGGCACTAAAGATATGGACTAGCGGAGACTCGGGATGAGTGCAGATAGTTTGCTGTATAGGCGGACACACCGGTGCTCACACCACAAGAGACGTGAAACGCCATCACCCCTTTTTTTCATCTTTTGGCTACTTTAATGCTTAAGTGGAAATCAGCAAAACCATACAAAGCACATGCACCTCTTTTTTTCAAACTGAGCTAACAAACTCTCAATATGAATAAACTGTATATATGCAAAAAAAAATATTTTTTAAATCATAAAGAACATTTTGAGTAGATTAGTATGCATGGGATGGATGAGAGTTGTGTATGGCCGACTGTGGTGGACACCGGTGTCTCATTAAGACTTTCTTTGTCTTAATTTTAACTATTTGTGTTGGAGGAGGGTGTTTATAAATATTTTTCTACAAATGAAATAAATGGTGGATATTTAATAAAGTAAATTAGTCCTCAAACTGGTCTATCCTCTGAAGAATATCTTTGGGAATCTTTCCTTTTTTTTGTCTATATGCTTATATATTTAGAGAATATTCATATATTCTTATTTCTTCAATGAATAGGGTCCATAAGTTCCGGTAAGCCTCCTTATATCACATTTGGTGGCAGAAGTCTTTCACAGCAGTGATTCTTTTTTTTGTATTTGGGTGATTGATCATCATCACTTGGAATCATAAAGTTTATGGACTCACCTATATGAACTACATAAGAGTTCTCTTATTGTGTCATTTATTTTTTCACATTTTTCTTTATTTCATGATTCCCTATCATCAATGATTTTGTATTTTCATGTTTTAGCGCTGCACTGTTTATATTTATAATGCCCATAACCGGGGCCGCTGATAGGCCAGTACGACTGGCCCTGCTGTACCGGGCCCGACCAGCAGGGGGGTCCAGGCAACCTGCTGTAATGTAAAAAAAAAAAAAAAAAACTCTCCATTCTCCACATACCATCCGACCACCATCCGTCACCAACCCTTCCCAAAGCCTGCAACAACCATCCCCCCGTACATTTTTAAGTTGTTTTTTTTGTTTTGCAATACCTTTGTTCGGTTTCAATAGCGGCAGGGGAGGGACTATTTTTTGTATTTCGGACGCGAAGAATGCCTCCTCCCCGCCCGCTCCTCATGCCGCACAAGCACAAGTCCCGGCTATCGCATCCTATATCTTATATCGCAGAGTGATTCCTCTCTCTCTCGGCGTGAGAGGAAGAAGTAGAAGAGAGGCGAGCAGAGAGAGAGAGAGAGACTACATCCGCAGGAGCAGCCAGGCATCTGATTCCTAATGAAATTACTCTGTGGACACTGAATTCCAGGCAGCAGCAAGAACAGGGAGGAAGTGACTGGCAGATGAGGCAGCTAACAATTACACAGGTGAGGTGTATGCTTGCTTGGGGGGGGGGCTTCAAGATCTATTACTACTGCAGGCTGCAGCAGCATTTATACATTATGGCACATTGGCATTGGTGGCATAGGTGGCACTGTCTGCAGCACATTACGGCATTGGCGGCATGGGTGGCACAGACTGAAGGTAGCACATGCGTTATGGCACATAACGCATGTGCTGCCTGCAGAGACAGTGCTACCCATGCCTCCAATGCCGTAATGTGCTGCAGACAGTGCCACCCATGCCGCCAATGCCGTAATGTGCTGCAGACAGTGCCACTCATGCCGCCAATGCTGTAATGTGCTGCAGACAGTGCCACCCATGCCGCCAATGCCATAATGTTCTGCAGACAGTGCCACCCATACATGTCGCCAATGCTGTAATGTGCTGCAGACAGTGCCACCCATGACGCTAATGCCATAACGCATGTGCTGCCTGCAGAGACAGTGCCACCTATGCTGCCAATGGCATTATGCCATTGGCGGCATGGGTGGCAGTGTCTGCAGCACAATATGGCATTGGCGGCATGGCATGGCTGGCACTGTCTGCAGTACATTATGGCATTGGCGGCATGGGTAGCACTGTCTCTGCAGTACATTATGGTATTGGCGACATGAGTAGCCTTGTCTCTGCAGTACATTATGGCATTGGCATGTCCCGCTGTCAAGTTGCTGATCGCCACCATTACTAGTAAGGCCCCTTTCACACTGGGGCGGTGGGTGCGTCGGCGGTAAAGCGCCGCTATTTTTAGGAGCGCTTTACCGTCAATTTCACAGCGCTATTTGCCTGCTAACGGGGCGCTTTTACCCCCTGCTAGCGGCCGAGAAAGGGTTAAAACCACCGCAAAGCGCTGCTGCAGCAGCGCTTTGCCGGCGGTATAGCGGGCATTGCCCATTGATTTCAATGGGCAGGAGCGGTATACACACCACTCCTTCACCGCTCCAAGGATGCTGCTAGCAGGACTTTTTTTTAGCATCCTGCCAGCGCACCGCTCCAGTGTGAAAGCCCTCTGGGCTTTCACACTGGAGAGACAGGCTCTTTTAGGGTCTGGGGAGGGGCAAGGGGCGGGGCCATGGGTGGGTCTGAAGGAGGGACCAGGGGCGGGACCAGGGGTGGAGCTGAAGGGGGCCCCGTCAGGTAGGCTGTACGGGGCCCCATGATTTCTATCAGCGGCCCTGCCCATAACTCTCAACTGACCCTCATTAAGAGGGACTGTCCCTCTTTTTGGAACACAATTTCACCGTTCCTCTTTCCTTCTTAGTCATCCTCCATTTTGGTCAGAGGTATAAACCACTATACAAAATGTACAGTATTATTTAACTACCAAAAGTGTTGTACTATACTATGTTTAAGCAATCATGTTTGTATACACATTTTTTATTGTCTATGTAATTGGAGACATGCTGGAGGTGTGCCCCTTGTCTATAAATTTGTGCAATAATGAGCATATAGAAATAATGGGGTGGCCACTATTGCATCAAATTGTAATATGCAACATAAATCACAAGTTGGTGTGACTAAAGAGCTATTTGAGCTGTCCTGGCCAAAAATCCGGCATTACATTTACTTCAACTATATAGTAACCACATTTTGTAGCTTGTCCAGAATTCTGTTTTCTTTATGTAGACACCATGTATCCAAACTAATAAAATAAAAAAAGTGAAGTTATGCTATACAAGCAGTGTCTTTTACAGGTATTTGTTTCTATTCAGACAACCCAAAGACAGTGATTGTCAGTATGCCCCAAAATTCCTGCTGAAACAAGCAGTCATTTGGAGTGATGAAGAGATCACACATGGATTTTCAGAAAGGCAAGAAAAAGCAAAGATAGTACAGCTGAACTCCAGGAAACTCAACAATTCTCCTTTGCAGCAGGCCTGCATCTGCACAGCAAGGGTTAACTGCACATTTAATTAGCAATAAAGATCTGCAGACCACTCCTAAGTACACCATTCAGCAACCAACAATATATTATTATTTAGGGTACTTAAACCTCTCCACAGTGTATCAATCTATAGTTTTGAATATATTGTCAAATAGTATTAGGACATCTGCCTTTACACGCACATGAACTTTAATGACACCCCAGTCTTAGTCTGTAGGGTTCAATATTGAGTTGGCCCACCCTTTGCAGCTATAACAGCTTAAACTCTTCTGGGAAGGCTGTCCACAAGGTTTAGGAGTGTTTCAATGGGAATGTTTGACGATTCTACCAGAAGTGCTTTTGTGTGGTCAGGCACTGATGTTGGACGAGAAGGCCTTGCTTGCAGTCTCCGCTCGAATTCATTCCAAAGGTGTTCTCAGTGCAGGCCAGTCAAGTTCCTCCACCTCAAACTCGCTGTCTTTATGGACCTTGCTTTGTGCACTGGTGCGTAGTCATGTTGGAACACGAAGGGGCCATCCCCAAACTGTTTCCACAAAGTTGGGAGCATGAAATTGTCCAAAATGTCTGGGTATGCTGACGCCTTAAGAGTTCCCTTCACTGGAACTAAGGGGCCAAGTCCAACCCTGAAAAAGGACCCCACACCATAATCCACCCTCCACCAAATGAAATTTCTGACCAGTGCAAAGCAAGGGCCATGAAGACATATATGAGCGAGTCTGTGGTGGAGGAACTTGACTGTTCTGCACAGAGTCCTGACCTCAACCCGATAGAACACCTTTGGGATGAATTAGAATGGAAACTGCGAGCCAGGCCTTTTCATCCAACATCAGTGCCTGACCTCACAATTGCGCTTCTGGAAGAATGGTCAAGCATTCCCATAGACACCCTCCTAAACCTTACTTTTGATAATATAGTGTATAGAGTAAGCACACCACATAGCCAAACTGCTTTAGCAATAAGTTTGTATTAGCCACATACAGTAATACCTCAGATTACAAGTAACGCGGCTTATGAGCGTTTCGCAATACAAGCTTTTATGTTTTTAAAAATCCTGACTCGGTTTAGGAGCGTTGTCTCGCAAGACGAGCAGGATTCAAGCCTCTGGGGTGTGCAGTACCGTATTTGGCCAGAGGTGCAGGGGCGCCGGTGACACTTGGAGCTGCTTGGAGACACTCGGAAACACTCCATTCCCGAGTGTCTTCGAGCCACTATGAGTGGCTCTGAGTGCATCAAAGCATCTCCGAGTGTCTCTGGCGCCCCCATCTGTCCAAATGCTGTACTGCATTCAATAGAAGTCATTGTGGAACAAATTATCAGAGTTTCTATTGACTCCTATGGGGAAACTTGCTTTGAAATAACGAGTGCTTTAGATTACAAGCATTCTTCTGCAACAAATTATGATTCTAATCCAAGGTACCACTGTACATACAATTATACAACAGGTGCAGATAACCAAGTATGTTATCTAACACATGCAACATCTAACATTGATGTTAGATGACATACTTGGTTATCTGTACCTGTTGTATAATTGTATGTATATGCCTAATACAAATTTATTGCTAAAGCAGTTTGGCTATGTGGTATACTTACTCTATGTAACTATGTACTCTATATATCCAAAACTATTAACTGCTCATTTAGGTCTAGGGGGCATGGAAAAGTAGATTTACTTACCTAATCCTCCACTCCTTACACTGCTAAACCTGTCCCCGCAGTGTCTTCTTCCCATGTTTCAGCAGTCTAAAGTCCTGATGTCATCAAGACTGAAGTAGGGTCCATAGCCCTGCACTGGACACGAGGATCCCGAGGGACACTCACCACCAGAGCATTGGTGAGCGGCGTTTGCCAGGGGGGGTGAGGATTGAGAAGCAAAATGCTTTTGCTCTCCCCTAGAATAAATGAGCAGTTCATTCTTGCAGTGCAGGTACAGCCCCACTGTTAGGTAACATTTTTAGATTTCCAGGAACTGGGCTTTAAAGTGGTTGTAAACCCACATGAAAAAAAAAAGACCTGCAAGATAAAGGCATAATGAGCTAGTATGCATAGCATCCTAGCTCATTATGTAATACTCACCTGAGATTGAAGCCCCCACTGTGGTGCTCGTACACACCACCGGCAGGTGACATTTCTCCCTGGAGTTACCTCCGGGTATCGCGGCTCCGGCGATGTGATTGGTCAGAGCCGCGATGACGTGTGCGTGCGGGAGCCGCCAGTAACGGTACACTCAAACGGCATGTACGTGCCATTGCTTCAGTGTGCATGTGCCGATGACGTCGGCACATGCAGGATACAGGAGATATCTCCTAAACTGTGCAGGTTTAGGAGATATCCAGGGTAGCTACAGGTAAGCCTTATTATAGGCTTACCTGTAGCAAAAAGTGGATTGTTATGCCGAGTACACACGACCGGACTTTCCGTCAGAATAAACTCCGACGGTCTTCCCGACGGAGTTCCGACCGAACGGACTTGCCCACACACGATCACACCAAAGTACGTACGACGGGACTAGAAAAGGACGTTCAATGGCCAGTGGCCAATAGCTGCCCTTGCGTTATATTTGGTCTGTCTGACCAGCATACAGACGAATGGTTTTCCCGATAGAAATTGATTCCGTTGCAAAGATTTAAAACATGTTCTATTTCTAGGTTCGTCTGAATTTTTTAAGAAAAACGATCGGAATACCTTTTCTGCCGGAAAGTCCGGTCGTGTGTACGCGGCATAAGGGTTTACAAACACTTTAAAGGTCAAGTAACCAATTGAAATTCAGCTTACTGTAACAAATTCAGTGAAATCTGATTTCTGACTAGTTGTTCAGTGTGCTATAAGAGCTTTGCACATTAGGACCAATTGTGTTAGCATTCTCTCAGAGGTTCGGGTTTATATCTACTGCCCTTATGTACTTATGAATGTATACTTGTCAATAACATGGTAAAAAGGACATTAATGTGCAGTAACCTGTGAATAGTTGCTATCATCAGTGCTATCATCAGTACTGCCTAGTTGATGATACATTTAACTCTGTAATTTCTATAGCACTGAAAAAAAATTGCATTGAAAGTATGCTTGAAACACATTAGAACAGATTTGCTATACTGGAGAAAGTGCAAAACTGGAGATATTTACGTTTCAGCCTTCATGTTAAAGATAAACAAGACTTCTAAATGCCAATTCAATTGTTTGCTAATTTTATTTTGTTGATAAATCAGCCTCATGTTTTACCTTAAAAGCTGAGCTTTAAAAAGTAACCATGCAGTCCCATCTAGCACTTTAAAGGTTAAATAGTCATTTAGTCTGGAATAAACATAATTACTTACCTTATTCATTGCCCCCCCCTGGTAGTTGGCACTCTTCACTGGTCCTGCATTGTATGTCATGACAGTGGCGTCACTATGGGGGTGCGGGAGGGGGGGTGACACAGGTTTCACCCGCCAGAGGGGTGACACCACCAAGTAGGAAGTGATATCTGTCTGCGATGGTGACACCGGCACCAACCACATTATTTACAGAGGCCGGATAGGGATGCGCACTGTGACCACGCGCTGCCAGCCCAAAACTAGTCTGCCCAGCGCCCTGCAGGGCACTGTTGCAGGCTAGACAGGAGACCAATGTGCTAGTGCTAGCCTGCCTAGTGTCTCAGTCCTGCTCCTGCTGTCACTCCACACATACAGTAGTTCTTTAAAAGTTTGAACTTTGAGTTCTATTATTTTCATTTGATGTTACTATTCTAATTTGCTAGTTGGTAGTTGTTAACGGCACTAGTAGTGCCATTATATGCAGTGTTATATGAAAAAAAGTTATTGGGGGGGGGGGGGGGGGGGTGACATCAGCCCTAGTGACGCCACTGTGTCATGATGACAGAGAACCAGTGACCAGAGAAGAGAAGGAGCCTCATTGGACCGGTCGCATAACCGGGAGGAAGACTGCAGGAGTGAGGAGTAAGGTAAGTATTACCACTTATTCCTATCCCCCTAGACTAGCATTTAACCATTTCAGCATCAGAGGGGCCCACTGCATCATGGTTCATTTTAACAAGAGTCTAGCATTGTAACATTTACCAATTGTACAGGGAAACATTAACACGTACATTTACTCCATTCATCCGGGAAGGTAAATCCTAAAAACTGAATACCTGTTTTGGAGAATTGAAGTGCTCATGTGCTGTGGTAGTTGCATAGATTGCTCTGGTGCTCCCCGGGCTGAGCTGAAGAGATAGTGACAATCCTGTCACTACCTGAATTCCTAAATCTGTGACTGTCACTTTCTCATCTACAACGATCACCGTCTTCTCGGCTAGGATGGCATCCGAAAGAGGGGACAGTATCTAAGGAAAAGCACAGTTTCAATTTCTCTTTTTATAGCAGGCATGTAAAACACGTAAATTCACTCTTTTTAAGTATCATACTGAAGCAAGATATTTTTAAGGTTGTAGAATCCCATGTAATCAAATGATATGTGCCTGGACAGGAAAAGGTCCTCGTAAATAAACCTTAATATAGCTGGGAAAAAAAGATACAGTCATTGAAATAATTTAGAAGCCCAAAGGGATCTGCTAATTTTAAAATGTCATAAATCAATCAGCACCCTGCAAGTTCGGTTTTAGAAATAAGAAGCAAAGCAATTAAATGATAACTGCACTTGCATTGTGGATCGTTTAGCTATCATTGTCCTGCAGGCTGCACAAAAGCTCAATGAAACAAGAATTTTACTTAAAGTATAGCTATAGAATCCTGTATGACAGTCAACTTCTGTTATCATTTACAGTACTTTTTGGAGTCCTCTTCCACTCCTTCATGACGACATAACGGAGCTGGTGGATGTTAGAGACCTTGCTCTCCTCCACCTTCCGTTTGAGGATGCCCCACAGGTGCTCAATAGGGTTTAGGTCTGGAGACATACTTGGCCAGTCCATCACCTTCTTTAGGAAGGCAGTGGTCGTCTTGGTGGTGTGTTGGGGTATTTATCATGTTGAAATACTGTCCTGCGGCCCAGTCTCCGAAGGGAGGGGATCATGCTCTGCTGCAGTATGTCACAGTACATGTTGGCATTCATGGTTCCCTCAATGATCTGTAGCTCCTCAGTACTGGCAGCACTCATGCAGGCCCAGACTATGAAACTCCCACCACCATGCTTAACTGTAGGTAAGACACACTTGTCTTTGTACTGCTCACCTAGTTGCCACCACACACGCTTGACACCATCTTAACCAAATAATTTTATCTTGGTCTCATCAGACCACGGGACATGGTTCCCGTCATCCATGTCCTTAGTCTGCTTGTCTTCAGAAAACTGTTTGTGGGCTTTCTTGTGCATCATCTTTAGAAGAGGCTTCCTTCTGGGACGACAGCCATGCATACCAATTTGAAGCAATGTGCAGCTTATGGTTTAAACGATGACAGGCTGACCTCCCACCCCTTCAACCTCTGCAGCAATGCTGGAAGCACTCATATGTCTATTTCCCAAAGACAACCTCTGGATATGACGCTGAGCACGTGCACTGAACTTCTTTGGTTGACCATGGCGAGGCCTGTTCTGACTGAAAACTGCCATGTTAAATCGCTGTATGGTCTAGGCCACCATGCTGCAGCTCAGTTTCAGGGTCTTGGCAATCTTCTTATAGCCTAGACAAGTGATGGTAAACCTTGGCACTCCAGATGTTTTGGAACTACATGTAGTCATGTAGTCATGCAGTGTAGTTGAGCATCATGGGAAATGTAGTTCCAAAACATCTGGTGTGCCAAGGTTCGCCATCACTAGCCTAGACCATCTTTATGTAGAGCAACAATTATTTTTTTCAGATCATCAGAGTTCTTTGCCATGAGGTGCCATGTTGAACTTTCAGTGACCAGTATGAGAGAGTTATAACACCAAATCTAACACACCTGCTCCCCATTCACACCTGAGACCTTGTAACACTAGCAAGTCACATGACACCGAGCAGGGCAAATGGATAATTGGGCCCAATTTGAACATTTTCACTTAGGGGTGTACTCACTTTTTTCCAGCGGTTTAGATATTAATGGCTGTGAGTTGAGTTATTTTGACGGGACAGCAAATGTACACTGTTATACACTGTTATACAAGCTGTACACTTACTACTTTACATTGTAGCAAAGTGTAATTTGTTCAGTGTTGTCACATGAAAAGATATAATAAAATATTTACAAAAATGTGAGGAGTGTACTCTCACTTTTGTAAGATACTGTGTGTATATATATATATATATATATATTTATTTTTTTTTTTCTTTTTTATTATATACATCATTATTCCTAATATATATATATATATATATATATATATATATATATATATATATATACATTTTTAATCATATATGAATATATCTCTAGTAATATTAATGCAGTGCCGCTTTGTATTTTTTTAATTTGCTCTCTGTCTCCATTAGTAACATTGAATTCCCTGATACTGGCAGCCTGCAAGCCAAGGTTTAATGGATTAGTTATGTCTCCTGTGCTTTTCTCTCAGCTCCCACTTTGCTCCCTCTCCCGCCCTTCTGGCTCTATGCAGCAGCTAGCCTTCCTCCCTCTTTCACCACCTGAGATCCGCGCTATAGCCGATTGACGGCATCAGCGCGGATCTCATATGCCGGGACTACGTCTATTGACGTCGTCCCCTTCCCTGGCTCCCCCATTAACCAGCTGAGATCCGCGCTATAGCCGATTGACGGCATCAGCGCGGATCTCATATGCCGGGACTACGTCTATTGACGTCGTCCCCTTCCCTGGCTCCCCGCGCGCTCTCGTGAGCGCGCAGCGGGGAAAATCTGTGTTGGCCGTGTCCCCTGGACACAGCCAATCACAGATCGCTGTAAACGGCCAATCACAGCGGCCGTTTACAGCGCGATCGCCTCCTCCAATGACAGATGATCTCAAATGTAAACATATGAGATCATCTCTCATTGCCGGCTTTCTCTCTCCTCACACCGAGACAGCGAGTGAGGAGAGAGAAGCCATCTCAGTGCCAAAAGTGTCAGTGAGTGAAAAATCCCCAAATAAAAAAACAAAAAGTGCCCAAAAAGTGCCCAAAAAGTGCCCAAAAGTGCCCAAAAGTGCCCACAGTCCCTATTGGTACACACAGCTAGTGCAATCTGTGCCCAGCTGTGTGCATCTGTGCCCGCCTGTGCCCGCCTGTGCCCGCCTGTGCCCGCCTGCAGCTTGAGATCAGTGCGCATCTGTGCCACTTCATCTGTGCCACCTCATCAGTGCCCATCGGTGCCACCACATCAGTGCCACCTCATCAGTGCCCATCTGTACCAATCAGTGCCCATCAGTGCCGCCTCATCAGTGCCCATCTGTGCCACATCGATCAGTGCCCATCTGTGCCACATCGATCAGTGCCCATCTGTGCCACCTCAACTGTGCTCATCTGTGCCACCTCAACTGTGCCCATCTGTGCCACCTCAACTGTGCCCATCTGTGCCACCTCAACTGTGCCCATCTGTGCCACCTCAACAGTGTCCATCTGTGCAATCAGTACTCAGTACACATCTGTGCAATCAATCAGTGCACATCTGTGCCGACTCATCAGTGCCTATCAGTGCCCACCTGTGCCACCGCATCAGTGCATATCTGTGCCCACCTGTGCCGCCTCATTAGTACAAATCAGTGCCCACCTGTGCCACCTCATTAGTGCCTATCTGTGCCCACCTGTGCCGCCTCATCAGATCACATCTGCGCTGCAAAAATGTCTAAAAGATCTTATTCCGCCGAGGAGGCATACCAAATTCTTTCCACGCCCGACGAGAGCTACGGGGAGCTCTCTATGTCGGATTCCATTTCCAATTCCGGTTCCGAATCTGACCCGAATTATGATCCAGTCCTCAGTAGCGAAACACTGAGTGACTACTCAGAGGATGAAGTTGCTCGGCCCGCCAAACGAAGGCGTTCTAGTGAGGCAGTGGCATCCACCAGCAGTGCAGTGCCATCTACCAGCACCGCAGTGCCACCTACCAGCACCGCAGTGCCATCTACCAGCACCGCCGTGCCATCTACCAGCACCGCCGTGCCATCTACCAGCACCGCCGTGCCATCTACCAGCACCGCAGTGCAAAGTCCAAGTACCAGTGGGGTGTCACCTCAGCCCCAAAGGGTTAGGACCCGATCCAGCCTTCCCTATGCCCTTCAGTACCCTTTGTGGCTTCCTGCTAATTCAGGAGAAGCCAACATTCCCCCTTTCACTGCCCAGCCAGGAGTCCAGGTGGACACGGAGAATTTTAGCCCAATCGATTTTTTTCATTTAATTTTTACCGAGGATTTGTTAGGATCAATCGTGGCCCAGTGTAATCTTTATGCCCAACAATTTATTTTGCAAAACCCAACTTCATATTATGCCCGTCCCTATGAATGGAGAGACCTAACGGTGGAGGAGTTCAAGCTTTTTTTAGGCCTCACACTCAATATGGGACTCGACAAAAAAAATCAAGTGCGTACCTATTGGTCAACCAACCCCCTCCACCACATGCCGCTCTACTCCGCTGTAATGTCCAGATCCAGGTATCAAATGATAATGAGGTTCCTACATTTCAGTGACAATTCCCAGTGCCCTCCCCGAAATGACCCAAAATACGACAGACTTTACAAAATTCGGACACTTATAAATAAATTTTCCCAAGCATTCTCCCAGCTTTTTACCCCGGACCAACATATATGTGTGGATGAGTCCCTCATAAAATTTTGCGGCAGGCTTAAAATTAAGCAATTTATCCCCAGCAAAAGGGCCCGCTACGGGGTGAAGTTATACAAATTGTGTGAACGAGCCACAGGGTACACATATTCATTTATAGTGTACGAAGGGAAGGACACCCAGCTGCAGCCCCCTAATTGCCCGGATTACTTAGGATGCGGCGGGAAAGTTGTTTGGGACCTTGCCTACCCCCTACTGGATAAAGGATACCACCTGTATGTAGATAACTTCTACACATCCCTGCCCCTGTTCCACAACCTCCACCGGATGAAGACGCCAGCATGTGGCACTGTAAAGAAAAATCGGAAGGGCTTTCCTCAAAGTCTTGTGAACAAGACTTTGAGAAAAGGAGAAGCGGCAAGTTTGCGGAATAAGGAGATTCTGGCAGTGAAGTGGAGGGACAGAAGGGATGTATACATGTTGTCTTCTATCCACAACGATACGTTCGTGGAGATCCCCAGAAGGAGTGGCCCCATAAACAAACCAAAATGCATCTACGACTACAATTTGTTCATGGGGGGAGTCGACTATAACGATCAAATGATGCAACCGTACCTTGCCATAAGAAGGACATGCTACTGGTACAAAAAAGTTGCCATCTATCTTTTTCAATTGGCCTTATACAATACATTTGTACTTTACCGCAAATCCACCCAAAACCCCAAACGCTTCTTTGGCTACCAGGAGGAAGTTTTCACCACCCTTATATTCCCAAACGGCCCACCAGTAAATATCAGATCAGATGTTGTTAGTCGACTCTCCGAGCGCCACTTTCCTGATAAGATCCCTCCCAAACCAACAGGACAAAGACGTCAAAAAAGATGTAAGGTGTGTACCAAAGCAGGAGTCAGAAGAGACACATCTTACTATTGTGCAGAATGTCCTTCCCAACCAGGCCTCTGCATAGGTGACTGTTTTCGCCGTTACCATTCTTCAGTAAATTTTTAGTTCCTCCCTTTACACACCGTCACACCCCTTATGCCACTGCCTGCTCTGTAAATGACCCTGGCTTGTTATACGACCATGCTTCTGTCTGCCGATTCTGTACCTACCTCTGCCTGATCTGGAACTGACCCTGGCTTGTTATACGACCATGCTTCTGCCTAACGATTCTGTACCTACCTCTGCCTGATCTGGAACTGACCCTGGCTTGTTATACGACCATGCTTCTGCCTAACGATTCTGTACCTACCTCTGCCTGATCTGGAACTGACCTTGGACTGTTTGACCATGATATTTGCCTGCCTCTTGGACTGATCTTGTACCCTGCTACTGGACTAGTGGGATTCAACACAGGGGTCTCACATATGTGAGGGGCTCCAGAAATGTTTTTCTGGATGAAGAAAACAATTTTTTTGTTTTCTCAATCCTAGATTAGGGTCTGGAGGCTCGGAGGCTTCAAAGAGATTTGGGTGGGAGAAGCCTCTACCCCTGTCCCCCTTCTGTCCTGAACGAGGCCCTACTTGCACTGCCTGCTGCCTGTAGGACTTACTGCCGCCATGCCTCTGTCTGTCGCACTAACCACACCACATGGACCTGCCTACTACCAGGACCAATATTTTTGGCACTGCTGACAATATCTCTGCACTGACCTTGGACTGTATATGAACAGTATCCCTGCCTGCTGCCTGAAAAATTGTGTTCGCTGTTGCTGACCAAGTCCCTGCCTGCTGCCTGGACCAGTGCTATCCTCCTGTGGACAACTGCGCTACTACAACCACAGGTAAGCTTTTGTTTACCCTTTTCTCAGCATAATGTATTTTGGGGTGTAATTCTTGGTATGTGCATGCTATGTGTCCCTTTAACACCTGACAGTGTTCCTTGCATGTTGGGCCTCTGCATGTGGCCAGGCTGTGTGAAAGTCTCACACATGTGGTATCGCCATACTCAGGAGGAGTAGCAGAATGCATTTTGGGGTGTTATTTTTGCTATGTAAATGCTATGTGTTGGAAATATCTTATAAACCGACAACTTTGTGTAAAAAAAAATGCGTTTTTATTTTTTTCCACATTTTCCCAAAACTTCTGGAAAAAAATGAACCGTTCAAAAGACTCATTATGCCTCATAGATTATACATTGGGGTGTTAGCTTTCCAAAATGGGGTCATTTTATGGGCGTTTCCATTGTCCTGGTGCTCCAGGGCCTTCAAAAGTGTAATAGGTGGTTGAGAAATGAAATGTGCGATTTATGCTCCTAGAATGCCTGAAGGTGATACTTCAATGTTAAGCCTTTGTATGTGGTCAAGCTGTATAAAAGTCTCACACATGTGGTATCGTTATACTCAGGAGGAGTAGCAGAATGTATTTTGGGGTGTTATTTTTGCTATGTAAATGCTATGTGTTGGAAATATCTTATAAACCGACAACTTTGTGTAAAAAAAAATGCGTTTTTATTTTTTTCCACATTTTCCCAAAACTTCTGGAAAAAAATGAACCGTTCAAAAGACTCATTATGCCTCATAGATTATACGTTGGGGTGTTAGCTTTCCAAAATGGGGTCATTTTATGGGCGTTTCCATTGTCCTGGTGCTCCAGGGCCTTCAAAAGTGTAATAGGTGGTTGAGAAATGAAATGTGCGATTTATGCTCCTAGAATGCCTGAAGGTGATACTTCAATTTTAAGCCTTTGTATGTGGTCAAGCTGTATAAAAGTCTCACACATGTGGTATCGTTATACTCAGGAGGAGTAGCAGAATGTATTTTGGGGTGTTATTTTTTGCTATGTAAATGCTATGTGTTGGAAATATCTTATAAACCGACAACTTTGTGTAAAAAAAAATGCGTTTTTATTTTTTTCCACATTTTCCCAAAACTTCTGGAAAAAAAATGAACCGTTCAAAAGACTCATTATGCCTCATAGATTATACTTTGGGGTGTTAGCTTTCCAAAATGGGGTCATTTTATGGGCGTTTCCATTGTCCTGGTGCTCCAGGGCCTTCAAAAGTGTAATAGGTGGTTGAGAAATGAAATGTGCGATTTATGCTCCTAGAATGCCTGAAGGTGATACTTCAATGTTAAGCCTTTGTATGTGGTCAAGCTGTATAAAAGTCTCACACATGTGGTATCGTTATACTCAGGAGGAGTAGCAGAATGTATTTTGGGGTGTTATTTTTGCTATGTAAATGCTATGTGTTGGAAATATCTTATAAACCGACAACTTTGTGTAAAAAAAAATGCGTTTTTATTTTTTTCCACATTTTCCCAAAACTTCTGGAAAAAAATGAACCGTTCAAAAGACTCATTATGCCTCATAGATTATACGTTGGGGTGTTAGCTTTCCAAAATGGGGTCATTTTATGGGCGTTTCCATTGTCCTGGTGCTCCAGGGCCTTCAAAAGTGTAATAGGTGGTTGAGAAATGAAATGTGCGATTTATGCTCCTAGAATGCCTGAAGGTGATACTTCAATGTTAAGCCTTTGTATGTGGTCAAGCTGTATAAAAGTCTCACACATGTGGTATCGTTATACTCAGGAGGAGTAGCAGAATGTATTTTGGGGTGTTATTTTTGCTATGTAAATGCTATGTGTTGGAAATATCTTATAAACCGACAACTTTGTGTAAAAAAAAATGCGTTTTTATTTTTTTCCACATTTTCCCAAAACTTCTGGAAAAAAATGAACCGTTCAAAAGACTCATTATGCCTCATAGATTATACGTTGGGGTGTTAGCTTTCCAAAATGGGGTCATTTTATGGGCGTTTCCATTGTCCTGGTGCTCCAGGGCCTTCAAAAGTGTAATAGGTGGTTGAGAAATGAAATGTGTGATTTATGCTCCTAGAACACCTGATGGTGCTCCCTTCATGTTGGGCCACTGTATGTGGCCAGGTAGTGAAAAAGTCTCACACATGTGGTATCATAATACTCAGGAGGAGCGGCAGAATGTATTTTGGGGTGTGATTTGTGGTATGCACATTCCATGTGAGAGAAATAAGCTATTACAATGACAATTTTGTGAAAAAAAAAATAAAATTAAATAAAATCTTAATTTTGCAAAGAATTGTGGGAAAAAAATGACAACTTCAAATAACTCACCATGCCCCTTACTAAATACCCTGGAATGTCTACTTTCCAAAAAGGGGTCATTTGGGGGGCATTTATACTCTCCTGGCTTGTTAGGGTCTCAAGAAATGAGATAAGCCTCAGTACATCAGACATAATCTTTTTTTTATGATTTGCACCATAGCTTGTAGACTCTATAACTTTCACACAGACCACATTTTATCCACAAATTTGGGTTATTTTTACCAAAGATATGTAGCAGTATAAATTGTGGCCAAAATTTATGAAGAAAAATTTCAAATTTGCAAAATTTTATCACAGAAACAAAGAAAATTTCATTTTTTTTCTAAATTTTCGGTCTTTTTTCATTTATAGCGCAAAAAATAAAAAGCCCAGAGGTGATCAAATACCACCAAAAGAAAGCTCTGTTTGTGGGAAAAAAAGGACAAAAAAATCATTTGAGTACAGTGTTGCATGACTGAGTAATTGTCATTCAAAGTGTGAGAGCACTGAAAGCTGAAAATTGGTCTGGTCACGAGGGGGGTTTAAGTGCAAAGTAATCAGGTGGTTGAATAACTCATTGCTGTCCAAAGTCATTCTTACCTGTAAAGTTGTCATACCAGCTTCCTGCCCAATCAGCATCTGACCTTGAATTCTTAGAACTTTTGGTTCATCCATCTGGATAAATTCACTAATTAGATCAGTTATATCCGCCTGCCAATCAGATCCAAGCAGGTAATTCAGCTGTCCAGCTACGTCAGACGATTCGGCAATGAACTGTGTGAGGACTCGCAATAAGGCATGTTGGTATTGTAAAGTACAACCTTTACCCTTTTTATCATCATCCTCCTCATCTTCACTGTCCCTTGCTGGTCTGAAAGGGAATTAAAACATTTTAACAGCTGAGCTCTGGCTCTGAGAACATCATATATCATATATCATCATTTGGAGCACCACTATGGGGGGACATGTTTATCTGCAAACTGCAAGCTTTCATTTCAAGTGCAGTGCACCAAATCTCATCACACACATGTCAATTTCACTACCAGTCAGAGAGTGAAGACATATTTTTAAAGGAATCAGTCCTTCCAAGATAGTATTTTTTTGTATAAGCATTAAACAGTTAGCTGATTCTCTTCATATTGGGGGATTTAACAGTAAGATATTGGTTTCACCCAGTTCCCATTCACTTTATGTATCACTTCACCTCTTACAACAGACGTGTTACCTCTCCACAGGTTACATTTTAAATAATAGTTAACATATATTATAAAAATCAAGAGAAAGAGTGTGACCATCATGGTCTTGTGGTAAATGGTATGTAGATCTGCAAACACAATTTCTGGAGAACACAATAGTTGTGTTAATTATACATATGTTGAAAATCTAGTAGTGGTTAGTCACATTTAGCTGAAATTGTTCTGTAATATTTTGTAGCTTCTCAAAACCACTTATTTGGTCCTAATGTTCGTTCTGGTTTCAAGGAGATGCTTATTATTTAGGAACAGAATGGGGGGGGGGGGGGGTGTAGTTTGAAAGTTGTGGAAAGCACCCTGTTCTAATTAAATAATGATATATGTGGTGTCAGGAAGTCTGCATAGGTGTCAATTCCTCAATTTACCAAAAAAGGGAATTGTTGGCAAATCACCAGGGTAGATATGTTAAAATGGTATTATACTCTATGCAGAATACAGATGATGTCAAAGACCTCCACCCGCTGATCAGGGATGGTGGTTCCAGTTTGAGGTACATGGTCTCTTTCATACCTCTTGCAAACCAGTTGTCCGCTCTGTCAAAAATGTGCACCTTACTTTCTGTGTAAAAATGTCCCTTTTCCTAAAGTGTAGGAAAACTGCTGAGTCCAGAACGTGCCCTCCTGTGTTGGGCCATCCCTTTGTTCAGAGATTGTTTTATCTCTCTAATGTATCAGTCTGTGAACTCCTCACTACAGCGCACTGCATATACCAAGGTACTTTTCTTGTGTTTGGATGTTGGTTCTTTTGGATGTACATGCGTCTGCCTCTGTGTATTTATAGACTTTCTTTCTGACCCTTTAGCTACATACAAGATGACTATATTACTCTGGGTGTTCTGCTTCTTGCTCTGTTTGATGGTCCTGTGTTTTTACTTGACCTTGTGGATGTTTTAGCAAAACCCAGCTTGGGCAGCCACAAACTTTCTGAGCACTCTTGAGATGTCTGATTTCTATTTCTGTAGACTCTGTGTTCGTTGTTACTATCTAAACTCGATCTTCTTTTATCCCCCAGTTTGTGTTCCATTGGTGGAAGTCACAAATCAGATACTAGTCTGTGTAGGTGATTTGTGTAGACCTCAATGGCAAAGTCACCCCTCCTTGACATGTGACACACTGTACAAAAATGGTTATTTGTTATTTGGTGCCTCTTCCCATGTAAAGTTGATGTATTTGTTCTTTGAAATTATGTGTTCACTAAAAGCTTGTTCTACTCTTGACTCATGTATTATCCACATACTTGAACCAATGACTTGTGTTATTCCCCTGAAAGAGTTTAAGCCTTTCTTTCTCACCTCTTCCATGTACAGGTCATCTACACTTGGAGATACAGGTGATCACATAGCACAGCCATGTTCCTGTCTTATTCCTGTATATGAAATAGGTTGTGTTGAGAGAAAGGTCCAACAAGGAATATACTTGGTGTGACTTGAGTTCTGTTCATCTGTCAAGAGTCTTGTCTCATTTAAATGTTTCCTTACAGTCTCAATAGCTTCTTCAGCTAGTTAAAAAGCCTGTATGCAACAATCATTTAAGGGGTTTATAGCTGAACTCAAGGCAAGCAGCTTAATACAAAGTTGAAATGCATATATATGAAAACTTGCCAAAGGTTTTATAATTTTGTACATCCAGTTTTGAGATTTACAGCATAAGTTGGTGAACTTACTTCAGCACCGTGTGATCACCGCTCTCCATACAACTGGTGATTGGATACAAATGGAGCAACAGCAATTTGGCTCAGGCTATTGACCTTCCCTTATTCCAAGCCCCACTGTACATATCATTGTAAATGGCAGATATAAAGACATATAAAGTCCCATTTTAACAAATTTAATTTTATTTACATTGTTATTCATAATTATAAAACTGCTTTAAATGTGTTTAATATATCTACTTGCAGTACAGCTTTAATTTATCACTCAATTATCTAACAAAATAATTTAGGTTAGGTTGACCTCTTTGACCAACAATGGGGACAAATACATGTTTAGCATGCTTGTTAGTATAAATTCTCCAGTAGACATAATTAGAGTTAATGGATTTTTTTCACCTTTTTTAATTCATGAATCTTAGTCAGCAAATCTTTGTAATTCTAAAGCCCCATACACACGGTCGGACAATCCGCGGACCAGGTCGGTCGGATCCTGTCCGTCATACTTTGTCCGATGTTGGTTTTACGTACACACGGTCGGACAAAGTTGTCGGAAAATCCGATCATTCTGAACGTGGTGACGTTTGTTGCCTACGACGGGACTACGTAGAGGCTAGTAGCCAATAGCTTTGGTCTTGTAATGTGATCTGAGCATGCGTAGCACTTTGTCCGGTCGGACAACCGTACACACGATCGGATTTGGTGTGATCGGACCGTGTTGTCGGCAAATCTTTCCAGCAGGAGATAAGACTTTGTCCGTCGGACAATCCGACGTACACTGTCCGATGGTGCATACACACGGTCTGATTTTTCAACAACATTGTCCGATCGGACAGAATCCATGAAAAAGTCCGACCGTGTGTATGGGGCTTAAGTGTTAGTGTATTAAGGGTTTGGCCTTGAAAATATTTCTGACAAACAGCAGAGTTCCCATCCAAACTAAAATTCCTCTCCTGCATTATATTGTAATAGTTGTACAAAAAGGTGTGCCGTAAAGTGCAAGAAAAACATCCTATTACTGTAACTTAACAATGTATACCAGTTGTAAAATCTTTCTATAATGCGGTAATAAGTCATAAATTATTGATACATTTTAACTAAATATATGAGTATATAAATGAAGTTAAAATATTGACTAACTTTTCTTAAATCAGTTTCAGTTTTACACAATTGACACTGGCAAAGTGAAACATGAAACTTCCAGTGAGGAAATGAGTTTGAGATCTAGAGCGCTAGATGAAAATCTAGAAGCTACTGTATCCTCTTAGCATTGTGTATGTTAATATACTGTAAATCATTACAAATTATTACAACATTTACTAAAATTCTTTAATAGAATTTAAGGAAAATATATACCTCTTATTTGTCATAATAGGAACCCTCCAACCTTTGATCTGATTTAATTCTGTGTCAGACACATCTATCAGCAGGGGGAGCCGTGGCACCCATACTGTCATTTCCAGTGAGGCTTTAAAATGTTGATACGTGAAATTCACAATGGCATTAACCTTTCCTTTCATTTCCTTTCCATTTACAAAGACATAGTCACATCGTTCCGAAACCTGCAAAGATGAGAAAAAGAATATGCTTACTGTATAGTATAACTGCAGGGAGGTTTACAGGGCAATACAATGTTATTTCTGAGCCCTGACAGAAACCTACTGTTGTAACGTCATGGTAAGGTATAATTCAATGCCAGTATGCTATTAATTGCAAAGGAATCATGCAGCACAGCTAGCAAAGAACATAGAACTGAAACCAGGTCAGATACATTATGTGCATTTTCAAACTGAGGTCAGCAATCACAGCTTGGGTATTTCTCATGTGTGATGTTTCCTCTAAGAATACAGCTAAAAAAAAATTATACCATACATAAATTCGAAGCTAAACTCCAGGCAACAGCTAAATACACATATACAATAAATATAAGAAAGCTGTTTACCTGCCAAAGGATTTGCATTCTGTCTATCCAGTTGTTATATCAATAGATGTCAGTAACACAGCACAGTGCCTTCCTGGTAGGGTAAGGGACCTGATTATTATCCTCTGTATTTAAGTATTATTACATACCTAAATCCCAGCCCCAGACTATGACTGGACAGTGAAGGAGAAGCACCACACTAATGAGTTAAACTGTCAGTGAGTCTGCTCTCTCCTTCTATCAGCATACTCCTTGACAGCACATGAACTACATGGCTCCCTGTTTTGCTTCTCACGCTCTCTTTCTGAGCCCTAATGTGTAAGGAATTGCAAGATGCTAAACCAAGAGGGTGGATGGAACACAGGATACCTAAAGGTTTATCTTTCTAGAACACAGTTTATGGTCTTATGCACACTTTTCTAAATGTTCTGACTCCCGCCCTCTATGACAGCTAGACAGTAAACTTAGCAAATGGCTCCTTGGTAAATGAGGTTCAAATGGTAACTCAGTGTTTATGTTCCAAGGCAGGACAGCAATTTTAAATTTCCCATGTAAACTTTCCACTCAACCAATGAAATCTCTTCCTCTCTTATGGGGGCAGTTGCATGCTTTTTCTAGGCCCAGAACAGGACATCAATAGCAGCCAGCATCTTCAGGGTTTCCTCCAGGAGGAGAGAATACTGCAGTATTCCAGCCCCTAGGCCCAATGACCCTGGAGAAAGAAAGTTCTCACAGTCGCATTCTCACCAGGCAGGATTTCAGGAAGACAGACAATGTTCCAAGAAATGCCCCAAATATTCAATATCTTCCCAGCCAGCTCACCAGGCCCTCAAAGCCTGCATATTTGTAATCTGGTTAAGATCTCGTTAGGTTGCAAAAAAAGAGAGTGTAATAGAAGGGCTAAAATACCTACCTACAGTATATGTTAAAAAATGCTGTTCCACATTGCCTTTAAGGGCTGCTTACATAGTTAAAAGGTTGGACATTTGGCCACATGATCGGCCAATCTAAACTCAGATCATTCCTATTAGCAGGAATAATGTAGCAAATTGGTTATGTGACCAGCATTAAAGGGAACAGGAAGCAGAATTTTCCCCAGGAATAACAAGCAAAGAAATAAAGGTATTGGAAATCTGTAAATTCAACTGTCTTGCACCATTTGAATATGTAAGTAAATATATGCCAATTGATTTAGTGACTGAGTTGTAGAAAATATGTGAAAAATATTCCTTAGCCTGTCTAAATATGGCAACATCACAGAAAGTTTGCCAGCGCCGTCATTGTCATTAGATTGACAGAGCAGGACTTAGTCAGCAATTACTGGGAGAGAATGTTCTTACCATGGCTCTGTCGTTCCCACTGCGCTTATCATGATCCTGAAAAAATACTCCTGGTGACCATAGTAGTGCTCACCACGTGCTTAGTATGACTGCCAGAGGATCCTTTGTGCATTCAATTTTCATGGCAGAGTAATTCTTTCATTCAGAATGTCTTTGGCATACTGCTCCACATTCTAAGCAATTACTTTGCTTGCCATTCACTGGGCATCCAATGAGCTCAGTGTATGCCTGGCAAAGTCTTAATTGTGATCAACATTAGCTTAGCACAGTGTTCCATACTCCTTTCAATTCCATGCATTCCTTGTATTTAGCATGTCCTTGATTTCTCTTTCATGGTTAACATGTTCCTAGCAAAGTGCTTGGTATGCTCAGCATGATACCGTTCAATGCAATTGGCATGTCCATGGCATGTATCTGACAGAGTGCTTAATGTACTGCTCATTTGCCTAGCAAAGTTATTTAATTCAGCACATGCTTGGCACGATTGCTCAGTATACTCTGCATGTTCCAAGTAAAGTCCTTCAAGTGCTTGGCATGTCTGAGGAAAATTGTTATATACTCCCTATATGTCTAGTATGTCCATAGCAGGGTGTCCTATATACCTAGCATGACCCTGGAAGATTATTCCATATGCTAAACAGATTTCTGAAAAATTATTAGCTTACCAGTTCACTGCTGAACATACTTCCTAGAATGTAAAGAAGGGGTGTGAAGCATGCTTACCACGGATGGACTCCATTAGTACAATATTAATTGTTCAGGACATGTGCCATACTGTATAAAAGACAGTGTGGGTGCTGTGATAAGGAAAAGTATGTCTTGAGATGTTGAGTCTACATTCCCACTATAAAGATCTCATGTTATGTGGCTAATGATGCATGGACAGTATCCTTTGACGCACGTTGTATTGACACTGTAGCTGCACATAGTCCTTGAGTTCAGCAGCCACTACCAGAGCTGAGCCTTACATTTATTAAGTCATTCTCCATCAAAAGGAATTATAATCATCTTAGCTATTACAAGTATATTACAATAAAATAGGATACCATCACTGAGCTGTGAATTCTAATATTTACTATAATTATCTCTATTATTTTTCATTTTCATTGCAAGTTACAATACGTTAAATATTTGTTATAATGCTAAGTTATCAATTTAAAAACAAAATGGCTTTCTCTTTGTGCAGGCCCTTGCATCTGACTGAATTTACCATTTAGGTATAAATATACAGTTGGAACAAGTGCAACTTTAGTTACACACATAATGAGCACTACATGTGTAAGCTAGCCTCAGATGTTAGAAAGTGTTAAGCACTGAAATACTAGCTTGATCACCTGAAGTGGAAGTAAATCCATTAATTTGTCTGTTTCCCAAAACAGTTACATTCAAGGCATACTGTGAATGATAACTGCCACCGTTTTTTGTATACCCAACTGAACTATTAAGGTATCAAATGGCTGGTGTCATAAATTATTGTGTGTGCAGCATCATGGCAACTGCAGATCAAACAGACGCTAAAATGGCAGCTTCATTGACTGTAAAGGATAGGAGGGTTTAGTTCTGTTTTGAGTTTGCATAGTAATACCTATGTGGAAAGAAGCAACCAAATTAATTGGGGGGGGGTGCAAACAATCCACCCGATGCCCCCCTCCCCCCCATTCGGGTCACGGATGGCAAACCCACCCCCCCCGGGTCGGTCAGTTAGTAGTTGGCTCTTACCCCATGTCGCGGGCAGTGCTCTGGGCGACTTTTCTCCGGCTGCGGGTGGCTGCTTCCTCCCTCCTCCTCCTGGTGGCCAATCCGATCGGGTCTCCTTTCGGACAATCAGGTGACATGTCTCAGGACCCACTTCCTGATTGGCCGGGGGGAGAATCAGTGTTACAATAGCGAATATTAATTCGCTATTGTCACACAACTGGGTGGGCTTCAGGCAGAGTGCTCTGCACCCTGAGCCCATCCTTTTTTGAAGCCTATTAGAGCCTCTGGCTCTAATCACATGCTTAAAAAAAAACAGATTGGAATCCATGCGTCCGATGCGCTGCATGTAGATCAGGGGGTTGGACGCATAGATGGGGGGGTGCCCCTATCTATCTTATTCAAGGACCAAGCAATACTAATTCACTCACTGTCTTACTGTACACAAACTAGACTTCTTTAAAACAAAGAGCAGTTGCCACCCTGGCTGTATGATTATGTCAGATGTTTGAATCTCAAAGCGGTACATTGTTTTGCATAGAAATTTGGGATTTTATATTGTATAACTATAAATAATTATAAAAAAATAATAATATAATAATAATAAAATAAATTTCCCCACGATTCACTATCGCTCAATTCTGCAAGTGTTCTAATTTACTATCACTGTTTTCTAGCTGGTCTAAAACCACTTTTGATGTAAAGGGACACTTTTTGGTTACCATGGACAAGCTTAAGTTTCCAAGCAGAAAGAACAGTATATATAATATAAAAGTGCATGCAGGGCACTGGACAAAGCATTGGGGACAAAAAGGAGGTGAAATGAGTTGATACAGTAATGTAATCTGTAAGATTACATTGTACTGTATGTGTTATGAATTTTGTAATTTTTGAATTTGCCGCCGGGTTCTGCCCCCATGTGTCGCGACACTCACAGGGAAAGGAGCCTGGCACACAGAGGCATCGGGCGGAGGACAGAGCCCACAGACACAATGAGGGGACATTGCAGGATCCTAGGGACAAGGTAAGTAACCTGAACCAGGATTCTGAGATGCAATCCCGAGTGTGGCTCAGGGTTACCGCTAATTGTACTGAAACTTAACCCCGAGCCACACTCAGGATTACTGCCAGGGAGGTTAATGATAAAAAAAAATTACTTTTTGAAGCATTGTGAAATTTTATTTATCAAATAGATATTAATGTGTATTTTAATATATGTATATTTCATCACACAAACATTATATGCGTCTTCTTTAAAATCAAATAGTAAAGTGCTTATGCCATCCTAAAACTGACCTAAGAAATATTTTGTAACATCTGTAGGCTGGTTGGATGAATGCCATAAATAGATTACAGTTGAATTTGGATTAAGCACAGATTAAATACATATCAATGGAATTAAATCCAAAATGTGTATGCAGAGGAAAAATAACTTGTAAAAGAGAATGCTTTTAATCTGATTCATTTTCCAGGATGAGGAGTGCTTCCAAGACAACCAGGCTCGTCGAAGATTGTCTTTGGGTTAAGGACATTGACAAAAAGTCCAGCTCGGCTCTCATAATATTTGAAATGACATCAGTTAGAAGCATTAGTTTAGAATTTGGAGCTGTCTGGAAAAAGTTCAAAAAGGTTCTGTTATTCTACTAATCAGCTTTAGAAGCAGGTGGGCGGAGGGAGGCTTTAAGAAAGGGGAAGTTTTCCTTTTTATTTTGCTACCACCGTGCTCTCTCCTGCCAATTTCACTGGTCTGTGATTAGAAATTGAAACGCTGTATTTTAAAGCCAGCAGTTTTGATCATAGAAATGTTGCATCCTTTTAGATTTCAACATTCTAATATTTCATGCATTTATGCAGACATTTACATGGTGCCTTTGTAGCTGTTCTACACCCAAGATGTCATTAGAGTCTCCATAGGAAAACTAAAGCTGCTGACTTCATTCCTCTATAATTCCTGTGTACTCTTAACAAGCACATAAATTAGTGAAGTGGTATCATGCACAGTTACCTGAAAAAGGAACAGTATCAAACAATATTATATTGCAGGAGCACTCATTTAATCATTCCACTTAAAAGGGATATTTTATTTACAGGAGGACAATAGTGGCCCAAATCACACACTTGTGCCAAGCTGTATTGGTGCCAGCTTGTTGTAAGATGAATGTTTTTATATTATAAAGAGTACAAATGGAGGAGCAAAAACACACAAAGGTGGGTGAAAATAGTCCAAAATTGCAAAAGGGGAGTACACAGAGCCAAGAAATATGACAAGGAAAGTTGGAGTTTCTAATAGACATAAAAAGTCAGTCAGATACTCATAATCACCAAACTGCGTCTACAATTGAAAATATAAATTTTTAGGTGGTCGTTCAAATAGATTGGCAGAGAGACATTCCTATGTGAAACATAGCTGCCTGCACTGAAATTCCAGAAAGCAAAGTGGGACATTTTATGTTGGATTGGATGATTTTACTTATCCCTATTTGGCAAAATTTCTAGCAGAAATTTGGTCCACCCTGATCTGCTCTAACCAAATTATTCCCTAATGCCCCATACACACGAGCGGAAATTCCGCCAGCAAAAGTCCGATGAGAGCTTTTGGTCCAAAAATGCGACCGTGTGTATGCTCCATCTGACTTTTGCTGGTGGACTTCCAGCCAGCTTGATTGAGAGCATGTTCTCAATTTTTCGGTTGGAAAAAGTTCCGATCAGAAATTCCAATTGTGAAAAAAATATATATCTAAATATATAACTCGCGCTGAGGAAAAACAAAATCAGACGTGAATGAAGCTGCTATACACAAAGTGCTACACAATTGAACATAATAAAAGAAATGATACTGCGCTTAACAAACATGTGTCCATATAAGTGAAAACAAATAAACAATGATATATAATATGCAACAAAAGTCCATGTGAACCGTGGAAATAATAAACAACTAAATAGGTGCTTCACATCCAAAGTGTAAAGTTACAGGGGATATTTCACATCTAATATACAAAGATGTAAGGCAGAAAATCGCAGAAAATCGCAGACAAGTTCAGATGTGACAAAACACCGACACATGTGTCCCCACTCACCGGGGACAATATCCACCGGGAATTGCTGGATGGCAGGAATGGCTAATGAAAATTAGGAAACAAACGATCCTTCCACATTAATTCTCAATCATGAGAGAAACAGGAACCCATAGAGGAAAGAAAGGGACCAATAGTGAAGTATGCTAGGAAAAAGGGATTTATTGCACATACAAGGGCATACTTACAAATGTAAGTTAAAAGTAGGCATTGGAAATGGTATAAAACTGCAGCAAACGAGACCGGAAGTGATGTCAGAACTGGAAGTGTGTCACGTCAATGCTATTCGCCCTCCCACAGGGCGTCATCTGAGGCACAACATTCCGACGCATGCTTGGAAACAATTCGACACATGCTCGGAAGCATTGTACTTAATTTTCTCGGCTCGTCGTAGTGTTGTACGTCACCGCGTTCTTGACGGTCAAAAGTTCAGCAAAACTTTTGTGTGTACATGTGTATGCAAGCCAAGCTTGAGCGGAATTCCATCGGAAAAAACATCCAAGATTTTTCAGATGGAAACGTGTACGCGGCATTAGTCATTAAAACCATGGAGATTGGTTGAGGAAAGGGTTGAAATGTTTTAGGCTTTAATTGCTGCCTGTGTGTTCCCTGGGGAGATTATTTTATCACCTCCTGTCCTGGTGACTGCTGTTGGGACAGGTGGTGAGATGAATCCCTCAAATGGGAATAAAAACCTGACAGAGGTTTTAACTCTGTTTAAAAAAGTAGAGTGGAGCTTAGCAGAGAACCACACTAATGTCTATGGGGGGGGCTGTGATCTTGAGACGAAATTTTGGCTATATTCAAGGCTAATAGACTAGCTATTATCAAAAAAAGGCATATGGATATGGGCACTTCCATGGGCGACATTAACCGGAGCTAAACATTTTTTTTTTAATATCATACAGTGGGGAGAGGGTCCTTTTAATGAGACTTTAAAAAACAAAAATCATTTAATTTACATGCTTGCGAGATGCCTTAAAGCTTTATGTGGTATTATAGAACAATACACCCTTTGTACTCTTTGGACCCTTTGAAAAAGTCACATGCTCAGTGACAATACGCGTGAGGGAAGAAACCAGGTGTCAGTGTTTTGCTTCTGGTCACGGCCGAGACCGGAAGCGTCCTTTGTCTTCATCGTCTGTGACAAGTTTTTAATGTAAGTTATTATGTTTGTTTAAATAAAATTATACTGCCATACTACACATTGGACCCCCTCTCTCCTTTATTACCCTCGTTATCATTAATTGGTTATCGGGAGTATTGCAGTTCCTGGTTGGAGTGGATACAGGGAGATTGACCTGCCCAAAGTGATATTACACATACAGCGCTGCTAGGCCTGTGGAGGCCGCAGCTGGAGGTGAGAGGCTGGGGGACACAGTGGGGAGCACCCTGGATGACACAGATTTCACTGGATGGATGGATGCACAGAATATCATCATTTAAATTTGTTTATAGACAGTTCCTGGATGGTTTACTATTGAGGACTATCAAAGTGGACCTGCTTCACATTATTTGTGTTGTGTTTTTTTTTTTGGAGTCACTTGGAGTGGAAGTCACTAATTAATTTTATATTTTTATTCTGGCACTTGCATTTTTTGGCACTTGCACTTTATATTTATCCATTACCGTTAATATATATTTATTGCATATATATATTCATTATTTATTGTTTGGCACATTATGCTGGAGAGGAATTGCAAACTATTTATATATTTGAATACTGTTGGGGAATAATCCTTTCCCCTTAGATATTTCAGTCATTTCAGATTTTTTATACATATTTTTGTGGAAATATTTGCACTTATTTGCACATGAGGATTTGAAGTATTCACTGGCACATGAAGTTTTATGCATATCAGGCATATTCATTTTCATGCAACTTTTTTGCGACTTTTATGCGATTTTACCCTTATTCCATGCGATTTATATTTTTTTGTATTTTATTTTTTTATTAATTTTACAAGGTAGCGCCACATACCTTTTATATCAATAGAACAATACAACTTTCAAGGACAGCATCAGTGACGCTGAATTCTAACATCACATATTTTGAAGTGTAATCATTTTTTTTTACTTTTACAGTTAGCTTAAAGTGGTTATAAAGGCAGAATTTTTTTTTTTTTTACCTTAATGCATTCTCTGCATTAAGGTAGAAAACCTTCTCCATGCAGTCCCCCCCCCCCCCTTATACTTATCTGAGCCCGATCTCGATCCAGCAATGTGCACGAGAGCTGAGGCTCTCTCAGCTCTTTCCCTCCTCATTGGTTCAGAGACAGCAGCGGGAGCTGTTTGGGAGGGTATTATCTCCCCAGAGTGGCTCAATGATATTGAATTCAGGATACTGAGATGGCCACTCCAGAACCTTCACTTTATTCTGCTGTAGCCAATGACAGGTCGACTTGGCCTTGTGTTTTGGATCATTGTCATGTTGGATTGTCCAAGTACGTCCCATGCGCAGCTTCCTGGCTGATGAATGCAAATGTTCCTCAAGTATTTTTTGATAATACTGCATTCATCTTTCCATGAATTTTGACCAAATTTCCTGTGCCTTTTGTAGCTCACACATCCCCAAAACATCAGCGATCCACCCCCGCGTTTATGGTTGTGGTCAAAAAGCTCAATTTTGGTCTCATCACTCCAAATTACTTCATGCCAGAAAGTTTGAGTCTTGTCTCTGTGCTGTTTGGCGTATTGTAAGTGGGATACTTTGTGGCATTTGTGTAGTCATGGCTTTCTTCTGGCGACTCGACCATGCAGCCCATCTTTCTTCAAGTGCCTCCTTATTGTGCATCTGGGAACACCCACACCACATGTTTTCAGAGAGTTCTCTATTTCACCTGAAGTTATTTGTGGGTTTTTTCTTTGCATCCCAAACTATTTTCCTGGCAGTTGTCGCTGACATATTAGTTGGTCTACCTGATCGTGGTTTGGTTTCAACAGAACCTCTCATTTTCCACTTCTTGATTAGAGTTTGAACATTGTTGATTGGCATTCTCAATTCCTTGGATATCTTTTTATATCCCTGTTTTATACAATTCAACTACCTTTTCCCGCAGATCCTTTGACAATTCTTTTGCTTTCCACATGACTCAGAATCCAGAAATGTCAGTGCAGCACTGGATGAAAGATGCAAGGGTCTGTCAGGAGTCCAGAAATGCATTGACCTTTTATACACACACACTAATTACAAGCAAACAGATCACAGGTGAGGATTGTTACCTTTAATAACCATCCAAACCCCTTTGTGTCAACTTGTGTGCATTTTATCAGACCAAAATCATTATGGTATGTAAACTTTTGATCAGGGTAATTTGGGTAGTTTCTGTTGTCATTATGATTTAAAAAGAGTAAACACAGTTGATTGATAATAAATGGCCTCAGCCAAACACTAACCAGTGAAAGAAAAGTTGTGCTTTCATTCATATTCTCTGAAAAATGGCCAAGAAATCATAAATTCTGCCAGGGTATGTAAACTTAGGAGCACAACTGCATATGTATATATTGTTTACCCCCATGTCAGATTTTGTTTGTGTCTGTGTCCATCCTGGAGAGATTAATCCTCTGTCTTCACCTGTCCTGATGGCCATTGTCTACGGTAAAGGTAATGATGGGATATTGTTGTTACAGGAGCAGGAGATTATGAGCAATCTTTCAATGGGAACACCTATTTGGTGACAACTGTCACCTCAGTTTGAAAAAAATGTCCTCTTTCTGTTGTGTCTTTGGCACGTTAAGTGAAGGAAAGTCTCCCTAAAGATACACATAAAGCAAACAAAAAACTGTCAGGTGTCACTATGTCAGTGCTGACATGCCAATCACATTGCTTTGCTGACAAATAGCTTTACATATTAACAAAGTCATATGCGGGGATGAGAATGGGGGTATACAATGTCTTTTTTTATAAACACAGTCACAGGAAACGTTTCTTAGTTGAATTTCACCTATTAGTGCTGTTTGGTGAAAAGAGAATCATGTCAAGTTTTGAAAAATCACCAATCCATTGGTAATTCTCATGTGTGGACCAATTATCAGCCAAGAAAGATCATTGCTAACAACATGGCTGTCGAATTCTGTTAAAGAATGAGATTGCCTCTGTAAGAAGAAGTGTTAGATGGTCAGAATCTGCATATGTAAAAACAGATCAAGGACAATCAGTCAAAATTTAATTAATTATCCAGATTAGGGTCCACTGTACTACATAAATGGTCTAGACCTATTAACCATTTGTGGACACTGGGCTTGCTACAAATACCCAAACAACTTCAGCGAAGCATACAGAGTGTGTATAATATGTCCTGTGCTTATGCTCTTATGTTACCTCATCCCTTGTACTTGCTGGCAATCCCAGCTGATTGAATGACAAAAAAAAAAAAGTATGTAAAACTCTGACTGTCTGACACAGTTTAATGTAGAATTATGGGATTTTTGGGTAGAATAATTCTGGATAGAATACGGGAGGGTTATAACCCGTCAGATTTTTTTTTCGCCACCTGTGTCCCATTGCATAAATTTCGCTTCACTTCCTGTTCCATAGCCAAGCAGGAAATGAGAGAAAATCCCTGCAAATGAAAGGAATTCCTTGGGGACCCCCATGTCACCAGAACTAGTGTGCCATCGGAAGATTTCTTCTCTATTACTTTTCTGGGGACAGCCCAACATTTGGGGATTTTCTTTTACTTTCACTTTCAATGATAATGGTAAACAGGACAAATAGAGAGGGTGAATCTCCCCAACGGGGGCACAGACAGCAATGAAGACTGACAGGGGTTTGAATCCCTCTCCACTCTATCCAAAACTTAAAAAAACATGTTTTGCCTTTAGTTATACTCAAAATAAACGCTGTTTAGTTGAGAGCTAGAGAGATACAAAATAACATTTATATTTACTCTGTTTCATTCATCTGCAGATCAAATGTGTGAGCTTCGATCTGTATATGATGTCAGTTAAAGCAGCCTGACAAGTAAAAAAAAGTTCTATTTTTGTGTTTGTTGCTATTTAACCTCTTAGTAACCCTTATGCCCTGTACACGCGGTCGGAAATTCCGACGGAAAATGTCCGATCGGACCATGTTGTCGGAAAATCCGACCGTGTGTGGGCTCCATCTACCTTTTTTCCGTCGGAATTTCCGACGGAAAAAATTTGAGATCCTGCTCTTAAATTTTCCGACAACAAAATCCGTTCTGACTTTTTCCGATCGCGTGTAGAGAATTCCGACGGACAAAGTGCCACGCATGCTCAGATCAAATTACGAGACCAAACCTATTGGCTAATAGCCTTTACGTAGTTCCGTCGTACGCAACGAACGTCACCACGTTCAGACAAAGTCCGACGGATTTTGTGGTCGGAATTTCCGACCGTGTGTACGGGGCACTCGTTTACTCTAACTAGCTCTAATTAAATCTTATTTCCCCTTCTCAATCTAACTATTATTTTTCATTTTTCTAAACATTTATATTTAAACTTTTTCCTTTGTATATTTGCTTTTTTCTTATTTTCTTAATTGTTTCTTAATTGTTTTAGTGTCACATTTGAAAAGTGCAAAATTGAAATGAAAAAACCTTTATTTCATTTGTAAATAACTTTGCAATGCTTTGTACCAAAAACATAGGGGTTGATTTATTAAAACTGGATAGTGCAAAATCAGGTGCAGCTCTGCATAGAAACCGATCACTTCCAGTTTTTTTTATTTGTCAAAGCTTAATTGAACAAGCTGAAGTTAAAAGCTGATTGGCTACCATGCACAGCTGCACCAGATTTTACATCCCACTGGGGGGTGCAGTACCACATTTGGCCAGAGGTGGGGGGGCGCCAGTGACGCTCGGAGACACTTAGAAACGCTCGGAGATGCTCGAAAACCATTCATTCCCGAGTGTCTGGTTCCCCTGAGGAAGTCACGTGACGTAGCACGTAGGGTGTGGCAGAGCACATCGTGGACCAAAAGTGACGTGAGAGGCGGAAAATGCAGATTTCTTATCATAATGAGCACTAGTTATTTTACCTTATGTAAGCAGATGTTTATTATTTAATAAATGTTTTTTATACATTAATACACTATTGGAGGCTTGTCTATTTTACCCCCACATGTGAGACAGGGATTATTATTGAAGAGTTGCGGAGGTGACTCTGGGAGGAAAGTTTAGCCAATCCCTATTGGATCTGAATCCAAGGCTTATGTTGTATGCCTATGAGGTGAGAGTTCTGTGAGCACCGAGGTGTTGGTGGCATCGTCTAGGCTCTCTGGGGATCACTTATAGACAACTGTACACTATTTGCATTGGAACATTTGTATTGGAACACTGGATTTGCTACATCTATTGAACTTTATTCACTGTTATATCAATTGATTTATCACTTATTGTTTAGACCACTATGTATTTGATTATGTTGCATAGTTGAAGGATTTGCGCAAGATCACTGTGCATTATATATTTATCTAAAAAAACCCTAATTAAACAAAAATCGAATTAGGAAAGGCTTTAAAAAATATTTTTTATTACTTAAGTGGTTAAACCACATTACATGAGGATTTTTTTACAATTTTTTTCCTCTAGGCAGTTAATTTAGATTTGGATGGAGGGTGACGGGTCAGACTATTCAAAATTAGACTTACATTTGCTGCCCTGCTGTGAACATCCAGCAAATGCCTTCTTCATGTAACAAGAGAAGCAGCAGGGAGTACTTTAAGGCAGCATGTCTTTTCAGTGTGGCTGCAGAAGTACTGTAAGTAAAACTTTAGACACAGGATTCCCCATCCTTTTTCGCAGGACTTTCTTTTCAGTTATTTTTTTCCCCTTTAAACGGACCAATCTCCTTCCATACAGGTGCATCGACTGCATTACCTTTAATTTATATTAAAAGAAAAAACATTGTTTCTATGTTTTCTGTGATCAGTCAATAAAACCCTCCATTCTTTTTAGCATAACTACAGTCTGCGGTAATTACCATTGCAGTTCATGTGGTAAACAGCTGCAGCTAGTATCAATACAACACTTAGTCTGAAATTTAAGAATGCTCCTCATGTTGCAGCCAACACAGGGGCTTGCCCCTTGTCATTAATCAGGCCAAGCACATGCCCGGCCTTCTCATTACTGAGACCATGCTCGAGAGCTGATTAACAATCTTTACAGGAAGAAAATGTTTATCACTCCGTAAATCTGCTGGCAGCCTCACAGATAGATGCTTAATAATTGTCTGATAGTAAAATGTGCATTCATCTGCTGGGAGGACTTAGGATTTACTGGGCCTTGAGGGACGTCTGCTTATTAAAAAAAAAAAGGAAGTTCACACTGCTTTTCTTGATAGCCTGCATTCTAAAAGATTTTATGTTTGGCATTTTAATCTTAATGCATGGTATGTAGGACACTAATCCTCTTCCGAGCAAGCTTTATTTAAAAATGTATATTTCAAACATGCCCACGGTAGTGGCAGGCTTACAAGATATTTGCCAGGTTTTAGCCAGGGCAAATGCATCTCTTAGCGTTATACATAATCATGTTACTTAGCAGAATAACAGTTGCATTAATAGTCAAGCCTGTAACACATTAGGGAGGAGGCAAAATGAGGCAGTACATTTTAACAGCATGTTCCAGATCAGTACAACGAGAGTGAATGAGAGAATAAAGCCAGTATAACTCATTGTTCCTTTTAAGATGCAATTACATGATCACAGCTCTCCAAAAATTTTCTGAGTAAAATCTAGGCCATTAATAGAGTACATCAAACAACAGATGTGTTGATGGATTTTATTCTTTTGCCTTTTCGTATACTGTAGGTATCATGTTATTCATACTTGTCACCTCTATGTGAGAAAATTGCAGCAATTGGAAATATATTTAATAGGCTATGGATTCATAAGTTGATATCATCCAAGTCTGCTTTAATGCAATACATTTGCATCTTGCTGTTAAAGCAACTGAGATACATGCAACTGAAAAAAGTATCAATAAAAGGATCATCACATGTATCTGCACTCCATCAAGTTGGAATGGCATAATCGCTTATTGGCACTAGCAGTGTCCAAATCAATAGCCTTCCAATCATCTCTTATCTTAGCAGAGGGTACTGGAACAAATGGATACATATATTTTTGTCCATAGTGCAGTTGGAGTCTTAGATTTTGGCCAGCCCCTCTATTAGAGCATGGCATACCACACTATGTAAGTTATTTCTAAAAAGGAGAATTGTAACTACCTATTTAGAGCTATCTTCCGGCCGGTCACGTGACTCGCGGACGTTTTACAGCTCCTATGAATGGCTTCTGCGGGGGGTCAAGATCTCCCTCTGACGTCAGCCGGTGAGATCACGTGGCCTTCCACAGAAGCCCTGTCTCAGAGCTGTAAAAAATGGCTGTGAGTCACGTGACTGGCCTGAAGATAGCTCTAAATAGTTATTTACAACACTCGTTTTTAGAAATTACTTACATAGTGTGCTATGCCAGACTCTAATAGAGGGGCTGGCAGTGAGAATTGTAGGTTTTTTATTTTTAATAATAGCGGCGGGAGGGTGGGGGGGCAGAGTGGAGACAGAGACACATAGAGGGAGCTGACAGGCAAGGAGGAGGGGGTGAGGGGGAGAGAGGAGAGCAGAGAGGACAGCTGCTTATGACGGAGGGATTCACTCTGACCATGGTGATCAGGGCTCAGCAGGAAGGTGGCAGATTCAGCAAATTTTTTTACAGTTTAAAGGGGGGTAGATTACACAGCACAAGCACTGTGCTTTTTAATCTGCTTTAAGGGACCAGGATCTGAACTTTTTTTTGGGGGTTAACACTTTAACACTGCTTGTTGACTTGTACCTACTGGTAAGCTTATAATAAAAACTTACCGTTAGGTACAAGAAATGTGCACCGTTTAGTAAATATTCATTATTTCTGCAGCAGGTGACATAACCGGCGCATGCGCACTGCCCCCTGAATTGACAGGTCACTGAATGAGCCATCCATTTAGAGCACCGTGCCGCAATTGTGGCTGCCATGCACATGCGCAGGAGTGACAACATCACATCTTGGCGATTCAAATATCCAGATCCGGCAAACTCGGAAGGAAGCCTGGAGGAATCTGGAAGCCCACTTTAATATAAGGAGGCCCCCAAATATCTGGTTCTTTCCCCCCATTAATTAGCACAGGGTACCCCTTGTTAAGAATTCCCATAAGTGAATAGGAAATTAAAACACCCTCACCTTGAAAGGTATTTCTAATAAAAAAAAAAATGTCTACTCGTGTAAATCTAAGGTCTATTATGTTGTCAAGCAATTTAGATTGATGTCAGTCATGATGAGCAATACACATTGATGTGGACCTGCAGTGCTGTCCCGCTGCTACTCCTGTTGCAAATGACAGCTTTCAAATGCTGAGCATAAACACAGTAGTAGGGATCATAATCATACTTTGTTAATGGCATCACCCAGGATCGCAAGCTGTTATTTTTAAAAGGGTAAAGTCCCTTTTCAAAGGGATTCATGCTGCACAACTTAACATTCAGGTTGGAAGTATAAATAAAAGCAAAACTTTTTTTTTTTTTTTAGTTTGAGCAAGAGAGTAGTAGGAGAGTGGAAAGGGATTAGAACAACTGTTAGGTTTTTTCATTGCTGACTTTTTCCCTGAGATTCACCCTCTTTACTTGTCCAAATATCACAAAAAGTGAAAGTAAAAAAATAAAAAAACACAGGAATAGAAGGAAGATCTTCCAATGGGGACACTAGTTACAGTGACCCTGGTGACAATTGAGAATTCCCTTATTTTGGAAGGATTTCCTCTCCTTTCCTGGTTTGACTATGGGACAGGAAGTGAAGGGAAATCTCCACAATGGGACACAGGTTACATATAAAAAAAAGGACAATAGGGTTTTTTATCCTCTCTTGCTTTATCTAAAATCAAAAAAAAAAAAAATGTTGCCCTTAGTTCTACTTTAGGGCATTCCCAAATGTTATTAATTTTTTTTTTATATTTTAATGTTGCCCTTTAAGCTGCATTAAACGAATCTCTGTCTGCTAAATAGCATTAAAAAATAGATTTTTTACATTGGTACATGTCTCGATGACAGTGCCCCGCTACTTATGTCCTTTTTAACAGCTTGCAAATTGGCCTTGAAAAAGGTCAGACAACAATAATATTTGGCTCTCATTGGTGCTAGGTTCTGTTTTAGCTGATTTTTTTGCTGGGTTTGCTGAATCTCCTGTTGACTAGACGTTGGTTCGCTCATCACAAATTTTCTCTATTGTTTGCTTACTGATTGTCGTCTCTCTTCCAGAGTCCGTAAAAAGAATATGATAAATGTTCACAAGGTAATGAAATAACAGTAACAATTTCATACATACGTGACAATCACTAAACAGTTTTTCTGACCACAAAATAAATACAGAATTATCATGATCAATGCCATCCAATTTCTATTGAAACGATATCAAGGCGTTTATCAAACAGAGTTTCAGAATTTCCAGCTCAACAGCTACAGTTTAAGGCTGTATATAGTATGTGTGCATACATGAGCTCTGAGCATTGCAAACATCTATTGCCTATTGAAAAAAAAGCATGCATTAAAACAGGGGTCTCAAAGTACCGGCCCACGGGCAATTTACGGTCCGCGGAGCGGTTACAATTGGCCTGCAGGACTGATGCATACTGATTGATACATTTCCTGGTAAGCAATGGCCGCTTGCTTACAATGTTTTTTTTCTCTTCCTGGTTTACTCAGAGTAAGTCAGGCTAGCTGACGTCGGTGGCATCACGTGACGTCCACTGCTATTGCTTCTGGGAGTTGTAGTCCACAGCTGTGCGCGCAAGCTCCCTGTACGCAGCGGGTGGAGTCTGGAGAGCAGCGAGCACAGCCAGCCTAAATACAGCCATTGGCGTTGCTATAGGAGTACGGGAGGGGTTGGAGGTGTGGCTGCCTCCCCCACTCCTCCCACAGACTCCTTTACTTTGGATGATGCTGCAGCTGAAGCAGATAGAGGTGAGGACAGACACAGCAGCCACGCCCACCCGCCCGGGTCTTCATTTGCAGGAATGAGGCATGCTATGTAAGTTACTTTGAACACTGTCACTACATAGAGTTCTAAGATGCCCTGTACCCCCCAACCTGTCCTGTGCCACCCCAGCCTGCCCTGTACCACCCAAACCTACCCTGTGCCACCCCAACCTACCCTGTACCACCCCAACCTACCCTGTGACACCCCAACCTGCCCTATGCCACCCTAACTTGCCCTATACCACCCCAACCTGCCCTATACCACCCTAACCTGCCCTATACCACCCTAACCTGCCCTATACCACCCCAACCTACCACTATACCACCCTATACTACCCTAACCTGCCACTATACCACCCTATACTATCATTTACAGGGGCTGGTTTGGGATGCGCCCCATGACCCTCAACACTGGGAGCTGCCCAAGTGCCCATGGCCTGTGGGTCCTGCTAGGAGCTGGCTGCAAACCTGTGGGGCCCTGCTAGCCGCTGACCTGGGGGCCCTGCTGGCCACTGACCTATGGGTCCTGCTGACCTGCCAGCCAGAGGTCCACAGCCAGCTCCCAGCAGGACCCAAGCTGGCTGCTGACCTGTGGGGTCCTGCTGGCCATGGCTTATGGGACCTGCAGGACCCATAGGCCAAGGCCAGCAGGATCCACAGGGGGATGCTGCTAGGAACTGGCTGCAAACCGGTGGGGTCCTGCTGGACGCTGAACTGTGGGGTCCTGCTGGACCCTGTCCAGTGACCTTTGGGTCCTGCTGGCCACAGCTTACAGACCAGCAGGACCCACAGGTCCACAGCCAGCTCCCAGCAGGAACCACAGGTCCACAGCCAGCTCCCAGCAGGACCCACAAGCTGTGGGTCCTGCTGGGAGCTGGTTGCAGAACTGTGGGTCCTGCTGGACACTGCAAAGCAAACACTGCCAAGCATCTGGCAGTAAGTAGTGACTGGTAGCAAGCAGTAACTACAACTATATATACTAGTTTAATGTTCTTTTTGAAGCTTAAAAGTTTGCATGCGGCCCCCATGGGATATGAACACTCATCCTGTGGCCCTCAGGTAATTTGAGTTTGAGACCCCTGCATTAAAACATTTGTAGTGTATTCCAACAATGGAAAAAAGTCATTTTTAGGCTTAGTCCACAAAAGCAGAGCGCAAGCAGCAAAGTAGCAAAGAGAAGCATCTTGGGTGACCAATCAGAATCCATATTGTATTAGTCTGGTGTCAGTAAAGTGAATTCTGACCATTTAATATGAGCTGTAGTTATTTCCACTTGTTCCATCAATATTAACAATGACAAAATAAAAATTATATATTTTTTTGATTTAAAAAAAAACATACTTGAAAAAGTGGACACCAATATAATACAAGTGTAAATTAAATTATTAATAATTATATTATATCACCAATGTCACCAATATAATAAGTCACATTTGAATTATTTAATATGAATAACATATTAAATATTGAATATCAAAAATACTTTTATATGCCACAGTGCCCATTAATACATTAATAAAAATGTGCCCAAAACAGTCAGCACTGTAATATTATATTTATATATGCTGAAATGTTCTCATATTAGGAGTGAAATATAATGATGCATTCTCCCAAACCTAATACTAGACGCTATGTAGACATATAATTAATGTATACAAGTTTACTTCAGACTATTTTTAAAAATCTTTAAATAAAGTACTTTTTTCTCTGCTTAAAGCATAAAAAAAAAACATTTTGTTTAGGGAGCGTCAGCCATAAACTAGGAAAATATATATATATATCCAAACTGCCACGAGAAGAAGGGTCTCTATATCTAGCTTTAAGATGACTAAAAGGGCCATGAATCTTTTGCTTATGCTTCCTTGGGAGAAAATATTGATTATGAAAACACTGCTTCCCATTAATTTCACGGGGAATTTCAACTTGCGGCATAGTGGCAATGTCAATACATTACTCTCGGAATGAAATATGAAACACGTCTCACTAAAAGGACTTCCGGTTCTTGGCTCATGGCCACTTAGAGCTAAATGCTTCATCTGGGTGAGTAATATGTGTCTAGCACAAGGGTTTTAGGTGTGACTAAGTGAACGAAACTTAATTTTATTGAAGCATAATTGTAAATGTGGATAACTTTTATTCACTTTATTTTTTTGGCATATGCCTTGGCTTTTTTTCATCCCTTGAATAGCAATGCAGAAGAGGCACATATGTTATTAGACACATATTGCAGTGGGGGCACATCGTCCCCTGAATGACAGCAGACATTCAGACCCATCTGTGTGCTGTCCTAGGATAACCTTTTTCTACTTATCAACTATCTGCTATAGAAAGCTTTGTGACTTCCCCTCCCCTATATCATGGGCACTTGGAGGATTAATGATCTTGATTCATGTGTTCGGTAAGAGATCAGAACAGTGAACTTGGTTCAGAGTATTGTAGTAATGGGAATTAGAAAATAATTTATAATTTATCATCGTCTGGCAGCAGAAGCAGTTCTATATGTCCTTTTGACCCTTTTCAAGACAAGCAAGCCCGGGTGCCATTATTGTTAACCTTGCTTGTCATGTCAGAGGCCATCTAAGGATACTTCAGTTCCTATAATAAAAGATCATATTTCCTGACTGCCCTGAGCAGCAGGCGTCCAACTGCACAATGTACTGATGTCTTGGTCAAGGGTTTACATAGACTGAAGCCCTGGAGCTTTTGTCTGTACAGATTGCTGGATTACATATAATAGACAAAGCAGGGGGAAGATACCAAAGCTGTTCCCATAAAGCAGCTTATTTTCACAGAGACAGATGCAGACAAATAATGATGATTTAGTCTAATACTAACACTAGCGTCCCCTGGCAGATAGGATCTCAGAACAGTGTAGTCAGTCTACCTCAAGAGGGCACACCAGCATGATGTTCAGTCAACCGCTGAAAAAAACAATAACACAAGCTTATGTGTTACATCTGGAAAATACAGAAAATAGTTTTGCTCTTAGAAGGGGCTGAAAAATGTCAGCTGTCATAATGGATTGGAATTTGTAAAGTCCCACCATAGCTGATATGTGATGGGTGCATTTTGCACCATATCTTCTCTATTAAATGCCAACAAAAAAACGCATATATTTTTCATCTCATTCATTAAACTGTAATAACAGTCCAATGTGTCCCCTGTGCTCCTTCATCCAGAGTGGAGGCACTCTAATACTGCATGTGTGTTACTGGCCAGATCACCAGGTGAAAACAGAGAAGAAAAATGCAGTCACCACATCTAAGGATAGGTAAGATGCAATATATTACATTTTTGTTTTTGAGTTTAACCACTTACCGCTAATTGCCATAGCTGTACGTCATACTTTGATGCTAAATACCGTTGTTATGGCAGCAGCTAGCTCTGCTCATCTCCACCCCTTACCAGAGCCGTCGGTAGTGCCTATCGTGTCCTCTCCCCTGACAGTCTGGAGCTGAGTGAGGGAAAAATGGCCCCCACTCGGCCATAACATTAGGTGGCAGAAACGACATCCCGCCCAATGGTCTTAAAGGGGGAATTTTTTTTTGTTGCAAAAATAATTGACATTACATTTTTTTTTAATTACAAGTTTTTAAGTGCAAATGTGAGATCTGAGGTCTTTTTGTTGCAAAAATCACAATAAGCATATATAGATTGGTTTGCGCAAAAGTTATAGCGTTTACAAACCATGGGATGGATTTATGGCATTTTTATTATTTATTTATTTATTACTAGTAATGGTGGTGATCTGCAATTTTTAGCGGGACTGCAACATTGTCGTGGACAGATCGGACACTTTTGACACTTTTTTGAAACCAATGACACTTATACAGCAATCAGAGCTAAAAATAGCCACTTATTACTGTATACATGTCACTGGCAGGGAAGGAGTTAACACTAGGGGCGATCAAGGGGTTAAGTGTGTTCCCTGGGAGGTGTTGCTAACTGTATGGGGGCTGGGCTGACTGGAGTAGGAGAGAGATCGCTGTTGCTAATCACTAGGAACAGATGATCTTTCTCTCCTCCCCTGACAGGGGATCTGTTTATTTACACTGACAGATCCCCGTTCTGCCTGTCTCTGGAGTGATCACTGGTTGTCTTCCCTGCTCGCAAATGGGTGCATGCCCACAAGTCGCTGTGTACTTGCCTGGCGTACAATGATGATGATTCGCGCAGGGGAGCCAACCTGCCACAGTACAACTGCGGCGGGCAGTCCGTAACTAGTTAAACAATCATGAATAAAGGGATGTTGGTGTGGCGCTATTCCTCCTTTGGTTGGAATTGAATAGAAAAATTGAATAGAAAATGATGATGATAAAAAATACCAAGTGTTATAAGCTTTGCACTTATAGCAGAATCCCGAATGAGAATCCTTCGAAAAATAAGGGGAATGACATGGTGTAGTTAAAAAATCATGCTAGCGCATTTTTTTGAGTATTTCATGCACATAGGGTAGCCCATTGAAATGAATGGGATGCCCTAAAATGCTATGCGTGGAAACACGTAAAAAAGTGTGCATACTCGGAGGTGTCTCTTGGTGTGAAACAAGTCCTTACTAAGTGACGTTTAGTTTGCTAAAGCACTAAATATCATAAACAATTGCCTTTTTTTAAATAAAATACTTGTTTTAGAGCTAAACTCGAGGAAAACAGGTAAATACACTGATAAAATGCATGTACAGTGCCTTGAAAAAGTATTCATACCCCTTGAAATTTTCCACATTTTGTCATATTACAACCAAAAATGTAAATGTATTTTATTGGGATTTTATGTAATAGACCAACACAAAGGCCGGCTTCACACTGGGGCGGTGCGGGCGGCGACAGTAAAGCAGCGCTATATTTAGCGCTGCTTTACCATCGTTTTAGCCGCGGTATGCGGCCGCTAGCGGGGTCGTTTTAACCCCCGCTAGCGGCCGAAACAGGTTTAAAAACCTCCGCAAAGCGCCGCTACAGTGGCGCTTTGCCGGCGGTATCCCCGCGGTGTCCCATTGATTTCAATGGGTAGGAGCGGTATAGGAGCGGTGAATACACCGCTCCTTCACCGCTCCAAAGATGCTGCTAGCAGTACTTTTTTTACCGTCCTGCTAGCGCAACGCACCAGTGTGAAAGCCCCCAGGGCTTTCACACTGGAGACACAGCAGCAGCTGTTTCGGGTCGGTTTGCAGGCGCTATTTTCAGCGCAATAGCGCCTGCAAACCGCCCCAGTGTGAAAGCAGCCAAAGTGGCACATAATTGTGAAGAGGACGGAAAATGATAAATGGTTTTCCAAATTTTCAGTATTCAGCCCCCTTTACACTGATACCCCTAGCTAAAATCTAGTGGAACCAATTGCCTTCAGAAGTCACCTAATAAGTAGAATCCACCTGTGTGTAATTTAATTTCAGTATAAATACAGCTGTTCTGTGAAGCCCTCAGGGGTTTGTTAGAGAACCTTAGTGAACAAACAGCATAATGAAGGTCAAGGAACACACCAGACAGGTCAGGGATAAAGTTACAGAGAAGTTTAAAGTAGGTTTAGGTTATAGAGAAATATCCCAAGCTGTGAACATCTCACTGAGCAATGTTCAATTCATCATCCAAGAATGGAAAGAGTATGGCACAATGGCAAACCTACCAAGACATGGCCGACCACCTAAACTGACAGGCCGGGCAAGGAGAGCATTATTCAGAGAAGCCGCCAAGAGGTCCATGGTAACTCTGGAGGAGCTGCAGAGATCCACAGCTCAGGTGAGATAATCTGTCCACAGAACAACTATTAGTCATGCGCTCCACAAGTCTGGCCTTTATGGAAGAGTGGCAAGAAGAAAGCCATTGTTGAAAGAAAGCCATAAGAAGTCCCGTTTGCAGTTTGCAAGAAGCCATGTGGGGAACACAGCAAACATGTGGAAGGTGCTCTGGTCAGATGAGATCGAAATTTAACATTTTGGCCTAAAAGCAAAATGCTATTTGTGGCAGAAAACTAATACTGCATATCACCCTGAACACACAATCCCCACCTTGAAACATGGCGGTGGCAGCATCATGTTGTGGGGATGCTTTTCTTCAGCAGGGACAGGGAAGCTGGTCAGAGTTGATGGGAAGATGGATAGAGCCAAATACAGGGCAATCATAGAAGAAAACCTGTTCTAGTCTGAAAAAGTCGTGAGACACCTTCCAGCGAATCACCTTCCAGCAGGACAGCGACCCTAAATTTACAGCCAGAGCTACAATGGAATGGTTTAGATTAAAGCATAGTCATGTGTTAGAATGGCCCAGTCAAAGTCCAGACCTAAATCCATTTGAGAATCTGTGGCAAGACTTGAAAATTGCTGTTCAAGGGGACCGAGGGGCAGAGCCAAGCAGAGCAGACATGTCCGTCTGAAGCTCTGCTCTCTGAGAGAATGATAAAGTCGAATAACGGCGGGTGTTCACCAAACACCCGCACTTAAAATATATCAATTTGTGCCCACAGCACTTCTGAATTTGGGAGTCTCAGTCCCGGTGTCGCTGGACAGAATATGGGTCCCAAAATCAACAGAACAGCACCACCTCATAGCACAGCCAAAACGGCGCTGTAGCGGCCTGCTCAGGTACCTCCAGTGGTGATGATACAACTTAAAGACATATACTGTCACACAGACTGCACCATATGATTCTGAATTACACTGTGAGTATTTGGAAGATTCACCTCAGAATGAAATTACCACACCAGTTACACTGAAACCAATAGAAAAAATTGAAGCATTGAAAAGCACCTCTGACCATATTACTACTAGCCTTACCAATGACATAAGAGAGCTGGGTCAGCGCTTATTCACACTTGAAACCACAGTAGATGACTTGAAATTGACAACCTTAAAGAGGAAAATGCGACATTATAGACAAGATTGGAAGACTACGAAAATCGCGCTAGATGCTCTAATTTGCGTATTAGAGGTATTCCTGAAACTGTAATTGACTTACAAGCTACAAAGACAGCACTTTTTCAGGAACTACAACCAGCCATCCTGATAGACCATCTGGAAATGGACAGGGTTCATAGAGCCTTAACACCGAAAAAATCTGATGGTCCACCCCGTGATGTCATTGCAAAGTTTCATTTCTACAGAACAAAAGAACAACTACTATCTGCAGCAAGGAATAAAGAAACTCTTAACTTCCAAGGACATAGTTACCAGCTTTTTGCAGACTTGCGTTTGTAATTGAAATTGCATTTCGCATTTCAAGGCTCTAAATTTACATGTCCTTCTGCCAACGAACTCCAAACTACCCTTCAAGATATGCATCTGCTGAACCCGACACAGAATCAAGAAACCACTCGACGAAGACCGACATCATCTTCTCCAAATAAATCTTCTGCGTTGCCAAGGAGAAATGAACACCTGAGCTCACATAAAAGTGTCCGATATCGATCGCCTGATCAAGCCCCTGATGACTCCACGGACTGAAGATTACTATATATTCTCTCTACTTGATGGATAAGTTCACCAATCCTTACTGTCTATTTCACAGTTTGCATCTAAATAATTCTTATTATATTTAGACACACTCGGTTATGATAATGTGAAAATTAGCTATCTTTTCCATTTTCATAACTTCATATTTCTAGGATCCATTCTTCATCTATCTCTTGATTAATAAGACAGCTAAACAGTCTTATTATCTTTATTATCTTTTTTTGTCATTTATCGCCTCAAGGAGCTTTCTTTTGGTGGTATTTAATCACTTCTTGGGTTACATTTTTGCGATCGTGTCACGGAGCCGAAGAACGGGGAGGTGCCTATGTAAACAAGGCATTTCCCCGTTCTGCCTAGTGACATGACAGAGATCTACTGCTCCCTGTCATCAGGAGCAGTGATCGCTGTCATGTCAGTGGTAGCCCATCCCCCCACAGTTAGAATCACTTAACCCGTTGATCGCCCCCTAGTGTTTAACCCCTTCCCTGCCAGTGTCATTTACACAGTAATCAGTACATTTTTATAGCACTGATTGCTGTATAAATGACAATGGTCCCAAAATAGTGTTAAAAGTGTCTGATGAGTCTGCCATAATGTCACAGTCATGATAAAAATTTGTAGATCGCCACCATTACTAATAAAACATAAAGAAATACATTTATGCCCTATTTTGTAGACGCTATAACTTTTGCGCAAACTAATCAATATACGCTTATTGCGTTTTATTTACCAGAAATATGTAGAAGAATACATATCAGACTAAACTGAGGAAAAAATTTGTTTTTTTATATATTTTTGGGGATATTTATTATAGCAAAAGTAAAAAATATAGTTTTTTTTTCAAAATTGTCGCCCTTTTTTTATTTATCAAATACCACCAAAAGAAAGCTCTGTTTGTGGGAAAAAAGGACGTCAATTTTGTTTTGGTGTAACGTTGCATGGCCGCACAATTGTCAGTTAAATCGACGCATTGCCGAATCGCAAAAAGTGCTCTGGTCAGGAAGGGGGTAAAAGCAGTTAACCGCTTGCCGACTGCCTCATACTGCGGCAGAATGGCACGTACAGGCAAACTAATGTACCTGTACATTACCCTTTAGGAGGCGCCCTGCTCGCACGCACGCGGCAAGCTCCATGAGTTGGGTTGCGGGCACACAATGTCCTGTGATCGGGAGCAGAGACGTGCCACGCGTAGCCACGCCCCCCCCACAGTTTGAAATCACTCCCCAGGACACAATTAACCCCTTAACTGCCTCCTAGTGGTTAACCCCTTCACTGCCAGTGTCATTTACACAGGAATCTGTGCATTTGTATAGCACTGATTGCTGTATAAATGCCAATGGTCCAAAAAATGTGTCAAAAATGTCCGATGTGTCCGCCATAATGTCGCAGTCACGATAAAAATCGATGATCGCCGCCATTACTAGTAAAAACTATCCCCTATTTTGTAAACGCTATAACTTTTGCGCAAACCAATCAATAAACGCTTATTGTGATTTTTTTTTACCAAAAATATGTAGAAGAATACGTATCGGCCTAAACTGAGGAAAAAAATTTTTTTTATATATTTTTGGGGTATATTGATTACAGTATAGCAAAATGTAAAAAATAATGCGTTTTTTTCAAAATTGTCGCTTTTTTTTGTTTATAGCGCAAAAAATAAAAACCGCAGGGGTGATCAAATACCACCAAAAGAAAGCTCTATTTGTGGGAAAAAATGGATGTCAATTTTATTGAGGAGCCATGTCGCACGACCGCGCAATTGTCAGTTAAAGCGATGCAGTGCCGAATCGCAAAAAGTGCTCTGGTCTTTGGCCAGCAAAATGGTCCGGGGCTTAAGTGGTTAAATGTGGAAAATTTCAAGGGGTATGAATACTTTTTTAAGGCACTGTATGGGAGGTATTTTACCTGTCAAAGGATTTCTAACCATTCAGTCTGGGAATTTACACTGCCTATTGACACAATACAGCCCTGTCTGGTAAGGCAAGAGACCTAATGTTTATCTGCTTTAGTTTAGCTACACGTACATGTCTGGTCCCTCCCTTACCCTGTAACTGGATAATAAAAGGAGAAGCAGCAGATTGATTAGCTCATCTTTCTGTCATTCTGCTCTTTCCCTCTAGCAGCATGCTCCTTGCACTTAAGCACCACTCTTTGGCTTCTTGCACTTTTTCTTCCTCTCCCAGTCTGACCTCTGCTATACAAGGATTACAAAGGTCTATAACAGGTCAAAATCAAAACACTGCTTTAATGCATTTAATGATGTATTAAAAAACACAAAGCTGCAATAATTTGTATATTTAATGTCTGCATGGAGTTTAGCTTTAACCTTTTTCTCATCTATTGTTGCATCTCAATGCTGTTGATAACAGTTGATAACAGTGTAAATTTGCTGTCCCCTCAAAATAACTCAATACACAGCCATTAATGCCCAGCGCTGGCAACAAAAGTGAGTACACCCCTAAGTGAAAATGTCCAAATTGGGCCCAATTAGCCATTTTCCCTCCCCGGTGTCATGTTACTCGTTAGTGTTACAAGGTCTCAGGTATGAATGGGGAGCAGGTATGTTAAATTTGTTGTTATCGCTCTCACTCTCTCATACTGGTCACTGGAAGTTCAACATGGCACCTCATGGCAAAGAAAAAAAATTTTTTTGCTCTACATGAAGTTGGCCTAGGCTATAAGAAGATTTCCAAGACCCTGAAACAGCTGCAGCACGGTGGCAAAGTCCATACAGCGGTTTAACAGGTTCTACTCAGAACAGGCCTTGCCATGGTCGACCAAAGCAGTTGAGTTCACGTGCTCAGCGTCATATCCAGAGGTTGAAGGGGTGGGGGTCAGCCTGTCAGTGCTCAGACCATACGCCGCACACTGCATCAAATTGGTCCGCATGGCTGTTGTCCCAGAAGGAAGCCTCTTCTAAAGATGATGCACAAGAAATCCTGCAAAAAGTTTGCTGAAGACAAGCAGACTAAGGACATGGATTACTGGAACCATGTCTTGTGGTCTGATGAGACCAAGATAAACGTATTTGGTTCAGATGGTGTCAACCATGTGTGGTGGCAACCAGGTGGAGAGTACAAAGACAAGTGTGTCTTGCCTACAGTCAAGCATGGTGGTGGGAGTGCCATGGTTTGGGGCTGCATGAATGCTTCCGGCACTGGGGAGCTACAGTTCATTGAGGAAACCATGAATGCCAACATGTACTGTGACATACTGAAGCAGAGCATTGAGCATCTGTGGGGCATCCTCAAACAGAAGGTGGAGGAGTGCAAGGTCTCTAACATCAACTAGCTCCATGATGTCGTCATGAAGTAGTGGAAGAGGACTCTGGTGGCAACCTGTGAAGCTCTGGTGAACTCCATGCCCAATAGGGTTAAGGTAGTGCTGGAAAATAATGGTGGCCACACAAAATATTGACAATTTGGGCCCAATTTGGACATTTTCACTTAGGGGTGTACTCACTTTTATTGCCAGTGGTTTAGACATTAATGGATGTGTGTTGAGTTATTTTGAGGGGACAGCAAATTTACACTGTTATTTAACCACTACAATACTAGGCACTTTCGCCCCCTTCCTTCCCAGACCAATTTTCAGCTTTCAGCGCTCTCGCACTTTCAATGACAATTGCGCGGTCATGCAATGCTGTACCCAAATGAAATTTTTATCATTTTGTTCGCACAAATAGAGCTTTAGTTTGGTGGTATTTATTCACGACTCCGTTTTTTATTTTTTGCGATATAAGCGATAAATTGCGGATATTTTGAAAAAAAAAAAACAATATTTTCTCCTTTCTTTTTTAAACGAAATCCAATAAAATCAAATTTTGTCATAAATTTAAGCCAAAATGTATTCTGCTACATGTTTTTAGTAAAAAAAATTCCGTTAAGTGTATAATAATTGATTCGCGTGATCACATATGTACACAAATGATCATGTACAGATGTGTGCAGGTTTTTTACTGGGACATATGTGGGGGACATGTGTTTTTATTATTTGGGGACATGTGTTTTTATTTGGGGACATGTGTGTTTTGGGGACATGTATGTTTTGGGGACATGTGTGGGGACATGTGTGTTTTACTGTGTTGGTGCACTGTTGTGGACACTAGACTGGTGATCAGTGAGTAAAAAAACAGCTAATACTCACTGATCACCAGCCGGCTGCAGCGATCCGCTCTCCTCTCCTCAGCGACGACTTCCGTGTGAGGAGAGGAGAGCCGATTGCCTAGCAACCGGCTGTTTGCTTACATCACATGACGGCTGTGATTGGACACGACCGTCATGTGATCAGGAGGGCCAATCACAGAGCCCTCCTGCCGTTCCGAGATGCGCCGTGTCCGGGTGACACGAGCGCATCGGGATCGCACCGCTGCGCGGGCACGCGCGCGCGATCCCCCTACTTCTGAAGGACGTTCGGGAATGTCTGATCAGAAGTAGGTGGCTCCCACCCGGCCGTTTATATACAGTGGCCGGGTGTGAAGTAGATAAGCTGTACACTCACTACTTTACATTGTAGCAAATTGTCATTTCTGCAGTGTTGTCACATGAAAAGATAGAATAAAATATTTACAAAAATGTGAGGGGTGTACTCACTTTTGTGAGACACTGTATATTGGCAGTTTGGCTTTAGTCTAGCAATGTTTCCAATAATAGCAAGTAGGATAACTGCTTTATTACCTGGCAGAATGACAAACGCACCACAATTACTATTTCACCCATTAGTCTGTGAGATTTGTCTGTGTACTGGAAACCAAATTTGTCAATGATACTGAAAAGATAAACTGGGAATCACTTGTTTTTTTTAGCCTGAAGTATAAGGACTTGAATTGAAAATAGAATTTCCTGACTTGGATTAGACTGCATTCACTGACATTTGCCCCACTATTATATTAAGTTGAAGACTACTTACACAATGGGGGAGATTTACTAAAACTAGTGCACCCAGAATTTGGTGCTGCAGTGCATATTAACATATCAGTTTACAGGTTTTCCATCTTAGCCTCTATTTGATCTGTAGCTGTCATGGTGCTGCACATGTGATCAGCTATAGCACCACCCCATTGATGGCTTGACAATTCAGTTGTGATGTGCGATAGAGTTGTCCATGCCACATACGTTGTCCATGCCAGTGGCTGTGCATTGGGTTCCCTGCAGCCAGTGTTGCCAACCGTCAGTATTTTTACTGGCAGCCAGTAAAAAACAGCCAATTTTCTCCTGCCAGTAAATGCCAGTAAAAAGAAAAGGTTGTCAGTAAAAAATATGGCTGTGACGCTCGGCCCGGAGCCAGCCGAGACCATACAAGTGCCTGCTACATAGTGTTCAGGCGGCTCTGGTGGAGGCGGTGCCTGAGCACCTCCAGTGATGTCATGGTGCAAGGGAGCCAAACAGAGCAGCCAGAGCCTTGTGTGTGGGTCTGTGGGATTTGAGCAAGGCAGGCCAGGAGCGGGACCATCAGTGCTGTTTGGACTGGAGGGACCACCTGGCTTGGAGAGAGACTGTCACTGTGACTCAGGAGGGGACGTGTCTTGTCTGTAATCTGTAATGCTGCTCACTGTGAGAGTTTATTTCATGTGTGTGCCGCCCATTCTAATTTCTTGCCCTCCTGAGTCCTGTCCCTGAGCTACTTACTATATCGAAAATAAAAAAAGAAATATGTATTTTGCCTTATTATCTACCTTAAATCACATTGATTATTATATATTGTACTTGTTTGTAGCCTAAATAGTGAAATTTGTACTTAAAACTGTAATTTTGTAACTTTTGGAAATGCCAGTAAAAACGTGGCTGTGCCAGTAAATTTTGGGTGTAGTGTCAGTAAATTTCAATCTGTTAGGTTGGCAACACTGCCTGCAGCTCCTACGACTGTGCAGTGGCGACCCTCCATGGGGACTTCTACACTTATGAACCTTTTAGTCTCCTAGTGAGTTGTTCTACTTATGACTTTATAATATTTTGTTCCAGTCTATATATTAAGAGGCGCTTGCCTTGTTCCTTTTGTTTTTACAATTCTAGAGTCTGCATCAGCTCTTGAGAAAAGCCAGCCTGTGTGTATTGACTATACTGTATTTTAACCTATTTATGATGGTTCCCCTGAACCATTAGCTTTATGCATTGAATTGTTTTTATCCCCTTACCATGGTTCTTCTGAATCTTGGACTTCATCCCATCTTTTTAGCCATTTCTTATCCATTTATTGTTAAACAGAAAAAAATGTAGAAGAAATCTGCGCTCGGAGAAAAGTGTATATGACCAGAGCAGCTAAACACTATGGCTCTAGATACCAAACCAAAACAGAAATATGTATAAAAAAGTGCAGCGCTCAAAAAATAAAGTAAGTGGGTACCTAACCTATGATGGTGAATGTAAATGACGTAAATCCGAATCAAAAATTGTGAATATATAAATACCAGTGCATGCGACAATATAAGTGCATAAAAAAATTAAATTAATAAAAAATTTATTGAATCCAGTGAACCACAAAAAATTAATTGCAGTGTGCAAATCAAACAAAATCCGTGTCAACAAATATTAAATATAAAGTGACAACCTAGAGGGGTATATTTTATACCCAGATCAATGAGTTATACACGTGCAAAATAATAATGCGTCTAAAGTTGCATGAAGTAAAAACCCCAAATGCAAAAATACAAAAGAGATTATCAAACAAAGTCCATAGTGCCTAATAACATTCGATGTTCTCCTACACAGTACACTTCTGAATGTGGTGGGGTTATCCTAAACGATGTAATGAGTTGACCACGCAGTTCCCATCAGGGGATATTAAAGTAAGAAAAGGAGGCTTACCAGATGCCTGGTCTTTAGTGCACGTATCTCATCAGCCGAGGTCCCAAGTGCAGGTGTCCCACCTCGTAGCGGAGCAGCTAGGCGATTCCCTGCCTGTTGAAGCGTGTGTCAGGATCCACCAGGTGTTTGTATACACCCTCTCAACAGTCCGGCCAAGGTCCCACAAGGATACCCAGAAGAGATACAAAAGACTCCGGATCGTGTAATATGATAAAGCAGGTGGTGCCTTTATTTTGGCTCAATACGTTCAATACATACTGGCAAATGGCATTAGAAGTTTAAAAGCATGTTGCTACGTAGTAGCAGAGAAAAAGATAAAAAAACTCCTGGCCTGGGAGTGTGTTGAGCAATCGCGCATGCGCAGAGCGTGTGGGCGTGGCTACCCGACGATCGTTTCGTCACAACGTGACGTCATCGTTGTGACGAAACGATCGTCGGGTAACCACGCCCACACGCTCTGCGCATGCGCGATCGCTCAACACACTCCCAGGCCAGGAGTTTTTTATCTTTTTCTCTGCTACTACGTAGCAACATGCTTTTAAACTTCTAATGCCATTTGCCAGTATGTATTGAACGTATTGAGCCAAAATAAAGGCACCACCTGCTTTATCATATTACACGATCCGGAGTCTTTTGTATCTCTTCTGGGTATCCTTGTGGGACCTTGGCCGGACTGTTGAGAGGGTGTATACAAACACCTGGTGGATCCTGACACACGCTTCAACAGGCAGGGAATCGCCTAGCTGCTCCGCTACGAGGTGGGACACCTGCACTTGGGACCTCGGCTGATGAGATACGTGCACTAAAGACCAGGCATCTGGTAAGCCTCCTTTTCTTACTTTAATATCCCCTGATGGGAACTGCGTGGTCAACTCATTACATCGTTTAGGATAACCCCACCACATTCAGAAGTGTACTGTGTAGGAGAACATCGAATGTTATTAGGCACTATGGACTTTGTTTGATAATCTCTTTTGTATTTTTGCATTTGGGGTTTCACTTCATGCAACTTTAGACGCATTATTATTTTGCACGTGTATAACTCATTGATCTGGGTATAAAATATACCCCTCTAGGTTGTCACTTTATATTTAATATTTGTTGACACGGATTTTGTTTGATTTGCACACTGCAATTAATTTTTTGTGGTTCACTGGATTCAATTAATTTTTTATTAATTTAATTTTTTTATGCACTTATATTGTCGCATGCACTGGTATTTATATATTCACAATTTTTGATTCGGATTTACGTCATTTACATTCACCATCATAGGTTAGGTACCCACTTACTTTATTTTTTGAGCGCTGCACTTTTTTATACATATTATCCATTTATTGTACCTGAGGTGCCTAATCATGTGCGTCTATTTTCTCTGGTACAGATGGGCTATGATTGGCCTTTGGTCCTGTTACCAACTGCCTGTACCATGTGATCACTGTGACCAAACACAACTAGCAACACAATTGCACACAATGGATGGCATCAACGGAAGCCATCCATTGTTTTCAATTGTCATGTGATATGCTGTGATTGGCAACAGCGATCATATGGTACAGGCAGCCGGTAACAAGACCACAGCCGGTAACAAATCACGTTGCAGCACGTGTAAGGCACAATCTGGGAGGATGCCATATAATGTCCAACCGGATTGACAAAAGCCCCGCCCGCCTGTCACTTTGCTATAGGTCTGGTGGGATCTGGTTTAAAAACTTTTTCCCAGGAGAAATAATGAGTCAGTGGTGCTCCAGTGGAACAGAGACAAGGAGAAAAAGAGGGGTAAAAGATACAATAGGTATAATACCCAGCTGTACGTTTATAAAAAGCATATACTCATATTCATAAGGTTGCTAGATACCTATCATAGAGGAAAGCAACCTATTTTAGCACATGTGGAGAATATGACTGTCTCCACGCAGAGTGTGGGTGGTCATTCTCAATGCTAGTCCAGGGTTTCTTGCACTTTGTCAGATTGTGATCGGATTTTTGGAACAATGGTAAAAAGGATGAGGCCCCACCAATGAGTGTGGTCATCAGAGGCACCCTATAAATAAAAGGAGCTTCCAAGTGAATTCTCAAGAAAGTTGGTATTTGTTGAACATAAAAACAGAACACCAACCTTCTTGAGGAACCCACTAGGAAGCACCTTTTATTTAGGGGGTGCCTCCACTGACCAAACATTGGTTCCATTTTGGGTCTCATCCTTTTGAAAATGCTAGCTGCCTGGCTATTGTGATGAACTACTGGTGGGGGTCACAGACCTGGAACAAATGTACATCTCAGAAAAGTCAAAGTGAAAAACGAAAAAGTCCTTATCTGCATACTTGGTCTAGATCAGTGAGGCAAATTTCTGTTTTGAGACAATTAGTGTTTGCAGCATGGGAAGTTATCATTGGTTAGTTCCAAGTTTTTATCAAATCTATATTTTTTTGTTTCAGGGTTCAAAAGGCTTTTTCTGTTCAATCAATCTCATAAAATGATAGATTGTTTTTTATTTTTTTTTAACAAATGGTTTATCCATTTTGTATGCTTGTCTATAATAAAATTGGATATAGATAATGTTGGAATACATGTATGCACTTTTCAGAACATGTACTTAGAGATCAAAGCTAATGCCTCCCCATGGTTCACCAACTATTCCGCAGAAGCACAGCTGACCACTGCATTATGCTATCTAGCGTTTTTTTTACTTAATACAGACCTTCTGACTTACAACTTCCACAGGAACGGGTGTGACTTTGCGCAATAATGGAAATTTACATTTCTGAAGGAAAAAGGACATCATTAACCATTCTCTCATATGGGCTGTGAGGTTCCCAATACATTATAAGATAACATAACCATGAATCTATCGTATTAAAACGGTTACAAGTTGAATAGTGTTTTTAAGACTTTACACAAAAGACAGGGCTGAATAGTGTTTCAGGTAAAATATTTGGTTCTACAATAATTTGTTTCTGAGGTCACAATTTTGGAGAACTTACAGATAATGAATGCGCTAAGAGCTTGTTGTGTCTGTACAGATAATGATGTTTATAAGATATTCATTCGCTTGTAAAAGCAGGAACTAGTACAATAGATCTGAGAGGTGTGAGGCAGTAATTTTAGATATTTTTTGTAACAGCATGTGACACTGACTAACAGACCACAATAACAGAACTTGAAATGCACAAGCTTGTTAAATTGTATGTCCTGGCATTACCTAAATGTATCCCCAAACCTCCCTTGTCCACTGTAGAGCTTGTTCCAATGTTAGCGTTTCTTTCACCTTGTTCCTGTTCCTATTGATCAGTTGTTATTGATGTAGGCACAGCCTCAGAACTACATCTCTCAAGGGCACAGTCCCTACACACAGTGGGGTGAATTCAATAAAGCTGCTGTGCCACTTTTCTGGCTTTACGTGTAATCCCTCTTGCTGATGTATTGCCCTAAATTCTTGAAGGATTTGTGACAGTTTTGGTTATGACAATGACTCATACACCAAATTCAGGTAGTTGTACAATGCGCCACTTTTACTTTGTGGCCCAATAAATGCACCATATTCAAAATAAAATACCAAGAGTTTGAATTTTACAAAAGTGGAACTAATTAAGACCAACTCTGTTTTCGTGTACAGAGATTAAATTTGGAACAAACAGAATTTGCATCCTCGTACACACGGTCAGACATTCCGACCACAAAATCCGTCTGATTTTTTCCACCAGATTTTGTCCGAAACTTGTGTTGCACACACACGGTCGGACAACGTTGTCGGAAAATCCGATCGTTCCGAACGAGGTGATGTACAACACGTACGACGGGACTATGTAGAGGCCAGTAGCCAATAGCTTTCGTCTCCAAATTTCTTCTGAGCATGCGTGGCACTTTGTGCATCGGAATTCTCTACACGCGATCGGAAAAAGTCTGATCGGATTTTGTTGTCGGAAAATATTAGATCCTGCTCTCAAATTTTTTCAGACGGAAATTCAGATGTAAAAAGCCCGTTAGAGCCCACACACGATCGGATTTTCAGACAACATAATCCGATCAGACTTTCTCCATCGGAATATCCGACCGTGTGTATGGGCATTAAAGTGCGCAACATGCACCAATTCAAGTACAAATTGTAGACAGGTGTATGAATTTGGCACATGCTATAGCAATTTTAGAACGCATGAGAGACACTTTAGCAAAATCTGTCTGCACCAGTCTTTATGATTTTCAGGGAGTGTGTGGACAGGGTCTTGGGAGTCAAATAATCATTATTTGCTGGGAAAAATATCAATGTGTACACATGGTGTGGGACAAATGTGTGCTGACAACACTGGTTAGAATATCAGAGCAACAAAGGCACTGTCACTGGAATTCATAAAGGGTGGTGCAGACAGATTTAGCGAAAGTGTCTCTCATGTGTTCTAAAAGTGTTATAGCATGCGCCAAATTCATTTACCTGTCTAGAACTTGTACTTGGTACATGTTGCACCACTTTTAGAATGCACACAAGATACTTTTGCAAAATCTGTCTGTACCAGGTTCGCTCTCTGTACGCCACAAAAGAGTTGATCTTATTTAGCGCCACTTTTGTAAGACACAAACTGTCAATATTTTATTTTTAATTTTATTTATTTTTAATTTGGCACATTCATTGATCCACAATATAAAAGAACCACCTTAGCATCTTAGAACCACCTGAATTTGGTGCACAAGTCACGGTCAAAGACAAAAATTTTGCAAATTTGGCACAATATATTAACAAGAGGGATGAACACCACAATAGTGGTGTAGCAGCTTTTTTTAATTCCCTCTGTGTTGTCAACCCAAACAGCAAGTTAGGAGCACATTGGATTTCTGGCAGATCAAAAGGTAATTTTCTGTACGTGAAAAGTTTTCTTTTTAAAAAGGGAGATGTAATACATATTTTATTTTTTTGCTCTGACACTTTAGAGTCTATCTATATGCAAATTTAATTCAATTAGAAAAATGTTTACATCTTGATTGAACATTTGTGTGAATCTTAGGTGAAAACAGTCGTGACTCGCCCTATTTAAATCTCAGTGTCTGTGGTGGATAAGGTATTTAATAATCTCTTTATCAAAATAACTTAAAACTTATCTTTAAACTTTTTAGTATGCTCAGCATTCACTTACAGAACACGTTAAATTTAGATGTTGAGTGCATACCTTTGTCCCATGGACAACTGGATGAACATTACTTTTATATACTCAACTTGGGGGTCACCTGAAGGCGCACCAGAAGTGATGACATTTGTTTAAAAATATTTATAAAAATTTACTGAGGCCTCATTTAAATTTGATCAGCATTTGCTACTGTGCCCCCCCCCCCCCCCCCCCATTACTCTCTCTTAAGCTGCAAGGGCAGTAGAGGGGTTGTACACACACTGCACCAGTGAGGATGTACATAACGGTGCAGCAAAAATTACTCCCCCCCACCCGTCACGCTTGGCAGGCAGTACTGCCCACTGAGCACGAACCATGCATCTGAATGGGGCTTTGCCACAACCGCCCCACAATTGCATACAATGCATGTGTTTGTAGTGCAATAATGTCTTTAGGTCTAAAAACAGGTGACATAATGTGCCTATAAAACGCCCTTTGAAACGCAATCAATTGCAGATGTTTTGAGGTCCTTCTTACCCTCTAAATTTTGGATTGAAGCAAATTAACTTTATTGTTTATTGAACTTAATATGGAATACAGCTGATTGAATAACAATGGAAATGTTAAAACAGTGTAACAGGTTATTAATATAAATATTCCAGGTTGCTGGCAAGTAATCATAGAATTTCAGATATCTGTTAACAGGCAAAGTTTGTCCAAAATGAAAGCTACTTCATTTTTTGGTTGCACTAGACTTTTTCTGATATCTTTCTCCAACACTGTCTGGAACCATCAACAATGACTCATCTGCATGGCATTGGTTGACAGGGCATCCCCAGTTTTTGTGCTGTGAGAGGTTTCATCCAAGGGCTCCATATAGACCAGCCCTACCCTGCTGTGCCTGTTGGCATGATCAAACCATGAATGCACTTGGTCCATGAGTGTTGTTTCTTATAGAGGAGCCAAAGCAAAGGGCTATAAGACGGGCTGTAGCACAGCCAAAACTGATAGTCCCTTTTATCTACAAAACATGGGAACATTTTCCCCTGGGCAACCTCTCTGAGAGGAACATTTACAGTCTCACGCGATTTGTTAACACTAATATAATAGCACTAGTGCATCCTCTCAGCCATCCTATCTATACTGACAAAATGTATATAGTACACTTGAACCTGTTTATTGAGTGCTCACCTCTGTTGTTTCCTGCATCTGTGGAATGCTTTAGAACAATATAAGTTGTGCTTGCTATAAATCAGTAATTTTTCCATCTACCATGAGTACATTAGTTATTTGATTAATATACACTTTATACATTATGGCCATTACAGAAGCAATAAAGACTTAGTTTTTTGTGGCTTTTCTGAAAATAAATCTTAGTAAAGCCACCAAGTCAAGTTCTGAATTTATGTAATAGAAATAATAAACTGTTATTATAAAAAATGTATTTCCATTAAATTACTTGTTTGCAGTAATGTGATGGCACTAATGAATTTCTCATGCAGGCCTTTATATATTCAGAATCAGGATACCTCAGGCATGCTACAGTGGCTAATTCTCTACAGGTGATCTGTAAGGGAGAAGCTGTGTCTTACAAAAATGAACATATTGGGCCTCATTTACTAAAGATTCTAATTTACTATACCCTCATGGACACAAATGCACACACTACAAAGACGTTGGTTTGCTATTTAGCTTGTGCTCCAGCAAGCAAGTGTATGCCAGCTGACCTGTGGTGTCTAAAATAACATTTTCATTTTCTGTAATGTTTCTGTCTGTTAATGCCTGTTAGTGATTTTTTTTTTTTTCAAATAAATTTTTATTAAGTTTGAATAAACAGTGCAAATAATGACAACAGTACAGTCACCCGCATACATTGCGTAGTGTTCCGATTAGTGAGGTACAGAGTAAATAAGTGGAATATCTGGCAACCTATACAAGCAAGTACAGAAGTAATGGTAGGGATTATAGCCTTGATATCAAGAAAACAGCAAGAGTTGTTTAGTAAGTAGAGTTGAAAATGGGGAGTATATATGCAAAGGTGGATAAGTTATGTAACGTGGCTGAGTGTCGTTGAAGTAGTGAACGCCTCATCAGTAACCCAGAAGGAAGGGAACAATATCGTGAACATAGAGTTCAGAGAACTATTATGTCGTCTAGATCTTTTTCTCCCAAATGTGAGCTGGTCGAAAATGACGTGATATACTAGGCACTAGCCAGGGGGCCCATGTTGTCTATAGGTAGTCATTAGAAGAAAGTAGGCGAGCCATTAGATGTCTCTATTAAGAACCTAAAGAGTTATAATTAGGGATTACAAGGATTTAAAGTAGGTCAGCCTCGGACTCTTAAATATTATGGGGTAGAGGTAGCAATGTCCGAACAGTGTCTACATTTAGTAGGCGTGAGTGTAGCACAATAGTGGGCATCAATCCGGAGGGGTGGGGGGTGGGGTAGAAGGTGGAGGTGGAGGGTTGTGGTGTGTTAGTTTGAAGTGTTTCCAGCATGCCCATGTTTGTGCATGGGAGGTGGAATCGTCCCTGGCTTGGTGGATTAGATCCTCCATTTCTTCGATCCTATCGACCCTTCGGATCCATTCATTGACAGTGGGAGGAGTGGTATTTCTCCAATGTACAGGGATACACAGATTGGCTGCATTAACTAAGTGTATTGTTAGGGACTTCTTATAAGAGCGAACTGGGGCGGAGGTGTGATGTAGCAGGAATCGGGCGGGTGTAAGTTGGATGCCGTAGGTAGTAATCTTAAAGATAAGGGACCGAATTTCCTCCCAGAAGGAATGGAGTAAATGGCAATCCCACCACACATGTAACAATGTGCCTATGTCGTTGTTACATCTCCAGCATGTGGGGGGAAGGCCTGGGTGGTATTTATGAATCCGTTCAGGAGTTCTGTACCACCTGGAGAATAATTTATATCTGTTTTCCTGAACGGACACATTAACAGAGCCTTTATGCATGAGCGTGTAAATGTTTTCCCAGTCTCCAGGGGATAGGTCAATATTGAGTTCAGATTCCCATAATCTAACTAGTTTGTCAGATTTGAAGTCGTGATTCGAGAATAATAGGGCATATAGTTGAGATATCACGTGTTGTTGGGGTCCCTCTTGTGAGCATAGAGATTCAAATGGCGTGTAATCGGAATGCCAAGGTACCTTAGGTTTGTGAGTTTGGAGGAAATGCCTTATTTGTAGATATTTAAAGAAAGGTATCTGGAATTCCGGAAAGGTGGAGGATATGTCCCTGTGTGATAATAGTTGACCATTTGCAAACAATAGTTTAGCTCTCAAGTCTCTATCTGATGCAGGCAGTGTTGGGTCACGCCTAAGGACATTCGGCGGGAATTCAGGATTGTTGGTTAAAGGAGTCCTGGGACCCGGGGCGTTTAATATGTTGGAGCGTACGTTTGCTGTGTGAGAGTATTGCAGTGTGGCGCCAATCAGAGGGTGGAGTTTGGCCTGTTTGGGGACGTGTGAGGGGTGTAACCATGGGAGGTGGGATAAGGGGAGATGAGTAAATTCTTGTTCTATGTTAACCCAATTTTTGTGAGTACCACGTGAGTGCCAATCAACTATTCTGGTTAGGTGACAGGACCAATGATATTTTACAATGTCTGGAAGGCCCAGGCCACCTTTCGACTTCGGTAGCGTCAATCTCTCCCAGCTAAGTCTGGGTGTGTTGTAAGACCACACAAAGCGTCTGCACATGTTTTTGTAAGATATGTAAAAAGAAGGTGGGAGCCTAATTGGTATCGCTTGTAATAGGTACAGGAGTCTGGGTAATACATTCATCTTTAGTATGGCTATTCTGCCGAACCAAGAGAAGGATCTATGGTGCCAGTTTAGTAGATCGGATTGGATGGATTGGAGTATATGTTGGAAATTTAGAGTGTATAGGTCCGGGAGTTTGGTGGGAATTTTAATGCCTAGGTATGTGATAGCGTGTGGTTCCCATGTGAATGGGAAATTGAGTGTACATTGGGCAACTAGAGTGGGAGGGAGGGAAATGTTAAGTGCATGAGATTTGGAGAAGTTGATCTGGAGGTTAGAGAGAGTTTTGAATAGAGTAAAGTCTTTAAGGAGGTTAGGTATAGTAAGTAATGGGTCGGATAGAAAGAGGAGAATATCGTCGGCATACGCCGCTACTTTATATTGCTTTTGTTTGATTGTCACGCCCTTGATATCTGGGTTACTCTTGAGTTTCCGGAGAAAAGGTTCCATTGTCAATATGAAAAGCAGGGGAGACAAAGGACACCCCTGGCGAGTACCGTTGGAGACCGAGAAGGCGCTCGACAGGTGGCCGTTGACTCTAAGCTTGGCAGTTGGGGAGGAATACAGTGCTAAAATCATTTGGAGCATAGAGGGAGGTATACCCACTGCCTGGAGTGTTGCTTCCATGAAGTCCCAAGCCACTCTGTCGAACGCCTTCTCGGCGTCCAAGGACAGGAAAAAACCGTTAGTAGAGGGGGAAGTCAGCCAGTGGTGTATGTTGATCGCCTTCGTGGTGTTGTCTCTGGCTTCCCTGCCGGAGACAAACCCCACTTGGTCAAGACTGATTAGTTTGGGAATAAGGGGTTGTAGTCGATTGGCAAGTATCTTTGCATATAGCTTGACGTCTACATTAAGTAGAGAGATGGGTCTATAATTTGTAACCAGGGTAGGGTCTTTATTGGGTTTTGGCAATAGAGTAATATGGGCTTCTAGGATATCTCTAGTCGTTGATGAGTTTGACGGAGTATTATTAAAGGCAGTGAGAAAATGAGGAAGTAAGGTGTCGGGAAATGACTTATAATAGTAGGTGGTGAGGCCGTCTGGGCCAGGGCTCTTACCAGGCTTCAGTTGCTTTAGGGCAACCATCGTTTCTGCCATAGTTAATGGTGAGGTCAGGGTTTCTGAATCCTCTGAACTCAGGGGTTCCGGGGCGTATTGTTGTAAAAAGGATCTTATCATTTCCTGACGGTTGGGATCTGTACTAGGTGGATGGGAGACTGGTAGGTTATATAATTTGGAGAAATATTGTACAAATTGTTGGGCGATATCTTCTGTTTTGGTCAAGGATGTACCTGAGGGGGTTTTAAGTAGGTGGATGGTGTGGGAGACCCTTTTGGCTTGTAGAGATCTAGCTAGCATTCTACCCGATTTGTTGCTGAATTCATAGAACAGCTTGTGTGTTAGGGAATATTTCCGACGTAGTGATCTGTTTAATTCATTGAGAAGTTACTCTCTTGCCTGGGTTAGTTCTGATAAAATAGCCAATGCTCTGGATGCCTTATGTGTTCTTTCTAGTGTTCGTACACGTTGAGTAAGGTTTTCAACGTGTGCTTTCTGTGTTTTGGCTCGGGTTGCAGCTAAGGAGATAAAGTGTCCTCTCATAACGCATTTATGTGCTGCCCAGATAGTAGTCGGATCGGAGTCAGCCTGAACGTTATCCAAAAAGTAATGGGTGAGGTGAGATGTCATCTGTTGGAGTGTAGCTGGGTCTGAGAGCAAGGAACTGTCTAAGCGCCAGATGCGAGACTTGCTAGCTGTGTGAGGCAAAGAGATTGTTATGGTGATCGGGGAATGGTCTGACAGTACCATAGGTTCTATAGTAGCTTTCGTGAGAAGCGAAAGGCCGGGTTGGGATATGAAAAAATAATCCAGTCTGGAATATCTATTGTGGGGGGCAGAATAGAAAGTATAGTCTTTAGTGGTGGGGTATAAAGTGCGCCATGCATCATGCAATAGAAGGTTATGTAATTCTAATTTAATTGCCCTAAGGGCCTTGTGAGTGAGTGTAGAATTGCCAGTAGAGGAGTCTAGATTCGGGCATAAAGTAACGTTAAAGTCTCCACCAACGAGGAGTGTACCGGATTGGAATTCGGTCAATAAGTTAAGAGTGGTGCGGAAGAAAGGCACTTGATGTGAATTCGGTGCGTAGAGGTTAGCGATGGTAATTGGCTTATTATGCAATGTGCCTTTTAGGAAGAGAAATCTCCCTTTCGGGTCCGATTTTGTGGTTATGTTTTGGAGAGGACAGTGGCGTGATATAAGTATGGAAACGCCTTTGGATTTGGCGTCATCATTCGTTGCATGGAATGCTAAGGGAAAATGCTTGTTGTGTAATTTCGGAATCAAGTCTGATCTGAAGTGAGTTTCCTGTATCAATGCGATGTGAGTTCTAGATTTGTGAAGAGTAGCCAGTAGCTGAGCGCGTTTTTCAGGCGTATTGAGGCCTTGGATGTTAATAGAGTGTAGCCTGTTAGTGATTTTACTCATGCATACTAATATCATTAAATGTGATGTAAAAAAAAAAAAAAAAACAGTAAATGTAAAAAAGCCATAATGCATGCTGTTAACACAGAGCATGTTTTCATACCCTCCACTTGAAAAGGTGGTTCCAATGAAAATACCCATACATTTGCTGCATTTTTTGCTATGACAGCATGGCATAGGGTTTATTTTTGACCATCTGCTTGGGTTGGCATATGAGCATTTGAATGCTTAATGAGTTGGTCACATTCGTTTTTATTTTATTTTCATTTGCAGGTAAAATATTGAGACCTTAGTGCACCTTCTCAGAGCAGATGGTACCAAAGCAGCATTATTTGTATAATCAGCATGCACAGCAAACTAACACTACACTGTACGCATTAAACACTATCAATTTGCTAATTCAAGCCCACAACGCAAGTGAACCATAATGACTTATTCCTGCTCTTGTTCATTCTCTTTAATATACTGCATTAGGCCTGTAGGATGTATTTTAAATGACTCTGGTAAAAAAATAAAAAAATTCCCTTAAAAGCGGATCTTCATCCTCTTAATTAAATTCCCTCCACTCCACCCCTCCTCCCATCCCATACATGAATAGCGCTGTTTTTAAAAAAACAATATTTTAAAAAAAAGTGTTTGGACTCCCCCCCATGCACATCATCTTCCTAGTAGGCAAATGATGTGGACAGTGCCCACTGTGCCTCCTAGGATATGCACATCACATATCCCAAGAGGCATAATGTATGATTAACGTAATGTATGAGGTGCATCATTGGGAGGCCTGCCCGCTGAAGCCAGAAGAGCTGGCAGGTCTCAGTGATGTCAGAAACAACGGCGTGAGACTGAGCGGTGGCAAGGGATAAGAGGATCTCAGAGGGACAACACTGGATAAATGGGGGTAAAAGAGAAAACAATAGATAGGGGTTTGGTGAAGATCCCCTTTAATCATCACTCTGTAAATCTTTCAGCTTTGAGTTTGTGGAAAGTGCCACACCAAAACATAAATTTGGTAAATGAGTAACAGTCATGCAATATACTGTACTTTTTTCTTTATTTTTTTCCAATATATTTGTTTATTCTTCAGGGATTGTTTGAAAGTATAACTGTATATTTTATTACCACTTCTTTGAAACAGCACGTGCCATTAAAACACACTGTTAAAGGGGTTGTAAACCCTCATGTTTTTTCACCTTAATGCATCCTATGCATTAAGGTGAAAAAACTTCTGACACTGACCAGCCCCCCCCCCCCCCCGTTTTACTCACCTGAGGCTTTCGTTCCCTCGGCAGAGATGCGCTCTTTCTCTCTGCCCGGGGTTCTCAGTTCTTCATTGGATAGATTGATAGCAGCGCAGCCATTGACTCCCGCTGCTGTCAATCAAATCCAAGGGGGCAGGTCCGAGTCCAGCATTCTGTGTCTATGCACGCAAATGCTGGACTCGGGAGCGTGCCAGCAAGGTCCCCCTCGGGAGAGCGCTTCTCCCAGAGGGTTTACTGATGCGAGGAGGAGCTGCGAGCGCTGCCGGGGGACCCCAGAAGACGATGATTGGGGCCACACTGTGCAAAACGAACTGCACAGTGGAGGTAAGTATGATATGTTAAAATGTCTTTGGTATTGCTAATGGTATGGTATTAAAACAACAATGAAAATACCACATTTTGTTTGTTACTGTATATTAAAACCTAGTGCCTTCAGTGTCCAAAATTATAAATGGTGATTTCTATACCGCAGTGACGTCCTTTGATCATTAGAGAAACAGATCACAAATTACTGGAAGCAGTCAGCACCAGCATACAGTATGTGCAGGTTAGCCTTGCCCATCCCTTGTGATTACAGACATTCAGCTGTGAGTAGCAAATTGCTTTTTACAATTATATTTGCAGACTGCAGAAAGTGGCAAAGTGGCATTCTTGGATAATAAAAAAGAATGTTTTAAAAGTACAGTTATTCTTATAAAGAGCCTTATGACTAAGCGCAACACAATGAAATGCCTCAATGATTTTGATTGCTGCTTTATCTGCTGTTTGAAATAAAACCTCTGGGTACTTCTTTTAAGGACTCTATTAGGTATATATAATAACATAACTACACCTTTATTCTCAATGCAGCACACCACAATGGTGTAGTTGTTCACATCTAAATGTTGTGGTGTCCAAAAATGCAACTATACATATTACTTACCATGTATACACCTAACATATATATTATATATGTATATACATATACCCGGAGGTGCAGAGTCTAGGTGACTGCTGGTCTTCATCAGAATACCTGATGGTGGAGATTTGCCAGAACTCTAGTGGTCACAGTTTACTTTGCTTTCACAGCTCATAGCACCATGTAGGAAGCTGGAACAGTACTGCTATGGTGTGGAAACTGTAAACACAAAATAGTAGCCAGAGCTAGGCAGATGTTGTGAACAAGAAGCAGGCAAGGGAGGTCAGGTTAAAGTAGAGGCTGTGGTAAGGAGGCAGGCAAGCTAATTAACCAGTCAATCCAGGGCAGTGATCCAACAGGAAATTAGTAGTGTAATATAGCTCTGTGATGGAACGCTTGGCACCTTGCTTGGGTGCTTCCACCAAACAGTGCCTCCTGCCCTCCAAATCGTTCCAACAGACCAAGAGCTAATACCAGCCCTTTTACCCCAAGCATCGTACACAGACAAGGTGTTGAGGTAGAACCAAAGGAATGACTAAATATTGAACAGAAATACAGGTTTTTATACACTTCAAAAGTAGGTCAATCACCACATGAACAATAAAACCAAATATTTACACAAAACATTACCCAAGGGTTAGATAGCGAGCTAAAGTTGATTTAAGGCTAATCCCATCATAAGAACCTTCAAGAGTTAGTCAAATTAGCCAACAGACATAAACAATATTAAGGGAAAAAATCGCGCTCATAGAGTCTATGTATAGGATTGAGGATATAATTCACTCCAAAAAAGTCTCTTTTAGTGGAAATATCTCTCAAACATTGGCTTGTTCTATGAAAAGTGACCTTCCACACGTTGCTTTATATACTCATGGAGGATATGCTTACCAGAAGTAAGCCATAGATCAGCATATGGCTTTAACCCAGCCTGGGTTGATGATTCGTTGGTTATGGATTGTGGCGAAGCAATACCAAATAACTCCTTCTCTTTCTCAGGTGTACTCATAGAGCATAATTAGCAATCACCGGAAAAACAAAAGATATCCATAGCATAATACTGATAGACTATATATGGTAAAAACCAGTGAGTGAAGGGTTAACGAGTGGGGAAAGTGTCCAATTAGGTATGAACAGACACCCGTGATCACAAATGAATTTGAGTGACCAAAAGACACCACCACCACATGAAAGACCTTATTACCAGATAATCAATTGTTATGCACACAGACAAGAAAATCCTTCTTTTGAATATTTCCACTTTTAAATAAACCGCCACAAGTGAAGTTGGATACGCAATATGTCCAGATCATAGGTAACCACCATAAGAAGTGCCTCCTTACCAAGCAGTGAAATGACAATCAGCAATGAGAATCAAACAGCAGGCAGTCAGATGCACACTCCTTATAAGATGTCCCCTTACCGCATAGCACAGTTTCAAAGAGCCAGATACAGCAAACACAGATTCATGAGACCACGCACAGATCGATGGCAGCGATTTTTCAGCAGATAGCCAAGAGAAAAAATATTCGTACCATAGCGTTATACTGCATTAAAAGTTTTATTCAAAACATAAAAAGTTTGCACTTACAAACTGACAAAATTAAAACAGCAGATTCCAAAAAGTTGTAGAGCCGGCCGGCTACAAACGAACAGACACTCCCGTCCTTCTTTGCGTGGTGACGTCAGCACGTGTACCTTCAGACGCGTTTTATTATAATTAACATTATCAATGAGGAGCGGGCAGCGTGCTGTGTCACCACCTTATATAGAGCTACCCTTGATCTGAATCATGGATGTGAAGCTCCAAGCGCCATCTTAGTTATGGGCAATCATTATATGTTGTCTATGGAGGACCTCTGGCGGATGTCCCATTCTCACTGGGAACAAAAAACTCCATGTATATTGAGGTCAATAATTAACTTCCTGGGTGAATTGAGGCAACTTTATTGAGACTCAATGTCTACGGACATTCCTACATGTTATCTATGAGGGACTTCCAACGATCTTTTCATTTACACCAGGAAGTTCCTATTTAAAGGGGTCAGTGTCCAACTTCCCAAATTAGCTGGGCCAACTTTATTGAAACTCAACATTAATGACAAATTGGAAACCACCCCGTATATCTACTTAATAATCATTGTGATTAATACCTGTGAATTATAAGCCCGCAATCCTACGGGAAAAATATAACAAAGAGAGTGAGGATAATTATTTTAAAAGTGAAAATCCTTATAAAAGGAGATTATTGAAATATGAGCCCGCGTTACTACAGTACTGCGGGAAAATAGTGAAAAAGTGAAGTGAATAATTCAAAAGTGAAAAATCCTTATGTAAAAGAAATAAATTAAAAAAGGGGTTTTAAAAAGAAATGATTAATTTTCAAGTTAATCCCCTCTATATTGGTGAATTAATATTACTGTAAATATAGGGGCATAGTGATTAAACATATATGTCCACCTTATTGATATATTTATTTGTGTATATTAATTTTATTAAATATAATAAAATTAGAATTGAAAGTATATATAAAAATTAAAAATATATATGTGTTTACTCTAAACAATTATACCGTGTACGTGTATAAACAATTATATCGTGTGTGTGTATAAACACTTCACACTGTACTCGCATAACAATGTGACCTATGTGATATTATATGTAAAATACACATGCTGGGCACCATAGAAAGGTTCCTATCGAATATTTCTATACTTTGCATTATATAAGCATATATACATAGTTCGATCAAGTGTATATATGTGTATGTGTATGCATTATATAAGCATATATACATAATTCGGTCAAGTGTATATATGTGTATGGGGGATGGTTAGTTATAACCTGTGCCGATGTTATAAGAGATACACATACATGGCTCAGATCAAGTTTACAAATCAAAGGCAAAAAAAAAAAGAGAATAAACATAGACATAAACAATAGGTGATTCAATTAACTCAAATAATAATGGGAATGCACATCTAGGAGGCACACAATGGGAGAGACACACATAACATAAACAGTCATCCCACCCCACCACAGACTCTCCGACACCTGTCTACAACAGTCTATGAGACCAACTCATACAATGTTCCAGCAGTTTGATGCAGTGGAATTCATTTATCTTCATGGATTTCTTGAGAGAAGTGAAGGAATCTCTCCAACACAGTCTGCAGGAGGGCCACTATATTTCTTCTGACCATTAACCTGTACAAGATCAATTTTACACCTTTCCATCCACACCAGAAGGGAAGCGTTATTGTCCTTATTCATAGAAATAATCCAAGCCTCGCTCTCAGTGTTCATCATGTTATTGTCCATCAATCGAGAATGATCTGCTCTTTCCCTGGGCCATAATCAGTGGGTAGGAGGCTTGCCCCAGTCCTCTCCCAAAACCTCTGTCCTAATTGGGTCTGTCCCAAGCTCTTTTGCACAAAGTAGGGTAGCAGGCAAGAAGACACAGCACCAGCCACTTCCAGGGCTGGAGATTTAATATTCTTTGGTCAGAGCAAATACCCAGGGTTAATTTAGGGAACTTCAAGCACTAATGAAAGTGCTGGCAGGGATTCTGTGAGCACCATTGGAAGTCCTGGTAGGGATTCTGCAGACAGCTTTGGAAGTCCTATCAGGGATTTTGCAAGCACCATTTGAGGTCATGGCAAAGATTTTAAAAGCATTATTGAACGTCCCAGCAGGGATACTGAGAGAAAGGGTTCTGGAAGTCCTGGTAAGGATTCTGTGAATACCGTAAAACATATTTGTTGGTACCCTTCCATAAAATTATTTTCTCTAACATAAATTGAAATAAAGGTGAGGCTTTGCTTTTGATTTTGTATTGTAAACAAGAAAGAAAGTGAAAATGGCATGGACAAAAGTGCTGAAAACCTTAAAGAGGTTGTAAACCCCCCCCCCCCCCCAAAAAAAAAAAAAAAAAACTGTAAGACAAAGGCATAATGAGCTAGTATGCATCTCAGATGCACTTTTTATTCCTAATTCAGTGGCATACAAAAGGCATGCAGGTATACAATAGACAATTGCCTTAAATTTCAGAAATGAGAAGCAGAGTACCAGCAAAAATTTAATATACAGGATGCCATGGTTTGTCCAGGATGGGAGCTATAAAGGGAAGCGGGACCTTTTTTTAGTACTCAGAGGTTCTCACCCATGGAGGATGAGGGGTTCTGAGGTAGCCCAGTCAAAAATGAGAAGATTGATTTCTTGGTAACTCCTCATTTGAGACCTGAAATTCAGAGACTCAGAGAGACTTTGGATGGGAAAGAGCCTCCAAACCCTCATTACAAGGACTTTAGTCCCAAAAGGGTTAACCCATCTGCATAAGTCCAGAAAGGGAACAAAAAAAGCCAGCAGGTGTCTGTGAGGTAGAGGGGGTTGTGCACTGAAGTAAGAATCACTATGTCTTTTTAATACTACATTAAGTTAAGTAAATGTGAGAGGTTATTGCCCTACTTGGCATGCCTAATAAAGAATCCCCATCTAATATATTTAATTTACTTCTGTTTTTCAACCCTGGACTAGTAACAGGGTAGCTAGAACCCGACCTGTTTCCATGGGTAATGTATTTGAGCATAGTTTCTTTGTAGTGGTTGCTATTGTATGTTTGGATACTGTAATACTGATTTAATATGCTGAGTGACACATCTTGGCTGTGCTAAAATGATTACAATACTCACTGTCATTTTACATATTCAGACACGTTTTCTATAACTGTCATTGTTCTGACAAATTGAAGTTTTGATATAACCCAATAACAGGATCCACTTGTACTCAGCACTTACAAAGTATCAATTCACATTTACAGCAGTTTTAGTTAAATATAACATTAGACATGAAGAGCTCTACAAGAATGTCCTTGCAATAGTACAGTAATACAAACCAAAATTGCTTTAGAAATCACTGCTTCAATAAAGAAGAGAATGTACACGCTATAAAGTCTAAACAACAGTATATAAGAAATTGTAATCTTTTGTTTTCCTGCTTAGCAATAAGGGACAATGAAAGCTAAAGACCAACGTTCAATAATACTGATAACACTTGCATATTAGCTTAATAAATTGAGAAAATGCTAATTTCATTTGAAAAGTTTAATATTAGTTAAACTATATAGACTAGTGTATTTTATTAACTTGACAATCTATGTAACTATGTTTGTGGATTGAACACTTTTAGGAGAAAATTACTATGGATAGCAAATGGAGTTAAACACACAAATTTTCAGCATAGCATCCCCTGTAACAATGTGTGTTTATACAGACTGCCAAAGTAAAAGAAGTTTAAATGTCCCTGTTAGATTGGTAGTCAGTGTGAATTCCACTTTTACATTGGTGGTCATTGCAAATTCCTCCATCACATACAGTATCTTACAGAAGTGAGTACACCCCTCACATTTTTGTAAATATTTGATTATATCTTTTCATGTGACAACACTGAAGAAATGACGCTTTGCTACAATTTAAAGTAGTGAGTGTACAGCTTGTATAACAATGTCAATTTGCTGTCCCCTCAACATAACTCAACAAACATCCATTAATGTCTAAACCGCTGGCAACAAAAGTGAGTACACCCCTAAGTGAAAATGTCCAAATTGGGCCTAAAGTGTCAATACTTTGTGTGGCCACCATTATTTTCCAGCACTGCCTTAACCCTCTTGGGCATGGAGTTCACCACAGCTTCACAGGTTGCCACTGGAATCCTCTTCCACGCCTCCATGATGACATCACGGAGCTGGTGGATGTTAGAGACCTTGCGCTCTTCCACTTTCTGTTTGAGGATGTCCCACAGATGCTCAATAGGGTTTAGGTCTGGAGACATGCTTGGCCAGTCCATCACCTTTACCCTCAGCTTCTTTAGCAAGGCAGTGGTCACCTTGGAGGTGTTTTTGGGGTCGTTATCATGTTGGAATACAGCCCTGTAGCCCAGTCTCCGAAGAGAGGGGATCAGTATGTTACAGCACATGTTGGCATTAATGGTTCGCTTAATGAACTGTAGCTCCCTAGTGCCGGCAGCACTCATGCAGCCCCAGACCATGACACTCCCACCACCATGCTTGACTGTAGACAAGACACACTTGACTTTGTACTGATCACCTGGTTGCCGCCACACACTCTTGACACCATCTGAACCAAGTAAGTTTATCTTGGTCTCATCAGACCACAGGACATGGTTCCAGTAATCCATGTCCTTAGTCTGCTTGTCTTCAGCAAACTGTTTGCAAACTTTCTTGTGCAGTATCTTTAGAAGAGGCTTCCTTTTGGGACGACAGCCATGCAGACCAATTTGATGCAGCGTGCGGCATGTTGTCTGAGCACTGACAGGCTGACCCCCCACCCCTTCAACCTCTGCAGCAATGCTGGCAGCACTCATATGTCTATTTCCCGAAGACAACCTCTGGATATGATGCTGAGCATGTGCACTCAACCTCTTTGGTCGACCATGGCGAGGCCTGTTCTGAGTTGAACCTGTCCTGTTAAACCGCTGTATGGTCTTGGCCACCATGCTGCAGCTCAGTTTCAGGGTCTTGGCAATCTTCTTATAGCCTAGGCCATCTTTATGTAGAGCAACAATTCTTTTTTTTTCAGATCCTCAGAGAGTTCTTTGCCATGAGTAGGGATGAGTTTCGAGTTCGAGTTGAGCCGTTAGTGTTGTCACATAATAAAATATTTACAAAAATGTGAGGGGTTTACTCACTTTTGTGAGATACTGTACAGTAGGTATAAATGCATTTGTTACATTGGTAGTCAGTGTAAATGCTTCTATTACATTGGAAGTGGGTGTACATGCATCTGTTACATTGGCAGTCAGTAATGATGCCCCATTTATATTAGTGTTTACTGTAAATACATATGTTACTTTGGTAAGTCTGTGTAGTTGCTCCTGTTATGTTGATGTTCAGTGAAAATACCATGTTGCCATTGGGAAATTAACTCCATACATTGTTGGTAATTTTTTAAAACAGGAACTCCTTTGGACATGCTGAGTGCCCCTCTGCACTGAGCTATAAGGATAACTTCAGGTACTGCCCACAGGATCTGATTCCTAATACCTGTTAAGTTCACTAAGCACTGAAGCAATTTTTTCATGTTTTGCACACGTTTTAAAATCTACACACAAACATAATATAAACCCTAAATTATTTGAAGAAAATAAAGGAGAGGTTGTGCTGCATATGTTGCAACAGATATGAAATATGTCAAGCATCAAAACTGTATACGCCGGCAAAATAGTGAACAATTGCAGTAGATGGCAATAGACAGTGCTGTAAATGGCTTTAGAACTCATCACTTTAGAATAAGCTACAAATGAGAAACCTAGAATTATTTTTGGATGCCAGCTTGCGTGACCCTTCCTGATATATGTTGTGCACTAATTTTGTCCTAAGGTGTCCTCCTCTGACTTGGACCTTTGAATGCCAATGTAACCTTGGAAGAACTTTCTCGGGTTGATAAACATTTACCCACCCACAAGAACCCCTGGACCTGAGAGTCTCCTGTATCCATATTACAAAGCTTTTTACATACTTTGGCCCGTACACGCTCACTTAATAAAGCTCTTTATTTAAAGAGGAAATTCCTGACCCATAATTCATGCATTCCTACATTTCTGTAATACTGAAGCCTGGGAAAGACCCAACCTACCTGGATAACTATAGACCAATTGCAGGTGATACCACTTGACAAACACTAGACCTTGTTAAGGTACCTAATAGAGATAAAAACCCTTTCCTTACTGTTCAGTTTAGATGCCTAAAAAGCATTTGATAGGCTAGGCTGGCCTTATATATTCTCTTATTTAAACAGTTATACTCCTGCGCTACCTTGGTAATGAAGTGTAGGAGTGATGATTAAATCCAATACTATGTGCTATATCATTCAAGTGCTGCTGCTGTTCCCACACAGGTGGATTAAAGAGAAATAGTGTGTTAGATGCTGTGCTGCTGGAAAATTCTGTAATATTGAACTAACATAAATAGAATCAAAAATAAATACGTGCATAAACTTGGAAATAATGATCTGGTGCTAGGTAAATAGCTATACAACTAAATATAATAAACAGGTGTGACAGTTCCTGCTATCCAAGCGATCCTGGTATGCCCAGGGATAAAGTGAAAATGATGATGGAGATATAGTTCTGGGAGTTAATAAAACACAAAATTCCTCGGAAGGGTGCTTGTGACTTCATACATTTTGTGCCACCCTTGTACTATGTGCTCTCTGGTCTTTTTTTACCTCCAGATAGGTGTTATATAGCAGATATATGATTATCCTCCTAGATCAGGGGTATCCAAACTATGGCCCTCCAGTTGTTCAGGAACTACACTTCCCATCATGTCTAGTCATGTCTGTGAATGTCAGAGTTTTACAATGCATCATGGGACGTGTAGTTCCGCAACAGCTGGAGGGCTGTAGTTTTGAGATCCCTGTCCTAGATAATGGTGGTGTTCTCCTTGTCCTCATCTTGACCTCTAGGGGATCTCTGTTAGGACTTCCTATGGAATCCAGGGAGGGTGCTGTGCCTTTAAGATAGGTCTGTGTTCATGCTGCCCAAATTCCAAGCTCATATATTGGGGGAATATCAAAAGAGCCTCTTATGGCTCAGTATTATGGTCAAATGCAATTTATTACAACCCTTATTAATTTGGTCTGGGAGCCCCACTATCTTTGAAAGTTGTAAACAACAGCACTTGGCTCTTATGCTTTTTACATTGTCATTTTGGAATAGATGTAATACACAATACTCTTCGTCTTTGATTAATATCCTATTCAACCTGGCAATCCCAGATATTTTGTCTGATACATTTCTTTGGTAAAAACAGCCCAAAACTGTGTATATTATTTAGTCTATGTGTAAGAGTTTACAAATTATGTAATATATATTTGAAAATGCAAAAATCCTGATGTATGGACAGCCTATTTAATTTCCCAATGCCCTAAAATGCCAGAACAGTACAAATACTACCCAAATGGCCCCTTTTTGGAAAGTAGATAGTCCAAGGTATTTAGTAAGAGGCATGGCACTTTTTTTTAAGTTGTCATTTTTTTGTCATAATTTTTTGGAAAATTAAGATATTAAATAACATTTGTTATTTTTTCACAATATTTTTTTTACATACTGTCACCGGTGCAGTACAGCATCATCATATGACTGGTGTGGTGGAGATCAGGGATACTGACTGGTGACACTATGTAAGAAAAAAAAATAATAATAATTTGTTATTCAATTTTTTAAACTTTTTTTTTCTTTTTTTTTAAATAGTCACTGTACTAATCTGGAGGATCAGGGATTTTTTTTACACTGTTATTGCAATGATTATCACTGTCATAAGTAATTGTTTTAGTTGTCATGAATGGCTTTCATTCATGACAGCTTGCTTACAATTGTGATCTGTGATTGTCTACAGCTAATCACAGGGTGCAAGGTACCATGTGATAGCTGTGGGCCAATCACATCATCACAATAGTAAGCAAGCAGTCATGAATGGAAGCCATTCACAACTGTTTTGTTTACATGTAATCATGTGCTCGCTATGATTGGTCATAGCAATCACATGATGCCCCAGTCACTCACAGTGGTTGGGTACTGAGCGCCATGATCCACTGTGTCCACCAGATACAGCGGTCATGAGATTGCACCACAGTGTGCCCCAAGGGATGCGCCAGTGCACATGTGAGCTGCGACATACCAGTACATCACGGTACATCACAGCCCGCTCGCAGTAAAAGTACTGTGGGTGGGTGGCAAGTGGTTAATGTGTGTGCATAAAAAATGAAAAAATTGCTTTGGTAGCAAAAATGTTAAATAAAATACATTTGCCCGTTATGCTGACCATCCTGCTTTAAATAATCCCTTGAGGCACAAACCTGGAAGAAATATGCAGTTCAGAAAGTCTTTTTTGTGCACTTTTTCAGGTCAGCAGTAGTCTGCAATGGCAGCCTTCATGTTTCTCTCATCTTTTTAACATGACTCTAATGCCGCGTACACATGGTCGGAATTTCCGACAGAAAAAGTCAGATGGGAGCTTTTCATCGTATATTCCGACTGTGTGTATACCCCATCAGACTTTTTCTATCGAAAATTCAGAAGGACTTAGATAGAGAACATGTTCTATATTTTTCTGACAGAAAAAAATCCTATTGGAAAAACCGATCGTCTGTATGCTGTTCCGACGCACCAAAAACCACGCATACTCTGAAGCAAGTACGAGACGGAAGCGCTCTGTCTGGTAAAACTAGCATTCCTAATGGAGATAGCACAATCCTCACGCTACAAATTCTGTGATCTTTTAATGCAGCACATTCTTTTGTGCTTTTATAATGCTAGAATAATGAAGTTGTTTTGCTGCTGATATTCACAGTTCTGACAAACTTATTTCTTTATTTCTCGTGATCTCAGGAATAATCTTTTATTTTTTTAAAGCCAGATCTCCATAATATTATTTAGAATTATTTTTTATAGTCATCTTTTTTTTTTATTATTTTTATTTCATCAAGATTTCCTTTTTTTGGATTATTGAAAAATTATCACAAACTGAACAGCAGTTAAACGATCTGAAAAGCACAAGTCTGAAAAGCATGAATCGTCTCTCACCAAACTTCTACTAACACGAGATAAACACGAGATTAGCAGATGGAGCCCAATGGGTGGCGCACTGGCTATTGAACTTCCTTTTTATAGTGCCGTCGTACGCGTTGTATGTCACCGCGTTCTTGATGGTCGGAATTCGGAAAACGGGTCATGTGTACAGGGCATTACACCTAATCCTCCTCTCATCCAAACACTGAAAGGTAACCTAACCCCTAAAAATAACAAATACTCTGCACATTATCAAATAACCTTAACCCTTAACCTAGGCCTTAAAACGAACCTAAAAGCTTATCTAAACCCTAACACAACCCATATCCTAACTTAAACATTAGAGCGTATCTAACCCCAAGAACAGAACATATATATTGTGTACATAATATAACTGGGTACCAACATTTATAGGTAAAGTTGATCCGGGGAAAATCCGATTACCTCTTGGGGGATCAGGAAGGAATTTGTTCCCCTGCTTTAGCAAATTGCGCTGCTGGGGTTTTTTGCCTTCCTCTGGATCAACTGTGGGTATAGAATGGGGTATATGGGATTGTATGATATCATTTTTTTTATTTTTTTATTTGTGGTTGAACTGGATGGACTTGTGTCTTTTTTCAACCTAACTAACTATGTAACTATGTAACTATATTGCAACTTACTAGTCCTTAGAGGTGATGGCTGCATTCATATTCTTTTTTCAGGCTTTTTTCTTTTATTTTTAAATTAGATTTTTCCAGTGACACACTTCCTGTCCTTGGGTCATAATTCCCACACGTTGCACTATATCTATGGTACTGCATCTTTAGAGGAGCAGCGTTTTCACCTATCCTGGTTTTCACTCCAACACTTTTCCCTTTCTCATCTCTACAATATGGGGAGGTTCTGTAGTTCACAGACGAGAACTGGAAAGACTGATAACACTGTTTTAAATTTCAGGCCATTGCACAGGAAGGCATTTCTTGTCACGCAAGCTTTTTTTATCACATGGACAGTATAATTATCTCCCTGTAAAGGGGTTCTGTAGGTCATTTAGACTGTGAATGCGCAAGTGATGTAGTAATAAGTGTTAATAGCACACAAATAACTGAATAAATACTTTAACTATGAATCATCACTGAATCCCAACCGCTAACTGACAGCTAAGCTAAAACTTAAATAACCTCTAAAATTGTTGAACAATCTATTTGTCATAATTTAATGTTATTGAAAATGATCTATCTATTTCAATCTGAAGCCTGGTACAGTTTTCTAAACCTGGTAACAAATTCAAACACCATCAAAATATGTAATTCTTCCATTGTGTACAGAATGCTCCCAGTAATCGCATTTGCCGCTTGTGTCACTGGTGTACGGCTTTTTCCAAGCATCTGCACAGAGTTTCAGGCAAACTTTTAAGCACCCTCAGAACAGTCCTTAGGGTAACTCTGGCAAGCCTTTCATTGTCCGTGAGATAATTGTCAAGTAGGGGTAGACGGAGAGATGCAGAGATGCAGCTTTTGTTTTTACTATGACTTGGACTGATTGTGAGATTGTAGCAGGCTGACCCTCTTATTCAGCCATCTGTTTGAGCAATTTAATGCAATGTCCTGTTGTGCAAGTGGACAACAGAATTCGAAAAAATAAAAATAACAAATCAGCAATAAAGTTGCTAAAAAGCCTTGCAATGTATAAAAATGACGGGCATTTTTTTCCCACCTAAGTGGCGCTTCACTTTAAACTGCTGTGATATTAGAGTTAACATGTCTGGCTGCTGCCTAGAGCGACACATTAACTTCAACAGGTTCAAACAGCGTGGAAACAGCCATGTGCCACTGAGCCACCACTCACACAGTAGTAGAGGTCTGTTAAGATCACTTTAGCACTTTGCAAAATGTTTTAAAATTCAGCTGTATGACCCAGGTCTTTAACCATGCTATTCAGATCCCAGCTGGAGTGGTGCATAACTAATGTAATATTATTACAAATGTATTCTGGGATTCCAGATGTTTTCCAATGATATATCAACTTTGAGCACCTTTTTTTTTTATAGCAGAATGTTATTTACAGTACAGGGATGAATTTGACAAACATTACTGAAGTTCTGGGGTTGAATCTGAACCTGAAGTAAATGGGAGCTGAATGTTAAAATAGTTTTTTGTGTCTGCGATCAACAGGGACAAAAAAAAATTGTATACCAGACCAATGTCAAAGAGTGGCCTAGTTGGAGCCCAGGCTGAGGTTGCCATATACCAACTACAAGTGGGATCGCTTTGGTGTGCGGCTACAGGGATATCCATTCCTACACACACTGACTCCTGGAGCTGGGACGAGCTTCCTCCCAAGCCAGAACTTACAGCAGTGGACTGAGGACTTGCACCCCTCCTAAGACCCTTTCACATGAGCCGCCAGCGGTAAAGTGCCACTATTTTAGCGCCATATTACCGTCGTTTTAGTGGCGCTATTTGGCTGCTAGCAGGGTAGTTTTAAACCCCTGCTAGCGGCCAAAAAGGAGTTAAATACGCCTGCAAAATGCCACCGGAGAGAGGCGTTTTGCCGGCGGTATCGCAGCGCTGCCCCATTAATTTCAATAGGGAGCAGTGGTGGAGGAGCGGTGGTTTCACCGCTCCTTCACTGCTCCAAAGAAGCTGCTCCCAGGACTTTTTCTGACGCCCTGCCAGCGCACCGCTCCAGTGTGAAAGCCCTCAGGCTTTAACACTGGAGTTTATGCAGCAGCTGTTTTAGGCCGTTTGGCAGGCGCTGTTTTTAATGTTATAGCACCTGCAAAATGCCCTCAGTGTGAAAGGGGTCTAAAGCCTGAGCAGCTGGCGTTACAAGTTACTTTCAGACCAATATCCAAGCATACAGCCAAATAGGCAAGGAGGGGGTGGGGGGGGCATGTACCCTTTCTCCTGAACCACACCAGCCCACATGCCCTCAAGAGTAGTCTACAATTGGGTATGACAATATATATATATAAGGTTGAATTTAAGTCAAACATTCAAGGTAGCTATGTTAGCCAAACAACCCTGTTGTTAAACCATTTATTAACACAACTGAAAATTTGAAAAATGGTGCCAAATCTCAAGGTGCAGTTACCAGAAGACAAGCATGGGACAACATTGAGACAATAGACGTGTCTGTCAGGTCACCTTGCCAAGAAAGGCACTGATGTTCAGCACTGTGACCAACCAAAAGCTGATTCTCCACTCCAGGTATTGCAGTGCTTGTGACTGAAATCTGTCTGAAGCACAAACTTTTTTTTTGTTCAGTATAGAGAAGAGTTAAAACCCTTTTTAGGTTAGTACTTCTGTTTGTGTAATAACTCTCTATTTGGCCTCTGACACCAAGATAGAAATTAATGGGAAATCCAACATTTTACAATTGTCAATGAAACAGGAAAATAGGTAAAATCTTCCAAAGACAATAGATGCTCCAGTGGCAACTTTTTGAGAGGGGATTTATATTAAAATACCTGCATCCAAAAAGAAAAAAAGTTATGGCTTTAGATACAATATATTACCAAAAGTATTGCAACACCTGCCTTTACACACACATGAATTTTAATGACACCCCAGTCTTAGTCTGTAGGGTTCAATATTGAGTTGGCCCACTCTATAACAGCTTAAATTCTTCTGGGAAGGCTCTCCGCAAGGTTTAGGAGTGTCTATAGGAATGTTTGACCATTCTTCCAGAAGTGCATTTGTGAGGTCAGACACCAATGTGGACTAGAAGGTCTGGCTCACAGTCTCCACTCTAATTCATCCCAAAGGTGTTCTATCGGGTTGAGGTTAGGACTGTGTAGACTAGTGAAGTTCCTCCACCTCAAACTTACTCATCCATGTCTTTATGGACCTTGCTTTGTGCATTGGTCCAAATCATTTGATAGAGGGGGATTATGGTGTAGGGTTGTTTTTCTGGGGTTGGGCAATTTCATGCTCCCAACTTTGTGGGAACAGTTTGGGGATGGACCCTTCCTGTTCCAACATGACTGCACACCAGTGCACAAAGAAAGGTGCATAAAGACATGAATGAGCGAGTTGCTCGGTTCTCTCAGCTCCCGGAGAGGAGAGCTGCTGCCTGCCAGTCAGCATCTCTCCTTCTCTGCTCCACCACGCTCATTGGAGCGCTGAGCTGTGGAGAGGGGGGGAGCGTCTGTCTCAGCCTCTCAGCAGGTCGCTGCTGAGAAGTTGGGATGACGCAGTGCCTGGACTGATCCTGGTGACGTTAGTGGAGAGCGGACTTCAGACAGCTCTCCGCTAAAAAAGGGTCACAGGCGTGCAAAACGAATTGCACTCCTGTGACCCATAGGAGAAGCCCAGCCAAACAAGCTCAGACTGGACTTCTCCTTTAAATACTGCAAATAGATGGGGCTAAGTTTATATTTACTCTCTTTTGACCCCCAGCAGAAAGATTGTTACGTGTGTTATGTTTATTATAAAACAAAACATAGTCATCTATCTTATACTTCATTGTTATCTTAAAGCAGTGTTAAACCTAAATGCATACATTTATTATATTGCAGCCTACCAATTCTAAGTTGTGATGGCTGCATTAGTTTTCTATCAGTTTACATGTAAGAAACATACCGCTGACAAGGGGGATTAAAATGATCAGCTTTTATTTATTGTTTTAACGTTAGCTGTAAATGACTAGATAGTGTGAGCTGGAGTTTGGCTTCAATTTGTTAGTGTAATTAAATCTGCTAGTATAGGTAACACTACCTGATCCAACCCCCCCCCCCCTTTCCTAAGATGGTCTGCTGTGCCTCTAGAATCAGATATCACTAATACAGGAGGTGTGTTATTGGCCAGATCACCAGGTGAATATAGAGGGAATGAGCAAAGAATAGAAAAGTAATGCAGCCTCTACATCTTTTGATTGGTATGCTTCAATATAATCCAATGTTGGTTTTGGGTTTAATACTGCTTTAATATATTACTGCTCTACCTACTTTAATATATATTTTACATAGGAAATGTCATCTGCAAAATTCTCCCTCCTCTCCCATAAGCATGAAATGCCATGATATAAACTTTGATAGCAAGCTACATGTGACCTTTCAGAGTCAGTTGGTTGTTCTGGGTTTAAACTGTCTTAGTAAGCACTCTGCCAGTTATGGACTGGTTATATAAACATAGATACTCATAAATATTTATACCTGTCTAAATCACGGCAACTTTATACAGACAGACAAAAAAGTGAATATGGTGAGAAAAAGTTAATATTTTTACATTGATCTTTGTTTTATTATATTTTTCTAAGTTGTTCTTACTATTTAGTTAGGCCTTGCTGGTTCATTTCTTAAAAAAAAAAAAAAAAAAAAAAAAGGGTGCTGAAAACAGTTTTTTGTTGATCTCTCATGTTGTTCATGTAGATCTTCACCTCTCAAAGGCTACCTACCCCTGGTTTGGGTAAAAGTACAGTTGTTTCCCAAAGTAAACTTTCCATGAGATAAAAATGAAGGCTGCTATTGATAGCCTTACTTAAAAAAAGTGGCTAACTGATATGCTGACCCATTGGCTTGAGCATTTTTTTAACTTTGACATGGAATCCAGTGAAAATACAGATGTCCTTATCTTGTTTTGGGTGACTTAAAGTATTAAAGACAGAGAGTTATCAAGACAGCCAGATAACTAAAATTTCTAGAGGGAGGGGATCATCATTAGTACTGTCTCTGTTATTTTCCAATCCAATCAAAAATATCAAGATAAAAATGCATAGCTCTTTAAAAGCTGTCCACCGTAGTACTTATTTTCCACCACTAGATGTCCTTTGTCTGACACACAGCATCATCAGCTCATTTCCTCTGAGCTTAGGGTGTCATAGACCTGCCCCACCCTGTGACTAGGAAGTAATAAAAGTAGACGATGTGCTCATCACTCTGTCTCTCCACATTCTCTTCTTATCAGCAGTCTACTTGTAAGGACATGAACTGATTGGCTCCTTGTGCTGATTCTTTCTCCCACTCACACATCAGTCCTACAGTACAGGGGCTGCAAGAGGCTGATATTAGGTCAAGTTTAGGTACTTTCTCTGCTTGCATTAGAAAAATGCATTTAATGATGTATTAATAAATACCAAGCTGGATTATTTTGTGTCTGTGTCTGTTATAGTTCTTTTGTGTTAGCTAGGTAATGCTGTAATAACCTATTAACTTCTTCCCGCCCACCGGCGGGAGCACTTTTGTTCTGGGAGGATGTCATATGACATCCTCCCACTCTCGCCTCACTTGCACACCTGGGGGGCGTGTGGCACAGTGGTGGTGTGCTGTGTCCCAGGGACAGATCCTGGTAAAGAGCCAATAACGAGGCTGTTTACCTATGTGATCAGCTGTGTTCAATCACAGCTGATAGCATGTAAACAAGGAAATGCCGGTTAGTAGCATTCCTTTCCTCACTTTGATCAGCAGCATTTTCTCACAGGTGAGATTTGCACAAATAATCAGGGCACTGATCATCAGTGCAGCCCTATCAGTGCAGGTCAGTGATGGCAATCAGTGCCCATCAGTGATGCCAATCAGTGATGCCCATCAGTGATGCCTGTCAGTGCTGCTTTTCAGTTCTTATCAGTACCTGCTTAACAGTGCTGCCTATCAGTGCCCATGAGTGCCATCAATCAGTGCCCATCAGTGCTGCCTATCTATGCCACCTATCAATGTCCATAAGTGCCACCTATCAGTACCTATTAGTGCTGCCTATCAGTGCCCGTCAGTGCTGCATATTAGTGCCTCCTCATCAGTGCCACCTCATCAGTGCCGCCTCATCAGTGCCCCTCAGTGAAGGAGAAAAATTACTTATTTTTAAGCTTTTAAAACAGAAACTAAGGAAAACTTCAAAATCAAAAATTGTGGTCTTTATTCATTTGTTTAGCAAAAACTAAAAAAAACCCAGTGGTGATTAAATACCTCCAAAAGAAAGCTTGAAAAAAAAAAAAAAAAAAAATTAGTTTGGGTACAGCGTTGCATGGCTGCACAATTGTCATTCAAATTGCGACACCACTGAAAGCTGAAAATTGGCCTGGGCAGGAAGGGGGTAAAAGTGCCCAGTAGGCTAGTGGCTAAAGAGTGACACTTATCTGCCATATGGAACAGATTATCTGAACATCCATATGGCACTTTAAAAACCTAACTTTTTATCTACATGATGCAGAAACTCTGGCGAATAAGAAGTTAATGCCACACTAGCAAATCCTTGAAAAACACAATGATTTATATAGACTTTTACAGGTAGGGGTCTGTGAACGCTTATGACAAAACCAAGTGAGTGTAGCCGTTTCTTCTCTTACCAAGGCCAGCTTTACTGAGGCATAAAAGAGGCTTGAAATGCACAGATTCTCTGTCAGTGGGTGAGCAGTGAAGTACGTTCAGCTGTTGGAAGCAAGGTTATGACAGCGGCTTGCTTTTGATTTATTATTCTGAATATTGAATACCAAAGGTATATGCATCATCATGCATATCATTTAAAAACAGCACAAGTGTACAATTACAAAATAAACCAAAATAAAATAGATGCTCTACCACACGCAGTCTTTGATGTAAAGAGCTACTTTTTGCGATTGAACAGGATATGTTTTCAAAAAAAGTTATTTTGTAATTTTCTGTAATTATCAACTGAAAACAATTACTAGATTCTAAGTAGCTTTAGTATTGCACAAACAGCAGCAATTTGTCCCTGCATTACCTGAACATTATTATTGTACTGAGATGTACAGTGAGTGACAATGAAGTGCTTATCGTCACATGTAACAAGTTACAATCTTCGTCATGGCAGGGGAGTCACTATATAAAGCTTATCCCAAGAGTGAAAGCCTATTTAACAGAGACAAATCTCTACCGTGATTGTACTGCTTCCATTATTCCTGATTCCTGCATGTAAATGTATCTTTAGTGCGACTTTAGGACAAGAATATACTAGCTGGGTGAATCACAGAAACATTGTTAAGAAAAACAGCCAAAAAATGGGTCAGTCAATGAGATATTGAATTTGCTTCAATTTCTATCCTGTGCTTGAATACAGACAGATAAGATCTTCTACACTGCTAAGGATAAGTGAAGCTAATTTCAAGAATAAAATAAGTGTATGTATAGCCAAGCTGTTGTTATTGTTTGTTTTGGATGACCAGTTTTATGGCTGTTTTATTTTTTTTCAATATAAGAGAGAAGATGACCACACTCCAGATTGTAGAAGATGAAGAACTTTATTCCATAAAATACAAGAAAATATCAAAACATCATGATACAGACAGACAGCAGCAGAATTGATGCATTTCACGAAAAATTTTGCTTAGTCATAACCTGGTTATTCTGGTTAGTCTGTTTTTGACTAAGCAAAGTTTTTCGTGAAACGCGTCAACCCTGCTGCTGTCTGTCTGTATCGTGATGTTTTGATATTTTCTTGGATTTTATGGAATAAAGTTCTTCATGCTCTACAATCTAGAGTGTGGTCATATTTTCTCGTATATTGGATATAATGCTCAGACAACGGACTGGACCAGCACCCAGTCATTAGAGGGAGCCGTTGCCTCTCCTTTTCAATACATGTTTTTTTTTTCAATGTTTCCATGATTTATCTGTCAGGAACCATGAAACAGACGGAGACATAAAATGCAGTAAAAATCACACTTTTTAATAAAGTGGTAAAAATGGTACAACTGGTAAACGTAGTCAAAACATAGCCAGGGTTCGGTAGCCAAATCAGGTAGTCAGAACAAGTCAGGAAATTGGGGATCAGCATAGTCAGAGATCAGCGTACTCAGAGGCAGCAGACAGGATCAGTAACCAGAAGGGACGTCAGCCAGGAAACACAGCAGAGAGTCTCTAGATATGTTTGACCAAGGTGAAGATAATTGATGAAATGAACCAGGCAGTTTAAATGGCCAGGAGGGGCTGGCTGTGGGCTTGACTGATGAGCAAGAGATGATCAACAGGTGAGCCTCTCTGGAATGATGAGTTCTGCCAATTAGCTGACAGCTGAGCAACCTGATCACAGAGAAGGAAGAGCTAATAGCCCAGCCCTGACAGTACCCCCTCCGCCTCGGAGGACCAGCAGGTTTGAGGGGAAAACACCTATGGAAAGAACAGAGGAGGACGGGAGCATGTACGTCTGAGGGTGAGACCCAAGAGCGTTCCTCCGGACTGTACCCTTTCCAATGAACCAGGTACTGTATGCGCCCATGGAACCTACAGGAGTCAATCGATTGTATCTCATACTCCTTATGGTTCTTGACCTGCACTGGGCAAGGACGTGGTACCGAGGTGGTGAAGCGGTTGTACACCAAAGGTTTCAATAAGGAGACATGAAAAACATTCAAAATACGCATGTTAGAAGGAAGGTCTAATGCGTAAGCCACTTGGCTGATCCTACGTAGAATACAGAAAGGCCCAATAAATTGCGGTGCCAGTTCAGTGAGGGAACACGGAGTCGGAGGTTACGAGATGACAGCCAGACCCTCTCCCCAACCAGGTAGAAAGGCGTAGCCACGCAGGTAGGCGTCAGTGGTCAGCATGTAGTCTGTACCTCTCACTGGCATGTTGCAAGGACTCCTGGACCTGCACCCAAGTGGAGCGAACCTCGTGGAGATGCTTCTCTAATGCAGGAATTCTTTGAGGAACATATGAGTCAGACAACATAGATGGTTGGAAACCATAACTCACCATAAACAGAGACAATCTGGAAGGGGTATTGACAGCACTATTGTGAGCAAACTCCACTCAAGGTAGGAGGTCTGACCAGTTGATAGTCAGAAATATAGCAGCGTAGAAACTGCTCCGAGGCTTGGTTTTCTCGTTCTGTGGCTCCATTAGACTGCGGGTGATACGCAGAAGAGAAGGAAAGCTGAATTCCCAACTGTGCACAAAAGGCTTGCCAAAACCTGGAGACAAACTGACTACCCCTGTCAGAGATGATAACCTTGGGTAGCCCATGTAATCGAAAGATCTCCCAAGCAAAGATGGATGCCAGTTCTTTGGATGTGGGCAACTTCTTTAGTGGAATACAACGTGACATTTTTGAGAACCGGTCAACCACCATAAGAATAACTGTGTTGCCCTGGGAGTTGGGTAACTCCACAATGAAATCCATAGACAGGTGGGTCCCGAGCCTCTCTCCATTGGGTATGGGTTGTAGGAGGCCCACTGGAAGGTGTCGTGGTGTCTTACTCTGTGCACACACAGAACAAGCAGCTACAAAGGCGGTTACATCAGCACGGAGACTAGACCACCAGAATTGATGAGAAATAGCCAAAATGAGTTGATTCTTGCCTGGGTGGCCAGCCGCCTTGGGAGAATGGTAAGTCTGGAGCAAAGCAGTGCAGAGATTCTCAGGGACAAAGCAGCGGTCACCAGGTTTCTTAGGTGGATACTGGATCTGACCGGAAAGAATTCTGCCACCCGAAGGTGAGATGAGACTGCTGAGTATAGTAGCCAAAATGCGATTGGGAGGTATTACAGGAACAGGCACAGACTCAATCTTGGAAGCGGAGGAAAACTGTTGCAATAATGTGTCAGCCCTTACATTCTTGGTACTGGGTAAGAATGAGACTATGTAATTGAAGCTTGACAGAATCACATCCATCGAAAAATACCTCTGATGGGTCTGCGCATGCGCAGTACGCAACGTCACTCCGGCTGATATGTTCATCAGCTGGCGTGACATCAACACGGCGCATCCGCAGATCATCGGAAGCAGTATCTGACAATCTGCTAAGCGCTGAGGGAGAATATAATTGTCAGATTCTGCCTCGCTCTTGCAAGGCGGGTTGTGGGTGTGTTGAAGGGTGGGTTTTGTGTGTGTTTTAACCTGCCCTCAGACACAGCCAAAACCTGCCATTTAACACACTCAAGCCGCCATGCAACAGATAGAAAACACACTGTTTAATACAGACAATAACCTGCCCCGCAACACTGAGACATAATCTGACAATTTCATTGTCTCCCGGTGCTTAGCAGATCATCAGATACTGTATGTGCAGACCCATCGGAGGCATTTCTCGACGGAGGGCATTTCTAGATAGAACACCAGCACAGGGTTCTGTAGAAACGGCATGGGTGGCCGTTCCTTTAGAGCGCATGTGCCAATGATGTAATCAGCTGCATATACAGTAAATATCTCCTACACGGCACAAAACAATACATGGGAGTTTACTTCCTCTTTAATAGACATTTGTTCACAAATCTCTGAATGTTTTACTTCCTCACATCAGAGCAGAGCCGGGACAAGGTCATCTAGTGCCCAGGGCAAAAATGCTAAATTGTGCCCCCTCCAAGATATATGAGAAGTATGTGTCAGCAAAATACCCCCCCTCCCCCCTCAAAAATCTAAATCAAGCACTAATCTGCATGCTTACCCCTAACCGTAATTTCCCCCTCCTCCCAATAAAAACCTGCCTCCTACTGAACTCCCCTAGCACAGATCTTTGCCCCCCTCCACCAACCCCCCCAGCTCAAATCCTGTCATTCCCCTATATGCCCCCAGCACAAATCCACTCCCCCACCCCCAAAACAATTCCCCCTCCTAGTACAAATCCTCTACCCCTCAAATTTCCCCATCTGAGCGCAAATCCTCTCCCCGTCCCAGCACAAATTCTCCCAAATTCCCCATCCTAGCACAAATCTCCCCCAAATTTCCCCTCCTAGCACAAATGCCCTCCCCTCCAACCTCCTTGTGGTGCCCCCCCATCTCACATGATGCCACAGTGCCCAGGGCAGCCGCCCCTCCTGCCCACCCCTTGTCCCGGCCCTGCATCAGAGCCTTTAGCAAGGAGAACAGTGAGCAGCATAGTAGCGATTTTACTAAATCTCCCACCAAATCTCCTGAATATCTCAGATAGAGGCAGCAATATATTCAATCTCACTACAGATATGCAGCTTTGAAGCTGTAGGCACAGGAGTGCATGGGCATGCTCCCTTATGAGAAGGTGTACAGCTATTTTTCAGGAAAAAATCCAAACAAAAGCTGCATTTTTATGGTATTGATTAGGTATAATTACCATTTGTACATGTTCTATATTAACTAAGCAAATCTTCACCTTTCTAATTCAGCTCCACTTAAAAAAAAAAAACACCTAAAACCACCTTCACCACTACAATTTTGTCTTTCCCTTTGACTCCAATGCATTTGGCCTCTAGGCAAAAGTATGCAAAAAAAAAAAAGTATTTTGTTTATGTCTTTTCAATACTACTACAACTACTATTATGTTTCACTAGGCAACAGAACTGCTTCCTTTTGCAAAAAAATTATAACATAACATAAACATCTTTTATTTATATAGTATATATAGGACTGATATATACTAGAGAGCTTTACAATAGAGAGTACACCAGCTGAGAAAAAAAAGAAATGGAAAAACTGTAAATGAACCTAGCTCAATTTGATTTCCCATCACTTCTTACAATTCAGACAGAAGTTGCTAAATCATTACATCTCAGTTATGACTTCTCAGTTCTGACAGAAGCTGGTATGCCCTCGTTTTTTAATAGTTTAGCATGTCCTTAGCTTTCTGTTCAAGAAGTCATTTGGGTTGATTTACTAAGACTGGAGAGTGCAAAATCTGGGGCAGCTCTGCATAGAAACTAATCAGCTTTCCGGTAATTAACCACTTACCCACTGGGCAGTTAAACCCCCTTCCTAACCAGACCAATTTTCAGCTTTCGGTGCTCTCACACTTTGAATGACAATTACTCAGTCATGCAACACTGTACCCATATGAAATTTTTGTCCTTTTTTTCACACAAAACAGAGCTTTCTTTTGGTGGTATTTAATCGCCGCTGGGTTTTTTATTTTTTGCGCTATAAATCAAAAAATACAGAAAATTTGTTAAAAAAAAAAAAAACGTTGTTTCTATTAAAATTTATTGCAGAGTATTTTCGAGTATTGGCAGAGTATTGGCGAGTATTAGCAGAGTATTGGCGAGTATTGGCAGAGTATTGCAGTGTTGCAGTGTTGCACAGTATTGGCAGAGTATTGCACAGTATAGGTAGAGTATTGCACAGTGTTGGCAGAGTATTGCACAGTGTTGGCAGAGTATTGTACAGTGGTGGCAGAGTATTGCACAGTGGTGGCAGAGTATTGCACAGTGGTGGCAATGTATTGCACACTGCTGGCAGAGTATTTTACAGTGCTGTCACTGACCAGCGCTGTGGGCTACACATCCAGCCCACAGTGCTGGTCCCATCTCTCCCCCTCTCCGCTTCTCCCCTCTCACTGTACCGATCGGTACAGAGAGGGGAGGGAGGAACCGGCGTCATGACGTGACGCCGGTTTGTGTACATGTGATCGCTCCATCATTTGACAGAGCGATTACGTGGTAAACGGCCATGATCCGTGATATGCCAGGTCCGCCAGGGGGCGCGCGGGAGCAAGGTTCTGGGAGGACAGCCTACGGACGTCCACCCAGAATAAGCCGACCGCGCTGTAGCCGTCTTTCGGCTATGGCCCAGTCGGCATGTGGTTAAACAAGCTGAAGTTAGAAGCTGATTGGCTACCATGCACAGCTGCACCAGAATTTGCACTCTCCAGTTTTTGTAAATCAACCCCTATGTGTCTTCACTATTCAGTTCAGGCAGAAGTCATTGGGGGTTATTTACGAAAGGCAAATCCACTTTGCACTGCAAGTGCACTTAAAAGTGCACTGGAAGTACTCTTGGAAGTGCAGTCACTCTAAATCTAAGGAGCAGATCTGAAATGAGTGGAAGCTCTGCTGATTTTATCATCCAATCATGTGCAAGCTAAAATGCTGTTTTTTATTTTCCTTGCATGTCCCCCTCGGATCTACAGCGACTTTACTTCCAAGTGCACTTTCAGTGCACTTTCAAGTGCACTCGCAGTGCAAAGTGGATTTGCCTTTAGTAAATAACCCCCTATGTGTCTTCATTTCTCAGTTTGAGAAGTTTGTGTCTTCACTTCTTGCTTCATGCAAAAGTTCATGTGTCCCTGCTTCTCAGTTCTGGAAGAAGTCTGTGTGTCCTCACTTCTCAGTTCATTCAGAACTCTATGGGGCTGATTTACTAAAATGAATGCGCTTTAAGTCGTGTTGTAAGTCGCCCCAAGTCGTGTTGTAAAGTCCGCCCCAAGTCGTGTTGTAAGTTGCCCCAAGTCCCGCTGGAAGTCGTGTTGCCCCTGTGTGAATGGACTGTTAGCGTGCGCTATTATCAATGGCATACTATTATCGCGGTGCGCCGGTATATTATGTGTGTGCCGGTTCATACTCTCCCTTAATAATTTATCTGGCGCACCAAATATGGTATGAACTGGCGCAGCGCATTTATAACGGCCTCCGTTATATAAGACCTGTCAGAAGAAGAGAAGCATCACACAGTGGGAGCCTCCCATTGCGCGGAGCGGCCCGACAACGAAGAAGAGACGCCGCGGAGGAAGATGCCGGACGAGAACACCGGACCAAGAAGCGGATCGGAGGAAGAAGGAGATGGAGGAAGAAGATGAAGAAACCGAAGGATGAAGAAAGGAAGAAGACCAGAAGAAAGAAGACTTTAATAAAAGAATTGTCAAAGTCCGTCTCCTGTAATTTTTAACTCTTTTGTCACTTTTTTGGTGAAATGGTAGGGGTACTTTTGTACCCCCTTACCATTTTACACAGGGGGGGAGGCCGGGATCTGGGGGTCCCCTTGTTAAAGGGGGCTTACAGATTCCGATAAGCCCCCTGCCCGCAGAGCCCCACAACCCCCGGGCAAGGGTTGTGGGGATGAGGCCCTTGTCCTCATCAACATGGGGACAAGGTGCTTTGGGGGGACCCCAAAGCATCCTCCCAATGTTGAGGGCATTCGGCCTGGTACGGTTCAGGAGGGGGGGTGCTCTCTCGTCCCCCCTCTTTTCCTGCGGCCTGCCAGGTTGCGTGCTCGGATAAGGGTCTGGTATAGATTTTAAAGGGGGACGCCCACGCCATTTTTTTCTTTTTGGCGCGGGGTTCCCCTTAAAATCCATGCCTGACCTGAAGGGCCCGGTATGGATTTTGAGGGGGACCCCCCACGCATTTTTTTTCTTCATTTTTTACATTTCTTAATGCTAACATGACCTGTGTTCAAATAGCCTTTAAAAAAAAACATAGAAGTGAACCAGCGCAAAAAATAAAAAGCCAAGTTGAGATGTGCGCCTGTTCAACTTATGCAAAAGATTTTGCCGGCGCAGTGAACCAGAGCACATGAACGGGCGCAAATGCCGCTTGCGCATGCGCAGTACATAAATTGACCTAGCGCAGTTACAAGTGTATTTGCAGGCGCAGCAAGCCTGCTCAGAGAAAGTTAATTTTTGGTTCTATTTTGGGCATATTTGTTAGTTGGACAGTCATATCTATACTTCCTCACATCACCCACATCACCCCCATAATATTGCCACTTCCAGCTTCTTTTATTTTCTGAGTTGAAGAATGCTTGCGCCAGGTCTATAGTGGCGCACAGATCGCGGCCGCCCGTGCGCCGGCAACATGATAGAATTGTGCTGTGTTACAGGTGCAAATGCTTTGTGAATACGAAAATGCCCAATGCGCGGCTGTGTGCGCCACAACTCATGTCAGAAATGCTTGGTAAATCAGCCCTGTGTCACTACTTCTCAGTTCTGGCAGAAGTCTGTGCATCCTCACTTCTCAGGTCAGGAAGAAGTCTGTGTGTTCTCACGACCCAGTTCTGGTAGAAGTCTGTGTGTCCCCACTTCTCGGCTCTGGCAGAAGTCTGTGTGTCCTTACATTTTAGTTAATTTAGAAGTCCATGTGTCCCTACTTCTCAGTTCTGGCAGAAGTCTGTACATCCCCACTTCTCAGTTCATTCAGAAGTCTATGTGTTCCCACTTCTCAGTTCTGGCAGAAGTCTGGGCATCCTCATTTGTCAGTTCATTCAGAAGTCTGGGTGTTTCCTCTTCTCAGTTCTGGCAGAAGTCTGGGCATCCTCATTTCTCGGTTCAGGAAGAAGTCTGTGTGTCCTCACCTCCCAGTTCTGGTAGAAGTCTGTGTGTCCCCACATCTCAGTTCTGGCAGAAGTCTGGGCATCCTCATTTCTCAGTTCATTCAGAAGTCTGGGTGTTTCCTCTTCTCAGTTCTGGCAGAAGTCTGGGCATCCTCATTTCTCGGTTCAGGAAAAATTATGTGTGTCCTCACCTCCCAGTACTGGCAGAAGTCCATTTGTCCTCAATCTCAGTACAGGCAGAAGTCTGCATGTCCTCAGTTCTCAGTACAGGCAGAAGTCCATTTGTCCTCACTCCTCAGAACAGGCGCCCATTACTTCTGTCCCTGCTTCTTAGTTCAGGCAGAAATGCATACATCCTTAAGTTATGGTTCAGACAGAAGTCTGTGCATCCTCACTTTTCAGTTCAAGCATAAGTCTATATCCTCACTTCTTGGTTCATGCAGAATTCTGTGTGTCCTCAATTCTCAGTTCCAGTAGAAGATGTATAATAGAAAAATATTCTCAACTTTGCAAACATAAGCATCATTGTTCTGCTCCCTTTTTACCTTGATTCATTCAGTCTTGATGAAGTCTCAACACTATGGTGAAACAATGATGTTACTTTGCGTGGCCTTGCTTACACTTCCATGAGGTCTTGATAGATGAGAGTCTGCTGGTGAATACATCTATGCATTGGCAAGTGGCATCCTTCCCATGTCCCATGATGTGTGGATGTCATTGAGATTTTATTATATGATAAATTTGATCTACACACTGTTTAAAAATCCTTTGGATTCAAATGATTACAGCAGTGACTATTACTACATTAAAATATCTCAAGTCATGGTTGATATTTCATCGCTACACATTGCATTGTCCAATACAAAATAGATATATTGAAGCTTGAACCCATTTTTATCTGGGTCCTGGCTGTTTGGGAATTGTTTAATTAAAACTGCCACACCTGTGAATCTGTGCAACAGAGGTGGCTGGTAAAATTTTAGGATGGGGGCGCCAGACCCCGCCCCTTCCCTTTTGACCCTTCCCACTTCTCATAAGCCCTACCCCTTATAGAAACCACCCACTCCGCCCCCTGTATTCCACTTGCTTCCACCCATAGTGTCAGGAGTATATAGCTCAGCAACACAGGACAGTAGTATACAGCCCCAGAATCACAGGACAGGAGTATACTGCCCCCGCATCACAGGACAGAATATATAGCTCAGCCTCACAGGTCAGGGTATATATAGCTCAGAATTACAGATCAGGGTATACAGCTCAACATTACAGATCAGGGTATACAATCTCTAGAGACTCTATGATCTTTCAGAGGCCAGGCGTGATGTTATAACGTCACGCCCAGCCTCTGCATTTGAAAAAATGCCGCTGCCTTGGCTGGGAAGCCAAGATTGTTTTTTTTTTTATTTCAGGCTTCCCAGCCTAGAGGTGAGATGTGGGGACTTATTGACCCCAGATCTCTCCGTAAAGAGGACCTGTCATGCCATATTCCTATTGCAAGGGATGTTTACATTCCTTGTAATAGGAATAAAAGTGATAAAAAAAAAAGAAAGCATCAAACTAGAAAAATGTAAGTAAAATTAACAATAAAAATAATAAATACATTTAAAGCGCCCCTGTCCCTGCGTGCTCGCTTGCAGAAGCAAGCGCATAATTAAGTCGTGCCAACATATGTAAATAGCATTAAAACCATACATGTGAGGTATCACCGCAAACGTAAGAGAGAGCAATAATTCTAGTGCTAGACCTCCTCTGTAAATCTAAACATGTAACCTGTAAAAAAATTTAAAGCGCACCTATGGAGATTTTTAAGTACCAAAGTTTGGCGCCATTCAAGTGTGTGAAATTTGGAAGTGTCTAACATTGGCGTAACATCCCCTTTCACATTATACAAAAAAATTTAAAAATTGCTGCACAAATACCACGCAAGATAGTTGCAATGACCACCATCTTATTATCTAGGGTCTCTGCTAAAAAAAAAATATATAATGTTTTGGGGTTCTGAGTAATTTTCTAGCAAAAAAATTATTATTTTTTACATGTAGGAGAGGAGTGTCAGAATTGGCCTGAGTAGCAAGTGGTTAACAGTGAATGTGTGCCAGCTTGAGAGATATGTATCAGCTATGGGGAGACTGCAGACTTAGTAACCTCTCCCCTTCCTCCCACCTCGCACACACACACTCCCCTGCTCTTTTGACCCTACTTGTCAGTATCTCATGCCCTGCAAACAAATCCGTCCTGTATCCCAACATAAAAGGCTACCTCAGACAGCAGCTCAGCACACCTCTCTCTCTGCAGTGTCAGCATAGGCTGTGCTCCAGCTCTGGCTTCTCTCAGCAAGCCACTGGAGATCGAGGTGGGGGTTGGATTAGAGGGCTGGAGGGTACAGAGCGGGTGTGAAGGAGAGAAGGATGGTCAGTGATGCTCTCCGAGTGGTGGAGAAACCGGAAGTGACGGTCAGTGATAAGCCCCGCCTACTGTCCTCTGGACCCGCCAATCAGGTGTAACAGGGTGGAATGCAATCATGAATGATTCGATGTAGAGTGGGACTGGGAGTGTAAACAGGATGTATGGCCTGCACCCTGTTTAAACTCCAAACACCAACAATTAAGCTTTTCCGCTTCAATAGCCTGATTGCAGCAGTCAAGCATCTAGTGGACAGCTCAGTGTCCATTGACCGGATGCTCTTAAAGGGCCACTTTTTTTTCCATGTCCAGCTTTGGTTGGGGCGGCGCCCAAGCGCCCCCTATTGACTACCTTGCTTGAGTGGGTGGTAGGTGAGGCTATTGCATATTTTGGTACTTTGCAAACATTGTCAGTTTTAATGTGGGTGGGTGTGGATACATGTACATACATTTATTTAAATCTGTGAGTTTTTAAAATAAAAAATATTTTTGTGGAGACATTTTTGCACAGTTTTGCTTCTTTATATTTAAATTTGTTTCCTGTCCACCAAATAATCTATAATGATTTTAGAGTTTAGTAGTATGTCTTTAAATGTTTTCCCACATTGTGGCAGGAAAAAAAAAACCTGCATGTTCCCCACTGCTTTTTAGCATAGGTGTGACTGAACTGCTGTGTTATCAGCATCTGATACCATTGCTGCATGGAGCTGCTGAGCATTTTTAGCATTTAGCAGCTTAGCCTCGGAGACCCATTGCTTTGGAATTGGAAGGGTCTCTGAGGCAGGTTAAATGAAATGAATTTCCTAGGCTGGACTGGGTCTCAGTGGAGGAAGCTGAGCAATTCACAGAGCAGTGGTCGCCTCACAGCTGTTTGGGAGTGCTGTGAACATGTAAACAGTGTTTTTGATTTCTGTCCGAAAGTGGAAAACCACATTAAAGGCTTTCCTTCCCTCTGCTTAGAAATACTATTTATGAAAATTGTATGAAAGTAAACATAATCTTTGTCATGTTAGAATTTTGGATTGTACTTAAAAAAGGTCTATAACTATCTAAGGTTGCCTAACTCTGGTATAATACATTTAGGCTATATCTCATAAATGTAGTATCTCTGTTCAAATGCAAAATGTGTGTCATAATTCTTTACCTCACTCAACAACTGCGGACATATTTACATGCATTCACATTATTTTCTGCAGCCTTTCTCATTTACTGTACAGTGCCCATGCTGTTTTAGGGCCTAAGATATCCTTTTCATTTTATATTTTACCCTTTATCAACACTGACTGGTATCAATTTAAAGCAGAACTAAAGGCAAAACCTTTTTTTTTCATTGTGGATAGTTTGGGTGGGCTATAACCCCTGTCTGTTTTTTTTGTTTCCCATTGGGGAGATTTCCTTCCTGTCCCATATCCACAAAAGCAAGTGAGAGGATTTTCCTCCAAAGTGAGGAAATCCCTTATTGTCATGAGAACTAGTGTCCCCCTTGGAAGATTATCCTCCTATTAGTGTTCTGAGGACAACCAAAAATTAGGGGTTTTCTTTCACTTTTGATGATAACATGAAAAAAACGGAAGAGTGATTCTCCCTAAAGGGGGGACATAATGCAAAGAAACCTGGCAAGTATTCTTGTCCATCTCCACTCTATTAGAATTCAAAAAAGTTTTGCTTTTAGTTATACTTATACATACACACATATACGTTAAATGAGTTTTAACAGGGTTTAACTTGGCCACTTAATTTATTAAGTGAACATTCACTTGATAATAGACTTTCCAAGTTACACTTGTGCATCTCAGTGTACATGCCTTAGTGCCATGATGAATTAACTCGCATGCATGTGAGGGGGTTATGTCAGTCCAGGCTGGTCATTCAAGATGGCCAAAAATGCCAAACCTGCAATAAGACCAAGTAAAGATATTGGCACTGGCAATGGAGCTCTCAGATGTTGCTTTGTTGGAGAGGAGAAAAGTATAGGCAGCTTTAGTTCCCCTTTCAGAAATGCTTATGTACTCATAATATTAGAGGACTGCTACCCTGGGAACTGTCCCTGGTACTTAGGAATGAGCTCTCGATTCAGTCTGAACACAAGTTATTAGTAAACATTGCTTAGTCAAGCGTTAGTACAAATGCCAGACTAGCTTGTTCAGTTTTTTTGTACTGATACTATACTATATATGAAAGCTTCTTCTGTCAAAAGACAATACATTGAAATTTGTCAGACTTTACCCTCCAGGGTTTAATAATTGCTAAACCAAATGATTAAAAATAAACCACAGTTTTATTGAAAATTACACATAGATTGTTTAAAAGAGAAACAAGATTTATTAAGTTACAAGCTAGTTGTCCACGGTATAACCATCCTGGCTAAGGGATCCAGTTGGATTGTCTGACGCGTTTCACAGGCTAACCCGCTTCATCGGGGGCCTCTCAAAATACTCTGTTATTGTCACCAGCTTGATGACAAATGTAGCCACATGGCCATATTTGGGCAGTGATATTAAAAGGTGAAAGAAGAATCATCAGACTGATGAGTTCACCTCTCTGTCACTCTCTATTAGAAAATAGAAAGCAAGGGGGTTGTGGGACTTTATATGAGGTGCATGACATGTGGTAGGAGAAATTGTAAAATTGTTTATTTAGCATATAAACAAAGCATTGAACATGAGTATTTTTATCTATATACACAAGGCGATGGCATACAAAAAAGAGAAATTCATGTATGTACATGGATGCCTCTGAAATCGCATTGTATTCCCTAGGTAACTTATTCCCTAAGTAACTTATATGCTAATTAAACAATTAATTTACAATTTCTCCTACCACACGTCTTGTGTCTCACTCAAAGTCCCAAAAAACCCTTCCTTATTTCTATTAGAAAATGTTCTGCTTATAGGGACTGCAAAATCCCAAGAAATTCAGGTTCTTACACTGCTTACATTCAAAAACACATTTAAGGATATATTTAAAAAATTCAGAGCTGCATTCATTATATCTTTTATATCAGCCTGGAGTTAAAGTGATTGTAAATCTTGATTTAAAAAAATAAAAATAAAAATAACAAACATGCCATACTTACCTGCTCTGTGCAATAGTTTTGCACAGCCCTGTTCCTTCTATTCTCAGGTCTTCTGCAGGCGCCCCTGCCCCCCCCCCCCTGCTGAGTGCCTCCCATAGCAAGCCGCATGCCATGGGGGCACTCATGCTTGCTTGCTCTCGAGCCCTGCTCTGTGTGTCTATAAGACATGCTCTGTGTGTCTATAAGACACACAGAGCAGGGCTCAGCCCCACCCATCTGCTTCCTTATCACTGCCTCTGTTTGACAGCAGTGGGACAGTGGGAGCCAATGCGCTGCTAGATCTGAGCCAACGAGAAGCAAGAGAGTAAAAAAAAATCCTCGGCTCTCGTGAACATCGCTGGAATGGAATCTAACAGGCATATATTTTGGAGGGTGCTGCTGGAGAAGCTGCATGCAGAAGGTTTTTACCTTACTGCATAGAATGCAGTAAGGCAGCCTTTACAACTACTTTAAGCTTTATGTGAGGTTATATAACAAAAAGTGATAAAGTGCAAAGCATACAGAATCTGTATGTAGTAGAAAGAACCCGTTAGCATAAATTGTTAATGCAGCACTAAAATAGGAATGAGATGGGTTTGAGTAGACAGCTTGTGTAATTAAAATGCTCCATCTCTCTCTAACATCGAAATTATCAGGTGGTTTTACTCTTTTTGAAAGCCCAAAGCCAAGCTGAACAAAAGTAAATAATGTAGCTGCCACTTTGTGTACATCTCAATACAGTCACTCTGTAATACTTACAGTGGCAGAAGGTTTAATTGGAAAAAGTGCTTACTGTAACCTACACCCTATTTATAACAGGCTGGGTCTCAAATACATATTCAATGCAGAAAAAAAAAACTATACAGAAGCCTGCAAAAAAACAATGTCTTTTACATCCGCCTGATAAAATCTTGTAAAGGTAAACCAAAGACCAGGTAGCAACTTTGCAAACTTGAGCTACTGAGACCTGATGACGGATAGCCCATAAGGCACCTACACTTCTGGTAGAATAAGCCATCACTTGAAAAAAGTGATAATGGATTAACCTTAAACCTTTGGCTTGGAAAATTATCTGAATAATCCAATGAGAAATAGTCCAAGTAGCCATCTGACCTTTCTTTGTTCTTTCAAAATTGACAAAATAGGAATCTGACTGCCTGACTATAGCAGTAAAATTCAAATATCCCACATGTGGAGGGCAAAACAATGTTTGGCCAAAAAATTACGGTTAAAGACAAAGAATCCCTTTGTCATGGTGAAGTACCAGGACCAGTTCCCTGAAAAACATTTGAAACCCCCTTCTTGCCAAAGTAATAACAAACAGAACACAGTGTTAATTTCGTTGACAAAAATATTTTCATCATAGTTTTTGTAAGCTGCATGTTTTCAGTGATAAAAACTAAACAAAATAAAATTAGAATTAGGTCAACTGATGAAAACTATGACAACAATCTATTCCAATTTTCACCAACCTACGAAAATGGAATGACAATGTGAGGTAGGGACATTTACCCACCGGAACTTCTGCTTTCCTTGGAGCTCTGCCTATCTGTTAAAGCCCAGCCCCCTTACTCTATCAAAAAGCTGTAATGGCTGAGAGACACACACTCCCTCTGTCTTCCTGCTGCCTAGGAGTTATGGAAATATGCCCTGCAAATTGCAGAAGAGGAACTCGTCCATCGGATTTGTGTCTGTGTGGATGTGACATGGTGAGTGTTTCCCCTCCCAGCAAGGTGGCAGCGCTTACCACTGTGTAAAATAACAGCCTCCCAAGACCAGTTCTCTGCCCTGTAAACTCCCTCACTCCCATTTACTTCCCCATCCCCACTTGCAGGTCACCTCTCCATCCCCAAAGTATAATGCCCCCTACCCTGTGCATTCCCTCACTCTCATCAACTTCACCATCCCCACTTGGAAGTCACCTCCCTATCCTCCAAGTATAATACACCCTGCCCTGTTCCGAGCCAATAGAGTTTACAGGGTTTTTTTTTTACATTTAAAGTTGCACTTTTGTTTGTCAAAAATATTTGTTTGTTTATAAAGACCTTATATATCACGATGGCTAAATCTGTGTCTGTAGTACATGTTCAAACCTTAAGGCTGCATTCACACCTGAGCGTTTTGTCGCCTGAAGCCTGAAGCTACAAAACGCTAGAGGGTAAAAAATACATTATTCTCTATGGAGATGGTTCACATCTCCACTCCAAAACGCCTGAAGCCCTACGCCTGAAGCTCAAACAAGTTCCGGACCCTATTTTGTCGCTCGAATCGGGCAGATTTGAGCGTTTTTTTTCTTTTTACATTGGTGACCTTTTGCTCTGCACAAAAACACGGTAAAAAATGCAGCGAATCGCGGTAAAAAACGCTTCAAAAAACACTGCAATTCGCGTGATTTTCGGCCGGAAAACGCTACGCTCAGGTGTGAATGCAGCCTAATACCATAAGTATTAACATATAGATTTTTACTCCAGGAGTATATAATGAGTTTGGAAATTCTAGGGAAATGTTTAAATAATGCATTACAATTTAACTAAACCCATTTGATTTTAGTCGACTAAAATGTACTGGACTGTACTGAAATTCAATGTCAAAATTAACATTGCCTTCCAAGTCAAAAAGGACTAATGGAAGATATCTGATTGGCTCAAAGGGCAGTTTCTGTAACACTGACAGTACAAAATTGAGATCCCACAGAAGGAACCATGTTTGTGACTCCTTAAAGAAAAGCACGCACTAATGACTGAGAAACAATTGGCCTTTGGAAAACACCACCAGACAGAAAGCAGGTGAAAGTTGGAGATGGAGTGCTAGGAGACTGTTGGTGGGCCCTTGAGGGTAACCTCCCTAGTCTGGGGAGGGGGGTTGACCTCAGGCCTGGGAGTTCGGGTGCAGGGGGGTCCTCTGACAACCCAAGGATGAATCCTGTCCAGTGGCACGGGAGCAGGTGTGAGAACAGTAATAGCCAGTGAGATCTCCAGGGAGAAGACAGCCAGGAGGGCTGGTGAGTGAATCAGTCGGGGAGAACTGAGAGGCAGCCTGAAAGGACTGGGGAGAGCAGTCTGAGATGGTTACAGAGTCAGTCTGGGAGGACTGTTGAAAATTAGCCAGGAGGGCTAGTGAAAGGGGCAGCTGCAGCCAGGTGGACTGGCAGTGCCTGAAGAAGTGGTGCTGCGATCAGTAGCCACCGAAGGACAACTGGGCACTAGAACTTTGCTACACAAACAAGGGGCCCGCGGTCCCTGCCTTTAATGGGCCTTTGCTTCATCTGACTTGCGTCACCTAACAGTGTGCCAACTGATCCTGGGATCTTTGTGCTGCAAGCAAGTGATGTGCTGGAGGAAGCTGAGGAGTGTATAAATAGACTGTACAGAAGAAGTTGTCTCTGAAGAGTTTTGCTAAAGTAAGTGGGCATCCCATAATACCCCTAGGCCCATTCAAGTTTATTCCTCTAAATAAAACAAAAAACAAAGCACTGGACTGTTTCCTGACTGCAGTGTGCCTGTGAAGTGTGCCTGGCTGTGCAGGGTGGGGGATCCCTTTCTACTTGCAGCTTCTTTGGGGGTGCGCTACATTAGTGACCATAGCATACTGGGATGCAAAGACATTAAACAGTCCAGCAACTAAGCTCTCCTGTACCATACCCACAAGACACTATGCTGCAGGCCTGGAATTAAACTGAGCAAAAGAACTGCCTTGAATGAGGCAGTCATCTTCACAAATTGTACAGTGCTGAGATGAGCTATACCCCAGGGTTCTGAGGACAGAAACCTGAATTGTTAAAGCACTTTACTTCTCCATATGAAGAAATACCTTTATATGGACATTATCCATGAGTAAACTCAGATATTTCAGTCTCTGGGTCAGCACCACTGACAACTTCTGGAGATAGATAACCCAGTCAAACTTCTCCAGAATTTGAGCCATGGGGAACACCTTGTGCTCCAGCTGCTGAAGAGATTGTTACCTGAGCAACAGATCATCCCAGATACCTCAGAAAAAGCACCCTCCCTCCCTCACTGGATTCTTAACAAGACCAGAATCAACGCCAGGAACCTCGTAAATATGAAGGGGGCCTTGAACAGACCGAATGGCAGAGCCATACATTGAAAAAGACAGTTTTCCAAAGCAACCATAAGAACCTCTGATGACAAGGAAAAATTTGGCACATGAAGATTAGCATCTTTTATGCCCACTGATGCCAGGATGGAGTTTATGCACTGCTCAAATCAAAACCTCCACACTTGGAGAAATTGTTGAGATTCTTGAGGTGTTAATATTATCCGAATATTGCCACTTAGCTTTAGGAAGCATAAAAGATCAAATAAAAGTCCATGAACTTTGAAGCCTCTGGCACGGGCAGCTCATTCCTTGTGATTGTGAGCCTGAGACCAGCAATGATACTCTTTTGCAGATTCATAGCAACATCAAATGCAGAGAAGGAAACTCTGAGTCCCAACTTACAAATGTAAGTGATTATGCAGCGAACGTAGAAGACTGCTACTTCCCCTGCCATACTTCCTGCAAATGCCCCAATGTCCCTTCACTGAGAGAGGGAACAGAGTCTGACCTTGCTGGCCTAAAGGATCAGGCCTTTTTACAGAACTGGCCCTAAGGCTTTCCTTTGAAGGCCGCAGCCTGTGCGTGCTGGAAAGACTATCTTGTGGAACAGACCCAGATGTAGCAGTACCCGCCCTTGAAACGAGTGCTTACCCTTCCTCTTGAGAGGTAAAACAGAACTATTTATATGAAATTCCCAGCGCCATCTTTTCAAACCATACAATTCAAATCTTTACAAATAGAAATAAAATAAATACTGTAAATATAGATGCAAAATTTCATATTGTGTAAATGTGAATACATCAAGTCCTGGAAATAAAAGTGCAATATTGCTTTCTTCAAAAGTGCAAGTAGTGCGCCAATTCTTCTCTGTGCAGTTAATAAGGTGGCATGCTCCCCTCCTATGTGTAACTTTGAGGTTTAATTGTACATTGTGGTAGTGAAGCATTCCTCTAATATTGTTATTCCTCCAGCTCCTCTGCTCTTCCCAATACAATGGTAGGCTGAGATTTTTTTTTTCTTTCATGTAAAGAGGATTAAGAAATCTCCATAGTGTGAATATTTTCTTTTTATTTAAAAAAGATTAAAAAGCATATCAAATTTACACTCACAAGAAAATCTTGGAAACAAGCATGTAAACTGACACAGAACCAGCGCTATGGCCTGCGTTCCAAAGACCGGAAGTGATGTCACCGGAAGTTCCCACCTAACTTGCCCTTCCCACAGGACATCTTCAGAGGCTTAAAGTGTGTCTGCCCTTCTCAACAGGTGTAAACACATGACCAAGTGTTTCGGAGCCTGTCCCGTACCTCCCTGATAGTTGTTTCTAAAAAATACAGTTCTTATTATCTGTTCTGCACTGCCTTTGGCACTGCTGCTACTGCAATATCATATCCCTGAAGCCGGCTTCATTCTGGGCACCAAGATTGCTGCTGATTCTGCTCTCTGATGTCATATCCTTCCTGGCGCCCACATGACCCTGCCCACTCGCCACATGCACCCCCGTGCACACTTTTACTATCACATCAGGCAGGCATTTTGAATAATATGCTCCTAGTGCATTAAGAGAACATGATAATACAAAAACAGCAGTTTTTCCAAGCATCCAGCTTACACAAGTCACAGGCATAGGCAATATTTCCGTCCTTAGTAGATCACCGGAAACAAGGAAGAACACTAAATAAAAAGGCAACATAAAAACAAAAGATGACTCTGTATTAAAGAATACAACAGGCTACAAAGGGACACTCACCAATCTTGTGGCAGCATCTTGCCAAAAGCGTATGAGGATCCAACCTTCCCCATTATGGCTGGCAATGTCTGGTCAGACCCTCAGTGATTCAATCCCCCTTTTTCCTGGGATCCACTGCCCTGAACCTCTATAACACCCTTTTGAAAATGCCTTGATCATTTATTACTGTGCAGGGTTCTGTACCCACAGCAGTGTCCAGTGCTGAAAGGTCACATTACAGGCAATCTCCCCATATTCATTAATTTTCATTTGGAGCGGGGCCCAGGTACCATTCATCTTAGCATTGCAGCTGTAGGAATTGAGCTAGATAATATCAATTTCCTGATCCCTACTGGAACCATTTGAGAATCTGGCAACATTATGCAGAGATTATGCATCAGTGATCATCATTTTCAAATACTGGCGAAAAAACTGATGTACTTCATGTATGGGTGGGTTATATAGGAAAGAACTTCTTGCCCTTTTTGCCAGTGTCCATTCACCTATAGGTGGCACATAACCCAGTTAGTAATGATTTATAGCCTGCTCTGTGTCCTGTGATGTATGATAAAGAAATAATATTTTGCATACACATGCATGAAAACACACATTCAGCACTATGGACAGCTCTGCCATCACATGCAGCAGCCTCACATTAGCGGCTACATTGTTAGATAGCTAAATAAAAGTTAGGTTAGATCACAAATACTAAAAAAGTACATCTAGTTCATTTAAAGCAGAACTGAAGTTTGGCTGTTGTACGCTGCAAGCAGGCAGGTTTTTATTGCAGATGAGTCATGCAAAAAAATACACTTACCTGGCTGTTCGCAGCATACCCTGGCAGGTAAAATGAACTGTGCATGTGCAGCTCAGCTTACAGCGGCTGGCCCAATCCCCAGTGTGCCGGAGTGATGGCCTCCTGTGCATGCGCAGAAGTAAGGTTATCCCACATCAGCCAATGAAGATGACCAAAAACCGGCACACAGGAGAAGATGCTGGCGCCAGTTGGGGCCGGGACAGTTGAAGGAAAAGTGCGTATACAAGCCCCCTTTAGTTCTGGTTTAATAAAACAAGTAGAAAACCTCCATATCCTATACCTACAGTTGATCCAGAGGAAGGCAAAAAACAGTAAAGCATGGCTTGATTTGCTCCAGCGGGGGAATAAAAATCCTTTCTGACTCCACAATCCCTTGTGTTATTACCTATGAATGTTAATATCCAGTTAAATTTTGTGTATTTAGCAATGCATCTACCTCTTTTTTTAAACAATCTACAGAGCTGGCCGGGACTAGTTCTTGAGGAAGTCTATTCCACATTTTCACAGCACTAACTGTGAAGAAGCCCTTACATATGTGGAGGTTAAATCTCAGTAATGACCTAAAAGGGAATAACTCTACACCAAGTTCACTATATCGACTACCTATGTATTTGTCTTAAGAGAGAATAAATTCAGTTCAGCTAATCTTTCCTCCTGAGGTCCTCCAAGTATCTTATCAATTTGGTTATCCTTCTCTGAGCTTTCTCCAGTTCCCCAATATCCTTTTTGTGAACTAATGCTCAAAACTGAACTGCATATTCCAAATGATTGTACTAATGGTTTGTACAGGGACAAAATTATGTCTCTCTCTGGAGTCCATAGCTACTAGCTACAAAGGAGCTTAGATCATTCAGCACTCTTCACCAAATTGAGTGATTTGTTTCCAACAAATATGCACCATGTATACTGTAAATATATCCCTTTAAAAAAAAAAAGTGCAATTCCTTTTATATGTTTATTTTTGCATTTAGTTTTTTGCCTGGAGTTCACCTTTAACCCTTATTCCTTTTACCCGTTGTCTTCTATAGTATAGCATCCCTTTTGCATGTTACATTTGGATCTATTTTAGAGCTATTTTGTACATATCCTCCAGTGTGGCTCTTTTGTCCATTTGTCAGATTCTTAGAAATTCTCCCCAGGGGGTCTTGTGTATTTAAAATTATGTCATGCATCTATTTTAATGATTGTTAGAATGTCTTTCCTTTTTTTTTGTACAGATCACAGAATTCATTAGATCACCCAGGACATGATGTTTCACAGAGGTAGGAGCATCATTCCTCCTTCTTCTATAAATGATAGATAGCAATTTAACAGCAAGATATCTGGATTGCTTTACAAAAAGAGAATCTCCTACTGGCTTTTTGCCTAATATCACTTCAAGTCAAACCAGTAATAATTGATGGGCCACGGGTAACATTGGACGGACCAGCCACAACAACAGTGGGATAGTATTCATAAGCTGAATTACTGCCTGATAATAAATAATATTATGGACTACAAAAGATTTTGTAAGCAGGAATAAGTACAGCACATCTATGCCTGGCAGCATAGAGATATGATTTGTTTTCCTGAACTCCATATGATCACAACAGCCATACATTGTGCCCTATGTTGGCAGGATATTATATGATGTGAATATTAAGAAAAAAACATGCTGCAGAATTGTATAGAGCCAGCCATAAGAGCTTCTTAAAGAGTACTTTGAGTACCAAATAGCAGCTGCCACAGATGCTTTAAGACAAAACTTCACAGGTATCATGTCTTATTTTCTACTTGCATGGAGCTTGTTTGCTATATTTAATTTCCCATGAATCTGTAGGAAATATCCTAATGCATTCACTATTCATCTTGCTCTTCCCAGATAACAAGCAATTGTGCTGTAAGTTTGAAAATGACTTGCTAAGCTATTGCGAGATTTGCCAGGCTTCACAAATTTGTTGCACAATTGGAGCAAGTCTGCATTACATGACTCCAGATCAACTTTCTTTGCAAACATTCTGCAAGTCTGCTGCAAGTTCTGGTTCAGTTATGCTGTGCAGTAGTCATCCCACCACGGGGGTCACTGTGGCTGAATTTTCATGCTGTCAACTTGCAGAGCTCTTACTGTAGACTCACCACTGCTACTTTGCTCTTGCTAGAGACTTGTCATGCAAATTTGCTACAAGTTGGAAAAGTGTCAACTAGAACCTGTGTTTCAAGAGCTCTACAAGTGTATAACTTGCCAGTGATAATGTGCAGCAAGTTAACAGACTTATGCCCTGTACACACGAGCGTATTTTCCGTCAGAAAAAACTTGGATGGTTGGAATTTTGCTCAAGCTTGGCTTGCATACACACGGTCACACAAAAGTTTTATGAACTTTCGACCGTCAAGAACGCAGTGACGTACAACACTATGAAGAGCCGAGAAAATGAAGTTCAATGCTTCCGAGCATGCGTCGAATTGTTTCCGAGCATGCGTAGGAATTTTGCGCGTCGGAATTTGTACAGACGGTCAGAATTTCGGATCTTAACTTTTTCCGACCAAAAAATAGAGAACATGCACTCAATCTTTTGCTGGCTGGAATTCTGCCAGCAAAAGACAGATGAAGCATACACATGGTCTCATTTTCCAACAAAAATCTCTCATCAAAGTTTTGGTGGTGGCATTTCTGATCGTGTGTACACGGCATTACAATTCAACACTGCCACAAATGTGTGGCAAGTTATCCTTGTTATCTGGATTATAGTATGTTTTAGAATTACAGAAAATGAAAGACAACTTATTTTTACATTATTGCTCTCTGTGTCTCTTGGGCAAATTTCCCCTACTTCTTTTCCCAGGTTGCCTCAGTTACAGATACAGGTAAAGGGAAATTTCCCCCTGGGGACACAACAATCTTGCAAAATCTAACCAGTGTTCCAACCCTTTCTACTCTATTTAAAAAGTGCTTTTAATGCTGTATGTATGTTGGGAATATTTATACCTCCTTCCTGTACCAGACGTCACAAATCACAAGAATGTGAATTGAGGGGAATTCTTCTAATTATCAACAGACGGTAACAAAAATGTGAAAAATGTAAACTAAAAGACATTATCTGGAATTCTAATTTATAGACTTCCAAAGGAAAAAACTATGAAAAACGACCTGTATGTGCTTCCATGTCCTGTAAGAGCCCATGTGTGTAAATGGGTGCATTTTTGAAGAAGGACTATGATAGGTAAATAGTGAGATCCGCAGGTTTGGATGCATAGGGTGCTCACAGTTGAAAAATAAAATGTATGTGCCTGTTAGGCAGTATAGACAGTTATATCTTTTCCTGGGTTATGCTAGCTTTATTGGTTTCACATTGAGACAGGTTAAATATTTACATTTGTAGAATATTGGGCTGATTTGCTAGAGGTCCAATTTTTCTGACTGTTAATACTCCATGCCAAAATGTTCATCTTTATTTTTCCTCCAGGCATACCGTATTGGAGGTCAGCCAACCCCTTGCATGTGTTTCAAACATCTATTATGTCTTGCTGCCCCAAGCAGACGCCAATCAATAGAGATAATATCATTAGGTACATCCTGATATAAAAACATGGGAAACTGCAGCAATCACTATTGCATCTTTAGGTAAATGTCTCCCTATCTATCAGTTCAGTCAGAATAACTTCCCCTACCTGACAATACCACTGCTGAATGTTTACTGGAATCTTCCTTAAATTACAAAGTGAAGTGCTGTCATAGTACAAAGAGTCTATGGGACAAGGTACTTGGTGAATCCGCTGTTGGTATAATTACACCAGAAAACTGCCAATGGTAGACATGGGAGCCGTCAAAAAATTTGTTTTGTTTCGTTCCGTTTCGTATAAAAAAAAAAAACGTAATTCGTGTACGAAATTTAATTCGGATTCATACGAAATACGAATTTCGTACGAATCGTTACGAATCGTTAATTTGGATAACGAATAACGACACTCTACGAATAATAACAAATTATCAGAAAATGTATTAACCTTACATAACACAAGTCTATTGTCTATTGTTCACCAATCACTCAGAGGAAGTACGAAATACGAAATTTTGTTTACGAATACATACGAATCGTTACGAATCGTTAATTTGGATAACGAATAACGACACTCTACGAATAATAATGAATATCGAATTCATTCGAATCATTCGTTATACCCGCTATAATTTCTTTCATATTAGTTGAAATTAGTTATTTGGTAGTTTGGATTCGGATAATTTGGATCCCAAATTCGTAAACGAAAGTTCGTATTTCGTACAGAATTCGTAAAAAATCGTAATTCGGATTCGTACGAATTTCAAAAAATTTGTACGAATTTCCGATTCGTACGAAACTAATCGCACAAGTCTATTGTCTATTGTTTATATAGAAAGCAATCAGCGCAAACCCACTACAATTATTGTAGATAAACACCCAGGTGACTGTAGATCATAATTCAAACGAATCTTTAAAGTGAAATCCTCCACCAAAGCAGATAAGATACTCTTACCAGAAGTGCCAAGCACATTCGCATAGACCCAATCAGGGATGATATATGAGATTCCAATCCAGGCTGGATACAATCTGGGTGATGACCAGGCAGCAGGAGAAATCTTTACAAATGTGTGAGGAAAAGCAGCAGGAATTGTTAGTACAATGCTAGTTTCCATTACATTAAGTCACTGCAAATGATTATAAATTATATCAGACAAGATCAACATTAGGGATGAGCAAACCAAAAAATAAAGAAATGAAGGGGGGACACTCTAAGTGTAGACTGTATAGTACTATTTATTAAAAAAGGGCCACAGGACAAGCAGTTGACATGTTTCACATGCGATAGCTTGCTTGTTCACAACAAACAAACCCAGGCTTGCTCGCCTGGGTTCAGTTTCCAAACAGTTTTGAGAATCTTGCTTGATGTTCAAAGTTTACAAACTTAAAAATTTCCATCAAAGTCTATGGGGCAAATTGTATTGTTCAGTTATGTCCATTAGTATGCTTTATGTAATCATTACTGAACTGTAGACACATCCCATAATTATAATTTTACACACTGTACTCTGCTGTAATACAGTATTAGAAATATTCCTCCTCCTGTTGTAGCTTTGAGATCTTTCTAACAGCAATCAGTGCTTGTATAGTGTATGAGCACATCCATAGCCACAAAATGCAAAAAGAAAGAGCTAGTACATGCTGCTTTACATTTTCATGTGGCACAAGTAAATGTCGGCATGAGAAAATAACAAAAAAGTGCAGGGCTAACTTACTAATCAATACAACAATAATGATGGAACCCTCTAATGTATTGAGATCTCAATAAACTTCAATATCAGTGCGGTCTCACCAGAGCCCATAAGTGCGGTCTCATCTGTGCCCATAAGTGCTGTCTTATCTGTGCCCATAAGTGTCGTCTCATCAGAGCCCATAAGTGTGGTGTCTTCTATGGCCATAAGTGCTGTCTCATCTTTGCCCATAAGTGCAGTCTCATCTATGCCCATAGGTTCGGTCTCATCAGTGCCTTTAAGTGCGGTCTCATCTATGCCCATAAGTGCGGTCTCATCTGTGCCCATAAGTGCGGTCTCATCTATGCTCATAGGTGCGGTCTCATCAGAGCCCATAGGGGCAGTCTCATCTGTGCCCATAGGTGCGGTCTCATCTATGTCCAAAGGTGTGGTCTCATATGTGCCCATAGGTACGGTCTCATATGTGCCCATAAGTGCAGTCTTATATGTGCCCATAAGTGCAGTCTCATATGTGCCCATAGGTTCGGTCCTATCTATGCCCAAAGGTGTGGTCTCATATGTGCCCATAGGTGCAGTCTCATCAGTGCCCACAGGTGCAGTGTCATATGTGCCCATAGATGCGGTACTATCTATGCCCATAGGTGCGGTATCATCTATACCTATAGGTGCAGTCTCATACGTGCCCATAGGTGCGGTCTCATCTATGCCCATAGGTGCGGTCTTATATGTGCCCACAGGTGCAGTCTCATCAGTGGGCATAGGTGCTGTCTCTTCAGTGCCCATAGGTGCGTTCTCATATGTGCCCATAGGTGCAGTCCTATCTATGCCCAAATGTGCAGAGCAGGGATCATTACTAGTCATCAGGGCAGTGACAAGACCGCTGGCTGGGAGTACAGGAGGAATAGAAGCCAACGATCTTACAAACAGGATATCACTGGGCAGTAACAGTTTTTCAGCAAAATCAGCAGGCTACTAAAGAGGAACTACAGAGCTCAGAAGAACACCGATGGCGACGTCAGTGAAGGTAGGAGATCAGAAACAAGGACATGGAAAAAAAATTTTTCCCAGAGTTCTGCTTTAAAAGAATTCAGCAAAAACTGTGTGATTGTTTTATTGTGCAAGCAAACATACCTTTTTTAATAAAAAGAAATCTAAAAAAGTACATTCACATTAGTCACAGTAAATTATAATAGTATTTACTATTTCACAGGTCAGTGTGTGCAGCACATTTTGTAGTTTAGTGGTTGCCTGGACACAGCTAGCTACAGATCATTCTGACATTTTTCTATAAATGATATTTGCATTGCATAGGGTTGCAGTGAATTAGATTGGTCTGTACTGCCTAACAATCCCTCTGCATCTTCATGGATTGTAATTGCTGGTTATCCTCATACATCTTCAGGTAAATGTCTCCCTATCTATCAGTTCAGTCAGAACAACTTCCCCTACCTGACAATACCACTGCTGAATGTTTACTGGAATCCTCCTTAAATTACAAAGTGAAGTGCTGTCATAGTAAAAAGAATCTGTGGGACAAGGTACATGCCCAATAGGTAGGTGATGTTTTCAAGGACTATGTCTGAACATCCCTAATGCACTTTAGGAATGCTCCCTCACAGTAAACTCTATGCCCACTTTTACCAATCATAAAAAAACTTCCTAGAGTGCTTCAAAAGACAGCACAGACTACCATTTACAGTATATAGCAAGCAGTACTCACCCATCTCAAGAAAAGCCCCTTGACTCAAAATGAAATTTACTTCCACTGTCCAATACGAGAGAGAAGCCAGGCAAGAGGCAGAGAGACCAGAATGGTTATCTTATGTGTGAGGAAAAGCAGCAGGAATTTTTAGTACAATGCTAGTTTCTATTACATTAAGTCACTGTAAATTATGTTAACTATGATGTCCAATTTGCATATAATCTATTAAACTGGTTACCTGGAAACAGGCAGGCTAAACACATTTTTTTGGAAAGACTATCCTACCGCTATTTAGGTTTAATAAAGTCACTATATATTATATCAGACAAGATCGACATTAGGGATGAGCAAACCTGCCTGGGTTCAGTTTCCAAACAGGATTGAGAATCTTGCTTAAAGTTCAAAGTTTACAGACTTAAAAATTTCCATTAAAGTCTGTGGGGCAAATTGTATTGTTCAGTTATGTCCATTAGTTATATTTTTTTAATATTGTCACTATACAGGAGTTATATAGCGCCAACAGTTTTCACAGTTGGTGACAACTACCATCCACTTCTGGTACCGGTCCCTACCCAGGTAAAACACAGGAAAAGAAAAGGAATAAAAAAGCTATGAAGGTACATCATCCACAGACACCATATTGTGGGGAAGGAGAGGCAGAACCCGAATTTCGGGGTAATACCTCACCTCTTACTCCCCAATATAGAGTTCCCACCCACAACTACTATGCACCCCTAAGGGATCGGTCCCCACAGACCCCAGGGACACCTTATTATGACACCTATGCGTCTAGGTCTAGACCATATCAAGGTAATCAGAGGGGACATTTTAGGTGGCATGGTAGAGGTAGAGGAAGGCTGCCCTATAATACACATCATACCCAAGGGGGGCAATGGAAGGAGTGGAGAGAACCATTCAAAATTGTGCAGTCAGGCCATCCACAGAGGGGGAATCACTATCCCCACCCACAGAAGGGAAGTGATTACCCCCACCCCTTCCCGAGCATTCCTCATTCGGCTGAACATGCAGGAGAGGATGCAGAGGGGGCAGAAAAGAAAAAGAGAAGTCTAACTACAGGCATTTTCAACCTCACTGATATTTCAAACCCTCAATCTTCTAAGTGAGGGTTTGAAATTTGCTCCCAGCCAAGTTTTTGGATAAGTTTGACGGATTCATTGACCTGAAAAAGTTTGCCATGAAATTGAATGTCAAAATTTTTTTTGAAGAACATCCCAGTTTCGACAACACAACAGTTCCGCAGTGTCATACCCATATGGGGTTGCGGAATAAGTCTGCTTTTAATCCAAAAAATATATCCCATAGGGTTATAGAAGTCTTCAAACACATGGTACATGAGAATATAAGGAATATCCCTTTTACCAAAAGAAGAAAAATTAAACAGACTAGAGAAGCCATCTCGAAATTAGAACAAAACAGGAATATAGTTATTAGACCGGCGGACAAGGGGAGAGGTCTGGTTATCCTAAAAAAGGAGGATTATATTGCAGAAATGCAATGAATAATACAGGATACAGCCACCTACAAAAAACTCCCAGGTGATCCAATGGGTAAATTAAAAGCGCTCCTATCCAAGCTGATAGCTAGTTCCATCGTGAGTGGGTCTTCAAAAGGTATACTCAATAAGAAAGAAGCATTATTTAAGTATTTATTACCCAGCTTCCCAAAAATTCCAGTTATCTACCAAATTTCCAAGATACACAAGAATAGGTTTACTCCCCCAGGCAGACCCATTGTCAGTGGGATAGATTCCTTTTACTCTAGGTTAGGCGAATATATTGATATTTTTTTTGCAGCCTATAGCCATGAGAGGTAAAGCATACCTAAACCATAGCAAGGACCTTATTAATAGGATTAGGGAAATGGTGATAGGAGAGCATATGTTGTTGGTCACAGTGGACGTTGAATCCCTATATACCAACATCATATAGCAGGATGCCCTCAATGCTGTGTTATGGGCATTAAAGAAGTATTCTGACCTTAAAACCCCCAAAGAAAATTCCTTGTGGATCCCTTGGAAATGGCAATGACTAACAACTTTTTCTGGCATACAAGAGATTTTTTTAACCAAGTAAAGGGTGGCTATGGGGGCACAGCACGCACCCAGCATTGCTAATATCTTTCTAAAGAAGTGGGAGGAAGAATGCATTTTTTCCAACCAGTGGCCCCAAATACCAATGTACCAAATGTACATAGCCAATATTTATATTGTTTGGGAGGGTTCAAAGGAGGAGCTGGATGGTTTTCTAGTGTATATGAATAACAATAAGTATCAAATAAGGTTTACCAGCACTTGGCACCAATCGTGCATCCATTTTTTGGATCTCAAGATCTTTAGGATGGGTTCTGGTTTGGGGACTCTGACCTATTTTAAGGAAACTGATCGGAACAGATACATTTCCACCCGCAGTTGCCATCAAACTAATTGGGTGAGAGCAATCCCAAAGGGCAAATTCCTTAGAATTAAAAGGAACTGTGTACAGTAGGTGAGAAAGATTTCATGGCTCAAACCAACATGCTCATTGACAGATTTATAGAGAAAGAGTATAATAAAAGGCAATTGGAAATTAAGAGGGAACAAGTTAGACAAATCGATCGCCTTACCCTTTTGCGACCCAGATTCAGGGACCCAGAAGGGGATCAATTTAACCTTGCATTTGTTTCAGGTATTCATCTCTAATACAAAAGAGGTGAAAAAGATAATTAAAACTTATTGGCCCATATTGCAAAAACATCATACCCATAGAAAGGTCCTTCCCAATAAACCTAAGTTTATTTGCAAAAGAGCCCCAGGGTTACGCAATATGTTGGCCAAAAATGGCATCCTGCCCCCCAAAAAAACTCCCACTTTCCTGGACCGTACAGGGTTTTACAAATGTAGGAGATGCAAAGCATGTAGAACTGTCAAGGACAAAACTAGGAAAGATACCAGCTTTCCATAAATGGTCCCCGTCCCCACAGGGCACCATTATTGGTATACATTTTTTATCAAAATTATCTGATAATTTTTATTTACAAAATAATCTGTAGGGCTCATAAGCAGCTATTATCAATCAAAAGGTGTGGGAAGCCTACTGCCATTAAAAATAAATCAATTAAATAAATGGATAAGCACATAAATGAACCACCTCCAGTCCAGGCCAATTCTGACATTTCTCTCATGCATTTTTTTTGCTAGAAAATTACTTAGAACCCCTCAAGCTCACAAACATTATATATACAGTATAATGTGTGTGTATATATATATATATATATATATATATATATATATATATATATATATATATATATATATATATATATATGCACTTTTATATATATAACTTATTATAAAAAAAAATTGGAAACCTTTTGAACATTTTTGTGATTAAACCTCACATGTGTGGTGCGATTACCAATTATTTGCACGTGGGGATTGCTTTAAAATTACTTACTTTTTTATAACAACATCATGACAGGATAAGAGGACCCCTGCTCTATCCTCTTGCCTGGAAAGGATCTGATCAAAAATGTTAACTTAAAACTTAAAGAGGAACTGCAGTCTGTTCACATAATTTTTAATAAAAACATCTTTGCCATTCTGAAGCTTCCCTCCAACCATTTTGCATATATTATTTTATATATACTGTGATTCTGTACTTGCCAAATATGCTGCAGAAATCTCCCTCCACTGAGTATGGCTGCAACCATTTTAACTGTGGGCAGCTGAAGCTGCTGCCTGTTTACTTCCTGGATTTACACAGAGGTAAACCTCTAGCTCTGCAGCTCTCATTGGCCCTCTTTTGACTCATCCCCCCCTCCCCTCCTGGCAAACTCTGACGAGAGAGAGAGCTGTGCATGAGGTCATAAGCCTAGGCTTTTTACCAGACAAGAAACAGGAAGTGGACTGTATAAGGTATTTACTGGCAGAAAAAAATGTTTTACTATCCAAAGTTAAAACAATAAGGGCAGGAGATTTAATAGAAGGAAAGTTAAAAAAATAACTGAAGTTCCACTTTAACATTTTCAAAAACAGTAGCAATTCTCCTTTCGTTCATAAATTGTACTGTGGTGATCAAAGGATACCATTAACTGCTTGCCGACCAGCCGCCACAGTTTTACTGTGGCAGAATGGCACGGCTGGGCGAAATGACGGTACCTTGCTTCACTTCGCCTTTTGGCCACTAGGGGCGTGCGACTACAGAGTGGGCCCGGAGCTGATGCGAGTGCCTGGCAGGCACGATGACTGCCGGGCACCCGCGATCGCTCCTGACAGAGCGAGAACCGGGATCTGTGTGTGTAAACACACAGATCCCGGTTCTTTCAGGGGAGTAGAGAAAAATTGTGTGTTCATATGATCTCTCCTAGACAGTCCCACCCCCCTACAGTTGGAACACACCTAGGGAACACAGTTAACCCCTTGATCGCCCCCTAGTGTTAACCCCTTCCCTGCCAGCGACATTTATACAGTAATCAGTGCATTTTTATAGCACTGATCACTGTATAATTGTCAATGGTCCCAAAAATGTATCAAACGTGTCCAATTTGTCCACCGCAATATCGCAGTTCTGATAAAAATCACAGATCGCCGCCATTACTAGTAAAAAAATAATAATAGTAAAATCGCCATAAATCTATCCCCTATATTGTAGACGCTATAACTTTTGCGCAAACCAATCAATATACATTATTATGATTTTTATTACCAAAAATATGCAGAAGAATACATATCGACCTTATCTGAGGAAAAAAATTGCTTTTTAAAAAAAAAATTGGGGATATTTATTATAGCAAAAAGTACAAAATATTGTGTTTTTTTTCAAACTTGTCGCTCTTTTTTTGTTTATAGCGCAAAAAATTAAAAATGCAGAGATGATCAAATACCACCAAAAGAAAGCTCTATTTGTGAAAAAAAAAGGACGTCAAATTTGTTTGGGTACAACCTCGCACGACCGCGCAATTGTCAGTTACAGTAGCACAGTGCCGTATCGCAAAAAATGGCCTGGTCATTGAGCAGCCAACTCTGCTGGGGCTGAAGTGGTTAAATTAGCCAAAGCTGCAATAGTAAATGAAATTAATGCTACTCTGTTAGTTAAATAGACCCCTTTTAAAATGTAACCCTTTTCTATAGAATTGCACAGGTCCAATGATGCTGCAAAGTGTGAACTCACTGACAAACTACTTTCCCTGCTTTCCTCCAAACAAGCACCCTTAAACCAAGATGCAAGGTCAAATTTAACAGTTTAAGTATGCATCAATTAACTTGGCAAATTATGGCTAATTCGCTTAGGTAAATAATTTTTACATTGTTTGTTTAAAATGGAAGTAAACCCTTCCATATGACTTTGGCCTACAGGTAAGCCTAGATGAAGGCTTACCTGTAGGTCCAATAAATATCTCCTAAACCTACATAGTTTAGGAGATATTTAGCGATGAAAAGGCATCACTGTCTACGGCGCATGCGCCGTAGACAGCGGCGCGCAGGCGCACTGAGGGCGCACTGAAGATGCCGAGATCACGGCGATATGACGATCTCGTGCGCATGCGCGGGAGTGACGTCTCGCCGCTCCAGCGAATGATAGCGCTGGAGTGGCGAGACCCGGAAGTCACTCCGGCCCTGGATGGCGGCGAAGAAGATCGAGGATAAGGACGGCTTTGGGGGCTTCGTTTTCAGGTAAGTTTTTCATAATGAGCTAGTATGCTATGCATACTAGCTCATTATGCCTTTGCCTTGCAGGGTGTCTTTTTTTTTTTTTTTTTTTTAAGAGGCTTTACTTCCTCTTTAAGGCTATATAGGATTTTACATGGTATAATGTTTTAATAAATACCCTGCTCATCTTTACTATAGTCTGACAAAAGGTGATCACATGATTGGGATCCAAGTTGATTAGTTACTAAATATTGATAGTAATTGGGATCTGTCAGTAACCGCATGTCCACACAGCTTGAAAAATACAGACCTGTGTATAAAAGGAAACGTAGATAAATGTTTTTCCAGTAAAGGTATTACCATGCTATGGAACATTGAACTGCAGAATACAGCACAAAGAAGATGACCTTTTAGTACAATTTTCCATGTGTGGCACATCTTTTCAATGCTAGATGGATTTGACTGTCATTTGTGCAAAGCAATTTTAAAGCTCATTTATCATTGTTCATTCATAACCATATAAATACTATTCTGTAAGATTCCAAGCCAATAAAAAGTGGTCATTGTCTTTAAAATAAATTCTGTTAGTTTTTTTCCTTTTTTCCTTTTATCTAGTAATCTGTGTTTCTGCTTTCAATTATCAAAGAAATACATTTTAACAAGAATTGGTTCCCGCTGCTGGATTCCACTAGAGTGCCACTTTCTTCTGTATCCTGAAATATTCAATGGAATGTATTGAATTCTTCCATTATTTTACAGTTACTTTAACAATAATGTTTAGAGAATTGAATTTGACAAAGTATAATTCCCAGCTGGGAAATGCTGGGGACTACTGGAGTAAGTAGACATCAAAAAAAGCACAAGCCACCAGCCCCGGGGACAAACAATGTCGTTTAGGCTTACTCTTCGCAATAAACATTTTCTTATGCATTATTCAATCCTTGTTCACTATAAATAATAATAATACACATTTTGCAGACTTGCAGGGAAAATGATGAATTTTAGGAAAGACAATGGTTTCTTCAAAGGTAAAAAATTAATAAATAATAACTAGCTTATAAAGATTTTAGATTGGTGACATTCAGCTGATAGCCCCTCTTTATTCACACCCCAAGTTAGTGTTTGCACTGCCTTAGGCAAACTAAAATGATACCCTCTCCCACAAAAAAAAAATAAAAAAAAATATCATGTTTGTTGCATTTCATTTGTTAAAAATATAAAGCTGCTAGAGACCTTACTTAGTGTCCTGATAACCTTTAGTGAAATAAAGAAGACATTCTACTTTCAATGTAACCACTTGACCTCTGGAAGACTTACCCCCCTTCTTGACCAGGACTATTTTTACGATACCGCACTGTGTTATTTTAACTGAAAATTGCGCGGTCGTGCAACACTGTACCTTAGAAATTTTTTTCCCTACAAATAGAGCTTTCTTTTGGTAAAATTTGATTACCACTGCATTTTTTATTTTTTGCGCTATAAACAAAAAAAAGGCAGACAATTTTGAAAAAAAAAAACAATATTTTTTACTTTCTGTTATAATTTTTTTTTTATAAATCAAATTTTTTCATAAATTTAGGCCAATATGTATTCTGCTTCATGTTTTTGGTAAAAAAAATCCCAATAGGCGTACTGTATATTTATTGGTTTTCCATAAATGCTATAGTGTTTACAAACTATGATATATATTTATGGAATTGTTGTTTATTTATTTATTTTATACTAGTAACGGCAGTGACTTATAGCGAGACTGCAATATTGCAGCAGACAATCAGACACTAACTGACACTTTGTGTTTACTATGTGTGCTGCTTTTACTAGGGGAAGACCTGGATTCTAGGCCCCGCTTTGCAGAGACACATGCTTTCCACCCTGTCAGAACCGGATTCTGCCTTATTTACATAGGCAGATCCCAGTTCTGTGTAGTTTATCGGTGATCGGCGGGTGGCAGAGAGCGTTCGGATTCTGCTGTGAAGATTCTACCAGTGATCGGTGGGCAGCAGAAGCGGCCCACCGGCGGTTCATGCACCCCCTGCAGGTGGAAGTCCAGAATCAAGTACAGTATATCTACGTGATCTGGTGCACAGTTGCCACCCTGTAGCAGTAAAACTGCTATAGGGTGGTTGGTAATTGGTTAAGAAAAGAATAGAAATTATAAAAATTTAAAACAAAATGCAGTTTTGGCTACAATAGTCACCTTCTTTCCTGGACTAGAGACTCACCTGCTCTGCAATCCAGCATTGATTTCCATCTGGGTCAAATGGCACCCAGTGTCATTCAACTTACTTCCTCTGAGTGCAGAGTGATATGAACCTACTCTCTTAGGTGGCAACACCATGGCTCCTAACACTCACACCAATGTAAAGAATGGCATTGAGGACCGCCCAAAAGCAGATAAGAAGAATAGGGCAGCACATGATGTGACTGACCGAAAGGCTTCTGAAAAAGGTACATATAAAAAATAAGTATATACATGCTAGGGGAATTAAGGTGGGTGGAGGGTGATGTGGCAGGCAGGAGACTAGTAAAATGTAGCTAAGGGGTGCGTGTCTATTTAAAATTGAACAAGGTATACTTTTCTTAAAAACCTTAATGTGGTGTTTACACCTTCACTGTTAACAGGAAAATCACAGAGCCTCTTAACTGGAAATTCACAGAACCTCCACCTTCATAGAACCACTGCAATTTAGTGCTTACCAGATAATTACACCTCATGTACTTGGGAGGTTAACTATTTTTTTTCTTTTTCCAAGCTTAACAGCCCTAGCCCGATAATTCTGATATCACAGAAGTTGTGAAGTCGTCTGTGCTTATCTAAGGACATACAGTAAAACCTCTCACAAGCAAACATCCAGGAGCAGTGGGAAATGAAACATTTAGCAGCTGTATTACTACCTCTGCTAAATGTGACAGCTTCCTGGTAAGGACTTCTGGTTGTTAGGGAGCCAGCACCTGCCAGTGCTCTAACAACCAGTGACTTATTCCCACCTGGCACATTCAGCTGACAACCAGAGATTTTCGACTAAACGGTAAATGTTAACAAAGGGATGGGGATAGTGTAACAAATGGCATGGTACAGTTTTTAAGGGGGACTCCATAAAAAAAACAAAAGCCCCCCCCCCAAATTCCATATCAGACTTTTGGGTGTGGTTTTAGGAGGGAACCCCATGTAAAAAAAAATGGGGTCTCCCCAAAATCCATACCAGACCCTTATCTGAGCATACAGCCTGGCTGGCCAAGAAAGAGACAGGAGACCATACCATACTATGGTACCTTGCTATAGGGGCCTGGTATGAGTTTTGGGGGATACCCCATACTTTTTTACATTATCCCCACCCCCTTGTTTACATTCACCTGTCATCTGGAAATCCCTAGCTGACAGCTAAATGTACTTGACTGAGATCAGTCATAGGTTGTTAGGATGCCTGCACCTGACAGCTCCCTAATAACCAGGAGTCCTAAGCAAGAAGTTAAGGCATACTGAAGAAGCCCAATCACGACACTCAATGCGCTTAGGAAGAGCAGCCAGTTAATGTGAAGCACTTTTTAATGTGGATTCTTGTACTACCCCGTACACACGGTCAGATTTTCTGATGGAAAATGTGCGATGGGAGCTTGTTGTCGGAAATTCCGACTGTGTGTAGGCTCCATTGGAGATTTTTCATCGGAATTTCTGTCACACAAAATTTGAGATCTGGATCTCAAATTTTCCGACAACAACCAAATTCTCCTTAACAACCAGTAAACATGATGGTTGTTAAGGAGCAGATGGCCGCTGTGTCCTTAACAAGCGATGAGTCATCAGCTGTCAGTGGGATGACAAACTCAGGAAAGGGTCTGGTATGGGTTTTGGGGGGCCCCCACAACATTTTTATTTAGATTTTTTATTTGCCAGCAATTATTTTTTTTACATATAGCTGTCAGTTGATTCACCGGTTGTTAAGGACGAGGCAGCCGCCCAATCCTTAACAACCATGTGTTTTAGTAGTTGTCAAGGACGCAGCAGGCTGCCCACTCCTTAGTAATGCCTATTTATTATTGTTAATAAATACGCCAGCTAGTGCCAGGCATTAAAGTGATTGCAAAGCTTCAAGGTTTTTCACCTTAATGCTTTCTATGCATTAAGGTGAAAATCCTTCTTTGATGCAGCTGCCCCCAGGCCCCCCCCCTTTTTCTTACCTGAGCCCGATCCAATCCAGTGATGTGCACAAGCCCAGCGGCTCCAGCTGCTGTCTCTCTCCTCATTGGACAGATTGATAGCAGCAGGTGCCATTGGCTTTCGCTGCTGTCAATCAAATCCAGTGACACTGGAGCAGGGGGTGGGGCTGAGTCCCGCTGTCTGTGTCAATGGACGCAGTATGGGGACTTGGGAGCGAGCCCGCATTAGGAGCCCCCATGGAAAGCGGCTTTCCTTGGGGGTACCCAATGAAGAGAAGGAGCCAGGAGCACGACGGGGCACCCCAGAAGAGGAGGATCGGGCTGCTCTGTGCAAAATCCTTGCACAGAGCATGTAAGTATAACATTTTTTTTTTTTTTTTAAACCTTTACAACCCCTTTAAATTACCTCATGTTTTCACTACTAAAATACCGCACTTCATAAAATAACTCCAACAGTATTTTAGTAGCGTTTTTTCACGAATGCCAAGACACTTTCTTAAAAATGCTGAGCGGTATTTTACCACATTTTGTAAGGGGGGACATACCACTTTGTGAATGGAGCCCTCTGTCTGCTCCAGTTTTGATAAATTCTCTCCCTAGTGTCTCCCTGTACTTTCTAAAATTCCAAAATTAAGAGGGCTTAAGTTTAAGGGCATAGATACAATAATAAAAAAAATGATTTATTGTTTTTTTTTTCAAGCATGAGGTGATTGTAGCCGTATTAGTGCACTTGCAGCTGCTGGGACCTTGAAGAAGGGGACATCCCCCGAAATCTTGTTCTGAAAAATTGTATGTTAGTGCAAATAAAAAAAGTATCATGGACAGTACTCAATTGTTTTTGGTGTTCAAAAAATATTTTTTTGTCTGCACAATCTGAAGTCTTTTTTTGTATCCCCACCAGATTGAGCATTGAGTGAGGTGTGATATATCCTTGGATTGGAGTGAGTACTTCCACAACTTCATTGATACCAGGATTGGCTAGCCAATCTCACCACGGTTAAGCTGGGAAAAATACTTTTACTGTGGGCGGGCGGCACAGGCAAGCTCAGCAACGTATATATATATATATATATATATATATATATATATATATATATATATATATATATATATGTTGCCTGGCACATGCGCACTGGCACACCCCCTAGGGTGCGCAGTGCGCCGCTCCCATAGCTGTTGTGTCACAGCAGATTATGGTTCCTGGTACCCAGCTGATTTGAGCAGCTGTGGGATCACATGGTCACAATGTATACACAACTGTTTTGAATGAGGGCAACCTTCATTGGAATCAGCTGTGCTCTGTATAGCACAACACAGTGTACGAAGAGCAGAGTGTGAATGGTATCATCTGTGTTTGCTGCAAGTTTGGCACCTAGTAACCTAGCAAGGCCTTACATCAACTTGTGAGAAGTTAGAAAGGAAAAGACAAAATGTATTAAATTGTGGTATTACCTGATTGACAGTGCCCCTATGGAAGACAGTCTGCATGAACGAAGTTAGCTTAAGAAGGAGAAGATTGATGCTGACACTTTTATCTGTTTAATAACACTCGGTTACTGCATATTCATTAGCAGCATAGATTGGCGGTGAATGTGCATTTTATCTGCTGGTGGAGTTTGAACACTAGATTGATCACATGTGTCACCTCACATACAGGGGTTTATTACATTTTTTTTCCAAATGACAAAGCTTACTGCACTATATAAGCTTTTATTTTTTCATGGTATTGTATTGGCACAATCTACTATACACTTTGGAGCAGTGAATGAAGCAGATAACCGAAAACGACAGGAGTGGAAGGATGACCTTGTGATTGTTACTTAAAGAGCTTCGCTGCACTCTTGGTTGAGGCAGCAGATGTTTGCGGTAAGTTGCCATTTCTTCAGGTATTCACAAAAGAAGAATGTAACATATGAACTGTTACTTGTCCAGTGGGACTGCCATTCATTCCATATAATTTTGATTCATAGCCCTGCAATTTATTATTCACAAAATGACATAGGCCATCAGCACATCAGGATTGATCAATTTCCAAATACAGTGGAACCTTGGTTTGCGAGTAACGTGGTTAACGAGCGTTTCACAAAACGAGCACTGTATTTCTAAAGATTCTAACTCAGTTTGCTAGTGTTGTCTCGCAAAACGAGCAGGATTCAGGCCAAAAGCGGTTTGCAGTACCACTTTTGGCCTGAGGCTGGGGGCGCCGGAGCCAGACAGCGCAGATCATCGGCGTTCGGAAATGCCCGAGGACAGTTCTGCTGACCTCGGCAAACCTCGGAAAGGCTCGTGAATGGAGTCTTTCCGAGGTTTGCCGAGGTCAACCGAACTGTCCTCGGGCCTTTTCGGTCATTTCCGAGGCTCTCCGGCGCCCCCCGCTTCTGGCCGCATGCGGTACTGCATCTCATTGAAGTCAACGTGGAACTAATTATTTTCGTTTCCATTGTCTTCAATGGGAAAACTCACTTTGATATGCGAGTACTTTGGATTACGAGCATACTCCTGGAACGGATTATGCTCGTAATCCGAGGTTCCACTTTATATATACCATAGTTTGCAGACTCTATAACTTTCACACAAACCACTTCATGTACACGTATTGTTTTTTTTCAAAAGTTTTGTACTTTTTTCATCAACCTTTTTCCCTACTGTGCACTTAAATCCCCTTCCTGACCAGGCCAATTTTCAGCTTTCAGCGCTGTCACACTTTGAAAGACAATTGCGTGGTCATGCAACACTGTACCTATATTACATTTTTATCATTTTTTTTCTCACACAAATAGAGCTTTCTTTTGGTGGTATTTAATCATCAGTGGTTTTTTTTCTAAACAAACAAAAAAAACTAAAATTGTGAAAAACAAACAAAATGTTTTTCATATTTTGTTAGAAAATTTAGCAAACAGGTAATTTTTCTCCTTGACTGATGGGCACTGATGAGGTGGTGCTGATGGGCACTGATAGACTGCACTGATGGGCACTGATAGGCAATGATAGGTGGCGCTGATGGGCACTGATAGACTGCACTGATGAGCACTGATAGGCTGCACTGATGGGCACTGATGAGGCGGCACTGATGGGCAATGATAGGTGGCACTGATGGTCACAGAGGCAGCACTGGTGGGAAATAATCAGGAGGCACTGATGAGGCTGCACTGATGGGTGGCACTGATGGGCACTGATAGGTTGCACTGATGGACACTGATAAATGGCACTGATGGGTACTCATATGTGGCACTGATATGCGGCACTCATAGGTGGCACTGATGGGCATTGGTGGGCACTGGTAGACAGCACTGATTGGGAGCACTGATAAGTGACACTGATGATGATGATGCAGTGATGGGCACTGATTGGCAGCACTGATGGGCACTGATAGTTGGCACTGGGGGGCACTGATTAGCAGTACTGATGGGCACTGATAGATGGCACTGGTGAGAACTGATTAGAAGCACTGGAGGGCACTAAGTGGATCGATGTCTCGCTAACAGAAGCCGGTTAACGGCTTTCTTCTTTTCTTCATGCTGACAGCGTGAGGGAAAAAAGCAGATAACCGGCTTCTGTTTACTTCTGCGATCATCTGTCATTGGCTGAAAGCTGATCACGTGGTAAAGGGTGATCAGTGATCAACCGAGTCCCAAGGACTCGACGATCACAGAGTGTGCCGTCCGCACATCCGTGTACGCCCCCCCCCCCCCGCCATCTTAGTAGCCAAATGGTTAATATCACAAAAATAAAAAATAAACAGTAGTGATCAAATACCACCATAAGAAGGCTCAATTTGTGTGAACAAAGTATAAACATTTCACTTTCGTACAGTGTTGCATGACCATGCAATTGCCAGTTAAAGTAACACAGTGCTGAATAGCAAAAAATGGTCTGGTCATAAAGGGGGGATAATCTTCCGGAGGGCAAGTGGTTAAAACATTTAGAAAATGCGATTGTGACGTTACATCTTAATAGGCAGTGCTTCACTTATTGGGACCTGCAGGTCTCTGCTAGTACCCATACTGCGGCTTTCTGCAAGGTCCCAGATACCAGAATCCAACAGCATCAGAACACAGAAATCCCGTTACACATGCGCAGGCATGCTGCTGAGACCTGTGACACAAATGCACACATGTGGATATTTAAATATGATGGTGCAGAAGAGGGATGTAGTGAGGCAAGTATTACAAGGGTAAAGTTTGTTTTAAAATTGTTAATATGAATGCAATATGTGCCAAAGTGCAATCATAAAAGAAAAAAAAAAAAATAAATATATATATATATATATATATATATATATATATATATATATATATATATATATATATATATATATATATATATATATATATATATATATATATATAATATATATAAAATAAATTTTTGTAATGATTGGAACCTTTGTTTTCAGATTGTACCACCTTCACCTTTCTTGCCAAGTGTTAAAATTAGTCACTATAGCTGTTATTTGGCTGACCCATAAGATGATGTTGGAAGGTAGGGAGGGAGGCTTTGCTGCATTGCTTCACAGTGAATACTGAACATCCTGACACACAATCTGCTTTCCCATTTCTCAATAGCAATCTGTGGGTAGGCCAGGACAAAGCTGCTTGTAAATATAGGACTGGGACCCTGTAGGCTGTACGTCATACTAGTCACTTATCTTTAAGCACTACTAGGAGACACATTTTTGGTTAGGAACTGGAGAACTTTTGTTGCTATTAAACTAGAGATGTCGTGATCACAACTAAACAACTGTCTAGCAATGCTTGCTGCTAATTATAGTGCGAAAACTGTTGGAAAACAAAATCTTTCCTAAGCATTCTCTAAGCAGTTGCTATTTAAATGTTTTTTCGAGTTTAAAAAATTGAAAAACAAAGAACAATGGACCTCTTTTTGCTGTAGGCTTTTCCGACAACAGAAACTTTCGAAACAAAACAGGAAAAATAACCACCATTCTATAAAAATGATCTGAGATGGAAGTGTAACCATAAATTATTAAGCACCTTATCCTTAAGCTGCCAAAAAATACCCCACAGCACAGTCGCATACATGGCAATTTATTTCATGAATACCCCTTCTACCGCACTGGCAGCATATTTTTCTCTTTCCATTGTTTTCCTACTGGGGAATTAAACAATAATCAGTGTGATCTCTGTACATATGAATGCAAAACTGTAGGCTTCTTGATTCAGTTCCTGACACTATTCATTACTGGCTGTAATTTGCTATGTGAAAGCATTGTGCTGAAGGAAGCATATTCATAGAGCACGTTGTTCTATAGCAATGGCTGTGAGATGTTACAAAATGATAACAAAAGTCTGTATGCAGAGCTTTTTCTTGTAAACATGCAGTGAGGCAATAGTGTTATCAGATATGACTACGGCATCCCTATTGAATAAACATGATGTCATGCATCATGTTAGCCATCTCTTTAAATATAAAACACTGTGCATAGGGGGTATAGCACTTTATTTCATGTTTTTTAGAATTAACCAGAAGCATAACTAAAAGCCACTAAACCCTGAAGCAACGTCTGAATATACTTCAATCAAAACCATTTAAAAGTGCTTATTATATTAGGGTAGGAGTAGACATGGAACAATTATAACTCCACGGAGGCACCGTCCCTAAAAAATACAAAATTCTAATTCGAAATAAAGTGAAGTGGGACTTTGAATGTGCCTCGGTGGGGTGTAAATAATTGTTTATAACACAATTTTAAAAGAATGTAGAAAAGCTTTATTTGCCATACATGGATGGGGACTTTAAAGCATATTACAGTCTGAGAAAAAGTACAGTTTACTGTTTCTTTGATCCAGGATGTACAGGTCCTGGTGTAAGATGTCAAGAATATGGCCTACATGTTTCACGGGAAACCCTGCTTCGTCAAGGCCTTTAAAGCAGCACAAAAAACATGTAAGTATTGGAAATGTCTTAAAAATACAGAGCTAGCAACATTATGAAGTAATGTTGGGTAAACATTAATATTATATATAACATGTGAATAGGTTTCTGCAAGAACACTGTCATTGTGGGGCATTTATAATTGGCCATTAGTAAAATCCAAATACATCAACATAGAACTTTGACAAAACATGCAGTTACATATCATACTATTTCATGTGCAGCGGTGTCTCACAATTCGCAAAATTGGTCCGAAAGGGAGAGAGGGTAATCTAGTTGTACGTCTAGATATTAAATCTATTTTTAATAGATACATTAATTTATAGTTTACCTTCAGAGTGTGCAAGTAGCATATCAGTCCAGAAGGGAAATGAGCCTGGGGAGCACGTGGGGATACCATATCAGGTCTTGCCAGAGAGAGACCAGGGCAGACCCCTGTGTATAGATAGTAATACTGTAAATATTTGAACATATGCTAATTAGAGTACTGATATGATATAGCAATATCTGGGAAAGGAAGAAGGGAAAGGGGGGAAGGAAGAAGGGAAAGGGGGGGAAGGGGAGGGGGAGGGTAAAAGGGGAAGAAGGGATAGGGGAGGTTTAGTGTGATGTGTTTAATGGCTAGGTATAAGTTCTTACCTAAATTACAGAGCAGGGATGTATATGCAGTTGCATAGCTAAAGTTAAAATATAGTAAATTACCAATGCTGTCATGGTGGTTTTTAAAGGCAGATGGAAAATGCCACGCCGCTGTATCTTAGGGTTCAAACTAGACCCTGTGGGGCAATGTATACATAGGCTTTAATAGATTACAATGGGAAAATCCCAAAGAAAAGTAAAGCGCACCACTGGAAAGGGAAAGAAGGGAAAATAGTGCTGTCCTTTAGAGTAACGTATAATAAAGCAGAGCTTCAGTCAAATACATGGTAAGGAGAAGAAAGTTTTACCTGATTCCCTGTGTATGTGTGTGTCTCCCTTCAGCGTCTCCAGCCTGGATAGATGGACCGCTGAGGGGAGACTGGTGATGTGTGAGGTATATGTAGGAGAGGGGTCCGCCATGATTTGCCCGGGAAGACGAGGGGGAGGGATCCCTGAGGCCGTCCGTGTTGTCCAGATCGAGGATCCAGAATGGATCCAAGGGATCCGGAGGGACGGGGTGGGCTCACCTGTCCACTGACAGGCCAAGGAGGGCACACGCTAAAGATCCATAGCCCATTGCTGCGTTTTCCCAAGCTGGAGTGGGAGGCTGTATCCAGACCCTCAGCTCTGATTGGCAGCGGGAGAAGGGGGCCGAGCGGCAGAAACAAAGGGCGGATCAAAGTCGGCGTGACGCCGGATATGACGCACACATAGTGTACATCATAGGCGACCTGGAAGTTGTCCCATATAAATGTCTCCAGATGGACAAATGGTTGCTCGCAAGAACGTCTCTGTGGGGTCCCAGGGGTAAAGGGGAGTGTCAGAGAGCTGCTCTAGGGAGTGATACAATCCCATGGCAGAAATTCAACTGCCCACAGGCAGTGGGCAGACACGGCAGGGCTGGAAGTCCTCTGGAACGAGCTTTAATACCGCAATCTTGGCCTGCAAGCGATAAATAAAATGCATATGAATCACAGTTAAAAACAATAAAAGGAATAGTAAATAAGTGCCTAGGCTCATTCACAGTGCTCTGTAATTTAGGTAAGAACTTATACCTAGCCATTAAGCACATCACACTAAACCTCCCCAATCCCTTCTTCCCCTTTTTCTCTCCCCCCTCCCCTTTTCCCTTCTTCCTTCCCCAGATACTGCTATATCATATCAGTACTCTTATTAGCATATGTTCAAACATTTACAGTATTTCTATCTATACATAGGGGTCCACCCTGGTCTCTCTCTGGCAAGACCTGGTAGGGTATCCCCACGTGCTCCCCACGCTCATTTTTTTTTTGACCGATACGCTACCTGCATAGTCTTAAGGTAAGCTGTAAATTCATTTATCTATTAAAAATGGATTTAATATCTACACATACAACTAGATTACCCTCTCTCCCTTTCTCCTTTTTTGACCAATCTTGCTTTTCTGAGACACCGCTGCACATGAAATAGTATGATATGTAACTGCATGTTTTCGTTAAAGCTCTATGTTGATGTATTTGGATTTTACTAATGGCCAATTATAAATGCTCCACAATGACATAATGTTCTTGCAGAAAACTATTCACATGCTATATTTGTAATATTAATGTTTACCCAACATTACTTTATAATGTTGCTAACTCTGTTTTTTTAAGACATTTGCAATACTTACATGTTTTTTGTGCTGCTTTAAATGCCCTGACGAAGTGGGGTTTCCCACGAAACGCACAGGACATATCTTTGACATCTTACACCAGAACCTGTACACCTTGGATCAAAGAAACAGTAAACTGTACTTTTTCTCAGACTGTAATATGTTTTAAAGTCCCCATCCACGGATGGCAAATAAAGCTTTTCTATATTCTTTTAAAATTGTGTTATAAAGTATTATTTACACCCCACTGAGGCACATTCAAAGTCCTACTTCACTTTATTTCGAATTTAAATTTTGCATTTAAGAGTGCTGTTCTGCCCTTGGCATCAAGATTTCCTATAAAACAAGTTAAAGTCTATTTTCTAACACCCAATAAGAGGCTGATAGTACGTTTAGTTGTCCATGCAACACCTACTTCAGATATGCATACATCAGGTAGTATGTAGAATGCACAGCTGCTTGTGAATGCAAGTTGCAATGATAATAACCTAAACATAAAGTGTCTTGAAAAAGTATTAATACCCCTTGAAATTTTACACATTTTATCATGTTACAACCAAAAACATATATGTATTTTATTGGGATTTTATGTGATAGACCAACACAAAGTGGCACATTATTGTTTAGTGAAAGGAAAATGATAAATGGTTTTCCAAATTTTTTACAAATAAATATGTGAAAAGTGTGGCATGCATTTGTATTCAGCCCCCTTCACTCTGATACCCCTAACTAAAATCTAGCAGAACCAAATCAGAAGTCATCTAATTAGTAAATAGAGTTCAGCTGTGTGTAATTTAAATCTCAGTATAAATACAGCTGTTCTGTGAAGCCCTCCTGTCATGAAGATCCTGCCAGAAATCTAAACCCGGGCCGTCCTGGCCCTCAGATTCCATTGCGCATGCGCATGCGCGCCCGGGCGCGGGCACGTGCACAACCGCGCACAGGGAGACGGGCGCGCGCCCTAGTTAGCACCAGCCGGCCTATTTAAGCCTGACTTGAGCAGACGGTCCTTGCTGTCTGCTCTACAGCGTTGTGGTGTAGTAAAGTGAAACCTGATCCTGTTATACCTGTTCCTTTGACTCGGCTTGCCATTAAGACTATCCTGCTTTCTGCCTGTACCCGACCCCGGCTTCCAGTGACCATCCTCCTGCCTGATCCATTGTACCCTGCCCTGGTTCAGATCTATTACCTGACTTTTGATGAACTTTGGTTCCTTGTTCAGCCTTGTCCAGTCTGCAGTCTGACCCTCTGTAACGAGCCTGTTCACCTGTTGGTTCCAGTCCAGTCCGTGGTTCCGTTTCCTGTGTCCAGTTCCTGTCAGCTCTGCTATCCAAGCTTACCTGTGAACCTGTTTGCCAAGCCATTGTCCAGTTCCTGTCAGCTCTGCTATCCAAGCTTACCTGTGAACCTGTTTGCCAAGCCTTTGTCCGGTTCCTGTCAGCTCTGCTATCCAGTTTACCTGTGAGCCTGCTTCCTGTGATCCTGCCAGCTCCGCTATCCGGTTTACCTGTGAGCCTGCTTCCTGTGATCCTGCCAGCTCCGCTATCCGGTTTACCTGTGAGCCTGCTTCCTGTGATCCTGCCAGCTCTGCTATCCAGTTTACCTGTGAGCCTGCTTCCTGTGATCCTGCCAGCTCTGCTATTCAGTTTACCTGTGAGCCTGCTTCCTGTGATCCTGCCAGCTCCGCTATCCGGTTTACCTGTGAGCCTGCTTCCTGTGATCCTGCCAGCTCCGCTATCCAGTTTACCTGTGAGCCTGCTTCCTGTGATCCTGCCAGCTCTGCTATCCAGTTTACCTGTGAGCCTGCTTCCTGTGATCCTGCCAGCTCTGCTATCCAGTTTACCTGTGAGCCTGCTTCCTGTGATCCTGCCAGCTCCGCTATCCGGTTTACCTGTGAGCCTGCTTCCTGTGATCCTGCCAGCTCCGCTATCCGGTTTACCTGTGAGCCTGCTTCCTGTGATCCTGCCAGCTCTGCTATCCAGTTTACCTGTGAGCCTGCTTCCTGTGATCCTGCCAGCTCCGCTATCCGGTTTACCTGTGAGCCTGCTTCCTGTGATCCTGCCAGCTCCACTATCCAGTTTACCTGTGAGCCTGCTTCCTGTGATCCTGCCAGCTCTGCTATCCAGTTTACCTGTGAGCCTGCTTCCTGTGATCCTGCCAGCTCCGCTATCCAGTTTACCTGTGAGCCTGCTTCCTGTGATCCTGCCAGCTCTGCTATCCAGTTTACCTGTGAGCCTGCTTCCTGTGATCCTGCCAGCTCTGCTATCCAGTTTACCTGTGAACCTGCTTCTCAGAGATCCTGCCTGCTCAGCTAACCTGTTTCCTTCCCACCGGTCTGTTGATCCTGCCAGGCACCCGTGCTCCTCCTCACTCCTGTCTCCCCTGTTCCCACACCAGGGGACCAGGAGTGGGAGACGCAAGGGAGGCCTCTCCCTGCAATCTCGGGCTCGCACCACCAGGTACGTGACAGTAGCAGACAGCCATGTCTGAGCCCGAGCAGGGAGCCCCCGCCATGGAGGGGCTATGCCAACACCTGGCAGGTCTGACCGAAGCGGTGAAGAACCTCCAGCAGGGTTACACCCGGCTGGAGGAACGGGTACTGGCCCTGTCTGGTCCATCCAGTACCCAAGGAACTCCTCACCCAGCAATACCCCCAACGGGGCCTGCACCTACCCAGACTATAGTGATGCTACCACCTGAGCCCAAGGTACCTACCCCAGAGAAATTTACGGGTGCCCGTGGTAGCTTCAGAACTTTCCGTAACTCTTGTGAACTCCATTTTGCCCTGCAACCCAGGACTTTCTCTTTAGAGACCACCAAGGTGGGTTTTGTGATAGCCCTATTGACTGGGGATCCCCAAATCTGGGCCCACCGTCTCGTGGAACAAAAGGATGCAGCATTGACCAGTCTCTCCACCTTTTTTGATGCCATGGCGCAGCTTTATGAGGACCCCCAACTCTCAACCACTGCGGAGGCCGCCTTACGTTCTCTCCAACAGGGTCGAAGACCAGCAGAGGACTATGTGGCTGAGTTCAGGCGTTGGGGTGCCGACACCGACTGGAACGATGCTGCCCTCCGTCACCAATTCCGCATGGGCCTCTCAGACGCACTCAAAGACGAGCTCGCCAGAGTGGGGGTACCCCAGACCCTGAATTCCCTCATAGACCTAAGCATCCAAATTGACCGGCGCCTACGGGAGCGTAGGGCCGAACGAACTTTGGGGTCCCCAAAACCTACCTGGATGCTCCCCAGGGGTCCAAGTCATTTCCGCACTGTTCCCCCTGTTAAACCTACTCATTCCTCTTCAGCATCAGAACCCATGCAACTTGGACTCCTGCGGCCTTCTCTCACCCCAGCAGAACGCCAGAGACGCCGCAGCAACAATCTGTGCCTGTATTGCGGAGAGCCTGGTCATTATGTCCGGAACTGCCCGGCTAAACTCCGTAAGTTCCCTACTATCCTCTCCAGTTATGTGGATCCTGTGACCGGGGTTTCATCTCATCTTGCCCTTTCTGTCTCCTTCCAGTTCTCAGGAAGGACCCTACAAACCACAGCTATCATTGACTCTGGTGCCTGTAGTTGCTTTATGGACTCTGCTTTTGCTGCCCGGCATCGAATTCCTCTCCGTCTGAGAAAACAAGGCCTGTCTGTCCACCTGGCAGATGGATCTACCATCAAATCTGGCCCAGTGACTCAGGAGACTGCCCCGCTGCACACAGTGATCTCAGAGTCACATCAAGAACTGTTATGTTTGGACATAATTTCTTCCCCCTTGTTTCCAGTCATTCTAGGATCCCCTGGCTGCAAGCACACAACCCGGTCATCAACTGGTCCACAGGAGAGGTGGCCTTTTCTTCTCCCTACTGCCAAAGGTCCTGCGGCTTCTTGGTCCCCGCAGGACCCTCTGCTCTGCTCTGCCTCGAAAACGAGGCAGGTCTACGCCAGTCCATCCCTGAAGTCTACCATGCTTACCTGGATGTGTTTAGCAAACAAAGGGCAGATGTGCTGCCACCCCATAGGCCTTATGACTGTCCCATTGAACTTCTTCCCGGGGCCAAGATTCCTTTCGGTAGGGTCTTTCCATTAACAGAGGTGGAGCAGGGAAAACTAAAGGACTATATAGATGACAACCTGAAAAAAGGGTTTATCCGCCCGTCTACGTCTCCTGCAGGTGCAGGAATATTTTTTGTAGAGAAGAAGGACCATTCTCTCAGACCCTGTGTGGACTACCGTGCCCTAAACGAGGTCACAGTTAAAAATCGCTACCCGCTTCCCCTGGTACCTGAACTGTTTCAGAGGCTTGGCACGGCCTCCATCTTTTCTAAACTGGACCTCAGAGGGGCATACAATTTAATACGTATAAAGGATGGGGACGAATGGAAGACGGCATTTCGGTCTCGATTCGGGCACTTCGAGTACCTGGTGATGCCGTTTGGACTCTGTAACGCCCCCGCTACCTTCCAGTCCTTCATAAATGATGTGCTTCGGGACTTCCTTGATGTTTTTGCTGTTGTTTATCTTGATGACATACTAATTTTCTCTTCCTCCCTAGAGCTGCATCGTGGACATGTTAAAAGTGTGTTGGGCCGTCTTCGGCAACATGGCCTTTATGCCAAGGCAGAAAAGTGTCTCTTTGAGGTAGAAAGCATACCCTTCCTAGGTCTGATCATCTCCAGTAGAGGCATTCGGATGGATCCCCAGAAAATCTCAGCCATCCTGGACTGGCCAGTTCCTGCAGATAAAAAGGGGATCCAGCGATTCATTGGCTTCGCCAATTTTTATCGCAAATTCATCAAGGGATTCTCGGCCATAGTGACGCCCATTACTCAACTCACCAAGCAAGGTACCCGTTTTCATTGGTCCCCTGAGGCCCAAGGGGCCTTCGAGGCCCTCAAGGGGCTCTTTACCTCAGCTCCTATCCTGAAGCATCCAGATCCTTCTCTGCCCTTTGTCCTCGAGGTGGATGCTTCAGAGATAGCTGTAGGGGCCATCTTGTCCCAGAGACAGGGCATCAAAGCCCTGCTACACCCCGTGGCATTCTTCTCACGGAAATTGTCCCCAGCCGAGAAGAACTACGATGTGGGGGATTGGGAATTATTGGCCATAAAGACCGCCCTCGAGGAGTGGCGTTACCTGCTAGAAGGGGCTATTCACCCAATCCTGATCTTCACAGATCACAAGAATCTAGAGTACTTAAAAACTGCCAAGAGGTTAAAACCTAGACAGGCCCGTTGGGCCTTATTTTTCTCTCGTTTTACTTTTCACGTGACATATCGTCCGGGTTCCAAAAATGCGAAGCCGGACGCTCTGTCTCGTATGTATCACAAATCCCAGGATGGTTCCCCTCCAGACACTATCCTTGCCCCTGGAAACTTTCTCCTGCTACAGGAAGACCTACGGTCCCAGCTCAGGCGGGCTTCCAGTGGCCTCTTACCCACTCCCGGTCCTGGGTTGCAGGCCAAGGATGGGCTATTGTGGCATGGGGATAAAATTTTCATTCCCGAGGGTCTGCGGGTAACCGTCCTGGAATTGTGCCATGATCACAAGCTTGCTGGACACTTTGGTGTCACCAAGACCACTGAATTGGTACAACGTACCTTCTGGTGGCCCCAGCTAAGGGAAGACTGCAGGAAATTTGTGGAAACATGTACTGTGTGTATTCGGAGCAAAAGTCACAGAACCAAAGCCTGGGGCTTACTCAAGCCATTACCAGTCCCAGATCGTCCCTGGAAAATGCTGTCCATAGATTTCATTGTGGAACTGCCCCCAGCAGAGGACCACACTACGATCTTCGTGATAGTTGATCGTCTGTCAAAAATGGCACACTTTGTTCCCATGAAGGGTACCCCTTCTGCCTCAGAAACTGCACAAGTGTTCATCCGAGAAATCATCAGACTCCATGGGGTACCAGCCAACATAGTGTCCGACCGAGGGGTACAGTTCACCTCTCGGTTCTGGAAATCACTCTGCAAGGCCCTCAACATTGAGCTATCGTTTTCTTCCGCTTATCACCCTCAAACCAATGGGCAGACCGAAAGAACCAATCAGACTCTGGAACAATATCTTCGATGCTTTTCTTCCTTCTCCCAAGACGATTGGATCTCTCTGTTACCGGTTGCCGAGTTTGCATATAACAATGCTATCCACTCGGCCACCCAACAGACACCTTTCTTCGCCAACTATGGCTTTCACCCCTCATTCCTGCCCAATTCTCTTCCTGAATGCACTGTGCCCGCAGTCCAGGAGAAGATTGACTTCTTTGCTTCCAATAACCAACTCCTGCAGGATACCATGGCTCGGACCCAGGAACATAACAAAACAGTCTTTGACCGAAAGAGGCGTGGAGAATTGATACTGGCACCAGGTGACACAGTGTGGCTCTCCACCTTGAACCTGAAGTTGGCTTGTCCCTCAAAGAAACTGGGCCCTAAGTTCTTGGGTCCCTTTCCAGTCAAACGAAAGATTAATGAAGTAGCCTATGAGTTGGAACTTCCTGATTCCCTCAAGGTCCATCCAGTCTTTCATGTTTCCCTGTTAAAACCTTCCACTTCCAACCCCTTTCCCAACAGAAGGACGGTACCCCCAGATCCAGTCTTGGTAGATGGCGAGGAAGAATATGAGGTAGAGGCCATACTAAATGTTAGAAAAAGGAGAAATCAGAACCAGTTCTTAATCAAATGGAAAGGATATGGTCCTGAAGAGAATTCCTGGGAGCCCGAGTGTAATATCCATGCTAAGAGTCTAGTTCAAGCCTTCAAAAGAGCTCATCCTGAGAGATTTGCCCAGAGGGGCACCCGGAGGTTGCCCCTAGGAGGGGGGCAATGTCATGAAGATCCTGCCAGAAATCTAAACCCGGGCCGTCCTGGCCCTCAGATTCCATTGCGCATGCGCATGCGCGCCCGGGCGCGGGCACGTGCACAACCGCGCACAGGGAGACGGGCGCGCGCCCTAGTTAGCACCAGCCGGCCTATTTAAGCCTGACTTGAGCAGACGGTCCTTGCTGTCTGCTCTACAGCGTTGTGGTGTAGTAAAGTGAAACCTGATCCTGTTATACCTGTTCCTTTGACCCGGCTTGCCATTAAGACTATCCTGCTTTCTGCCTGTACCCGACCCCGGCTTCCAGTGACCATCCTCCTGCCTGATCCATTGTACCCTGCCCTGGTTCAGATCTATTACCTGACTTTTGATGAACTTTGGTTCCTTGTTCAGCCTTGTCCAGTCTGCAGTCTGACCCTCTGTAACGAGCCTGTTCACCTGTTGGTTCCAGTCCAGTCCGTGGTTCCGTTTCCTGTGTCCAGTTCCTGTCAGCTCTGCTATCCAAGCTTACCTGTGAACCTGTTTGCCAAGCCATTGTCCAGTTCCTGTCAGCTCTGCTATCCAAGCTTACCTGTGAACCTGTTTGCCAAGCCTTTGTCCGGTTCCTGTCAGCTCTGCTATCCAGTTTACCTGTGAGCCTGCTTCCTGTGATCCTGCCAGCTCCGCTATCCGGTTTACCTGTGAGCCTGCTTCCTGTGATCCTGCCAGCTCCGCTATCCGGTTTACCTGTGAGCCTGCTTCCTGTGATCCTGCCAGCTCTGCTATCCAGTTTACCTGTGAGCCTGCTTCCTGTGATCCTGCCAGCTCTGCTATTCAGTTTACCTGTGAGCCTGCTTCCTGTGATCCTGCCAGCTCCGCTATCCGGTTTACCTGTGAGCCTGCTTCCTGTGATCCTGCCAGCTCCGCTATCCAGTTTACCTGTGAGCCTGCTTCCTGTGATCCTGCCAGCTCTGCTATCCAGTTTACCTGTGAGCCTGCTTCCTGTGATCCTGCCAGCTCTGCTATCCAGTTTACCTGTGAGCCTGCTTCCTGTGATCCTGCCAGCTCCGCTATCCGGTTTACCTGTGAGCCTGCTTCCTGTGATCCTGCCAGCTCCGCTATCCGGTTTACCTGTGAGCCTGCTTCCTGTGATCCTGCCAGCTCTGCTATCCAGTTTACCTGTGAGCCTGCTTCCTGTGATCCTGCCAGCTCCGCTATCCGGTTTACCTGTGAGCCTGCTTCCTGTGATCCTGCCAGCTCCACTATCCAGTTTACCTGTGAGCCTGCTTCCTGTGATCCTGCCAGCTCTGCTATCCAGTTTACCTGTGAGCCTGCTTCCTGTGATCCTGCCAGCTCCGCTATCCAGTTTACCTGTGAGCCTGCTTCCTGTGATCCTGCCAGCTCTGCTATCCAGTTTACCTGTGAGCCTGCTTCCTGTGATCCTGCCAGCTCTGCTATCCAGTTTACCTGTGAACCTGCTTCTCAGAGATCCTGCCTGCTCAGCTAACCTGTTTCCTTCCCACCGGTCTGTTGATCCTGCCAGGCACCCGTGCTCCTCCTCACTCCTGTCTCCCCTGTTCCCACACCAGGGGACCAGGAGTGGGAGACGCAAGGGAGGCCTCTCCCTGCAATCTCGGGCTCGCACCACCAGGTACGTGACACCTCCAAGGTTTGTTAGAGCACCTTAGTGAACAAACAGCACCACGAAGACCAAGGGACACACCAGACAGGTAAGGGATAAAGTTGTGGAGAAGTTTAAAGCAGGGTTAAGTTATAAAAAAATATCCCAACCTTTGAACATCTCACGCAGCACTGTTCAATCCATCATCCGAAAATGGAAAGAGCATGGCACAACTGCAAACCTACCAAGACATGGTCGTTCACCTAAACTGACGGGCTGGGCAAGGAGAGCATTAATCAGAGAAGCATCCAAGAGGCCCATGGTAACTCTGGAGAAGCTGCAGAGATCCAAAGCTTAGGTGGGAGAATATGTCCACAGGACAACTATTAGTCGTGCACTCCACAAATCTGGCCTTTATGGAAGAGTGGCAAGAAGAAAGCCCTTGTTGAAAGAAAGCCATAATAAGTCCCCTTTGCAGTTTGCAAGAAGCCATGTGGGGGACACAGAAAACATGTGGAAGAAGGTGCTCTGGTCAGATGAAACCAAAATTGAACTTTTTGGCCTGAAAGCAAAACGCTATATGTGGCGGAAAACTAACATTGCACATTACCCTGAACACACCATCCCCATCATGAAACATGGGGGTGGCAGCATCATGTTGTGTTGTTGCTTTTCTTAATCAGGGACAGAGAAGCTGGTCAGAGTTGATGGGAAGATGGATGGCGCCAAAAAAAGGGCAATCTTAGAAGAAATTAAATAAATATAGTGACCTATATTCATATATACCAAATACCAGCATCAATAGAGGCTATGGTAATCAATACAGCGGGTAAGCGGAAATTGTTTCTCAGGTGGAGGAATCTTTCTATCTCAACTCAGCACTACTTCTTGGGTGTTTTATAATTTTAAGTCACCAATGATTAGTGAACTGAGGATTTCCCATATGAACTTACTCTTGGAGTGCTACTTGATTGTGGAACCCTCTTTTCAATAACATTTGTGGTGTGGACTTTTTATAGGGCATTCAGCCTTTTAAAAAAAAATTGTGATTCACATGGTTTGTTTGAGTTTATCAATTTCAATTTCTGATTCATGATCACATTTTTTTGGAGTAATAGTTCATAATTTAATACCAGTGGATCGGTAGCTATCATAGCCTCCATTGATGCTGGCATTTGGTATATATGAATATATGTCACTATATTTATTTAATTTCTACGCAGCACAGCTTATTTTAGAATTGATATATTGTGTGTGTCTCACATTCAAGTTGCAGCAGTATTTATTATATACCACACTATAGTACAGTAGAGTGGCTCAGAAGACAGCGCAGTAATTTCACCTTTGACAAATCTTAGAAGAAAATCTGTTAGAGTCTACAAAAGACTTGAGACTGGGGCGGAGGTTCACCTTCCAGTAGGACAATGACCCTAAACATACAGCCAGAGCTACAATGGAATGGTTAAGATCAAAGCATTGTCATGTGTTAGAATGGCCCAGTCAAAGTCCAGACCTAAATCCAATTTAGAATCTGTGGCAAACTTGAAAATTTCTGTTCACAGATGCTTGCCATCCAATCTGACAGAGCTTGAGCTATTTTGCAAAGAAAAATGGGCAAAAATATCACTCTCTCGATGTGCAAAGCTAGTAGAGACATATCCAAAAAGACTTGCAGCTGCAATTGCAGTGAAAGGTGGTTCTACAAAGTATTGACTCAGGGGGGTTGAATACAAATGTGCACCACAGTTTTCACATATTTGTAAAAAAAAATGAAAACCATTTATCATTTTCTTTGTGTTGTCTATCACATAAAATCCCAATAAAATACATTTACGTTTTTGGTTGTAACATGACAAAATGTGGAAAATGTCAAGGGGTATGAATACTTTTTCAATGCACTGTATGTATAACCTATACTGCAATATATACTTGCAAAACGACATACAGATATCTTAGGAGCTGCCCTCTGTTCGCCATATGCTTATTTTTAATGTTAGTGAGCAATCATAATGCTTGTCATATAATAAACCTTCTGAAGGTGTTATAACCCTTCTTTGCTCTATCCAAAATGAAAAAAAAAGTTTTGCCTCTAGTTCTACTTTAAAGCTAGTGGTCAATTAGAATGTGAAACTGAACTTTTCTCAGTTTTTCTATCAGAGGGTGCTATTCAAATGTGAACTGCATTTAATTGTATCCAATAGCCCAGACCATTTGTGGAATCATTTCCATACTGTAAATTGCTTTGTACATCCAGTGACTCTTGTGTTTTAAATCTATTATATTACAGAGTGGAAATTACATCTGCACACATACTTAGGGAAAAATAAATGAAATGTTGTTCTATAGCACAAATCAAGCGAAAAAGTACAATACCCAAAAGAGGATTTCATTTAGGACTTCCCTTTAAACGAATATATATGGAAAAGGTGAGAGCATAGAGAAGCTTTGAAAGTTAACAGCTGTTGGGATATAGTGAATTGGGAAGTAGAAGGCTAGCACACATAGTAAAGAAACATTTTAAACTACAGGTATATGCACAACTGAAAATATAAATAACGTTGTAAAAAATATAAAATATATGCTAGCTGATGCACAAAATGTTATAAACAAAATGGAGCTGGAATTGCTGATGATTGACAGGGATTACTATATAATGTATATAACAAAAATCTGGCTTGTTCAAAGTTATTAATTTAGATGGGTACAGTGTGTATATGAAGCACAGCAAAGATAAAATATGGGGAAGCGTTTGCCTCCTTGTGAAATCTTGTTTAAGGTCAGCTTAGAATTAATATACCTGTAAAGACTGTGACAGTGTAGACCCTGTATGGGTAAACATCATTGGTGCAGATAATAACTCTTATATATTTATGGGGATTTGTTACGCGCCACCTCAGATGACACTGCTGAAGTACAAATCCTGCTATAATTGAGAAGACAGCATATAGAAATATGTTTAATTTCAGCTATTCACATATCAACTAAGACATCTAAAGCTATAAATAAAAATTATAACTCTAAATCTAAAATATTAGTAAAGGATGTCAGCTTCAAGGTTTTATTGTCAAAGCATAATTGAATGAGTTGAAGTTAGAAGGCTACCATGCACAGCTGCACAAGATTTTGCACTCTCGAGTTTTAGTAAATCAACCCCATCGTTTCCAAAACTAGTGGGAACCATGGCACTGGAGGGGGTGCATGTAGATCGACACCACTATAGGCATCATGGCCGAAACAAGGATCACCATGGGAACACATTTAGCAGCCTATATTGATCTGATAGGGTGGCATACACATGATGTCACTAATATGTCACTAATTGGAAGAAAAAAAAAAATTTAAAAATCACACACCAAACCAAAGGTGTCTGAAGACGTGGATACTGCTGCCATTTTGGGTGATTCAATTTTTTTTTAACAAGGTGCTTTTACAAGTATTTGGCTGTACTGACAGGCTATATGGCCATTGATAAATACCAAGTTTCCTATTTGTGGATAACCTGGATCACTTTTAGCACATAATCGTATATTTATCAAAAGTCTGACTGCTTCCATAGAGGAGTAAAATAGTAAAAATGGTAACCAAACTAACTAGAGGAGAATTTCTGACAGATCATATACCATTTCAGATATGTATATTCAGGAACACCTAGATGAGGTTGGTATTAAATAAAGTGCAGAATAAAGGGGTTAAAAAAACAATTTAGCAAATCAAAGTTTAAACAACAAAAGTACTTCTACAAAGTATATTGTTAAATAACAATGTTTTATGTAAATAAGGTATTTTGCAATTTTTTAAAATAAATACTATACTATGTGCATTTCGATTATGAACAAAACTTATAGGAGTAAAACAAATCTATATGGCTAAACAGGAAAGATTTAGATTTCATGAGGCATGAAAGGAAAACATCAAATTGCTAAAAGCTGTTAGTTGATGTATTTGAATCTGCAAAAAAAAATATTAGGACTTTAAAAAATATTGCCATCACAATAGTAAAAACTGAAGTTGAAAAAAATGATTGTAATGATATTACATGAAATCCCCCAAAATTTACAAGTAAGCTATATAAACCCTAAAGCTTCGTACACACAATCAGATTTTCCGACGGGCATTGTGTGATGACAGGCTGTTGGTGGAAAATCTGACCGCTCGTACTCTCCATCAGACAATTGTTGCCGGATTTTCCACGGACAAATGTTGGATGGCAGGTTTTAAAATTTTCCGCAGACAAATGTCTGTTGTTGGATTTTTTCCGAGCGTGTGTACACAAGTCCAAAGTAGAAAAGTCCAAGTACAAACACGCATGCTCGGAAGCAAGGAGGAGTCAGAAGCGGTCGGTCTTGCAAACTAGCGTTTGTAATGGAGAATTAACATTTGTGACGCGGCAAATTATGAAGTCTCGAAATGCAGCGCACATTCTCTTCTTCTTTAATGGGATAATAATGAAGCTGCTTTGCTGGTGATACTGATGGCGTTCTGCCAAACGTATTTTAAAAGGCTTTTATTTTCTAGCGATATCAAGAATAATATTATTATGCTTGTTTATTTATTTTTGGGCACAACACTATTATCTGGTAGTTTTTAAGATCAAAGATACAACTATGTTGGTGTCCCTTGTTAATTTTACATTGTATTTTTTAAAATGTAACTGCCTACTCTGAGACTGTCATTTGAAGTAAAACACATAGCCAAGTATTATGCTACTCAATTTTTTTTATTGTGCATTAAAAAACAAATACAATTATACATTCTATCTGCCAATAGAACTTAACCAAAAAGTGCATTCTTTGAATCCAAAAATATAGAAAATATACCAAATCAAAGCATTATTCAACCAAAAAATAAAATAAAAGCCTCGTGCATTTGTCCTGCTTCTTAATATAGGGGGTAAACAATGCCAAGAGTTGGTGAAAGCAGGGGTCCGTCATACAGAGATAATTCCAAAAATCATCCAGATTATTCTCCTGGAGCTCCCGCAGCAAAGGCATATGACATAATTGGTCACGATTAATAAAGCAACCAATTTTTGGTCCAAGAAATCCTGCTCCTGGTATGGACTTGGGTCAAAACAATAACTCCAAGGCCAATAATAAATAACATGTTATCTCCTCCTATTCCGCAACATGGCTGGTTGACGAAAGGTAGTTTAGAAACGAACTGAAAAGCACAAACTGAAAAGCGCAAAATGAAAAGCGTGAAATGAAAAGCAAGAATCAACACTCACCAAACTTCTACTAATGCAAAATTACCAGAAGGAGCCCAAAGGGTGACACTAAAGAGCTGAAAAAACAGGTAGTATGTCAAGTTCCTGGACAAAATTCTGAGGTTTTGTCTGCGGAAAATCCGATTGTGTGTATGAGGCTTAAGGCTAAGTTAAAATGCAGTGTTTTGGTGAACATGCACAAAATCACCCATTTTGTGCTTTTTTTTTTGCACCAAACACTCAAGGCAGCCTATCAAGTTCAATGGGCTGCCCTACGTGTGACACAGATGGCAAAGTAGCTCAAGTACCTCTTTCAGTATTGAATTTTGTGCAGTTTTTAATAATGCGTTTTGCCACGGTTGACACGCATATTATCACATGACAAAAGTGCGCCTTTTTTTTTCATGTTTAGTGTGCCGATAACAATGAATGGTGATGCAAGCGTGACAGAAAATCACGTAATTTTATGTACATTCTGAAATGCTAAAGTTTGAATGCAGCAGAAATAGAAATCTGATAACGTTGAGTCTTAAAAAGTACCTATTAAGCTCTGCATACTTTGGGACCCCCTGGAAGGAAGGAACACGCAGGAAACAACCCCACCTGAGTGACCAACCCCTTTCTCTCTCTCTCTCTTTTCTTTGATTGCTGCTTACCTTACAGCAGTAAGGTAAGAAGTTAGTATACCTACGGATGTTACTTACACTGAAGACCCACAACCACTGAAGTCACAGTGTCATCTGTGGTTTATTACAGAGCACCTTCACATCGCACCTTGCACTTTGGATCCAGAAGAAGTTTCTTTATGTGATTCATCAGCATCATTTGCACCTCTGATATATTTTATATTATATATTTTTGAATTTTTATATGGACTCCCTTTGATCTATAGATTTTTTATCCACTTATTGATATTGGACAGTCTTATATTTCATCCACTATAGTCTCTTGTTCAGCACATTTGCACTTTATTGTATTTATTGCATCATTTATGTTTATTTGCCCTTTATCTGATTCAAAAGTGCACTCTTATTTATTGACGCATTTTGAAGTTACCATAACAAATGAAAACATTTTTGCATTCTAATATTAATTTCACATTTATTGTATTATATTACTGTTTTAATATATTTGGGAGCGCAACACCAACCATTGATTTTACCTATGTTTACTTTATAACAGCATATTACAAACAAAAACAAATAGCGATTGAGATGGTCAGATAATTACCTTAAATGTCCAGGCTTTTTTATTCCTGTATTTCTTATCATCTGGCACTCAGGTCACTACAAGATCATTTGGAGAGTTCCTGCTAATGTCTGTGCATTTTCTCTTCAAACTTTTTTGATAGTACCTATTATCTTCAACTTTGTGGGCCTTCTATGGGGGCCAATTTTTTGTCCTCCTTAGCCAACCTGTATATGGGTACCTGGGAGAATCTTTTAGTTTTTTTAGACTGTAATCCCTACAGACAATACATCCACTTGTATGGTTGCTATATTGATGAACATTTACTAATATGGAAAGGAAACATGGAGGACTTTGGTTGTTTTGTGTGCTATTTGATTTCCAATTATCTTAAAGTGGATGTAAACCCACTCTCATCCTTTCTAAATTACTGCAATATGGGTTATCTAGAAGGATTTACATGCCTCCTGCAGGTATACTTATCTGTCAAAGTCTCCACTGCTATGAGACCCTAAAAACTGCAGATTTTGTGGGTGGGTCTGTTTTCCAGGGCTCAGTGGGTGGAGTTGTGATGTCAGTAGACTCCCCGCCCACCTCTACACTCCCCTTATCAACATGCATTTTCTCCTGTGTATTTCTTACACTGAACTTCTGCTATGATCACTAATATCCAGTAAAAACCCAGAAAAGTCCCCACATGACTTCAGCATGCCAAATCATGCTGAGGTGTGGAACAGCCAATCCTTGCAGAGCTGCTGAAGAAAGGAGTGGGGGTGGGAATTAAAAAATAATGCATGTCTTAGGCTAGTGCACAAGTATGTAAATCACCTGTCAATCACATCAAGGGGGAAGAACGGACAAAGTTTTCACAGTTTGTCCGTATTATTTCACTGAAAAAAGATATGAGAATTGCTCAGAGCTGGATTAACTCTTTGTGGCAAGACTGGGCACAGCTTATCTGAAATCCCATACGCTATATTGTGTCAGACAAAATAAAAAAAAAAAAATTCGGGTTTACATCCACTTTAATGTAAGTTTCACATAAGAATGTTATAAAACAACCACTCATTACCTGGACATTACACTTGAGGCAGATCAAACTTATGGTTCAGTGCAGACTAAAACATACCACAATTTGTGTGCAGGAAACTCTACTTTAGTTGCCAACAGTTGTAAACCTGCTCACACATTTAAAGCAATCCCTGTAGGGGAATTTCTCTGGGCAAAGAGAATATATAGAGACATGTAGGCTTTATGATAGTTAAGGAAGGCAACACTTTTTTGGATAGTCATACTAGTAGGATCAATAGGAAAATTTAGAGGAAGTAAAAGATTGTCTTCCGGATAATTTGGTGATTTTTGTCCTTACTTATTCAGCCGTATGCAGAAAGACTACAGAGATCATTAGGAAAATCTTCCCTATTTTATCAGCTTTCGAAATATCCTTAAAGTGATTGAGTCTAGTTTTGTTTTCCTATAAGAAATAACAAAAATATGTTATACTTACCTGCTCTGTTTCAGTGGATTTGCACAGAGCAGCGTAGATCCTCTTCTTCTCGGGTCCCTCTTCTATGATCCTGGTCCCTCCTGTTCAGTGCCCCCACAGCAAGCAGCGTGCTATGGGGGCACCTCAGCCGAGTCACAGCTTCCTGTATCCATTCAGAAAGGGAGCCCCTACCCGCCCCCAATCTCCCCCGATTGGCTAGATGACTGATTGACAGCAGTGGGAGCCAATAGCTGCTGTGTCTCAGCCAATCAGGAAGGTGAATCTCAGATGGCTGAGACACTCGTGGACATTGCCAAACAGAAAGGGACCTCAGGTAAGTGTTAGCAGTGCTGGGGGGGGGGGGGGGGCTGCGGCACACAGAAGGCTTTTTATCTTAATGCATAAAGATAAAAAACCTTCTGCCTTTACAACACCTTTAAGGGAGGCTAAAGGTTCTGCAGTAGGAGAGTCCCTCTCTCAGATCACCAAGTTTATTTTAATCATCACCGCCTATGGCGAAATTGTGACTTTCTAGTGTTGGCTCATACAAATATGACAGTAATACCTGCTGTTATTGTCAGGTTCACTTAAAACCCAAATTGATCAACTCTTTAGCTACTGGGAACCTTTTTCTATATGACAATATATTAATTGCAATTCCCATAATGTTGCATATTCAATACGATGTACAATTTGCACATCACAGTATGTTCGATGTACCATTTGCCCACTTGTCTGGAATATGTCTGGTTTACAATTTTATGGAACTAAAAGGGATAACGAGGCAATCAGGTGAGGGGCTATTCACAGACATCTCTTAGAAAGAGAAGTTTGGTGGATTCTGATAATTGCCACTTGCATACCCCAAGGTTTAAATCAAAGACGGGACATGAATGAATTTATTTGTAAAATAATGTATTCTAAGTAACATGCAGTACAATAGATCATGTGAATTAATATTTAATTAATTTAGTAATTGGGTTAATATTTCAGATTTGTTTAGCACTATGTTTTTTGGTCATATTTGACTTGCTATTGATTGTAAATAATTTACCTGTTTAGGGTGGAGCTGTGTGTTATACAATCCTTTCTATGTCTCTCTGTAGCCAGCTAGGATTAAGGCTGTGTGGGCTGAAATGTGCAGGTGTGGACTACTCTGCTGTTTTTCCCTGCATATCAATAAAGTTTCATATTAATTTTAAAAAATCCTGTTCGGTGCTTGCCTTTGTTACATTTTTTGACGTGCTTCTGTGACAACTATTTGAATAGGAGACTATACATACACTCTAAACCTCATTTTCATAAAAAGTTTATGGCAGTCAGTGAAAGTGAGAATATTGTTCTTTGTGCTGATATTTATAAGAATTGTAACAAATATGGGTATTTATAATTTGTATTAGTCAGTGATAAGGTACATTTCAATACTCATATCTGTAACACTTGTGAAAATTAGGTGCTTTATACATTTGTCATCTGTACTACTTGATATAAGAATCCGCTTCAGTTTTTCCCAGCCATCATTATCATGGCATAAGGAGTTCAATTGTAAGAAGTGCTTAGCATTTTGCTATGTTCACAGCACCCCTTTTCTGAGAACGTGTCTCTTGCTTTTCTTTAGTGTGTAATCATTGCTGTCCAAATGGGTCAGCAATGCATAGCCTTGCTGCATAGATAAATTACGGGAAAGTAGTAAAAACACATTAAGTATACTGCTATCTTCTTGAATAAATTATTCTTTTACGATAAAGGACAAGATCATTTGATCTATTTTGTAGACTCATGAAGCTGCATAATGATCTTATTATAGGATTTGTCATTAGAAGGATTTACCAGGTGTTTCTTGTGGAAGGAATTTGGCTTGAGATAATGGCATTGTTGAGTAATGTAGCATAAAGCCTATTGCTATTTTGTATATATCTTGCAATGGTTTCAAGATCAAATGCATCATTATGCTACAAACGCAATATGGTCTTTCGTAAAAAATTATGTTGGATGCCTGTTAAAGGCCATTTGTGTTCTAAAGCAATGCTACTGGTGTTTATCACACCTAAAAGTTTCCAGCAGTGGCAGATGATGTGTTTCCCTTTGACCCCAGGATTTTCATTAAAAGTAGGTTTTTGCTTGACCTGTTTTGTACAATCATACTTACAAAATAATTTCCCTGTACACTTCTTGTTAAAAAGCCATTGTCTCAGTCAATTAAAATAATCAGATTGTTTAATATATAATGTAATCTTTGAGATGATGAATGTATAAATATTGTATATCAGGGTCCAAACGTATAATGTGTGTAATGCAGGTTTAAAAACTGTGACCATTTGATTTAATTTTATAGTCAGATCTTTTTTTTTATTACGTAAAGCATATCCAAACCCTAAAGCATGAGTGGCTACACCCACTCCTTCACTGTATCTATGGAGGGAGTCATGGTTGACACTGAGGCTGAACTTTAAGCATGTCTGCTTTTGTTCAGATACATTTATTTCATGATAGGGGTGGTTGTGTACACAAATAAGATAACCAAGTCAGTTTAAAGTGATAAGGACACTGCATACTGCATCTACCAAGATCAACAGGTATCTTCTATACTTACTGAAAATGTTCTTAGCCTGGAAAATGTATGCAATCACCACATACAACAAGAATTGTAATCTGCAAAATAATTCTTTTTTTGTTTTTGGGTTTAGTTATGGTTTGAAGTTTTTGCCTACTGAAACTCTTTGTTTGCATCATGTTTGTCTTGCAGATGAACTGCAAATGAAAACTGTTTCATAGTGGGTGGGACAATGGGGATAATTTACTAAAGGAAAATAGACTCTGCACTTTGCAAGTGCAGTTGCACTCTGTGTTCTTAGTAAGTGTAATATGGTGAAGCCTCACTTTGTAAAGTATACCCAATCAGGTGCAAAGAAAATAAGAAAAAAACATTTTGCTTGTGCATGATTGGGTGATGAAAATCAGCAAAGTGTTGCCACATTTACTCTGGGAAAATGAGCGCAACTGCAGAGTCTATTTGCCTTTAGTAAATCCACCCCACTGTGTCCCTATTAGAGTTAGCTCTATTCCAAAGTGATGTCTATTGTGTGTTTCCTCCGTGCTCCATTCCTTCTCTAAAACTGTTGACAGCGATGAAGAAAGTGTTGGAAAACCACTTACAAAACTGTAATTTTAATAAAAGCAAATTTCTTCATCCTTAGGGCAGATATTTTTTTACATTTGGTGATAATGGTGCTAAAAGCTGAACTAAAGATTATTTCTGACACAGAAGTTGAGGGAGGACGACATGCACAGACTGAGCCAGCTGTGGTCAGCAAAAGCGCCTCAGGACAGTGCATTGATTGCAAAATGTTTAAACAAACTAGTAAGCTAAAGCAAACACTAAAAATCGGAATCAGGAAAACTGGGGTAATCCAAAATAAAGCAGTAGTAAACCCCTGGGTGTTATTTTTTTTGTATCCTGAAAGGTAATTTTATAATGTGCTAGCATGCATTGCACACTAGCACATTATGTTAAACCTACCTGAAAACGAAGCCTTCCAGCACCACCTTGTCACCACAGGTGCTCCCATATTCACCCGGTCTTCCTTCCGCGTTAGCGGACTCCGGCTGTGTGACTGGCATCCGCGGGGTGCCGCTGTTTAGTCAGCACAGGGCTCTGAAGTAACGTCCTGGGTGGGCATTCTTTCAGAGTGCATGCACCGGTGACATAATCTGCTGTATTTAGAGTAAATATATCCTAAACAGTGCATGTTTAAGAGATATTTACAGCACTTATATGTAAGCCTTATTATAGGCTTACCTTTAGGTGAAAGTCAGAGATGAGATATCTTACTTTCTTCCTCTCTGTGTTAACCACTTAAGCCCCGGACCATTTTGCTGGCCAAAGACCAGAGGACTTTTTGCGATTCGGCACTGCGTTGCTTTAACTGACAATTGCGCGGTCGTGCAACGTGGCTTCCAAACAAAATTGATGTCTTTTTCCCCCACAAATAGAGATTTCTTTTGGTGGTATTTGATCACCTCCGCGTTTTACATTTTTTGCTCTTTAAACAAAAAAAGAGTGACAATTTTGAAAAAAACGCGTTATTGTTTGCTTTTTGCTATAATAAATATCCCCCAAAAATATATATAAAAAAAAAAATTTCCTCAGTTTAGGCCAATATGTATTCTTCTACATATTTTTGGTTAAAAAAACGCAATAAGCGTTTATTGATTGGTTTGCGCAAAAGTTATAGCATGTACAAAATAGGGGATAGTTTTATGCCATTTTTATTAATATTTCTTTTTATTAGTAATGGCAGCGATCATCAATTTTTATTGTGACTGCGAAAATATGGCGTCTGACAATTTTGGCGTCATTTTGGGACCATTCACATTTATACAGAGATCAGTGTGATTAAAATTGCATTGATTAGTGTGTAAATGTGACTGGCAGGGAAGGGGTTAACATTAGGTGGTGCTGTAGGGGTTACGTGTGTCCTGGGGAGTGTTTCCAGCTGTAGGGGGATGGGCTAGCTGTGACATATCACTGATCATAGCTGCCGATCACAGGAAGCTATGATCAGTGACACTGTCACTAAGCAGAACGGGGAGATGCTTGTTTACATTAGCATCTCCCTGTTCTTCCTCTCTGTGAGACGATCGTGGGTATCCCTGCGGACATCGAGTCCGCGGGACCCGCGGCCCGACTCACGGAGCTCCCAGACGGCAGCGCGCACGCGATGGCCGGCGGCAAATTCAAAGGGACGTACAGGTACGCCCATTTGCCCAGCCGTGCCATTCTGCCGATGTACATCGGCGTGCGCTGGTCGGGGACCGGTTAAAAACCACCATAATAACTATTACACGAAACTGACAACCATTCAAGCCACTCAGAAGTCTATAAGTGAATAAAATGGCTGGTAACAGTGTGAGAAAACTGTATGAGAATTTATATCTTGTTATATGTTAGTAGTTTTAGCCATGAGGAGAAGGGTATAAGAAGCCATTCAACCATAGCACACAGTAAAAGTGACATTTTAATGCATGTCTGTTCACATATGGGTTTATGTGGCCATGTGTAAAGGTGACTGGTGTATTCAATGGGTGGAAGCAGTGCAAAATGCAGTCAATTCATTTTTAAGTTTATGACACTTTACTTTTCTCTGGTATGTTATATAATTCATAGAAAATAACCAGGCAGCACTGTATATTATTTCTTATTTTCAGTTATTGAATTTGCTTGGATTTATCTGCCTAATAAAACAGTGGCAAATCATTTGATATTGTCTAAAACACGTCTGGATTTTATGTTGCCCCTATAGCATATATAAATGCCTAAGGACAGTCTAAATCAACAAGATGGAAATAAATTTAGAACTACAAACAATCTTCTACTCTCAGAAAAATACTACAAACTTTTGTTTCTTCCTTTTAGTAAAATGCAAACAATTTTCTATATTTACTTTGCTAGAGTGCTGTGAGCCTATAACACGGAGGTTTAAAGAGAATTACCTTCATTACATCTTATGTTACTAGCAAAACAAGCAGTCTACCGGGGTACTGTGTAAAGCTGGATTAAAGAAAAGTAAAGATACAAATGTTGCACTTAGGTTAATCAGTTGCTAAAAGCTTCACACTGTCTTTCTGTTTTATAGTATCACTCCCTTAAGGGAAAACTACAACAGTAAGGCACCTTTCACACTGGGGCGGTTTTCAGGCGGTACAGCGCTAAAAATAGCGCCTGTACACCGCCTGAAAAAACCGGCCCCATTCACTCCAGTGTGAAAGCCGGCGGGCTTTCACACTGGAGCGGTGCGCTAGCAGGACCGCAACAAAAGTCCTGCTAGCTGCATCTTTGGAGCGGTGTATTTACCGCTCCTATACCGCTCCTTCCCATTGAAATCAATGGGAAACCGCGGGGATACCGCCCGCAAACCGCCGCTGCAGCGGCGCTTTGCGGAGGTTTTTAACCCTTTTGCGGCCGCTAGCGGGGGTTAAAACCACCCCGCTAGCGGCCGCATACCGCGGGTAAAACGATGGTAAAGCAGCGCTAAATATAGCGCTGCTTTACCGTCGCCGCCCCGCACCGCCCCAGTGTGAAACCAGCCTAACCAACTACAGATCACAATAGTAAGCAAGCTTTCATGGATGAAAGCCAGTCATGACTGCTAAAGCTATTGTTTATAACAGTGATTCTCAAGCAATAATATATATCAAAGTGCAGCCCATAAAATAATTCCCTAATGATGTAAAATCTGATGAAATGCATTGGAAGGAGCCAGGACATACCTCACTACGCATGTGCGCTGATTGTCAGCCATCTTTGATGCGGGCGTCACAGAGATTGTTTGTGTACAGCACTGTTTTATGCTTTGCATTCTCTTAAGTGCAATTTTAATCAATGAATTCAGTTAATTGTCATTGCTGCCCTATGGGAAGTATGCTTATTTCTTTCATGAATGCTTTGGATGTTTAACCTCCCTGGCGGTTTTCCCGAGTGTGGCTCGGGGTTAAATTTCAGTACCATTAGCGGTTACCCCGGTGTACTTACCTTGTCCCCAGGATCCTGCGATGTCCCCCCGCTGTGTCCGCGGGCTCTGTCCTCCACCCGATGCCTTGGGATGTGACGCACGGGGGCGGAGCCTGGCGGCGAATTCAAAAAGGTGAAAAATCATAATACATACAGTACACTGTAATCTTACAGATTACATTACTGTATGAAATTATGTCACATCCCTTTTGTCCCTAGTGGTTTGTCCAGTGCCCTGCATGCAGTTTTATATTATGAATACAGTTTTTTTCTGCCTGGAAACTGGAGATTGTCCATAGCAACCAAAAAGTGTCCCTTTATGTCAAAAGTGTTTTTAGACCAGCTACAAAACAGCGATAGTAAATTAGAACACTTGCAGAATTGAGAGATAGTGAATCGTGGTTAAATTAATATTATTGTTATTATATTATTATTATTTATATATTTATAATTATTTATATTTATTTATTATATTATAATTCATGATTTTGTGTTTCAAACTTCATTATACCTGGGATATCTAGTAGACACTTGTTTGGAGAGATTTAAGTGTGTTACTGCTAAGAATTACAGGCCTACAATATAAAACACCAAATTTCTATGCAAAATAATTGTACCGCTTTGAGACAAAAAATTCTGACATAATCATACCACCAGGGAGGTTAAATGACCACATGCCGATTTATGGAGGCGGATCATGGCAGTTGCTAAAGAGAATCAGGGTGTCGTTTGCCATGGATGTTTTCTTCTCAATTGGAGAGAATCCTCATGTAAAGCTGTTATGACCGCTATATAATCTAAGGGTCATAATCCTCTGGTAAGCCTCATTTTTACACAAGGGTAATCCGCGCTGGGGTGTCTTTTATGGCCACCCTTTGGATTTAATATCTCAATAATTGAGAAGATTGTGATCTTTATAAGATTTGCTCTATTGGAATTGGGACTTTTTTTCACATAAACTTTATTCACATACATTTTTCTTGATTTTATTTATTCATTTCACTGGATTATTTATGTTATGTAATATTATGAATTTTTATGATTATCAGTTTTTGCAGTTGCTATATCTTTACTGGATATTATCTGGTATTTTACTGGTAATGATATTTTTTTAATAAATTATCATTGTTTTCTGTGCTGCTCTTTGATATATATTGTTTGATGTGCCTGGTGTCAAAGTATTGTGTCAGCTGCAGGTTCTTATATAGTAGAATAGCGCAGATTTTCTTTTTTTTTTTTGGATAAGCAATAATAGTGTGAAACAAAATCTCTGATTCCCCCCAGAATAATACAGTGTCACTGAACTACTCTCATGACAGGATGAAAAAAAATAGTAAAAACAATAGGGTCGCTGCTTCTGAATCCCAACCTGACACTACCTGCCTGGATTTTGCATGCAATCCTTATGCATGCATGGGTTTCCTCAGGGTACTCTGGTTTCCTACACACACTCCAAAGACAAGCTGGAAGGCTAATTAGATCCTGTCAAAATTGGCCCTCATATGTGTATTTATGAATGTGAGTTAGGGACCTTAGATTGCAAGCTCCTTGAGGGTAAGAATTCATGTGAATGTGCAATATATATATGTGAAGCACTGCGTAAATTGAAGGCACCTGTAATAATAATAATAAAAAGAAAACATTTTTTTTAAAAGATTATTTTTTTTTTAAATGTATAATTCTTTTTTTCACCAGTTGGTATCCCTGATCACCACCACAACAGTCATATGATGATGCTATACTGCACTCGTGACAGTATGTAAAAAAAAATAATAATTACCAAATTCTATTTCATTTCTTCATTTTCCAAAAAATTGTGACAAAAAAATACAACTTGACAAAACTTGCCATGTCTCTTACTAAATACCTTAGACTATCCACTTTCCAAAACGGAATGTCATTATGGGACTATTTGTACTGTCCTGGAATTGAAGGGCCTCAAGGAATTAGATAGGCCACCACTATATCAGGATTGATCAATTTTCATATATATATATACAGAATACCATAGTTTGCAAAAAGTAACAAACAACAAAAGGAAAACAAACTGCTGGATGGAGGCAAACCAATGTTTTGGAAGAGTATATAACTACATACACAAACATGTAATGGCTTGCTGTTTCTTCAGTCTCCTGTCTTGACAAAGAGTTCAAAATGTTGCAGCAGAGACTGACATTGTTTGCCTCATTCCAGAACAGTCTTCAGCTTCCTGGATTCTGGTTGGTGAGACATCACCTTCTGTGTCATAATTTCCTGTGATGTCATTTCCAGTCTGGTCGACAGCCCTTCCTGGTTTGGATTACACACTATATTCACTATTGGCCTTTTTCCTCCCTGCTGGTCCATCCATTCTCCCATCCTTTGTTCCCCTGGTGGCCACAGGTGACATAGATAGTACCCCGCTTCACCAGCAGCGGGTCGCATGAGGAGCTGTGGATTTGTTACACCTTCTGGATGTAAGTGGCACAACATAAAGGTTTTTATCTTTGATCTCAAGAGGACATGTGTTTTAGCAGGTGCTTAGTTTCAATATATGGAATAATTGGACCCTTCATAATAGTTTTGGACTCCACATAAAATTGATGGGCTTTCCCAATTTTTTGGAAAAAAAAAATTGATGGGCTTTCACATAGACTACATTTCATCTGGTTACCCAAGCAATTGACTTGCACCATACACCCACAACAGCATTGGGTGGTTATCTGTTGCTATGCGCTCCACACATGTGCACTGAGAATCTCTTTTTTTGCACATACCATAGTTTATAGACTGGGGTTGTTTACTAAAGAAATGTGTCATACTACATTTTGGCCTAAATTAACCCCTATATGGGTTGATTTACTAAATAGGCTGTTACCTATACAAAGGAATTTTCACTTTGCAAGGGGATTTTTACTTAGCTTTCTGAATGTGCTGAAAATTTGCTTAGCAAAGAATACACAATCATAAGCATCACCTCATTTACTAAACAAAATGCCCTTGCAAAGTGAAAATTACCTTGTCAAGTGAACAGCCTATGCACCTTTAGTAAATCAACTCTATAGAATTCATTAACATTCAGGTCTAAGAAAAGGATTACTGCTAAACATGTCAGTGAATAGAGAAAATCATAGCTACTTATATCACAGTATACTTAGCTGTTCTTATGTATATATTACCCAGAACACCCATTACTTCTTTAATTCTATGGCTATCATCTTCAAATTGAAACCAAGCTTTCTGTAAAAGTGCAAGTGCAAAGAAGTGCTAATATACTAATATTACATAAACCATAAACACAGCAGTTTATAAATGTGTAAACTCCTTAACATTTTTCCATTTAACTTTTGCTTATGGTGTCCTAAAAACGAACCAAGCCAATTTCAAGATGATATATTAGTAGTAAGTGGAGATACCACCAACCCGTGCAGATGGATAACTTGTGTAATTAAATCAAAATAGGAGCAGCACGTTATACTGTAAGTAAATGTGAAATAATTAATTAGAAGAATTAATTGAAACCGCGCTCTCTGTAAAAGTGCAAAAACGTGCTAATATGCTAATATTACATAAACCATAAACACAGCAGTTTATAAATGTGTAAACTCCTTAGCTTTAAAGCTAATATTAGGGAGCTAATATTGCATAAACCACAAACACAACAATTATGATGCGTAAGCTTCTCAACTTTAGAGTCCATGTGTAAAAAACCCTAAATAAAAAAAAACTAAAAATAAAAAAATCATAAAATTTTTGATATACTTCACCATGGGAGTCTTTTTTCCTCTTTCAACTTATGGCATTGATGGTTTGTTATGACCAATTCCACATTGAAATGTATATAAGGGGGGGAACCAAATGCGCAAACCAATACAGGGATAAAAACCAATAAACAACTAATAAATAAAATTCACAACTGCCGCAGCCACCATCAAGGTGTTCACACACCGAAGTAAAGTAGAGGGAATATATAAAAAATATATAAAAATGGGGCGCAGACACTAAAAAAATATCTTACTAAAAAATGACTATGAAAATAATCACGTGGTAATATATGGCACTAAGAGAGATAAAAATTAGGTAAAGATGAAAATTAAAAAATATATGTGGCGCTTGCTGCTGGGAAGGATAGCAATCCTAAGGGAGAGCTCCAAAGGACGGCTTCCAACAAAGCGTCTCAAGATTGATAGCTTCAATGACGATGTATAGCATCAAGTAATAAACTGTGCTATAACAATAAATAACTACTCAAGAAAATGATATAAACATCCAATGGTGAGAAAGTGTCCTGTGCAAAGTAAAGTGCGTTTTTTCAAAAATTGTGCAATGATCACTTGTGGATCAAATAGTGAACAAACAAATTCCTGAAGTAAACATGTATATTCATGCCAAAAAGGTGAAAAAATAAGAAAGTGCAAAAAATATATAAAAAAGTGTAAATAATAGTCCAAGCAATAAATAAGTAAATATTAAAAAATCGCAATAAATGCTGTATGTGCAAAAAAACTGTGCAAAAAACGCATGTGCAAAAAATGCAAAAAAGGATTATTGTGCAACAGTTTATTACTTGATGCTATACATCGTCATTGAAGCTATCAATCTTGAGACGCTTTGTTGGAAGCCGTCCTTTGGAGCTCTCCCTTAGGATTGCTTTCTATCCCAGCAGCAAGCGCCACATATATTTTTTAATTTTCATCTTTACCTAATTTTTATCTCTCTTAGTGCCATATATTACCACGTGATTATTTTCATAGTCATTTTTTAGTAAGATATTTTTTTAGTGTCTGCGCCCCATTTTTATATATTTTTTATATATTCACCCAATTCCACATCGAGGTCTCCACAACACGCCCGCCGAGTACCTGCATAGGTCCACAGGAACCCTGACCACACAGCATTTAGATTGAGCCGCGATTGTGAGAATCTCCTTTCTTTAAAAGTGCTTTTGACTACCTGTAATGGGGGTCATTGGATTCTTGTGAGTAGGATGTGTGACTGGTGATGCTGATGGAAGACATATCTCTTTGATGATTGCCAAATATAGGAAGATCTTATCTAGAAATTGTTTACTTGAACACTTTATCCAGAAATTGTTTACTTGAACACTCCACTTCACAGTGAGATCTTTGGTCTTGTGATTTTTTGATATTGGTTTGCTTTAGGGTTTTTTACACTTGGACTCTAAAGTTGAAAAGCTTACGCATCATAATTGTTGTGTTTGTGGTTTATGCAATATTAGCCCCCTAATATTAGCTTTAAAGCTAAGGAGTTTACACATTTATAAACTGCTGTGTTTATGGTTTATGTAATATTAGCATATTAGCACGTTTTTGCACTTTTACAGAGAGCGTGGTTTCAATTAATTCTTCTAATTAATTATTTCACATTTACTTACAGTATAACGTGCTGCTCCTATTTTGATTTAATTACACAAGTTATCCATCTGCACGGGTTGGTGGTATCTCCACTTACTACTAATATATCATCTTGAAATTGGCTTGGTTCGTTTTTAGGACACCATAAGCAAAAGTTAAATGGAAAAATGTTAGAGTGTGATTAATAGTGTAGAACTTTATATGCATAGAGAAACCAAAACACAGTATTATTGATTTTGGTCTGGTCACATGGTTACCTCAATTGGTAAGAAAGTTTACAAAAAGTAAGGAACTTGAGAGGCCAGAGTCAAGATAATTTATGCAATTACCTATCCTTTACAAAACTGATCTAGATACCTGTGGTACCTCTCAAAGGGAGATAGCAGATATGTCCAACCTTTCTGCTAAAATGGGGGTGCTTTATTTGTTATTTTTAATGCCTCTGCATTGGTTTGCAGTTGGGACTGTTAGGCCCCCTCTCTAAAGTACTTTTCTTTTTTTAAAGCAGTAGTTTGTGAAATAGCTGCTTGGTAGTCATAAACATTCATGTGTCATCATATGGTCTGATCATTATTAGTCTCGGATACACACTTGGTCTGACATTTCCACAATCTGTGACCATCTAGAATTAAACAAAGTGTGGTTTTATAAATCATTAATAAAGGTGTGCTGCTAAAATTCCAAATACCCATCTATGTAATTACTTCATTTTTGTTTTTAAAAATTAATGAATTCCCTCTAAGATTATAACCAATCAGACCTTGCACTTACTATTTCAATAGTACTTTGATTATTCTACCTTATGACATTCTTTTAAATGATCACCAAACTCCTTGGGGACTTTAGATATCCTGATAATCTTGCTACAGGACATATTATCCCCTTTGTAAAAATATATGACTCTATCATGCCTCAGCAATCTGAACTCTCATCTTTTCTATCCATTTTTATAGGCCAAGTAATACAATTTTCTTAGGAAAGCCATAAACTGTCTGTTCTCATTTATAAAGTAAAAAAATGGGCATTACAACTCAAATTTTATGAAAATCTAGGAAGATGCATTACGTTATTATTGTGTGTTGCTTCACTTCACCTGGCAGAAACAAATTAATTCAATAAAAAGAAAAATAGCATAACCTTTTTCCAAAGTTCTTTATCAATGTATGCACTGATAGGACAGTCTCCTCAGCATCTGGCACAATATTATAAATGTCAGCTTTACTGAGATTCAACAGCAGTTTTTACTGAATCACTAAAATAAGGATATATATTTGGTATACTTTTGGATTAATTATTCATAAATTAGCAAATGCTAATGGATAATATATGTTATGTAATGAAAAATATTACATCTTTTAGCACATTTCAGTATTTTCACAACCAAATTATTATGCCCTATGTGGAGGGGCTAGCACTCTCTTCATAGCAAAGTTTTATCAGTAATTCATTACACAGTGAACTGAGCTCCATAAATACTTTGCATTCACATTAACAGTTTGAAACTGTAGTAATTCACCTTTTTATTTAACTGCCTCCCATCTGGTCACTGTACATATACTGGCAGACAGGAGCAGCGCCGTTGCGGGTTGATCATCATCCCACATCAGCCACTCGTGCAAGCTCTCTAGCATGTTCACTGGTATTACCTGCGTTTGCTGTGTTCTTTGGACACAGAAAATCACTGATCCTTGTACCGGGCAACTTTGAGCTGCCCTGATATCATGTGATCTCTGTGACCAAGCACAGCAATTACAGTTATATTAGTAAAAAAAGACTGTCATTAATGACACCTTGTTTACTACTGTGCAATCTCTGTAAATTGTCACAGCAATCACATGGTGCCAGGATCAATCACAGCAGCCCTGTACCATGTGATAGCTGTGACCAATCACAGCCCCATAGTAGTAAACAGAGGTTTCATAAAGTAAACCCTTGAACAGTCTTTCTGGTTGCTTACACAGTGATCATCACTGTAATAAGCAAAGTGTAAAAAAAAAAAACCCTGATCACTTCTCTAGAGTAGAACAGTGTCACTGTGGTGACACTGCACTGCTCTTGTGACAGTATGTAAAAAAAAGGTAAAAAAAACATACTGTCACCAGTCAATGGGCTCCATTCACAAATCGGTACCTTTAAGAACCATGGTAAAATACCTCTTAGCTTTTTACATTTTTTTTATCACAAATCACTAAAATAGCGCATGAGCTATTTTATGAAGTGATGCTGTATTTTAGTAATGAAATCTAGTGGTATTTTAATGTGAAATTTAAAGTGAATAACTACATTAACCACATGCCGACCGCCGCACACTGATTTACGTCCGCAGAAAGGCACGAACAGGCAAAAGGGCATACATGTACGTCCCTTTAAAATTCCCACCTAGCAAGGGCATGCGCCCACCGTGGGAGGGTACCCACGGGTCCCGCAAACTCAATGTTCGCCAGCGGTCCACGATTGAGGTGAGGAGAGGCCTATGTAAACTCCCTGTCATTGGGAGCAGTGATCTCTGTCATGTTGTAGTGATCCCATCCCCCCTACAGTTAGAACACATCCAGGGAACACACTTAACTCCTTGATCGTCGCCTAGTGTTTAACCCCTTTCCTGCCAGTGACATTTATACAGTAATTATTCTATTTTTATCTCTGATCGCTGTATAAATGTCAATGGTCCCAAAATAGTGTCAAAAGTGTCCGATCTGTCCGCCGCAATGTCGCAGTCATGATAAAAAATTGCAGATCGCCGTCATTACTAGTAAAAAAAAATAATAATAAAAATGCCATAAATCTATTTCCTATTTTGTAGACGCTATAATTCTTGCGCAAACCAATCAATATACACGTATTGCAATTTTCTTTTTACAAAAAATATGTGGAAGAATACATATCGGCCTAAACTGTGGAAGAAATTTGTTTTTTTTATATATTTTTTGGGGATATTTATTATAGCAAAAAGTAAAAAATATTGCTTTTTTTTCAAAATTGTCACTCTTTTTTTGTTTATAGCGCAAAAAATAAAAACCGCAGAGATGATCAAATACCACCCAAAGAAAGCTCTATTTGTAGGAAAAAAAGAATGTAAATTTTGTTCGGGTCCACGATTGAGGTGAGGAGAGGCCTATGTAAACTCCCTGTCATTGGAAGCAGTGATCTCTGTCATGTTGTAGTGATCCCACCCCCCCTACAGTTAGAACACATCCAGGGAACACACTTAACTCCTTGATCGCCGCCCAGTGTTTAACCCCTTTCCTGCCAGTGACATTTATACAGTAAATAGTGGCTATTTTTAGCTCTGATCACTGTATAAATGTCAATGGTCCCAAAATAGTGTCAAAAGTGTCCGATCTGTCCGCCGCAATGTCGCAGTCATGATAAAAATTGCAGATCGCCGTCATTACTAGTAAAAAAAAATAATAATAAAAATGCCATAAATCTATTTCCTATTTTGTAGACGCTATAATTCTTGCGCAAACCAATCAATGTACACGTATTGCAATTTTCTTTTTACAAAAAATATGTGGAAGAATACATATCGGCCTAAACTGTGGAAGAAATTATTTTTTTTATATATTTTTTGGGGATATTTATTATAGCAAAAAGTAAAAAATATTGCTTTTTTCTCAAAATTGTCACTCTTTTTTTGTTTATAGCGCAAAAAATAAAAAACCGCAGAGATGATCAAATACCACCAAAAGAAAGCTCTATTTGTAGGAAAAAAGAATGTAAATTTTGCTCGGGTACAATGTCGCACGACCGCGCAATTGGCAGCTAAAGCGATGCAGTGCCAAATCGCAAAACATGCCCTGGTCAGGAAGGGGGTAAATCCTTCCGTAGCTGAAGTTGTTAAGGAGCCTCTGGCCACCACATCCTTAGAAGACATGATTCATCTGCTGTCAGCTGGATTCCCCATTGATAGCAAAGTCTAAAGAAAAGAAGTGCCAGTTTTAAAAAACTTTTTTTTAAATGGCGTGGGGTCCCCCTTAAGAGCCATACAAGACCCTTATACAAGCATGCAGCCTGGCAGGCCAGGAAAGGGGGGGGGGAAAGCTACCCCCTTCCTGAACCATAACAAGCCACATGCCATCAAAATAGGGGGTGGTTTTGGGGAGGGGGACACCCCTCCAAAGCACCTTCTTACCATGTTGATGAGGACAAGGACTTCTTCCCCACAACCCTGGCCCAGTGGTTGTGGGGGTGCATGGGATAACTGGGTGACCCCCTGATCCTGCCTTCCCCTATAAATAGTACCCCAACTCATTTATCAAGAGAAAGGTAAAAAAAAATAAACACAGATATAGTTTTTGACAAGTCCATTATTCAAAAACCTCTTCAAAAAAATGTCCCTGGCGGGGTTGTCCAGTGACATTCTCAGGTGGCCCCACCCCATAATTTATTTAGCGGTGGGTAGGAAATATGTCATGGTTGTTAAGGACAAGGAAGCGGCCCGTTTCTTCACAACCAGTTAAAATGAAATGTGCTTATTTAATGCATGCATTTATTTATTCTCTTTAGTGAACTGAGCTTAACGCCTTTATTACGCCGTATTTACCAAGCATTTTTGCTTTTTGACGTAAATACCGCATAAAGGAATAGTAAATTTACATTTTCAGCATTGCGATATTTGGGAAAATGTGTCAGATCACCTTAATACTGCATGAAATCTGCTTTAGTGAATGAAGTTTAATGTCCGTAATCACCACCGCACCAGTCACAGTGTCCCTGATCTCTGCCACACCAGTCATATTGTCTCTAATCACTACCACACCAGTTACAGTCCTTGATCACCACCAAACCAGTTACTTTATCCCTGATCACCACCACACCAGTCTTTCATCACTGCCACGCCAGTTCTAGTGCCTCTGATCACCACCACACCAGGCACATTGTTTCTAATAAAGGCCACACCAGTTGAATGAATGAATGAATGAATGAATGACTTGTATAATGAATGAATGACTTGTATAGCACAACCTATGCGAACTGAATCGCCTCAGGGCGCTTTTTGCCACTGGTGTCCATCTGTGGTATAGTGCGGTCCTTGCCCTGTGGGGTCCTGACACGCTTGCATGCACATACACATACAACATACACATATTTGGCCAATTTTATCAACAGGATCTAATTAGCCTACCAGCATGTCTTCGGAGTGTGGGAGGAAACCGGAGTACCCAGAGGAAACCCACGCAGGCACAGGGAGAACATGCAAACTCCAGGCAGAAGGTGTCGTGGTCGGGATTTGAACCAGCGACCCTATTACTGCTAGGTGAAAGTGCTAACCACTACACCACTGTGCTGGCCAAGCAGAGCATCGCAGCTGTGGCATGTGTACACCTGAAGCTAGAACCCTTGCTGGGGCCTGTTTACTGACCATATTTCTCACTGTTGCTTGGACCTATCCTTTGCTTGTTTGCTGACCATATATCTGCCTGCACCTGAACTGACCCATCTCCACATCCGACTGACAGTGTTCCTTTGAGACACCAGTCCCAGCCATCCCCTGGGAACAACTGAATTTCTGTAACCACAGGAACTCTTTTGTTGTTCCTATCTTCAATCTCCTGTACTTCCTAACCAGTGAACGTGGCATTCCTGGGGGCAGCCATGTACTAGTAGGCTAGGCTTGCCTGACTTATAAGATCTGGAACTGCTTTGGGTGACACTACACTAAGCTATAATTGCCCGACCACTTATATACAGGCGACCATTACAGTTTGATACAATTGGGTAGTTTGTGTGATACTCAAGATATGATGTCCGGTATATAATCAGTCCAAAAAGTAAAAAAGTATCACACACGTGGTATCACCACACTTGGGAGAAGTAGTGGTATGTGTTTTGGGGTGCAGTTCTAAGTATGCTTATGATGTGTGTGAGAAATAGCCACTAGGACCTCCAAAAGTGTAATAGGTAGTCTGGAAATTAGATGCATAATTTATGCGTCTAGAATGCCTTAAAGTGCTCCTTGAATAGTGGGCCCATCTGTGTGGCTAGGCTGTGAAAAAATGTGGTATCACCAAACTCAGAATGAGTAACAGAATGTGTTTCGGGGTGTAATTCTGAGTATGCCTATGATGTGTGTTAGATATATCCTATTATTTGACAACTTTGTATAAAAAAATATATATATTTTTCATTTTCTTTCCTGCATTTGCTAAAAACGTGTGGCAAAAAAACACATTTTGAAAAGACTCACTTCCACTGTCCTGGTGCTCATGGGCCTCCAAAAAATGTGATAAGTAATCAAGAAATTAGTTGTATAATTTATGCTTCTTGAAAGCTGAAAAGGTGCTCCTTGGATTTTGCGCCTTTTAAAAATCTAGGCTGTAAAAAAGTCTCACACATGTGGTATACTCAAGAGATATAGTAGAATGGGGGTTATTTACGAAAGGCAAATCCACTTTGTACTACAAGTGCAAAGTGCACTTGAAATTGCACTGAAAGTGCACTTGGAAGTGAAGTCGCCGTAGATCTGATGGGGACATGCAAGAAAAAAAAAAACAGCATTTTAGCTTGCACATGATCGGATAATAAAATCAGCGCTTCAGAGCTTCCCCTTATTTCAGATCTACCCTTCAGATTTACAGCGACTGCACTTCCAAGTGCACTTTCAGTGTAATTTCAAGTGCACTTTGCACTTGTAGAGCAAAGTGGATTTACATTTAGTAAATAACCCCCAATGTGTTTTGGGGAGTAATTATAAGTAGGCCTATAATAATTTCTTTATTTAAAAAAAAAAATGTGGCAAAACATTGCGTCCTCAAAAAAACTCACCATGCCTCTTACTAAATACCTTGGACTGTCTACTTTACAAAAAGGGGTCTTTTGGGGGCATTTTTACTGTCCTGGCATCTTAGGGCCTTAAAAAAATAGATAGGCAGGCAGAGCATCAGGATTAATACATGTTTTAATATATATACCATAGTTTGTAGACTCTATAACTTTCACACAGACTAAAATATACTAACTAGTGTAATAATAAAAAAAAGAAAAAATACAAGTACACTCCTCACATTTTTGTAAATATTTTATTATATGTGACAACATTTTCCTCTATAAAACACATTCAATAAAAAAATGTTTTTATACATTTAGGCCAATATGCATTCTGCTACAAAAATCCCAATAAGTGTATATTGATTGGTTTGCTCTACAAACGATGGGATATACTGGAATTTTTATTTATTTATTTTTATACAAGTTATGGTAGTGATCAGCGACTTATAGCGGGACTGTAATATTGCTGCAGACAATCGGACACTAATTGACACTTTTGACACTTTGCGGGAACCAGTGACACCAGTACAGTGATCAGTGCTAAAAATATGCACCGTCACGGTACTAATGACACTGGCTGGGAAGGGGTTAAACACCCAGGGCGATCGAAGGATCAAATGTGCGCCTAGTCAGTGTTTTTGTGTACTGTGTTAGGTGCTTTTACTGGATTTTATTCCCTTTCTTGCAGAGACACAAAATCCATCCCTCCCCCCCTGTCAGATCTGCCTTGTTTACACAGGGCTCCATCCTGAGTCTCTGCCTGATGATCGGCGGGTCCTGGCGGACATCTAGTGCCCGGCACCCATAGATCAGCCTCTGCTGTTAATAATCACAGCAGGAACAGCCTGCCAGCAGCTCACCCCCTGCAAGCGGAAGGGCAGAATCACGTATATATACATGTGATTCTACACAGGGGAGCTGCCCTGTAGCAGTAAATCTGCTATGATGCAGTCAATACCTGGTTAATTCATAAATGTCTTCCACTGCTTCTCTAAAGTTGTCAGGGTCAGATTTCTGCATAGTTAACATAAGCTGTAAAACAGCACACAGGCACTTAGCTATCCTGGATCAAGGCCTTCTGGGATCAGGTGAAATGCAGCCCATAAGCTGGTGGCCTGCCTCCCAAAACTGCACTCCTTGGTGATCCTCCCCCTGGGTCCGTATTCTGCAGTTTGATTTCTACACCTTGGGTTCACAGCACAGCAATACCCCTCTCCCTCTGCTCTGGGTCTGCACAGCAGCAACATGTGACTCTCAGCACCAAAGTACTCTGCTTCTTTTCCCTGCCATTCTTCCAGTCTTCCATTTCCATTCTTCCAGACTCCTGGCAACCTTTAACAGCAGCCCCAAGCTTTCTATAAAGGTTCCTGGCTGGCCACTTTTACAGCAGCATCCAGACACACCCAGTCCACCTTGAAGCCTGTTTTCTGGATAAGAGAGGGCCTCTGAACACACTGCACACCCCAGCCCCTGAGCTCTTCACCTGGGCTTGCCATGTCCCCTGTGTGGGTGGTGGGAGGGCTGATCTGCTTAACCATGGGACAGCCAATAGCAATTTCTCCTGGTCCTGTTGTTAGGGCAGGGAATAATCCCAGGCTGTTACAGCAGCAGGAGAAATATTTTGCCAAGCAGCTTAAAGGGGCCATCGGTCCAGTGCCACACATAGAATATGCTTATGTAGCGAAGACGTTTTATAGCAGAAAGTAAAAGATATTGTTTTTGTTCAAAATGTTCTTTTTTAGTTTATAGTGCAAAAAATAAATAAATGCAGAGGTGATCAAATACCACCAAAAGAAAGCTCTATTGGTGGGAAAAGAGTAGATACATTTTGTTTGTGCACAGCATTGCATGCGCAGTTGTCAGTTAACCACTTGCCAACCAGCCGCCATCATTATACTGCGGCAGGTTGGCTCTCTTACGCAAATCGCCATAGCGGTATGTCGGTTTGTGCAATAGATACAGTGGGCACGTGCACGGCGCCGTGCAAGAGCCGATGCGCGTTCGCACAAACCAATCAATATACGCTTATTGCACTTTTTTACGAAAAAATATGTAGAAGAATACATATTGGCCTAAACTGAGGAAGGATATTGGGGGGGATATTTATTATAGCATTATTATTTTCAAAATCATCGCTTTATTTTGGTCTATAGCTCAACAAATAAAAACTGCAATTGTCAGTTAACATGACGCTGTGCCGTATCGCAAAAAATCCGATTGTGTGTATGAGGCTTAAGGCTAAGTTAAAATGCAGTGTTTTGGTGAACATGCACAAAATCACCCATTTTGTGCTTTTTTTTTGTACCAAACACACAAGACAGCCTATCAAGTTCAATGGGCTGCCCTACGTGTGACACAGATGGCAAAGTAGCTCAAGTACCTCTTTCAGTATTGAATTTTGTGCAGTTTTTAATAATGCGTTTTGCCACGGTTGACACGCATATTATCACATGACAAATGTGCGCCTTTTTTTTTTTCATGTTTAGTGTGCCGATAACAATGAATGGTGATGCAAGCGTGACAGGTTTTTTTTTTGCACATTTTGGAACTGTGTACAAAATCACGTAATTTTATGTACATTCTGAAATGCTAAAGTTTGAATGCAGCAGAAATAGAAATCTGATAACGTTGAGTCTTAAAAAGTACCTATTAAGCTCTGCATACTTTGGGACCCCCTGGAAGGAAGGAACACGCAGGAAACAACCCCACCTGAGTGACCAACCCCTCTCTCTCTCTCTCTTTTCTTTGATTGTTCCTTACCTTACAGCAGTAAGGTAAGAAGTTAGTATACCCACAGATGTTACTTACACCGAAGACCCACAACCACTGAAGTCACAGTGTCATCTGTGGTTTATTACAGAGCACCTTCACATTGCACCTTGCACTTTGGATCCAGAAGAAGTTTCTTTCTGTGATTCATCAGCATCATTTGCACCTCTGATATATTTTATATTATATATTTTTGAATTTTTATATGGACTCCCTTTGATCTATAGATTTTTTATCCACTTATTGATATTGGACAGTCTTATATTTCATCCACTATAGTCACTCGTTCAGCACATTTGCACTTTATTGTAATTATTGCATCATTTATGTTTATTTGCCCTTTATCTGATTCAAAAGTGCACTCTTATTTATTGACGCATTTTGAAGTTACCATAACAAATGAAAAAATGTTTGCATTCTAATATTAATTTCACATTTATTTTATTATATTACTGTTTTAATATATTTGGGAGCGCAACACCAACCATTGATTTTACCTATGTTTACTTTATAACAGCATATTACAAACAAAAACAAATAGAGATTGAGATGGTCAGATAATTACCTTAAATGTCCAGGCTTTTTTATTCCTGTATTTCTTATCATCTGGCACTCAGGTCACTACAAGATCATTTGGAGAGTTCCTGCTAATGTCTGTGCATTTTCTCTTCAAACTTTTTTGATAGTACCTATTATCTTCAACTTTGTGGGGCTTCTATGGGGGCCAATTTTTTGTCCTCCTTAGCCAACCTGTATATGGGTACCTGGGAGAATCTTTTAGTTTTTTTAGACTGTAATCCCTACAGACAATACATCCACTTGTATGGTTGCTATATTGATGAACTTTTACTAATATGGAAAGGCAACATGGAGGGCTTTGGTTGTTTTGTGTGCTATTTGATTTCCAATTATCTTAAAGTGGATGTAAACCCACTCTCATCCTTTCTAAATTACTGCAATATTGGTTATCTAGAAGGATATACATGCCTCCTGCAGGTATACTTATCTGTCAAAGTCTCCAATCTGTCTGCTATGAGACCCTAAAAACTGCAGATTTTGTGGGTGGGTCTGTTTTCCAGGGCTCAGTGGGTGGAGTTGTGATGTCAGTAGACTCCCCGCCCACCTCTACACTCCCCTTATCAACATGCATTTTCTCCTGTTTATTTCTTACACTGAACTTCTGCTATGATCACTAATATCCAGTCAAAACCCAGAAAAGTCCCCACATGACTTCAGCATGCCAAATCATGCTGAGGTGTGGAACAGCCAATCCTTGCAGAGCTGCTGAAGAAAGGAGTGGGGGTGTGGGAATTAAAAAATAATGCATGTCTTAGGCTAGTGCACAAGATATGTAAATCACCTGTCAATCACATCAAGGGGGAAGAACGGACAAAGTTTTCACAGTTTGTCCGTATTATTTCACTGAAAAAAGATATGAGAATTGCTCAGAGCTGGATTAACTCTTTGTGGCAAGACTGGGCACAGCTGATCTGAAATCCCATACTCTATATTGTGTCAGACAAAATAAAAAAAAAAAAATTCGGGTTTACATCCACTTTAATCTAAGTTTCACATAAGAATGTTATAAAACAACCACTTATTACCTGGACATCACACTTGAGGCAGATCAAACTTATGGTTCAGTGCAGACTAAAACATACCACAATTTGTGTGCAGGCAACTCTACTTTAGTTGCCAACAGTTGTCAACCTGCTCACACATTTAAAGCAATCCCTGTAGGGGAATTTCTCTGGGCAAAGAGGATATACAGAGACATGGAGGCTTTATGATAATTAAGGAAGGCAACACTTTTTTGGATAGTCATACTAGTAGGATTAATAGGAAAATTTAGAGGAAGTAATAGATTGTCTTCCGGATAATTTGGTGATTTTTGTCCTTACTTATTCAGCCGTATGCAGAAAGACTACAGAGATCATTAGGAAAATCTTCCCTATTTTATCAGCTTTCGAAATATCCTTAAAGTGATTGTAAAGTCTAGTTTTGTTTTCCTATAAAAAATAACAAAAATATGTTATACTTACCTGCTCTGTTTCAGTGGATGTGCACAGAGCAGCGCAGATCCTCTTCTTCTTGGGTCCCTCTTCTATGATCCTGGTCCCTCGTGTTCAGTGCCCCCACAGCAAGCAGCGTGCTATTGGGGCACCTCAGCAGAGTCACAGCTTCCTGTGTCCATTCAGAAAGGGAGCCCCTACCCGCCCCCAATCTCCCCCGATTGGCTAGATGACTGATTGACAGAAGTGGGAGCCAATAGCTGCTGTGTCTCAGCCAATCAGGAAGATGAATCTGCAGTAGGAGAGGCCCTTCTTTGGGTTCTCTCAGATCACCAAGTTTATTTTAATCATCACCGCCTATGGCGAAATTGTGACTTTCTAGTGTTGGCTCATACAAATATGACAGTAATACCTGCTGTTAGTGTCAGGTTCACTTAAACCCCAAATTGATCAAATCTTTAGCTACTCGGAACCTTTTTCTATATGACAATATATTAATTGCAATTCCCATAATGTTGCATATTCAATACGATGTACAATTTGTACATCACAGTATGTTCGATGTACCATTTGCCCACTTGTCTGGGATATGTCTGGTTTACAATTTTATGGAACTAAAAGGGATAACGAGGCAATCAGGTGAGGGGCTATTCACAGACATCTCTTTGAAAGAGAAGTTTGGTGGATTCTGATAATTGCCACTTGCATACCCCAAGGTTTAAATCAAAGACGGGACATGAATGAATTTATTTGTAAAATAATGTATTCTAAGTAACATGCAGTACAATAGATCATGTGAATTAATATTTAATTAATTTAGTAATTGGGTTAATATTTCAGATTTGTTTAGCACTATGTTTTTTGGTCATATTTGACTTGCTATTGATTGTAAATAATTTACCTGTTTAGGGTGGAGCTGTGTGTTATACAATCCTTGCTATGTCTCTCTGTAGCCAGCTAGGATTAAGGCTGTGTAGGCTGAAATGTTCAGGTGTTGACTACTCTGCTGTTTTTCCCTGCATATCAATAAAGTTTCATATTAATTTTAAAAAATCCTGTTCGGTGCTTGCCTTTGTTACATTTTTTGACCTGCTTCTGTGACAACTATTTCAATAGGAGACTATACATACACTTTAAACCTCATTTTCATAAAAAATTTATGTCAGTCAGTGAAAGTGAGAATATTGTTCTTTGTGCTGATATTTATAAGAATTGTAACAAATATGGGTATTTATAATTTGTATTAGTCAGTGATAAGGTACATTTCAATACTCATATCTGTAACACTTGTGAAAATTAGGTGCTTTATACTTTTGTCATCTGTACTACTTGATATAAGAATCAGCTTCAGTTTTTCCCAGCCATCATTATAATGGCATAAGGAGTTCAATTGTAAGAAGTGCTTAGCATTGTTCACAGCACCCCTTTTCTGAGAATGTGTCTCTTGCTTTTCTTTAGTGTGTAATCCTTGCTGTCCAAATGGGTCAGCAATGCATAGCCTTGCTGCATAGATAAATTACGGGAAAGTAGTAAAAACACATTAAGTATACTGCTATCTTCTTGAATAAATTATTCTTTTACGATAAAGGACAAGATCATTTGATCTATTTTGTAGACTCATGAAGCTGCATAATGATCTTATTATAGGATTTGTCATTAGAAGGATTTACCAGGTGTTTCTTGTGGAAGGAATTTGGCTTGAGATAATGGCATTGTTGAGTAATGTAGCATAAAGCCTATTGCTATTTTGTATATATCTTGCAATGGTTTCAAGATCAAATGCATCATTATGCTACAAACGCAATATGGTCTTTCGTAAAAAATTATGTTGGATGCCTGTTAAAGGCCATTTGTGTTCTAAAGCAATGCTACTGGTGTTTATCACACCTAAAAGTTTCCAGCAGTGGCAGATGATGTGTTTCCCTTTGACCCCAGGATTTTGATTAAAAGTAGGTTTTTGCTTGACCTGTTTTGTACAATCATACTTACAAAATAATTTTCCTGTACACTTCTTGTTAAAAAGCCATTGTCTCAGTCAATTAAAATAATCAGATTGTTTAATATATAATGTAATCTTTGAGATGATGGATGTATAAATATTGTATATCAGGGTCCAAACGTATAATGTGTGTAATGCATGTTTAAAACTGTGACCATTTGATTGAATTTTTTCCACAATTAAGACTATAGTCAGATCTTTTTTTTTATTACGTAAAGCATATCCAAACACTAAAGCATGAGTGGCTACACCCACTCCTTCACTGTATCTATGGAGGGAGTCATGGTTGACACTGAGGCTGAACTTTAAGCATGTCTACTTTTGTTCAGATACATTTATTACATGATGGGAGTGGTTGTGTACACAAATAAGATAACCAAGTCAGTTTAAAGTGATAAGGACACTGCATACTGCATCTACCAAGATCAACAGGTATCTTCTATACTTACTGAAAATGTTCTTAGCCTGGAAAATGTATGCAATCACCACATACAACAAGAATTGTAATCTGCAAAATATTCCTTTTTTTGTTTTTGGGTTTAGTTATGGTTTGAAGTTTTTGCCTACTGAAACTCTTTGTTTGCATCATGTTTGTCTTGCAGATGAACTGCAAATGAAAACTGTTTCATAGTGGATGCGACAATGGGGATAATTTACTAAAGGAAAATAGACTCTGCACTTTGCAAGTGCAGTTGCACTCTGTGTTCTTAGTAAGTGTAATATGGTGAAGCCTCACTTTGTAAAGTATACCCAATCAGGTGCAAAGAAAATAAGAAAAAAACATTTTGCTTGTGCATGATTGGGTGATGAAAATCAGCAAAGTGTTGCCACATTTACTCTGGGAAAATGAGCGCAACTGCAGAGTCTATTTGCCTTTAGTAAATCCACCCCACTGTGTCCCTATTAGAGTTAGCTCTATTCCAAAGTGATGTCTATTGTGTGTTTCCTCCGTGCTCCATTCCTTCTCTAAAACTGTTGACAGCGATGAAGAAAGTGTTGGAAAACCACTTACAAAACAGTAATTTTAATAAAAGCAAATTTCTTCATCCTTAGGGCAGATATTTTTTTACATTTGGTGATAATGGTGCTAAAAGCTGAACTAAAGATTATTTCTGACACAGAAGTTGAGGGAGGACGACATGCACAGACTGAGCCAGCTGTGGTCAGCAAAAGCGCCTCAGGACAGTGCATTGATTGCAAAATGTTTAAACAAACTAGTAAGCTAAAGCAAACACTAAAAATCGGAATCAGGAAAACTGGGGTAATCCAAAATAAAGCAGTAGTAAACCCCTGGGTGTTATTTTTTTTGTACCCCGAAAGGTAATATCATAATGTGCTAGCATGCATTGCACACTAGCACATTATGTTAAACCTACCTGAAAACGAAGCCTTCCAGCGCCACGTTGTCGCCACAGGTGCTCCCATATTCACCCGGTCTTCCTTCCGCGTTAGCGGACTCCGGCTGTGTGACTGGCATGCGCGAGGTGCCGCTGTTTAGTCAGCACAGGGCTCTGAAGTAACGTCCTGGATTGGCATTCTTTCAGAGTGCATGCACCGGTGACATAATCTGCTGTATTTAGAGTAAATATATCCTAAACAGTGCATGTTTAAGAGATATTTACAGCACCTATAGGTAAGCCTTATTATAGGCTTACCTTTAGGTGAAAGTCAGAGATGAGATATCTTACTTTCTTCCTCTCTGTGTTAACCACTTAAGCCCCGGACCATTTTGCTGGCCAAAGACCAGAGCACTTTTTGCGATTCGGCACTGCGTTGCTTTAACCGAGAATTGCGCGGTCGTGCAACGTGGCTTCCAAACAAAATTGATGTCTTTTTCCCCCACAAATAGAGATTTCTTTGGTGGTATTTGATCACCTCCGCGTTTTTAATTTTTTGCTCTTTAAACAAAAAAAGAGTGACAATTTTGAAAAAAACGCGTTATTGTTTGCTTTTTGCTATAATAAATATCCCCCAAAAATATATATAAAAAAAATAAATTCCTCAGTTTAGGCCGATATGTATTCTTCTACATATTTTTGGTTAAAAAAACGCAATAAGTGTTTATTGATTGGTTTGCGCAAAAGTTATAGCATGTACAAAATAGGGGATAGTTTTATGCCATTTTTATTAATATTTCTTTTTATTAGTAATGGCAGCGATCATCAATTTTTATCGTGACTGCGAAAATATGGCCGACGCGTGCGATTAAAATTGCATTGATTAGTGTGTAAATGTGACTGGCAGTGAAGGGGTTAACATTAGGTGGTGCTGTAGGGGTTACGTGTGTCCTGGGGAGTGTTTCTAACTGTAGGGGGGATGGGCTAGCTGTGACATATCACTGATCATAGCTGCCGATCACAGGAAGCTATGATCAGTGACACTGTCACTAAGCAGAAAGGGGAGATGCTTGTTTACATTAGCATCTCCCTGTTCTTCCTCTCTGTGAGATGATCGTGGGTATCCCTGCGGACATCGAGTCCGCGGGACCCGGGGCCCGACTCACGGAGCTCCCAGCCGGCAGCGCGCGCGCGATGGCCGGCGGCAAATTTAAAGTGACGTACAGGTATTTATATCTTGTTATATGTTAGTAGTTTTAGCCATGAGGAGAAGGGTATAAGAAGCCATTCAACCATAGCACACAGTAAAAGTGACATTTTAATGCATGTCTGTTCACATATGGGTTTATGTGGCCATGTGTAAAGGTGACTGGTGTATTCAATGGGTGGAAGCAGTGCAAAATGCAGTCAATTCATTTTTAAGTTTATGTTTATGACACTTTACTTTTCTCTGGTATGTTATATAATTCATAGAAAATAACCAGGCAGCACTGTATATTATTTCTTATTTTCAGTTATTGAATTTGCTTGGATTTATCTGCCTAATAAAACAGTGGCAAATCATTTGATATTGCCTAAAACACGTCTGGATTTTATGTTGCCCCTATAGCATATATAAATGCCTAAGGACAGTCTAAATCAACAAGATGGAAATAAATTTAGAACTACAAACAATCTTCTACTCTCAGAAAAACACTACAAACTTTTGTTTCTTCCTTTTAGTAAAATGCAAACAATTTTCTATATTTACTTTGCTAGAGTGCTGTGAGCCTATAACACGGAGGTTTAAAGAGAATTACCTTCATTACATCTTATGTTACTAGCAAAACAAGCAGTCTACCGGGGTACTGTGTAAAGCTGGATTAAAGAAAAGTAAAGATACAAATGTTGCACTTAGGTTAATCAGTTGCTAAAAGCTTCACACTGTCTTTCTGTTTTATAGTATCACTCCCTTAAGGGAAAACTACAACAGTAACCAACTACAGATCACAATAGTAAGCAAGCTTTCATGGATGAAACCAGTCATGACTGCTAAAGCTATTGTTTATAACAGTGATTCTCAAGCAATAATATATATCAAAGTGCAGCCCATAAAATAATTCCCTAATGATGTAAAATCTGATGAAATGCATTGGAAGGAGCCAGGACATACCTCACTACGCATGTGCGCTGATTGTCAGCCATCTTTGATGCGGGCGTCACAGAGATTGTTTGTGTACAGCGCTGTTTTATGCTTTGCATTCTCTTAAGTGCAATTTTAATCAATAAATTCAGTAAATTTTCATTGCTGCCCTATGGGAAGTATGCTTATTTCTTTCACGAATGCCTTGGATGTTTAACCTCCCTCGCGGTTTTCCCAAATGTGTGGCTCGGGGTTAAATTTCAGTACCATTAGCGGTAACCCCGGTGTACTTACCTTGTCCCCAGGATCCTGCGATGTCCCCCTGCTGTGTCCTCGGGCTCTGTCCTCCGCCCGATGCCTTCGTGATGTGACGCACAGGGGTGAAAAATCATAATACATACAGTACACTGTAATCTTACAGATTACATTACTGTATTAAATAATTTCACATCCCTTTTGTCCCTAGTGGTTTGTCCAGTGCCCTGCATGCAGTTTTATATTATGAATACAGTTTTTTCTGCCTGGAAACTGGAGATTGTCCATAGCAACCAAAAAGTGTCCCTTTATGTCAAAAGTGTTTTTAGACCAGCTACAAAACAGCGATAGTAAATTAGAACACTTGCAGAATTGAGAGATAGTGAATCGTGGTTAAATTAATATTATTGTTATTATATTATTATTTTTTATAATTATTTATATTATTTTATTATATTATTTATATTATTTTATTATATTATAATTCATGATTTTGTGTTTCAAACTTCATTATACCTAGGATATCTAGTAGACACTTGTTTGGAGAGATTTAAGTGTGTTACTGCTAAGAATTACAGGCCTACAATATAAAACGCCAAATTTCTATGCAAAATAATTGTACCGCTTTGAGACAAAAAATTCTGACATAATCATACCGCCAGGGAGGTTAAATGGCCAAATGCCGATTTATGGAGGCAGATCATGGCAGTTGCTAAAGAGAATCAGGGTGTCGTTTGCCGTGGATGTTTTCTTCTCAATTGGAGAGAATCCTCATGTAAAGCTGTTATGACCGCTATATAATCTAAGGGTCATAATCCTCTGGTAAGCCTCATTTTTACACAAGGGTAATCCGCGCTGGGGTGTCTTTTATGGCCACCCTTTGGATTTAATATCTCAATAATTGAGAAGATTGTGATCTTTATAAGATTTGCTCTATTGGAATTGGGACTTTTTCACATAAACTTTATTCACATACATTTTTCTTGATTTTATTTATTTATTTCACTGGATTATTTATGTTATGTAATAATATGAATTTTTATGATTATCAGTTTTTGCAGTTGGTATATCTTTACTGGTTATTATCTGGTATTTTACTGGTAATGATATTTTTTAATAAATTATCATTGTTTTCTGTGCTGCTCTTTGATATATATTGTTTGATGTGCCTGGTGTCAAAGTATTGTGTCAGCTGCAGGTTCTTATATAGTAGAATAGCGCAGATTTTCTTTTTTTTTTGGATAAGCAATAATAGTGTGAAACAAAATCTCAGAATAATACAGTGTCACTGAACTACTCTCATGACAGGATGAAAAAACATAGTAAAAACAATAGGGTCGCCGTTTTTGAATCCCAACCTGACACTACCTGCCTGGAGTTTGCATGCTCTCCCTGTGCATGCATGGGTTTCCTCGGGGTACTCTGGTTTCCTCCTACACACACTCCAAAGACAAGCTGGAAGGCTAATTAGATCCTGTCAAAATTGGCCCTCGTATGTGTATGTATGAATGTGAGTTAGGGACCTTAGATTGCAAGCTCCTTGAGGGTACGAATTCATGTGAATGTGCAATATATATATGTGAAGCACTGCGTAAATTGAAGGCACCTGTAATAATAATAATAAAAAGAAAAACATTTTTTAAAAAGAATTTTTTTTTAAAAAATTAATAATTTTTTTTTTCACCAGTTGGTATCCCTGATCACCACCACAACAGTCATATGATGATGCTGTACTGCACTCGTGACAGTATGTAAAAAAAAAAAATAATTACCAAATTCTATTTCATTTCTTCATTTTCCAAAAAATTGTGACAAAAAAATGCAACTTGACAAAACTTGCCATGTCTCTTACTAAATACCTTAGACTATCCACTTTCCAAAAAGGAATGTCATTATGGGACTATTTGTACTGTCCTGGAATTGAAGGGCCTCAAGGAATTAGATAGGCCACCACTATATCAGGATTGATCAATTTTCATATATATATACAGAATACCATTGTTTGCAAAAAGTAACAAACAACAAAAGGAAAACAAACTGCTGGATGGAGGCAAACCAATGTTTTGGAAGAGTATATAACTACATACACCAACATGTAATGGCTTGCTGTTTCTTCAGTCTCCTGTCTTGACAAAGAGTTCAAAATGTTGCAGCAGAGACTGACATTGTTTGCCTCATTCCAGAACAGTCTTCAGCTTTCTGGATTCTGGTTGGTGAGACATCACCTTCTGTGTCATAATTTCCTGTGATGTCATTTCCAGTCTGGTCGACAGCCCTTCCTGGTTTGGATTACACACTATATTCACTATTGGCCTTTTTCCTCCCTGCTGGTCCATCCATTCTCCCATCCTTTGTTCCCCTGGTGGCCACAGGTGACATAGATAGTACCCCGCTTCACCAGCAGCGGGTCGCATGAGGAGCTATGGATTTGTTACACCTTCTGGATGTAAGTGGCACAACATAAAGGTTTTTATCTTTGATCTCAAGAGGACATGTGTTTTAGCAGGTGCTTAGTTTCTATATATGGAATAATTGGACCCTTCATAATAGTTTTGGACTCCACATAAAATTGATGGGCTTTCCCAATTTTTTGGAAAAAAAAAAAAAATTGATGGGCTTTCCCATAGACTACATTTCATCTGGTTACCCAAGCAATTGACTTGCACCATACACCCACAACAGCATTGGGTGGTTATCTGTTGCTATACACGCCACACATGTGCACTAAGAATCTCTTTTTTTGCACATACCATAGTTTATAGACTATGGGTTGTTTACTAAAGAAATGTATCAGACTACATTTTGGCCTAAATTTACTTTTTTTTTTTTTGCAAAAAAAAAAATCTGATTCTCCCTATATGGGGTGATTTACTAAATAGGCTGTTACCTATACAAAGGAATTTTCACTTTGCAAGGGAATTTTTACTTAGCTTTCTGAATGTGCTGAAAATTTGCTTAGCAAAGAATACCCAATCATGAGCATCACCTCATTTACTAAACAAAATGCCCTTGCAAAGTGAAAATTACCTTGTCAAGTGAACAGCCTATGCACCTTTAGTAAATCAACTCTATAGAATTCATTAACATTCAGGTCTAAGAAAAGGATTACTGCTAGGGATGGGCCCGGTGCTCGATGCGAACCCACGTTCGCATCGAGCACCGGGCGTTCGCTCGCTCGGCGAGCCCAGAACTATTTTGGCCGCTCGCATCACGTTCGTGTGATGCGAGCGGCCCCGCAATGCATTGCGGCCGGCGCGGCCGGCGCAGTGCATTGCTGGCTGATGATTGGCCAAGCATGCACTGTGACCCCGCATGCTTGGCCAATCACAGCCCCGGAAACTCGAAGAGCCATAATTGGCTACAGGCAGGACGCCTGTAGCCAATTACAGCTCAGGGGCTGTAGTACACGCCCCCCCCCTATAAAAGGCCGCCACGCCGTCTGCGCCGGTCACATGCTGTTCCGGCGCAGATTGAGCAGGCTGATTCTGTGACACTCTGCTGGATTTAGTTAGGTAGAGAGATTCACTTACAGAGATTGAGTTATATAGATTCAGTTACAAAGATTGATTGAGAAAGAGGGGCTTGTAGTGTGTTCGTGGCAGGCAGGCAGAGCTCCTATATTTTGTTACCAGAAGCACCTATAGGACTTGTAGTGTGTTCGTGGCAGGCAGGCAGAGCTCCTATATTTTGTTACCAGAAGCACCTATAGGACTTGTAGTGTGTTCGTGGCAGGCAGGCAGAGCTCCTATATTTTGTTACCAGAAGCACCTATAGGACTTGTAGTGTGTTCGTGGCAGGCAGGCAGAGCTCCTATATTTTGTTACCAGAAGCACCTATAGGACTTGTAGTGTGTTCGTCGCATGCAGGCAGAGCTCCTATATTTTGTTCCAGAAGCACCTATAGGACTTGTAGTGTGTTCGTGGCAGGCAGGCAGAGCTCCTATATTTTGTTCCCAGAAGCACCTATAGGACTTGAAGTGTGTTAGTCCCATCACACACACAGAGCTATATTTTGTTCCCAGAAGCACCTATAGGACTTGAAGTGTGTTAGTCCCATCACACACACAGAGCTATATTTTCTTCCCAGAAGCACCTATAGGACTTGAAGTGTGTTAGTCCCATCACACACACAGAGCTATATTTTGTTCCCAGAAGCACCTATAGGACTTGAAGTGTGTTAGTCCCATCACACACACAGAGCTATATTTTCTTCCCAGAAGCACCTATAGGACTTGAAGTGTGTTAGTCCCATCACACACACAGAGCTATATTTTGTTCCCAGAAGCACCTATAGGACTTGAAGTGTGTTAGTCCCATCACACACACAGAGCTATATTTTGTTCCCAGAAGCACCTATAGGACTTGAAGTGTGTTAGTCCCATCACACACACAGAGCTATATTTTGTTCCCAGAAGCACCTATAGGACTTGAAGTGTGTTAGTCCCATCACACACACAGAGCTATATTTTGTTCCCAGAAGCACCTATAGGACTTGAAGTGTGTTAGTCCCATCACACACACAGAGAGCTATATTTTGTTCCCAGAAGCACCTATAGGACTTGAAGTGTGTTAGTCCCATCACACACACAGAGCTATATTTTGTTCCCAGAAGCACCTATAGGACTTGAAGTGTGTTAGTCCCATCACACACACAGAGCTATATTTTGTTCCCAGAAGCACCTATAGGACTTGAAGTGTGTTAGTCCCATCACACACACAGAGCTATATTTTCTTCCCAGAAGCACCTATAGGACTTGAAGTGTGTTAGTCCCATCACACACACAGAGCTATATTTTGTTCCCAGAAGCACCTATAGGACTTGAAGTGTGTTAGTCCCATCACACACACAGAGCTATATTTTGTTCCCAGAAGCACCTATAGGACTTGAAGTGTGTTAGTCCCATCACACACACAGAGCTATATTTTGTTCCAGAAGCACCTATATGACTTGAAGTGTGTTAGTCCCATCACACACACAGAGCTATATTTTGTTCCCAGAAGCACCTATAGGACTTGAAGTGTGTTAGTCCCATCACACACACAGAGCTATATTTTGTTCCCAGAAGCACCTATAGGACTTGAAGTGTGTTAGTCCCATCACACACACAGAGCTATATTTTGTTCCCAGAAGCACCTATAGGACTTGAAGTGTGTTAGTCCCATCACACACACAGAGCTATATTTTGTTCCCAGAAGCACCTATAGGACTTGAAGTGTGTTAGTCCCATCACACACACAGAGCTATATTTTGTTCCCAGAAGCACCTATAGGACTTGAAGTGTGTTAGTCCCATCACACACACAGAGCTATATTTTCTTCCCAGAAGCACCTATAGGACTTGAAGTGTGTTAGTCCCATCACACACACAGAGCTATATTTTGTTCCCAGAAGCACCTATAGGACTTGAAGTGTGTTAGTCCCATCACACACACAGAGCTATATTTTGTTCCCAGAAGCACCTATAGGACTTGAAGTGTGTTAGTCCCATCACACACACAGAGCTATATTTTGTTCCCAGAAGCACCTATAGGACTTGAAGTGTGTTAGTCCCATCACACACACAGAGCTATATTTTGTTCCCAGAAGCACCTATAGGACTTGAAGTGTGTTAGTCCCATCACACACACAGAGCTTTATTTTGTTCCCAGAAGCACCTATAGGACTTGAAGTGTGTTAGTCCCATCACACACACAGAGCTATATTTTTCTTCCCAGAAGCACCTATAGGACTTGAAGTGTGTTAGTCCCATCACACACACAGAGCTATATTTTGTTCCCAGAAGCACCTATAGGACTTGAAGTGTGTTAGTCCCATCACACACACAGAGCTATATTTTGTTCCCAGAAGCACCTATAGGACTTGAAGTGTGTTAGTCCCATCACACACACAGAGCTATATTTTGTTCCCAGAAGCACCTATAGGACTTGAAGTGTGTTAGTCCCATCACACACACAGAGCTATATTTTGTTCCCAGAAGCACCTATAGGACTTGAAGTGTGTTAGTCCCATCACACAGAGAGCTATATTTTGTTCCCAGAAGCAACTATAGGTCTTGATGTGTGTTAGTCCCATCACACAGAGCTTTATTTTCTTCCCAGAAGCACCTATAGGACTTGAAGTGTGTTAGTCCCATCACACACACAGAGCTCCTCTATTTTCTTTGCAGAAGCACCCATAGGACTTCTAGTGTGTTAGTGGCATCACACAGAGCTCCTCTATTTTCTTCCAGAAGCACCCATAGGACTTCTAGTGTGTTAGTGGCATCACACAGAGCTCCTCTATTTTCTTTGCAGAAGCACCCACAGGACTTCTAGTGTGTTAGTGGCATCACACAGAGCTCCTCTATTTTCTTTGCAGAAGCACCCACAGGACTTCTAGTGTGTTAGTGGCATCACACAGAGCTCCTCTATTTTCTTTGCAGAAGCACCCATAGGACTTCTAGTGTGTTAGTGGCATCACACAGAGCTCCTATATATTCTTCTCAGAAGCACCCACAGGACTTCTAGTGTGTTAGTGGCATCACACAGAGCTCCTCTATTTTCTTTGCAGAAGCACCCACAGGACTTCTAGTGTGTTAGTGGCATCACACAGAGCTCCTCTATTTTCTTTGCAGAAGCACCCACAGGACTTCTAGTGTGTTAGTGGCATCACACAGAGCTCCTCTATTTTCTTTGCAGAAGCACCCACAGGACTTCTAGTGTGTTAGTGGCATCACACAGAGCTCCTCTATTTTCTTTGCAGAAGCACCCACAGGACTTCTAGTGTGTTAGTGGCATCACACAGAGCTCCTCTATTTTCTTAGCAGAAGCACCCATAGGACTTCTAGTGTGTTAGTGGCATCACACAGAGCTCCTATATTTTCTTTCAGCAGCACCCACAGGACTTCTAGTGTGTTAGTGGCATCACACAGAGCTCCTCTATTTTCTTTGCAGAAGCACCCACAGGACTTCTAGTGTGTTAGTGGCATCACACATAGCTCCTCTATTTTCTTTGCAGAAGCACCCACAGGACTTCTAGTGTGTTAGTGGCATCACACAGAGCTCCTCTATTTTCTTTGCAGAAGCACCCACAGGACTTCTAGTGTGTTAGTGGCATCACACAGAGCTCCTCTATTTTCTTTGCAGAAGCACCCACAGGACTTCTAGTGTGTTAGTGGCATCACACAGAGCTCCTCTATTTTCTTTGCATAAGCACCCACAGGACTTCTAGTGTGTTAGTGGCATCACACAGAGCTCCTCTATTTTCTTTGCAGAAGCACCCATAGGACTTCTAGTGTGTTAGTGGCATCACACAGAGCTCCTATATATTTCTTCTCAGCAGCACCCACAGGACTTCTAGTGTGTTAGTGGCATCACACAGAGCTCCTCTATTTTCTTTGCAGAAGCACCCATAGGACTTCTAGTGTGTTAGTGGCATCACACAGAGCTCCTATATTTTCTTCTCAGCAGCACCCACAGGACTACCGACTACAATGGCTGGAAGACCGCCAAGGGGAGGCAGAGCGTGCAGAGCCAAGAACACAGGGCAGGCAGGCTCTGTTTCTAGTGGACGTGGCCGTGGACGTGGACGTGGTCGTGCATCGTCATCAGCACGTGGCCATGGGACACGCGCGTCTTTGTTTTCGGCAGCTGGACATGTGGAGCCGCATCATGCTGAAGGCTTGGTAGAATGGATGACCAAGCCCTCCTCATCCTCCTCATCCTCTCTCACCCAGGCTCAGGGTACTGACAGAGCATCATCAGCCACCCCTTCCCTAGACCCACCATGTCCTCCTGAGGAGTCCCCCGAACTCTTTGAGCACAGTGTTGGGTACATGCTCCAGGAGGATGCCCAACGATTCGAAGGCTCGGATGACGATACCCAGCTTGAGGAATCTGGCAGTACTGTTCCACCAGCTGCAGCTTACTGCCAGGTTTGCTCTAGTGGTGAAGAGGGAGGGGATGATGAGGTCACTGACTCCACGTGGGTGCCTCAAGGGAGAGAGGATGAGGAGGAGGACGAGGAGGAGGAGGATGCGGCGTCACATGTCCAACGAGGCAGGATGCCCCCTGGAGGCCAGGTAGAGGCCAGCACAGCAACTGTACAACACCGCAGAGCTCCGCCTGTGCAGGGCGCTGCCTCTGCACGTTATCAGAAAAGTTCTTTGGTGTGGGCCTTTTTTGAGACGAGTGCAGCAGATCGCACCACTGCTATTTGCAATATTTGTCTCAAGCGTATCTCGCGTGGCCAAAACATCAGCCGCTTGGGCACGACAAGCATGACCAGACATATGGCAACCTGCCATGCAGCTCGTTGGCAGGCACACATAAAAGACCCACACCAAAGAACTAAGCGGACCTCTCCTTGCTCCTCCTCAGCTGGGATCTCCATCCCCACTACACCTTCAGTCCTCTCTGAAAGCTGCTCTGAGAGGACTGAAGGTGTAGAATTAGGTGTGTCACAACCAAGTACTTGCAGTACACCGACGTCCGATTGCAGCAGGCAAATTTCCCTGCCCCAGCTGCTGGACCGTAGAAAGAAGTACACTCCCAGCCATCCACATGCCCAGCGGTTGAATGCTAGCCTTGCTAAATTGCTAGCACTTCAACTGCTGCCTTTTCAGTTGGTAGACTCGGCCCCCTTCCGTGAGTTTGTTCAATGTGCGGTTCCTCAGTGGCAGGTTCCCAAACGCCACTTTTTCTCGCGGAAGGCAATTCCGTCTCTCTACCGGCATGTGGAGGGCAATGTCCATGCCTCGCTGGACAGGGCGGTCAGCGGTAAGGTGCATATTACCGCTGACTCATGGTCCAGCAGGCATGAACAGGGACGGTACCTTTCTTTCACGGCCCATTGGGTCACTCTATTGGCAGCTGGGAGGGATGCAGGACAAGGTGCAGTAGTGTTGGAGGTTGTTCCGCCACCACGCCTCCAAAACGCGACTACTGCTACTGGTTGTGACACACCTCTCTCCTCCACCCCCTCCTCTTCTTCTTCCTCCAGTGCTCTGTCCTTGGAACCAGCGGTGCTCCGTAGGCGTACAAGGGGCTACGCAAGTACGCAGGCAAAAAGATGCCATGCCGTGCTTGCGCTGGTGTGTTTGGGGGACAGGAGCCACACTGGGCCAGAGGTTCTGGCAGCTCTGCAGGGGCAGGCCGAGAGGTGGTTGACGCCACGTCAGCTTAAGCCAGGAATGGTCGTTTCTGACAATGGCACCAACCTCCTCTCCGCCCTGCGACAGGGGCAGCTCACCCATGTGCCCTGCATGGCTCACGTCCTCAACCTGGTGGTGCAGCGGTTCTTGGGCAGGTTCCCAGGCTTACAGGATGTCCTGAGGCAGGCCAGGAAAGTCTGTGTGCATTTCCGCCGATCTTATAATGCCAGTGCTCGGCTGACTGAGCTGCAAAAGGAGCTGAACCTGCCCAAGAACCGCCTAATATGTGACATGCCCACCAGGTGGAACTCAACGTTGGCCATGCTGCAGCGACTGCACACGCAGCAGAGGGCCATCAATGAGTACCTTTGCGACTACGGCACCAGGACAGGGTCAAGGGAGCTTGGTTTTTTTTCCCCACGTCAGCGGAGCATGATCAGGGATGCATGCACTGTCCTCTCACCATTTGAGGAGGCCACGAGGATGGTGAGCAGTGACAGTGCATGCATCAGTGACACTGTCCCTCTTGTCCACCTGTTGGAGCATACGCTGCGTGGGATAATGGACAGGGCACTTGAGGCAGAACAGAGGCAGGAAGAGGAGGACTTCCTTGCCTCTCAAGGCCCCCTTTATCCGGACAGTGTTCCTTCTGTCCCACCCATCACACAGGAAGAGGATGAGGAGGAGGAGGAGGAGGAGGAGGAGGAGGAGGATTGTGTGAGCATGGAGGTGGAGCCTGGCACTCAGCATCAGCAGCAGCAGTCTTTTAGGGATGATGTACAGTCCCAACAAACCAGTGGACTTGTACGTGGCTGGGAGGAGGTGGCTGGCGATCATGTCATCCTCAGTGACCCAGAAGACTCCGGACCGAATGCCTCAGCTAACCTACGCTGCATGGCCTCCCTGATCCTGCAAAGCCTGCGGAAGGATCCTCGTGTTCTTCGGATCAAGGAGAGGGACCATTACTGGCTGGCCACTCTCCTTGATCCGCGGTACAAGGGTAAGGTTGCGGACCTTATCTTGCCGTCGCAGAGGGAGCAGAGGATGAGACATCTCAGGGAGGCCTTGCAGAAAGGTCTGTGCAACGCGTTCCCAGAAACTGGGAGGCTACAAACTCCTGGTCCTGGGCGACGAGTTGCTGAGGCTTCGGTCAGTGGCAGAAGGAGCGGTGGGGAAGGTGGACGTCTGACCGATGCGTTCAGACAATTTTTTAGTCCGCAGCCCCAAGGTATGATCGGTTCCAGCAACCATCGCCAGCGTCTGATATACATGGTGCAGGAATACCTTGGGGCAAGGTCAGACTTGGACACCTTTCCCACCGAAAATCCTCTGGCTTACTGGGTCCTGAGGATGGATCACTGGCCAGAGCTTGCACAGTATGCAATTGAGCTACTGGCCTGTCCTGCCTCCAGCGTTCTTTCCGAACGCACATTCAGTGCTGCTGGAGGATTTGTGACTGATCATAGGGTGCGCCTGTCCACCGCCTCGGTTGATCGACTGACATTCATCAAAATGAATCAGTCTTGGATCACCACCAGCTACCAGGCACCTGAGGCGGATATAACCGAATAATTTTTAATGTCACATCCCTTCAAGACTGCCTATGCTGATGCTGAGTGACTGTCCTCTTATGTTCACTGACTATCCTCTTCCTCCTCCTCAATGATCCATGCCACCACACCAGTGCCTAAGGCACAATTTTTCAGCCCCTGTTTAACAGGGGCGTGTACTTCCAATTTTTTAAAAAAATGCTTCGCAACACGTGTGACTGCTGTGCTCCAAGTACAGTCTCTGTGAGGGGTTGCAGTGTTGTGGCACCAGCACCAGTGCCTAAGGCACAATTTTTCAGCCCCTGTTTAACAGGGGCGGGTACTTACACATTTTTTAAAAAAATGCTTCGCAACACGTGTGACTGCTGTGCTCCAAGTACAGTATCTGTGAGGGCCGGGTTGCAGTGTTGTGGCACCAGCACCAGTGCCTAAGGCACAATTTTTCAGCCCCTGTTTAACAGGGGCGGGTACTTACAATTTTTTAAAAAAATGCTTCGCAACACGTGTGACTGCTGTGCTCCAAGTACAGTATCTGTGAGGGCCGGGTTGCAGTGTTGTGGCACCAGCACCAGTGCCTAAGGCACAATTTTTCAGCCCCTGTTTAACAGGGGCGGGTACTTACAATTTTTTAAAAAAATGCTTCGCAACACGTGTGACTGCTGTGCTCCAAGTACAGTATCTGTGAGGGCCGGGTTGCAGTGTTGTGGCACCAGCACCAGTGCCTAAGGCACAATTTTTCAGCCCCTGTTTAACAGGGGCGGGTACTTACAATTTTTTAAAAAAATGCTTCGCAACACGTGTGACTGCTGTGCTCCAAGTACAGTATCTGTGAGGGCCGGGTTGCAGTGTTGTGGCACCAGCACCAGTGCCTAAGGCACAATTTTTCAGCCCCTGTTTAACAGGGGCGGGTACTTACAATTTTTTAAAAAAAATGCTTCGCAAAACGTGTGACTGCTGTGCTCCAAGTACAGTATCTGTGAGGGCCGGGTTGCAGTGTTGTGGCACCAGCACCAGTGCCTAAGGCACAATTTTTCAGCCCCTGTTTAACAGGGGCGTGTACTTCCAATTTTTTAAAAAAATGCTTCGCAACACGTGTGACTGCTGTGCTCCAAGTACAGTCTCTGTGAGGGGTTGCAGTGTTGTGGCACCAGCACCAGTGCCTAAGGCACAATTTTTCTGCCCCTGTTTAACAGGGGCGGGCAATTACAAATCTTGATCTAATAGTTCACAGCAGGGCCCATTCCTGCGCCCCACCAAGAGTAACTATGAGGGCCTACAGTCTTGTGGCAACACCGTCCACCACCACCGCCAAAGGCCCAATTTTTCTGCCCTGTTAATCAGGTGCTTGCAATTACAAATCTTGATCTAATAACTCACAGCAGGGCCCATTCCTGCGCCCACCAAGAGTAACTGTGAGAGCTTACAGTCTTGTGGCAACACCGTCCACCACCACCACCACCCCCAATTTTTCTGCCCTGTTCAACAGGTGCATGCAATTACAAATCTTGATCTATTAACTCATAGCAGGGCCCATTCCTGTGCCCACCAGTCTTGTGGCTACACCAACATCTAATAGGGCAAATTTCTGCAGAGTATATACGCCAGGCCCCTACTTTCAAACATCCAACTTACAAACGACTCCTACTTGCAAATGGAAAGAGAAAACAGGAAGTGAGAGGAAATCTACCCCTAGGAAGGGAAATTCTATCCTGTTAGATTTAATTTGGGAAAAAGGTATCTCCTCTCTACTGATACTTTATCACCAATCCTTGTTTCAATTAAAACCCCACTTTTCCAAAAACATTTGTCATTGGGACGGAAAGTGAGGTGACATGTTCTGAACAGATGTGCAAAGACAGCAAATGTTACAGGGGTGATAACCCCTCCCTATGTTCTCCAAAAAGCTTAAAAATAGATTTTTTTGGGATGGAGCTACACTTCATAATGTACCTGTTCAGATTCTACTTAAGAACAAACCTAAAGCCGCAAGTGGTTTTAAATGGCTTCTTTTTTTCCTTTACAAATGTCATTTTGTGCAAGGACAGTTCTAAACACGGGAAACACATGCCACTTCACAGGCATACTTTAGACACCCCCCAGGTACCATATTTAAAGGAAAATTTCACTTTTTTTTTTTCACTTTATGCATCATTAAAATGACTGCTCCCGAAAAAACGTTAGTTTTTAAAAGTTCTTTTTGCATTGATATATGTCCCCTGGGGCAGGACCCGGGTCCCCAAACCTGTTTTATGACATTAACATGCATATTGGCCGTTGTAATTAGCACTTTTGATTTCGAACGTTCGCGTCCATTATAACGTATAGGGTTCGAAAATTCGCGCGAACTTTCGGTCCGTTCGAAGGTTCTGGTTCGAACCGAACCCGGGGGTGTTCGGCTCATCCCTATTCTCAACTTTAGAGTCCAAGTGTAAAAAACCCTAAATAAAAAAAACTAAAAATCAAAAAATCATAACATTTTTGTTTTTGACTACCTGTAATGGGGGTCATTGGATTCTGGTGAGTAGGATGTGTGACTGGTGATGCTGATGGAAGACATATCTCTTTGATGATTGCCAAATATAGGAAGATCTTATCCAGAAATTGTTTACTTGAACACTTTATCCAGAAATTATTTACTTGAACACTTCACTTCACAGTGAAATCTTTGATCTTGTGATTTTTTGATATTTTGTTTTTTTTTATTGGTTTGCTTTAGGGTTTTTTAGACTTGGACTCTAAAGTTGAGAAGCTTACGCATCATAATTGTTGTGTTTGTGGTTTATGCAATATTAGCCCCCTAATATTAGCTTTAAAGCTAAGGAGTTTACACATTTATAAACTGCTGTGTTTATGGTTTATGTAATATTAGCACTTTTTTGCACTTGCACTTTTACAGAGAGCGCAGTTACAATTAATTATTCGAATTAATTATTTCACATTAACTTACATTATACCGTGCTGCTCCTATTTTGATTTAATTACACAAGTTATCCTTCTGCGCGGGTTGGTGGTATCTCCACTTACTACTAATATATCATCTTGAAATTGGCTTGGTTCGTTTTTAGGACACCATAAGCAAAAGTTAAATGAAAAAATGTTAAAGTGTGATTAAGGCCCCTTTCACACTGGGGCGGGGAGCCGCGGTGACGGTAAAGCAGCGCTATATTAACGCTGCTTTACCGTCGTTTTTAACCGCGGTATTCGGCCGCTCGCGGGGGGTAAAACCGCACCGCGTTAAAAACGAAAAAGGGTTAAAGACCCCGCAGAGCGCCGCCGTAGCGGCGCTTTGCGGCGGTATTGCCGCGGTTTTACCGCGGTTTCCCATTCAAATCAATGTGAAAGAACGGTATAGGAGCGGTGAACACACCACTCCTATACCGCTCCAAAGATGCTGCTAGCAGGACTTTTTTTGCCGTTCCTGCTAGCGCACCGCTCCAGTGTGAAAGCCCGCCGGCTTTCACACTGGAGTTAAAGGGGCCAGATTTTTTCAGGCGGTATACAGGCGCTATTTTTAGCGCTGTACCGCCTGAAAAACGCCCCAGTGTGAAAGGGGCCTAATAGTGTAGAACTTTATATACATAGAGAAACCAAAACACAGTATTATTGATTTTGGTCTGGTCACATGGTTACCTCAATTGGTAAGAAATGTTACAAAAAGTAAGGAACTTGAGAGGCCAGAGTCAAGATAATTTATGCAATTACCTATCCTTTACTTAAACTACAAAACTGATCTAGTTACCTGTGGTACCTCTCAAAGGGAGATAGCAGATATGTCCAACCTTTCTGCTAAAATGAAACTTGGGGGTGCTTTATTTGTTATTTTTAATTCCTCTGCATTGGTTTGCAGTTGGGACTGTTAGTCCCCCTCTCTAAAGTACTTTTCTTTTTTTAAAGCAGTAATTTGTGAAATAGCTGCTTGGTAGTCATATACATTCATGTGTCATCATATGGTCTGATCATTATTAGTCTCGGATACACACTTGGTCTGACATTTCCACAATCTGTGACCATCTAGAATTAAACAAAGTGTGGTTTTATAAATCATTAATAAAGGTGTGCTGCTAAAATTCCAAATACCCATCTATGTTATTACTTGATTTTTGTTTTTAAAAATAAATGAATTCCCTCTAAGATTATAACCAATCAGACCTTGCACTTACTATTTCAATAGTACTGTGATTATTCTACCTTATGACATTCTGTTAAATGATCACCAAACTCCTTGGGGACTTTAGATATCCTGATAATCTTGCTACAGGACATATTATCCCCTTTGTAAAAATATATGACTCTATCATGCCCCAGCAATCTGAACTCTCATCTTTTCTATCCATTTTTATAGGCCAAGTAATACAATTTTCTTAGGAAAGCCATAAACTGTCTGTTCTCATTTATAAAGTAAAAAAATGGGCATTACAACTCAAATTTTATGAAAATCTAGGAAGATGCATTACGTTATTATTGTGTGTTGCTTCACTTCACCTGGCAGAAACAAATTAATTCAATAAAAAGAAAAATAGCATAACCTTTTTCCAAAGTTCTTTATCAATGTATGCACTGATAGGACAGTCTCCTCAGCATCTGGCACAATATTATAAATGTCAGCTTTACTGAGATTCAACAGCAGTTTTTACTGAATCACTAAAATAAGGATATATATTTGGTATACTTTTGGATTAATTATTCATAAATTAGCAAATGCTAATGGATAATATATGTTATGTAATGAAAAATATTACATCTTTTAGCACATTTCAGTATTTTCACAACCAAATTATTATGCCCTATGTGGAGGAGCTAGCACTCTCTTCATAGCAAAGTTTTATCAGTAATTCATTACACAGTGAACTGAGCTCCATAAATACTTTGCATTCACATTAACAGTTTGAAACTGTAGTAATTCACCTTCCTATTTAACCGCCTCCCATCTGGTCACTGTACATATACTGGCAGACAGGAGCAGCGCTGTTGCGGGTTGATCATCATCCCACATCAGCCACTCGTGCAAGCTCTCTAGCATGTTCACTGGTATTACCTGCGTTTGCTGTGTTCTTTGGACACAGAAAATCACTGATCCTTGTACCGGGCAACTTTGAGCTGCCCTGATATCATGTGATCTCTGTGACCAAGCACAGCAATTACAGTTATATTAGTAAAAAAAGACTGTCATTAATGACACCTTGTTTACTACTGTGCAATCTCTGTAAATTGTCACAGCAATCACATGGTGCCAGGATCAATCACAGCAGCCCTGTACCATGTGATAGCTGTGACCAATCACAGCCCCATAGTAGTAAACAGAGGTTTCATAAAGTAAACCCTTGAACAGTCTTTCTGGTTGCTTACACAGTGATCATCACTGTAATAAGCAAAGTGTAAAAAAAAAAAACCCTGATCACTTCACTAGAGTAGAACAGTGTCACTGTGGTGGACACTGCACTGCTCTTGTGACAGTATGTAAAAAAAAGGTAAAAAAAAACATACTGTCACCAGTCAATGGGCTCCATTCACAAATCGGTACCTTTAAGAACCATGGTAAAATACCTCTTAGCTTTTTACATTTTTTTTATCACAAATCACTAAAATAGCGCATGAGCTATTTTATGAAGTGATGCTGTATTTTAGTAATGAAATCTAGTGGTATTTTAATGTGAAATTTAAAGTGAATAACTACATTAACCACATGCCGACCGCCGCACACTGATTTACGTCCGCAGAAAGGCACGAACAGGCAAAAGGGCATACATGTACGTCCCTTTTAAAATTCCCACCTAGCAAGGGCATGCGCCCACCGTGGGAGGGTACCCACGGGTCCCACAAACTCAATGTTCGCCAGCGGTCCACGATTGAGGTGAGGAGAGGCCTATGTAAACTCCCTGTCATTGGGAGCAGTGATCTCTGTCATGTTGTAGTGATCCCATCCCCCCTACAGTTAGAACACATCCAGGGAACACACTTAACTCCTTGATCGCCGCCTAGTGTTTAACCCCTTTCCTGCCAGTGACATTTATACAGTAATTATTCTATTTTTATCTCTGATCGCTGTATAAATGTCAATGGTCCCAAAATAGTGTGAAAAGTGTCCGATCTGTCCGCCGCAATGTTGCAGTCATGATAAAAATTGCAGATCGCCGTCATTACTAGTAAAAAAAAATAATAATAAAAATGCCATAAATCTATTTCCTATTTTGTAGACGCTATAATTTTTGCGCAAACCAATCAATATACACGTATTGCAATTTTCTTTTTACAAAAAATATGTGGAAGAATACATATCGGCCTAAACTGTGGAAGAAATTTGTTTTTTTTTATATTTTTTTTGGGGATATTTATTATAGCAAAAAGTAAAAAATATTGCCTTTTTTTCAAAATTGTCACTCTTTTTTTGTTTATAGCGCAAAAAATAAAAACCGCAGAGATGATCAAATACCACCCAAAGAAAGCTCTATTTGTAGGAAAAAAAGAATGTAAATTTTGTTCGGGTCCACGATTGAGGTGAGGGGAGGCCTATGTAAACTCCCTGTCATTGGAAGCAGTGATCTCTGTCATGTTGTAGTGATCCCACCCCCCCTACAGTTAGAACACATCCAGGGAACACACTTAACTCCTTGATCGCCGCCCAGTGTTTAACCCCTTTCCTGCCAGTGACATTTATACAGTAAATAGTGGCTATTTTTAGCTCTGATCGCTGTATAAATGTCAATGGTCCCAAAATAGTGTCAAAAGTGTCCGATCTGTCCGCCGCAATGTCGCAGTCATGATAAAAATTGCAGATCGCCGTCATTACTAGTAAAAAAAAATAATAATAAAAAAATGCCATAAATCTATTTCCTATTTTGTAGACGCTATAATTCTTGCGCAAACCAATCAATGTACACGTATTGCAATTTTCTTTTTACAAAAAATATGTGGAAGAATACATATCGGCCTAAACTGTAGAAGAAATTATTTTTTTTATATATTTTTTGGGGATATTTATTATAGCAAAAAGTAAAAAATATTGCTTTTTTTTCAAAATTGTCACTCTTTTTTTGTTTATAGCGCAAAAAATAAAAACCGCAGAGATGATCAAATACCACCAAAAGAAAGCTCTATTTGTAGGAAAAAAGAATGTAAATTTTGCTCGGGTACAACGTCTCACGACCGCGCAATTGGCAGCTAAAGCGATGCAGTGCCAAATCGCAAAACATGCCCTGGTCAGGAAGGGGGTAAATCCTTCCGTAGCTGAAGTTGTTAAGGAGCCTCTGGCCACCACATCCTTAGCAGACATGATTCATCTGCTGTCAGCTGGATTCCCCATTGATAGCAAAATGTAAAGAAAAGAAGTGCCAGTTTTAAAAAACTTTTTTTTAAATGGCGTGGGGTCCCCCTTAAGAGCCATACAAGACCCTTATACAAGCATGCAGCCTGGCAGGCCAGGAAAGGGGGGGGGGGAAGCTACCCCCTTCCTGAACCATAACAAGCCACATGCCATCAAAATAGGGGGTGGTTTTGGGGAGGGGGACACCCCTCCAAAGCACCTTCTTACCATGTTGATGAGGACAAGGACTTCTTCCCCACAACCCTGGCCCAGTGGTTGTGGGGGTGCATGGGATAACTAGGTGACCCCCTGATCCTGCCTTCCCCTATAAATAGTACCCCAACTCATTTATCAAGAGAAAGGTAAAAAAAAATAAACACAGATATAGTTTTTGACAAGTCCATTATTCAAAAACCTCTTCAAAAAAATGGCCCTGGCGGGCTTGTCCAGTGACATTCTCAGGTGGCCCCACCCCATAATTTATTTAGCGGTGGGTAGGAAATATGTCATGGTTGTTAAGGACAAGGAAGCGGCCCGTTTCTTCACAACCAGTTAAAATGCATTTTGCTTATTTAATGCATGCATTTATTTATTCTCTTTAGTGAACTGAGCTTAACGCCTTTATTACGCTGTATTTACCAAGCATTTTTGCTTTTTGACGTAAATACCGCATAAAGGAATAGTAAATTTACATTTTCAGCATTGCGATATTTGGGAAAATGTGTCAGATCACCTTAATACTGCATGAAATCTGCTTTAGTGAATGAAGTTTAATGTCCGTAATCACCACCGCACCAGTCACAGTGTCCCTGATCTCTGCCACACCAGTCATATTGTCTCTAATCACTACCACAACAGTTACAGTCCTTGATCACCACCAAACCAGTTACTTTATCCCTGATCACCACCACACCAGTCTTTCATCACTGCCACGCCAGTTCTAGTGCCTCTGATCACCAACACCAGTCTCAGTGTCCCTAATCACCACCACACCAGGCACATTGTTTCTAATAAAGGCCACACCAGTTGAATGAATGAATGAATGAATGACTTGTATAGCGCAACCTATGCGAACTGAATCGCCTCAGGGCGCTTTTTGCCACTGGTGTCCATCTGTGGTATAGTGCGGTCCTTGCCCTGTGGGGTCCTGACACGCTTACAAGCACATACACATACAAAATACACATATTTGGCCAATTTTATCAACAGGATCTAATTAGCCTACCAGCATGTCTTCGGAGTGTGGGAGGAAACCGGAGTACCCGGAGGAAACCCACGCAGGCACAGGGAGAACATGCAAACTCCAGGCAGAAGGTGTTGTGGTCGGGATTTGAACCAGCGACCCTATTACTGCTAGGTGAAAGTGCTAACCACTACACCACTGTGCTGCCCAAGCAGAGCATCGCAGCTGTGGCATGTGTACACCTGAAGCTAGAACCCTTGCTGGGGCCTGTTTACTGACCATATTTCTCACTGTTGCCTGGACCTATCCTTTGCTTGTTTGCTGACCATATATCTGCCTGCACCTGAACTGACCCATCTCCACATCCGACTGACAGTGTTCCTTTGAGACACCAGTCCCAGCCATCCCCTGGGAACAACTGAATTTCTGTAACCACAGGAACTCTTTTGTTCTTCCTATCTTCAATCTCCTGTACTTCCTAACCAGTGAACGTGGCATTCCTGGGGGCAGCCATGTACTAGTAGGCTAGGCTTGCCTGACTTATAAGATCTGGAACTGCTTTGGGTGACACTACACTAAGCTATAATTGCCCGACCACTTATATACAGGCGACCATTACAGTTTGATACAATTGGGTAGTTTGTGTGATACTCAAGATATGATGTCCGGTATATAATCAGTCCAAAAAGTAAAAAAGTATCACACACGTGGTATCACCACACTTGGGAGAAGTAGTGGTATGTGTTTTGGGGTGCAGTTCTAAGTATGCTTATGATGTGTGTGAGAAATAGCCACTAGGACCTCCAAAAGTGTAATAGGTAGTCTGGAAATTAGATGCATAATTTATGCGCCTAGAATGCCTGAAAGTGCTCCTTGAATAGTGGGCCCATCTGTGTGGCTAGGCTGTGAAAAAATGTGGTATCACCAAACTCAGAATGAGTAACAGAATGTGTTTCGGGGTGTAATTCTGAGTATGCCTATGATGTGTGTTAGATATATCCTATTATTTGACAACTTTGTATAAAAAAATATATATATTTTTCATTTTCTTTCCTGCATTTGCTAAAAACGTGTGGCAAAAAAACACATTTTGAAAAGACTCACTTCCACTGTCCTGGTGCTCATGGGCCTCCAAAAAATGTGATAAGTAATCAGGAAATTAGTTGTATAATTTATGCTTCTTGAAAGCTGAAAAGGTGCTCCTTGGATTTTGCGCCTTTTAAAAATCTAGGCTGTAAAAAAGTCTCACACATGTGGTATACCCATACTCAAGAGATATAGTAGAATGGGGGGTATTTACGAAAGGCAAATCCACTTTGTACTACAAGTGCAAAGTGCACTTGAAATTGCACTGAAAGTGCACTTGGAAGTGAAGTCGCTGTAGATCTGATGGGGACATGCAAGAAAAAAAAAAAACAGCATTTTAGCTTGCACATGATCGGATAATAAAATCAGCAGAGCTTCCCCTTATTTCAGATCTACCCTTCAGATTTACAGCGACTGCACTTCCAAGTGCACTTTCAGTGTAATTTCAAGTGCACTTTGCACTTGTAGAGCAAAGTGGATTTACATTTAGTAAATAACCCCCAATGTGTTTTGGGGAGTAATTATAAGTAGGCCTATAATAATTTCTTTATTTAAAAAAAAAATGTGGCAAAACATTGCGTCCTCAAAAAAACTCACCATGCCTCTTACTAAATACCTTGGACTGTCTACTTTACAAAAAGGGGTCTTTTGGGGGCATTTTTACTGTCCTGGCATTTTAGGGCCTTAAAAAAATAGATAGGCAGGCAGAGCATCAGGATTAATACATTTTTTAATATATATACCATAGTTTGTGGACTCTATAACTTTCACACAGACTAAAATATACTAACTAGTGTAATAATAAAAAAAAGAAAAAATACAAGTACACTCCTCACATTTTTGTAAATATGTTATTATATGTGACAACATTTTCCTCTATAAAACACATTCAATAAAAAAATGTTTTTATACATTTAGGCCAATATGCATTCTGCTACAAAAATCCCAATAAGTGTATATTGATTGGTTTGCTCTACAAACGATGGGATATACTGGAATTTTTATTTATTTATTTTTATACAAGTTATGGTAGTGATCAGCGACTTATAGCGGGACTGTAATATTGCTGCGGACAATCGGACACTAATTGACACTTTTGACACTTTGCGGGAACCAGTGACACCAGTACAGTGATCAGTGCTAAAAATATGCACCGTCATGGTACTAATGACACTGGCTGGGAAGGGGTTAAACATCCAGGGCGATCGAAGGATCAAATGTGCGCCTAGCCAGTGTTTTTGTGTACTGTGTTAGGTGCTTTTACTGGATTTTATTCCCTTTCTTGCAGAGACACAAAATCCATCCCTCCCCCCTGTCAGATCTGCCTTGTTTACACAGGGCTCCATCCTGAGTCTCTGCCTGATGATCGGCGGGTCCTGGCGGACATCTAGTGCCTGGCACCCATAGATCAGCCTCTGCTGTTAATAATCACAGCAGGAACAGCCTGCCAGCAGCTCACCCCCTGCAGGCGGAAGGGCAGAATCACGTATATATACATGTGATTCTACACAGGGGAGCTGCCCTGTAGCAGTAAATCTGCTATGATGCAGTCAATACCTGGTTAATTCATAAATGTCTTCCACTGCTTCTCTAAAGTTGTCAGGGTCAGATTTCTGCATAGTTAACATAAGCTGTAAAACAGCACACAGGCACTCAGCTATCCTGGATCAAGGCCTTCTGGGATCAGGTGAAATGCAGCCCATAAGCTGGTGGCCTGCCTCCCAAAACTGCACTCCTTGGTGATCCTCCCCCTGGGTCCGTATTCTGCAGTTTGATTTCTACACCTTGGGTTCACAGCACAGCAATACCCCTCTCCCTCTGCTCTGGGTCTGCACAGCAGCAACATATGACTCTCAGCACCAAAGTACTCTGCTTCTTTTCCCTGCCATTCTTCCAGTCTTCCATTTCCATTCTTCCAGACTCCTGGCAACCTTTAACAGCAGCCCCAAGCTTTCTATAAAGGTTCCTGGCTGGCCACTTTTACAGCAGCATCCAGACACACCCAGTCCACCTTGAAGTCTGTTTTCTGGATGAGAGAGGGCCTCTGAACACACTGCACACCCCAGCCCCTGAGCTCTTCACCTGGGCTCGCCATGTCCCCTGTGTGGGTGGTGGGAGGGCTGATCTGCTTAACCATGGGACAGCCAATAGCAATTTCTCCTGGTCCTGTTGTTAGGGAAGGGAATAATCCCAGGCTGTTACAGCAGCAGGAGAAATATTTTGCCAAGCAGCTTAAAGGGGCCATCGGTCCAGTGCCACACATAGAATATGCTTATGTAGCGAAGACGTTTTATAGCAGAAAGTAAAAGATATTGTTTTTGTTCAAAATGTTCTTTTTTAGTTTATAGTGCAAAAAATAAATAAATGCAGAGGTGATCAAATACCACCAAAAGAAAGCTCTATTGGTGGGAAAAGAGTAGATACATTTTGTTTGTGCACAGCATTGCATGCGCAGTTGTCGGTTAACCACTTGCCGACCAGCCGCCATCATTATACTGCGGCAGGTTGGCTCTCTTATGCAAATCGCCATAGCGGTACGTCGGTTTGTGCAATAGATACAGTGGGCACGTGCACGGCGCCGTGCAAGAGCCGATGCGCGTTCGCACAAACCAATCAATATACGCTTATTGCACTTTTTTACGAAAAAATATGTAGAAGAATACATATTGGCCTAAACTGAGGAAGGATATTGGGGGGGATATTTATTATAGCATTATTATTTTCAAAATCATCGCTTTATTTTGGTCTATAGCTCAACAAATAAAAACTGCAATTGTCAGTTAACATGATGCTGTGCCGTATCGCAAAAAATGGCCTGATCATTATGGGGGTAAATCCTTACGGTCCTTAAGTGGCTAAAGTAACGCAGTGCCAAAAAGCAAAAAATGGCCTGGTCATAAAGGGAAGTCAATCTTCCAGAGGGCAGGTGGTAATTGTGCATGTGTATTGAGTGAAATTCTGTCTCAGTACAATGTTAAATCTGTTGCAGGCCTTCGCAAAACTGTCTCAGTTTGCTGCCAACAACTGCAGGCAGAGGGACCTAAATACTCAAAATCTGTTGCATTGGCTTTGCTAAATTTTGCATTTAATTTGTTGCACAATAATTAGTTTGATAAATGTTCCTCAGTATCTCAGAAATAAGAACGAATGTAACGGGGCAACTCGCTATCTCTTGCTCAATAGGACGCACAAAATCGGAGAGAACAGCGGTAGTCCAACCATTGGGGGACCCCTGTTGTGCTACAGAAATAGTTTTCATTTGCATTTCCATTTTTTTTTTTTGCTGGGAAACTCCTGGTATTTCCACTCAGAGCATTATATATTGTAGCTCTTTCTAGCACATACATCTGCAATTACTAATGTTTATTTTATTTTTCAGCTTTATCCTTCTCTTGTCCTTCTTCTTATAAATGCTTTGATGGATCTGCTCTAGATTTGTCACATTTTATAATGTACATTTGGAGATCTTAGCCTCACAGTGCTGTGCTTCTTTTGAAAGTCAGCAGTAGGTAAATGTGTTTTCCATATTTACTCTGACATTGTACCATGCTGTGCTGCTGATTTTGAGCTCTGCTGAGAATCCCTTAACAAATTATTCACCCTGGAAAAGTCAGATCTCCATGATGGCTGCTCAGACTAATCAAATCAATTTTACTGAAAGCAAAGCAACCGAAATGGCTTAAGCCCAAAATACACAAAATAGAAAGCTCAATCAAATTGAAACAGCAAACATATTCATTTGCAGAAGTTTGACATATTCATCCTAAATGCAGTGGTCACGGGGACAAAATATTGGATACCATCAGGGGCACTTTGATTAAATGGATTAAATATGCACTTGCACTTCCTCGCCTGACTTCTCACTTCAAGTTAAATAACTTTATCAGAAGTTGCAAAGGGGAAAGCCGTTAAAGGTGTCCTTACCCTTTTTAATTTTAAACACACCCTAACGCTTCTTCCTAATCACCTTCACCAACTTTGCCATCCACGTTCTTCTATGCTCTGTAGTTCCTCTGTAATAGGCTGCTGAACTTGCTGAAAAACATTATTGCCTGCTGAATTCCTGTTTGTAAGACCGCTGGCTTCTATTCCTCTCCTGAGCTCAGCCAGCGGTATTAGATGCCCAGTTGTAGTCCTCTGAAAACAAGCAGAGAGGAAGCAGTGCCACCCATGGAGGAGGTGCCCTCCTTCTCCTCTCGCCTCCCTCCTCCTCTGCTCCTGCCAGCAATCCACCCCTCCACTCCGCCGCCCCCCCCCCCCTGCCGCCTCCCCGCCTGCTATCTCCTAGCAGAGCAGAGATTATCATCAGTAATTACTTGTATGACACAGCGGGGATCTCCCACTGTGTCAGGTATTGTTATATGAGAACACAGATTGCTGATCTCCCGCCCCCCGCCGTTATAGGAACAGTGTGCTGTCAATCATAATAACGGCCGGGGATCAGCGATCGGTGTTCACGCAGACAATACCTGACACAGCGAGAGATCCCCGCTGTGTCATAATCCCAGCTTTACACTGGTGGTCCCTGACATGGTGGTACCTGACATGGTTCTCTCTGACAAGCGGCACTAGTGGTCCCTGGCTGTAACCTATCATGCCGTGTGTTATGTATGGCTTGCTGGCTGCAGAATGAGGGGCGTGATTTATGTTGAATGTGGGATGTACAAGCTTAGTGTACCTCCCACATTCACTCCCATCCTAAGGATTCATGGGAAATGTAGTCTGATTACAGTTAGAGAGAGAATAGGATTTCACAAATGTAGCAACTGTTTAGTGTTTTGTGTGTGTGTGTGTGTGGGGGGGGGGGTGTACTAATGGGGGATTTTTTGAAAAGTCACGGCGTTCTGCTTTAACTGAAGTATTCTTTGTTGCTAGAGTGGAGAGGTTATTAGTGCATCATCCCTAAATGTTTTAAAAAGTTTCCCCTGTTTTTACATCCTTCCAAGTGGAAAGCCTAATAACGTGCATTATAAAAGTGAAGAACTAAAACGAATACCAATATTCAAGGAGTGGCAGCCAACATTAAAAAGTGTCCCCACCAAATAGAATTAAATAAAAATAAATGTGGCGCTAACTCAAAGTGCAATAAATATGCTAATCAATGAATACCACACATAAAAACATAATTATAATCAAATAAGTCCAAAAATGGAATCCAATTCGATCAATGTAATAACAGTCCAAAAAATTAATAAAACGTGCAAAAAAGTGCACGTGCAAGAAAAATTATTCCTCAAGTATAAGGTGCAAAAAAGTATGATTCCTCAAAAAGAAAGTAAAAAAATGCATGTGCAAACAATAAATTCCAATACTGATCGTAGAAGTGAAGCAATCAAGTGCAGGTAAAACATCAATTCTTTTACAGTGTAGTCACACTTGCTTCCACCATCCGCAATCCACCAGGAGTGTGCCCCAGCCTCTCACCTTAAATGAAGACAACAAAACGGGTCTAGCAGCACTTCTGGTAAATATATCCTTAATGGCAACTCCACTCCTCTCTTCTCCTTGGAGTACCAAACCAGGCAAAGTTGTAAGGCAGTAATTGGGGATAATAGATAAACAATGATCTCTCACTGTTCTATGTACGTCCTTCTTACTCTCCTCCACTCTCCTCCATTCAAGGGTCATATAAGATAAAGGATATCTCCATAGTGCAGTAATTCCATATAAAGTAAATTTATTAAAAGCAGTAAGTTACATATAAAATCAGACAATTCAGCATTGATATATTCAAGGACTTCCAGTCTCGCCCGCGACCGGAAATGACTTCACCCGGCTCCTCCCGAGGTGCAATAAATATTTGCTGTCTACGAGAACCACCGTAAGTGAATGTGAAACACATTTTTACATTTAAATCAAAATATATTCAGTCAAACTGTGTAAGGTTTTGAATATTCTTTATTTAATTAAGTATTGCAGCTTTTTTAGAAAGGATAATGAGTAGAATTAAATAACATACAGTGCATAAAGATAAAATTAAGGCTGATGCCCCTCTCTTTAACCATTTAAGGACTGCCCCACGCAGATATTCTGCAGCAGGGCGGCCCTCTCACACAAAATCACGTACAGGTATGTGATTCCGTGTAGTGGGTGTGGGGCGCGCACGCCACCGGTGACCCACTCCCACTGTGATTGGACACAGCGGGATCCAATCTGCGGGTTCGGCAGCCGCGATGGCCACTGGGACCAGCTGATCATTCACAGGAGAGGCAGAACGACGGTCTGCCTATATAAACAAGGCAGAACGCTGTTCTTTGAGGGAGAAAGATGGAGATCATTTCACCTAAGCAGAAACATGGATCTCTGTTTTCCCCCAGTCACAGCATGCCCCTTACAGTTAGAAAGCACTCCCTAGGAGCACACTTAACCCTTTGATCACCCCTGCTGTTAACCCCTTCCCTGTCAGTGTCTTTAGTACAGTTGCAATGCATATTATTTAGCCCTGATCACTGTATTAGTATCACTGGCCCCCAAAAAGTGTCAGTTAGGTGTCCGATTTGTCCGCCACAATTTCGCAATCCCGCTAAAAATTTCGCAATAACTAGCAAAAAAAAATAAAAATTTCATAAAAATATCCCCTAGTTTTTTAATGCTATAACTTTTGCACAAACCAACCAATGTATGCTTATTGGGATTTTTTTCTACCAAAAATATGCAGCAGAATACATATTGACCTAAACTGATGAAGAAATTAGATTTTTAAAAAAATGTTATTGGATATGTTTTATAGCATAAAGTAAAAAATATAGTTTTTTTTCAAAATTGTCAGTATTTTTTTTGTTTGTAGCGCAAAAAATAAAAACCGCAGAAGTGATTAAATACCCCCAAAAAAAGCTCTATTTGTGGAAAAAAAGGACATCAATTTTATTTGTGTACAGCATCGCACGACCGCGCAATTGTCAGTTAAAGTAACGCAGTGCCTTCCAGGGCTTAAGTGGTTAAATAAGGGTTCTCTTTGTCTCTTAGGGAACCAGAATGGTAAGATATGGGAATCCTTGAAGTGTTACTAAACCCAGTAATATGAAAAATAGTTAATCTGCCCCCGCCCCCCCCACAGTGCCCACAGCTTATTAATATTCTTTTTACATTAAAATACTGCCACTATATACCTTTTTCACTGATCTGTATGCCACGATTACATGATAACCTGCAGAGTTTTTGCAGTGCTAAGAGATCAGGAAGGAGGAGATTTCCCCTGCAGCCTGTATACACGCCCACATGTGTGATGCCAATACCATGTGACCTGGAAATCTCTGAGAACAAGTAACTGTTCTCTCCAGCATAAAAGACACAACTGAACATGTGCAGGTTGGCTATTGCCTGTGTGCTAGCTGGCCTTCCCCAGATACAGTGCAGGGAAGGATCTGTTCATACAGGAAAAAACTGCTTTTTTACACAATGCAGAGGATTAACCCCTTAAGTTCCACAGTGAATATAAATACATATTTTACTGTTGTGGGTGTATTAAAACTTTGAAGTGGGAGTAAACTCCCTTGTATGATTTTTTTTTTTTTTTAATAAGGCTTACCTATACATACAGTAAAAATTTCATAAATGTGCATCATTCAGGAGATATTTATTTTGGATGCAGCCGGTGACCCCACCGGTGCATGTGCTCTGAAAGAACAGCATACTCGTGCTGTACCTTCTGAGCCTTTACCGTAAACAGTGATTCTGCATGCGTGCATACTTGGGTCTTCAGTTTAAAATGTGCAAAGGGTTAATAATGTAAAGGAAATTTTGCTATAGTTCTTGTTGGGTAACACCTAAAAAAATAAAATATTTGTATTTAAATCTGCTACCAAAGCAAAGCCCGTATGTATGTCCCAACAAGACACGCAAAATGATGGTGATATACTAAAGCAGTTGAGAATATTTACATAGACATTTGTGAATATTCCCTTAATTTATCCAATCATGTGAAAAGCTAATAAATTCATATTTACTTATTTTATCTGTGCATTAATAGATAATGGAAATTAATTATTTACACAATTTATTATTCTTAACTCCTTTAGTAAATGAGATCCAATACGTGCGAATACAATACAAAGAAAGAGGTAATTTAATGCAATATAAAAATATTTTTGAATACAAAAAAAAGTTAAGGTGGGAAATGCTATTGCCCCTAAATTATTAAAATCCATATCTTTGTCGTGATACGATTTTCTTATGCAAGAGTTGCATGGCATGTTAAACTGTATAGGAAAGGTTACGCTACATAACATGTATAACCTGACTGGTGATTACGAATTTGAAATGACAGCACTGTGAATTTCCGCAGTGTATTTATAGCTCCATATATACTGTGACAACCATAATTGTTTAAAATGTGGCCACCAAGAGGTTATCATGTGTGTTGTCAGAATATTAACTATTTTAGGTACAAGTAGCTCATTATTCCTTTTACTATCTACTGAATTATTTGTACTTAGCAGTTTTATTGTAGGATTCCATCAAGAAAAACCTTCACTGCTAAACCTGCAAATTATTAACTCTTTAATAAGTGATATATTGTTTTTAGATTGTGGTTGAAAGTGGTTACAATATCAAATATGAATATTCTTTAATGTAAAGCACTAATTTACCCCCCCCCCCCCCTTTTTAAATGTAAATTGTAAATTAGCTGCTAGTAGAAGGATGTCTACCACAATCCATACCATTGGCATTCAGGTTAAAAAAAAAAAAAGTTATATACAATTACATTGAAACATTAAGTGCTCGTTAACATTACACACATGCTATACACTGTTTTTTGCAGCAGCTCTTCTTACGGCACACATATGTTTTTAAAGGAGTTTAGAGGCAGAGGCGTTTAGAGGCAGGAAAAAAAACACTGCCAGTGCATCCAGGAGCAGCAGAGTTTTGACAAAACACATGTAAACGCATCCAAATGCTCATTAATACTAGATGTGTTTAGCGCTTGAGCCCTAATTAATTTTTATTGGCCAGAATAAATTATTATGGTCAATTAAATAAACTAATGTACAAGCACTGGATGCCTGTAAATACACTTAAACATGCCTAAATATGGAAAAGGAAAACTACGCCAGGTGAAGACAATTAATCTAAACAATAAATAAAGAGAAAACCAGTACACATAGATGATATGTGTGTGCAATTTTTAGTACTTGAGGTACTAATGACACAAAGAATATAATCTGCACACAAATTAACATGGGCATAAGCAAAAAATAGTTATTATATTCTCAGGTCAAATCAACATGCATAGCAAGATGTTCACCAAGAAATGTCCAAACAATGGAACTGTGGGCTATGGTAGATAATTCTCAGGGTGCTTGTAATGAATAATCCTCAAAGCAATAAATGAATCCCCATGTGCATAGTAATTTCCTCCACACCAATGTGCTCCACTTCTATAGGAGTGCCACCACCAGTAAGTAGGCTCCTTACTGGATGTACAGGTAAAAACAGCACTCAGAATTGAGCCTTGAGCCAGGATTCCGAACACCAGATAAGGTTACCCTTCAGCACATATCCTCCAGGGGTCCGCTGCTTCAGACTGGAACTCCAAGGGGGGGGGGGGGAGGCACGTTACAATATATCGATAGTAGGATTCAACACTCAGCGGTGCGTCCAGGGATTACCATGTAAATGATAGAGGACAGACCATTGCGTGATATTGTAGAAAATAGGTTGACTTTATTTAAGATAAGATGTTACTCACATTCTTGTTGAAAAAGGTAAGCAGTTAAAATCGAGAGATTGTTAAGAAAAGCACCGGCCGGCATCAAATATAAAAACCCTTCCTCCTTCTTACACGAACGTGGTAACGTCACTGCGCTAAATATGTTACAGACTTCTACAAGCATCGGGCATTTTTTCTGCCAAAACTCTGCTCTCAGGAGGAAAGACTTCTAGGAGAGCTGGTAAAACGTCCTGTGTGCATGAGACCTAAGTGATACCAAGATACATTTTGTTCCATTGCTGTGCTTGTTGGGTGCAATTGATGCTGAAATGTATCCAAAAGGTATTTATACTATGGTGACTAAATTATTTTAGATCCTAGCTAGAAAGCTGATCACCTAATTTTGGTTGACTGCCACTGTGCCTACTAAGGCACAGTGGATCACCTATTTTAATTCCCTTCTACCTAGAAAACAGTTGGCTTATCGCCATTGATAAGTGGTTAACAAATTGAATCTCACTTAGCAGAGTTGGCTTGGTAACCCATGTCTTGCCCCACCACAATTAGTGATGGATAGGTTGTTCCAATTTTGAACCCACCAAGAGTTATAATGGTTTTGACCTGAGTTTGGGAATTTCTGAGTTTGATATCCGAGAGTAAACAAAAGAGGCTGTTCTGGGTAATTGTCCCTCAATAAACTCAGGCTGTTTTGTTTTATGTTTTTCACTTTTTAATGTTTTTATTTCCTTATAAAACCTTGCATATGTTCCGCATATGATGTCATGGTCTTTACTTTGTTATCTACCTTATGTACAATGTGTATGTTATTGGTTAATGGTATATGAAATTACTGCGCTAACCCAAATAGTGATAAAAGCAGCTCACAAAAAAATTTACTGAATTTTTAAGAAGATATATAACAAAACGCTTAAGTGATAACAAACCATATAAAGTGCATTATGTCATACAGTTATAAAAACATATAATAAAGTGAAGAATCAAAACAAAAACTGCCACTGCATTGATGATGAGATTGCGCTTTGGCCACAATGAGGCTTGGACATCACGTCATTGCTTTTACTTTGTAATCACAATTTTATATTTACATTTATGGATGGATGTTGGTATTTTAAATAAAACCCATCCATTTTGATCTACACTATATGGAGGCATCTTTTTCCTTCCATATTCCTTTGGATGAAAGTGTCTTGCTCTTATTGTTTATGTTGTATCACATTGTTATATGTTTTTATCACTGTATGACATATTGCACTTTGTATGTTATTGGTTGTCATGTATATCCTTTAGGTTCACATCTTGGCGTATGGGGGCGACAATCAAAGTAAAATCACGCAAATAGAACCACGAGACGCCCGTTGCCCAAAAGAAGCTCATGTACTTCTTTTGGGCGCAATTTTCCTGCAATTGTCGCCAGACGAATCTCGGGAAAATCACACCGCGTTTGGGGTCCTATTGAAATTGATGGGCAACGCACGGTTCTCCCGTAATTTGCCAACATTGCGAATCTCGGGCAGAATCGCGGCGATTCCGCCCACGATTCAGAAAGCAGAGATGTGAATGGAGCCTTACTCCTACAAAGTACAGGCACTTTTTCTTCTTGTCAATAAAAACTGTTTGGATTCAAAAAAGATACATTTTGTAACAGAATAGGAGGCACAATAAGCTCAATTCAGTTTTCTATGACAGCCAACATCTCTAACACAGCAAGAGCTATGATCTTAACGGTGCTCCCTTTTATTTCCCAGAGCCCTTGGGGTGTGTGCAGTGTCCGGTGATTGGAGGTGCGGTGTGTCAGTCTGACACACCGCAACTCCGATCGTGGTATGAAGCCTCTGACAGAGGCTTCTTACCATGTGATCAGCTGTGACCAATCACAGCTGATCATCGCATTAAACCAAGAAGTGCTGGTAAATAGCTTTCCTTGGTTCATGCTGACAGGGAGAGCCTATCGGCGGCTTTCCCTGTCTGAGGGGGGTCTGTGCTGATAATCAGGACATTTATTATCAGCACAGCCCCCATCAAAAGGTACCCATCAGCTGCCAATCAGTACTCAACACCTGCCAGCCTGTCCCCTCTATAAATGCCCATAAAAGTGCCAATCAGTGCCCAAAAAAATGTCTGTCAGTGCCCCATCAAAGTGCCAATCAGTGCCACTCAGTAATGCCTGTCAGTAGCTCCTCATCAGTGCTGCCTATCCAGTGCCACCTATCAGTGTCCATCAGTGCCACCAATCAGTCCCCATCAGTGCCGCCTATCAGTGACATCAGTGCTGCCTATCAGTGCTGCCTATCAGTGCCCATAAGTTTTTCTTTTCAAAATTGTCGGTCTTTTTTGGTTTATATAGCACACAAATTAAAAAAACGCAGTTTGGGTACAGTGTTGCATGACCGCGCAATTGTCATTCAAAGTGCGACAGCACTGAAAGCTAAAAATTGTCCTGGGCAGGAAGGGGGGAAAATGTACGGTTTTGAAGTGCTTAATGTCACTATAATTATGCAGCATGTACCTTGTGCAGTAGCCATGGTGAATTCAATTCTAATATAATATAACTGAAACCAGAATCTGTTACTTGGCAATGGTAGTTGTCAGGAAGAGCTTGCCGACTATTGGGGAGAGCAAGGATGTGTGTGAAGGCTTATACAAGAAGGAAAGCATGTGCAAAAGCTTACACTCTTTTTTAGAGGAGAGGTATGAGCACAAGAGCTTACACTCTACCTGTGTAGAGGAATCTGTAATACTAGGTTTCCAATGCATTTAAAAACCATTATTATGATAGCTCATTCAGTATAAAATAAAGTCATATTCTGTACTATAACTGTATATGATATTCCCAGCATGCATCATATTCTGTAACATCTAAAATGACAATGCTGACATTCTAAGACTCTAACAACACAATTCTGACATTCCATGGCTCACTATAGTAAGTGCATGAGGAGAATTATATAATAGCTGTCAACCTCAGAGAGGAGAAAAGACAACAGGATTAGGACATGGAAAGTAAGATTGTACAAACATGTAGTTTAGGGGAAGAATTTTCAGGTACATGTACAATTTTCTTTTTTTATACAATGGAAATATATCACATATTTGTGGCAAAAAATGACTTTTATTTCAAATCATCTTTTCACTTTAAAAACCAAGTGACTACTTGGGAAAGGTGGGTGTGCATACGATTTACAGGGCCATGCAAAAAATCTTAACTTGGCAAAGAATACATTTAAAGATGTTTATCTGGACAGCATATGTATATTTGGTCATAAAAACACATTGAAATACATACAAATAAAATAAACTAGAATGTAATGGGGTTTATTTACGAAAGGTAAATCCACTTTGCACTGAAAGTGCACTTGGAAGTGCAGTCGCTCTAAATCTAAGGGGGGTAGATCTGAAATGAGTGGAAGCTCTGCTGATTTTATCATCCAATCATGTGCAAGCTAAAATGCTGTTTTTTATTTTCCTTGCATGTCCCCCTCGGATCTACAGCGACTTTACTTTCAAGTGCACTTGCAGTGCAAAGTGGATTTGCCTTTAGTAAATAAACCCCAATGTGTTTTTCAAGCAATGCAGTTATTAGGCATGGACTCTCTTAGAGGACACAAGTAAAGCAATTCACTGCTTCATTCATTTTTTTTAAATAGCCTTGTGGTAACATTCCAAAAGATTCTTCAAGGACTTCAAGTAACTTTAGCTGTTTTTGTCTGCCTATCAAAATGATCACACAGAGCTTCAGTACATTTTAGTAAGGATTCTGACCATTATAAGTTCGCTAACAATATACTTTAGCTTCAGATAAGTCTCTTTTGTGTATGCAGTATGTTTTGAGTTTTTATGTATACTATGTTGCCAAATGCAAGTGATTCTAAAGGATCAAGGTTTTTTAAATTCAAGCATAAAAAAACCTTCTGTGTGCAGTAGCCCCCCTTTAAACTTACCAGAGCCTAATCTTTCTCCAGCAATGTGCAAGGTAACCTCGGCTGTCCCAGGGACATTCCTTCCTTATTGGCTGAGATAGCTGCTGTCTTAGCCAATGAGGAGGGAGAGGGGGCAGGGCAGAGCCATGGCTCTGTGTGTGGAATGGACAGGCAGAGCCGTGGCTCAGGAGTGAGCCTGCTTGGGTGCCCCTATTGCAAGCTGCTTGCTCTGGGGTCACTTGGCAGGAGGGAGGGATCAAGAGTGCAGGCGGGGGACCCGAGAAGAGGGGGATCTGAGATTATCTATTTAAAACTGCTGCACAGAGCAGGTAAGTATGACATGTTTATTATTTTTTTTTAAATGTGTGGGACGATCACTGTTTGCGTGCCTGCAGGACCAAAGCGCGTGTTCACCTTTGTGTGCAAGACCGGGAGGATAAGGGGGGAACTTACATTTTTTTTTAATTATTAATTTATTTATTTTTTTTTATTTTTTTTTACACCGTTTCTTAAATTTTTTTTTAAATTTGTAAACATATTTGTGACAGCAATAGGCATATGACAGGTCCTCTTTATAGAGTGATCTGGGACCTACAAGACCCCAAATCCCTCCTCTGCACTTAAAAGCATTCAAAACACCAAGATCAGAGTTTTGATGTTTAAAAAATAGTGGCAATGGTTTCTGAGTAAAGCGGAAGTGATGTCATGTCATCACTTCTGGGTTACTATTAAGAACAGTCGATCAAAGCCGATCCCAGCTTTAATTGGCTGTCCTTCTAGCTGGCCGATGCGCCAGCTTGTCGTTCTGGTCTCCATGTGGGACAGGAGAGCCTGAGAAAGCCGCGGAAGGCAACGGAAGGGGTGGGTTGTCCCCTATCACTGCTTGTAATAGCAATCAAGTGGTTGGTTAGCCGCTTTGATTGCTATTACAAGAGAGCTGACGGCCAGCTCTAAAAAAACTATACCAGGGTGATGCCTGCAGCTGCACCAAAAGTCCAGTGACGTACGGGTACGTCACTTCATGGGAAGTGGTTGAAAAGGATGGTACTAGGGGGTGGGTTGGGGTGGGACCAAAGGACAGTGCCTAGAGAAGAGTAGGGGGTGGAGACAAGGAGTGACTCGGACAGGAGGAGTACTTGCACCTATTCCCTAAGAAAAAAGCACTGCTCCAAACTACTCATAATCACTCTCTCCAGCTCTCTGGATTGTTTTTAGTACATATATTTGTCCTAATTTAGTGTGAAGACCAGGAAGCAGAATGCTGTAACTCTTTAATATTTATTCTTTCTGTTGTATACTTGGTTTGTGTTTTTCCCTATGATTTTTTCTCAAACTGATCATGCACTCAGTCTTTCCCAAATTAAAATTTTCTTAATTGAATTCACACCACTGGTAAACTATGTCCCCTTTCTCACATAGCTAGCATTTTTATCAAATTCTTGTAAATAAACTCAAACAGAATTACACCCCTGTCATTTTACATAGCATCATTATTTATGGTAAATACTGGATACACAGAAATATGCGTCATTTGATTTATATACTTTTAGAGCTTCACTAAGAAGACATCTGGAAAGAACATCTCATTCCATGAAATGTTTATGGAGCTACCTGGGCAAGATCTGAGGACGCACAATGTAAATCATTTTCACTTTCCATTAGGAAGGATGTGATGGCACTTAATGTGTATCTATAGTCAGACTTTTTTTATTTTAGTTTTGGATAGCTTGGAGTAAGTAAAACCAGAAAGTAGAAAAAACTGATAGGGGTCCAATATCTCACCATTTTTTTCCACAACTAAAGATAAAGTTTTTTGGTATAGATACTGTTTAGACATGGTCCTTTCAGTAAATGGAAGATAGGTTGCCAGTACTCATTTTTAAGAACAATATCTCTAGAGACAAGGGGTTGATTTACTAAGGGCAAATAGGCTGTTCACTTTGCAAGGGAATTTACCCAAGGTGAAGTTTTGCTGTTTTTGTTGTTTTTTTTATTTTTGTGCTCATGATTGGGTATTCTTTGCAGGTCACTAAGCTAACGGAAAATCCCCTTACAAAGTGAACAGCCTATTTCATTTAGTAAATCAATCCCGAATGGGTCCTGCTTGACCTCCAGCAACACTGTCATTTCTCTAACAGCAACTGTTATTTACCAGTTTTATTTTTTTTGCCAGCATATATCAATTTGTCAAAACAAAGAAACCATACACTTGTTCTCACTTTAGATATGTGTTGTGAACATAAACAGTTTTTTTCACTCCACTGAATTTTCTTTTTTTTAGATAGTATCAGTGTGTTGTATAAAAGCCACTATGCCGAGTCAGCACAACTATTGTTGTTTCCCTTTACATATTGGGGTTGATTTACTTAAGCTGGAGAGTGCAAAATCTGGTGGAGCTCTGCATAGAAACCAATTTGTTTTCAGTTTTTATTGTCAAAGCTTAACCAGTAGCTGACCGCCCACTGTCAAATGACGGCGGAGCGGTGCAGCTACTGTGGCGGGCCGGCGTCATATGACGGCGCTCGCTTTTTGGCCACTAGGGGGCGCGCGCGCGTGCCCGCCGCGTAGCTGGGGACCTGATGTGCGTGCCCGGCGGGCGCGATGTCCGCCAGGCACCCGCGATTGCCCGGTAAGTGAGCAGGACGTGGATCGGTGTGTGTAAACACACCGATCCATGTCCTGTCAGAGGAGAGGAGACCGATGGTGTGTCCCTTGTACATAGGGACACCGATCGGTCCCCTCCCCCAGTCAGTCCCCTCCCCCCCACAGTTAGAATCACTCATATAGGGAACATATTAACCCCTGCAGCGCCCCCTAGTGTTAACCCCTTCCCTGCCAGTCACATTTATACAGTAATCAATGCATTTTTATAGCACGGATCGCTGTATAAATGTGAATGGTCCCAAAAATGTTTCAAAAGTGTCCGATATGTCCGCCGCAATGTCGCAGTCATGATAAAAATCGCAGATCGCCGCCATTACTAGTAAAAAAAAATAATAATAAAAATGCTATAAATCTATCCCCTATATTGAAGACGCTATAACTTTTGCGCAAACCAATCAATATACGCTTATTGTGATTTTTTTTACCAAAAATATGTAGAAGAATACGTATCGGCCTAAACTGAGGGAAAAAAAAAAATTGGATATTAATTATAATAAAAAGAAAAAAATATTATGTTTTTTCAAACTTGTCCCTCTTCTTTTGTTTATAGCGCAAGAAATAAAAACCGCAGAGGTGATCAAATACCACCAAAATAAAGCTCTATCTGTGGGGAAAAAATGATTTTATTTGGGTACAGCGTTGCATGACCGCGCAATTGTCATTCAAAATGCGACAGCGCTGAAAGCTGAAAAATGGCTTGGTCAGGAAGGGGGTGTTTGTGCCTGGTAGGCAAGTAGTTAATTGAGCTGAAGTTAGAAGCTGATTGGCTACCATGAACAGCTGCACCAGATTTTGCAGTCTGCAGTTTTAGTAAATTGTCCAGTGACCGGTGCTGTTATTCTCATTTATTTCCTGTAGGAACCAGGCAGTAAGACTTTTATTTTTGTGAAATGTAACTATGGTTTTCCAAATCTGTATAAAAATGTTTTATCGGAATCCTAGTGATAATAGGTATATAGCTCTTCAATAAGGCTCAGTGACTATACACGGGTAAGTCTATAGGCTCTTTCACTTAGTGTAACAACCTATTAGTTGTCAGTTTTTATTGTCAAAGCTTAATTGAACAAGCTAAAGTTAGAAGCTGATTGGCTACCATGCACAACTGCACCAGATTTTTAAGTCTCTAGTTTTAATAAAACAGACCCACGTTGTCCACTTTCATAGGACACATTTTTTTTTTATTGTCCATAACAAATTCTGCTATACCTAATGTTACTATTGCTGTTGTGGCCTGATAAACCCTTATTAACTTATGTTGAATTTTTTGTTCAGGTTGGGAGACAGCAATCATCAGTTTATGACAGTAAAATATCAGCAACCTGATTAATCCTAACCAAGCATTCTCATTGTCATCTAAATTTAGATTTGTACAATATGCAATTGAGGCCAGAAAATAATGAAAACATGACACTTACGCCTTTTCAACCCCTTGTAACAGTGATAAAATATATTTCGTTAAATCTAACAAAAATATTGTTCAAGGGGAAGATTAGCTTTCTAGCTTTATGATCAAGCTCTATGTTTGGAATCTGATGGGAAATAAAACAAAAAAACAAAAACAAACCAAAAAACAGATACGATTATTATGAGAAGAACCATGAAAGTTGAAAACTTACCACTCATGGGGACACAAAGAAAAAGCTGATGATACTCACCTTGTTAGTGTTCCCCTACCGCTCCTTCCTCTGTGACAGCTGGCACCTGAATCTTCATTGTTGGCTGGTGTTGAACACTAATGCCACGTACTAACGAGCGGACTTTTCGACAGACTAGGTCCGACGGTCTTTCCGACGGACTTTCGACGGAGTTCCGACAAACTTTCCGAATGAACGGACTTGGCCACACACAATCACACTAAAGTCCGACGGATTCGAACGTGATGACGTACGACTGGACTAGAATAAGGAAGTTCATAGCCAGTAGCCAATAGCTGCGCTAGCGTCGTTGTTTGTCCGTCGAACTAGCACACAGACGAGCGGATTTTTCAATAGGAACTGGGTCCGGTGGAGTTCCGGTGGAAAAATTTGAAGCATGTTCTATTTCGAAAGTCTGTCAGATTTTTTTGACAGCAAAAGTCTGATGGAGCCCACACACGATCGAATTGTCCGACGGATTATTTCCGTCAAACCTTTGCTGTCGAAAAGTCTGGTCGTGTGTACGCAGCATTAGGGAATCAGTGACACCACTCCATATGTCATGTGACAGTGCTCATGCCTAGCAGTTGGTTGCTAGACTCAATCACTGTCACTAGGAAAAGGTCAAATGTCCTCCATACTTGGTTGGAAGCACTGGATATATTCACTTACTATGGCAGTGGACTGAGTGGCAGTGGATCCCTTGTAAGGTGAGTATTAGTGTGTAAGGGGGGGCCTCTTTATACAGACAGTGCTTCTTTGCCCCAAATCAGCATCAGTGTCTGTTTAAACATTACAGTCAAGATAGTAAAAAATAAAAGGTTTAGGAATGAATAAACTGACGGGTGCTGTTATTATTCAAATTATTTCTTCTAGGAACCAGTCAGTAAGACTTTTATTTTTGTAAAATGTAACTATGGTTTTCCAAATCTGTATTAAAATATTTTATCAGAATCCTAGTGACAATAGGCATATATCTCTTCACTAAAGCTCAGTGACTATACACTGGTGACTCTATATGCTCTTTTACTGTAAATGTTAAATGTTAATAGTTCCACACTGTGCTATTAAAATAGTGTTCCTTACCTAATATACTGCATCAGGGCGGCTCTATTGTACGAAACGACATACCTGTACGTCATTTCCAGCAATAGATAGCGGGGGCGTGCACGCGCTGATTGGCCAGAGGGGGATCCAATCAGCAGGTCCAGCGAACGCGATGTCTGCCGGGACCCGCTGATCATTCCCCAGAGAGGCAGAACAGTGATCTGCCGATGTAAGCAAGGCAGATCGCTGTTCTGACAGGAAAGAACACAGAGATTTTGTGTTCCTGATAAGCAGGAACACCGATCTCTGTGTTCAACTACTCAGTCCATCCCCCACACAGTTGGAAAGCATTCCCTAAGGACACAGTTAACCCTCGGATCGCCCCTGGTGTTAACCCTTTCCCTGCCAGTGTCATTAGTACAGTAACAGCGCGTATTTTTAGCACTGATCACTGTAATATTGTCACTGGTTCCCAAAAAAGTGTCAAAAATGTCAGTTCGGTGTATGATTTGTCCACCGCAATATCGCAATCCCACTAAAGTTCGCTGATCGTGGCCATTACTAGTAAACAAATAAATAAATAAAAATGCCATAACAATATACCAATCAATATACGCGTATTGGGATTTTTTGTATATGTAGCAGAATACATATTGGCCTAAATTGATGAAGAAATTTTATTTTTTAAATTTTTTTATTGGATATGTTTTATAGCAAAAAGTAAAAAGATATAGTTTTTTTTTCACTCTTCACTCTTTTTTGTTTATATCGCAAATGGTGATCAAACACCACCACAAGAAACCGAAACCTCTATTTGTGGAAAAAAAAGGCATCAATTTTATTTGGGTACAGCTTCACACGACTGCGCAATAGTCAGTTAAATTAATGCAGTGCCGTCTCACAAAAAATGGCCTGGTCAGGAAGGTGGTAAAACCTTGGGGCTGAAGTGGTAAATATCTCTCCACCTGTTCTTCCTTTATCAAAACAGTGCTCCACCACAGGCGCCACACATATGCACTCACCACGAGCATATGACCCCTTAACCTCCTTGGCGGTGTTCCCGAGTCTGGCTCGGGTTCAGTTTTTCCTGCCAGGAGCGGTAACCCAGAGCCAGACTCGGGCTGCATTGCAGGATACAGGGGGGGAAGTTACTTACCTTTTCCCCTGGATCCTGCGATGTCTCCCCGCTGTGTGAGCGAGCCGTCTGCTTGCTCGATTCACACAGTGCCCGAGTGCCGCTGATCTCCGTTCCCTGCGACGTTACGACGCACGGGAGCGGAGATCGGCGCCAAATTCAAAAAAGTTTAAAAACACAACACACATACAGTACTGTAATCTTACAGATTACAGTACTGTATACAAAAAATACACATCCCCTTTGTCCCTAGTGGTCTGCCCAGTGCCCTGCATGTCATTTTATATAATAAAAAGATTTTTTTTCTGCCTGGAAACTGGAGATTGTCCATAGCAACCAAAAAGTGTCCCTTTATGTCAAAAGTGGTTTTAGACCAGCTAGAAAACACCGATAAAAATTAGAATCACAATTTATCATCAAACAATAAATTTAATGACAGCGACTATTCTGCAACTGAGCAAATTTCAGTGTTTTTGATTTGATTACATTATTGAATCATTTTTATATATATTTTTATTATATTATAAATTATTATTTTGTGTTTCAAACTTTATCATACCCGGGATGTCTACTAGACTCTGGTTCGGACAGATTTAAGTGAGTTATTCATAAGAATTGCATGCCTACAATATAAAAACGCCAAATTTCCATGCAAAATAATTGTACCGCTTTCAGCACAAAATTCCAGCCAGAATCATACCGCCAGGGAGGTTAATAAAAGAAGGTCATCCAGAGCTTTTCCAATAAATAAGTATTCTCTCCAATGGTCTGGTTCCAGATTGCCTTTCACTTTAATGGTCCTTCACCAGCTTGCCACCATGTGTCTCATAAACGTATTCATAGTGCAGTATTTATTTACTTAAAGTGGATAAATGCTATAAAATACTAATTTACACTCACAGTATGAGGTGCCCACTATGTTGGCACAAATTCATATAGCCTGAAGCACAAGCAAGCACCACCACTCCATCACTGGATTCTGCATGGGTTCCAAAGCCTGGTAACCGGAAATGACGTTACTACATTATGGGAGATGGCAGAAGTATGAACGTTTATATATCTTTCTGGGGCTGAATGATTGTTTTCAGAGCGAGGGACATGGTGAAAAGCTGGTGAAGGACCATTAAAGTGAAAGCCAAACTGGAACCAGACCAATGGAGGGAATATCCATTTATTGGGAAAGCGCTGTATGACCTTATTTTAATAAGGGGTCATATGCTTGCAGTGAGTGCATATGTGTAGAGCACATGGTGGAGCTTTTACTGGAACTAAGAAAGAAAAAGTGGAGAGATATTAAAATAACACAATTTTAATAGCACGGTGTGGGGCTATTCACATTCAACAGATTTGCATATTATGGACTATTATTTTTGCTTGGTGCTATTGAAAATGTGAAGTTCCTTTACCTTTTTTTTTTCCAATACATTTTTATTGAAGTATTAAATTATAACAAAGAATAGAAACATAACAGAAAATGATACACACTTAGAAATGTCTTAAGAAAAATATAAAAAGGAGGGTTCCAGGCATGTGTTTCAATAGAAGTAGGCAGAACATTACTGAACTCAGTATGCATTTAAGTCAAATTATTTCCTCTGGAGGTCCATATCGACCAGTCTTGGTCAAATTTGGCACACTTGATGGAAGTAATCGCTAATAGGCATTGGTAAGCATGATAAAGGTGGACCATGTTGACATCGGAAACATTTGGGGAATCTTGGGGCTTCCACTTTTTAAGTATCGTATTTCAGGCTGCTAAGAGAATATGCGTGACCACTGGTCTATAGACGGGAGGGTATGTATTGATTCCTATATGAAGAACAACCAAGCTTGAGTTAGGGGACATTAGAATCCCTGTAACCTAGGACAATAGGCAGAAGATTTGTCTCCAGAAACTCGTCAAGAAAGGGCAGTTCTAGAGTATGCCTTTACCTTTTTTATATTGTATAGTTTAATTTACACTTAAAGGGGCAGCAACATAGTTTTAGCAATATATATATTTTTTAAGTCACAATTAGATTTTTTTATTATTTTGAAATAAAAGCACACAGGCAAGTTCAGGAGTTAGGGGAAGGCACCCACAATTTATTATTAATGTTATAGTGTGAATTTTGCCGGAGGAGTTTTGCTGATTACATTTTGTATTTCTTTAATAGTCAACCCAAAGATATCTCCCATAGACATTTTCTTATCCCAATATTTTGCATTTCTTGAGCAGTCAACTTCAATGTATCTTCTGCACAATTTGTTAGGATAATCACTGGCATTCAAAATTCAATTGCTACAGAAAACTTTAGCAGGAATAATGGGAAGCACTTAAGCATATTTAATCTTTTTTAAATGATGGTCCGCACATCCTACTGTATTCTCCATTTTGGAGTCTAAATATAACTACAATGTAATGTTTGTCTTTGATGAGCCTTTCCATCAAGCTTGTGTTTATGGCATCTTGCACATGGGAGTAAAAAAACGCCAAGTTTTTTACTGATTTGAAATTAGATGCATGTTTGTCTATGGAACAATGCACACTGCTGAGTAAAGATCAGTAATACAGCAATGAGTGCAGAGCCGTAAAACAAAAATAGAAAGTTTTATATTTGAGTGCAGTCATTTATGTGCATACATGTGTTTACGTATCTAGAAGCATATTTATGCAAGTAAATGGGGAAAAATCAAACCGCGCTAACCAAGTAAGGATAGTGATGAGCAGCCAACACTGCAATTTGACCAATTGTGCTAAGAAATGTAAAGTATAAGTATTTTATACTTTACATATTTATGCAAGTATAAGGCCTCTTTCACACGAGCGGCTGTTCTGCCGCTGTTTAAAGCATGTTTTGTTATTTTGAAATTCCAAGACTCCAGGCACAGCGATCACTTGCAGTTGTACATTGCGATTAGCAGCGTTTATGTGCGTTTATGTGCATTTACATGCAGCTGCATTTAGCTGTAGTGGAAAAATCTTGCCATATCTGATGTGCTTCCTGTTGTTTTTCCTTCCTCGTTTCCGCTGCTATCTGCAGGAAAAATAGTACACTGTGATTACCTACAGTTATGTGTAGAAAGCTGCGCTAAATCGGTCCTGGATGCAGTCAAATTTATTTTTTCTAACCGCACAAAACCCTATGTAACAAAACCGTTGCTAAATGCAGTGTGTGAATGGAGCCATAGGAAATCATTGTGTGAGTTTAGGTGTGGTAGATAACTTTATCTATCTGCAGCTAAAAGCTGAATTCTATCCGCCCGTGTGAAAGGGGCCTTAATGAGTATATTACAACATGGGAAATAAAGAAGAATTTTAATAGTCTATACACCTAAGCACCTTTACATGCCTATACTCAACATTACTCAAAGTCTTTACACACAGATTTTTTTACTCAGGGTTTGTCTACAAGTAAACATCAGTAAATTATGACACCTGTGTGCAAGGGGAATTAATATTTGTTATTGTGAATGGGCACCAAAAATATTCATATACAACGTTTCATTGTTGATTTAAATGGTGAAAGATAGGGCATTGCAGTCTTATACTTATAGACTGAACTCGTTTGGAAATTGTACTTTTTAAATTTATTTTTCCCAGATGCATTGCATGAATGTTATACAGTATGATGGCTATTTCACACGCTCACTATGAAAAAAGGGGATTTTTCTAGGCTTCTGATAAGGAAAACATTAACAAGCTACACTCTACTTTTAGCTTGAGGCAGCTTTAGCCCAGAAGATAGCTTTCAGCATAGAAGCTAAGAATCATACCCCTTTCCACTCCAGTGGCGGCCTCTCCACACAGGGCACAGGGGCGCCACCCCCCTAATCCATACGCCAGGCCCCTAATCTACATGCAGGGTGCGGACGCATGGATTCCAATGTTTTTTTTTTTAAGCACATGACTAGAGCCCAAGGCTCTAATTGGCTGCAAAAAAGGGTGTGCTCGGGCCGCAGAGCACTCTGCCCCGAGCCCACCCAGTGTGACAATAGCAAATTAATATTCGCTATTGTCGTTCTGCTTCTCCTCTTGGCCAATAAGGAAGCGAGGGAAGTGCAATTGGACGAGAGGAGAAACTATTGTTTTGGCCGGGCAGGGGGGAGGATGCAAAGGAAGATCCAGGAACCTGGAGATGGCCGCCCAGAGTCATCTCTCAGTGCTCTGCATCCGCGCCAATTGAGAGCCTGACCTCATGAGTACCACCCACGGGGGGGGGGGGGGTCAGTAGGTTTGTTTGCTGCTCTCCCCCTCTTTGGTTGGAGCACCGCCACTGGTCCACTCCCTACCGCATTGTCACTCCCCCTCCAACAATGGTGTCAATACTGGCAACAGCAGCCATTACAGATTACTGGGCATGATGGCTGATGTGCTTCAACCAAGCCATAGGCTGAAGCTGGAAAACATGGTTGTGGCTTCTCTGGATTGTGTCTTGATCCCTGATAACTTAAAGCGGTTCTGCACTCTGAAAAAAAATTTTTTTTTTTAGGATGTAATATAAAGTGTGCTTACCTTTATTAGGGGACTCACCTGTTCCATCTTCCATCTCGATCGCCGCCGGTTTTCGTCCGATGAAGTTCCTCGTCTTCTTCTTTAGTGCTGGGGGCCATCTTGCCTGTGGGCATGTGAAACACCCACAGGGACTTTAGATGGCCCAGCATGCACTGCCGTTACTCGCGCGTGCGCAGTAACGGCTCATCTGCCGAGATCTCACGAGATTTCGGCAGATGCGGCCGAAATCTCGGGAGATTTCGGAAGATGTGGCCGAAATCTCGCGAGATTTCGGAAGATGCCCGCACTGACTCCTGGGATCAATGACACCAGATCCCAGGAGACAGTGCGGCGTGACGACGATCGACGCAAGACCCCGCCCGCCGCCGCAGAGGGAGAAGACCGGAAGTCTTCAATTACAAGGTAAGTAAAAAAAAAAAAAAAAAAAAAAACATTTCATTTAGTACTCTTTGCCTGATTTGGAAGGCAAAGAGATTTACTAAATGAAATGAGTGCAGAACCGCTTTAACCCATGATACTATAAATTAATGCTTTTTGAAATGGACCAGACACCACATTCCAGGCATCTTTCTGAATTAAATTTTAGAAATCATAAAATCACCTAAATTGCCAGCAACAAAGAACTGTGCATAGGTACATTTTTAGTGCATTTGGATTTCAAATTGATGCTTATGCATGTTTTCATTGAGCACACATCTATGGCACCTGCAAATGAATGAACCAAACATGTAAATCTTATAATACAGTAACTAGATCAATATGTTATGTCTAATCACTAATACTGGAATGGGATCTGCATCCTTGTAAAACAATCTCTTTATTCATACTTAAAAATTTTGACTTTTATGGTACCTACAAACACTAAAGGGGACATAAATCATTTGTTCACAGAACATTACCAAATCCGTATTTTTTATTTATCCCTTCAAAGACAAAATGTGCAGTTTTATGAACACATGTTTGTGCAGTTTATATCAGACCATTATCCCTTTCTAAAGCCTCGTACACACAATCGGATTTTCCAACGGGAATTGTGTGATGACAGACTGTTGGCGGACAATCCGACAGTTTGTATGCTCCATCAGACAATTGTTGTCGGATTTTCCAAAGACAAATGTTGGATGGCAGGCTTTGAAATTTTCTGCGGACAAATGTCTGTTGTTGGATTTTCCGAGTGTGTACACAAGTCCATCAGACAAAAGTCCAAAGTACAAACACGCATGCTTGGAATCAAGGACGAGCCAGAAGCGGCCGGTCTTGTAAACTAGCATTCGGAAATGGAGAATTACGATTCGTGACGTGGCAAATTAAGAAATCTCAAAATGCAACGCACATTCTTGTCTTCTTTAAGGGTATAATAATGAAGCTGCTTTGCTGGTGATACTGATGGAGTTATTGCAAACTTATTTTCAAAGGCTTTTTTTTTCTAGTGATATTGAGAATAATATTATTATGCTTGTTATTTCATTTTTTTTGGCGCAAGTTATCACAACACCATTATCCCGTAGTTTTTAGGATCAAAGATACAACTATGTTGGTGTCCCTTGTTAATTTTATGTTGTTTTTTTAAAAATATAACTGCCTACCCCCAAACTGTCATTTGAAGTAAAACACAAGAATTATTCTCCACAATTTTTTTATTGTGCATTAAAAAAAGAAAACAAATAAAATTAGACATGCTATCTGCCAATAGAACTTACCCAAAAAGTGCATTCTATGCATCCAAAAATATAGAAAAAATACCAAATCAAATCATTATTCAACCAAAAAATTAAATAAAAGCCTCATGCATGTGTCCTGCTTCTTAATATAGGGGGTCAACAATGCCAAGAGTTGGTCCGTCAACCGGAGATAATTCCGAAAATCATCTGGATTATTCTCCTGGAGCTCCTGTAGCAAAGGCATATGGCATAATTGGTCGCCATTAATAAAGCAGCCAATTTTTGGTCCAAGAAATCCTCCTCCTCCTGTTACTGGACTGGACTTGGGTCAAAGCAATAACTCCAAGGCCAATAATAAATAACACTTTATCCCCTCCGATTCCGCAACATGGCTGGTTGAAGAACTAATATTCAGAAACTAACTGAAAAGCGCAAACTGAAAAGCGCAAACTGAAAAAAGCAAAATGAAAAGCGCAAAATGAAAAGCAGGAATCAACACTCACCAAACTTCTACTAACATGAAATTATCAGAAGGAGCCTAAAGGGTGGGGATAAAGAGCTGAAAAAACAAGTAGTACATCACTATGTCCGTGTTTGTTGGCCGACAATTCCTTGCCGTTTGTATGCAAGACAAGTTCCTGGCCAATGCCATTCGGACAAAAGTCAGAGGTTTTGTCTGCGGAAAATCCGATTGTGTATACAAGGCTTTAAAGTGGTTGTAAACCCTCCTGATCACTCTTTCTGTTGCCTTAGAAACCGTCCTGCAATCTTTAGTGACATCAGCTGCACTTGCGCATTCCATAGATTGTTTAACGGCACACTATGTGTGCCATTTCAGTATCCTCTGCATGCCGGGTCATTGACTTTCATTGATAACGGCACAGAGGAAGAAGCCTCGCTATGCTGTGCTCTAGTCTCTCCTTCCTGGTTCTCCCTCTTGTGACTGTATAAGACGTCACACAAGGGGAGTTAACCAGAGCTGCACAGAGAGGTTGAAACGAAGCAGCTGTTCTAATACTGGGAGCAATATAAACCATTCTAGGAAATATAGCAAATCTAAGTAAACTATTTTATTTTCGAACAAGAATAATGTTAAACCTTTATTGTTAATAATATTATCTTTACATTTTGAAAATCAGAAAAAAAATTATAATTATTTTTTCAGTTAAAATAAATACTAATAAATAAAAAATATTTATTTTTTGATTAAAAAAATTATATATACACATATATATATATATATATATATATATATATATATATATATATATATATATATATATATATGGAGATAAATAAAATATAATCATATAATTGTATACATATTTAAAATGTATAACCATTATTTAAATAAATCAATACATTAATTATATAACCATAATATTTATTTTTAATTAATATTTTTTAATACTTATTCTTGGGTTGTTTATTACTATTAATTACATTATCAACATTATTACATATGACCTTTCTTTATTATATATTTATTACTGTAATCATGATTCTACAAATGATATGTATATATATATGTATATATATATATATAATGGATGAGCAATGCTGTTCACTATATATAATACCGCCATGGAAGTGATTTGCTGTCATCGGTGGCTTAGCTCGGTTGCCGTAGTAACGACGATCGAATTAGAGGCTTGGTTTAGACGCAATCGCGCACGCGTGATATTTGGACAGTTAAACAAAGTAAGGGCGGAAATGACATCCACAATGGATTCAGCAATCAGTAGTAACACGGAAGAGACAACATGATAAAAAAGCAAAATAAGGTATTTTACAACCTCGTTTTTGGCATATTTTAGTGTAGCAATACATTACAGGAGCTATACATTTAAAAAAAAGAAAAAACGTACAGGGTTTACTTACTCTTTAAATGCATTTGCTAACACTTTGATTCATCAATAAAACAAAGACACTTTGAGGTGCCCTTTAAAAGGTAATGGTAACACTAATTGTTCTTTTTCCTCAGGAGACCAGGTCCCTAAAAATCACAGTCCCTACACACGCTCGGACAATCCGCGGACAAGGTCGGTCGGACTTTGTCCGACGTACTTTGTCCGATGTTGGCGTTGCGTACACACGGTCGGACTACGTTGTCGGAATATCCGGTCCGGAAGAACGTCGTGACGTAAGTCGTCGTCCACGAGATTACAAAAGGGAAGTTCAGCACCACGTCAGGCACCCGTTGGGCTCCTTCTGCTGATCCCGTGTTTATCGAGAGTTAGTGGAAGTTTGGTGACTTAAGATTCGCGCTTCTCAGTTTTCTGACTCAGATCGTTACTGCTCTTCAGTTTGTGCTTGTCGTGCGTATCTGTTTATTAGTGCGTGTAGTCACGAGACCTGTTCTGCCAGCATTCAGGTCCTGCAGGAGGACTATATTAAGGTAACATTTCTACTTTACTATTCCCTTCTATGTATGCTCTGTTTGCTAATGACTTGTATTTTTGACCTCCTTCCCTAATTACCATGATTGCAATATGTTCTAATATGCTGTGCCCCTTTTCTCCTTCATGCATTTTTCCCTTCACTTACCTCACCAGCATGCTCTTCTGCCCCAATAGACACCTATGGCCTACTCACTTAAGCAATGTCTTTTGTCTGCTGCATAGTATTGTTTGCCCCCAAACACCCCCTAAAATATGCACAAATGTTTGCTGTGTGGTTTACTTCATGTAGAGCCCCCTTTTTTTTTTTTTTTTTCTTTTGGTGGGGGGGGGGGGGGCAAACTCATTAGGAACCCCCTCCCCCAACTGCTCTGTCAGATGGTACCAATCCTTTATCTGCTGGCTTTCCCAAGGTCCATACACACTATATACCTACCTCTTTATAGTGCGCATCTTTAGGGATGAATTCAGCAAAGCATGTAGTGCAAGGGACTGCCTCCATACATTCCATTTCCTATTTTTTTGTCTTCTTTCCCTCCTATTAGCTTGCTTGGTAATTTAATAATGTCACACTGTGCCTGCCTTTTTTGGGGGGGGGGGGGGGGGGAAATGTTATTTGATCTTTCCTGTGGCCTGCCAATAGTGTTAAGTACAGAGGGTCTGGCCAAACTAGGCCACATTATTGAGCCATTTGCCAATCAATGAAGTGCAGAGGGTTACCTGTCCACCACCCCCCCCCCCCCGCCCCCCCCCCCCCCCCCCAAAACCATAGTTATTGCCAATGTCCCATCAGAAGTGGGGGGATTGATGGGGGGTGAGTAATCTGTGAAGGGGAGCCTCTACTTTTCTGTGTAAATACTTTCCAGCCTCCAATTTTATACAATGCTCTTGTTCCAAGATGTTGATTGTCTAATCTGCTTGCAATGTTTAGGTGCAAAGTGACTAATTTTTTTTCTTGTTTCACTCCACAGTTCCCTTCCACGCCACAGGAATGGCAGACTGTGGCCTCCCACTTTGCCAGCCGTTGGGACTTTCCTAACTGCGGAGGGGCAATTGATGGGAAACACGTCCGCATCGTCCCACCGCCCAACTCGGGGTCCTACTATTATAATTATAAAGGGTTTAATAGTGTAGTGATGTTGGCGGTGGTGTCGGCAACATACGAGTTTATGTATGTGGACGTGGGGATGAACGGCCGGATATCGGATGGTGGGGCCATTACGCACACGGAGTTCTACTGGCATCTCCAAAGTGGCAGTCTGTGCTTGCCACCTCCAGAGGAGAATGCCGAAGGACTCCCCTTCGTCTTTGTCGCAGATGAAGCGTTTGCGCTGACTCCCCATGTGATGAGGCCGTTCCCGATGAGGACCCTCACCCCGGACCAGAGGGTCTTCAACTACAGGCTGTCCAGAGCCAGAAGAGTGGTGGAGAACGCTTTTGGCATCCTGGCCAGCCGCTTCCGCCTGTTCCTGACGGCATTTAACTTGGCGGAATACAAACTGAACCACATAGTTCTTGCCTGTTGCATATTGCACAACTTCCTCAAAAGACATAACAGGAACTATGTGGTGCCCGTTGGCCCAGATGTGGAGGCCCTCCAAATGCGGACCTCACAGCCCTTCGAGTGGCACGTCCAGGCTTGCCCCCTCTCAATGCCCGCGTGGTCCGGGACCAATATATGGAATACTTTGTGGGTAGGGGGGCCATTGCTCTGCCTGACGATGGGTTTACTTACTCTTTAACTGCATTTGCTAACACTGATTCATCAATTAAAATTGCCAAAAGACACTTTGAGGTGCCCTTTAAAACGGAGCCAACCTCAACTCCTCCTTCCACGGTAATGGTAACACAGGATAATTTTGACATATCTTAGGCAAAAACTCTTTACAATCACAGTCCCTGAGATGGTACCTTGGCAGCAACATCTATTAGGCAAAAACTCTTTACAATCATTTGCATCAGATTGAAAGAATTAGTCTTGTCAACTACATGACATTTTTTTATTTGATATTTCATCAGTTATGGTAAATGTACACTGAATTTATTACTGTTTGTATGATTGAAAGAATGCATGCTAGGTTTTAGGACTCTCCACAGTATTAACCTTTTCAGAATCATTATATCTGGGAATGTTTATGCTTTGGGACCAGTATCTAAGCATCAACAAGTTTTTGAGGATGTAAATAAGGAAAAATATTAGACTATAGCTGTTATAAATAAAAGAGTGATTATTCTATGTAGGTAACATAAAACCTTTTAAAGTTATACATGCTACTTTAAAGTAAACTAGCATACATTATTGGGATGTGTAAGCCTTATTACTAATATACTGTACTCATTACTTAATATATTATATTGAGTGAGCAAATATTTTTATTTAAACAAGCCTCATTTATTTTTCCAACCAAAGTTCATCTAATATACAGTATGCTGTCCCCACGCACCCATCCTATTATTTTTTTATTGTCTTATACAATTTGAAAAAAAATACAGGACAGTTTTACTGGTTAATATGGAAAACAGCTTACCTCTTTTTTTTAATACTTTAATGTGGCATGCCCAAGGCAAGACTGAGAAAATCTCCTTTATTAAAGCTGATTTATGAAAACTGAAAAAATTCAAATACACACAAAATCCAAGCCATTGCTGATAGCAGCCAATCAGGTTGCATCGCAAATTTTTAAGAAAATAAAGAAGAACATAATAGATTGCTATTAATAATTAAATTTTTTGCTCCATTTTTTTTATTTACACAAAATGAAAAAGCCCAGCGTATGTTGATTCAGGGTTTTATTAGCCATTTTGTGGTCTGAAAGGATTTATAATAAAAACAAATAGGGTTATATTTAACCTTGAGGCTTGTGCAATAATATCACGTACACTTCTGAGCCAACCATATTATTTTTAGCATTTTCAACAGGGTGTACCCTAATATATATATATATATATATATATATATATATATATATATATATATGAAGCCACGTATACAAAATTATTAGTTTGCCTGCTTTAAAATGCTAGGCAGTGTATTACTCTGTTGAAGCAAAATTAACTTCAGGACATAAGCAAGTCAAGGGCAGAGATCATTGATTTAAACCCTGGATGCCTTCATTAAACAACATCTATTCTTTTCAAACAAATAAAACCTTTTGAGGATATCAGACACATTTGATTTTTGGAGAGAATATACTTTAGGTAGAATTGTTTATGTTGATTTAGGCCCATGAGTAAGATTGGAGGGCTACACATTTATATATAAAGAACTGAAAAATCAGCTGATGCTCCTCTCTGAATAACAGGGAGTCTCTTGAGTTCCGAGAACAACGGAGATAGTAGCTTTTTATAGTAGTTTAATTAAAGCTCAATTGCAAGACTCTTGGTATGTGGCTGTGTGAAAAAAAAATCAATCATAATTTGCTGGCATATTTAAAAAAGTAATTTGACATCCACAAAATATTCATTGCAGGATAATCAATCACTGTGTTTTAAAACATGTGCACCAAGAAGATTCACTGGCAATGAATGTTAAAAGTCGTTGTAAAGGTACGTTTTTTAAAATTAAAATAATAAACACATGATACTTACCTGCTCTGTGCAATGATAATGCGCAGAGCAGCTCAGAACTTCCTCTTCTGGGGTCCCCCATCAGAGCTGTTGTTCCTGCTCTTCTATGTGTTATTCCATAGCAAGCTGCTTGCTTTGGAAGCATTCATGTGGCTTGTTTCCAAGGCCAACTGTGTGCATCAATAGAAAGAATAGAAAATAGTGTGCGTCAATAGAAAGAATAGAAATATTGAAAGAGAGGGTAAGAGCAGCGCTGTTGCTCCCAGGCATAGTGCTGGATTGAAATAGGACCTAGGTAAGTATTTAAGGGGGCTGATCATGGAAACATTTTTTTTTTTTTTAACCTTTATGCAGCAAAGGTAAAAAAAAACGAATTCCTGTAGAACCCCTTTAATGAATGTCATGTTCACCTTTTCATAAATATACAGTACTTGTTATGATAGGGTACACATAGTATATGTCGGAAAGAGAAGGAAAGGAAGGATTTTGTAAATTATTGGGGCCATGTATTTTGACATATCCTGTTGCTTCCAATGTAGTTAAAAGTGTTTGCAATAATCATAAATGGATTCCAATGTTTACGTCGGGGTCTTAGTCTGATGTCAATGTAAAATAGCATATCTCCTAGAAAGTGGGAATATTTGGCTAATAAATCAAATCAGATTAAAATGACATATGGTGAGTCATTCTTTAATACAAAATATTCATAGAAATATACCCTGGGATTTTACAGCATTGGAAATTGAAAATAAAACTGATGTTCATTTACATATTTTTATTACATCTACATAAAGTTACAAAGGCACCATCAAGTTAGTTTGTGCTCAATTCCACGGGCGCCTTCCCAAAAAAGATTACGTTTTGTGATTTAATCTATATTGTGATTTGATTTTGCATTAATGTGTCAGGTTTTGGTCCCAAGAGGATAGAAAAGACTGAAAGTTGAAAAAAGAGATATAATGAATGTTCCCTCCCACTAATGTTCAATGTTTTAATATTTAAAAAAATTGCTGATGCAGGTCAATGTCTGCATATCATCTTGTTCTACTAAATCCAGCACAAAATTAATTACATGAAAAGCAAACTGTGGCTTCGAAATATGGTAATGCTTCTATAATATTATTGATTATCCATGTGTTAGGATTGATTCTGCTTGAGTCAGGACCACATCTCTACAAAGAAAGTTGGGAGAAAACAGATTGAATGTATTAATCTGACATAAAAAATAAAAATAAAAAATACCAGTAGTGAAAGCACATTCCACTGTTTTAATGTACTATAATAAAATTTGACTTTATTATTGTCCTGGAGAATTCCAAGTGCTTCTTGGTGGTTCCGACTATGCTCTGCACTGGATGACTCTTTAGTGATGTTTACTCTAAAAGTGGAAATGTGGAGTTTGTTTGGGAATAGACCTGTCTTTTTAAACTTTTCTATCCAGAATGCAAATTTGTAGCATGGATGTGGACATGTAAGTACACATTCTTAACAAGCAGTGAATGAGCTTAAAAACAAACACTTAATGACCTCTCTAACTGGAGACACTGTACAGATGATTGTCAGGTTGGTCAAGTTGTTCTCTCAGCAGCTCAGCTCACTCTGCTCCAATCTCCTATTAGTGATCTAGCAGCCTTCCAGGCTCTAATCTCTGATCTAATTCCAGGACAGGTGCTCTGTGATGGAGACCAGAGGTAGTTGCACTGCTGAGAGAACAAGTGAATGCTTCTGTTGTGAAATTTGAGCATGGATTGCTGCACTGAGCCCACAGAGCATCTTTTAAGTATTTGTAAATACTTAAATGTCCATATCCTTGCCACAGGTTCACTCAAATTAGAAATACAGCATAGGACTGACCATTCAGTGCCCACAGTGGTTAGTAATTATCTTATTTTTGACATTGTATTTACTAATAGTAATAGTAGTAGCAAATAGTATTTTGCCAATTGTCGTATCAGAGTATGTGAGAAATTTGATACTTGATGCCTTTCCTGGTTAACATGGTTACACATTGGTGAATGTCATCTATATGACAATTTGTTCTTTTATCTGAAAAAATAAATTAACACCCCATCAAAAACATAGAAGAATATTCGAAAAAAAAAAGATACCAAATATTGAAAAAAAAAAATCTCCACTGTTATACATGATTCAAGCATATAATTTCACACTATTTAAAAAAACTGGGCCCTTGACACTTCCTAACCAAGTATATGTAAGTAAACGTTTTTCAAATTTGTAATAACAAAGATCAAGAAGCCTAGTACAGTTAGTACAGCGATCTCCCCTGCTGTTCTATTGTGTTTTGACGGGGGACAGCCACCCTGCCAGAACACTCTGGTCAGTGCTCTCAGTCATTGGCTGAGAGCGCTGATCGGGAGGCGGTCAGCAGACCTTTTTGGTCATGGCACTTTGATGGCCCTGAACGCCTGGCCTCTGTTGGAACAACTGCAGCACACACGGCCAAACGTCAGCTGGTTTCTATTGAAAAAGCCGATGCCGTCCGAAATTCGGCCTGTGTGTACAGGGCTTAAATGTAATATGTTTATTGTACAGCTGCTAAACTTTCTTTAAAGGGGTTGTAAAGGCAGAAGGTTTTTTTTTTATCTTAATGCATTCTATGCCTAAACCTTCTGTGTGCAGCAGCCCCATAGAATGCATGAAGGTAAAAAGCCTTCAGCCTTTAGAACAACTTTAAAGTGTTTGCAAGGGCATTCTCTGCATTAAGGTAAATTACTTTCAAGGACAGCTCCCCCCCAGCATTGCTCTCTCTCTCATCACTGGATAGGGAGGCAGCAGTAGAAGCCATTGCCTCCTGCTGTTGTCAATAAAATCCCGTGAGGAGATAGCAGGGCTGAACCGCACTGTGTGTGTGTGTGTCAAGAGCCTGCATGTGTGCCATCATAGCAAGCACATGGAGAAAAGGAGGACCCCAGAAGAGGCCATGCAAAACCATTACACATAGCAGGTAGGTATAACATGTTTGTTATAAAAAAAGAAAAAAAAAAAAAACATTTTGAACTTTACATTCACTTTAATGGCTTAAAAGTATACCCAAAAAACATGTGGTTTTATCCACTCTTGTTTGTTGGCAAAATGTAATGTGGCCAGTGGTTGAGGTTGTGAATTAATGGCCTTGCCTTTGAAAACCTGCTTTATTAATAGACCTTAGAGACACAAGTCATAAACCCCAGTTTTTGGCAGAGACTGGGTCTGTTCCATTTATCTTATTGGTGGTGTCAAAGAAGTGGTAAGTAATAAAAACACCTTGCCTGCCAGTAAACCTCTCAGGTTTACTACTTATTGATTTAAAATATAATCCATGTTTTAAGAATACTTGGAAGAAATGTTAGTATTTGTCAATCAATGCTTGCTTCCAGTTGTAAAAGCTTTTAGATGGATAATATAAAAAGATGCAAAAGCATCAGTTCTCAATGCAGAAAAGTCCAAGTGTTTTTTTTTTCTGAAATTACTCTGGGGTTATATTATGTGGCCAGTTTAGTTGGCGACAGTGCTTAGCAACTTTTTGCTACCTAAATATTATTAAAAGCTTCTAATGGCCATAGGATTTACAATTTCATATACTTCATATTAAATGTTCCTAGAAACAGATATTTTTCCAACTCTGCGATAGGGTAATTTGAGTTTGTATTTAAATAAATTCTTGATTTCAAATGCTACTGTGATCTTCTGCTTGATTTGAAAAAACAGTGGGCTCAATTCACAAAACAGTATTTTCTGCTTTAAGATCAGAGGTAAAATAGCTCACAGCAGTTTATAAAAAACAACAAATCAAAACATAACAGTGACAATGAAATGATGAATCAGTCCATAAAATGGCCTTTGGTTTAAATTTGCTTGTATGCACTTGATCTTTCATCAATAAAAAACATGTATTCGCATATCTAAATGTGTATTTCCTTAATTAGTGTTCACCACTATGTGCTCCAATCATCTGCATGTGTTGGTGATATCCCATCACCAGATGTGCCCTCACCTTGGGTATAAGACCAGCCAATGTGCTTTTGTCCCTCCCTGGGGATCTAGTATGCAGTTTCACTTTGATGGCAGCCTTGGAGTTAAATTCCTCCTTTCCTCATGCTTATCTCCATTCACCCAAATCATTAAAAGAGAAAGCTGGACATACCGCTTATACTTTTAAAACAACCAGTTTTATCAAATGCTAAGGTATAGAATCACTCACATATTACAGGTGCTGTGAGTGCACCAAACTGTAAAAAGTATACAATCCTCACAATATAGGTAAGTAACAATCAGAAAGTGTGTTACTACAATGCTCTCTTGGTGCGCGCCTCAGCATGTTGTCAGACTGGCACCCGACGTCACTCTGGTACACTTTTTGAGAGTGTGTATAGGTGTGAATGATCTGTCTATAAGTACATTGACGCTTGATTGTTGACACAGAAAAACAACAAAAATATTCAGAAAAACGCATTTCAAAAAAGTTATTAATTGATTTGCATTTTAATGAGTGAAATAAGTATTTGATTCCCTATCAATCAGCATGATTTCTGGATCCCAGTTGTCTTCTATACAGGTATTGAGCTGAGATTAAGAGCACTCGAGTGCTCCCAATCTCAGCTTGTTACCTGTATAACAGACACCTGTCCACAGAAGCAATCAATCAGATTCAAACCTCTCCACCACGACCAAGACCAAAGAGCTGTCCAAGGATGTCAGGGAAAAGATTGTAGATCTACACAAGGCTGGAATTGGCTACAAGACCATTGCCAAGCAGCTTGGTTAGAGGGTGACAACAGTTGGTGTTATTATTTGCAAATGGAAGAAACACAGAATAACTGTCAATCTCCCTCAGTCTGGTTCTCCAAGCAAGATCTCACCCTGTGGAGTTTCAATGATCATGAGAACAGTGAGGAATCAGCCCAGAACTACACAGAAGAATCTTGTCAATGATCTCAAGGCAGCTGGGACCATAGTCACCAAGAAAACAATTGGTAACACACTACGCTGTGAAGGACTGAAATCTTGCAGTGCCCGCAAGGTCCCCCTGCTCAAGAAAGCACATGTACAGGCCCTTCTGAAGTTTGCTAATGAACATCTGAATGATTCATAGCAGAACTGGGTGAAAGTGTTGTGGTCAGATGAGACCAAAATCAAGCTCTTCGGCATCAACTCAACTCACCGTGTTTGGAGGAGGAGGAATGCTGCCTATGACCCCAAGAACAACATCCCCACTGTCAAAGAGGTAGAAACATTATGCTTTGGGGGTGTTTTTCTGCTAAGAGGACAGGACAACTTCACTGCATCAAGGGGACGATGGGTGAGAACCTCCTTTCCTCAGCCAGGGAATTGAAAATGGGTCGTGGATGGGTATTCCAACATGACAATGACCCAAAATACACAACCAAGGCAACAAAGGACTGGCTCAAGAAAAAGCACATTAAGGTCCTGGAGTGGCCTAGCCAGTCTCCAGACCTTAATCCCATAGAATATATGTGGAGAGAGCTGAAGGTTTAAGTTACCAAACGTCAGCCTCAACATATTAATGACTTGGAGAGGATCTGCAAAGAGGAGTGGGACAAAATCCCTTCTGAGATGTGTGCAAACCTTGTGTCAAGTTTTGCAAAGGGGTCAAATTTTTAGAAATACGTTTTCTGTTTTTCTTTGTTGTTTATCTGTCTCTCACTGTTAAATTAAACTTACCATTAAAATTATAGATTGATTATTTCTTTGTCAGTGGACAAAATAAGCAGGGGATCAAATACTTTCCCACACTTTCCCTCACTTTTTCCATCAGCAGTGAAAGCTTCAGCCAATCACAGCACAGAGCACTGTCAGAGTCATGATTGGACACTGTCATCATGACTTTATCCAATCATGGCTCATTCCTGCCCCACAGTATAAAAATATTCTTTCAATGGCAGCCATTTTCAGTGTGATTTCAGCATGGATAGAGCTAAAACAGGGCTCTGTTCAGTGCTATTATTTAGTCAGTGTGCTATACTGTGCTATTTTGCTTCAATTGTCAGTGTAGAATATTAGTTTAGTGTCAGTCTAGGGATAGTGTCAGTGTAGTGAGGAGGACCATCATTCAGCTTTGCATAGTGTGCATCTAGAGTAGGGACAGCTCAGATAGTTTCACTGTAGTGTAGTGAGACTGTGTCATTCATACATACATTAGTGTAGAGTAGGGACAGCTCAGATAGTTTCCGTGTAGTGTAGTGAGACCGTGTCAGTAATCTTTACATTAGTTTATAGCTAGAGTAGGGACAGTTCAGATAGTGTCAGCGTAGGGAACATTGTTACTGCCAGTTTAATGCCATTTACTTCTGTGTGCGTTACTGCCAGTTTAACGCCATATAGTTTTGTGTGTGTTACTGCCAGTTTAACGCCATATAGTTCTGTGTGCATTACTGCCAGTTTAACGCTATGTAGTTCTGTGTGCGTTACTGCCAGTTTAATGCCATATAGTTCTATGTGCGTTACTGCCAATTTAACACCATATAGTTCTGTGTGCGTTACTGCCAGTTTAACGCCATATAGTTTTGTGCGTTACTACAAGTTTAACGCCATTTACTTCCGTGTGTATTACTGCAAGTTTAACGCCATATAGTTTTGGGTGTGTTACTGACAGTTTAACGCCATATAGTTCTGTGTGCATTACTGCCAGTTTAACGCCATATAGATGTGTGCTACTGTCAATTTAACGACATACAGTTTTGTGCGTTACTGCCAGTTTAACGCCATATAGTTTTGTGTGTTACTGCAAGTTTAACACCATTTACTTCTGTATGCATTACTGCCAGTTTAACGCCATTTACTTCCGTGTGTATTACTGCAAGTTTAACGCCATATAGTTTTGGGTGTGTTACTGACAGTTTAAACGCCATATAGTTCTGTGTGCATTACTGCCAGTTTAACGCCATATAGATGTGTGCTACTGTCAATTTAACGACATACAGTTTTGTGCGTTACAGCCAGTTTAACGCCATATAGTTTTGTGTGTTACTGAAGGGTTTAACACCATTTACTTCTGTATGCATTACTGCCAGTTTAACGCCATTTACTTCTGTGTGCGTTACTACAAGTTTAACGACATATAGTTTTGTGCATTACTGCCAGTTTAACGCCATATCGTTTTGTGCGTTACTGCAAGTTTAACGCTATTTACTTCTGTATACGTTACTGCCAGTTTAACGCCATTTACTTCTGTGTGCATTACTACAAGTTTAACGACATATAGTTTTGTGTGTTACTGCCAGTTTAACACCATATAGTTCTGTGTGCATTACTGACAGTTTAACACCATATAGTTTTGTGTGCATTACTGCCAGTTTAACGCTATATAGTTTTGTGCGTTACCGCAAGTTAAAAGTCCATTTACTTCTGTGTGCGTTACTGCCAGTTTAACGCCATATAGTTCTGTATGCAATACTGCCAGTGTAACACCATATAGTTTTGTGTGCGTTACTGGCAGCTTAACGCCATATAGTTTTGTGCGTTACTGCAAGTTTAATGCCATTTACTTCTGTATGCGTTACTGCCAGTTTAACATCATATCGTTTTGTGCGTTACTGCCAGTTTAACGCCATATAGTTCTGTGTGCGTTACTGCCAGTTTAATGTCATATAGCTCTGTATATGTTACTGTCAGTTTAACACCATATAGTTCTGCGTGCGTTACTGCCAGTTTAACGTCATATAGTTTTGTGCGTTGCTGCAATTTTTTATGCCATTTACTTCTGTGTGCGTTACTGCAAGTTTAACGCCATCTACTTCTGTGTGCGTTACTGCAAGTTTAATGCCATATAGTTCTGTGTGTCACTGTATGTTTGGTGCATTATTTTGCAGTATATTATAGTGTATCATTGGAGTGTGCCTGTACAGTGTGAGTACTCAAATTAAAGTGCACCAAACACCTCTTTACATTAATTAAAGTGCATCTAGGTACAGCGTTCCACTCCTTCTTTACATTTTGCTTATAAGCACTGCCCCCTCCCACCCAATAATGTCTGGGAGGACAACAATGAATGACAGACGTTCCCTTGGCACTGTAAGGTGGCCAGAAACAAATGTGTCCACAGGCACAGGTGGATGTGGTGGTCAGTTCTCAGGCAGGGCATCGTTTCCTCTGTTTAGTGAGTTTGCCCGTGCTATCCAGCCACAGCATGCATAGGAGGTGGTGGACTGGCTTACTAAACCTTCCTCATCCTCCTCATCTTCTGTCACGCAAGCAGAGACAAGTGTGTAGTCCCCTGCAGTTGCCAGAGTGGATAAACCTGCCTCCTTGTCCACATCTATTCCTGCCATAGTATACCACGCTAAATGCTAAAAAAAAATTACATACAGGTAATAAAAATAGGTGATACACTGGTAACAATTAATACAATTAATAAAACAGTTTTATTAATTTTATTAATTGTTACCAGTGTATCACCTATATTTATTACCTGTATGTAAACATTTTTAGCATTTAGCGCGGTATACTTTTTATCATTTATTAATTGTTCACACCAATTTCACTCTGCAGCTGCTTTAATTATGTGGTAAAGCAATTTGTTTTCTTTATCCATAATAACACATACATGAGTTTTTTTCACTTACTTTCATCCTTTGGCACTTTGGTTCATTTTCATATTCCAGCCACAGCCCCAGCATCAGCCATGGAGGAGTCAGCTGAGTTATTTGACCACAGCGTCAGCTACCTCCTCCTTGATGATGCCCAGCCATTACTGGATTCAGATATTGGTTCTGAGGTTGAGTATGACAGGAACATGAGCCTAGGGAGAGGGAAGAACACTGGTAGACAAATTGGCATTCATGTTTCCCCAGCCGCAGTGTATTGCCAAGTTGTCTCCAGTGGTAATGAAGATGATGACGATTGAGGAGATGGAGGAGATGGAGGTGGAGATGATGATGAGGTCGCTGATGCGACTTGGGTGCTAGATAGAGCAGAGGAGAATGTGAGGCGGCACAACAGAACGAGTAGAGAGCAGCCACCCTAAGAAAGAGAAGAGAGCAGCCACCCTATTCCATCACATTCTGCAGCTGTTATCTCCCGGCCCACTCCCCAAAGCTCAGCTGTCTGGGCCTTTTTCAGCACATCTGCAGCTGTTGCTATCTGCAAAAAGTGTCTCAGGCACATCAAACATGGCAAAAACACCAGCCATTTGGGTACCACATGCTTAACAAGGCATTTGACGTCCAACCACTCAGCCCGTTGGCAGGAGCACCTAAGAGACACACAAAAGGGGCACAAATCTGTCCCTACTCCTCCTTACTCACTTTAGTATGCCCTTGCTCTACCGGGTCATTACCTCTCAACAATCTCCACTAACAGGGATGAAGGTATGGCACAGGGTGTCCCAGGTCCTAGCAGCACATCTATTCAGCAACACACCACCAGCTGTAGACTGTAGCCGGCAAATTTCTCGACCCCATCTGCTGCAGCAGAAAAAAAAATACAGTAAACAGTCCCTGCCACCCACAAGCCCAGCGTCTAAATGCAACTCCAACTTCTGCCTTTCAGCCTGGTGGATTCTGCCCCCTTCCATGAATTCGCACAATGTGCTCTTCCACAATGGCAGGTTCCCAGTTGCTACTAATTTTCACGTAAGGCTGTTCCATCTCTCTACCATCACGTGGAAGGGAATGTTCTGGCATCGTTGGGCAAGGCAGTCAGCCGTAAAAACCACCTTACTGCTGATATGTGGTCCAGAAAGCATGGGCAGGGATGATATATTTAGTTCACAGCACACTAGGTAACGCTGCTTGCAACTCGAAAGGATGCAGGACAGGGCTCGGTGCTGCAGCTTGTTGTGCCCCCACGTCTCCATACAGCTGGTGGTGATGATGCCAGACCTGTGAGCTCTACCTCCTCCTCCTCCTTTGCCACCTCCATGCCCTCCTCTGCAGAATTGTCCTATGAACATTAGGTACCCCGTAAACGTTGAAAGGGCTATTCCAGTCAGGCCCAAAGGGGTCATGCAGTGCTTTAGCTGGTGTGTTTGGGGGACAGGAACCATACCGGAGCAGAGATTCTTGCAGCTCTGCAGGGACAAGCCCAGAGGTGGTTCACACCATGCCAGCTGGAGCCAGGAATGGTGGTGTGAGATAATGGCTCAAACCTCCTGTGCGCCCTTAGACAGGGAAAGTTGACACATGTGCTATGCCTGGCACATGTCCTCAATTTGGTGGTGCAGCATTTCCTAAATACGTACTCATGGTTGCAAGATGTGCTAAAGCTGGCCAGAAGAGTCTGTAGCCATTTCAGGCAGTCATACACAGCCAGTGCTTAGATAAATGAAATTCAGTGGGAATTCCACCTGCCCATAAACTGCCTGATTTGTGACATGCCCACCAGGTGGAACTGGACTTTGGCAATGCTGCAGCGGCTATAAATGCAGCAGAGGGCCATTAACGAGTACCTGTGCGAGTACGGCACGACGACAGGCTCAGGCCGCCTCATCTTTTTTTCCCCACACCAATGGCTGATCATTAGGGATGCATGCACTGTATTGTCACCATTTGAGGAGGCCACAAGGATGGTGAGCTGTGACAGTGCATGCATCAGTGACACAATCCCTGTTGTGTTCCTGCTGGAGCATACTCTGCGTGGCATTATGGACAGGGTACTGGAGGCAGAGCAGCAGGAGGAAGAGGAGGACTTCCTTTGCTCTCAAGGCCCACTTTATCCAGACACCATCATTCCTATGTCACAGAACACACAGGAGTAAAGAGAAGAGGAGGATGAGGAGGATTCTGGCACTTTCATAGGCTTCGAAGAAGAGGAAGACATGCGTCAATCTGTAAGCGATGGCTTTCCAACCCCAGGACCCTTGGGAGTAGTAGGTGACTGGGAGGAGGAAGTTCCAGATGCTGTCATCCTGAGTGACCCCGAGGAGCTTCTCAAGCTTCAGCAAATTTGAGGCGCAAGGGCAACCTCAGGCTTCAAAGCCTGCGAAAGGACCCAACAATACATGGCATAAAGGAGAAGCGTGATTACTGGTTGGCAACCCTCCTTGACCACCGTTATAAGGGGAAAGTCTCAGAACTCATCCTTTCCCCAGGGAGAGTGCAGAAGATAAAATGTCTTGAGGACACATTAAAGAGGATTTTATTGAACGTTTTTCCTGACTGCAGTAGGTTACAGTGTCATGGAAAACCGTTCTGACTTGGTCTTAACTCCTTCTGGGTGTCATGGGGTGCATCAATTTAGAATAAATTATTTTACTTCCAAAGCTACTCTACATTTTCTGGCATGTTCTCCTTTACATACCTTTTCGTATATTTAAATCTATGGAGTCTATACATAATACTTTTGTATGGGGCTCCTACCGCCACAAGCTGTCATAGCGTGTTATGAAATGTCGCATTAACTTGGGCAGTACCGCCTTGCATTGATCTTATTCTCTATTATATATCTTCCCAACTCTTCCATTTTTTTTTAATTTTGACAAAGGAGATAGGGAAAGATTTATTGTCTTGGTGTGTTCCATTATTCCATACTCAGGGATTCACCCTTTTTTTAGACCCTTATCCGAGCTCGCAGCCCGGCCGGCCAGGAAAGGGGGTGGGGACGAGCGAGCGCCCCCCCCTCCTGAGCCGTACCAGGCCGCGTGCCCTCAACATGGGGGGTGCCCTGGGGAAAGGGGGCCCTGCGGCCCCCCCACCCCAAAGCACCTTGTCCCCATGTTGATGAGGACAAGGGCCTCTTCCCGACAACCCTGGCCATTGGCTGTCGGGGTCTGCGGGCGGGGGGCTTATCGGAATCTGGGAGCCTCCTTTAATAAGGGGGCCCCCAGATACCGGCCCCCCACCCTATGTGAATGAGTATGGGGTACGATGTACCCCTACCCATTCAGCTAAGGTGTAAAAGTGTAAATAAAAAAAACACACAATTTTTTTAAATATTTTATTGCACAGCTCCGGGGGTCTTCTTCCATCTTGGGGGGTCTTCTCGCCGGACTCCTCCGCTATCTTCTGCTCTTTTACCTAGCTCTTTCACGAGCGGAGGAGCCTGGCTTTCTTCTTCATCGCCTCTGTCGTCGTCTGGGAGTCTCGTTCCGCCTTCGGGGGTCTTCGGGGGTCTCTTCTGTTCTTGCCGCTGTCGCCGTCGCCTTCTGCGTCGTCTTCTTCTTCTTCCGATGTTGACTCGTCGCTCTCTCTGGCCGGAATGGCAGAGACACGCAGTGTTGTGACTTATCTAGGGACAAGGGGCGGGGCCACAGGCTCATGTCACATGGTGACCCTGCCCCCATATGATGTCAGTCGCAACATCCTCCGGGACTGTGACATCATATGGGGGCGGGTTTACCATGTGACATGAGCCTGTGGCCCCGCCCCTTGTCCCTATATAAGTCACAACACCCACTCGGATAAGGGTTGAGGGCACGCGGCCTGGTACGGCTCAGGAGGGGGGGGGGGCGCATGCTCGGATAAGGGTCTGAGATGGATTTGGGGGGGACCCCCATGCCGTTTTTTTGGCATAAGGATTCCCCTTTAAATCCATGCCAGGTGACGGGGCTAGCGCGACGGCATGCCTTTGCTAGCCCCGTCTACCTGGAGTCACGTTCTAAATGAACGGACTTTCCTCCGTGTGCGAGGCAAGTCCGTTCATTTCAAAAGTCCCGCGGACTAGCACACAGATTGCGGGATTGTCCGCCGGACTGCCGAGTCCAGCTGACGATTTTAAGTCTGAACTTAAAACTTAGTTTGCCGGACTTTTGGGAGGACAATCCCGTGGTAAAGTCCACTCGTGTGTACGCGGCCTTAAGCCCCATACACACGGTAGGATTTTCGCATGGATTCTGTCCGATCGGACAATGTTGTTGAAAAATCCGACCTTGTGAATGCACCATCGGACAGTGTACGTCGGATTGTCCGACGGACAAAGTCCTATCTCCTGCTGGATAGATTTTTTGACAACACGGTATGATCACACCAAATCCGATCATGTGTAGCGTTGTCCGACGGACAAAGTGCTACGCATGCTCAGATCACATTACAAGACCAAAGCTATTGGCTACTAGCCTCTACGTAGTCCCGTCGTAGGCAACAAACGTCACCACGTTCAGAATGATCGGATTTTCCGACAACTTTGTCTGACCGTGTGTACGCAAAACCAACATCGGACAAAGTACGACGGACATGATCCGACGGACCTGGTCCTCGGATAATCCGAGCGTGTGTATGGGGCTTTAGACGTATTCCTGGGTCCAGACTCCAAGAAACTGACGTCCACATTCTATAGCTGTCTTCTATTATAAAATAGCATATAATGTCAAATCTAGATGGGAGGAGGATGTTGGGGAACTGGAGGATGATGATTGGGATGAGATTTGGAAATCGTGTAAATTTGTTTCTCCAAAACTCTCTGATAGACTCACTCAACTGTATGTATTCAACAAATAGAGTGAAAGCCGAAAATACCCGCCCTTATGGCTCACCCCTCCGCGCTATATTGATATGTATCTCTTAAATATGGATAAAATAAATAAATATATAAATATATAGATGTCAACTTATAAATATATAAATATACAAATAAATTAAAATAAATGTAGTCCACCACTTCTGGTGATAGCAGCTGCTTAAAATTGTGAAAACATGTAAATACGGCAATATTATAAAAGCAGTCCTTTGAGCACAGTCTCTATATTATTGCAGCAGCGCTTTTGTCCTTATTGTCACCCAGGACCAATTGGTAAAAAAAACAAAAACAATCGGTTGAATCAATATGATCTGATAAAAGACATCCCCACGCAGTGGTCCCTTATATGAAATAGTGACAGCTTCCACCGTATATTTCCAACAGATCTTTCACCACGTGCAGAATAAACTCCCCTATGGGGATGCACTCACCAGACCAACGATCAATAAAAGCCTTTGAAATAAGATCACTATGCATCGGCGTTCCTCCGGAGGAAGTCCGATTACGACGAAACATCAGGGCAGTGATCTACAGACCGGAAGTGACGTGTGTGCGCCTCAGCGTGCGCTCCAGGGGACAAACAGGATATCGCAGTGCTGTTCTATACAGCCAGAGACACATCAGTTCCGGAGGAGACCGCACAACATCAGGCACAGTGGCATACACATTTAAATGCTTAAAGTTAATTGATTTATGGTACGCAGATTGTACTAGGGGGGGAAGGTTTTTACTTTAATAAAGGCTATTTTTGAAACAGTATTACACTATTGCAACCCCTTTGTTTTTATGAGGAAAATTGGTGTATGATCCGGCTATTTTGACTGTAAAGGAGATCGAGTGTGGAGGAACGCCGATGCATAGTGATCTTATTTCAAAGGCTTTTTATTGATCGTTGGTCTGGTAAGTGCATCCCCATAGGGGAGTTTATTCTGCACGTGGTGAAAGATCTGTCACTATTTCTGTCACTAGCTGTCACTATTTCATATAAGGGACCACTGCGTGGGGACGTCTTTTATCAGATCATATTGATTCAACCGATTGTTTTTGGTTTTTTTACCAATTGGTCCTGGGTGACAATAAGGACAAAAGCGCTGCTGCAATAATATAGAGACTGTGCTCAAAGGACTGCTTTTATAATATTGCCATATTTACAACTGTATGTATTGCATAGATACTATTTGACCCTGATTCATCTATCCAGGCACCGACCACACCACAGCTAAGCTTGCCCTAGATGCGTTGAGAGTAACACAAATTTTTTTCATTTGTTAAGTGATCTCCCCGCTTACCCTCTGCCCTAAAGAATGTATATTGGGCCTCCTTCCCACCTCAAAAGAGTACAACAACTCTATGCTTTCCTCCAAGAAATGTTTTTTACATCCAGATTACTGTTCGCAAGGGTATGGCTGAGGGAGTCCCCATGACCTTTCAGAGCTGGGTTGCGGCTATTAACATGACCTATCCTTACAAAAAAAGTCTTATATGTCCACAGAGGGTGCCCCGCCAAATACCATAAAATTTGGGACAGATGGTTGGAGAATGCCTCTACATGCACCACTGATGAACCAGTTGTTTGATCTGTTCTTGGGCTATAAACACTATGAGCCATGTACAATGTGTTTTCCATCTTATTTTTATTAGGATTTGTAGACCAATGTGTGAGATGTCTGTTAACTGATTACTGTATAACTTTACATGATGAATGTAGGTATCACTTTACAATACTTTGTGTATTTGTCCAGTATGTATGTATGAACACATAATTGCACTTTTTTCTGTTTTGGTGCTGAACGCACCGTTATCTGCTCACCTTTTTTTTTCAATAAATAATTTGTTCTTTGATTAAAAAAAAGAAATCTGAATCCGGTGGCCCATTTATTCCTGTGTTTGGACGGGGCTTAGGCTGGCCCTCATATGCCTCTATCCTGTGTACAGGGCACCTATTGGCAGCTCACAGAACAGCCACAATTTACAGAGACAAGTAACCCACAAGAAATTACCTAGATTCCTGCACTGCAATGGCACTTCCACTCACCTGGAGTGCACTTAAAGGCAGTATCTGAGTGCAGTATATGTGAGGTCAACCTCCCTATTAGTTTGGAAGTTTGTCTGTGATTGACAATACACAAGGAAGCAGCAGGAGGAGGAAGAGAAACATGAGCAACATTCATGTACGTTTGAGTAAGAAACCCTTCAAGACAGACTACCAGAATGAGTTTACGCTGGTAAAATAGAGAGGCAGATCACTCATCTACTTTCACTGTTCATGAGAGATATGTTTTTCATAGGTGGGAGCATGTCTGGGCCCCTGAGAATTTTTTGTTTTCTGGAAAAAGAAGGTCTCCAATGCACCTCACTTTTAAAAAAAATAATATACAGTAATGTGCACATTGAAATGGTCAGGAGTATGTAGCATACAGTAAAGTGATTCATGCAGCAGTATATTACATACAGAGCACAGTGCAGAAGGCAGGATAAGGTATTGTACAGTACAGTCATTTTACATTCTGTCAATTGCAGTAATAAGGGGATGTGTAGCAAGCTCAGGAGAAAATGGCAGTCATTTTGACTGCATTGATCCTAGCTATGGCAGGTATGTTGTGGCGGCGCTTGCATAAGTAGACATGTACAATTCAATTTGGTCTGAATATTAATTTGAACACATTTTTGGTTATGCGGACATTCTCCAAATTAAATAGTAACAAGTTTCATTGAAATGTATCTAGTTTCGTTTTGTATGTTCGAGTTCTAATGAATTCCAAATTTTTGGAACGATTCGAATTTGGAACGGCCAAAAAATGATCGTCCGACTCTAATTCTGTGTGAAGAATAGCTGGTTGTTAAAGAGTGGGCCGTGAAGCCAGCTGCTGCGTCCTTAACAACCAATGACTCATCAGCTGTCAGTGGGCTTCCCCGCTGACAGATGAAATGTAAACCAAATGAAAAATGCAGAAAAACAGTGTGGGGTCTCCCCAAAATCCATACCAGTCCCTTATCTGAGCATGCAGCCCGGCAGGTCAGGAAAGGGGGGATTAGCAACCGCTTCCCCCCTCCTGAAGCATACCAGGCCACATGCCCTCAACATGCAGGTGCTTTGAGACAGGAGGGCTCTGCCCCTCTAAAGTTTCTTGTCCCTATGTTTATAGGGACAAGGGCCTCTTCTCCATAACCCTGGCCCAGTGGTTGTGGAAGTGTGGAGGGTGAATCATCAGAATCTGGAAGCCCCCTTTAATAAGGGAGCCCCCAGATCCCACCCTCCCTAATTTGAATGAGTAGGGATAGTACCCCTACTCATTCACTGAAAAAGTGTAATGCCGCGTACACACGTGCGGACTTTTGCCGGCGGACCTAGTCCAGCGGACAATCCCGCGGGACTTTCCAGCTAGGTCCGCTGGACTTTCCGAGCGTGTGGACTTGCCCACACACGCACGGACTTCTCCAGCGGATAATCCGCCGGCCAAAAGTCCGCGGGACTTTTGAAAATGAACGGACTTGCCCACACACGGAGCAGTCCGTTCATTTCAAACGTAACTTCAGGTTACGTAGCTAGCGTAGGCAGTAAATGCCGCCGCGCTAGCTCCGCAAGCTGGCATGGATTTAAAGGGAATCCCCACGCCGAAAAAACGGCGTGGGGGTTCCCCCCAAATCCAAGTCAGACCCTCATCCGAGCACGTAGCCTGGCAGGCCAGGAAAGGGGTGGGGACGAACGAGCGCCCCCCCCCTCCTGAGCCGTACCAGGCCGCGTGCCCTCAACATGGGGGGTGCCCTGGGGAAAGGGGGGCCGTGCGGCCCCCCCACCCCAAAGCACCTTGTCCCCATGTTGATGAGGACAAGGGCCTCTTCCCGACAACCCTGGCCATTGGTTGTCGGGGTCTGCGGGCGGGGGCTTATCGGAATCTGGGAGCCCCCTTTAATAAGGGGGCCCCCAGATACCGGCCCCCCACCCTATGTGAATGAGTATGGGGTACGATTTACCCCTACCCATTCACCTAAGGTGTAAAATGTAAAGTACAAAAACACACACACTTTTGAAAAAATATTTTTATTGCACTGCTCCGGGGGTCTTCTTCCGTCTTGGGGGTCTTCTCGCCGGACTCCTCCGCTCTCTTCTGCTCTTTTACCTAGCTCTTTCACGAGCGGGGGAGTCCGGCTACCTTCTTCGTCGTCGCCGCCGTCGTCTGGGGGTCTCGATCCGCCTTCGGGGGTCTTCCGGGGGTCTCTTCTGTTCTTGCGGCGGTCGTCGTCTTCCGCGCCGCCGGCGCCTTCTTCTTGTTCTTCTTCTTGTTCTTCTTCTTCCGATGTTGACCCGTCGCTGTCTCTGCCCGGAATGCCTGTGCCGCTCTGCGCTCGGACTTATATAGGGACATGGGGGACAGGGTCACATGCACATGTCACATGGTGACCCCGCCCCCTTGCGATGTCACAGTCCCGGAGGATGCTGGGACTGTGACAACACAAGGGGGCGGGGTCACCATGTGACATGTGCATGTGACCCTGTCCCCCATGTCCCTATATAAGTCCGAGCGCAGAGCGGCACAGGCATTCCGGGCAGAGACAGCGACGGGTCAACATCGGAAGAAGAAGAACAAGAAGAAGGACAAGAAGAAGAAGAAGGCGCCGGCGGCGCGGAAGACGACGACCGCCGCAAGAACAGAAGAGACCCCCGGAAGACCCCCGAAGGCGGATCGAGACCCCCAGACGACGGCGGCGACGACGAAGAAGGTAGCCGGACTCCCCCGCTCGTGAAAGAGCTAGGTAAAAGAGCAGAAGAGAGCGGAGGAGTCCGGCGAGAAGACCCCCAAGACGGAAGAAGACCCCCGGAGCAGTGCAATAAAATATTTTTTCAAAAGTGTGTGTGTTTTTTGTACTTTACATTTTACACCTTAGGTGAATGGGTAGGGGTACATCGTACCCCATACTCATTCACATAGGGTGGGGGGCCGGTATCTGGGGGCCCCCTTATTAAAGGGGGCTCCCAGATTCCGATAAGCCCCCGCCCGCAGACCCCGACAACCAATGGCCAGGGTTGTCGGGAAGAGGCCCTTGTCCTCATCAACATGGGGACAAGGTGCTTTGGGGTGGGGGGGCCGCACGGCCCCCCTTTCCCCAGGGCACCCCCCATGTTGAGGGCACGCGGCCTGGTACGGCTCAGGAGGGGGGGGCGCTCGTTCGTCCTCACCCCTTTCCTGGCCTGCCAGGCTGCGTGCTCGGATGAGGGTCTGACATGGATTTGGGGGGACCCCCACGCCGTTTTTTCGGCGTGGGGATTCCATTTAAATCCATGCCAGGTCACGGAGCTAGCGCGGCGGCAGTAACTGCCTACGCTAGCTACGTAACCTGAAGTCACGTGCTAAATGAACGGACTTGCCGATGAGCGGCAAGTCCGTTCATTTCAAAAGTCCCGCGGACTTGCCCACTAACGGCGGGATTGTCCGCTGGACTGCCAAGTCCAGCGGATAATTTTAAAACAAAACTTAAAACTTTGGTCCGCCGGACTTTGGCGCCAAAAAGTCCGCCGGCGCCCACACACGAGGGGATTATCCGCTGGACTTCAGTCCAGAGGATAATCCCGCGGGATTGTCCCTTCGTGTGTACGCGGCATAAGAAGTAAATAAAAACACAACAGTTTTTGACAAGTCCTTTATAAAAAACAAAACAAAATAAATGTGCCTGAAGTAGATCCAAAATCAATCCCAATGCCTGCCGCTGCCACCGACCCTCCAAAAAAATGACCCGACAAAGGCCCCCGCCATGTGACAGCTCTGCCATCTGCCAGTTCTTAAATAACTAAGGGATGGGTCCACCTGATGGTGTCATTGGGTGACCCCTGCCCCCTTGTGATGTCATCAACTGGGAAGCATGCTGGGGCAATTACATCACAAGGGGGCCGGGTCACCCAATGACATCATCAAGTGGCCCTGCCCCTTAGTTAATTAAGAACTGTCAGATGGCGGAGCTGTCACATGGCGGGAGCCTTTGTTGGATGCGGAGCTCTTTTTTTTGGGTCGCCGGTAGTGACAGGCATCGTAATTGACGTTGGATCTATTTTGGGTGGCTATTATTTCTTGTTTTTTAATATAGGACTTGTCAAAAACAGTTGTTGTGTTCTTATCTACTTTTTACACTTTTTTGGTGAATGAGTAGGAGTACTATGTACCCTATACTCATTCTCATGGGGGGCGTGATCTGGGGGCCCACTGGTTAAAGGTCACCCCCACACTCCCACAACCACCGGGCCAGGGTTGTGGGGAAGAGGCCCTTGTCCCCATCAACATGGGGACAAGGTGCTTGGGGGGACAGAGCCCCTTGCCCAAAATCATCCCCCTCATGTTGAGGGCGTTTGGTCTGGTCTAGTTCAGGAGGGGGGCACTCGCTTGCCCCCCTCTTTCCTGGCCTGCCAGGCTGCCTGCTCGAATAAGGGTCTGGTATGGATTTTGGGGGGACCCCAAACAGTTTTTTTACATTTTGGCATGGGGTTCCCCTTAAAATCCATACCAGACCCGAAGGGCCTGGTATGGATTGAGGGGGACCCCACGTTGTTTTTTTTTCTGCATTTTTCATTGCTGGCATTCTTTTGTGTACATTTCATCTGTCAGCGAGGAAGCCCTCTGACAGCTGATGAGTCATCGGTTGTTAAGAACACAGCGGCCAGCTTCCCAGGCCTGCTTCTTAACAACCAGCTATTCTTCACACAGAATTTGAATTGGTCGATCATTTTTTGACCGATCCAAATTTTAATTGTTTCAAAAATTTGGAATTCATTAGAAAATTAATAAACTAAACAAAACTAAATGAAACTAAATGAATTCTGAAACAAATCAACTTAACAAATTTAGTAACATAATGAATCTATCTAAAACAAAACAAATGTTTCCGTTCTGCACATGTCTATGCATGAGTATTGGTTGAGGTGGTATATTGCTAGTCAGGGATGACATTTGGGGCTTTTTGTGTGGATTTTAAACTGTAAATTGTTGGAGGTTTAATTTAACAATGTGAAAAATACTGCTTGTATTTGCAATGGGGGTGATTACTGTAAACCTGTGTGTCTGTGAGATGATGGCTGCGACACGGTATGTAAATAATATTTTGTTTGCATAGGGACTTCAGTGTAAGTGTGTGAGCAGAATGGGAGGAATTTATCAAAACTGGAGCAGACAGAATCTGGAGCAGCTGTGCATGCCAACCGATTTACTTTTAGAGTGTTCAGTTAAAGTGGAACTTTAGCCAGAAAATTAAGTCCACTAGATCACCTCAGGCTGGCCTCTTTTTGCAGGTATAACTATCTAAAACTTTAAAAATAGGTGCCTATACTGTTTAAAATCCAGTAATACACGGTCTCACCCTGCTCTGCACATGCTCAGTTGCTCTCTATTTTTAGGCATTTTTAGGCATTGCTAAACTTGTAAAAGTGGAATCAAACCCTCCTATCTTTTACTCAGCCAAGGAAGCTGCTTCTGTTTGAATTTCAAATGCCATGGTGCTGCACATGTGATCAGTAGGGATGAGCTGAACACCCCCCTGGTTCGGTTCGCACCAGAACTTGCGAACAGGCAAAAAATTTGTGTAAACACTGTTAAAGTCTATGGGACATGAACATGAAAAATCAAAATTGCTAATTTTAAAGACTTATGCAGGTTATTGTCATAAAAAGTAGGGACGCGGGTCCTTCCCCAGGGGACATGTATCAATGCAAAAAAAAGTTTTAAAAACTGCATTTTTTTCAGGAGCAGTGATTTTAATAATGCTTAAAGTGAAACAATAAAAATGAAATATTCCTTTAAATATCATGCCCGGGGGGTGTCCTTAGTATGCCTGTATAGTAGCACATCTTTCCCGTGTTTAGAACAGTACCACCGCAAAATTACATTTCACATATGCACAGTGTTCACCCGGCTGTGAAGCCACAAGCTGTCACAGCTGGGTGCCTACACTAGTGATGCCAGTGCTGGGAAGAGGCGGGGGAGAGAACCAAGGCTTTGGGTGGCCGCATTGCTGGACCGTGGGACAGGTGAGTGTGTGTTTATTAAAAGTCAGCAGCTACACTTTTTGTAGCTGCTGACTTTTAATAAACAGAAAAACGAGTGGCACTCCGCTTTAAGCTATGCCCGGTATTCATCATAACATAACCATGCCCACTATTTGTCTGTACACTTTATTATTTCAAAAAGATTTTTACCTGCTGCATATTTTCACTCTGAGCATTATAGTTTTATAGCATTAAAGCAGAACTAAAGGCAAAACTTTTTGGATAGGGTAAAGGAGGATTATAATACCTGTAAGGATTATTTTTTTCATCCGCATCCCATAAGAGAGATTTCTACTCACTTCCTGTCCCATTACCAAAACAGGAAGTGAGGAAAAATGTATTCAAAGTGAAAGAATCTCTGGTTGTCACCAGGTTCATCAGAACTAGTGTCCCCACTGGAATATTTCCCCACTGTGGACAATTCAAAACAGGGCAAACATAAAGGGTGAATCTCTCTAAAAAGGGCACAGACACTTTTTCCAAAACTGAAAAAGTTTTTGCCTTTAGTTATATTTTAAAACAATTAGCATGGTTCCAAGTAAAGATTTGTTCAGGAAGGATATGGCTTGTCTATTTTTTCAAACCTGTGAAACTATCTTATAACTTGAGAGAGCTGACCCCTCTCCTCCAAAAATATCTATGTCCCCGGTTGGAATGCAAGCCTTGCTCAGATATTCTTTTTGCAGATCCGAACCTTTTGTGTGAGTATTAGTGAAAACAAACGCTGCAGTTTTACTTGCTAGATATAGGACTTTAGGAATTCAAAGTGCCATGACAAAGAGACATCTTCACAGCTAATTGAACACAAGCACAAGAATCTTGAATCATTTCTCTAGTTCTTTATAGCCCAACTTGGCTGTGCCATCTGCCACCTCTTTCCTCACACTTTTAATAGTCTTGTAAAATGAAAACCCTTAGACTTTGTAGCAGCGGCAGAGACATTCTGTTACCTACATTGCTCTTAAGAGGCTACATGAAGGTTTATTACTTAAATCCCAAGCCAGCATGAAGAAATACATTATGGGCTAATGCAATCATTAACACAATCTAGACATTATAACTGAGCTCTTTCTCCACTCAAGACAAAAGGTTATCAATTTCTTACATTTGCAATGTAAAATGACAAAAAACAATTGAAAAGATATCTTTATTATACATATGTATTACATTCTAATATCAAAATATTGACGTGAAACTCTCTCTGAACTTTTTTTAAGTTTTAGAAGAATAGGGTAGAGTTTAAACATCTGTTATGTCTTTATTGTTAACATTTCTTATCTCTGTGACACCAAGGACATTGCTAAACTTCCTGTTTTCTGTTTCTAGAGTGTATTCCTCAGATAGTACTTTTAAGAATTTACTAGAATTTACCAGTTGGGAGTGACAACATTGTGTGCTTTTTACTGCCTTTTCCCAGGTATACTGTATGTAATGCCTGCACTCTAGAGATGGGAAATAGGAAGCCTAAGTCACAGAATTGTATTGTGTGTCATCTAGACTGTCAGGCTAAATTCACCAAACAGGGGCAGGGACAACATTAAAAAACTTACTGATCCTTAGCTGTTAAGTTTGAACAAGTTTGAATGAAGTTTCACTATGGCATTATGGGAATGAAGAAGACAGCTTAGGGAACACATAGCTTCAGAATTCAGAGGCTGTATTTACAGAATTCACCTGGTTTATGAGAACTTCAGGGATTCATATTTGTCCACTTTTCCTCAACTTTGCAATGAGAAACACCAAGCGCTAGCTTCAGGGAATAATATTACCTTGAAAAGTCTGCATTGGGCCATATTATGTAATATGCTTGATTATCAGGGTTCATAATGTTCTGACTTATAATATAGGTTCATCTGAAAAGGTGGAGTTGTATTTTTTTTTACAAAGTTTTATAATCACCATTTAAGACGAGATTAAACATTGCAATGTTTACATTGTGCTAGTCTGCATCTTCATAGTCTCAAACAAAGATTTCTGTATAGCACCATATATATGTAATCATTGGAGAAGCAGGTAGTCCTTGCATAAGTGATTACATGAGTGCAGTACTGCATAGAAATGATAGGTTATGGCTCCTGACACCGAAGGAATTAAATCAAACAAGTATGTAGAGCTTCCTCACCTTTCCTTGCAGATACAGAAACACAGAACAATGTTTTTACTGGCCTTGGCTCACTATCACTGCTTTCAAAGCACAGACAAACTGAAGGCAGATGGAAGAAAATAAAATATTTTTAAAGTTGCTTTTTATCTTAAGATATATTAAACCATCCAATGTTTTTTTCTTTTAGGTGTTTGAGGCAAAATGAAATCATGATCCTAGCTATCTTCATAAAAAAATAAAGACCTAAAAAGGCAAGGAGTAATTTTACATAACTATTTCAAGAAGATGTGAGAAGTCTAAAAATGAATGTGGGATCCATTAAAGTATTGCTAATATCACTAAAAAAGCTGACTCAGTATTACAGCATTGTGATATTTCTGGCTTGTTATATCTGTCAAAGATTCAGTTGGCGAGACATTCCCATGAGAACTCCCAATTCTAATGCTGTTGGCATTACATGGTGTTACACTTCTCCAAATACACCTTATGTATAATAGCAAAACATTTAAATTCACTCAAGGAGAGTAGCTCCTTTTTGTAGCACCATCAAGTCTTTTTGAGAGGAACCTGAGAAAAAAAATACTGTTGCGAATGCTTGCTATTAAAATTTCCGAGATTTATAATATTCTGTTAGATAATAATTGTTTTGGTAGAATGGACTTTTAACCCTATAACTGCTGGGGCCTACCTATCATTTTTAACTGTGATGGCCAGAACATTTTTCCTATTTATTTTTTACTTTTCACTTGCAGCTTTAAAAAGTTAGCAAAAGATACCTAAAAACCATATATGAACTGAAAACACAGAACCTCTCAATTTAAGAAATGGTTATACACAAATATTTATCAAACTATGTTTTCAATAAAAAATAAACTAAAGTAATTATTAGCACACACAAATGTTCAACTACATAACCCTTAAAGGGTCTGGTGTAGACTTGAGGGGGACCCTGTGCTACAAATTCTTTCTGGAGCTTGGTTACTTTACTGGGAGTGCACAGTGAGTACTGGTTTCATAGACCCATAAGTTCAACTTCCACGGCGTCGGTGTCTCTTCTTGGGCCGCTCCGCGTAATGGGAGGCAAGATCGGATGGAAGAAGAAGATGGAAGAAGATGCCGGAAGGCGAAGATGAAGAAACCGAAGGATGAAGAAAGGAAGAAGGAAGAAGACCAGAAGAAAGAAGATGAAAGAAGATTTTAATAAAGGAATTGTCAAAGACCGTCTCCTGTCATTATTACCATTTTTGTCACTTTTTTGGTGAAATGGTAGGGGTACTTTTGTACCCTTTTTACCATTTCACACAGGGGGGGCCGGGATCTGGGGGTCCCCTTGTTAAAGGGGGCTTCCAGATTCCGATAAGCCCCCTGCCCGCAGACCCCCACAACCAATGGCCAGGGTTGTGGGGAAGAGGCCCTTTTCCTCATCAACATGGGGATAAGGTGCTTTGAGGGGTCACAGACCCCCAAAGCACCCTCCCAATGTTGAGGGAATGTGGCCTGGTACAGTTCAGGAGGGAGGGGGGGCGCTCTCGTCCCCCCTCTTTTCCTGTGGCCTGCCAGGTTGCGTGCTCGGATAAGGGTCTGGTATGGATTTTGTCTGGTACCTTTTTTTTTTATCAATGACTTTTTTTTTTATCAATGACTTTCAATGAATGACTGTTCTCTGTGTTACGGGAGCCGGCAATTCATTAGCCGCGAGTGATTTTAAATAGCTTTTTTTCTGCAAAAATTACACTTTGTGCAGGGACAGTTCTAAGCACGGGAAACATGCGTCCCTTCACAAGCATACTATACACACCCCCCAGGTACGAAATTTAAAGGAATATTACACTTTTATTGTTTCACATTAAGCATTATTAAAATCACTGCTCCTGAAAAAACGGCCGTTTTTAGAAAAAAAAATTGCATTGATACATGTCCCCTGGGGCAGGACCCAGGTCCCTAAACACTTTTTATGACAATAACATGCATATTAGCCTTTAAAATCAGAACTTTTGATTTTGAACGTTCGCGTCCATTGTAATTAATAGGGTTCTAATGTTTGCACAAACTTTAGGTCCATTCGCAGGTTCTGGTGCGAACCGAACCCGGGGGTGTTTGACTCATCCCTACTGAGGGAGGTCAAAGAGCACGAATTGGATCACAGATCCCCAGAAATGAACTCCAAATATCCTGGGCTGCCTTGATCTCCCGGGCGTCTCTTGTCAATAACCTCTGTGTACCGGATGGTCTCTCAATCACGGTAAGTATCCCAAGTGTTCAAAAGATTGTGCACATCTTGCAAAAAAGATATGATACTCCAAATAGTGTGATATTGTCTCATCAAAAAGATCCATTGGAGTAAATGATACAATGCTGTTTGGGAGCTTCGATAGGTCTCCAATTAGCATAAAAACAAGTTTAAAACAAAAAGTTGTTAGCAAGAAAAAAGTCCTGTATACAGACGTTTAAAAAGCGATCGCTCAAGCTCAGAACGTATGGGCGTGACTATGTGTTTCACAATACACAGTATATATTTTGTGACAGTGCAAGGCCCTGCCACTGTAATAATGGTTATAGAAATGACACAGGGTTCACATGTATGCAGATTTCTGGACTCCGGAGTATCGATTGTGAATGGAGAAACCATTTTTTTACAACTTTCTCCACATTTTAGTATTCCCAAAGTGATCTCTGTAGCTTGGAGGTTTCAAAGTGCCTTGGGAGGGAAGATATCTCCCGATTTGGGCATAGCTCATGGCTCTGTTTTTTAGACAGGTTTGTGCCCCTGTTAGGAGACGCTCTATTCAAGGACAGCACTTCAGGTATATAAATATATATATATATAAATATATATATCTAGTGCTGTGTTATGTTGGGAGGTCCATCCTGGGTTTCAGATAGTCTAGGTATGCCACTTGTTGTTATAATCTGCCTGTAGGGCTAATGCTCTTTTTCTGCTGTTTTTCCTCCAGTAGTCTACACCTAATGCGCTTTTTTGTATACGTATTGCTTCTCTTACCTCCTCCTCCTAATAACACGTATCATCTGTAAAGCAAGGTTCTAGACACCTAATAGATAATAAAATATTGGTTTATAAATAGAGTATTAATTTTTCTTCACCAATAAATGTTATCGCTAGATGAAGTCATAACAAGGACAACTTTAACCAACAATTTTAGTAGTCTGATTCATTTAGTGTATTATACTTTAGCATTCTGTAAGGTCCTCCTCCACATGCTTTATAACTAATTAGTCAAAGCAAGTTATTGCATGCTGCATACTACAGTATACAAATGTAAAAATGTACTTTTACTCACAATAACGACACATATAAACAGGAAATTCCACCATGATATAAGTGGATATTGCATTTTGTGACACAGACCCTTTAATTAGCAGAGAAGCTTGCAAGTTTTGAGAAGGCACTAAAGTGCCTTTACAAACAGAATTACATTTTTTATTGTATCATCTGCTGCTTTAACAGCCCTGCACATTTCATCACAGCCTCACTGCTGCTGTTAGCATTTGGGTATAAAAAGTTATCCTGAGAAAAGGATACATTTTACTTTTAAAAAGAGCACCTGCAATAGCAATAAAAAATCTCAAAACCCTATGTTACCTACCAAACCGAATAACACATGAATTAATAAAAGAGACTTTAAAGTAAGGATGAGCCGAACACCCCCCCGGTTCGGTTCGCACCAGAACATACTGAACAGGCAAACAATTTAGAAGAACACACGAACACCGTTAAAGTCTATGGGACACAAACATGAAAAATCAAAAGTGCCCATTTTAGAGGCTTCTATGCCATAAAAAGTGGTTGGAGACCTGGGTCCTGCCCCAGGGGACATGTATAAATGCAATTTTTTTTTTTTAAACGGACGTTTTTTTCAGGAGCAGTGATTTTTTTAATGCTTAAAGTGAAACAATAAAAATGAAATATTCCTCTATCATGCCTGGGGGTGTCTATAGTATGCCTGTAAAGTGGCACAATTTTACCGTGTTTAGAACAGTACCACAGAAAATGACATTTCTAAAGGAAAAATTGAAATCTAAAACTGATTGCGGCTGTAATGAATTGTTGGGTCTCGGCAATATAGATAAAACTCTAAACTAAAAAAGAGCATGGGTTCCCAGTCCATTACCAGGCACTTTGGGTCTGGTATGAATATTAACGGGAACCCCGACCCAAAATTAAAAAAAAATATTGCGTGGGGGTACCCCTAAAATCCATACCAGGCCCTTCAGGTTTGATATGGAAATTAACCACATCCTACCCACTTTCAGTGGGAATATCTGAATGATAGCTGCAGCTACATTCAGATATCTTTGTTTTCAGACGGCGATTCTGTGCACCATAAGAATGATCATAGTGGCAGTTCTGCCACTTGATCATTCTTACAGGGGACGGAAGGGGACATCCCCCTCTCCCACCGCCATCCGGTGCTTCTCCAGGCTCTCCCGTGCCAATGGGGACCTGGAGAAAGAATCAGTCGGCGCCAGATGACGAGCATAGAGATGACCAGTGACCAGATGGTCACCGGTCATCTCTATGACCGTCGGAGGCATGGGCACGACGTTATGACGTCACGTCCGGGCCGTGGATGTAAACAAAGCCGCGATCGTGGCTGGTAAGCATGAGATTGTGGATTTTTTTTTTCCGATCTCATGCCTTCCAGCCTGGAGGAGAGATGTGGGGTCTTATTGACCCCGCATCTCTCCATAAAGAGGACCTGTCACAAATGATACCTATTACAAGGGATGTTTACATTCCTTGTAATAGCAATAAAAGTGATACAAAAAACAATTCTAGCACTAGACCTCCTCTGTAAACATGGAAACTGTAAAAAACTTTAAAGCGTCACCTATGGAGATTTTTAAGTACTGAAGTTTGGCGTCATTCCATGAGTGTGCGCAATTTTAAAGCATGACATGTTGGGTATCTATTTACTTGGCGTAACATCATCTTTCACATTATATAAAAAAATTGGGCTAACTTTATTGTTTTGTTATTTTTTAAATCATAAAACAGTTGTTTTCCAAAAAAAACATTCAAAAAATTGTTGCGCAAATACCGTGCAAGATAAAAAGTTGCAATGACCGCCATTTTATTCCTAAGGGTGTTTGCTAAAAAAATATATATAATGTTTGGGGGTTATGAGTAAGTTTCTTGCAAAATAATTATGATTTTTACATGTAGGAGAGGAGTGCCAGAATAGGCCCAGTATGGAAGTGGTTAAGGGGAACCCTGCGCAAAATTAAAAAAAAAAATGATGACACAGGGATTGCAGGTGGACATGTGAGGAAGCTGTGAGGAAGCTTCTTTGCGGAACCAGGAAACACGTGAATTACCTGCCGAGCTGTACAGTGTGGAAGATGTGTATAATAATTACTATCCTTCATCAACCGGTATTGACCTTTTTAATGACTATTAATACAAACCATTTTCAAGTATCATTCCGCTTGTGAGTCAGGGAAAGTGCTGCAGAATTTCCTCTTACTGTGGGATGAAAATGAAATTACCTTTTTTTCTTCCAAATAGAAAACAACCAGTGTTTGAGACATTAGAATGTTCTTTCTTTTTGTCTGACTGAAGTACCTCTTACATGTCAGATAAATCAAAACAGCAACATGTACTTGATTTAAAAGTACCTTGCTTTCAGGGTAGCCAACATTTAGCCTGTTTGAAATATGAATATATATGCTGTATCTGTGCCATTAAATGAATTAGCATTCTAATTTTGTGTTTCCAACATTATTTTAAAATGCAAATAACGAATGATTGAGTTACAGTTAATTTCCTTAAAACACAATTTTGAAGATTTTAATTGTATTCCCTTTTATTTTCTGACATCTTCATCACATTTGTTTGTATCCCTGCACAACCATTCTTAAGAAATAAACAACAGATAAAAAAATACCTACTAAGTTTAAGTTGTGCAAAATCAACAGTAACTTGTTAATACCCAGTTAGAAGACTTACCTTTAGCACATCTTCATCAGATGATCTGCATTCTACCACATCAGAAATATCGGTCACTGAGCTTTTGCTGTCTACACTGACAGTCTTAACAGGGACTGCTACTGTTTTCCCAGTAAGGATGGCAGTGTTCAGAATCTCTGATTCCTACAATGCAACATAAATAAATACTTATTAATTTCATGTCAAATAAAAAAAAAAACTCTTTACTATAACAAAATACATATACTGTATACTTATAGTCAAGAACAGAACTTTTTTTTTTTTTTAAAGAGTATTGTATATACAATATGAGCATCACAACCACACACACATTAAAAATGTCAAAAACAAATTCAAACAATAAGTTTCAAGGGTGAAAACAGCACACTAGAGGTGAGACCCAGACTTTACCTAAAAAGCTGAAAGGGTTTGTTACCCATAAAAAAAAAATGGATCCTGCTCCTTTAAAGCATGAATAACAGCACAGTGCTTGTGCTGTGTAATTTGCCCCCCTGTAACACCTGAGATACCTAGCTGATCCTGCCTGGTTCTGCCCTCCCCTCTGTAAACTGACCACGGTTTATCATGTCTGCCGAGCCCTCAGACCGTGGCTCCGTCATCCGCAGCCCTGCTCTCTGCCTCCTCTGTCCTCCTCCCCTCCCTGCCTGTCAGCTCTTACCAATCCCACTCACTCCCCTCCTGTTGCTGAAATACTTTTATAAAGTGCACACAATCCCCTCTGTTATAAAGCCTCCTATGCTGCAGTGTATGTTTCTTTGTAAAAAAGATGCCTATTTCTACCTGAATTCAAAGCGCTGATCGGTGGTCACATGACTCCTCGAGGACGCGAGTAGGCGCCGAGGACGCCCTGGTGATCTTTTAACCCATTGCTAACCTATTTTGTTTTTAATGTACGAGTCTTATATAACTATTGAATAAATTGATATACCTTATAAACGTACTACACTAGTGGAGGCCCCCTTCTTTTCTCTTTTTCCCCATTCTGACACGCTGCTGGGAGATACTTAGCATTCTAGGTCCGAATAACTGAGGGATTTAAAGGAGAAGGACCAGGCTGGACCCTGCAGCAGGACACCCTGACTACCTTACTTAGGGGCTAATTTGGATACCCCAGAAAGGCTCATTTGATCTTCTTTGAGGTGAGAGTTCTGGAAGACCAGAAAAGGATTACCCCATTAAAACAGATGAATAGCAGCATGAATACAGCAGCAATATAGAGAAACCAGTACCTTTACATAGAAATACCTGCGGAAATAGATTTTTCTCTACAAAGAACCACTTGTTCCCTTTTCCTCTATACCTAATAGATTGGTGAACTATATATATATACTAACAGGATGTTCTGTCTGTGTACTTGGCTTCATTTTTTCCATTGATCTGGACACTGCTATATTTATTTTCGGACATTTTTTATTCATACGCCTCTTATTCATCTATTTGTTTTTATTACATTTGATCTATTATCGCAGGATTTATTTGTGCATTGCAGGCCTTATTTGAGTTTTCTATCACAGTATTTTACTATATTTATTTATTGATTTCTATCACAGGATATTTTGGCATCACATGATCTATTGTCACTATTCATCTTTATCGTTATTATTATTGTCACTATTGACTTTTATCGTTATTATTATTCTACATTTTATCACAGGATCCTACATTAATTATTATTATTCGTTAATGTTAATGTTTTACACAGGATTTATTTCTTTATTGCACTTTTTAACATTCTGTTACACTGCAATTTTAGCAACTTATTTTTATGTTATTTATGCACTACCTCTTTTATCTGATTTGAGATACAGCGTTATCCAATCACATCTATGAATTGATCAGTAATTTATCTACTCACTATTTAATTATTTATTTAAACCCTCTCTGCATAATTTGCACTCCTTGACTATCTTTTCTGGTCCTGCACCTCTTCCTATATCCTGGACTAGCGCCCCCTGAGGGACCTAGTCATTATTACAGTCTCTACAATTCTATTTGTATTCTAGTTTGCGCAAAGTATCTTTACCTATCTAACCATTTTACATTGGTGGTTGATATAATGACCCTCGAATATGGTTGTCCGTGTAGTGGCCTTACATTGGTGGCCAGTGCAGTGCCCACTTACATTGGTGATCAGCAGAGAATAGCTGATCAGTGGTGAACTGCCCCTTACAGTGGTGATCAGTGGAGAAGTACTCCTTACATACTCCTTAACCTTGATGGTCAATAAGATCTCAGCTAAATAGATCATTGGTGTCAGTATTTAAGAGAGGAGAGGCTCTGCTGCTCCTGTGCTACCACGTCTAGCTCTGCCAAGTGACGATGGCACTGCAACTATGCAGATATTGCCTGTCAGGAGATAAATTCACCATGGACTGCCTGCACACCAGCTACATTGTTATTTTATACAGACAATGTGCCGCTTTATTGCCTGCCCCTGGAACAAAGTCCTTGGTACATTACTGATTTTAACACACGTATACTACATACAGCAAGTGCTTTATTTAAAGATGTATAATATCATAGCTACAGTATGCCCGCATTATTTAATATTATATATGCAAATTAAGTACTGTAAAGAAAATGTTGGTATTATTTATGTACATTGCAAGAGGCAAAATGGCTTTAACTTTAATTCCAGGCAGACATGAGAAACTCATATTATGTACCCATGGCTTCAGACTCCCTACATGCCACACCCGCCGACGAGGAGACCTTTGGCTCGGTGGTTGTCACAAAAATGATGGGTATGGAGGTGAGGCAACGCAACATGTGTGAGGGGGCTCATCCTCCATGTCCTAAATAAGGGTAGGGCTGGGGAGATGACCCCACTCACACATGTTTGCCATAGCTACCATGCTCCACCTCCTCCTCCTCCTCCTCCTCCTTCTGCCACCCCACCAGCACGACAGCCCCAGCGTGCAAGGAAGCGTGGAAGGAAGACCTGAGAGTGACGACCTGGAATCAGTCTGGTCTGAGAGAAGATGGAGCCTCTTGTAGTACCAGAGCCTGGGGACCTAGATGGCATCTGCTGCAGTTCCGGATACTTTGGACTTCACGACCAGATTGCACTCCCCTTAATATACGTACTCCTCAGGCCCCCAATTTTCTACGCTTGAACAATGATGGTTGCCGTGGGGGGCCAAGACTTTGCAAATTCCCCAAGTTTCACCATGGCTGCGTTCCTCTTTGGTTTGTTGGTGTGACCTAAATAAAGGTTTTTTTGATTTGAAATAATCATTGACTATTGTGTTTTACTTTGCTACAATGACAGTTTTTCTTTGAGTAAGCAGGTACATTTCACTAATCCTAAAGTAGAATTAACAAGGGGCACCAACAACAAACAAACTCCTAGTAAATGTAAGCAAGAAATACAAATGTAAATAATGTGTTTTTGGTAATTTGAGACACACAACCCCCCTCCAAAAAAAAAAAAAAAAAAAAACATTCAAATATGTATTCCCCCCCAAAAAAAAAAAAGACAAATCATGGTAAAAAAATAACAAAGATTCTTTTCCGTTCAGAGTAAAAATAAACATGTAGTGTATAAATGCTGCAAAGTAATAAAGAAGTAAGTTTGTGAGAAGTGCGGGTGAATAGGAGCAGCTACAAGATGTCATTCTTGTTGCATTGTAAAGAAAAAGAGAATGCGCTGCATTAAAGACATTTTAACATTGCAGCGTGACGAATGTGCTGTGTCGATTAGGAAAGGTAGTTTTACCTGACCGAGCGCTTCCGTCACAGAATTTCTTCTGAGCATGCGTAGCACTTTGTCCGTCGGACAAGCGTACACACGCTCGGATTTGGTGTGATCGGACCGGGTTGACGGCAAATCTTTCCAGCAGGAGATAAGACTTTGTCCGACGGACAAACCGACGAACACTGTCCGATGGTGCATACACACGGTCTGATTTTTCAACAACCTTGTCCGATCGGACCAAATTGATGAAAAAGTCCGACCGTGTGTATGGGGCTTTAGTCTTGTCAACTACATGACGTTTTTTTATTTGATATTTCATCAGTTATGGTAAATGTACACTGAATTTATTACTGTTTGTATGATTGAAAGAATGCATGCTAGGTTTTAGGACTCTCCACAGTATTAACCTTTTCAGAATCATTATATCTGGGAATGTTTATGCTTTGGGACCAGTATCTAAGCATCAACAAGTTTTTGAGGATGTAAATAAGGAAAAATATTAGACTATAGCTGTTATAAATAAAAGAGTGATTATTCTATGTAGGTAACATAAAACCTTTTAAAGTTATACATGCTACTTTAAAGTAAACTAGCATACATTATTGGGATGTGTAAGCCTTATTACTAATATACTGTACTCATTACTTAATATATTATATTGAGTGAGCAAATATTTTTATTTAAACAAGCCTCATTTATTTTTCCAACCAAAGTTCATCTAATATACAGTATGCTGTCCCCACGCACCCATCCTATTATTTTTTTATTGTCTTATACAATTTGAAAAAAAATGCAGGACAGTTTTACTGGTTAATATGGAAAACAGCTTACCTCTTTTTTTTTAATACTTTAATGTGGCATGCCTAAGGCAAGACTGAGAAAATCTCCTTTATTAAAGCTGATTTATGAAAACTGAAAAAATTCAAATACACACAAAATCCAAGCCATTGCTGATAGCAGCCAATCAGGTTGTATCGCAAATTTTTTAGAAAACAAAGAAGAACATCTAATAGATTGCTATTAATAATTAAATTTTTTGCTCCATTTTTTTTATTTACACAAAATGAAAAAGCCCAGCGTATGTTGATTCAGGGTTTTATTAGCCATTTTGTGGTCTGAAAGGATTTATAATAAAAACAAATAGGGTTATATTTAACCTTGAGGCTTGTGCAATAATATCACGTACACTTCTGAGCCAACCATATTATTTTTAGCATTTTCAACAGGGTGTACCCTAATATATATATATATATATATATATATATATATATATGAAGCCACATATACAAAATTATTAGTTTGCCTGCTTTAAAATGCTAGGCAGTGTATTACTTTGTTGAAGCAAAATTGACTTCAGGACGTAAGCAAGTCAAGGGCAGAGATCATTGATTTAAACCCTGGATGCCTTCATTAAACAACATCTATTCTTTTCAAACAAATAAAACCTTTTGAGGATATCAGACACATTTGATTTTTGGAGAGAATATACTTTAGGTAGAATTGTTTATGTTGATTTAGGCCCATGAGTAAGATTGGAGGGCTACACATTTATATATAAAGAACTGAAAAATCAGCTGATGCTCCTCTCTGAATAACAGGGAGTCTCTTGAGTTCCGAGAACAACAGAGATAGTAGCTTTTTATAGTAGTTTAATTAAAGCTCAATTGCAAGACTCTTGGTATGTGGCTGTGTGAAAAAAAAAATCAATCATAATTTGCTGGCATATTTAAAAAAGTAATTTGACATCCACAAAATATTCATTGCAGGATAATCAATCACTGTGTTTTAAAACATGTGCACCAAGAAGATTCACTGGCAATGAATGTTAAAAGTCGTTGTAAAGGTACGTTTTTTTAAAATTAAAATAATAAACACATGATACTTACCTGCTCTGTGCAATGATAATGCGCAGAGCAGCTCAGAACTTCCTCTTCTGGGGTCCCCCATCAGAGCTGTTGTTCCTGCTCTTCTATGTGTTATTCCATAGCAAGCTGCTTGCTTTGGAAGCATTCATGTGGCTTGTTTCCAAGGCCAACTGTGTGCATCAATAGAAAGAATAGAAAATAGTGTGCGTCAATAGAAAGAATAGAAATATTGAAAGAGAGGGTAAGAGCAGCGCTGTTGCTCCCAGGCATAGTGCTGGATTGAAATAGGACCTAGGTAAGTATTTAAGGGGGCTGATCATGAAAACATTTTTTTTTTTTAACCTTTATGCAGCAAAGGTAAAAAAAAACGAATTCCTGTAGAACCCCTTTAATGCATGTCATGTTCACCTTTTCATAAATATACAGTACTTGTTATGATAGGGTACACATAGTATATGTCGGAAAGAGAAGGAAAGGAAGGATTTTGTAAATCATTGGGGCCATGTATTTTGACATATCCTGTTGCTTCCAATGTAGTTAAAAGTGTTTGCAATAATCATAAATGGATTCCAATGTTTACGTCGGGGTCTTAGTCTGATGTCAATGTAAAATAGCATATCTCCTAGAAAGTGGGAATATTTGGCTAATAAATCAAATCAGATTAAAATGACATATGGTGAGTCATTCTTTAATACAAAATATTCATAGAAATATACCCTGGGATTTTACAGCATTGGAAATTGAAAATAAAACTGATGTTCATTTACATATTTTTATTACATCTACATAAAGTTACAAAGGCACCATCAAGTTAGTTTGTGCTCAATTCCACGGGCGCCTTCCCAAAAAAGATTACGTTTTGTGATTTAATCTATATTGTGATTTGATTTTGCATTAATGTGTCAGGTTTTGGTCCCAAGAGGATAGAAAAGACTGAAAGTTGAAAAAAGAGATATAATGAATGTTCCCTCCCACTAATGTTCAATGTTTTAATATTTAAAAAAATTGCTGATGCAGGTCAATGTCTGCATATCATCTTGTTCTACTAAATCCAGCACAAAATTAATTACATGAAAAGCAAACTGTGGCTTCGAAATATGGTAATGCTTCTATAATATTATTGATTATCCATGTGTTAGGATTGATTCTGCTTGAGTCAGGACCACATCTCTACAAAGAAAGTTGGGAGAAAACAGATTGAATGTATTAATCTGACATAAAAAATAAAAATAAAAAATACCAGTAGTGAAAGCACATTCCACTGTTTTAATGTACTATAATAAAATTTGACTTTATTATTGTCCTGGAGAATTCCAAGTGCTTCTTGGTGGTTCCGACTATGCTCTGCACTGGATGACTCTTTAGTGATGTTTACTCTAAAAGTGGAAATGTGGAGTTTGTTTGGGAATAGACCTGTCTTTTTAAACTTTTCTATCCAGAATGCAAATTTGTAGCATGGATGTGGACATGTAAGTACACATTCTTAACAAGCAGTGAATGAGCCTAAAAACAAACACTTAATGACCTCTCTAACTGGAGACACTGTACAGATGATTGTCAGGTTGGTCAAGTTGTTCTCTCAGCAGCTCAGCTCATTCTGCTCCCATCTCCTATTAGTGATCTAGCAGCCTTCCAGGCTCTAATCTCTGATCTAATTCCAGGACAGGTGCTCTGTGATGGAGACCAGAGGTAGTTGCACTGCTGAGAGAACAAGTGAATGCTTCTGTTGTGAAATTTGAGCATGGATTGCTGCACTGAGCCCACAGAGCATCTTTTAAGTATTTGTAAATACTTAAATGTCCATATCCTTGCCACAGGTTCACTCAAATTAGAAATACAGCATAGGACTGACCATTCAGTGCCCACAGTGGTTAGTAATTATCTTATTTTTGACATTGTATTTACTAATAGTAATAGTAGTAGCAAATAGTATTTTGCCAATTGTTGTATCAGAGTATGTGAGAAATTTGATACTTGATGCCTTTCCTGGTTAACGTGGTTACACATTGGTGAATGTCATCTATATAAGGATGACAATTTGTTCTTTTATGTGAAAAAAAAAATTAACACCCCATCAAAAACATAGAAGAATATTCGAAAAAAAAAAAGATACCAAATATTGAAAAAAAAAATCTCCACTGTTATACATGATTCTAACATATCATTTCACACTATTTAAAAAACTGGGCCCTTGACACTTCCTAACCAAGTATATGTAAGTAAACGTTTTTCAAATTTGTAATAACAAAGATCAAGAAGCCTAGTACAGTTAGTACAGCGATCTCCCCTGCTGTTCTATTGTGTTTTGACGGGGGACAGCCCCCCTGCCAGAACACTCCGGTCAGTGCTCTCAGTCATTGGCTGAGAGCGCTGATCGGGAGGCGGTCAGCAGACCTTTTTGGTCATGGCACGTGGATGGCCCTGAACGGCTGGCCTCTGTCGGACCTGCTGCAGCACCCACGGCCAAACGTCAGCTGGTTTCTATTGAAAAAGCCGATGCCGTCCGAAATTCGGCCCGTGTGTACAGGGCTTAAATGTAATATGTTTATTGTACAGCTGCCAAACTTTCTTTAAAGGGGTTGTAAAGGCAGAAGGTTTTTTTTTTTATCTTAATGCATTCTATGCCTAAACCTTCTGTGTATAGCAGCCCCATAGAATGCATGAAGGTAAAAAGCCTTCAGCCTTTAGAACAACTTTAAAGTGTTTGCAAGGGCATTCTCTACATTAAGATAAATAACTTTCAAGGACAGCTCCCCCCCTGCATTGCTCTCTCTCTCATCACTGGATAGGGAGGCAGCAGTAGAAGCCATTGCCTCCTGCTGTTGTCAATCAAATTCCGTGAGGAGATAGCAGGGCTGAACCGCACTGTGTGTGTGCGTGTCAAGAGCCTGCATGTGTGCCATCATAGCAAGCACATGGAGAAAAGGAGGACCCCAGAAGAGGCCATGCAAAACAATTACACATAGCAGGTAGGTATAACATGTTTGTTATTAAAAAAAAAACAAAAGACATTTTGAACTTTACAATCACTTTAATGGCTTAAAAGTATACCCAAATAAACATGTGGTTTTATCCACTCTTGTTTGTTGGCAAAATGTAATGTGGCCAGTGGTTGAGGTTGTGAATTAATGGCCTTGCCTTTGAAAACCTGCTTTATTAATAGACCTTAGAGACACAAGTCATAAACCCCAGTTTTTGGCAGAGACTGGGTCTGTTCCATTTATCTTATTGGTGGTGTCAAAGAAGTGGTAAGTAATAAAAACACCTTGCCTGCCAGTAAACCTCTCAGGTTTACTACTTATTGATTTAAAATATAATCCATGTTTTAAGAATACTTGGAAGAAATGTTAGTATTTGTCAATCAATGCTTGCTTCCAGTTGTAAAAGCTTTTAGATGGATAATATAAAAAGATGCAAAAGCATCAGTTCTCAATGCAGAAAAGTCCAAGTGTTTTTTTTTCTGAAATTACTCTGGGGTTATATTATGTGGCCAGTTTAGTTGGCAACAGTGCTTAGCAACTTTTTGCTACCTAAATATTATTAAAAGCTTCTAATGGCCATAGTATCTGGATTTACAATTTCATATACTTCATATTAAATGTTCCTAGAAACAGATATTTTTCCAACCCTGCAATAGGGTAATTTGAGTTTGTATTTAAATAAATTCTTGATTTCAAATGCTACTGTGATCTTCTGCTTGATTTGAAAAAACAGTGCGTTCAATTCACAAAACTGTATTTTCTCCTTTAAGATCAGAGGTAAAATAGCTCACAGCAGTTTATAAAAAACAACAAATCAAAACATAACAGTGACAATGAAATGATGAATCAGTCCATAAAATGGCCTTTGGTTTAAATTTGCTTGCATGCACTTGATCTTTCATCAATAAAAAACATGTATTTGCATATCTAAATGTGTATTTCCTTAATTAGTGTTCACCACTATGTGCTCCAATCATCTGCATGTGTTGGTGATATCCCATCACCAGATGTGCCCTCACCTTGGGTATAAGACCAGCCAATGTGCTTTTGTCCCTCCCTGGGGATCTAGTATGCAGTTTCACTTTGATGGCAGCCTTGGAGTTAAATTCCTCCTTTCCTCATGCTTATCTCCATTCACCCAAATCATAAAAAGAGAAAGCTGGACATACCGCTTATACTTTTAAAACAACCAGTTTTATCAAATGCTAAGGTATAGAATCACTCACATATTACTGGTGCTGTGAGTGCACCAAACTGTAAAAAGTATACAATCCTCACAATATAGGTAAGTAACAATCAGAAAGTGTGTTACTGCAATGCTCTCTTGGTGCGCGCCTCAGCATGTTGTCAGACTGGCACCCGACGTCACTCTGGTACACTTTTTGAGAGTGTGTATAGGTGTGAATTATCTGTCTTAACCAACCCCACCCCAACATCTGGATCCTGCGTTCCACCTCAGCTCCTAGCACAATCAATCAGTCCACCACACAAATCACGAAGTCATCCTCCCTCCAGTCAAATAACAATAAAGCAAAAACCCACATCTCAACTCCCACAATAACAACAAACGACCCGACGCACAACAAAAATCAGCATCTCCTTCATCTCCCCAATCAACCCAATCTCATCACAAAAGCGCCAAATCACCACACGCCCCTATCAGATCCACCGCCCACACACAACGGAATCACCAACATTCAACATCGGATACAGCGAACGCCATACGACTTCCACAACTAACAACAATCCCTCACTACAAAGCCCGAACCCACTACTCGCAAGCCACATCTCCCCCCCACACCAATACCGCCCTCAACATACCACTACGACAAATCCATACAAACTCAGCCAATCTATAAAACCAGCACTCAACACAGCACACCACCCCCTCGCAATCCACCCTAAATCACATCTCCTACAAATCTAATAAGTACATTGATGCTTGATTGTTGACACAGAAAAACAAAACCAAAAATATTCAGAAAAACGCATTTCAAAAAAAGTTATTAATCTATAAGTACATTGATGCTTGATTGTTGACACAGAAAAACAACAAAAATATTCAGAAAAACGCATTTCAAAAAAGTTATTAATTGATTTGCATTTTAATGAGTGAAATAAGTATTTGATCCCCTATCAATCAGCATGATTTCTGGATCCCAGTTGTCTTCTATACAGGTATTGAGCTGAGATTAAGAGCACTCGAGTGCTCCTAATCTCAGCTTGTTACCTGTATAACAGACACCTGTCCACAGAAGCAATCAATCAGATTCAAACCTCTCCACCACGACCAAGACCAAAGAGCTGTCCAAGGATGTCAGGGACAAGATTGTAGATCTACACAAGGCTGGAATTGGCTACAAGACCATTGCCAAGCAGCTCGGTTAGAGGGTTACAACAGTTGGTGCGATTATTTGCAAATGGAAGAAACACAGAATAACTGTCAATCTCCCTCAGTCTGGTTCTCCAAGCAAGATCTCACCCTGTGGAGTTTCAATGATCATGAGAACAGTGAGGAATCAGCCCAGAACTACACAGAAGAATCTTGTCAATAATCTCAAGGCAGCTGGGACCATAGTCACCAAGAAAACAATTGGTAACACACTACTCTGTGAAGGACTGAAATCTTGCAGTGCCCGCAAGGTCCCCCTGCTCAAGAAAGCACATGTACAGGCCCTTCTGAAGTTTGCTAATGAACATCTGAATGATTCATAGCAGAACTGGGTGAAAGTGTTGTGGTCAGATGAGACCAAAATCAAGCTCCTCGGCATCAACTCAACTCACCGTGTTTGGAGGAGGAGGAATGCTGCCTATGACCCCAAGAACAACATCCCCACTGTCAAAGAGGTAGAAACATTATGCTTTGGGGGTGTTTTTCTGCTAAGAGGACAGGACAACTTCACTGCATCAAGGGGACAATGGGTGAGAACCTCCTTTCCTCAGCCAGGGAATTGAAAATGGGTCGTGGATGGGTATTCCAACATGACAATGACCCAAAATACACAACCAAGGCAACAAAGGACTGGCTCAAGAAAAAGCACATTAAGGTCCTGGAGTGGCCTAGCCAGTCTCCAGACCTTAATCCCATAGAATATATGTGTCAAGAGCTGAAGGTTTAAGTTACCAAACGTCAGCATCAACATATTAATGACTTGGAGAGGATCTGCAAAGAGGAGTGGGACAAAATCCCTTCTGAGATGTGTGCAAACCTTGTGTCAAGTTTTGCAAAGGGGTCAAATACTGATTTCACTCATTAAAATGCATATAAATTTATACCTTTTTAGAAATACGTTTTCTGTTTTTCTTTGTTTTTATCTGTCTCTCACTGTTAAATTAAACTTACCATTAAAATTATAGATTGATTATTTCTTTGTCAGTGGACAAAATAAGCAGGGGATCAAATACTTTCCCACACTTTCCCTCACTTTTTCCCTCAGCAGTGAAAGCTTCAGCCAATCACAGCACAGAGCACTGTCAGAGTCATGATTGGACACTGTCATCATGACTTTATCCAATCATGGCTCATTCCTGCCCCACAGTATAAAAGTATTCTTTCAATGGCAGCCATTTTCAGTGTGATTTCGGCATGGATAGAGCTAAAACAGGGCTCTGTTCAGTGCTATTATTTAGTCAATGCGCTATACTGTTCTATTTTGCTTCAATTGTCAGTGTAGAATATTAGTTTAGTGTCAGTCTAGGGATAGTGTGAGTGTAGTGAGGAGGACCATCATTCAGCTTTGCATAGTGTGCATCTAGAGTAGGGACAGCTCAGATAGTTTCACTGTAGTGTAGTGAGACTGTGTCATTCATACATACATTAGTGTAGAGTAGGGACAGCTCAGATAGTTTCCCGTGTAGTGTAGTGAGACTGTGTCAGTAATCTTTACATTAGTGTATAGCTAGAGTAGGGACAGTTCAGATAGTGTCAGCGTAGGGAACATTGTTACTGCCAGTTTAATGCCATTTACTTCTGTGTGCGTTACTGCCAGTTTAACGCCATATCGTTATGTGTGTGTTACTGACAGTTTAACGCCATATAGTTCTGTGTGCATTACTGCCAGTTTAACGCTATGTAGTTCTGTGTGCGTTACTGCCAGTTTAATGCCATATAGTTCTGTGTGCGTTACTGCCAATTTAACACCATATAGTTCTGTGTGAGTTACTGCCAGTTTAACGCCATATAGTTTTGTGCGTTACTACAAGTTTAACGCCATTTACTTCCGTGTGCATTACTGCAAGTTTAACGCCATATAGTTTTGGGTGTGTTACTGACAGTTTAACGCCATATAGTTCTGTGTGCATTACTGCCAATTTAACGCCTTATAATTTTTTTGTGCGTTACTGCCAGTTTAACGCCATATAGATGTGTGCTACTGTCAGTTTAACGACATATAGTTTTGTGCGTTACTGCCAGTTTAACGCCATATAGTTTTGTGTGTTACAGCAAGTTTAACACCATTTACTTCTGTATGCATTACTGCCAGTTTAATGCCATTTACTTCTGTGTGCGTTACTACAAGTTTAACGACATATAGTTTTGTGCATTACTGCCAGTTTAACGCCATATAGTTTTGTGCGTTACTGCAAGTTTAACGCTATTTACTTCTGTATGCGTTACTGCCAGTTTAACGCCATTTACTTCTGTGTGCATTACTACAAGTTTAACGACATATAGTTTTGTGTGTTACTGCCAGTTTAACACTATATAGTTCTGTGTGCATTACTGACAGTTTAACGCCATATAGTGTTGTGTGCATTACTGCCAGTTTAACGCTATATAGTTTTGTGCGTTACCGCAAGTTAAAGGTCCATTTACTTCTGTGTGCGTTACTGCCAGTTTAACGCCATATAGTTCTGTATGCATTACTGCCAGTGTAACACCATATAGTTTTGTGTGCGTTACTGGCAGCTTAACGCCATATAGTTTTGTGCTTTACTGCAAGTTTAATGCCATTTACTTCTGTATGCGTTACTGCCAGTTTAACATCATATCGTTTTGTGCGTTACTGCCAGTTTAACACCATATAGTTCTGTGTGCGTTACTGCCAGTTTAATGTCATATAGCTCTGAATATGTTACTGTCAGTTTAACACCATATAGTTCTGCGTGCGTTACTGCCAGTTTAACGTCATATAGTTTTGTGCGTTGCTGCAATTTTTTATGCCATTTACTTCTGTGTGCGTTACTGCAAGTTTAATGCCATATAGTTCTGTGTGTCACTGTATGTTTGGTGCATTATATTGCAGTATATTATAGTGTATCATTGGAGTGTGCCAGTACAGTGTGAGTACTCAAATTAAAGTGCACCAAACACCTCTTTACATTGATTAAAGTGCATCTAGGTACAGCGTTCCACTCCTTCTTTACATTTTGCTTATAAGCACTGCCCCCTCCCACCCAATAATGTCTGGGAGGACAACAATGAATGGCAGACGTTCCCTTGGCACTGTAAGGTGGCCAGAAACAAATGTGTCCACAGGCACAGGTGGATGTGGTGGTCAGTTCTCAGGCAGGGCATCGTTTCCTCTGTTTAGTGAGTTTGCCCGTGCTATCCAGCCACAGCATGCATAGGAGGTGGTGGACTGGCTTACTAAACCTTCATCATCCTCCTCATCTTCTGTCACGCAAGCAGAGACAAGTGTGCAGTCCCCTGCAGTTGCCAGAGTGGATAAACCTGCCTTCTTGTCCACATCTATTCCTGCCATAGTATACCACGCTAAATGCTAAAAAAAATTACATACAGGTAATAAATATAGGTGATGCATTGGTAACAATTAATAAAATTAATAAAACAGTTTTATTAATTTTATTAATTGTTACCAGTGTATCACCTATATTTATTACCTGTATGTAAACATTTTTAGCATTTAGCGCGGTATACTTTTTATCATTTATTAATTGTTCACACCAATTTCACTCTGCAGCTGCTTTAATTATGTGGTAAAGCAATTTGTTTTCTTTATCCATATTAATACATACATTAGGTTTTTTCACTTACTTTCATCCTTTGGCGCTTTGGTTAATTTTCATATTCCAGCCATAGCCCCAACATCAACCATGGAGGAGTCAGCTGAGTTATTTGACCACAGCGTCAGCTACCTCCTCCTTGATGATGCCCAGCCATTACTGGATTCAGATATTGGTTCTGAGGTTGAGTATGACCAGCCGCAGTGTATTGCCAAGTGGTCTCCAGTGGTAATGAAGATGATGACGATTGAGGAGATGGAGGAGATGGAGGTGGAGATGATGATGATGAGGTCGCTGATGCGACTTGGGTGCTAGATAGAGCAGAGGAGAATGTGAGGCGGCACAAAAGAACGAGTAGAGAGCAGCCACCTTAAGAAAGAGTAGAGAGCAGCCACCCTATTCCATCACATTCTGCAGCTGTTATCTCCTGGCCCACCCCCTTAAAGCTCAGCTGTCTGGGCCTTTTTCAGCACATCTGCAGCTGTTGCTCTCTGCAAAAAGTGTCTCAGGCACATCAAACATGGCAAAAACACCAGCCATTTGGGTACCACATGCTTAACAAGGCATTTGACGTCCAACCACTCAGCCCGTTGGCAGGAGCACCTAAGAGCCACACAAAAGGGGCACAAATCTGTCCCTACTCCTCCTTACTCACTTTAGTATGCCCTTGCTCTACCGGGTCATTACCTCTCAGCAGTCTCCACTAACAGGGATGAAGGTATGGCACAGGGTATCCCAGGTCCTAGCAGCACATCTATCCAGCAACACACCACCAGCTGTAGACTGTAGCCGGCAAATTTCTCGACCCCATCTGCTGCAGCAGAAAAAAAAATACAGTAAACAGTCCCTGCCACCCACAAGCCCAGCGTCTAAATGCAACTCCAACTTCTGCCTTTCAGCCTGGTGGATTCTGCCCCCTTCCATGAATTCGCACAATGTGCTCTTCCACAATGGCAGGTTCCCAGTCGCTACTACTTTTCACGTAAGGCTGTTCCATCTCTCTACCATCACGTGGAAGGGAATGTTCTGGCATCGTTGGGCAAGGCAGTCAGACGTAAAAACCACCTTACTGCTGATATGTGGTCCAGAAAGCATGGGCAGGGACGATATATTTAGTTCACAGCACACTAGGTAACGCTGCTTGCAACTCGAAAGGATGCAGGACAGGGCTCGGTGCTGTAGCTTGTTGTGCCCCCACGTCTCCATACAGCTGGTGGTGATGATGCCAGACCTGTGAGCTCTACCTCCTCCTCCTCCTTTGCCACCTCCATGCCCTCCTCTGCAGAATTGTCCTATGAACATTAGGTACCCCGTAAGCATTGAAAGGGCTATTCCAGTCAGGCCCAAAGGGGTCATGCAGTGCTTTAGCTGGTATGTTTGGGGGACAGGAACCATACCGGAGCAGAGATTCTTGCAGCTCTGCAGGGACAGGCCCAGAGGTGGTTCACACCATGCCAGCTGGAGCCAGGAATGGTGGTGTGAGATAATGGCTCAAACCTCCTGTGCGCCTTTAGACAGGGAAAGTTGACACATGTGCTATGCCTGGCACATGTCCTCAATTTGGTGGTGCAGCATTTCCTAATTACGTACCCATGGTTGCAAGATGTGCTAAAGCTGGCCAGAAGAGTCTGTAGCCATTTCAGGCAGTCATACACAGCCAGTGCTTAGATGGCTGAAATTCAGTGGGAATTCCACCTGCCCATAAACTGCCTGATTTGTGGCATGCCCACCAGGTGGAACTGGACTTTGGCAATGCTGCAGCGGCTATAAATGCAGCAGAGGGCCATTAACGAGTACCTGTGCGAGTAGGGCACGGCGACAGGCTCAGGCCGCCTCATCTTTTTTTCCCCACACCAATGGCTGATCATTAGGGATGCATGCACTGTATTGTCACCATTTGAGGAGGCCACAAGGATGGTGAGCTGTGACAGTGCATGCATCAGTGACACAATCCCTGTTGTGTTCCTGCTGGAGCATACTCTGCGTGGCATTATGGACAGGGTACTGGAGGCAGAGCAGCAGGAGGAAGAGGAGGACTTCCTTTGCTCTCAAGGCCCACTTTATCCAGACACCATCTTTCCTATGTCACAGAACACACAGGAGTAAAGAGAAGAAGAGGATGAGGAGGATTCTGGCACTTTCATAGGCTTCGAAGAAGAGGAAGACATGCGTCAATCTGTAAGCGATGGCTTTCCAACCCAGGACCCTTGGGAGTAGTAGGTGACTGGGAGGAGGAAGTTCCAGATGCTGTCATCCTGAGTGACCCAGAGGAGCTTCTCAAGCCTCAGAAAATTTGAGGCGCAAGGGCAACCTCAGGCTTCAAAGCCTGCGAAAGGACCCAACAATACATGGCATAAAGGAGAAGCGTGATTACTGGTTGGAAACCCTCCTTGACCACCATTATAAGGGGAAAGTCTCAGAACTCATCCTTTCCCCAGGGAGAGTGCAGAAGATAAAATGTCTTGAGGACACATTAAAGAGGATTTTATTGAACGTTTTTCCTGACTGCAGTAGGTTACAGTGTCATGGAAAACCGTTTTGACTTTTATAAAAACGAATCAGTCCTGGATTACCAGCTATGAAGCCCCTGGTGCTGATGTCACTGATTAAGTCTTTTTGGGATGTGGAATCTCTGCAGGACTTCGAGGCTGCCTAGCTTTGAGGGTGTTCAATCATTTTATCTGGAAGAATGTTTTTGGTAAAGGTTTCATGGGCACAATTAACACCCAAAGACCAATTTGTTAGCACCTGTTTGACAGGTGCATATCATTGCAATTTTTTACAGCAAGGCCAATTCTTGCTTTCACCAAGAGTACCTCTATAGGGTTACAGTGGGAAGGTGCCACCGACACTCAAAAAACAATTTTTCTGCACCAGTTTGACAGGTGCATATCATTGCAATTTTTTACAGCAAGGCCAATTCTTGCTTTCATCAAGAGTACCTCTATAGGGTTACGGTGGGAAGGTGCCACCGACACCCAAAGACCAATTTTTACGCACTCGTTACTTCTATCCAAAGTCAAAGTGACACCAGAATGCAACCAAAAAATCTCTAATCTTGTTCCCAGTGCACTACATTGTGACCTCATTCATACTGGCTCCCCAGCTGTTGCTGAGGAAAATAAAGGCAGCTTGCAGGGAAAACTTAATTTTTTTGGGCTTTATAAATGCAATTATTGTTGCAGCAGATTTTAAACATGGTACAGATCTGCCACTTTACAGGTAGATTAAGGGGACCCCCCAGGCACTATATTGGAAGGATTTTTTCATTTTTATGCTTTCACTTTAAAAATCAAAAAATCACTGCTCATTTAAAAATAAATTTTTTTCACAAACTTTCTTTTTATTGATACATGTCCACAGGGCAGGATCTGGACCCTTATAACAATTGTATGCCCAATTACTTGCATATAAGCCTTCAAAATGGGCACTTTAGATTTTTGACATTCGGGTCCCATTGACTTTAATGGGGTTCATAATTCAGGTCCGAACTTTTGCAGTGTTCTAAAGTTCTGATGCGAACCAAACAGGGGTCTGTTCGGCCCATCCCTAGTGCTGAAAGCCAGGAATGAAGGTGGTGGGGCCAGGGGTGACGGGGTAGGGCTACTCGGAGCTGTGCTCCAATGATTACACAGACACTAACGCACTGTTGTCAGTAAACCTCAGGGAGATTGCTGAATGTCTAGGTTATACTGTTTGTAATCTATAAAAAAATTAAGAAAATGCATAATACAAACGTTTTAGTTTTTAAACACACTAAGCATAGGCAGAATTTTATTTGTAACTTTACTTCCTATTACAATACTGCTGTCATGTTTCATATGAATGTATTAGTAACAAAATAACATTTGCGGGGCATTGGTTGGTACTCCCACATTTACAATAAAATACACAAAAATATTTGCCATGTTATAAATAGTTTAGCCTGGCAAATAAAGGTCAATGTTTAGCAGGCCAAAACTGATTTGAAAAAAGTCAACAATTTACTTAAAGCAGGATTTTACCCATAATAACGTGATAGAAAATGATGTGCTACCAAAATTAGCATGAGGTGTAAATTGCCTCCAGCATTACTCCTGTTTCTTCTTGTTGGAGGCAGCTATTTTGTTGAAGCCCAGAGCAACCACTTCCCTATTGAAGAACCTTCCATTCTCCTTAGTTTAAAAAGCGATATGTCTTTTTCTATAATTAAATTAAAAATGTATGCAATTGACAGACTTGATTGTATGTCTTGGCTCAGCTAGAAGGGAAGGCTGACAGTGCTCAGGATCACAGCTGCTCATGCAGATGCCAAGGAGAGAATATCAGGGAAGTAAGATAGGACACTATCCTTGTAAAATTAACAGTTTTGTTTCTCCCTGGCAGTAGTGTTAGTCCTGTTACCTCTCCTGCTTTTCATTTCTCCCTCCCTCATCTGTCCTTTATCATCACAGTCAGTGTTATTGCTGCTGTTTCCTCTCCCACATCAGTGACTCACTTATTTTAAGCACAGTGCCGATAAAAGAGAGCAACTGGGGCTGTGCAGAGCAGGATTTTAAACAGTATAGTCACATATTTTTAATGTATTACATAGCTATACCTGGGCCAGCTTGAAGTAATCTATCAGGACGTTTTTTTTCTGACTAAAGTTCCAATTTATGTTAGGTGACTGAGAGTGATAAAGACAATCATGAAAGCCCCTACACTATAACTCTAGGGATACAGAGGTTGATTTACTTGATAAGGCAAATATAATCTTCATTTAAAGGAAGTTTCCCAAGACCATTAGGCCTCATGCACACTGGACATTTTTGGACGTTGTTATCATGTTATCCTATGTGTCCATGCACACATAGGCTGTTATCAACTGTTTTTGGCTGGGGTGTTTTTGGGCTGGAAAAAGAACCCAAAACTAGTGGGTTCTGAGAGGAGTTTGATCCCTTTGAAAGAAAAATCCACTAACACTAAAGAAAACGATGAAAAGCGCTAACAAATTTGCCTATTTGCTTATTAGTAAATCAGCCCCACGGTTGGAATAACACATTTGTATACAGAGTTCAAATATGGGGAAAAAAATGTAAATTACTATTTATTAAATTAAGTTACATGATGCATACACCTATTCTTAAAAAAACAAATTTACCTGCTCCATTAACGGCTATCATGTTTGTGCCAGCAGAATAAAACAGAGTTCACAGGTTCTTTGAAATACAGTAAAGTAATGTGGCATTATTCTGAAATGAATACCAGTAATCCCCTTATAAAAATAACAATGACTTATGATAGAATACACAAATGACATAAATAATATGATAAATACCACAGACTACAATCCTCTAGTGAAATTACAAAAATAAGAAAAACAAGATTTAAAAATATTAAATCAAAGTAACTTTGTCACTTACAAAATAAAGCTATTAGCAAGAATAAAGAGCAGATACCAGAGGTACAGTAACTACTCCTACCAGCAGTAAAATTCATTGCCCCTTCAAAACACTAGTGCCAAGCCATGCTAAACAGACACAGCTCCATCACTTCCTAGTAGTAAAGGAGCTTGTCTGCTCCCTCCTGCCTCCCACACAGTTTTGCTGACCAGTGGAAAATGCCCATCATAATGATGGCCCCATAGGAATTTGGGGGATGAGAGGGAACAGGCAAGCTCTGACTTCTTTATAGCTTGGCTAATTCAGAACATTTGGGAGCTTTGTCCAGGCAGAATGCCTGACTTTCTGTTATAAAGGGGGACAATGAAAGCTGCTGCAGGTATATTATATACTTTAAACCTAATAGTAGCTTTATATTATTTTTAAGTTACAGTTAATGACCAGGAAACAACACTCTAGAAGTGTTGGATTTTGCAGAGTTGTGGAGTTTTCTTCATTACAATGGTGTTTGGGAGCATTGACAGAAAGAGAGGGGAGTATTCAAAATAAGTCTTAACACTCCAATGATAACTGAAACTATGTATGAATTGGAAATACATTATAAATTCCTGTTAAGCAAAATACTATCAATTTAGTTTACGTATACTAGTTGTATAGTTAGTATCATAGCAAAAATAGTTACATTAAATTTCTGCTTTTTTATCTATCTTAGCCATGAAAAAAAAACTGCCTGGTTGAAATGGGAAACATGTCTTCCTTTTATTGACTTTGCCTTTTAAGCCCCATACACACGCTCGGACAATCCGCGGACCAGGTCAGTCGGACTTTGTCCGACGTACTTTGTCCGATGTTGGCGTTGCGTACACACGGTCGGACTACGTTGTCGGAATATCCGGTCCGGAAGAACGTCGTGACGTAAGTCGTCGTCCACGAGATTACAAAAGGGAAGTTCAGCACCACGTCAGGCACCCGTTGGGCTCCTTCTGCTGATCCCGTGTTTATCGAGAGTTAGTGGAAGTTTGGTGACTTAAGATTCGCGCTTCTCAGTTTTCTGACTCAGATCGTTACTGCTCTTCAGTTTGTGCTTGTCGTGCGTATCTGTTTATTAGTGCGTGTAGTCAGTTCGCATTTGTTGGTCATTGCGGCCTATATCTTGATATAGGACGCTTTGATTTGCACTGCTTATTGTCTGCTCGTTGCTGCTATTCACTTCGTTCTTTCAGGCCTTGCTGTTTATCGGTGCTTTCTGTTTGTCCGTTCTGACCAGCCGACCTTTTGTGACCTTCTGAGCGATGTTTCCCGTGCGTACTCGTCGCCGAGTTCGTGCTGTACGCGGAATTGGTGTCGGGCTTTTAGCTTTGACCCAAGACCCGTCCATGAACAGAGTGACGAGGAGTATGTGGACCAAGAATTGGTTGCTTCAGCGTGACCAGTTCTCGCACATGCCTTTGCTTCGTGAGATCCGGGAGAATAATCCTGATGATTTCAGGAACTTTCTCAGGATGACGGACCCCGATTTTCACCGTCTTTTGGCTTTGCTGACCCCCTTTATCAGCCGGCAGGATACCTGCATGAGACAAGCCATTACTCCGGAGCAGAGGCTTGTTGCCACGTTGAGGTACTTGGCGACAGGGAGAAGTCTTCAGGATTTGAAGTTCTCTTCAGGTATCTCTCCCCAGGCCCTGGGAATCATTATTCCAGAGACCTGTTCTGCCATCATTCAGGTCCTGCAGGAGGACTATATTAAGGTAACATTTCTACTTTACTATTCCCTTCTATGTATGCTCTGTTTGCTAATGACTTGTATTTTTGACCTCCTTCCCTAATTACCATGATTGCAATATGTTCTAATATGCTGTGCCCCTTTTCTCCTTCATGCATTTTTCCCTTCACTTACCTCACCAGCATGCTCTTCTGCCCCAATAGACACCTATGGCCTAGTCACTTAAGCAATGTCTTTTGTCTGCTGCATAGTATTGTTTGCCCCAAAACACCCCCTAAAATATGCACAAATGTTTGCTGTGTGGTTTACTTCATGTAGAGCCCCCTTTTTTTGTTCTTTTGGTGGGGGGGGGGGGGGCAAACTCATTAGGAACCCCCTCCCCCAACTGCTCTGTCAGATGGTACCAATCCTTTATCTGCTGGCTTTCCCAAGGTCCATACACACTATATACCTACCTCTTTATAGTGCGCATCTTTAGGGATGAATTCAGCAAAGCATGTAGTGCAAGGGACTGCCTCCATACATTCCATTTCCTATTTTTTTGTCTTCTTTCCCTCCTATTAGCTTGCTTGGTAATTTAATAATGTCACACTGTGCCTGCCTTTTTTGGGGGGGGGGGGGGGGGGTTGAAATGTTATTTGATCTTTCCTGTGGCCTGCCAATAGTGTTAAGTACAGAGGGTCTGGCCAAACTAGCCCACATTATTGAGCCATTTGCCAATCAATGAAGTGCAGAGGGTTAGCTGTCCACCACCCCCCCCCCCCAAAACCCCTAGTTATTGCCAATGGCCCATCAGAAGTGGGGGGATTGATGGGGGGGTGAGTAATCTGTGAAGGGGAGCCTCTACTTTTCTGTGCAAATACTTTCCAGCCTCCAATTTTAGACAATGCTCTTGTTCCAAGATGTTGATTGTCTAATCTGCTTGCAATGTTTAGGTGCAAAGTGACTATTTTTTTTTTCTTGTTTCACTCCACAGTTCCCTTCCACGCCACAGGAATGGCAGACTGTGGCCTCCCACTTTGCCAGCCGTTGGGACTTTCCTAACTGCGGAGGGGCAATTGATGGGAAACACGTCCGCATCGTCCCACCGCCCAACTCGGGGTCCTACTATTATAATTATAAAGGGTTTAATAGTGTAGTGATGTTGGCGGTGGTGTCGGCAACATACGAGTTTATGTATGTGGACGTGGGGATGAACGGCCGGATATCGGATGGTGGGGCCATTACGCACACGGAGTTCTACTGGCGTCTCCAAAGTGGCAGTCTGTGCTTGCCACCTCCAGAGGAGAATGCCGAAGGACTCCCCTTCGTCTTTGTCGCAGATGAAGCGTTTGCGTTGACTCCCCATGTGATGAGGCCGTTCCCGATGAGGACCCTCACCCCGGACCAGAGGGTCTTCAACTACAGGCTGTCCAGAGCCAGAAGAGTTGTGGAGAACGCTTTTGGCATCCTGGCCAGCCGCTTCCGCCTGTTCCTGACGGCATTTAACTTGGCGGAATACAAACTGAACCACATAGTTCTTGCCTGTTGCATATTGCACAACTTCCTCAAAAGACATAACAGGAACTATGTGGTGCCCGTTGGCCCAGATGTGGAGGGCCCTCCAAATGCCGAACTCACAGCCCTTCGAGTGGCACGTCCAGGCTTGCCCCCTCTAAATGCCCGTGTGGTCCGGGACCAATATATGGAGTACTTTGTGGGTAGGGGGGCCATTGCTCTGCCTGACGATGTGTGAGAGGCATTTTTTAATAAATCTGATATTTTAACCAACCTATGATTTCATGTCATTTCAGTCTTCTTTTTAGCTTATTTTACTTTGACATTTTTTCCCTTTGCCTTCGACAGTGGGAATGCACTTTCTGGGCAAAAGGAGGTAACAGTCTCTTCTTCCCAAAAAGATTATTCTCATGTTGTGTGTTTGCTACCTAATCTTTGGTCTAGAGAAGGTTTGTACTGCATAACTGACACCCAAAATACTCCTTTTCATCACCAGGTCTGACATGTGTGTATTCTCCAAAATGCTGTGCTCCGTGTTTTCGTACAAAGCACTGTGGGTGTCATTTACATAAGTCAAATCCGCTATGCTCTACAAGTGCATTGAAAAAGTTCCTCGGGAAAGAAAATTGGAGTGCAAAGTGGATTTGCCTTTAGTAAATAACACCCATTGCCCCCCATATCCTTTTCATTTTACATACATAATGCATTGTGTTTTTTAAATAAGGAAGCCACACATTTAGAAAAATAAAAGTTTACTAGGAAAACATTCCCAAGTGCGTTTACAATCTTCACGCCAAAACTGACAACATCTTGGTTATTTACAACATTGTTTACAAACATTCCGCAATTGGTAAAACCAGGCATGGAGCAAAACAGAACCTAGGAACTTGGAAAGTTCAACTTTGTAAAGTGAAGACAAGATCAGACATGACTATATGTTCAAAGTGTGTTTGATCTTGCCTTCATCACATGGGGGGGTCACCCCCGAAAAGTGGAAATTTGGAACATGCACACAATTTGGGACTGAAAATGGTCATTAGATGGTAAAACACATGCCTAGAAGCTTCAAAAGTGCCATTTTCCATCATGGGGATGAATGGACGTTTTTTGGGGGTGCAACCCCTTCACCACAACCACTTTCGTAGTTCGTAAAGTGTTTGCACCCCCAAAAAAACGTTGCCATTCATCCACCATGGTGGGAGCTAGCACATGTGGACACAATGTGTGCATGTTCCAAATTTCAGACAGTTTTTAAGTTGCAAATGTGTTCTGAAGCTGGCACAAATGTGTGTTAATTACTTGGTGCGTTTTCATATTTTTCCTAAAATATCAATGATGTTCTTCAATTTTTGTTGAACATCATTGATGTTTTGCTTTATGTAATCTAGATCTCTATTGCAGACCATTATCTCTCCGATGAGTACGTGGGCACTCTCTGTGGTAAAGTGCGATTTTTCTTCCACAACATCCACGTCACCTAAAAACCACAAACAAACAAAAATGGGGTGTTGGAAATGAGGCAGCCATACATGGATTAGCTTACCAGTAGCTGTGTTCTCCCACACTCACCTGTTGTGGTGACAATTTCTCCAAGTTCGATGATCTCTCCTTCCTCCTCCTCCTCCTCCTGTGCTTCTGCTCTTTCCCCTTTTTTGGTAGGTGTTGGTTTGGGGGTTTCCTCAGACGGCCCAAGTTTTCGCTCCCCTATGAGAATGTCCAAAAGGAAGATTTAGCAACACAAGCTATTGAGGGCAGAAATAGGAAATGACAAACATTGCTTGAAAGTGACGGACACTATTTTAGTTTGGCCAGTTACAAATGTCAACTACATGAATGAAGTCACTTTGTAAAGGTGCTAAACTGACTAGCTTTTTGGTAGAAGTTTGTGTGATGGAGACCCCCCTCTAGTATCCACTGGAGCACATGTGTGGAAAAGCATAATAAAAAGGGGGTTTGGGTGTCCCAGCACTAGTGCTCTAGAGTCCAGATGGGTAAACAGCTACTGAGTGACCTCTCCTTTACATTGAATAAATTGGCTTTACATGCTTGATGACATTTCTAGTGAGAACAAACTTCCTTTCCCCAAAAAAACACCAAACATCGTATTATAAGTGGCCGAACGATCGAGGTTGCGTACGATCGAATGCACACACACACGACCATGACAGTGGCAGAAAGATCGAGGCTGAGTACGATCGAATGCACAGACGAACCTGAAAGTGGCCATTTTGGAATGTACAACTTGGTAAAAATCAAAACACAATGGAGCAGTATGCAAGCAAGAAATCAAACACAAAACACAACTACTTACTTTTTTGAAGAATTCTCTTGATCTTTCTGTACTGATCGGCCTCCCTCAGTTTCAGGTCTGACCAGCGTTTCCTGAGTTGCTCCTTGGATCGTTGTACCCCAAAATTATTGTACAGCCTTCTCACAACTTTAGACATGATCTTGGCCTTGCGGACATTGGGGTTGAGGTAAGGCCCATACTTCCCATCATAGTCGCTCCTCTTTAATATGTCCACCATCTCCAACATTTCTCCAAATGACATATTGGAGGCCTTGAATTTCAGGTTCCGGGATCGGGACGTTTCTGCCTCCGGACTTTCCTCGTCCTCCTCCTCGTTGGTGGGATATTTGTGGCGCACCTGCTGTGTCCCCGCCATGTGCTCTCCCCACTACGCCGTAAAGAGAAGGGGTGGGGAATAGACGAGAAAGATCGTCAGGGGCGGGCGGAGTTTGAAGCATGCGCAGTGTATATAAAACGTCACACGCCTGTGTCGTAGCCACGATCTGGGAGACGAGGGGAGAGAAAACTCACACGAGACGATCGCTACAAACGAAGGTACAATTTAACGTTGGTACATAACTAGCCTAGACTGATTTGAACTTGAGGCTTCTTTATGGAGAAGATTAGGAGAGTTTAGCCTGACATAATTTATAGGGTTTGGTGTGTTGTTGTGTCTTGCAGAGATTGATATGAAGGGATTCAACGACATGAGTTTTCTCCCCCTCTTCATTGCCAAATACAGGGATTTTCCCATATTGTGGCAGGGTATACACCCACATTACACCAACAAACCAAAGAGGCACGCAGCCCTGGAGGAACTTGTGGAATTTGTCAAGCCAAGGTTCCCCACGGCAACTGTTGATGATATTAGAAAGAAAATTGGCAGCCTGAGGAGTGCGTATATCAGGGAGAGGAAGAAGGTCGTGAAGTCTGAGGAAACTGCAACTTCAGCAGATGAGGTCTATGTCCCCAAGCTCTGGTACTATCAGAGTCTCCATTTTCTGAAGGACCAGGCTGATGTCACGGAGCCAACCTCAACTCCTCCTTCCACGCTTCCTTGCGCACAGCCCACCCCTGATGAGGCTTCCGAGGAGCAACCTGGGCCTTCCAGTATGGAAGAGGTGGAGGAGCCCAGCTTGTTCCAGGTATAGTAGTTTTGTTACCATTTATGGGAATAATGAATGATGTTCACTTAATTCAGGATCGCCAATTGCTTAGTTCCTAACGTGTTTGACATATCAACAGACAGTGGTGTGGGAGACATTTGGGGCCAGAATCTAAACTGCTGGGCTGAGAATTGTATGGTTTTCTATTTGTAAACATTTTGCACCAGTCACTAGATGAGAATTGTGTGTGTTTGATGAACAAATAACTGAAACTATGTCCCTTTTTCCTACACAGGAAGACCTCAGCCAGGAGGTGGCTGTGGAAGGTGGCAGTCAGGAGGAGGCAGGGGTTAGTGGCAGCCACCAGCTGGGTAGTGGCAGCCAAGAGGGGGCTAGGCCTCGGAGCCTGACTGACACCCAAACCCCTCCCCTCCGCCCTCCGTACAAAAGGGCGAGAAGGGGGGGTTATGCGGCACAGTCAGCGCTCCGGATGATCAGAGAGGCTTCAGACTCCCTACATGCCACACCCGCCGACGAGGAGACCTTTGGCTCGGTGGTTGTCACAAAAATGATGGGTATGGAGGTGGGGCAACGCAACATGTGTGAGGGGCTCATCCTCCATGTCCTAAATAAGGGTAGGGCTGGGGAGATGACCCCAGGCACACATGTTTGCCATAGTTACCATGCTCCGCCTCCTCCTCCTCCTCCTCCTCCTTCTGCCACCCCACCAGCACGACAGCCACAGCGTGGAAGGAAGCGTGGAAGGAAGACCTGAGAGTGACGACCTGCAATCAGTCTGGTGTGAGAGAAGATGGAGCCTCTTGTAGTACCAGAGCCTGGGGACCTAGATGGCATCTGCTGCAGTTCCGGATACTTTGGACTTCACGACCAGATTGCACTCCCCTTAATATACGTACTCCTCAGGGGGGGGGGGGGGGGGGGGGGGGGGGGGGGGGGGGGGGGGGGGGGGGGGGGGGGGGGGGGGGGGGGGGGGGGGGGGGGGGGGGGGGGGGGGGGGGGGGGGGGGGGGGGGGGGGGGGGGGGGGGGGGGGGGGGGGGGGGGGGGGGGGGGGGGGGGGGGGGGGGGGGGGGGGGGGGGGGGGGGGGGGGGGGGGGGGGGGGGGGGGGGGGGGGGGGGGGGGGGGGGGGGGGGGGGGGGGGGGGGGGGGGGGGGGGGGGGGGGGGGGGGGGGGGGGGGGGGGGGGGGGGGGGGGGGGGGGGGGGGGGGGGGGGGGGGGGGGGGGGGGGGGGGGGGGGGGGGGGGGGGGGGGGGGGGGGGGGGGGGGGGGGGGGGGGGGGGGGGGGGGGGGGGGGGGGGGGGGGGGGGGGGGGGGGGGGGGGGGGGGGGGGGGGGGGGGGGGGGGGGGGGGGGGGGGGGGGGGGGGGGGGGGGGGGGGGGGGGGGGGGGGGGGGGGGGGGGGGGGGGGGGGGGGGGGGGGGGGGGGGGGGGGGGGGGGGGGGGGGGGGGGGGGGGGGGGGGGGGGGGGGGGGGGGGGGGGGGGGGGGGGGGGGGGGGGGGGGGGGGGGGGGGGGGGGGGGGGGGGGGGGGGGGGGGGGGGGGGGGGGGGGGGGGGGGGGGGGGGGGGGGGGGGGGGGGGGGGGGGGGGGGGGGGGGGGGGGGGGGGGGGGGGGGGGGGGGGGGGGGGGGGGGGGGGGGGGGGGGGGGGGGGGGGGGGGGGGGGGGGGGGGGGGGGGGGGGGGGGGGGGGGGGGGGGGGGGGGGGGGGGGGGGGGGGGGGGGGGGGGGGGGGGGTGGGGGGGGGGGGGGGGGGGGGGGGGGGGGGGGGGGGGGGGGGGGGGGGGGGGGGGGGGGGGGGGGGGGGGGGGGGGGGGGGGGGGGGGGGGGGGGGGGGGGGGGGGGGGGTTAGGGGGGGGGGGGGGGGGGGGGGGGGGGGGGGGGGGGGGGGGGGGGGGGGGGGGGGGGGGCCCCCAATTTTCTACGCTTGGACAATGATGGTTGCCGTGGGGGGCCAAGACTTTGCAAATTCCCCAAGTTTCACCATGGCTGCGTTCCTCTTTGGTTTGTTGGTGTGACCTAAATAAAGGTTTTTTTGATTTGAAATAATCATTGACTATTGTGTTTTACTTTGCTACAATGACAGTTTTTCTTTGAGTAGGCTGGTACATTTCACTAATCCTAAAGTAGAATTAACAAGGGGCAACAACAACAAACAACCTCCTAGTAAATTTAAGCAAGAAATACAAATGTAAATAATGTGTTTTTGGTAATTTGAGACACACAACCCCCCTCCAAAAAAAAAAAAAAAAATTCAAATATGTATTCCCCAAAAAAATAAAAAAAAAAGACAAATCATGGTAAAAAAATAACAAAGATTCTTTTCCGTTCAGAGTAAAAATAAACATGTAGTGTATAAATGCTGCAAAGTAATAAAGAAGTAAGTTTGTGAGAAGTGCGGGTGAATAGGAGCAGCGAAAACATGTCATTCTTGTTGCATTGTAAAGAAAAAGAGAATGCGCTGCATTAAAGACATTTTAACATTGCAGCGTGACGAATGTGCTGTGTCGATTAGGAAAGGTAGTTTTACCTGACCGAGCGCTTCCGTCACAGAATTTCTTCTGAGCATGCGTAGCACTTTGTCCGTCGGACAAGCGTACACACGCTCGGATTTGGTGTGATCGGACCGGGTTGACGGCAAATCTTTCCAGCAGGAGATAAGACTTTGTCCGACGGACAAACCGACGAACACTGTCCGATGGTGCATACACACGGTCTGATTTTTCAACAACCTTGTCCGATCGGACCAAATTGATGAAAAAGTCCGACCGTGTGTATGGGGCTTTAGAGTATAATTTTAAATTAAAAGTGTTACTTATAAAATTTTATATACTGCATTTTATTTTACCATGTTGTAAAAACATAGAAATGATTAAATGAATGTAATGTCTGATGTAGCATAAAAGCATAGTATGCTCTTTTAAAGAAAAAATTATCTTTGTTAGAATCTGGGGGGGTAGATGGGAGGGGAATTAGGGGGTCCATGGTTAGCAGTGCAGTGGTTAGGCTCTAGCACTGACACAGGGATTGGGCTATATACAACCCAATGAGTGTGTCAAACAAATCTCCAAGAGTCCTTGGTAATTTAAGGTAATTAATGGATAAAATTGATTAATAAAGTAGCTGAATATTCTGCTATGAATCAATTTTATCATTAAATTACCATGGACCCCTGGATGTTTGTTTGGCATTCTCATTGGATTGTATGTGTGTGGATCCTCAACTCTTTGTCCCATCTCTGCTCCTGAGGGTAGTCCCTATTTTTAGGTGTGCTGCTGAACTGGAGCTAGTTTGCCCAGTGGCAATTTCAGTGACCCTTATAAAATCTGAATACAGTGGGGGTCTCTGTGTGGGACAGCTAGATAGCTAGCTGAAACCATGAGTTCATATGCAGATGACATGCTATTGTATCAGGAGAATGCAGGTCCATCTCTACAAACAGCTTTGCACCTAATCAAAAGGTTTGGTGAATTTTTAGGCCTTCAAATTAATTGGGGAAAATCTCAGATCCTTCCTTTAGATATTGGAGCTCCCACTGTCAACCATTTCTCCATGCCTTTGGTAAAGCTAGTCATATTAAATATTTGAGCATCCAAATTTCCCGCTCACTGCAAGATTATATCAATTTAAATACAGAGCCCCTCTACACGATACTTAAATCCAAAATGTAGACTTGGTCTTAACTCCTTCTGGGTGTCATGGGGTGCATCAATTTAGAATAAATTATTTTACTTCCAAAGCTATTCTACATTTTCTGGCATGTTATCCTTTACATACCTTTTCGTATATTTAAATCTATGGAGTCTATACATAATACTTTTGTATGGGGCTCCTACCGCCACAAGCTGTCATAGCGTGTTATGAAATGTCGCATTAACTTGGGCAGTATCGCCTTGCATTGATCTTATTCTCTATTATATATCTTCCCAACTCTTCCATTTTTTTTTATTTTGACAAAGGAGATAGGGAAAGATTTATTGTCTTGGTGTGTTCCATTATTCCATACTCAGTGATTCACCCTTTTTTTAGACCCTTATCCGAGCTCGCAGCCCGGCCGGCCAGGAAAGGGGGTGGGGACGAGCGAGCGCCCCCCCCTCCTGAGCTGTACCAGGCTGCGTGCCCTCAACATGGGGGGTGCCCTGGGGAAAGGGGGGCCCTGCGGCCCCCCCACCCCAAAGCACCTTGTCCCCATGTTGATGAGGACAAGGGCCTCTTCCCGACAACTCTGGCCATTGGTTGTCGGGGTCTGCGGGCGGGGGGGCTTATCGGAATCCGGAAGCCCCCTTTAATAAGGGGGCCCCCAGATATCGGCCCCCCACCCTATGTGAATGAGTATGGGGTACGATGTACCCCTACCCATTCAGCTAAGGTGTAAAAGTGTAAATAAAAAAAAACCCACAATTTTTTATAATATTTTATTGCACAGCTCCAGGGGTCTTCTTCCATCTTGGGGGGTCTTCTCGCCGGACTCCTCCGCTATCTTCTGCTCTTTTACCTAGCTCTTTCACGAGCGGAGGAGCCCGGCTTTCTTCTTCGTCGCCGCCTCGGGGGTCATCGGGGGTCTCTTCTGTTCTTGCCGCTGTCGCCGCCGCCTTCTGCGTCTTCTTCTTCTTCCGATGTTGACTCGTCGCTCTCTCTGGCCGGAATGGCAGAGACACGCAGTGTTGTGACTTATCTAGGGACAAGGGGCGGGGCCACAGGCTCATGTCACATGGTGACCCCGCCCCCATATGATGTCAGTCCCAGCATCCTCCGGGACTGTGACATCATATGGGGGCAGGTTTACCATGTGACATGAGCCTGTGGCCCCACCCATTGTCCCTATATAAGTCACAACACCCACTCGGATAAGGGTTGAAGGCACGCGGCCTGGTACGGCTCAGGAGGGGGGGGCGCATGCTCGGATAAGGGTCTGAGATGGATTTGGGGGGACCCCCATGCCATTTTTTTGGCGTAGGGATTCCCCTTTAAATCCATGCCAGGTGACGGGGCTAGCGCGGCGGCATGCCTTCACTAGCCCCGTCTACCTGGAGTCACGTTCTAAATGAACAGACTTTCCTCCGTGTGCGAGGCAAGTCCGTTCATTTCAAAAGTCCCGCGGACTAGCACACAGACTGCGGGATTGTCCGCCGGACTGCCGAGTCCAGCTGACAATTTTAAGTCTGAACTTAAAACATAGTCTGCTGGACTTTTGGGAGGAAAAAGTCCACCGCCGCCCTCACATGGGCGGATAGTCCAGCGGACTCTAGTCCGGTGGACAATCCCGTGGTAAATTCCGCTCGTGTGTACGCGGCCTTAGACGTATTCCTGGGTCCAGACTCCAAGAAACTGACGTCCACATTCTATAGCTGTCTTCTATTATAAAATAGCATATAATGTCAAATCTAGATGGGAGGAGGATGTTGGGGAACTGGAGGATGATGATTGGGATGAGATTTGGAAATCGTGTAAATTTGTTTCTCCAAAACTCTCTGATAGACTCACTCAACTGTATGTATTGCATAGATACTATTTGACCCTGATTCATCTATCCAGGTACCGACCACACCACAGCTAAGCTTGCCCTAGATGCGTTGAGAGTAACACAAATTTTTTTCATTTGTTAAGTGATCTCCCCACTTACCCTCTGCCCTAAAGAATGTATACTGGGCCTCCTTCCCACCTCAAAAAAGTACAAACAACTCTATGCTTTCCTCCAAGAAATGCTTTTTACATCCAGATTACTGTTCGCAAGGGTATGGCTGAGGGAGTCCCCATGACCTTTCAGAGCTGGGTTGCGGCTATTAACATGACCTTACCTTACAAAAAAGGCTTATATGTCCACAGGTGCCCCGCCAAATACCATAAAATTTGGGACAGATGGTTGGAGAATGCCTCTACATGCACCGCTGATGAACCAGTTGTTTGATCTGTTCTTGGGCTATAAACACTATGAGCCATGTACAATGTGTTTTCCATCTTATTTTTATTAGGATTTGTAGACCAATGTGTGAGATGTCTCTTAACTGATTACTGCATAACTTTACATGATGAATGTAGGTATCACTTTACAATACTTTGTGAATTTGTTCAGTATGTATGTATGAACACATAATTGCACTTTTTTCTGTTTTGGTGCTGAACGCACCGTTATCTGCTCACCTTTTTTTTCAATAAATAATTTGTTCTTTTATTAAAAAAAAGAAATCTGAATCCGGTGGCCCATTTATTCCTGTGTTTGGACGGGGCTTGGGCTGGCCCTCATATGCCTCTATCCTGTGTACAGGGCATCTATTGGCAGCTCAGAGAACAGCCACAATTTACAGAGACAAGTAACCCACAAGAAATTACCTAGATTCCTGCACTGCAATGGCACTTCCACTCACCTGGAGTGCACTTAAAGGCAGTATCTGAGTGCAGTATATGTGAGGTCAACCTCCCTATTAGTTTGGAAGTTTGTCTGTGATTGACAATACACAAGGAAGCAGCAGGAGGAGGAAGAGAAACATGAGCAACATTCATGTACGTTTGAGTAAGAAACCCTTCAAGACAGACTACCAGAATGAGTTTACGCTGGTAAAATAGAGAGGCAGATCACTCATCTACTTTCACTGTTCATGAGAGATATGTTTTTCATGTCTGGGCCCCTGAGAATTTTTTGTTTTCTGGAAAAAGAAGGTCTCCAATGCACCTCACTTTTAAAAAAAATAATATACAGTAATGTGCACATTGAAATGGTCAGGAGTATGTAGCATACAGTAAAGTGATTCATGCAGCAGTATATTACATACAGAGCACAGTGCAGAAGGCAGGATAAGGTATTGTACAGTACAGTCTTTTTACATTCTGTCAATTGCAGTGATAAGGGGATGTGTAGCAAGCTCAGGAGATAATGGCAGGCAATTTGACTGCATTGATCCTACCGTGTTTCCCCGATAGTAAGACACCCCCGATTGTAAGACGTATCGGGAGTTTCAGAGGGGTCAGCTAATATAAGCCGTACCCCGAAAGTAAGACATATGTCTTACTTTCGGGGAAACACGGGGGATTTGCCTCCAGTGATGGAAGGGAACAAAGAGTGGGGCTGGGGGTGCGGGCCGCACCCTGGGCGGGGGGGGTGCCAGGCCAGTGCCCTCCCCCTCCGACTGAAGAGACAGCGCCGTTTTCAGGGCTCGAGTCCAGGGGGAACGGCGTTCCCTTTGCAGGACCAGAGCCGCCGCCAGAGCCGAATGAGATGCATGCAGAGTAGCGCAGGAAGCGTCTATCTGTCATACGTTTTCTCTCATGTCACTCAGCGCTGCTCGCTCCCCGGCGGCCCCTCCTCTCTTCTCGTCAATCCCCATTGGCTTGAGACATCATCTGGGATAGACGAGAAGAGAGGAGGGGCCGCCAGGGAGCGAGCAGCGTGACATGAGAGAAAACGTATGACAGACAGACGCTTCCTGCGCTACTCTGCATGCTCGCAAGTAAGATCCCCAGATGTGCCCTGTAATGTGCCCCATGCCCTGATGCCCTAATGTGCCCCATGCCCCATAATGTGCCCAGATGTGCTATGTGCCCCATAATGTGCCAAGATGTGCTATGTGCCCCATAATGTGCCCAGATGTGCTATGTGCCCCATAATGTGCCCAGATGTGCTATGTGCCCCATAATGTGCCCTGATGTGCTATGTGCCCCATAATGTGCTATGTGCCCTATAATTTTCCCTGATGTGCCCCATAATATGCCCAGATGTGCCCCGAGCCGACAATTTTTTCCCAATATAAGACATACCCCGAAAGTAAGACATAGTGGGGCTTTTAGGGATAAAAAGAAAGTAAGACACTGTCTTACTTTCGGGGAAACACGGTAGCTATGGCAGGTATGTTGTGGCGGCGCTTGCATAAGTAGACATGTACAATTCAATTTGGTCTGAATATTAATTTGAACACATTTTTGGTTATGCGGACATTCTCCAAATTAAATAGTAACAAGTTTCATTGAAATGTATCTAGTTTCGTTTTGTATGTTCGAGTTCTAATGAATTCCAAATTTTTGGAACGATTCGAATTTGGAACGGCCGAAAAATGATCGTCCGACTCTAATTCTGTGTGAAGAATAGCTGGTTGTTAAAGAGTGGGCTGTGAAGCCAGCTGCTGCGTCCTTAACAACCGATGACTCATCAGCTGTCAGTGGGCTTCCCCGCTGACAGATGAAATGTAAACCAAATGAAAAATGCAGAAAAACAGTGTGGGGTCTCCCCAAAATCCATACCAGTCCCTTATCTGAGCATGCAGCCCGGCAGGTCAGGAAAGGGGGGATTAGCAACCGCTCCCCCCCCCTCCTGAAGCATACCAGGCCACATGCCCTCAACATGCAGGTGCTTTGAGACAGGAGGGCTCTGCCCCTCTAAAGTTTCTTGTCCCTATGTTTATAGGGACAATGGCCTCTTCTCCACAACCCTGGCCCAGTGGTTGTGGAAGTGTGGAGGGTGAATCATCAGAATCTGGAAGCCCCCTTTAATAAGGGAGCCCCCAGATCCCACCCTCCCTAATTTGAATGAGTAGGGATAGTACCCCTACTCATTCACTGAAAAAGTGTAAGAAGTAAATAAAAACACAACAGTTTTTGACAATTCCTTTATAAAAAACAAAACAAAATAAATGTGCCTGAAGTAGATCCAAAATCAATCCCAATGCCTGCCGCTGCCATCGACCCCCCAAAAAAATGACCCGACAAAGGCCCCCGTCATGTGACAGCTCTGCCATCTGCCAGTTCTTAAATAACTAAGGGATGGGTCCACCTGATGGTGTCATTGGGTGACCCCTGCCCCCTTGTGATGTCATCAACTGGGAAGCATGCTGGGGCAATTACATCACAAGGGGGCCAGGTCACCCAATGACATCATCGGGTGGCCCTGCCCCTTAGTTAATTAAGAACTGTCAGATGGCGGAGCTGTCACATGGCGGGAGCCTTTGTTAGGTGCGGAGCTCTTTTTTTTGGGTCGCCGGTAGTGACAGGCATCGTAATTGACGTTGGATCTACTTTGGGTGGCTATTATTTCTTGTTTTTTAATATAGGACTTGTCAAAAACAGTTGTGTTCTTATCTACTTTTTACACTTTTTTGGTGAATGAGTAGGAGTACTATGTACCCTATACTCATTCACATGGGGGGCGTGATCTGGGGGCCAACTGGTTAAAGGTCACCCCCACACTCCCACAACCACCGGGCCAGGGTTGTGGGGAAGAGGCCCTTGTCCCCATCAACATGGGGACAAGGTGCTTGGGGGGGCAGAGCCCCTTGCCCAAAATCATCCCCCTCATGTTGAGGGCGTTTGGTCTGGTCTGGTTCAGGAGGGGGGCACTTGCTTGTCCCCCCTCTTTCCTGGCCTGCCAGGCTGCCTGCTCGAATAAGGGTCTGGTATGGATTTTGGGGGGTCCCCAAACATTTTTTTTTACATTTTGGCATGGGGTTCCCCTTAAAATCCATACCAGACCCGAAGAGGCTGGTATGGATTGAGGGGGACCCCACGTTGTTTTTTTTTCTGCATTTTTCATTGCTGGCATTCTTTTGTGTAGCAGCTTCCCAGGCCTGCTCCTTAACAACCAGCTATTCTTCACACAGAATTTGAATTGGTCGATCATTTTTTGACCGATCCAAATTTTAATTGTTTCAAAAATTTGGAATTCATTAGAAAATTTATAAACTAAACAAAACTAAATGAAACTAAATGAATTCTGAAACAAATCAACTTAACAAATTTAGTAACATAATGAATCTATCTAAAACAAAACAAATGTTTCCGTTCTGCACATGTCTATGCATGAGTATTGGTTGAGGTGGTATATTGCTAGTCAAAGATGACATTTGGGGCTTTTTGTGTGGATTTTAAACTGTAAATTGTTGGAGGTTTAATTTAACAATGTGAAAAATACTGCTTGTATTTGCAATGGGGGTGATTACTGTAAACCTGTGTGTCTGTGAGATGATGGCTGCAACACGGTATGTAAATAATATTTTCTTTGCATAGGGACTTCAGTGTAAGTGTGTGAGCAGAATGGGAGGAATTTATCAAAACTGGAGCAGACAGAATCTGGAGCAGCTGTGCATGCCAACCGATTTACTTTTAGTGTTCAGTTAAAGTGGAACTTTAGCCAGAAAATTAAGTCCACTAGATCACCTCAGGCTGGCCCCTTTTTGCAGGTATAACTATCTAAAACTTTAAAAATAGGTGCCTATACTGTTTAAAATCCAGTAATACACGGTCTCACCCTGCTCTGCACATGCTCAGTTGCTCTCTATTTTTAGGCATTTTTAGGCATTGCTAAACTTGTAAAAGTGGAATCAAACCATCCTATCTTTTACACAGCCAAGGAAGCTGCTTCTGTTTGAATTGCAAATGCCATGGTGCTGCACATGTGATCAGTAGGGATAAGCTGAACACCCCCCTTGTTCGGTTCGCACCAGAACTTGCGAACAGGCAAAACATTTGTGTAAACACTGTTAAAGTCTATGGGACATGAACATGAAAAATCAAAATTGCTAATTTTAAAGGCTTATGCAGGTTATTGTCATAAAAAGTGGGGACCTGGGTCCTGCCCCAGGGGACATGTATCAATGCAAAAAAAAGTTTTAAAAACTGCATTTTTTTTCAGGAGCAGTGATTTTAATAATGCTTAAAGTGAAACAATAAAAATGAAATATTGCTTTAAATATCATGCCTGGGGGGTGTCCTTAGTATGCCTGTATAGTAGCACATCTTTCCCGTGTTTAGAACAGTACCACCGCAAAATTACATTTCACATATGCACAGTGTTCACCCGGCCGTGAAGCCACAAGCTGTCACAGCTGGGTGCCTACACTAGTGATGCCAGTGCTGGGAAGAGGCGGGGGAGAGAACCAAGGCTTTGGGTGGCCGCATTGCTGGACCGTGGGACAGGTGAGTGTGTGTTTATTAAAAGTCAGCAGCTACACTTTTTGTAGCTGCTGACTTTTAATAAACAGAAAAACGAGTGGCACACCGCTTTAAGCTATGCCCGGTATTCATCATAACATAACCATGCCCACTATTTGTCTCTACACTTTATTATTTCAAAAAGATTTTTACCTGCTGCATATTTTCACTCTGAGCATTATAGTTTTATAGCATTAAAGCAGAACTAAAGGCAAAACTTTTTGGATAGGGTAAAGGAGGATTATAATACCTGTAAGGATTATTTTTTTTTCATCCGCATCCCATAAGAGAGATTTCTACTCACTTCCTGTCCCATTACCAAAACAGGAAGTGAGGAAAAATGTATTCAAAGTGAAAGAATCTCTGGTTGTCACCAGGTTCATCAGAACTAGTGTCCCCACTGGAATATTTCCCCACTGTGGACAATTCAAAACAGGGCAAATATAATGGGTGAATCTCTCTAAAAGGGGCACAGACACTTTTTCCAAAACTGAAAAAGTTTTTGCCTTTAGTTATATTTTAAAACAATTAGCATGGTTCCAAGTAAAGATTTGTTCAGGAAGGATATGTCTTGTCTATTTTTTCAAACCTGTGAAACTATCTTATAACTTGAGAGAGCTGACCCCTCTCCTCCAAAAATATCTATGTCCCCGGTTGGAATGCAAGCCTTGCTCAGATATTCTTTTTGCAGATCCGAACCTTTTGTGTGAGTATTAGTGAAAACAAACGCTGCAGTTTTACTTGCTAGATATAGGACTTTAGGAATTCAAAGTGCCATGACAAAGAGACATCTTCACAGCTAATTGAACACAAGCACAAGAATCTTGAATCATTTCTCTAGTTCTTTATAGCCCAACTTGGCTGTGCCATCTGCCACCTCTTTCCTCACACTTTTAATAGTCTTGTAAAATGAAAACCCTTAGACTTTGTAGCAGCGGTAGAGACATTTTGTTACCTACATTGCTCTTAAGAGGCTACATGAAGGTTTATTACTTAAATCCCAAGCCAGCATGAAGAAATACATTATGGGCTAATGCAATCATTAACACAATCTAGACATTATAACTGAGCTCTTTCTCCACTCAAGACAAAAGGTTATCAATTTCTTACATTTGCAATGTAAAATGACATAAAACAATTTAAAAGATATCTTTATTATACATATGTATTACATTCTAATATCAAAATATTGACGTGCAACTCTCTCTGAACTTTTTTTAAGTTTTAGAAGAATAGGGTAGAGTTTAAACATCTGTTATGTCTTTATTGTTAACATTTCTTATCTCTGTGACACCAAGGACATTGCTAAACTTCCTGTTTTCTGTTTCTAGAGTGTATTCCTCAGATAGTACTTTTAAGAATTTACTAGAATTTACCAGTTGGGAGTGACAACATTGTGTGCTTTTTACTGCCTTTTTCCAGGTATACTGTATGTAATGCCTGCACTCTAGAGATGGGAAATAGGAAGCCTAAGTCACAGAATTGTATTGTGTGTCATCTAGACTGTCAGGCTAAATTCACCAAACAGGGGCAGGGACAACATTAAAAAACTTACTGATTCTTAGCTGTTAAGTTTAAACACGTTAGAATGAAGTTTCACTATGGCATTATGGGAATGAAGAAGACAGCTTCAGAATTCAGAGGCTGTATTTACAGAATTCACCTGGTTTATGAGAACTTCAGGGATTCATATTTGTCCACTTTTCCTCAACTTTGCAATGAGAAACACCAAGCGCTAGCTTCAGGGAACAATATTACCTTGAAAAGTCTGCATTGGGCCATATTATGTAATATGCTTGATTATCAGGGTTCATAATGTTCTGACTTATAATATAGGTTCATCTGAAAAGGTGGAGTTGTATTTTTTTTTACAAAGTTTTATAATCACCATTTAAGACGAGATTAAACATTGCAATGTTTACATTGTGCTAGTCTGCATCTTCATAGTCTCAAACAAAGATTTATTTATAGCACCATATATATGTAATCATTGGAGAAGCAGGTAGTCCTTGCATAAGTGATTACATGAGTGCAGTACTGCATAGAAATGATAGGTTATGGCTCCTGACACCGAAGGCATTAAATCAAACAAGTATGTAGAGCTTCCTCACCTTTCCTTGCAGATACAGAAACACAGAACAATGTTTTTACTGGCCTTGGCTCACTATCACTGCTTTCAAAGCACAGACAAACTGAAGGCAGATGGAAGAAAATAAAATATTTTTAAAGTTGCTTTTTATCTTAAGATATATTAAACCATCCAATGTTTTTTTCTTTTAGGTGTTTGAGGCAAAATGAAATCATGATCCTAGCTATCTTCATAAAAAAATAAAGACCTAAAAAGGCAAGGAGTAATTTTACATAACTATTTCAAGAAGATGTGAGAAGTCTAAAAATGAATGTGGGATCCATTAAAGTATTGCTAATATCACTAAAAAAGCTGACTCAGTATTACAGCATTGTGATATTTCTGGCTTGTTATATCTGTCAAAGATTCAGTTGGCGAGACATTCCCATGAGAACTCCCAATTCTAATGCTGTTGGCATTACATGGTGTTACACTTCTCCAAATACACCTTATGTATAATAGCAAAACATTTAAATTCACTCAAGGAGAGTAGCTCCTTTTTGTAGCACCATCAAGTCTTTTTGAGAGGAACCTGAGAAAAAAAATACTGTTGCGAATGCTTGCTATTAAAATTTCCGAGATTTATAATATTCTGTTAGATAATAATTGTTTTGGTAGAATGGACTTTTAACCCTATAACTGCTGGGGCCTACCTACCATTTTTAACTGTGATGGCCAGAACATTTTTCCTATTTATTTTTTACTTTTCACTTGCAGCTTTAAAAAGTTAGCAAAAGATACCTAAAAACCATATATGAACTGAAAACACAGAACCTCTCAATTTAAGAAATGGTTATACACAAATATTTATCAAACTATGTTTTCAATAAAAAATAAACTAAAGTAATTATTAGCACACACAAATGTTCAACTACATAACCCTTAAAGGGTCTGGTGTAGACTTGAGGGGGACCCTGTGCTACAAATTCTTTCTGGAGCTTGGTTACTTTACTGGGAGTGCACAGTGAGTACTGGTTTCATAGACCCATAAGTTCAACTTCCACGGCGTAGGTGTCTCTTCTTGGGCCGCTCCGCGTAATGGGAGGCAAGATCGGATGGAAGAAGAAGATGGAAGAAGATGCCGGAAGGCGAAGATGAAGAAACCGAAGGATGAAGAAAGGAAGAAGGAAGAAGACCAGAAGAAAGAAGATGAAAGAAGATTTTAATAAAGGAATTGTCAAAGACCGTCTCCTGTCATTTTTACCATTTTTGTCACTTTTTTGGTGAAATGGTAGGGGTACTTTTGTACCCCCTTACCATTTCACACAGGGGGGGCCGGGATCTGGGGGTCCCCTTGTTAAAGGGGGCTTCCAGATTCCGATAAGCCCCCTGCCCGCAGACCCCCACAACCAATGGCCAGGGTTGTGGGGAAGAGGCCCTTTTCCTCATCAACATGGGGATAAGGTGCTTTGAGGGGTCACAGACCCCCAAAGCACCCTCCCAATGTTGAGGGCATGTGGCCTGGTATGGTTCAGGAGGGAGGGGGGGCGCTCTCGTCCCCCCTCTTTTCCTGTGGCCTGCCAGGTTGCGTGCTTGGATAAGGGTCTGGTATGGATTTTGTCTGGTACCTTTTTTTTTTTATCAATGACTTTTTTTTTTTATCAATGACTTTCAATGAATGACTGTTCTCTGTGTTACGGGATCCGGCAATTCATTAGCCGCGAGTGATTTTAAATAGCTTTTTTTTCCTGAAAAAATGACACTTTGTGCAGGGACAGTTCTAAGCACGGGAAACATGCGCCCCTTCACAAGCATACTATACACACCCCCCAGGTACGAAATTTAAAGGAATATTACACTTTTATTGTTTCACATTAAGCATTATTAAAATCACTGCTCCTGAAAAAACGGCCGTTTTTAGAAAAAAAATTTGCATTGATACATGTCCCCTGGGGCAGGACCCAGGTCCCTAAACACTTTTTATGACAATAACATGCAAATTAGCCTTTAAAATCAGAACTTTTGATTTTGAACGTTCGCGTCCATTGTAATTAATAGGGTTCTAATGTTTGCACAAACTTTAGGTCCGTTCGCAGGTTCTGGTGCGAACCGAACCCGGGGGTGTTTGACTCATCCCTACTGAGGGAGGTCAAAGAGCACGAATTGGATCACAGATCCCCAGAAATGAACTCCAGATATCCTGGGCTGCCTTGATCTCCCGGGCGTCTCTTGTCAATAACCTCTGTGTACCGGACGGTCTCTCAATCACGGTAAGTATCCCAAGTGTTCAAAAGATTGTGCACATCTTGCAAAAAAGATATGATACTCCAAATAGTGTGATATTGTCTCATCAAAAAGATCCATTGGAGTAAATGATACAATGCTGTTTGGGAGCTTCGATAGGTCTCCAATTAGCATAAAAACAAGTTTAAAACAAAAAGTTGTTAGCAAGTAAAAAGTCCTGTATACAGACGTTTAAAAAGCGATCGCTCATGCGCAGAATGTATGGGCGTGACTATGTGTTTCACAATACACAGTATATATTTTGTGACAGTGCAAGGCCCTGCCACTGTAAAAATGGTTATAGAAATGACACAGGGTTCACATGTATGCAGATTTCTGGACTCCGGAGTATCGATTGTGAATGGAGAAACCATTTTTTTACAACTTTCTCCACATTTTAGTATTCCCAAAGTGATCTCTGTAGCTTGGAGGTTTCAAAGTGCCTTGGGAGGGAAGATATCTCCCGATTTGGGCATAGCTCATGGCTCTGTTTTTTAGACAGGTTTGTGCCCCTGTTAGGAGACGCTCTACTCAAGGACAGCACTTCAGGTATATAAATATATATATATATAAATATATATATCTAGCGCTGTGTTATGTTGGGAGGTCCATCCTGGGTTTCAGATAGTCTAGGTATGCCACTTGTTGTTATAATCTGCCTGTAGGGCTAATGCTCTTTTTCTGCTGTTTTTCCACCAGTAGTCTACACCTAATGCGCTTTTTTGTATACGTATTGCTTCTCTTGCCTCCTCCTCCTAATAACACGTATCATCTGTAAAGCAAGGTTCTAGACACCTAATAGATAATAAAATATTGGTTTATAAATAGAGTATTAATTTTTCTTCACCAATAAATGTTATCGCTAGATGAAGTCATAACAAGGACAACTTTAACCAACAATTTTAGTAGTCTGATTCATTTAGTGTATTATACTTTAGCATTCTGTAAGGTCCTCCTCCACATGCTTTATAACTAATTAGTCAAAGCAAGTTATTGCATGCTGCATACTACAGTATACAAATGTAAAAATGTACTTTTACTCACAATAACGACACATATAAACAGGAAATTCCACCATGATATAAGTGGATATTGCATTTTGTGACACAGACCCTTTAATTAGCAGAGAAGCTTGCAAGTTTTGAGAAGGCACTAAAGTGCCTTTACAAACAGAATTACATTTTTTATTGTATCATCTGCTGCTTTAACAGCCCTGCACATTTCATCACAGCCTCACTGCTGCTGTTAGCATTTGGGTATAAAAAGTTATCCTGAGAAAAGGATACATTTTACTTTTAAAAAGAGCACCTGCAATAGCAATAAAAAATCTCAAAACCCTATGTTACCTACCAAACCGAATAACACATGAATTAATAAAAGAGACTTTAAAGTAAGGATGAGCCGAACACCCCCCCGGTTCGGTTCGCACCAGAACATACTGAACAGGCAAACAATTTAGAAGAACACACGAACACCGTTAAAGTCTATGGGACACAAACATGAAAAATCAAAAGTGCCCATTTTAGAGGCTTCTATGCCATAAAAAGTGGTTGGAGACCTGGGTCCTGCCCCAGGGGACATGTATAAATGCAATTTTTTTTTTTTAAACGGACGTTTTTTTCAGGAGCAGTGATTTTTTTAATGCTTAAAGTGAAACAATAAAAATGAAATATTCCTCTATCATGCCTGGGGGTGTCTATAGTATGCCTGTAAAGTGGCACAATTTTACCGTGTTTAGAACAGTACCACAGAAAATGACATTTCTAAAGGAAAAATTGAAATCTAAAACTGATTGCGGCTGTAATGAATTGTTGGGTCTCGGCAATATAGATAAAACTCATTGAAAAAAAGAGCATGGGTTCCCAGTCCATTACCAGGCACTTTGGGTCTGGTATGAATATTAACGGGAACCCCGACCCAAAATTAAAAAAAACATTGCGTGGGGGTCCCCCTAAAATCCATACCAGGCCCTTCAGGTTTGATATGGAAATTAACCACATCCTACCCACTTTCAGTGGGAATATCTGAATGATAGCTGCAGCTACATTCAGATATCTTTGTTTTCAGACGGCGATTCTGTGCACCATAAGAATGATCATAGTGGCAGTTCTGCCACTTGATCATTCTTACAGGGGACGGAAGGGGACATCCCCCTCTCCCACCGCCATCCGGTGCTTCTCCAGGCTCTCCCGTGCCAATGGGGACCTGGAGAAAGAATCAGTCGGCGCCAGATGACGAGCATAGAGATGACCAGTGACCAGATGGTCACCGGTCATCTCTATGACCGTCGGAGGCATGGGCACGACGTTATGACGTCACGTCCGGGCCGTGGATGTAAACAAAGCCGCGATCGTGGCTGGTAAGCATGAGATTGTGGATTTTTTTTTTTCCGATCTCATGCCTTCCAGCCTGGAGGAGAGATGTGGGGTCTTATTGACCCCGCATCTCTCCATAAAGAGGACCTGTCACAAATGATACCTATTACAAGGGATGTTTACATTCCTTGTAATAGCAATAAAAGTGATACAAAAAACAATTCTAGCACTAGACCTCCTCTGTAAACATGGAAACTGTAAAAAACTTTAAAGCGTCACCTATGGAGATTTTTAAGTACTGAAGTTTGGCGTCATTCCATGAGTGTGCGCAATTTTAAAGCATGACATGTTGGGTATCTATTTACTTGGCGTAACATCATCTTTCACATTATATAAAAAAATTGGGCTAACTTTATTGTTTTGTTATTTTTTAAATCATAAAACAGTTGTTTTCCAAAAAAAACATTCAAAAAATTGTTGCGCAAATACCGTGCAAGATAAAAAGTTGCAATGACCGCCATTTTATTCCTAAGGGTGTTTGCTAAAAAAAAATATATAATGTTTGGGGGTTATGAGTAAGTTTCTTGCAAAATAATTATGATTTTTACATGTAGGAGAGGAGTGCCAGAATAGGCCCAGTATGGAAGTGGTTAAGGGGAACCCTGCGCAAAATTAAAAAAAAAAATGATGACACAGGGATTGCAGGTGGACATGTGAGGAAGCTGTGAGGAAGCTTCTTTGCGGAACCAGGAAACACGTGAATTACCTGCCGAGCTGTACAGTGTGGAAGATGTGTATAATAATTACTATCCTTCATCAACCGGTATTGACCTTTTTAATGACTATTAATACAAACCATTTTCAAGTATCATTCCGCTTGTGAGTCAGGGAAAGTGCTGCAGAATTTCCTCTTACTGTGGGATGAAAATGAAATTACCTTTTTTTCTTCCAAATAGAAAACAACCAGTGTTTGAGACATTAGAATGTTCTTTCTTTTTGTCTGACTGAAGTACCTCTTACATGTCAGATAAATCAAAACAGCAACATGTACTTGATTTAAAAGTACCTTGCTTTCAGGGTAGCCAACATTTAGCCTGTTTGAAATATGAATATATATGCTGTATCTGTGCCATTAAATGAATTAGCATTCTAATTTTGTGTTTCCAACATTATTTTAAAATGCAAATAACGAATGATTGAGTTACAGTTAATTTCCTTAAAACACAATTTTGAAGATTTTAATTGTATTCCCTTTTATTTTCTGACATCTTCATCACATTTGTTTGTATCCCTGCACAACCATTCTTAAGAAATAAACAACAGATAAAAAAATACCTACTAAGTTTAAGTTGTGCAAAATCAACAGTAACTTGTTAATACCCAGTTAGAAGACTTACCTTTAGCACATCTTCATCAGATGATCTGCATTCTACCACATCAGAAATATCGGTCACTGAGCTTTTGCTGTCTACACTGACAGTCTTAACAGGGACTGCTACTGTTTTCCCAGTAAGGATGGCAGTGTTCAGAATCTCTGATTCCTACAATGCAACATAAATAAATACTTATTAATTTCATGTCAAATAAAAAAAAAAACTCTTTACTATAACAAAATACATATACTGTATACTTATAGTCAAGAACAGAACTTTTTTTTTTTTTAAAGAGTATTGTATATACAATATGAGCATCACAACCACACACACATTAAAAATGTCAAAAACAAATTCAAACAATAAGTTTCAAGGGTGAAAACAGCACACTAGAGGTGAGACCCAGACTTTACCTAAAAAGCTGAAAGGGTTTGTTACCCATAAAAAAAAAATGGATCCTGCTCCTTTAAAGCATGAATAACAGCACAGTGCTTGTGCTGTGTAATTTGCCCCCCTGTAACACCTGAGATACCTAGCTGATCCTGCCTGGTTCTGCCCTCCCCTCTGTAAACTGACCACGGTTTATCATGTCTGCCGAGCCCTCAGACCGTGGCTCCGTCATCCGCAGCCCTGCTCTCTGCCTCCTCTGTCCTCCTCCCCTCCCTGCCTGTCAGCTCTTACCAATCCCACTCACTCCCCTCCTGTTGCTGAAATACTTTTATAAAGTGCACACAATCCCCTCTGTTATAAAGCCTCCTATGCTGCAGTGTATGTTTCTTTGTAAAAAAGATGCCTATTTCTACCTGAATTCAAAGCGCTGATCGGTGGTCACATGACTCCTCGAGGACGCGAGTAGGCGCCGAGGACGCCCTGGTGATCTTTTAACCCATTGCTAACCTATTTTGTTTTTAATGTACGAGTCTTATATAACTATTGAATAAATTGATATACCTTATAAACGTACTACACTAGTGGAGGCCCCCTTCTTTTCTCTTTTTCCCCATTCTGACACGCTGCTGGGAGATACTTAGCATTCTAGGTCCGAATAACTGAGGGATTTAAAGGAGAAGGACCAGGCTGGACCCTGCAGCAGGACACCCTGACTACCTTACTTAGGGGCTAATTTGGATACCCCAGAAAGGCTCATTTGATCTTCTTTGAGGTGAGAGTTCTGGAAGACCAGAAAAGGATTACCCCATTAAAACAGATGAATAGCAGCATGAATACAGCAGCAATATAGAGAAACCAGTACCTTTACATAGAAATACCTGCGGAAATAGATTTTTCTCTACAAAGAACCACTTGTTCCCTTTTCCTCTATACCTAATAGATTGGTGAACTATATATATATACTAACAGGATGTTCTGTCTGTGTACTTGGCTTCATTTTTTCCATTGATCTGGACACTGCTATATTTATTTTCGGACATTTTTTATTCATACGCCTCTTATTCATCTATTTGTTTTTATTACATTTGATCTATTATCGCAGGATTTATTTGTGCATTGCAGGCCTTATTTGAGTTTTCTATCACAGTATTTTACTATATTTATTTATTGATTTCTATCACAGGATATTTTGGCATCACATGATCTATTGTCACTATTCATCTTTATCGTTATTATTATTGTCACTATTGACTTTTATCGTTATTATTATTCTACATTTTATCACAGGATCCTACATTAATTATTATTATTCGTTAATGTTAATGTTTTACACAGGATTTATTTCTTTATTGCACTTTTTAACATTCTGTTACACTGCAATTTTAGCAACTTATTTTTATGTTATTTATGCACTACCTCTTTTATCTGATTTGAGATACAGCGTTATCCAATCACATCTATGAATTGATCAGTAATTTATCTACTCACTATTTAATTATTTATTTAAACCCTCTCTGCATAATTTGCACTCCTTGACTATCTTTTCTGGTCCTGCACCTCTTCCTATATCCTGGACTAGCGCCCCCTGAGGGACCTAGTCATTATTACAGTCTCTACAATTCTATTTGTATTCTAGTTTGCGCAAAGTATCTTTACCTATCTAACCATTTTACATTGGTGGTTGATATAATGACCCTCGAATATGGTTGTCCGTGTAGTGGCCTTACATTGGTGGCCAGTGCAGTGCCCACTTACATTGGTGATCAGCAGAGAATAGCTGATCAGTGGTGAACTGCCCCTTACAGTGGTGATCAGTGGAGAAGTACTCCTTACATACTCCTTAACCTTGATGGTCAATAAGATCTCAGCTAAATAGATCATTGGTGTCAGTATTTAAGAGAGGAGAGGCTCTGCTGCTCCTGTGCTACCACGTCTAGCTCTGCCAAGTGACGATGGCACTGCAACTATGCAGATATTGCCTGTCAGGAGATAAATTCACCATGGACTGCCTGCACACCAGCTACATTGTTATTTTATACAGACAATGTGCCGCTTTATTGCCTGCCCCTGGAACAAAGTCCTTGGTACATTACTGATTTTAACACACGTATACTACATACAGCAAGTGCTTTATTTAAAGATGTATAATATCATAGCTACAGTATGCCCGCATTATTTAATATTATATATGCAAATTAAGTACTGTAAAGAAAATGTTGGTATTATTTATGTACATTGCAAGAGGCAAAATGGCTTTAACTTTAATTCCAGGCAGACATGAGAAACTCATATTATGTACCCATGCTATACATTAAAAAGCATGATGTAATTGCAATTAATATAAGTATGAAATAGTATCTTGATATCAACCTGCAATAATTCCCTGCCCAGCAAAACTCAGATTGGGAGATGGAGGGTCAACACTCTGAACCAGTCAGACTTTACTGCAGTGCACAATAAATTTGCTGCCAGAAGAGAAATTTGGATAATGAATTCTTGCTCTGCTGCTGCTCCTTCATTGTCCAATCAGCAGACTGGGGTGTGTTGAAATCAGCACAGTTGGGTGGGGCTCCACCCATACCGCCACATCATTCATACACAGAGATATGTACATGAATGAACTACAAGTCCCATCTTCCACCATGGCAGACTAACTTGTAGTTCTCAATTGATAACAAGCATGGTGGTCCCAATACTCATACTCATAATCCATTGACATTTCCTCCAGCTCTTATAGTCAAAAGTATGTACCTCTGTATGGCTATAGAGCTGGAGGAAGAGTCTACATGAGCCTGGCATTGCACCCGCAATCCACTAACTGAGGGTGCAATGCTTTGCAGACTCCTATGCAAAAAAAATAAATAAATAACATAATAATAATAAATGCACATTTTTTTCCTTCAAATATATGTGCATTTATTATTTTTCTGCAAAACGTGGACTTAGCCTTTAAATAAACACATCTATGGGTTTGTATCATTACAGAATATAAACATCTAGTGTTCAAAGCTAACTAGTTTGAGATTTTACTTTATAAAGTACACACAGGAAAAAAAAAAACACTTTGGATCTGTTAGAACTAAGCATTCTTGGCAAGGAATACTTATAATGAGCCAAATGACATTATAAATTTTAGTAGACTAGTAAAACTTGTCTGCCTTTATTTGTACACAACGCACAGTTTGTAAGGGACATTTGTTATGTTTATGTATAATTATTTTAAGACGTACTTTACATCACATATGGACAGAAATGTTGTCTCATTCACAATCACTGTACAATATGGCAAGGCAGAACTCAATTACACTTCAGCCTTAGAGACTGCTGCTTGCTTAGCACAGAAAGGTGGCAAGATCACCTTCACCCTCCTTTCAGACACATCAGACACATCTGACATTTGTAGCTGTAAGGAACAGAATTGTATTTAGAAGAAACACAAGAGCCTGTCAGACCTTACTTTGCTTGTTGACCTGAATACCCAGCAAGGTGGCATCTCAAGTAGTCTTCCTAACAAATGCCATAACACATTATCATCTACTGTACCCAGTGGCAAAAGTTCTATTTTCAGGCTGATGCTGGTATACCTGCAATGGGTGAATATTAGAACCAGTCACAAGATATGATTCTTCTGCTAGAAGCATGATTGCATTTCATCTGGTTGTGTTACCTGCAGCTGTTAAACTAAAAAAAAGGCACTCAGTTCACATAGCTAACACACCAGGATAAGAATACTTATTTTCTAAAACAGCGATAGTTTTTCCAATGAAATTTGAAACTTAGAGTCACATGGCTAAAATATACATGTCCTTGTTTTAAAGCTTTGTGAATATTTTTTTTTTTTTTTCAAAGAAGAGAGAGTGAAATTATGGGTCTTTTGTACAGTAGCAGGTTTTGCAAGTAAAATAATATTAGCAATTATAATAATAATAATAAAAATAATTTTATTTCAGTTTGCAGTAAAATAAATATGTCCTACTATTTTTCGTCATGACAATAAATCCACATCAGTTTTAATATTTTCACTGTCATTGTATTTGAGAGCCAATAGAAATCTTTTGGTCTAAACAACTGATGAAAATACACATATTGTTCATTTTTACAATGATCTGTGTGGAAACACTGCCAGTGAAGATTATGCATTGAGCACCGAATTCTGCACTCATATTGGTTACCAGTCTCATGATTGTGGCATCCCAAATGCTTTAATTTAACTGTTATTTTGCATTTTTTTTCAATTTGTTTTTATCCAACCAGCACTGCACATTGTACAAGATTACAGTGGAACCATGGCCAAAATCAAAATGACATACATGATGCAGTTTGTCAAAAGCATTAACACAGCAGTTTTTCATTTTGTGAGTCTCCTGTAACATATTTTTAGTTTCAATAATTTTTATAAAATTTTTAGTTAACCGAAAAAAAAAACAAAGTAACATGCATTACATTATAAGTTTCTGTGGTCGCTTATACTCCATGGCAGGCTCTAAATATAGTATATCACGCCTTCATGTTGTCAAGGGTATCAATGTTCTAGATTTAGGGGTGTTGCTTAGACCCTATGTCTTATATCATAGGCTACATGAACATTCACCTGCAATCACTATAGTTTGTCGAAATGGATGTTCCATACATTTTACATACCCCTTTAGAGTTTATCTACCAGTATGCCTGTCAATTGGAATACAGTGACCACAGTTGTAACAAAATGTATGGTAAACAACATAAAACAGTCATAGTGATGTCCATTTATTCATTCTTTAAACTAGGTTAATTGGAAGGCCGGGTACCGGCCTGAAGTTATGGGAGGAGCCCGGAGGGTATTTAAGCAGCCCAAAGGCCGCCGGTCTTTGTCGGTTTCCTGTGCGAGATATCTGATACGTCAGACATCTAGGACCGACTCGTTCGAGACAAGCGCTGTTGGTGCCGGTTCGTGAGCTCCGTTTCGTCTGTCCGTCTCCTTGTGTTGTTGCAGTCCCGCGTTCCGTGTTCGTAAGTCGTGTTGTCCCTTTGTGTCGCACTCGTGTCGCCGAGTCGCAGTTCCGTACAAAGAGTCTGGTTCGGCTGTCGCAGGTAGGGCTTCGGCTCCCATGTTTTACGTTCCCATGCACTGCTTATCATGTCACTAAACTGTGGTCTGCGTAGCTCACGAACCACGCACCGCTTGTCTCGAAAACACCATACAGCTACACGCACGTTTTTGGTTATACGATCGGGAGCCACCTAGTGGCACGCACATTCAGGGCCGCCCGCCATGACACTCTGACCGATGCCGCATCCGGCACTCAAGGGTTCCCCTTACGCGGTCGGAGTACGCAGGCTTTGAATCGTTCAAACGTAGCTCGCTCACGGGTGCCGTTCGCACTCACACGCAGCGATCATGTCAGGTCAAATCGGTCAAATCAGTTATACCAGCAGCATGCCGGATCACTGGTTACGTTCCGAGTCACTGTTGGCATGTTAATTGCACGAATTACTTCGACCGTGTCGAAACATTTCATTGTATTAGCATGGCAATCATTTCGTCATTTCAAACATGGCTAACGTGTCAGGCCATTCGGTCATGCTAAGTCATTTCGCATCATTTAAACAGGGCGTTCATGCCATCATTTCGATCCTGGTCGCACTCAGATTCAAGTCATGTCGCACTCAGGCACGGATTTGTTTCAGGGTACCCAGGTTACGGCCGCATTACCATACATGTTCAGAGATTGGCCCACCGCTCGTACGGATACGGGCTCGAGTCTAGTCTTTGGCATGATTTCGGTCATTGGCCACGTATCGGTCTGAATCCGGTCGCATCCGGGATGCATCGATTCGCACTGGTTCGCCTAGCCGCTCGGCCTCCTTTCGATACATGCTCCAGAGATAGATTCAGTGACAAATTGCTCGGTTTGTTGAAATCTAGTCTTTGTCATGGTTTCATTTCGGTCACTATACCTCTGGGTGGGTCCGGTCGCATCCATAGATGCTCCGATCGGGGCAATCCAGACGCACGGTTGCCCGGCCTCATTTCGATACATGCGCCAAGGGCGGAATCGCATCATAGGTTGCGTTCACTCTTGATTCTTGCCCTTGTCATGGTATGTCATTTCTGTCACCTTACCACGCCCGGCATGAATGCAGTCACTTCCCCGCACTAATTCGTGTCGGCGTACCCTAGGCCGGCCTCATTTCAATACATGCGCCAGGGACGGAATTCGCAAAAAAAAAAAAAAAAAAAAACTTTTGATTCTTGTCCTTGCCATGTTATGTCATTTCTGTGTCACCTTACCACGCCCCGGCGTTAATTTAGTCACTTCCCTGTACGAATTCGCGCCGGCGTGCCCTAGGCCGGCCGCATTTCAGCACAAAAAAAAATTAAAAAAAAGGGGTTCAGTCACTAGACAGTGGCATGATGATCGAGGTCGCTGTCACACGAGTGCTAGCGTTCCAACGCATGCTGTAGCACTTGGAGTCGAACCCGGTGGCAGCCAGTATGTCACAGTTCGGCCCCAGCGTACCCAGGCAGTTGGCCTCATTTCACGGTTGTCTCATTTCTGTACGTGCTCCAGAGTCCGGCTCACAGTCACCCCCATACGGTACGACCGGGCCGGGCCCTGTCACGGGATGTTCATTTCAGTTAAGGCTACATGTCATTTCAGTTATTCGTGTTGTTGTCTGTCATTTGATTCCACAGCTGTCACGTCAGTCGACTTAAGTCACTATCGCCTGTTGTTATCATCAACATTGGGTACCGTCGCTCAGGACGGCAGCAGTTTCAGGCTCTTAAATAGGTACTTTCTCTCACACTCTCTCAGGTCAGTCGGATGCGTGGGGGGGGGGATGGGGTTTGCTCCTGCATTTTCATGGCAGGTACGTATACCATAGGTTACACGTCCAAACTCATTTCTTGTCACCTCTTTATAGGCCCAGCCTGCAGACACGTGACCAGTCAACTAAGCAACGGGTCTTGGCAGCCACCATGTCGTCAGTCGGCAGCGATGACCTCACCACCCCGCTATCTCCGGCGTCAGCCTCCGAGGCTGGCAGTGTCCAGTCCCTTAGGGCATGGACAATTCCCAGGCTGTCCGCCGAGCTGAGGCGCAGAGGGATACCATTCTCATCCGCGGCCAGGAAGGCGGAGCTATTCAGGCTCCTCTTCCCACCACCGGCTGCAGCCGGTTCCAGCAGCCAGCAGGCGTCCCTGGAATCCATTTCAACCGCCGTCGCTCAGCTACACGCCCTCGTATCTTCCCTGTCTTCCTCGATCATTGAGGTCCAGGACAGGGTGACACGTCTAGAGACCAGCCCGGCCGCCACGGTTCCGGACCCCGCGGTGGTCCCAGCCATCAGTGCGCCGGCCGCAGGTAGTGAGCTTGCCACAACTACCATTCATCCTTCCCACCTGGTGCCACCCAGCGTAAGGAAGGACATTTTAGAGGGCAGAGACGTTAATCTGGCCTCACTCATGATCTCGGTCCATGATTTGGCGGAGAACAAGGCCTACACCTGGGGGGACGTCTCGGTGGTTTTGAAGGCAAAGGATCCGAGGCTCAACAGAAAGCTCACGGTGCCTGAGTTCACGCTCGCTTTCGGCATGTTCAGGGACGTGCTGTGCTCAGCCTCCCCGGGCAGGCGGGAGGAGCTGAACCTCTACCTCCATTTAATCGTAGACCTGGGCCACAAATACGGTGGTTCAGCGTTCTACGATTATCATCGGTCCTTCTCGGCCAAAGCCGCGGCCAGATTCTTACAGTTCCATTTGACAACGGACTGGAGTGTAGTGGACACCGAGTTGTTCTGCCGCCACTTTGCGGGTCTACGGTCCCCACTATGTGCTGTCTGTCAGTCAGCATCCCACACCGCAGTCTGGTGTGCCAACATAGTCTCTGTCCACCCGACCGCTAGCACGGCCTCTACCAGCACGAGTCAGGCTCAGCAGGCCCCGGCCCAAGGGCAGAAGGTGGATAAGTTGGGACGTCCGGTGCGGATGGTTGGGGGAGCGGCCATTTGCAATAACTTCAACTACGGCTCCTGCAATTTCAGCCAGTGCCGGCTCTTGCACTTTTGCACCCTATGCCAGAGGGCGCACCCCAGGGTCCTGTGTGAGGTCAAGCAGAAGAAACCGTGACTAAGCCGGGTCAATGTCCTTTGGCTCGATGTTTACTTGACCTCACACCCCACTCCGTCACTCGCCAGCTACCTCATCCGAGGTTTCACCGATGGGTTTCATACCGGGCTCATCACCCTGCCCCACACCACCCACGAATGTCGGAACTTGCGCTCAGCAGCAACAGATGAGCCAGCTATCGACGTCCTTCTTCAGACGGAGTTGGATCGGGACTTTATGATAGGCCCGTTCAGTCAGTCCCCCTTTAGTATCTGGAGGGTTAGCCCTATCGGGCTTGTACAGGGAAAATTTTCAAATAAAAAACGTCTGGTGTATGATCTGTCAGCGCCTCATTCTTCCGTCGTTCCCAGTCTCAACTCGCTCATTACCTCCGAGGAGTTCTCACTGAAGTACGCTTCGGTAGATATGGCTATCCAGGCCATACTCAGGGCTGGGGTGGGGGCTTGGCTCTCGAAGGCGGACATATCTGACGCCTTCAAGCTGCTGCCTATACATCCCTCCCTGTGGTGCTGGCACGGCATCAAGTGGAGGGAGCGATATTATTTCGCAACCAAGTTGACCTTCGGGTCTAAGAGTAGTCCATGGTTGTTTGATAAGTTCGCGGAGACCCTGGCGTGGATCCTTCTCCACGAGGCACAGTGCCACAAGGTCATCCACTATTTGGATGACTTCCTTTTGATTGAACCACCCGGGGCTCCCCCAGGGGACCTTGGAAAGTTGAGGATGGTTTTCAACAATCTGAACGTCCCCATAGCGGAACACAAGGTTGACGGCCCGGCGCACAAGATCACGTTCTTAGGCGTCGACCTTGACACTCTAGCCGTGCAGGCCAGCCTTCCCGCAGATAAGTTGGACCGTATCAGGACGGTTCTACAAGAGTTCACTCGGGTGGGGGGGTGTACTCAGAAGCAACTTCAGTCTCTCCTCGGGATGTTAAATTTTGCCATGAGGATCATCCCCCAGGGCCGCTCCTTTGTGTCCCGGCTGCTGGTTTTCCTGTCCTACACTCAGGACCCAGACCAGGTCATCAGGCTGGATTCAGCAGCCAGGGCAGATCTGGCCATATGGGAAGACTTTCTCAGTAGTTGGAACGGTGTGTCCCTCTTCATCCCAGTAGTGTCCTCGCTGTCACCTCAGGTGGTGACAGATGCGGCGGCATCCACAGGATGTGCCGCCATTTTTGGCCATTTGTGGTTTGCCGCCCCTTGGCCTCCTCAGGCACTAGCCACACTGGGCTTCACTACCACGTCAGCCCTCTTTGAGCTGTTCCCCATCGTAGCAGCCGCGCACCTATGGGGTCACCATTGGTCTGGACAGACTGTGGCTTTTACGACAGACAATCAAGCCACAGCCGAGATCATCAGCAAGGGCAGGTCTAAATCCGGGCCCGTCATGTCCTTCCTCCGCAGACTGGTCCAGCTATCCCTACAACATCAGTTTAATGTTTACTGCTCGTTCATTCCAGGGAAGTTTAACTCAGCAGCGGACGCACTCTCCCGTTTTAACTTTATTTCTTTCTTTGAACAGATGCCGGGAGCCTACCATCTCTCAGCCACTATCCCGGATTGGTCACAGCTGACCTTGGACTAGCCCCACATTTACAGTCAGCTACTAGCATCATCAACTCTTCGCTCGCCCGCAACACCCGGCGGGCCTGCCGGACGGCCTGGAGGGCTTTTAATAAGTTCCTGCCCCAACGCACCCGTGAATCTTCCAGCGTCAAGCAGGTTCTGGCGTTTATCGCTTATTGCCATTCTCACTTGGCACTGTCGCACAGCACGATACGCCAGTACGTGGCCGGGGTGCAGCACTACTTGTCACTTCAAGACCCTGCGAGGCCTTCAGTGTTCTCCTGCCACGCAGTGAGGGCTCTACTGCGTGGAGTTCAGAAACACCAGCCGCCAGTCAGCCCTAAGCGGCTGCCTATCACTGGGGAGATCTTTAAGGGGATGTCTGACATCCTGGATAGGTCCCCTTTTGGTCTCCTCCTCAGCACCGTCCTGCAGGCTGCGATACACATGGCGTTTTATGGGTTTCTACGGCCCAGCGAGTTCACTCGCAGCCACCCAGCGGGTCCAGTCTTACATAAAAGTAACCTCTGCCGCCACCAGGATCACTATGTTCTTCACTTGGCGATGTCTAAAACTCAGCAGCGAGGTTCCGGAGCAGATATACACCTGTACAGGACCCACAACAACTGGTGCCCAGTTACTGTGTTAAACCGGTTGACGGCACTGCTATCCGACCGCCCAGGTTCCAGTCCGCTTTTACCCTTTCCAGTTAAACCCCTCAACTCGTCACAGTTTGTGGAACATGTCCGGGTCCTTCTCGGCAATCTTCAATTGGACCCCAGCCAGTACTCCGGGCATTCATTCCGGATCGGGGCGGCCACGACGGCCTCAAGACAGGGGGTTCCGGACCATGTGATCAAGAAACTAGGTCGGTGGAAGTCGGCCTGCTTCTCTCGCTACATACCTAACCCACAGTTGGAGATGGCTCAGGCCTTTGCCCTACTTACTCAGTGACATTTACCTTTAATAAATAATTATCCCCTACCTGAAAGTTTTTGCCCCCTTATTTTGGTGTACCATACGGTAGACCAAGGCACGCTTTCGGGTCTATTTCATGTTGGTAAGTTTTGTGTTGTTCCTGTGTGTCATCGTTACTCATATCGTCCGTAGGGCTCTAGACCATAAATTGGAAGGCCGGGTACCGGCCTGAAGTTATGGGAGGAGCCCGGAGGGTATTTAAGCAGCCCAAAGGCCGCCGGTCTTTGTCGGTTTCCTGTGCGAGATACCCACCCACCCTCCCCTTTTTTAAAAGCCTCTTCCAAGTATTCTTACCCCAGACCGAATACTCATTTCACATTATTCCATAACTACTTATTTTATCATTCCTTATCTAGGGTATGCCCCCTTATTTAGGTGTACCATACGGTAGACCAAGGCACGCTTTCGGGTCTATTTCATGTTGGTAAGTTTTGTGTTGTTCCTGTGTGTCATCGTTACTCATATCGTCCGTAGGGCTCTAGACCATAAATAGGTTCTTTTCAATATCTCATCAATATGGTGCTCTCTGTGTATACCATTTTCGCCAGGGTGCCCCTTGTATATACACATGCTCATAGTTCCCTGTGGTTGAGGAATGTAGAACCTCATATGTACCATGGGTGTGGGTTGTCTGTATTACTTCCGAGATTTTTGGGGCTGTTGTTTCCCTCCAGTGTCAGAGAATAGATAACCGGATGGCTAATAATATATGGGATATCACAGTTCTAAAGGGTGAAGGTATAGAATGTATTTCTAGTGATAATATTGCCATTCCTGGAGATAGTATTTTATGTAGACCTGTGACATCCAATATAATTCCCTCAACCTGTGACCACAGTGTTCTTAGTTTTGGGCAGTGCAAGAAGATATGAATTAAAGTGCCCGTACAACCGCACAATCTCCAACATCCTGGTGAGGCATCCAGGAAGATTTTTGCTATGCGATGGGGGGTAAAATACCATCTCAGTGATATTTTTTGTTGCATTTCCCAGAGGTTTGTGCTTTTTGTGGAGGTATAGGTAAGGTGTGAAGATTTTTCCCAATGTTGAGTTGTGTACTCTATCCCTAATTTCTGTTCCCAAGTTGACATAGATTGAGATTTTATACAAAGGTTCTTCTCTTGTAGGCCTGAGTATATAAGTTATATACCTTTGTGCATAATTGGGGTTTGTTGGTAGTATTTTTTCAGGTAGTGTTGTGAAGAGGTGAGAGTTCTTTTTCACTAGGTAAGCTATTTGCGTATATTTGTATTGTTCTGTAGAGGGCAGCTGGTACTCTAGTTGTAGTGTGTTAAACGGTTTAAGTAACAAGACTTTCCCGACATCTTCTAGGTGAGCAATTCCCTTTCAAATAGAGAGGTTATAATCTGGGATTACTTGGGTGAGTGCAGAATGGGAAATTTTAAAGGAGTCACTTTACCACTCCATTTTTGATCATTTCAGAGATTAATCCATGCTCTGATTGATGCTAGAATAGGAGGTGCCAGTTTTTTGTCTAGAGACATGTTGTGGTGTGCTGTAGAAAGGCATGTACAGTCCATTTAGGGATTTGGTTTTGTTCTAGCTCCTTCCATAGTGTTTTGGAATCTGCTATTAAACAGTGTTGGAGTTGTGCCAATACTGTTTCGAAGTAGTAATCTTGTAAATGCACATGACCCACTCCACCTGGTTTCCTATGTTTGATCAGTCTACTAAAAGCGCATCTAGCCCTTTTCCCCCACCAAAGATATTTATTTAGTATTGGTTGAAGAGAATTAAAATAAGAGTTGGAATTGGGATTGGTAAAGTTCTAAAGAGGTAGAGCAATTGAAGCAGTACCTGCATCTTAAGAGCTGCGAGCCTGCCCAACCACGATAGTTCATTCTGTGCTAATTTATTTAACCTGGCCTGTAGTGAGTTTAGGAAGGGTGTATAATTGGCTGAGATAAGATCTTCTGTCTTATGCGGCGTACAGACGCTCAGACTTTCCGGCGGGATTGTCCGCCGGACCTAGTCCAGCAGACAAACCGCCGGACTCTCCAGCGGAGCTCCGCCGGACTTTCAGAGCGTGTGGACTTGCCCACACACGCCCAGACTTTTCCGGCGGACAATCCGTGGGAAAAAGTCTGCGGGACTTTTGGAAATGAACAGACTTGCCCACACACGGAGGAAAGTCTGTTCATTTAGAACGTAACTGCAGGTAGATGGGACTAGTGAAGGCAGTGAATGCCGCCGCGCTAGCCCCGTCACCATGGATTTAAAGGGAATCCCCATGCCGAAAAAACCCCCAAATCCCCCCCAAATCCATCTCAGGAAAGGGGTGGGGACGAGCGAGCAGCCCCCCCTCCTGAGCTGTACCAGGCCGCGTGCCCTCAACATGGGGAGTGCCCTGGGGAAAGGGGGGCCATGCGGCCCCCACCCCAAAGCACGTTGTCCCCATGTTGATGAGGACAAGGGCCTCTTCCCGACAACCCTGGCCGTTGGTTGTCGGGGTCTGCGGGCGGGGGGCTTATCGGAATCCGGGACCCCCTTTAATAAGGGGGCCCCCAGATCCCGGCCCCCCACCCTATGTGAATGAGTATGGGGTACGGTGTACCCCTACCCATTCGCCTAAGGTGTGAAAGTGTAAATAAAAAAAAAAAAACACAATTTTTTTTAAAATATTTTATTGCACTGCTCCGGGGGTCTTCTTCCGTCTTGGGGGGTCTTCTCGCCGGACTCCTCCACTCTCTTCTGCTCTTTTACCTAGCTCTTTTACTGAGCGGAGGAGCCCGGCTTTCTTCTTCGTCGTCACCGCCGTCGTCTGGGGGTCTCGTTCCGCCTTCGGGGGGTCTTCGGGGGTCTCTTCTGTTCTTGCCGCTGTCGCCGCTTTCTGCGCCGTCTTCTTCTTCCTCTTCTTCTTCCGATGTTGACTCGTCGCTCTCTCTGGCCAACGGCCAGGGTTATCGGGAAGAGGCCCTTGTCCTCATCAACATGGGGACAAGGTGCTTTGGGGTGGGGGGGGGGGCCGCATGGCCCCCGTTTCCCCAGGGCACCCCCATGTTGAGGGAACACAGCCTGGTACGGCTCAGGAGGGGGGGGCGCTTGCTGGTCCACACCCCTTTCCTGGCCGGCCGGGCTGCGTGCTCGGATAAGGGCCTGAGATGGATTTGGGGGGGACCCCCATGCCGTTTTTTCGGCGTAGGGATTCCCTTTAAATCCATACCAGGTGATGGGGCTAGCGCGGCGGAATTGACTGCCTTCGCTAGCCCCGTCTACCTGCAGTCACGTTCTAAATGAACGGACTTTCCGATCTTGTGTCGGCAAGTCCACTCATTTCCAAAAGTCCCGCGGACTAGCACACAGACCGCGGGATTGTCCGCCGGACTCGCGAGTCCAACGGACAATTTTAAGTCTGAACCTAAAACTTAGTCCGCCGGACTTTTGGCGGAAAAAAAAATCCCGCGGGAAAGTCCGCTCGTGTGTACTCCGCATTAGAAGCCAGCACCACAAAGAGATACTTTATCAGAGATGCTGATAAACAGATAGAAAGTGTGCTTCTGCTGACTTTTCATTTGCCTTTCCAACCCATGAATAGCCTAAATAAACTTGCCATAAACTTGCCATCTGCTTAAAAAGCCATGACCACTGCCAAACGTCTTATGGCTTCCATGAATACTGGGAGTCAGAGAAAAGGGATGTTCTGGAAAACATGTTGTATTTGGATAAACTAGCCATGTAAATACCAAGTGAAACCTGTAGCTTTGGCTAGAGAATGCACTTTCAATACTTTCTGGGTCACTGAGCTGAAACAAGTTTTCAGGTCAAGAAACAGAAAATTGTTCAAGAGGGGAATTTTCCTCAGCTTGGAGAGATTACCTCCTATTTCCTCTTGTGTCTAGAAACAAATGGCTACACATGCAATTTAAGGTAAACACACCAATAGTAGTTAAAATATGTGCTCACTGAAAATGCACCACTATACTTTTTCTTTACGTCTTGCCTGCATGAGTTCAAATGTACTTAGAATCACATGAATGAAATGAGAGTTAGTGAAGCTTAATTCATTGCAGCTACCGACTAGAATTAAGTATGCTCAATAGTAGAAATTAGGCTGTCCTTGAACTCAGGCCACCTTCTAGTTATTTTCCTGTACTTAAAACATGAACCCGCAATAATCTGCTGACAAGGTTTGATAGAGTGACTACATTTCAAAATGACATTACCATACTTCAATCTTCTACTTATGTATCCGACTGCTGGCACAGACTTTAAAAATGAAAAAAAAAATCTATTATTTTGTATATTAAATGTAGGAATACACTGGTACATTCTGGATAATACTCTGCTGAAAAATGAAGATCACAGCGGACAAATATGTGATGGACAAATATGCCTTTATTATGATCTCTAAAAGTACCTGCACAGACCAGTTTTCAACAACGGTATGGTGGCTTATAACAAAATATATGATTGTAGGACCATTTCACTAAACACTATATGCAGATTATTTGATACATTTTCAATTCCCGAAAGGTTTTATTTTATTAGTTCGTTTTTTTTTAGCAAAAGTGGTATTATTTCAAGTTATATTATGTGTATATGTCTATAGTAGTTAATTTCTCTCCCTAAATATTTATAGATTCTGACTGCCTTTTGATTTGAGAATGAATATGTTAAAACATCTGTATTATTTTTTATTGCAGTCTATCCCCAGTGAGGAGATTCTCTCTATTTACTTGTCCAGAAGACCAAGGGATTATAAATCTAAAAATGTACAGTTGTTACTGGACCAGCAAATGAGTGGAAATCTTCCCAAGGGGTAGCTCTTCTGGTGTGGAATTTTCATCACTAGTGAAATATTTCCTCTCACTTTCTGTTTCTGGAACAGGATGTAAAGGAACATTTGCTCTATGGGACACATAAGTTAAAAAAGGAAAGAAACTTGACAGGAGTTTTAACCATACCCTACTCTACCCTACACACATTCACTTTAATTTGGTTGTCTTATGTGTGCATCCTTATGGAATGACCCAAACTTTTTTCCCACTGGAAGCTCACGCTGCTATTGCAAAATTGCAATGCGAGCATTTGTCAAGAGAAGAAAACTAGATATATTACCTACTGGAAAATCAGGATGGTAATAAAAGGGAATTACACACATGTTTTTACCTAATACAGTGTATCAAAAGCCTAAACTTTATTTTTAGTATTAAATAGAGCGGTAAAGGGTTAGATACCTTGTGGGCACTTTATTGCAGTCTGTGCCCACCTTGGAAAGTCCACCCTGTCTGTTTGTTCTGGTGTCTGCTGTCACAAGAACTGAAAGTTAGAGAGAAACTAAAATGTGAGTTGCTATCAGAATACGAATGAGTGGAAATCTTCCAATGGGAACAATAATTCTGGTGACAGCAGTCTAAAAGGGGATTTACCTCACTTTGGAGAGATTTCCTACCACTTACTATTGTGTCAAAAAGACAAAATGTAAGGTAAATCTCTCTTGAATGGGACCACTTTGGGATCATTTGACTGTCCTGTTCTTCTAATCATTTTTCTGTCTGCAGGCATCCAATGGACTATATAAATCTGTCTGTATTATGTGATCTGTTTAATTGTTAGGACCAGAAACCTAATAGGAATGTAACCTATGAATGTTGCAAATATTCCCATCATATATTCTAGCTGCATCTTTGGGTACATACACACCTGTGCAAATACTAAGTGCAGTTGATATACAGTATATGCACCAGGAGATTGGTGAGCTCATTGATGTCAGTACTTACAGTCCCTGGCTACATCATCTATTTGTTGAGTCTCTATAGGTCTTTTCTACATATCTTTTTACAGTTTTTTTTCTGCATCAGTTTGACAATGAAAGCAGTCTACACAGTGTTAGACCCAAGGAAACTGTCCCAGGTTGGGGGTCAGATTATTACAAGTCTGTTCTGAGAACTTTTAGATGGCTGATATTAGATAACAGTATTTTTTTTTTTTTTGTAGCGTTTGTAAATCTAAAACCATATGATGTTTAATTGCAGGCTTTAAAGTGCCTTGCAAAAGTATTCACACCCTTGGCATTTTTTGTGTTTTGTTGCCTCACAACCTGAAATTAACATGGATTGTTGCATCATTTAATTTGCAGAACATGCCCACAACGTTGAAGATGTTTTTTTTTTTATTGTGAAGCAAACAACAAATAGGACAAAATAACAGAAAAAGTCAATGTGCATAACTATTCACCCCCCTAAAGTCAATACTTTGTAGAGCCACCTTTCGTGGCTATCACAGCTCCAAGTCGTTTTGCCACATCTTACCACTGGGATTTTTGCCCATTCCTCCCTGCAAAACTGCTCCAGCTCCTTCAACTTGGATGGTTTGCGCTTGTGAACAGTAATCTTTAAGTCTGACCAGATTTTCTATTGTATTGAGGTCTGGGCTTGGACTAGGCCATTCCAACACAATTAAATGTTTCCCCTTAAACCACTTAAGTGTTGCTTTAGCAGTATGTTTGGGGTCATTGTCCTGCTGGAAGGTGAACCTCTGCCCTAGCCTCAAATTAAACACAGAGTGGTACAGGTTTTGCTCAATAATATCCCTGCATTTAGCACCATCCATCTTTCCCTCAACTCTGACCAGTTTCCCAGTCCGACTGCTGAAAAACATCCCCACAGCATGACGCTGCCACCACCATGTTTCACTGTGGGGATGGTGTGCTTTGGGTGATGTGATGTGCTGGGTTTGCGCCAGACATAGTGTTTTCTTTGAAGGCCAAAAAGTTTAATTTTAGTCTCATCAGATCAGAGCACCTTCCTCCATACATTTTGGGAGTCTCCCACATGCCTTTTTGCAAACGCAAAACGTGCCATTTTGTTTTTTGCTGAAAATAATGGCTTTCTTCTGGCCACTCTGCCATAAAGCCCAACTCTATGGAGTGAATGGCTTATTGACGTCCTATGTACAGATACTCCGATCTCTGCTGTGGAACTCTGCAGCTCCTCCAGGGTTACCTTAGGTCTCTGTGCTGCCTCTCTGATTAATGCCCTCCTTGCCCGGTCTGTGAGTTTTAGTGTGCGGCCATCTCTTGGCAGGTTTGCTGTTGTGCCATGGTTCTTTCCATTTGGTTATGATAGATTTGATGGTGCTCCTAGGGATCATCAAAGATTTGGATATTTTTTTATAACCTAACCCTGACTTCTACTTCTCAACAACATTGTCCCTTACTTGTTTGGAGAGTTCCTTGGTCTTCATGGCAGTGTTTGGTTAGTGGTGCCTCTTGCTTAGGCTTTGCAGCCTCTGGGGCCTTTCAAAAAGGTGTGTATATGTAATGACAGATCATGTGACACTTAGATTGCACATAGGTGGACATCATTTCACTAATTATGTGACTTCTGAAGGTAATTGGTTGCATCAGAGCTTTTTATGGGCTTCATAACAAAGGGGGTGAATAGATACGCACATGCCAATTATCATTTTTTTATTTCTGAAAAATTGTTTTATGTATATATTTTTTCTCATTTTACTTCACCAAATTATCCATCACACATAATTCAGATTAAAAAAACATTGAACTACAGACTGTAATGTAACAACATAGGTAAAAAGCCAAGGGGGCAGTGCCGGTACAAGGGGTGGGCAGAGAGGGCACATGCCCTGAGCGCAGTGTTAATTTGTGTGAAAAGGGGGCGCTGGGAGCATCAGATGATTCTCCTGCCTGGCAGACAGAAGTGCCTGTTATTCTCCTCCTGCTCTGTTCTAGCCGCTTCAACTATGGGCTAACTGCATCGTCTTGCTCTCCTTCCCGGTGTTTGTTTAAGATAAGTTACTTTCACTTTGCTCCTCCGATAATTTCACCTCCTATATCCCCCCTCTCTCTGTCTGCTCATTTCTCCCAGTACAATCCTGCAATTAGACTCTTCTTTCACCGATCTTCCTGCCTATCTCCTCATTCACCTTATCTCTTCTGTTTTTCTTATGATCTCTGCTCTCCCCACAGCAAACCTCACTGCAGCCTCCCGATCTCAGCGCTGGACATGCTACAGTCACCCTTTCCATTAAAGCTTACTTTTTAGCTTTTTCTATTCTGGAACTATCCTGTGATCATCATTCACCTTGCACATTCTCTGCAGCTATTTACTCTGCTCTTTATCAACACTGCAGGGGCTCATTCACTCTACTGCAGTAACTGGCTTATTTTCACATGGGAAAATTCAGTCACTGCAATGGCATATATAGAATACAATTGTTTATTTGTGCCCCATTTCCAGTGCAATGCAGCCCAGAGGCAATAAAATGAAGACATGCTGAACAGGCCCTTACTACCCCACGCCTTCATGTTTTTACTCTTTCCTTATCCCTGATTCCACTTTTTTTTTCTATTTATAATTCTAATGTTATCACCCAGGGGCCAGTTCACACTAGTAGTGGTGCAAATTTGCTGCAAATCCGCACCACATCTAATTCGCAAACCTGTTCATGCAAACTGATTACGCAGTAATATTACCCCCTCACTACCTGTCAAACACTAGCAATGATAGACACACATGGTATCAAGCCCTTTCAGGCCCCTTCCTCCCTCAGTCTCGGTTCACACTGGTGTAATGCGGGAAACCCTAAAAATTCAGTGCCGGTTCCCGAATCTCAGACTGATTCACACTGACATCTGCAAACCACTGGGGGTGTCAATGTTAAGTTACTGTCACCCCCAGATTGGTTTGCAGATCGCAGTGCGAACTGCCAAGTGGTCCAGGAATCGGATTGCATAGTTGTGAGCACCCATGTGATCTAATTCCAGTGCAGACCAAAAAAAGGGCCCTGCACTATTTTGGTGCGAATACAATGCAATTTCAGTCAGTATGGCTGAATTCACATCGCACAGACATCGCATGTGATGTGCACAGCAATGCAGTGCAAATTACATGCAATGTATGGCATCAAACCAGTGTGAACCCAACCTCAGAGCCCCACTACAGTCTTTTAATTCCATGCACCTTCAGAGCCCAGCTTCCCAAACCCACTGAAATAGTTGTCAATCAGTCCCCCTTAAACTGATAGTGACACTGCAGCATTTTTTTCCTTTTATTGCACCACGAATGGAAGGCCATTTTTTATTTTTAGTGATACCACTGACGTAGGGACATTTTTGTCTTTGCCACTGTTAGACCCATATTTGTGCATCAATTTTAAAATCCACATTACATACATTGGCCCCAATCTCTCCTCCGGGGGGGGGGGGGCACAGTTTGCAAATTTCGCCCTGGGCACTGGATGACCTTGTCCCAGCACTGCAAGGGGGTGAATACTTTTGCAAGGCACGGTATGTTAAAAATACAATTTTCTAATTATGCAGCTTGCTGGAGTCTTGAGATAGTTTCTTACATGTGTACAATGATGCACAAAGAAAAACATGAACAGCAGTAATATGATATCAGGCACTACCAACAGAGTACAGAAAAGAGGGCATGTCACACCAACAGCTTTGTAACTACACATCTCTCTGCTTTTTCATTGTGTTTTATTTACCATATATACAGGAAATGTTCCTCCATTCTTTGTGTAGTTGGAATACTGCTGCTTTCTACACATTGAAAATTCATTGTGTATTAAAATATATTAGGCATCCCAAAAGTGTCTTTTCCCATGGAAGAATGTAAAAAGTCCACAGCCTGTCTAAGACATTAAAGAAAGCCCAGAAATGTCTCCCCCTACTGATTTACTCTTACAAAATGGCTGAACATACAATCAGTCAAAACCTCACAATCAAAGAGACTCTTTGTTCTATTAAAAGAAGCAACCTTTTCTCCAACAATCAAAGTACTGTTTTTTAGAGATTGGAAAGCTGACTTTTGAGAGCAATCCGTAGCATTTTTATCTCTTTTAATTTGACTATTTTGTACAGTGCATTAATCGGAATAAAAAAAAAAAAATACAAAGCATGTTAAACCTCCATCAGTGTTGAGAAAAAAATTATTTTCAGGCATATTAAAATTATAAGTGACACTAAAGCAAAAATGATACTCTGCACAGCTGGCCTACAGGATCTCTGCACAGCTTTCAAAATAGAAACTGTTCTGACTGGTGAGAAATGACTTTCATGTATCGGAAAGGTTTTGCTTTGGGAAAGATACACGTATCCTAATGATTCATCTTTTCTTTTAATACATAAATACATTTTCACTAGTTTGTACTGAGATGCAGGGTCAAGGTATTTCATCCACTTATTGTTTCGATGTTATGAAGCCTTCAAGTGGTTGAATACGAGTTCTTATTCTGTAAAACCTTATTGCTTATTTACTCATTCAGGTTTTCTTTACTCTTATACCAACTATGTTTGCAATGCAGTAGGGCTCATCACAAGGTCGGGTGCCCTTTCCTAAAACACTCTTGTTTCCAGGTAGTTTAAGAGAAATCATCCACTTTAAAATCACTGTAAGTGAATGACTACTTGAAACATCAACACTAAGGCCAGCCATACAGGGCTCTACAGATATATGTATTACTTGCAGAATTTGGACAGTGTACAGCTTAGCTCACTAGTGATTATTAGCACTTGTGAAGAACTTGTCAATATTGTGATATGTATCTTTGCCATCATTCAGTAATCTTTATTTCTTTCCTACATAAAAGAAAGAAGACCCTTCATTGTGTCTTGATGCATGGAATAGTGTGCCACATTGGGGACAGACATCATGTCAGGTCCTCCTTTTATTGTGACATTTCGGTGACAACTTGCACCTGCTTAAGCTCATATTAGTCTTAACTGATGATCGGCCCATCTAAGGACAGCCTGAGCTAGGGGATTTCACACACATTGGACAAGGCTTCAGTTTGTTCCTATGGAAAACAATTCCTATGAGAAACAATTGCAATTCATAGAAATCAAAAAAAGTTCTTAAAGTGGTGTGTCAGCTGAATTTTATTTTTTTTAAGTCAGCAGCTGAAAAAAAAGTAGCTGCTGACTTTTAATAAGTACACTTACCCTCCCAGGGCGCCCGCGATGTCGGCCGCCGAGGCCGACATGTCCCTCGGCGCTCCGGTCCCAGCGCCGCCATCCTCAGTAAGGGAAACAGGCAGTGGAGACTACGGCTTCACTGCCCGTTTCCTACTGCGCATGCGCGAGTTGCGCGGCGCTTTGTGAATGGGACGCGCTGTGCTAGGGAACACACAGTTCCCAGAACACAGCGCGCCCCATTACCCAGAAGACAACGCGGCGGAGGACAGAAGACCGAAGATCACCGCGGAGTAGGAAGGAGGCAGATTAGGAAGACTGCCTAGCAACAGGGATTTCGGATCAGGTAAAAAAAATTTTTTTTATTTTATTTTTTTTTTTTTTTTCTAGAATGTTAATGCTCTTTTTTTTTTTTAGGGTGGCCCTCCACTTTAAGTTCTGCTCATCTGTTTTTTTTAACTTTCACAAATGAGTTGCAATGATATGTTGAGACTGACAGAACAATTTAGGAGAGATTCACCTGATCCTAAAGCATATGACAGACTATGGGCTCACAACTTCAATAATTACAAATGTACAATACCTCATTGTCCATTATACAGTACAGGTATACTTCTAGATAGGCTGCTGCCTTGTGTCCCCAACTTGATGATGGGTATGGTAATTAGATGATTCATCTTGGGAAAGTTTGAATATATGTTTAAATCTTGTATACAATACTACCAGCTAATAATAATTACTACATTTTAAAATTACATTTTCATAATTATTAACTAGATAATTTTTTTGCAACCATGATGCTTTGAATGAAAGAAGTCTAAGTGAAAGAAATTCTACGTGGACCTCTTTTTCCATCTCAAATAGCACTACTAGAGGGGAGTGGGCCTACAGTATATCTACTAATAAGAACTTGTGTACTATAGCAAAGCACAGTATTTTGGCATTCAAAATAAAGTGTATATGACTGTATTTTTTGTATATTTGCATATTTCTGCATCTCTACAGGACTGAATGTAATAATCCACATGACCCATGTAACCACATCACTTAACATAATGATGCATAAGAAAACCCTAAAAAATGGCAAGTACTGCTATCTTGGGAGTGAGTTTAATTGTCAGCAGCTAAATATGTTAATCCATTGGGTGATGCGATGACCTGGCATAAGCCCAAACCAATTCATCAGTTTTATAAGGACTTACATGTAAAATTGGTTAGTATAATAAAGACCATAGCACATATACACAAGTGGAAATACACTCTTAGGCTACTTTCAGATTGGGGCGATGTGGGCGTGGGCTATATTTAGCGGTGCTTTACCATCGTGTTATCTGCGCTATTTAGCTAGCGGGGTGTTTTTAACCCCTGCTAGCGGGAGAAAAAGGGTTAATACCACCCAGTGAATACACCACTCCGACAGCGCTCCAAGGATGCGGCTTGCAGGACTTTTTGTACCGTCCTGCAAGCGCACCGATCCAGTGTGAAAGCCCCCGGGCTTTCACACTGGAGACACAGGAGAGGCGCTTTACAGGCGCTATACAGGCGCTATTTTTACTGTTTAAGCACCTGTAAAGTGCCTCAGTGTGAAAGTAGCCTAAATGTCATGTTTCTTTGCCGTAACAGAATGCATTTTGCTTGTATGCTTAGCTAATTATACTCGAGCTCAACATCCCACTCTATACGTTATCTGCTGTAAATTACAGCAATCGAATTAGTGCCTTAAGCTGATCAGACAGTATTACTGGATTCTGGACAACACAGTTTAAAGGTTAAAAGGGCCCCTGGCAAAATTAGTGCTTCTATTTAAAAATGGTAAGCCTTTAAAGCAATAAACTTCTAAGAGACTTCTGATGGTGTGTACAACCTGAATATTTCTCATGCCAATCATCCATCTTAGATTTGCCAGTTTGCAAGAATTATTTTAAAGATGAGGAAATTATTTTACGTTCATGGGTAATAATTTTGTGAAGTGAAAAGTAAAAAGATATATAGACATATAGATATATGGGTAGATAGACAGACTATAGCAAAAAAGAATTTAGTATGACATTTCAGAATACATTGTAAATGTTTAAACCAGAAACATGAAAAATTGTGTAGCTCAATAAAGTGTCAAATGATAACTCAAACATACTTTGGCCATTCATGTTACTTCACAAAAGACAACTGAACCAAAATACTATGGGTACCAATAGATTCCACATGGTAGTTAGATATTTTAGGTATGTTTACTATGATAGTTTTGGCATTGCAAACTTAGGAGCAGAGGATTTGAAACATTTTGGACCATTGCTGGATTTATCTGGAACAAGTTTGACCTTGTTGTTGACATTATATTTCAGTTTTTGTTGGCATAATTCTTACATGACTATGTTAGAAAGGTTAAGTGTGTTAGATTCAGGAGTTAATGGCTAAAGTTAAGTGTATGGTTTTGGTTTATGGGTTAGGGGAGAGTTTAAGGGTGGGTTAAAATGTATGTATTAGGCTTGGGAGTTAGGTTGAAATTACAGGAACACCAATATGTTTATTTTAAACTTTTGCGTTCAAAATTGTTTGTATTTTGTGAATGCCCCTTGATATTTGCAGATGATTAGACTGTAAAGTGATCTTTATCCTATCCAACTATCCAGGCTTCTACCACTATACCCTACAAGAGTGCATTGCTATGAGAGCTGTACACTCCATGAGAAGCTTGCTAATGGTGTCAGCTTTTTTGTGTCAGATATCTTTCTTACTGCATAGGTAATACTATCATTATATGATATTTTTGGGTTCTGCAAAATTAGGCAACAATCTTTAATGTCTACTATGCATTTACAGTATATCACAAAAGTGAGTACACCCCTCACATTTTTGTAAATATTTTATTATATCTTTTCATGTGACAACACTGAAGAAATTACACTTTGCTACAATGTAAAGTAGTGAGTGTACAGCTAGTATAACAGTGTAAATTATGCTGTTCCCCTCAAAATAACTTAACACACAGCCATTAATGTCTAAACCGCAGCCAACAAAAGTGAGTACACACTTCTAAGTAAAAATGTCCAAATTGGGCCCAATTAACAATTCTCCCTCCCCGGTGTAATGTGACTCCTTAGTGATACAAGGTCTTAGGTGTGAATGTGGAGCAGCTGTGTTAAATTTGGTGTTATCGCTCTCGCTATCTCATTCTGGTCACTGGAAGTTTAACATGGCACCTTATGGAAAAGAACTCTCTGAGGATCTGAAAAAAATAATTTATGCTCTACATAAAGATGGCCTAGGCTATAATAAGATTGCCAAGATCCCGAAACTGAGTTGCAGCATGGTGGCCAAGACCATATAGTGGTTTAACGGGACAGGTTCCACTCAGAACAGGCCTCGCCATGGTCGACCGAAGAAGTTGCATGCACATGGTCAGCATCATATCAAGAGGTTGTCTTTGGGAAATAGACGTATGAGTGCTGCCAGCATTGCTGCAGAGGTTTAAAGGGTAGGGGGGTTAGTCTGTCAGTGTTGGGACTATACGCTGCATACTGCATCAAACTGGTCTGCATGGCTGTCATCCAAGAAGGAAGCTGCTTCTAAAGATGTTGCACAAGAAAGCCCACAAACAGTTTGCTGAAGACAAGCAGACTGAGGACATGCATTACTGGAACCATGTCCTGTGGTCTGATGAGACCAAGATAAACTTATTTGGTTCATATGGTGTCAAGCGTGTGTGGCGGCAACCAGGTGAGGAGTACAAAGACAAGTGTGTCTTGCCTACAGTCAAGCACGGTGGTGGGAGTGTCATGATCTGGCGCTGCATGAGTGCTGCTGGCACTGGGGAGCTACAGTTCATTGAGGGAACCATGAATGCCAACATACATACTGAAGCAGAGCATGATCCTTTACCTTCAGAGACTGGGCTGCTTGGCAGTATTATAACATGATAACGACCCCAAACACCCCTCCAAGATGACCACTGTCTTGCTAAAGAAGCTTAGTGTAAAGGTGATGGGCTGGTCATGCATGTCTTCAGACCTAAACCCTATTGAGCATATGTGGGGCATCTTCAAACAGAAGGTGGAGGAGGGCAAGGTCTCTAACACCCAACAGCTCCGTGATGTCATCATGGAGTAGTGGAAGAGGACTCCAGTGGCAACCTGTGAAGCTCTGGTGAACTCCATGCCCACGAGGGTTAAAGCAGTGCTGGAAAACAATGGTGGTCACACAAAATATTGACACTTTGGGCCCAATTTGGACATTTTCACTTAGGGGTGTACTCACTTTTGTTGCCAGCGGTTTAGACTAATGGCTGTGTGTTGATTTATTTTAAGGGGACAGAAAATTTACACTGTTATACCAGCATTCACTAATTTACATTGTCATTTCTTCAGTGTTGTCAGTGTTGAAAAGATATAATAAAATATTTAAAAAATGTGATGGGTGTACTTACTTTTGTGAGATACTGTATTTTACTTATTTTAGCATTGACTTTTTAACTTTAGATCTGTATTTCTTTTTGTTTACTTTTTTTTGTATACAGTATGTACACCAAACAGATTGTTTATGCTATTATAAAAAAACAGTGAGCTATGATATTCCATTTAACCTTGTTTTGATAAGTATTTACACTAGCAATTGACAAGTGAAGACCAGTATTGATTGGCTTGATGTATCTTAGAGTATGTTTTCTTTTCTGTAAACAAGTATCATTACATTTTCCATTAATATAGAGAAAACTGTATAGAAGCTGTTTATTTTCAAATAGTTATGAGATTTTGTGAAGTGGATTCCAGCAACAACTCAAAAATCATCCAAAAACATGCTCCAACCACTTGGGGCACAAAAGATTTGACATACCACCATATCTTATGTAGCAATAGTAGCATGTAGAAGCATGGCAATCAAAAATGTTGTACTGACATCAGGCTACACAACAGAGAAAATAACCCAGTAGTGGCTGGACTAATCAAAACATTCAATATTCAGTCCAAAATGTATAATTACTGTGCAAGTGTACACTATGAACGATTAATATTTGTTCCCTTATTTAGTTTTACTTGTATTACTTTAGTCAATTTTAAGACCGGTTACACATGGGCTGAATGTTGGGAGACATTTGACGGTTCAAAAAAAAAAAAAAAACGGCCAACATTCAGCCCGTTTGTATGTCGGTGTGTCCGACAGAAGCCGGGCTTTAGGCCGGCTTCTGTCGACGAGCATGCTGGAAAACCAGCAGCCGACTGACTCCCAATCAGCACTCTCAACCAATGGTGGAGAGCGTTGATCGGAGTGTTCAGCGTCCCCTGTTAGATAATGTAGATATTCGCCAGCACACCAAGTATCTTCAATTTTGTCCAAATGTTTTTTAATCAAAGAAATATCACATCACAAATCAGTGCAGTGCAACGTTTCGGAATCACGCAGGACCCCTTCATCAGGCATGCATAACTTTGAAACGTTGCGCTACACTGTTTTGTGATGGGATCTTTCTTTGATTAAAAAACGTTTGGATGAAATTGAAGATCCTTTGTGTCCTAACAAATATCTACATTATTGTGTGTATCCAGCTGGCAGTCGCTACAGCACCCGATACTTTTAGAGCTGGAAGCTGATTGGTTTCTGTGAAGAGCTGCACCAGATTTTGCGCTCTCTAGTTTTAGTAAATAATCCCCACAGCTACAAAGCTACATGCTTCTAGGTCATACTGGAAAAATACTGTTCCCTACCACACCCAAGTGGGGCAGTATTCTAACATGATAATGACCCCAAACACCCCTCCAAGATGACCACTGCCTTGCTAAAGAAGCTTAGTGTAAAGGTGATGGGCTGGTCATGCATGTCTTCAGACCTAAACCCTATTGAGCATATGTGGGGCATCTTCAAACGGAAGGTGGAGGAGGGCAAGGTCTCTAACACCCACCAGCTCCGTGATGTCATCATGGAGTAGTGGAAGAGGACTCCAATGGCAACCTGTGAAGCTCTGATGAACTCCATGCCCAAGAGGGCCCAAGCAGCCCAGTCTCTGATAAAGCTAAATAAAGATTTAAAAAAAAAAGGTTAATCTTGTCTGAGGGGATATTTCCAGGGGTGCAGCTTTAATATATTTAATTTAACATTTGAAAATAAAAAGTATGATTTTATAAAATAAATATTTGATTTCACCACAAGACCCCTTCATAGGGTTGCTTCTTGCCATCCTAATACATAGAACATAAAATTTTTTTAGTGTGTCCAAATTTGAATGCATATGCACAATTATTCAGTTTGTAATGGTGTCCATTTTTAGATCATCATCCAAACAAATTAAGATAATATAAAGTTTTGTGATTTAGCCTTACCTACTTTGTCAAATGTCAACAAGTTGAACAGCAGAGGTAAGATATTTGCACGACTTTAATGAGTGAGGTTGCAGGCCGGAACTAAATCAATTATCAAATAGTGTGAAAGAAGCCATAAAAATGCAGCTTATCTATGTTTAAGTTTATTGAGGTAATTATGAGGGGAAACCCATAGTCATTGCTTGATTTTTGCTAAGCCAAAAAGAAAGCAAATTCTTAGTTAAATGAAGAGTGAGATATAGAGCTAATTAAATTACTCGCCCTTATACAATGAGATTGACTTAATGAATGTTTCTTGTTACCTCTTTTATCAGTACTATTACTAAACAGTAAACATGTTAGTTCTTATAAAGAAAAAGTGATCGTTGTTAAAGTGACTCTGGCGCTTGGTTAAAAAAATGTAAATGTACAATTTTGGGCCAGTTCCCAATAAAGTGGCTGCAATCCAATCACTGGGTGGCCCTGTCAGCACCTCTTCGCCTGTCATCCTCTGATTGAAAAATCAAAGGAGCCACCTGAAAAATTGTTGGTTAAGCAGCACCTGCATCCAATCAGATGCAGGCACTGTTTGGGAACACTGACAGCCAGCTGTGCCATCTGTTAGAATACATTACCCACAGCTGGAGATTTGTTAATCTGTGCTGTTTAGCATGAATGGGGGAATCTATTAGATTTATTTTTTTAGCCCATAGACCAGCTAGGATATCTTCCAGTGGGGACACTAGTTGGTCCTCACTTCTTGCTTTGGTTATGGCAGAGGAAGTGAAGGTGATTCTCTCCAGTAGGACATGGATGTCCTACTGTATCCAAAGGAAAAAATATGTTTTGCCTATTGCTCTACTTTAAAGGGGTTGTAAAGGTAAAAGTTTTTTCACCTTAATGTATTCTATGCATTAAGGTGAAAAAACATCTGACAATGCCAGCCCCCCCAGCACCCCCGTTTTACTTACCTGACCCCTCGAAAGTCCTGCGCTCGCCCCCGACGTCCTCTTCGCCGCTCAGCCTGGCCGATGATTGGCTAGAGTGGATGGATTGAAAGCAGCGCAGCCAAGCTACAGCCACCTGAAGAATCTTCACATTTGATACTTCCAGATGCCAAAATCCCATGTCACAAATTTCCAGTGACCTCTACTGTATTCTGTAGGGGCCTGCAGAATGAGGACTGAGCAAAGAGGGAATACAATATCCAACACCCTTGGAAATGTTTCTGATGTAAAAAGGCTACTTACTGCTCTGCAAGAAATTATGGAGGAATGAATGAGGAGTATAAAGCTTCTTCTTTTGCAGGTCTTACTTTATTACAAATTTTAAACCAAGCAACAGAATCACTTAAACTATTCTGAAGAACACAGAGGTGTATAGAAAATGTAGATGTTGAAAGTGCAACTACTAGTTAACAAACAATATAAGCATGTATAAACACAGTACCATGTGATCCCATGATTTCATATTAAACCATGTCCACATTAGCATGCCATGTTTTTTTCATTACAGCTTATTTACGGATTTGATCATTTTGTTTTGTAGTGGGTTATCCATTGACCTAAATCCATCCATCAAAGTCTATCTGATAGATATCTTAGGATATGTTTGGTACATTTATCTGAGCCAAACGCACTCTGCTCTGTTTATCAACATGGCCATTTTTCAAAGTTCTCTTTCAGCATTTGCGAAATGTAATGTACAAATGAATTACAACCCATTTAAACTTCTGATTTAAACTAATTACTGACTGTCTATTGTTTGCAAACACAATAACACAATACTTGTCTCCTGCTTACCCTCCAAGCATTAACATGCAGTTGCGTATGATTTATTCACTTAATCAAATGCAATAAGAAGGATTCAAAATAAGCCAACATGATTTATGCATTTTACATAATACAAAATGTTTGTTTATATAAACTATGTCTTGTAATACCAGATTAAGATCTAGGCAGTAGTAAGCAATGTTGCTGATTCTGACACACAGATGTGCCACCCTATCTAGAGTAAAGGATACAAATGTAAATTCCCAAATGTAAATTCCCAATAAATGCCATGTTATTTGATAAAATTTCAAATTTGGTCCAAAGGCAGTGGAGATAGACACTTTAGAAGGTATATGCTTGTAATAAAGTAAATGTTTTATTCAAAGAAAGAATAGCTTTCCACATCAATGTGGCCAACTCTACCTTGTTTCTACTAAACATAATCCCCTTATACTTCAGGATACCAGGTTTAGTGGCTCCCTCTGTGGCACAAAACAAACATTGGCAGTACATGTGAGTACCTTCCCTACATTTTTACCACACTAGTTGTGTATAGCAATGTATTTTTGCAAATCTTTGGCAATATCTGTATGTAACACTTACCATAAAAACAGATCCCTCAGTCAATAAAGAGACAACTCTAATGAGGTTTCATATGATGGAAGTAGAAAGACAGACATTCATTAATCAGTCTGTGAAAAACTACACCTCTTTACGTTTTGGCCATATTAAGAGACTGTATAAGCGGAAATAAAGCAAAAGTGGGTTAGCGTTTAATGAAAGAAACTGAAAGACTTAAATTTTATGAAAAGGTTAAAAAATGCCTGCCTTTAAAACAAACCCCTCATAAAAAACTCTGCTAACTTATTATTACCCCCACAAAGACTATATGAAAATATCAAATATGACCAGGAGTTGATACCTGCACATTACTAGGCATGTAACCACCCCTATATGTTAACGTTCAAGCCTGGCCATTGGCTATTAACGCACCAAGCACTTTTTAGGGGGGAGAGCAGTCGCATGTATGCCCCATATCTTTAAGTACTAGGATTTTCAACAGTAGCAGCAGAGGACATTATTTATTAAATCAGAACTCCAACCAAAGGTAAAATAAAAATAAATATCCCATTAAAAGATAAAATGACAAGCCAGTTTTGCTGCAATTTTTCAGCTTCAGTCCAGAGTACTTTTTTTTTTTTTGCTCCTATATAGCCTCATGTCCAGCATCATTTAACCCACTTCGATGAGCCCAGGTTATACTCGACCCATCACAGCCTGTAACTATACAGTGAAAGGAGATGAAGCAGTGATAAGCTCATCTCTCTGTCAGTTAGCTTTCTCTTCCTATCAGCATGCACTTGCTAGCTGATTAGCTTCTTATTCTACTCCTTCCTCTCACAATCAAGCCCTTCTCTACAGGGATTGCAAGAGGTGGATTCTAGGTCAAATTAAGGTTTTCCACTGCTTGCATTTAAGCCCTTTTGCGCTTGTACAATTACAGGCATAAAATATGCCTAGCTTGTAAAAAAACTTGGTGTTACAGTCAACAACAGAAGTAAATAGCCCCTATACTCATGCTGATGCAGATGCTTCTATGTCTTCCTCATTTACCCATAGATGCCCATAGATGCACGAATGTGTTTTTCAAACATAAAGCACCATTGTGTCTCCCCCACACCCCTTAGCATTAATGTTAGCTCCTCCACCTCCATTAACACAAATGCATCTTTTTTTTTTCCCCGCAATGACCACCAATGTCAGAAATTTTTTTTTTTCCTGCAGATACTAACACTGTGCATTGTTTCTTCCCACCATCTCCAGACATATTTTCTTTCACTGAACACTGATAATGGGTATTTGTTCCTCCCACTGATCACTAACACTGGAATTTTTTTTCTTTCCAGGATCACTGGAAATTTTCCCTCCCTCTGATCCCAGGGCATTTTTTTTCCTCCCAAGGACTACTGCCAGGGACCACTGACACCAGGGCATTCCATCCCCCCACTGATTAAAGGACTTTTTTCCCCACAACTATCCAAGCATATCAGTTATGATCCCAAACGTAGGTTGCTTACCCCTTGGTATGCAAAAAGCTACTTGAAAAGAGCAAGGACCTGAATGCCACTCCATTATTTTTCCTGGTGTCATGTTCTGAATAACAAATAGTGGATTTCTCAGACTGGAAATATCCATTCAATGTCCATTGTAGGTCACTGATGCTAAAGAAGTTATTTTCTAACCTGACCATCTCCTATTTGAGAATATCCAGTTTAACCTGGCTCAGGTAGGCATTAGGGATGAGCTTAAAGGGGTTGTAAACCCTCAGGGTTTTTCAACCTCCTGTGCTGCAGCAGCCCCCCAAAGCCCCCCTTTTGCTTACCTGAACCCAGTCTTTCCAACGACGGGGACAAGCACACCAGCTCCAGCTGGTGTCTCGGGTTCTCATTGGATAGATTGATAGCAGCAGGAGCAATCGGCTCCCGCTGCTATCAATCAAATCGAATGACGTGGGAGCCGTGAGCGGGGTTGGGTCCTGCTGTCAGTGACAATGGACGCAGCAGAAGGACACGGGAGCGCGGCCGCACGAGTGCCCCAAAGAAAGGGCACTACTCCGTGGGGCACATTCGATGCAGGGAGGAGCCAGGAGCGCCGCTGGGGGACCCCAGAAGAGGAGGCTCAGGGCCACTCTGTGCAAAACCCTTGCACAGAGGAGGTAAGTATGACATATTTGTTATTTTTTTTTAAAACTAAACTTTAAAGAAAGGTAAGGAAATGTATTTGACTGGGAGTGGTGATGTTAGCAATGATATGAGTCAGGCTGTGAAGTGACACATCTGAAAGTAGGTGGGACATATTATTAAGCAAGTGAACACATTGTCTCTGAAGTTGATGTGTTGAAATCAGAAAAAATAGACAAGTGCAAGTATTTGAGCGACCTTGATAAGACCCAAATTATAATGGCTAGACAACTGTGTCAGAACATCTTCTAAAACTGCAGTGGGATGTTCCCAAACTGCAGTGGTCAGGACCTACTAAAAGTGGTCCAAAGAGGAAAAACTGGCAATCCGGCTACATGGTCATTAGTGGCCAAGGCTCATTAATGCACATGGGGAAGGGTTAGATTGTTGAAGAAGTTCATGCTGGTTCTGATAGAAAAGTGTCAGAACACACAGTGCATCACAGCGAATGAAGCAAGTCCTTCCTAGTGTGACCTTTAGCATTTTTACAGTTGGTGGTTTCTTGAATGGTTTCATATATTTAATTTTTTCTGAACAAGTTGCCAGTAGTACCTTTTCACACAGCAGAAACTGTGGCATGTTATTCAATTTCGTAGGTTGTAAGTTGTTCATCTTTTCATTTTTTTCTGAAAAGGTGAACTTACACTTTAAAATTGGCATAACATTAATTATATTATCTTTAATATAAATGTAAATGCGTATATATCTATGCAAATCTTCAGTTTTCTAACAAATCTTAGAAAATAATTGAATAGCAAGTTATGGCTTATAAACAAAGTATTAGTGCAAAGGGAGTCAATTTACCTCATAGTGTTTCAAAAGTGGAACAAGTGAATGAAAAAGCTACATTGACATTGCTACTAGGAAAGAGAGTGTATAGATCACAGCTTTAAATCTGTATTTAGAACTTTAAAAGCAATGGAACAAATGCATTAACTGGTATCGACCTGCTTAGTGACACACAATCACAAACTTGTGTTTTAACTCAAAGAACCTCCAGGCAGACAAACCATTGACTTTAAGTCACATGCTGTAAACTTTAGCTTAAAGTTCCAATAGGATGTAGAGCAAATGTGAAGATCATCTACATACAAGATTCTGTCATCAGCCCTTCTAATTATATTTTTTTGATCAAAAATCTTCCTTTTTATTATGTGGGGTAAGCTTACAACCTCTGTCACACTTTTATTGCTTTGTAGAAAATCCATGCAGCACCACACGCTTTTGTTTCATTTGTTGGGCATGCACGGCTAACAGGGACACCATCAGTTGATTAAATATCAATAGTTAACACCTTCCCACCTGGCCTATAGCAGATTGGTGGCCAGGCGGGCCTTACATCTGGGCACTGGGCATCATACAATACTTACAGCCGCAATTTTAACCACTTCCCACCCGCCAAATAACAAAATGACGGACAGAAAGTGGTTGTATTATCCTGACTGGACTTCATATGGCATCCAGCATGATAAGCCGCTAGTGCGCGCCCGCGGGAGCATGCAGCGCGACGATTGGTGGTGTGGTGTGTCAGTCTAACACACTGCATCTCCGATCTAGGTAAAGAGTCTATGACGTAGGCTCTTTACCATGTGATGAGCTGTGTCCAATCACAGCTCATCACATGGTAACCAGGAAGTACACTGACCTGCACGAGTAGAGGAGAGCCGACAGGGGCGGGGGTCTGTGCTGATAATCAGCACATTGATTATCAGTGCAGACCTATCAAGAATGCCCACTGTAGACCACCAGGGATGCCCACTGTAGACCACCAGGTATGCCCACTAGTGCCCACCAGGGATGCCAATCAGTGCCCATTAGGGATGGCAGGCTGTGCCCATCAGTGATGCCTGCCAGTGCCCGCTAATTAGTGCTGCCTATAAGTGTCCACCAGTGCCACCTATCATTGCCACCTATGAGTGCTCATCAGTGCCACCTATGAGTGCCCATCAGTGTCACATATAAGTGTCCATCAGTGCCACCTATCAGTTCCCATCAGTGTTGCATATCAGTGCCGCCTATCAATGCCCATCAGTGGTGCATATAAGTGGCTCATCATCAGTGCCACTTCATCAGTGCCAAACAGTAATGCCTCATCAGTTCCCATCAGTGAGTGCAGCCTCATTAGTGCTCATCAGTGAAGGAGAAAACTTACTTATTTACAAAGTTTTGTAACAGAAACAAAGAAAAACAAAGAAAAAGCTCTATTTGTGAGAAAAAAATATAATAATTTAGTTTGGGTACAGTGTTGCATGATGTCGCGCAATTGTCATTTAAATTGCGACAGTGCTGAAAGCTGAAAATTGGATTGGGCAGGAAGGGGGTGAAAGCACCCTTTTTAAAGTGGTTAAATTAAATTTTTTCCTTTAGAAATGTCATTTTGCTGCGTGACTGTTATGAACATGGGAAAAATGTGCTACTTTACAGGCAGACTAAGCACCCCCCCCCCCCCCCCCAATGTTTAATTTTAATTTTTATTGTTTCACTTTAAGCATTATTAAAATCCCTGCTCCTGAAAAAATGGCAGTTTTTTAAAACTTTTTTTTTGCATTGATACATGTCCCTGGGGCAGGACCCAGGTCTCCAAACACTTTTTTATGACAATAACTTGCATATAAGCGTTTAAAATTAGCACTTTTGATTTTTGACATTGGTGTCCCATAGACTTTAACGGTGTTCGCATACATTTTTTGTCTGTTCGCATGTTCTGGTGCGAACTGAACCGGGGTGGGGTGTTCGCTCATCCCTAAACACCACCAAAATAAAGCTTTGGCTGTGTAAAAATGATAAAAATTTAGTTTAGGGACAGTGTTTCAAGACCACACAATCATCGTTCAAAATGCGACAGCGCTAAAAGCTGAAAATTGGCCTGGGCAGGAAGGCGCCTGGCACTAAAGTGGTTAAAGAATATAGAAATAAAAAAATTGCAACAAGAAAAAAAAGGAGATGGGTTAAATATATCTGATTAGGGTTTCTCTAGGGTTTATTAACCTCCCTGGCGGTATGATTATTTCAGATATTTGGTGCTGAAAGCGGTACCATTATTTTGCATGGAAATTTGGCGTTTTATATTGTAGGCCTATAATTCTTAGGAATAACTGACTTAAATCTGTCCAAACCAGAGTCTAGCAGACATCCCGAGTATGATAAAGTTTGAAAAACAAAATAATAAATTATAATATAATAAATAACTATAAATAATTATACCAAATAATAATATAATAATAATAATACAAATTATTCAATATTGTAATCAAATCAAAAACACAGACATTTGCTCAGTTGCAGAATTGTCGCTGTCATTACTTTTCAGTGTTTGATGACGGATCTCCCCACAAATCCCTATCGCTCAATTCTGCGAGTGATTCTAATTTATTATCGCTGTTTTCTAGCTGGTCTAAAACCACTTTTGATGTAAAGGGACGGTTTTGGTTGCTATGGACAATCTCCAGTTTCCAGGCAGAAAGAACAGTTTTTATAATATAAAACTGCATGCAGGGCACTGGAAAACAACTAGGGACAAAAGGGATGTGAAATAATTTCATACAGTAATGTAATCTGTAGGATTACAGTACTGTATACTGTATGTATAGTGTGTGTTTCACTTTTTGAATTTGGCACCGTTCTCCGTCCCTGTGTGTCGCAGTGCTCACATGGAACCGAGCTCGGCTCCGTGATAGATCGAGCAGAGGACGAGCCGCTCACACTGCGGGGAGGACATCACAGGATCCAGGGGACAAGGTAAGTAAGCTCTTCCTGGATCCTGCGATGCAATCCTGAGTCTGGCTCGGGGATACTGCTTTTGGTTCTGAAATTCCACCCCGAGCCAGACTCGGGAATACCGCCAGGGAGGTTAAGAGGTTAAATAGGAAGACATTTTGTTTAAAAAAGGGTTGCTTTAGGCTGGGTTCACAAATGCGAATTGGATGCTGGTTTCCAAATTCGCATTACAAGATATTGTGACCGGCTCTCAATGGACCCAGGTCCTGTGTGTCTTTGGCTCGGTTTCAGGTCCGAATTCAGGCCACAAATGTGGGCCTAAATCGTCCCTAAAACAGAGAACAGGGATGCACGGGACCCCTGCTGTCAGCCTCATTCAATTTTAAGTTTGAACCCATCCTAAATCAACAACATTATATAGGGATATGCTGTATTATTTAGCAAGTCATGTTGGGGACTAGGAATTTCAGGTACAAGTGGTGGGACGAGCGCTTGCAGAGGGGTAGGAATAGAGTATGCCACGTATGCCTTTTGTACTTTGACAAAGATCTTTTTTTTTTTTTTTTTTTGTGGAGCAGATGCTCCTTTATGCTCCATGCACTATTAGGCATGCAAATTTTATTCTGTTGGAATCCAGAGAATGGAGCTCACCAGTTTACTTGTACTGTATGTAACTGTATGACATTTAAATGACATTATAAAGTCATGATTACAGAAGGAAGAAAGTAAAGCACTTTGTGCATTTGGGTTTCAGCACTAGAGAAGCAGAGGTGAAATAGTAGGCTGGTTAGTCCTGACGGGTGTTACAAATCAAATTTCATATAATAATGAAACTTAAAAACTGCAAAGATCTATTTATAACTAAAGAAGTGTTCTCTAGCAAACCAGGCCTTCACGTTGAATGTCAATTTCTAAATGCTAAGCCAATACTTTAGAATTTAAGAACATTTTTTTTTTTTATTATTAAGTAAAACATTTTAGTGTCTTTTCATTGCTGCATGCTTCAGTTCTCCATTTCAGTCAATCTGATTCTAAATACCCATTAACATGCATGCTGAAATGTTTCCAGAAAATAGATGAGTCAGTCTTATTTGTGTTGATTAAAACATAAACTTGTTCATATAAAAATGGTCTTTGTACAGCTACCCCGCATCAGGACAGCTGATATAAGTAACCAAAAGGAGTGATTGCTTTTGGGCAATTATGTTAAAATACTCCAGCATTTTATCTCCTAACCTGTCATCTTTCTGTCAACCATGGCTCCTCATTCACATTTCCCTCTATTTATGGGAATAATTATCCAGCAATTAATAAAGATCTAGTGCAAACTGGAATGACTTCATGAAGTACACGTTAAGGAAAACTTATCATTAGATCATTTCATAGGATTGCAAATGCTTTAATGGAGCCTGAATTAATTTGCTGGGTGTTAGAGTGCAAATTGGGCCAATAAAAGTGACACATTGACTTTTTTTTTTTTTGCAGAGGATGCTGCTCACTTTATGAAGAATAGCAGTATAAATGAAAATTAGCCTCTAGACAATGTTAATTACTCTCTATCCATTAGTAGGAGGGTAATTGAACAACTCATTTTAACGGTAAGGAAACCCCTGCTGGATTCATAAAGGAAAGCATTTAAGTTAAAGCCCTAATTAAACTATAACAGACAGCAAGCGGAAGAAATTTCAAAGATTGAGCAACAGTAAAAAAATAACTGAAAAAAGTTTCAAAAATTTCACCTGGTGGTACATTTAATATTTTTTTATTGTCTCTGTATAATAAAAACATTGTTTGTATAAGTCGCAGGATTATATTATAACATTAAACCTTATATTTAAAAAGATAGGAGAATGAAAAAATCTTGGAGTTTCACGAAGCTAAGAACTTTGTTATAGTTTTCCATTCTGTGCTATAAAAAAGCAGTTGAAGCTTATCTGGCTGTCAATGGCAACAGTATCTTTTTCTTTTCCTAAGGGTTTATGTTAGCTACAGTTTCCTGTTAACTAGATCAACCATTGTATCATATTATGAACTCCTCCGCTGTCACTATACAATGATCAGCACTGAAATCAATTGGCTGCATGTGCTGATCGAATAAAGCATTTCTAATATTCCCATTTAATAGAAGTCGATCATTAGATCAAATTGTCTCTAGCAGGAACAGCCATCGATGGAAAGATATTTAGCGAGTCCCTACTGTAAATTTCAATCCATCTTTTGCCAGATGTAATTTCTATTCAGTTGGTTTTAAAATGTCCTCTTTGAGTTTCTGGGAGAAACTTGCATCTTCTGCTATTATAATTACTGCAGTAAGGTAGGTGGTATTATTTTACTAATATTATATTGTATGCAATATCCTTTATTTTACATGCTCGTATTGCCAACCATTTCTAATGTGTACCAATTTCCTTTTTTTGGAGGTGTTATTATGGACTACGAAGCCATGGTGCGGCTCTTGTTTCTCTTTCTGGATGCTTCCTGGTTGCTTAGTAACAATCGGCATGTCTGTATATGAGTGCTTTGGTTTGTTAGAGCCTCTCTGAATTAAAAATTATAACATATGAATTCATCCCCACCAATTTTGATTTTCCTAACATATGTAATCCCAAGTAGTGTCTGCTAGACTTATTCAAGGATATAGAACTCTCTGCTAGGGCTAAAAGTTTTTTTAGGTTACTGCTTTACAATTAGGGCTGGCCTTGCCATGGGTCCCGGTGGGTCCATGGGACCCTAGCAGCACTTTAAGATGGGCGGCAACAGGGGCGCACTGCCCGAGGACCTAAGGCTCCCTCCCTATAGCGTACGATGACCAGACCACTGCCCAAATGGCGATCCTGGGCACTTGGGCAGGCAGTTTCCCAGTGGACAGGGGGCCGTGGTGGCTGTGAGAGGAGCCAGGTCTGTGGTCACTATTGCGGTAGTACTCGCAGAGCTGGTGAAGTGGGGGTGGAGCAGCTCCAGCCTGACTGTGTGTTACATGTATAGCCATCACTCCTCCTCCCCATTAGTCAACTGAAGAACCGTCCGCGATCCCCAGGACATATGACCGCCCCCCTTTCCCAGCATCCCGCCCCTCTCCTCCTACCTCTGCCCCCTCCTCCAATCACTCTTCCGGGAGCGGCAATACATAGGGGAGATAACAGAGCACAGCCTTCCTCCCCTTTCCTCCGGTACAGCAAAGAATTATGGGAATTGTAGTCCAGAGGGGCAGGATTGCCTGGAGCTACAGAGTGCAATGGCCACAAGCACAAGAAGCAGGTGAGTTTGTATTATAACATTTTAAGTCATTTTCTCCTTCACTGGTGACAGGCAGTGGCACTGATGGGCACTCATGCGGTGGCACTGATAGGTGGCACTGATGGGCACAGACAGGTAGTGGCACTGATAGGAAGCACTGATGGGCACTCATACAGTGGCACTGACAGGCAGAACTGATGGGCTCTGACAGGTGGAACTAATGGGCACTGACAGGTGGCACTGATAGGCACTCATGCGGTGGCACAGATGGGCGGCAGACCCGAATGGGAGACCCGAGCGACCAGCTAGCACATCTGCCAGCTGGCCAGAGTCCTGGACAAAGCCAGAGTAGTATGTAGTAACCCCAGATACGGTTTACTCAGGCAGCCAATGGTGCAGATTTTAAGAAATCCAAGGTATTCAAACATGCAGATTTTGGCATTTTAAATACTTTAACAAATACCACAGGAATCAAAATATACCGCCCCTATTTAGATGTCTCCCACTGCGCTCAAGTGCTATTAAAAATCTTAACTAAAGCTGCCACTTAAAAAAGAAAAGTGTTTAGGTGAATTTACATACAAATCTTAAAACTCAAAAGACTCACAGCAAATAGTGGCGCTACAGTGTGTATCATATATCTGTGCAAATAATATAGTGCAAAAATATATCAATATAATAAACTAAAATCTATGTGTAAAATACCTCAACACACCTCTAAGTGCCTAGTGGTAAATATAAACACAATACAAATAAGGATAATTGGCAAATCAATGAATTCAGTATGCCAATTAAATATAGGTGGAAAATTAAAGTTCAAATAAACCGCTGGTGAATATTAGTGAAAAGTTCCATATATGAATTTTGAAGTGACAAAAATCAATCAATCATGATTTTTTTCACTTCAAAATTCATATATGCAACTTTTCAGAGGAGTGCAGAGGAGGGGTTTGGGGTCTTTTAGACCCCAGATCCCTCCATAAAGAGTACCTGTCACTGCCTATTACTGTCACAAGGGATGTTTACATTCCTTGTGACAGCAATAAAAGAGTTTAGAATTTCTTTGCTCTATTTAACCACTTCAGCCCTGGAAGGATTTGCCCACTTCCTGACCAGGCCATTTTTTGCGATATGGCACTGCTTCGCTTTAACTGACAATTGCGTGGTCGTGCGATGCTGTACCAAACAAAATTTATGTCCTTTTTCCCCACAAATAGAGCTTTCTTTTAGTGGTATTTGATCACCTCTGCGGTTTTCATTTTTTTTGCGCTATAAACAAAAAAAGAGTGACCATTATTAAAAAGAAACTTTTTTTACTTTCTGCTTTCCAAAAAAATATATATAAAAAAACAAATGTATTTGTCAGTTTAGGCCAATATGTATTCTTCTACATATTTTTGGTAAAATAAATCGCATTGGGTGTATATTGATTGGTTTACGCAAAAGTTATTGCATCTAAAAACTATGGGATAGATTTAGGGACTTTTTTGTTTTGTTTTTACTGGTTATGGCGATGATCTGTGTTTTTTAGTGGGACTGTGACATAGCGGGGGACAAATCTGACTTCAAATAATAATTTTTGGCAACCAGTGACATTATTACATTAATCAGTGCTATAAAAATGAACTGAGCAATGTTTAAATGACACTGGCAGGGAAGGGGTTAACACTAGTGGGCGATCAAGGGGTTAAGTGTGTTCCCTGGGTGTGTTCTAACTGTAGGGAGGGTTGGGCTGCCAGGGACATGACAGAGATCACTGCTCCCGATCACTGGGAACAGAAGATCTCTGGCATGTCATCTGGCAGAATGGGGATCCGCCTTGTTTACACTGGCAGATCCCCGTTCTGCCTCTGTACACAGTGATCACAGGTCACCGGTGGACATTGAGTCTGCCGGACCCGTGGACACACACCCACATCGCGCAGCGGGCATGAGCGCTGCTGCTGGCACGCACACGTCCCCCATGCACGGAGAGCCGACCTGCTGCAGTAGAATGACGGCGGCTGGTCAGCAAGCAGTTAAAAGGAGCAGTGTAAAAATAATTTAAAAATAAATAAATAAATACAACTTTTAAAGCGCCCCCGTCGCCGCGTGCTCGCGCACCAAACAAAAAGCATACCTACGTAAATGTAAACGGTGTTCAAATCACACATGTGAGGTGTCGCTGCGATCGTTAGAGCAAGAGCAATAATTATAGCAAGAGACCTACCTTGTAAACTGGTAACTATTAAAACATTTTATGGAGATTTTTCAGTACCGTAATTTGTCACTATTACACCAGTGCATGCAATTTTAAAGCGTAACATGTTAGGTATATATTTACTCAACATAAAATCATAGTTCACAATATAGAAAACAAATTGGGCTAACTTTACTGTTTAGTTTTATTTTAATTCAGTGGAGTGTATTTTTTCCCCAAAAATTGCGTTTGAAGTAATTTTCGAGCAAAAAATACTGATTTTAACTTGTAGGCAACAAGTGTCAGAAATAGGCTTGGTCTTGAAGTAGTTAAATATATTCCCATCTAACTGAAACATTTCTAATTATAATATTATTAACATCAGTTGATGGAGATTTCCCATAAACTCATTATCTAACAGATACATGTTAATGTATTTTATACAATTGGTGTACCCACTTTTTCGAATAAAACAAGTTTAAAAAAAAAAAAATGAAAACATAGAACTTCTCAATGAATTATGCTGATTAACCGGTGGATTATCCTTTTTAACACAGAGAATTAAAAGACTCTGCGAGTCATAAAGGTTGTTTGAGCTTTAAAACAATGAGTTGCTTTTGATACGTAAACAAACACCTGGACCCAGAGAGAAGTAAACATCTTTTTTAACTGACCCTTCCTGTGATTGGACAGCATGAGTTTGGCTGCAGATTTTAGTCAGTGATTTCAGCTGAAACCTGTTGATCATGTCTGTGTGTCCAATCACACATAGAGTTCTGCGTTTACAAACACAGAGAACTCTGTGTACATAAAACAGTGATCTGACTGTTTCTTCTCCCTGAAAAGCAGGGCTTTAAATAACCCCTGCTTTTCAGGGAGAAGAAACAGCCAGGTTAGTAAGTAAAACCAGCACATATTACACACATTACATTTGTTAGGCACACAGTAAACCCAGTGATTGCCCATATATGTTAACCCCTTCCCAGCCAGTGTAATTAGTGCACTGTACAGTATTATCACTGATCACTGTATTAGTGTCACTAGCACCAGTGTCAGTTAGTGACCCTTCCAGCCAGTGTCTGTTAGTGCCAGATTGCCCACCACACTATCACAGTCACATTATAAGTCACTGATCACCGCCATTACAGTATAGTGTCTATAGCTGCGTAAATTCCAGTATATTATATACCATAGTTTGTAGACACTATAACTTCCTCACAAACCAATTAATATACACCTATTGGGATTTTTTTTTTGTTTTACCAAAGATGTAGGAGAATACATTTTGGCCTAAATTTATGAAGAAATTGATTTGTTTGATTATTTTTGTTTTATTGGATATGCTTTATAATAGAAAGTAGAAAATATTGTTTTTTTTTTTTTTTTTTCAAAATATTCAGTATTTTTTTGTTTATCTAAGAAAAAAGAAAAAAAACCCAGTGGTGATCAAATGCCGCCAAAACAAAGCTTTATTTGTGTGAAAAAGTAGCACAGTGCTGAATAGCAAAAAATGGTCTGGTTATGAAGGGGTTGAAACTATGCTATGTTTACAAGGCCTTCAGAACTTACACGTGTTACCTTTGGGAAAAGACAGATTTCATGATTTTCCATTTATCTAATATAGTGAGAAACAAACCTAAAACCATCTGTTCAGCTGATCAAGAGTCAACAATCCTGTATACTTAAAGGGTAACTCCACTTTTGTGGGAAAAAATAGCAAATAAAAAAAAATAATATAGCATATTGAAATTGAATGTTATTAAAATGACCTTTCCTTTTCAATCTGCAGCTCTGTAATTTTGTATAAACTGCAATACAATATGGCTACCTGGAGGTATTCTGTACACAACACCAGAAACATAATTTCCTGCTTGTGTGATTGGCTCACTGGTTTTCCCAGAAGTCTACACTAAGATACAAGTCAGATATCAGGCATCCTCGGCAACAAAAATAAAGTTTTTGTTGAGATACCCTCATTAGGAAATCACAGCTAAAGGGATACAGACCCAGCGGTTTTCCTCATTAGAAGCCTGCAGGTGCAGCAGCTGTTGATAATTGTGAAACCACCCCCATTAAATACACATTGACACAGAGAAACACACAGGGATTTCTTCAGAATAACAAAAGGTAGGACTCTGCAACAAAGTTTGTTAAACAACCTGCAATGTACATGAATCACCCAGAGGGGGTGTCTTTTTCTCAACAAAAGTGGAGTTACTATTTTAAGCATCGGTTCTCAACTCCTGTCCTCAGGACCCACCAACAGGCCAGGTTTGCAAGATAACTTAAGTACATCACAGGTGATATCATTTGTTGCTCAGTGATTGCAGTATTCTAGTCTGCATCTCCGCAAGGCAATACTTAAAATCTGGCCTGTTAGTGGGTCCTGAGGACAGGAGTTGAGAACCACTGATTTAAAGCGTTTGTTATCCCACCATTTTCCTTTGAAGTGGCAAAGAAAATTGCAAGCGACTCAGAATCAAGCTGCTCGCCTGGTCTCCGGATGCGCCCGAACAGACCACATCTCTCCCGTGCTTGAAAAACTGCACTGGCTTCCTATCACCAAGCGAGTACTATTCAAGGCAATGTGCTACATGTATAGGGCACACCGGAAACTGGGCCCAATTTATCTGTCTGAATGGGCCTCTCACTATGTACTGTCCAGACCACTCCGATCGGCTAACTTACTTCTCATAGAACTGACAATCAGCAGACTAAAATGTACTGGTAACAGATGCCTGGTTACAAAGGGCAATGAGCTGTGGAACTCCCTTCCAGCGTCTATAAGGTTCTTACCCTCCCTCCTGAGTTTCAGGAAGGGTTTAAAAACCTTCCTCTTCATCCAGGCTTACGGATAATCTGATGAAGAATAGGAATTGTGCAAAAAACATGGATTTTGTATGCTCTTTTTCCTCCCCCATCTGGAGGGTTTAGCCCCTCCCCCTCCCCGGTTTCTTTCTGTTTTACTTTACCTCTTTCATATTGGGCACCCTATGCTCCTTTTTTAACGTTCTATTGGAAATCTCAACTTGATTTTAGGGTCTCTGTGCACCTAAACGCGCTCCTAATGGAGCGCATTCGACGCAATACAAATCCCATATAAAATCAAATTTTATATTCCTGATATGCGCCTGCTGTACCATATACTTGTATGAAAAAATTATCTTTGCATTGTTTTCTTTGTGTGAGATCCCTGGTGTTCCTGCCAGTCCCCCTTCTTTCCTATTAAAATTGACCACACTAAGCAGTAGAGCACACCATGGTCAGTTCTCTATCTATGCTGAGAACTCTGCCTGCTCTTCTCCAATAATCACACTTGCCCTAAAAATCAATTTAAGGTCAATGACAGTGTCCTCTATTTTTCCACTTAAATGAAAGGACATCTCAGGAAATGTTTAACCAAAAGTCAACATTCTAGAACCTCTCTAATAATAATAATAATACGCCGTAGACCGTGACACGCAGGCGCACTGAGAAAGCCGCTCTCAGCGGCGATATGCCGCGAGTGGTGGCTCCCGTGCGCATGCGCGGGAGTGAAGTCATCGCGGCGCCGACGAATGACAGTGCCAGAGCCGCGAGACCCACCAAGAAGATGGAGGCGCCGTACACAAGGGGACAGCGGTGACTTTGCTGGCTCCTGTGTCAGGTAAGTGACACATAATGGACTACTATGCGATGCATAGTAGTCCATTATGCTTTACCTTTGCAGGGAAACAAAGAGGAAGTAAACCCATTAGGGTTTACTTCCTCTTTAAGCATCAATGTTTAGTAACTGAGTGCATAAACAAAATATCTTTGAAAAAACAAACAAAAGAACAAACAAAAGAACTTAGACTGAATATATCAGCTGGGTCCACATAAAAAAACCTTCAAACATGTCCTTTCATCACAGCATGTCTTCAAATGATGTTGTTTCATTCTGGCCATCAGACATCTCTTTGTTGCATTGCTTGCATTTTGCACGCATACCCGCTTTACCCATAGGTAGAGGAACTTTGTTAAAATATTCCCTAACTGGGTCTCTCTTACGGTCTGCTGCCATTTTGCTCCTTAAGAGAGGAATAAAGCACTTCAAGCTATGTGCAGAAAGATCCTAAGGTTTATAAGCTGCTTAGAAGGTTTCACTTTCATTTTTACTGCTTGCCCTTCCTCCTCACACTTAGAGCCTGGTACAGATGCATTTCTCTTCAAGCAGTTATACAGTTTGTAGTGTACATAGATTTGCAGAACAATGGGATAAAGGAATATTCCTGAACTTTGTTTTATCTCATGGTTACTGTGAAATTGTGTGACTCCATCAATGCAGTTCATGTTATCTCAGCTTGCAGAGCTTGGATTCATTAAGTTTACCAAAAATGTAAATATTGCAGAAAATACAGTTTGTAAATCATGCTACATAACCAAGCTCCATTTAATGCTGAATAAACTAAATTATTAATGTATCTTAAATAGTAAACTATCTTTAGGGCCAGTTCACACTGCTGCGATGCAGGAACCTTGCGAATCCACTGCGGGTTCCCGCATCGCATGTCATCCAGCGGCAGTGTTTTGTTTATGAAGCGTTGAAAAAGCCCATGGAAGTGTTGCTTTTCTAGTGGGACGTCCTTAAAGGGGAAGTGATGTCGAGAAAAAGATCAAATTTGATATGTTGATTTAGCATATATTACAATAATTATGTGAATGGAAATACAGCAGCCATGTAATGCTACTCACTATTGCTTTCCTGCTTCTGGAGGACAGTTTTTCCCAGTTTAAGGAAAATACACACTTTTTGGGGTTTTTTTTGTAGCTCGGGATACTTGGGTTATTAATAGTTTATTAAAAAATAGCATGTAATATATACTCACGTTAAAATGACAATACAATACATCACTTTGTGGCTGGGTTTACACCTCAGTACGGAGCGGCCCACAGCAGGGGTCCGGTGCATCCCCATACACCGTTTCGGGTCCAATTTCAGCCTGAATATTGGCTGAATTCGGACCAGAAATGGACCAGAAGATGCACAGGACCCCTGTGCAATTCGCACCGGAGCCGCTGCAGAGATGTGTGAACCGGTCACAATCTCCTGACATGAAAATTGGATGCAGAAAACCCACATCCAATTCGCAATAGTATGAACCCAGCCTGAGGATGCACAGAGAGGCCGGCGAACCTCTTCTGCTTCATAACAACAGTATAGCAGCGGCTCTACTAGTATATCTGACAGGCGTGATGATGGTCTCTAACGTATACATTACACCCTAGGTGGGGCTTCATGATGTATATTTGTTTTGATATGTTACATTTGATTGTTTTATTTGATTGTTAAACATGTACAGTATAAATATTTACATTTTAGGATTAGGGAGTCCCACTCTTGCTGCTGCATGATTATCTTTATATCTATTCAGTGTTAGGATATTTTGTGGATTAATCATGTTATGTTCAGCTGCTTAGTATACAGTTTATCATTTTAACACTTTTTTTTGGCTGCTCAGTGACACATTATAATTTTGACATTTCCTACCTGGCAGTGTTGCCAACCAACCAGATTGAAATTTACTGGCATGACACCCAAAATTTACTGGCACAGCAAAGTTTTTACTGGCATTTCTAAAATTGTAAGATTTACAGTTTTAAGTCCAAATTTCAGTATTTAGGCTACAAACAAGTACAATATGCAATTAGCATATGTGATTTAAGGTAGATATTAACCAGTTCCCGACCGGCTCCTGCATATTTACGTCGGCAGAATGGCACGGCTGGGCAAAGTAAAGTACCTGTACGTTACTTTGAATTTCCCGCCGTGCGCGCGTGCCTGCCGGGAGCTCCATGACCGTGGTCACGGGTCCCATGGACTTGATCGCCGCGGGGATATCCTCGATTGTGTCACGGAGCTCAAGAACAGGGAGATGCTGATGTAAACAGCATCTCCCCATTCTGACTAATGACAGCACACTGAGTGTCTGCTTGCTGTCATCGGGAACAGCGATCAGTGTGGTGTCACACACAGCCACGCCCCCATACAGTTAGAAACACGCCCCTAGGAACACTTAACCCCTACACTGCCACCTAGTGGTTAACCCTTTCACTGCCAGTGACATTTTTAAAGTAATCAATGCAATTTTATAGCATTGATCGCTGTATTAATGCCAATGGTACCAAAAATGTGTCAAAATTGTCCGATGTGTCCACCAAAATGTTGCAGTCATGATAAAAATCTCTGATCGTTGCCATTACTAGTAAAAAAAAAACATTAATAAAAATGCCCTAAAACTATCCCCTAATTTTGTAGATGCTATAACTTTTGCGCAAACCAATCAATAAACGCTTATTGTGATTTTTTTAACCAAAAATATCTAGAAGAATACGTATCGGCTTAAAGTGAGGAAAAATTTTTTTTTATATATATTTGGGGGATATATATAATAGCAAAAAGTAAAAAAGAATGTGTTTTTTTTCTAAATTGTTGCTCTTTTTTTAGTTTATAGCGCAAAAAAATATGATCAAATACCACCAAAAGAAAGCGCTATTTGATGGGAAAAAAAGGACGCCAATTTTGTTGTGGGAGCCACGTCGCACGACCACGCAATTGTCAGTTAAAGCGACACAGTGCCGCGTCGCAAAAAACGCTCTGGTCAGGAAGGGGGTAAATCCTTCCGGGGCTGAAGTGGTTAAGGCAAAAAACATATTTCTATTTTATTTTGGATATAGTAAGTAAATATCTCAGAGATAGGACAGAAAATAGAATGGGCGGCACACACACATGTAATTGACTCTCACAGTGACACTGACAGCAGTGTGCAGCAGCACAGATGATGATGACATCTCACTGACATGGAACGTCCCCTCCTGAGTCACAGTGACAGTCTCTCTCCACGCCAGGTGGTCCCTTCTGTCCACTCCAGTCGAAACAGCACTGACAGTCCCAGTCCCGGGTTACCTTGCACCTGCACAAGAGGCTCCGGCCCCTCTGTTCGGCTCCCTTGCACCATCACATCACATGACACACTCATGCACCACCTCAGCCAGACCCATCCCCTGCCCTAACACACTGTAGCAGGCACACAGATGGTCTCAGCCAGCTATGGACCAGAAATGTGTATGCACCGTTCCAAGCCAAGTACCACAGTCATATTTTTTACTGGCAACATTTTCCCCTTTACGGGCAGGGAGAAAATTGCCCTGTTTTTTACGGGCTGCCCGTAAATATAAGGGCGGTTGGCCACACTGCTACTTGGCACTGTCAGTATTGTTGGCTGTCTGATGATCTTGCCTGCACACAGAAGCAAAGGAAGGCTGGAAGTGACTGGAGATGCTCTGTCCTAGTTCTTTATTATCTACAAGTGCATTCTGGGATACCACAGCCTCTATTTTCTCTCCTCCAATACCCAGCTAACTCTTCATACAGTGCCTTAAAAAAATATTCATATCCCTTGAAATTTTCCACATTTTGTAATGTTACAACCAAAAATGTTTTTTATTTATTTTTTTATATTTTTTGGGATTTCTTTACATTAGACCAACACAAAGTGGCACATAATTGTGAAGTGGAAGGAAAATAATAAATGTTTTTCAAATTTTTATACAAATAAATAACTGAAAAGTGTGGCATCTATTTGTATTAAGCCCCCTTTACTCTGATACCCCTAACTAAAATCTAGTGGAACCAATTGCCTTCAGAAGTCACCTAATTAGTAAATAGAGTCCACCTGTGTGTAATTTAATCTAAGTATAAATACAGATGTTCTATGAAATCCTCAGAGTTTTTTTTAGAGAGCCTTAGTGAACAAACAGCATCAAGAAGGCCAATGAACATACCAGACAAGTCAGGGATAAACTTGTGGAGAAATTTAAAGCAGGGTTAGGTTATAAAAAAATTCTCAACCTTTTATACATCTCACGGAGCACTGTTCAATCCAGCACCTAAAAATGGAGAGTATGGCACAACTGCAAACCTACCAAGATATGGTCGTCCATCTAAACTGACAGGCCAGGCAAGGAGAGCATTAATCAGAGAAGCAGCCAAGAGACCCATGGTTACTCTGGAGGAGCTGCAGAGATCCACAGCTCAGGTGGGAGAATCTGTCTATAGGACAACTATTAGTCGTGCACTCCACAAATCTGGCCTTTATGGAAGAGTGGCAAGAAGAAAGCCATTGTTTAAAGAAAGCCATAAGAAGTCCTGTTTGCAGTTTGCGAGAAGCCATGTGGGGGGACACAGCAAACATGTGGAAGAAGGTGCTCTGGTCAGATAAGACCAAAATGTAACTTTTTGGCCTAAATACAAAACCCTATGCATGGTTGAAAACTAACACTGCATATCATCCTGAGCACACCATCCCCACCATGAAACATGGTTGTGACAGCATCATGTTGTGGGGATGCTTTTCTTCAGCAGGGACAGGGAAGCTGGTCAGAGTTGATGGAAGATGGATGAAGCCAAAAACAGGGCAATCTTAGAAGAAAACCTGTTAGAGTATGCAAAAGACTTGAGACTAGGGTGGAGGTTCACCTTCCAGCAGGACAACGACCCTAAAACATACAGCCAGAGCTACAATGGAATGGTTCATATCAAAGCATATTCATGTGTTAGAATGGCCCAGTCAAAGTTCAGACCTAAATCCAATTGCAAATCTGTGGCAAGACTTGAAAATTGCTGTTCACAGATGCTCTCCATCCAATTTGACAGAGCTTGAGCTATTTTGCAAGGAAGAATGGGCAAAAATGTCACTCTCTAAGAGTGCAAAGCTGGTAGAGACATAACCAAAAAGACTTGCAGCTGTAATTGCAGCAAAATGGGGTTCTACAATGTACTGACTCAGGGGGGCTGAATACAAATGCACACTATACTTTTCAGATATTTATTTGTAAATATTTCTGAAAAAATAAATGATGGTCACATAAAATCCCAATAAAATACATTTACATTTTTGGTTGTAACATGACAAAATTTGGAAAATTTCAAAGTGTATGAATACTTTTTCAAGTCACTGTATATGCTTCACTAACATGCCATAAATGCTCTAGGTGTTGTTAAGGTGAAGTTACTGGGCATCACCATTGAAATCAATGGAAGCTGTTGACAAGCATTGATGCCTTATGAAAGCGACATGCTGCCTCATTTTTAACACAACACAATGCTACGGCTCCTGTGTGAACAGAACTGCGTGGTTCCATTGTAATATTCATGGCAGACGTTGATGGGCAGTTATGAGGCTATAGAAATGCTGAATAAATGTTGCATAAATACATGGTAACATGGTGTTGAAACACATGTGAACGAGCCCTAATAGACGCCGGCTGTTGTTTTCAATGTGTAATGCTTAAAACCTGCTGTATGTGAAATAAATGAAGAGCATTAGATGTCCCCTTCCTTTGCTTACTTGATGAGGTATAATTATTCTGAAGAACAGTGAGGAGGAGTGATCTAGTGGTGGAGAGCGATAACAATATTGTCCTCCATTACTATGGATGGATGGTGAAATTAATGCTTTTCTCAGAGACTACTTTTTTACTTCCTATAATTGAAGATGTCCTGGTGGAAGGTTGAGCATCCATCTTTTCATAGTCACGGCTGAAGGTGTTATTTTTTTTTATTGAAGAGAATTTGGTTGAAAATCTGAACACTTTTTTGAAAAATAGTGACACATTTTATGAGTGAAAACACAGTATTTGGGGACTCAAATGCTTTATGTTTGATAAATTGTATATATTTGAGGAGTCACAACATTTTGTCATATATTTATTTATCACGATTGATCACATCATTGCTCACGTTTTTGTTTGATACGTATATTATAATTAGATGTTCATGAATTTTGCCATATTACATTATTTATTGATCACAAAAAATATGATTTATTATTTATTTACTATTTTTACTATTGAAATGTATTTATCACAATTGATCATATTATTACGCATGTTATTGATTTCATAGGATTGGAATTAGTAGTTCATGAATTTTTTCACACTTTATTGTTTATTTATTGATAATGAAAAAATGATTTGGTATATGGATCATGTTTTGTAAAGGATGAGTTTTTTTATTGTAATCATGTAGAAGTAGAAGGGTGAGCGTTACATATTTTTATCTTTATTATGATTCTGTTGGTGTGATTGGTGTGACACACGGTGGTGTTGGCAAGCTCCCCATAGTTATGTTGATACAAATATACAGTGCAGAGTTAAAACTGAAACAAGAGTTGTGATTGGTTTGCTTTGGGCAACAAGAAATGTTTCTATACCACACCAAGTTCCTCTATTTTTTTTTTACATGAATGAATGTTTATAAATGGACCCCAAAGTCTGAGGGGCCTTTGTGTAGCTGTGCAGTTTTCACAAATAGTATGTGCACCCTGATAGTTCCCTACATAACCAGACAAAATGACTCCGGAACATTTATGGTTAGTTGAAACATATTTCGTTTTGACTCTGTCTGACCTAACATTTTACTATGTATGAGGTTCTGGCTGAAAAGCATTACTGTATAACATTATTATAATATTATATAATTAGGTTAAATAGATGTTGTCATATCCTGAATATGCATCTCTTTAACAGTGTGTGACTACCAAAACTGGTTAAACAGAAATGCAAATATTTTGGCAGGTAGAACTGTTCTCAAATGTGTTTTTGTTAATATGCAGTTAACTGTTTCCCTGTTCCATTTTAATGTAGTTATTAACTGTAATATACAAAAGCATAGCTACAACCATAGCAACCAAGATGACAGTTACTTTATATCATACGCTGAGCCAAGTGGACAGGCAGAACTAGCAGTCCTGCCTGTCTGCATAATGAGTAATGCAAGAAGCAATGACATTAGGATAAATTTATATATATATATATATATATATATATATATATATATATATATATATATATATATATATACAGTATATATATATATATGTAGCGCATCCCCCTTAAAGTGTTACTAAACCCAGCATCCTGCATTCACTATATCTGGTCTCCCACAGTACACTGAACAAGGAAACAGAATTATTTTAGTAAATATAAATGGCTAAATACCTTTTCTCATCAGTAGTAGGGATAAGCCAGACTTACGTTCGACTCGAACATCGGGTGTTCACCTGTTTGCCGAATTTGGAACATTATGGGGCATTCGAGGGAAATACAAGTGCCATACCCCATAATGAACTGCGAGATCGTCAATGCAATGCGAGATCGCAGTGCATTGACAGCTGCTGATTGGCCAAAGTATGCACCTGACCTGCATGCTTTGGCCAATCACAGCGTGCTCTGCTGTGAGAGCCATGATTGGCCAAAGGCAGGGTGCCTTTGGCCAATCAAGGCTCAAGGGGCTAAGTCCACACCCCGTACATAGTGTAATGAATGAGAGCAGCAAAATTACATTTCTAAAGGAAAAGATGTCATTTAAAACTGCTCTAGGCTGTAATGTATTGTCGGATCTCGGCAATATACATAAAAATCTTTGAAAAAAACGTTGTAAGTTCCCGCCCCCCCAGTCCAATACCAGGCCCTTCAGGTCTGGTATGGATAATAAGGGGAACCCTGTGCCAAAAAAAAGAGATGGTGTGGGGGTCCCCCTAATATCCATACTAGGCCTTTCAGGTATGGTATGGATTTTAAGGGAAACCATGCGCCAATTTTTTTTTTTAAATGGCATGGGGGTCTCCCAAATCTATACCAGGCCCTTCAGGTCTGGTATGGATTTTAAGGGGAACCCCGTGCCAAAAATAATAAAAATGGTGTGGGGGTCCCCCCAAAATCCCTACCAGACCCTTATCTGAGCATGCAACCTGGCAGGCCACAGGAAAAGGGGGGGCAAGAGAGCGCTTCCACTCCTGAACCATACCAGGCAACATGCCCTCAACATGGGGAGAGTGCTTTGGGGTCCCCCAAAAACACCTTGTCCCCACGTTGATGGGGACAAGGGCCTCATCCCCACAACCCTTGCCGGGTGGTTGTGGGGGTCTGCGGGCGGGTGACTTATAGGCATCTGGAAGCCCCCTTTAACAGGGGGCCCCCCAGATCTTGCCCCCCTATGTGAATGGGTATCGGGTACATTGTACCCCTACTCATTCACTAAAAAAAGTCTCAAAAAAGTAAAAATTACCGGATACAGTTTTGAACAATTCCTTGGATAAGGGTCTGGTATGTATTTTAGGGGAGACCCCCACACCATGTTTTTAAAATTTTGATACTGGGTTCCCCTTAAAATCCATACCAGACCTGAAGGGCTTGGTATGAATTTTGGGGGGACCCCTACACCATTTTTTTTTTTTAATTTTGGCGAGGGGTTCCCCTTATTAATATTCATACCAGACCCAAAGGGCCTGGTAATGGACTGGGGGGCACACCGTTTTTTTCAATGATTTTTATCTATATTGCCAGGATCCGACAATAAATTACAGCCACGAGCAGTTTTAAAAGAAATTTTATCCTTTAGAAATGTCCTTTTGCTGTGGTACTGTTATGAACATGGGAAAGATGCGCTACCTTACAAGCAGACTAAGGAGACCTCCCGGGAATGATATTTAACCACTTTCAGACCGGACCATTTTGCTGGCTTAAGACCAGACCACTTTTGCGATTCGGCACTGCATTGCTTTAACTGACAATTGCGTGGTGGTGCGACGTGGCTCCCAAACAAATGACACTGGCAGTGAAGGGGTTAACCAGGTGGTGGCAGTGTAGGGGTTAAGTGTTCCAAGGGGCGTGTTACTAACTGTAAGGGGGGTGTGGCTGTGTTTTAGTGAACACTGATCTCTGCTCCAATCACAGGGAGCAGAGATCAGTGTCACTAGTTGCTAGGCAGAACGGGGAGATGCTGTTTACTTCTGCATCTCCCCGTTAAGCCTGATTGTCTCACGGGTATCCCCGTGGCGATCGAGTCCGCGGGACCCGCGACCAGACTCACGGGGGTCCTGACCAGCGTGCGCCGCCGGCGGCACGCACGCAATGGCACACCGGCAATCTTAAAGGGACGTACCTGTACGCCCTTTTGCCTGTCTGTGCCATTCTGCCGACGTACATCGTCGTGCGCCGGTCGGGAAGTGGTTAAAGGAATATTTCATTTTTATTGTTTCACTTGAAGCATTATTAAAATCACTGCTTTTAACTGACATTTTTTGCATTGATACATTGATATGTTATGATGCATTGATACATGTCCCCTGGGGCAGCACTTTTGATTTTTCATGTGTGTGTCCCATAGACTTTGCATATATTTTTTGCCTGTTCGCATGTTCTGCTGCGAACTGAATCGGGGGTGTTCGGCTCATCCCTAGTCAGTAGTTAGAGCAGTCTTGTGAGTTCTATCAGTGTCCAGCCAAGCACTGGTTAAAGCTTGTAGGAGAGGTTTTCTGATTGTGCTATGAGACTGCAAGACCCCTGACCCTCTGTTTGGACAGTGCTGATTGCATGCACCCTCCCAAGAAGAAAAACTAGCAATACACACCAAACTGAGTATGTGCAGCCTGACTCCATAGACTCTGTGTTATCAGGAAATTATTAGGAGTCCGTGGAAGGAGTGGAGAATCAGAGCAGACAGGATCAAACAGCCTTTTTACACAATGTGGAGTATTAACCTGCATAGATTCCACAGTGAGTATAACAAGCATGCTTTACTGCATATACACACTGATTATACTGTTGTGGGTTTAGTAACACCCTGAATTCCATTCACTGGAACTAGGGGGCCAAGCCCAGCCCCTGAAAAACAACCCTACACCATAACCCCCCCCTCCACCAAAAGATTTGGACCAGTGCACAAAGCAAGGGCCATAAAGACATGGATGAATAAGTTTGGGGTGGAGGAACTTGACTGGCCTGCATCCGGTAGAATATATATATATATATATATATATATATATATATATATACATACACACAGTTTAGGAACCAGTAAACGATTGTTGTTGTTGAGGCAATTGATTTATTATCACCATTATATTGTGATTATATTTACAGATATTATTATAATTCTTATGCACCTATAATTTAAGCGTATTGTATTCAGTACCACAGCAAGAATACAGGAAGACCAGAGAAAGATCAAATAGATTGCTATCTGAACACAACCAGCACTAGATCTACTCCACCAGTTAACAAGATTGTCCATGATCTCACTGTGTCCTGCTGTGCATTCACATTATTATTACACATCTTGGGGACTAAATTAACAATATACTACTACTACTACCTCTTTTACTCCTCCAGCTACTATTATTACTATATCTACCTGACTACAACCATTGTTACTGCTGCCACTAATTATTCTACAGCTACTGCTATTACAACTGTTGCTACTATTACTACTAGTACTACTACTACTATTTAAACTTTTGCAACTACTACAACTAGTCATGCGGCTACTACTTCTGCTACTACCACCACAACTATTACTACTGTCACTTCTACTATTGCTACTACTAATACAGGGGTTGATTTACTAAAACTTCAGAATGCAAAATCTGGAGCAGCTCTGTATAGAAACCAATCAGCTATTGGTCTGACTCAATAGGGGGAGGTCGCTGGACCTCTGAAGAGAGACCACTGCTCCCACAAAATAAGCACTGGTCTGAGCAAGACACAGGCTTTCATACTCAGGCTGCTTGCTAAAGAAAACACACTTTCAGGCTGCATTCACATCTGAGCGTATAGTTTTCAGGCGGGGAGTTTTCACCGCATTTTTTTGCCACAATTTTGTACAGGTCAAAAGCTCACCTATGTAAAAAGCAGAAAAACGCCTGAAATCTGCCAAAAAAGAAGCTCATGTACTTTTTTGAACTTCAGGTGTTTTGCTTCAGGCGACAGAATGCTCAAACGTGAACAGGGGCCATTTAAATGAATGGGATTTTGCTTGTTGGGCGTTTGGGATGAGCATTTTACGAGCTGAAAATGCTCAGGTGTGAATGCAGCCTGACACTTTGTTGTTCTTGTTCTAATTTAGCTAATTTAAAAGCTCAGTCGGGCTTTAATGTTTTGCACAAAGATTGGACTGATTTGGTCAGACATTTAGTGTCAGTATTTTTATATTGTAAAAAGACCGGCCAGAGGAAATGTACACAAAACCCTAAAAGAAAATACAAATTCCCTTTATATAATATCTCTGGTGAAAGTTAAATTCAGGACATGAGTACTGAAGGTCCACTAGACTAACCACTTAGACAATTTGCTGCCTCAGTCGGGGATATGACCTCTGCTGATATAACTCTCCTATGAGATGGAGTTGTCTGAGGGCTCTTACAAGATATGATCCAATTATTGTAAAAGTAATACTTGAATCATTTTTTTTTTTTTTTACTTCTACAGGGGAACAGCTATAATGCGTCACTAAAAAAAACATCTGTCTTTACTTTTGAAAAATGCTATAAAATGCAAATTCATAGTTTGTTTTTGCTCTGCATTCCAAAAATAAATGGGAGGTTACACAAATTAAATAATGTAAATGGCAGGGCAATGGAAAAATCCATATCTGGCTGGAGTTCTGCTTATCCTCAGATCAAATAAACAGTTATTACAAAAGTGCAATGAAAACAAGCGCACATCTATTGAAACAACAGAGCCATAAAATCACGAGGAGGAATGAATTCCCACACTTAAACCTGCCTGCAGGAAGAAAGGATACTGTAATACAAAAGTCAATGTCTTTCTCTATACTAGCATTGCCATTCCAAAGAGCTGAAGCTGCAATTTGCATTTAAACAACGTTGCCTTGGAAAATAATACTGGTGTCAGTGAATGTTGCTTTGTGTCTGACTTGACAGATGTGATTTCATTTCTACAATGATTTCCACTACCTTATGTGGCTATCCACTAGCATTTATCCAGTGTAAAGTGATCTCTTATGTTTATAAAAAGTAGACACACAAACTTAAAATAGCAGGGCTGTTTTTATAGTGCCCTCAATATGAGAAGCAAAGGGGTTGATTTACTAAAGGCAAATAGACTGTTTGCTTTGCAAAAGAAGTTGCATTTTGCAAGGGAATTTTCCCCAGGGCTTAATAAAAGCTGTAAAGTTCTGTTGAATTCCATCATCCAATCATGGGCAAGCAACAATGCTGTTCCTTGCACGTGGGTGTTTTTTGCAAAGTGAAGTTTCACCACATTCATTAAACTCTGGGGAAAATTTCCATGCAAAGTGCAGCTTCCTTTAAAAAGTGAACAGCCTACTTACCTTTAGTAAATCAACCCCAGTGGGAGTGAGAGAGCACAAGTTTAGCAACTAAGGGCTCTTTCACACTGGCGGACTGTATGTCCGTATTTCATCCATCCGTTTTCGGATGAAATACGGACATACATGCATCCCTATGGGATCCGCTGACACCCGATATCGTCCGTCTCTGCTGTGGTCCGATTCTGCAGACGGAGGAAAACCCTATTTTTCCATCCGTCTGCAGAGCGGATCGGATGAACACGGACAGACGGTCCGTGTTCATCCGATCCCCCATAGAGGAGAGCGGAGATATGACAGGGCAGTCTAGGGCAGTCCCTGCCATCCGCCAGCTCAGCGGGGATCAGCGGAGCAGTGGATCTTCACGTGGCGGACCATTACGGATCCGTCCCGTGTGAAAGGGGCCTTAGGCCTGATTCACACCTATGCTGTTTTAGTGCTTTTTGCATTATGCAGATTTGCACTGCAGTCCATTTACCACGGTTTCCTATGGAACACGTTCTGTAGTGCAAATCTGCAAAATGCAAAAAGCACTAAAAATGCATAGGTGTGAATCCAGCCTTACAGCAGACATACCCAAAAGATCTGTCCAGTCATTGTTTTTTCTGTATTTTTCAGTGTCTTTCAGACCATTATTATTTATCAGCCAGGCAGGTTAAAGTGGAACTTTTGTCAGAAAACTAAGTCCTGCTGGTTCACGTCAGGCTGGCCCCTTGCAGGTATATGTGAAATATTAAAAATAAGTGTCTACACTGTTTAAAATTCAGTAATACACTGTCCCACCCTGCTCTGCACATGCTCAGTTACTTTCCATTTTTAGGCACTGCCGAATATGTAGAGGCCGATCTGCCTTAACTGCTTGCTGACCAGCCGCCATCGTTATACGGTGGCAGGTTGGCTCTCCTGCGCGAAGCGCCGTAGCTGTACATCGGCTTACGCAGGCGCAGTTGCGCAAGGGCGCACGCCCGCTGCCTGATGCGGGAGCGTGCCCACGGGTTGAGCGGACTCTATGTCCGCCTGTGACCCGCGATCGCCTAGTAGAGAGACAGAATGGGGATCTGCCTTTGTAAACAAGGTGAATCCCCGTTCTGACAGGGGACATGACAGAGATCTTCTGTTCCCAGTGATCAGGAACAGTGATCTCTGTCATGCCCCTGGCAGTCCATCCCCCACACAGTTAGAACACACCCAGGGAACACAATTAACCCCTTGATCACCACCTAGTGTTAACCCATTCCCTGCCAGTGTCATTTTTTTATTGATCAGTGCATTTATATAGCACGTTCACTCAAGCTGGCTACGTTTCAGAGCCCAAAAAGAATAGGTTCCAGAAGTAATCTTTCTCTGGAACCATTAAAAGGAAAAAATATGTGCACAGCAGATATCTCCAATTTGAGATTAATCGCTGGTGTTAACAGTATCACAGATGGTGTGCCTGGCACTCTAGAGGTCGTACATGCAACTACTATTGCACATTATTGACAATATTAACAACTTTAATCGAGATTCAGACTAATTTTCATTATTCGGATGTATTTGAATTACTGAATTACAAATTTAAACGAATCTGAAATCAAACCTAAATTTGTTTCGAAATCAAAAACAAATTCAAATCGAATTTGAAAACAAATTATAATCGAAATCAAAGTCGAAAAATGTTGAAACTGATTTTTGAAAAAATAATACAATAAAATAGAATATAAAATAATAAAGCAATAGAATAAATATAAAAGAACAATAAAGAATAGAATATCATTTATTAGAATAGAATAAAATAAAATAGAATATGACCATCTTCCGAAATTCTAATTTCAAATAAAATAGATTGAAATCGAATCCAAAACAATGGAATCCAAAATAATAGAAAATAATAGAGAATAATAGAATAGAAAAAAAGAGAATAGACTTGAATAGAAAAGAATAGAATAGAATAGAAAAACAATAGAATAGAATAGAATAAATATAAAGAATATAACCATATTCAGAAATTCTAATTTCGATTAGAATGAATTTTAATAGAAAAGATTACAATATAAAAGAATAGAATAGAAAATAAGAGACTATAATAGAAACTAATAGAAAAACAGTTAATATAGAAGGGAATAAAATAGAAAGAGTAAAATCATTATTTGATTAGATATAAAATTAGAATAGAATAGAAAAGAATAGTACAGAATAGAATAGAAAATAAGAGAACAGAATAGAATAGAAAAGAATAGAATAGAAAAACAATAGAACAGAATAGAATAAAATAGAAAGAATATATAACCATCTTTTGAAATTCGAATTTTGAATAGAATGAATTTAAATTTGAATTGAAAAGATTATAATAAAATAGAAAATAAAATAATTGAAAATAATAGAATAGAAAATCAATAGGATAAAATAAAATAGAAAGTATATAACGGTTTTATTCTTTCTATTTTATTCTATTGCTTTTCTATTCTATTTTATTATTTACTTTTCTATTCTATTCTATTCTTTTGTATTCAAATTCAAATTTATTCTATTCGAAATTCCAATTTCGGAAGATGGTTATATATTATTTTTATTTTTTTCTATTCTGTTCTATTGTTTTTCTTTTCTATTATTTTCTATTCTATTCAAATCTTTTCTATTCTAATTGATTCTATTTGAAATTCGAATTTTGGAAGATGTTTATATATTTTTCCTATTTTATTCTATTCTGTTCTGCATTTAAATGGAAAAAAAATTCAAATACATTTTCGATTTCAAATACAGATTCGATATTTTTTCAAATTTTTCTAATTCGAATACGAAACTAAACGGAACGAATTCCGAAAACGAATGTAACAAATTTAACAAAACACATTTTTTTAAGTAACAAATGTCTGCACATGTCTACCTTCTATTAGCATTCTAATTGCACTAGAGGACACCTGGTTGGCTCCTTGTGCTGCTTCTCCCTCACCCTCTCTTACCTTTGTTGTACAGGGACTGCAAAAGGCTAATACCAGGCCAAATTCATGTACTCACACTTCATATAAAAATATAAATGTAATCACATATTAATTATTACAGTCACATCAGCCCTGTAAGGGCTGGTTCACACCACAAATCGCACAGTAATGCGCTGTGCATTTTTGTGCGATTCGCATGGGACCTGGGTGCAGTTTGATTTCAGATCAGAATTCAAATGAATGGGCTTAAATCAAGCTGGACCGCACCAAAAATAATGCACGCACTACTTTATAAAATGCACAGGAACTGGATCACATCATACTACTGTACCATGCTATCCAGCGCAGGCAAATGCATTGCATTTGCAACCTTTGTTTGAGGTGTCATTAGGTTAACAATGGCACCCGCTGCAGATCACAATTGCAGTGCATTTGGAACGCGGTACAGGAAGTGCACACTAAACACGGGTCTACTGCACCCTGTTCTGCTGTGAACTGGCCCTCAGATTTTTATTTTAGTTAGAGGGGTTGAAAACTCAGAAGGTTTTTTATCTTAATGCGTTCTATGCATTAAGATAAAAAGCCTTCTGTGTGCAGCAGCCCCCCTCAGTCCCCCTAACACTTTCCTGAGGTTCCTCTCTGTCCAGTAATGTCCATCAGTGTCTCAGCCATCTGAGATGCCTTCCTGATTGGCTGAGACACAGCAGCGGTGCCATTGGCTCCGGCTGCTGTCAATCAAAGTCAGATAGCCAATCAGGGGAGAGAGGGTGCGGGGCTCCTTGTCTGAATGAACACAGGGAGCTGTGACTCGGCTTGGGTGCCCCCATAGCAAGCTGCTTTCTGTGGGGGCACTGAACAGGAGGGAGGGGCCAGGATCACAGAAGAGGGACCCAAGAAGAGGAGGATCTGGGCTGTTCTGTGCAAATCCACTGCAACAGAGCAGGTAAGTATAAGATGTTTGTTATTTTTATAGGAAAAAAAACAAGACTTTACAATCACTTTTATACTAACTAGTTGATAATGAAAATCTAAATAAGAAAGAACAAGCAAATTATGAAATACGTCTATGTAAAGACTTTTTATTCCCTATACCGCTCTCAATGTCCATTTTTAAATAAAAAAAAAAAAAAAAAAACTTCTCCTTGGAATAAAAATCTCAGATTTTTCTTTTCTGCACATTGCCAACATTCTGATAAACATGAAAAGTCCCTTCATATGCATGAATATTATTTTCCTAACTAACAGTGAGAAATCTATCTTGTTAAACCTTGGTAATACAGTAGTGGGTTTTCACACTTGTTCACAGAATAACAGTGGTGTTAGACAAGACATATTTTAAAAGGCTATTTTTAATAATAGGTTGAAAGAACTAATAATCCGACCAGAATCATTTGTATTTATTAGTATGTGTCTCTAATCTAAGTGATATACAGTGTGTATTGGAAAATAATATGTTTACTAAAAAGTCAGCTTGTGCTATTCAGTAATTCTTCCAACTCTCTAGACTTGGTGCTGTAATTATACAACGTACTGACTAAAGCTATGATTCAACTTGAAAAACATTTAGCTATTTACAGTGATGATATCATACAGGAGGCAAGAGATACTGTTATTTGAAAAGTCTAAGCCCCTGTTCAAAGTTGAGCATTTTTTAGCTTGTTTGCCTATGCCTGATTATTCCTTATTATGCCTGACTACACAGAATCCCATCCTTTCTAATTGTTAGACATGTGCGCCGTCAATAAATTTGTTTCGTTTCGTTCCATTCCTTTTTGTATTAGCCGTTAATTCGTAATACGTAATTTGTGTCCAAAAATTCAATTTGGATTCGTACGAAATACAAATTTTTGTTAGGTTCGTTAACTTTTTGTAACAATTACGAACGTTTGTTATGATGGATTTATCATTATGAGGGGCTCCCACCATCCCTGTGCTGTGCTCATTATGAGGGGCTCCCACCATTCCAGTGCTATGCTCATTGTGAGGGGCTCCCACCATCCCTGTGCTGTGCTGACTTCCTGGGCTTTTAACTTCATCATAATGAATAATCGTAATTAACAAACATTCTTGTTTTGTCTGATTCTGAATCTCCCATCGACTACCAGTACCAGTCTCCCACTCTCATATTAAAAAAGGTAATTTTCCCAACCCTCACTCAGCAGCAGAAGAAAACCTCTGATTGGTCAACAAAACAGCAGTCACGTTTCCGTTGTAATGGAATTTGGATCCGAAATTCGTAAACTAAATTTTGTATTTCGTACAAAATTCGGAAGCATTGCAATTCGTATTTCAGATCCTCCTGAATGTACGAATTTCCGGAAATTCGTACGAATTTTCGATTCGTACGAAACTAATCGCACATGTCTACTAATTGTCCCTATTTACACTTGTACACTCAGTTTCCCTATGCTCCATGGACTACACTCATAAAATACAGAAGCTCATTTTTTTAAGGCATTTTGATCCCATAGAAGTCTCTAGAAATGCACAATACATGCATTTTCGTGTGTTTTTAAGCCTGAAGAACTCCTCTCCTCCTATAGAACTGGCCTCACCCAGCCAAGCCCAGGAAACAAATTCCAAAAGCTTGATACACAAGGAAAAATTACTGTAAAATGCTTGTAATGTGCTTAAAAAATGCCAGAAAAAAGCTTCCATAAGTAATTCAAGGTTTTGAACAAAATAACGAATGAGTGTTAAAGTCACCACTGGCCTAAACATGCCATGATTATCAACATAGAAGGTCTGAAATTACCCTTCCCAACCTGCAGAGTGGGGTTGATTTTCTAAAGGAAAATAGATGGTTCACTTTGTAAGGGAATTTGCAAGGGTTCTTTTTTTCCCCAGAGCTTAGTAATTGTGATGAATTTTCATTTTGCAAAGAATATCCAATCACGTGCAAGGAAACGAAAAAAAACCCAGCATTTTCATTATCCATGACTGGATAATGGAAGCCACCAGAGCTTGCAAAATGCAACTTTCCAAAGTAAGAGTCTATTTTCCTTTAGGCCCCTTTCACACTGGGGCGGGAGCCGAGGTGACGGTAAAGCAGCGCTATATTTAGTGCTGCTTTACCGTCGTTTTAGCCGTGGTATTCGGCCGCTCGCGGTGCGGTTTTACCCCCCGCGAGCGGCCAAAAAAGGGTTAAAATCCCCCGCAAAGCGCCGCCGTATTACTGCGGTGTCCCATTGACATCAATGGGTAGGAGCGGTATAGGAGCGGTGAATACACCACTCCTATACCGCTCCAAAGATGCTGCTAGCAGGACTTTTTTTACCGTCTGCTAGCGCACCGCTCCAGTGTGAAAGCCCGCCGGCTTTCACACTGGAGTGAATGGGGCCGTTTTTTTCAGGCGGTGTACAGGCGCTATTTTTGGCGATGTAACGCCTGAAAACCGCCCCAGTGTGAAAGGGGCCTTAGTAATTCGACCCCAGTGTGTTCAACTTCAGAGCTGGGATCAGTGCCTCCTTGACTTGTAACACTGGCCTTTGACAAATAATGCACTGATTTGTATGTAAAAGTATGTCTTTCTTTGTTATTGTGAGAATCATTCTCTTTTTTTAAACTGTGCTCTGCAAATGTTAGTATTGGATTTTTAACCCGATGAACCTGGATATTTTAAGCAAGTAGTACACAATCGGTGTCCTTAAAAAAGAATCCTTGACATCCTTGTGCCATGTTAGTTCAGAGGTCCTTTGTAATAAAAAGTTTCATTTTGGTTTGGTGGCTTTTTTTCTAGACAGGCTTTTCAGTTTTCTACCATCTATTCAACTTCCCAGAACTTTGCAGGCCAGCTTATGATCAATGTCAACAGTGGCTCAAAGAAGAGTTTATTTTTTGTTTCTGGAACCTCTTTGGTCATCATATCAGTTTTCTGTAGGAGTGCTAGCTTTACACATATCTTTCCCAGAATAAGATGCAGCGCCTTGAGGCTATTCAGTTCGCATTGTAGCGCTATACAAATTATTCATTCATTCATTCAATAAGTGTGAATACTAAGAAATAATACTGTAAAATTAAGTATTTTTTTCTGCACCTTTACCTTCCCCTGTGATCTTGTTCATCCTCTCTGAATCAACCTAGTACCAGCATATGGCACTGATACTGTGGTAGTTAGTTTGATTTTTCATGGGTGAATGAATTAACTGTTTTCATTTTTCACAAGGCGTGAATTGATTATCACAATCTGTATCAATTAGCCTCTGCCCCAATTTGTATAATATTCATTATCTAGCTGCTTTTTCTCCCGTCTTGCTTCAAAATACCATCATTAAATGGAGTTCCCCAAAAATTTGATGTTTATTGCATTTTTTTCATGAATGTGTTATTATGAACCTAAATTGAAACGTTACATTTACCTTTAATGTATGAAAAATGATTATTTAACCCCCATACCTGTTACTATTATACTCCAAAGTAATGAAATGAATATTCTTTTAACAGAAGTTTTATAGATGTTATATTAACATTATGGATTTATGAGGATAGATTATGGCCCATAGTTTTGATTCTTTTATACATGGCAACCAAGCAGAAATCAGATTTTTTTAAATGTTGTGTAGACTGTTACAGGATGACATCTATGATGTTGATTATAGCTATGGGTTCAGATTTGTCACCTAAAGCTAGTTCTGACGAAACCTGCAAACTGCAGCACAATGATAGCAGCAGTGGGATCATTTTAGTATCCTGATTATTAGCTTTTCCAAATGATTAAGCTTATATTATGTGGGTACTCCTGAAAAGGTATGGTCAGCACTTCATACCCTAGCATAAATATTATAAGTCAAATGTATTTGTTAAAGGTTTCCACAAGTAAGCAAAATTAATGGAACAGAAATTAAATCCATTCTGCACCAGCTGCGGATGAATGGGTTGAAAGGAGATGCCAAACACATCACAAAAGATCATTTATCTCCTATTCCATTTTGCTTGCGTTTTTATCTGCATTACAGGAGAACTGGGAGGTGGTACAGTGTTTGTGCTGCAGATGCCCATGGCAAAAGTATACGCGATTAGATAATTTAAGTAGTAATCCTGTGATCAACTTCCCCAGTGCAAACACATCTGGGATACACTAATTATGTGTTGTGCATTTATTTCTCATAGAAAGCAAATTTCCATTTATACAATGACAAGCAAACTAGCAAGAAAGCTGGAGGCCATTTCATTTGTTCCAGCAGTGCCTTTCTGCTGCTGTGTGAGCAGTTTTGGATGATAATTTTGGACTAATCTATAGAATCAGCTGAGAATTATCTGTGCGTAGAACAGAAAGTGAAAGATAAAACTACAGCAATTTTATATGCTATATAAACATTATCCGATTACTTACACAACTGATTATATGCTACAGATACCTATGAACATGAGGCATTTATTTTTTGATGCAGCCTATCAGATTAAGAAATAGCTATATGTCTATCGACTAAACCACTCATGATGTCAGTTATCACAACTGTTTTTCTTTCCCTCGGATAAGATGGGTACCATAGATCGCACTGTAAAAAATATGCTTGTTCAACTTAAGCATGGTCTCACGCTTATGGCAGGCCACTGGTTCTGCTTTTGGTGGTATATTTCAATAAACTGCAAATATAGCCAGATAGGCCACTTGTCTACCTTCCAACTGTCCCAGATCCAGTAGAACTGTTAGTTCAGGGCATTTCCTGATATCAAGTGTTGGAAAGCTCATCCTTGCATCCAACACCTGATCTAAGCCAGCACTGACGGTTCTTGCCCACACCTGCCTGGGTGTTTTTCAGAGCACACCAGTACCACTACCAGAGGCCAGCTCTGACCTCTATGTGAAATCAGAAAAGTTCTGAGAAAAAACATACTTCTGGGACAAACATAAAGTTAGTATGTGCTGCATATCTATTGACCCAACTTCAGGGTCAAGCTCCTCAAAACATTTTGCTGGAACTTAAAGAAGGGCAGAGCTTATTTGTACACTTTTAACGATATGTGCATACTGTAGAACAGCCTTCCTCAACTTTTTCAAAATAGAGGACTCATTGAAATAACTTTACAGTCTCAGAGAAACCCTGCCAAAAATGACTATATCTACAATTCAAGATCCATTAGTGTGATGGTCGGTGGGAAGAATGCTCCTTACACTTGTGGTCATTGGGAAGAATTACTGCCTTAGGCCCCTTTTTTACACTACTCTGACTTCAAAGCCGCATGATTTTGACATGATTTTGCCATGATTTTGGGGAATGTCTGTGTAAACTTGAGGTCTATGGACCTCAACTCGCACCAAAGTCAGACCAAAGTAGTACAGGGACTACTTTGAAGTCGGTGAGACTTGATGTCACATATATGAATGGTACTCATTGAAAATGATGGGGTACAACTTGTCATGCAACTTTGCATTCCCAAGTCGCAGGACAAGTCACACAAGTGTGAAAGGGGCCTTACAGATAGCTGAAAAGATCAGTGGTGTCAGTGGGATCTTATCTGAGAGGCAGATATTATACATTTCTCAAGGAACCCCTAGGAACCTCTGGAGGAACTCTAGTTGAGAAACCCTGCTGTAGATAGATAAAGGAAGAGGTGATGAAATCAATTTTGATCTAAATGTTGTATGTCACCATTCAGAGGAAGTAAAGAGGAGATATGACAGAAAATGTTCAAGGTTTATTTGTGCCATACCAAAAAAACAAGGGTCACATATTATTTTATAACAACTGTTATAAATTTCCACACATCTGATACAAATTAGAAAATAGGATATTGCATTTCTTTCAAAGATTCCATCAAGCCTGAGTTGCATGTATTGAAACTTTAGTTCCATAAGACATCCCTTATTTTTCAGGGCCTAGATATGACACAAAGTAATTGGAAATGCAAGGCTAAGGACATATTTATCCACACTATAATCAATTACATATAGTCCATCAGTATGTGTGATCAGAATTCTTAAAACAATGTGTACAGCAAAGTTATTAACAATCTCTACACACTCTATAGGGATGGCGAGTATAGGCTATTTATTGCAAATAGAGACAACCGGACTGTGTTTTTATTCCATGTCCATGGCATTTTTCCCACCATTGACACCACTTCAGGGATTTCCTGCTGCCAATGACACCTAGATGTGGCTTCCCTCTTACCAGTGACACCTATACAGAGCATTCTTCTTGACACTAATACCTGCAGTTCTCCTTTAAAGAAGGATTATGGATAGTGTTATAGTGTATCCATGATAAAAATGTAGAACCGCCCCTTGTCTCCACCCCTGCACAACTGCTAGCACCACCCCTTTAGAGAACACGGAACCAAGTAAAATTGGGGGGTAATACAGATAATTTGTGTGGAATTTTGTAAAAAAAAAGCAATGCAGTAAAATGTACAAAACATTAGAAATATCCAAAGTAAGCTCAGAGGCAGTTACAGAGGATTTCACATTATTGTCATATGTATCTTCTCTGCTTCTCTCCTTGCTTCTCACATCAGAGACATCTCCCATATCCAGCAAAGAGACATCCTCAATTCCAGTAAAATGACTGACCAATCTAGCAAATAGACATCTCCCATATCCAGCAAAAAGACAGCCCAATCTAGCAAAGCGATATCCCCAAAATCCTCAAGGAGACATCCTTTATATCCAGTAAAGAGACATCCCCATATCCAGCAAAGAGACAACCCCCCATCCAGCAAAGAGATGCCCCAATCCAGCAAAGGCACATCCCCTATATCCAGCAAAGAGACAGCTCAATCCAGCAAAGAGACATCCCCCATATCCAGCAAAAAAACATCCTCCATAGCAAAGAGAAATCCTCCTTTTTCAGCAAAGAGACATCCCCAATATCCAGCAAAAGAGACAGGTCCATCCAACAAAGAGACATCTCCCATGTCGAGCAAAGAGACATTCCATTCTAGCAAATAAACAGCCTCTATATCCAGCAAAGATATAGCCCAATACAGCAAAGACACATTCCCATATCCAGCAAAGAGACTTCCCCCAATCCAGCAAAGACACTCCAATATCCAGAAAAGAAACACCCCCCAATCTAGCAAAGGAGACATCCCAAAATCCTCAAAGAAACATCCCCCAAAATCCAGCAAAGAGACATCCCCATATCCAGCAAAGAGACACCCCCCATATCCAACAAAGAAACAAGCCCATCTAGAAAAGAGGCAGTCCCATCCAGTAAAGAGACATCCTACTCCAGCAAAGAGACAACCCCATCCAAGAAAAAACATCTCAATCCAGCAAAGAGACAGCCCAATTCAGTAAAGAGATTGCCCCACCCAGTGAAGAGATATCCTACTCCAGCAAAGAGACAGCCCCATCCAGCAAAGAAACATCCCAATCCAGTGAAGAGACATCCTACTCCAGTAAAGAGATTGCCCCATCCAGTGAAGAGACATCCTACTCCAGCAAAGAGATGGTCCAATCCAGCAAAGAGGCATCCTCATCCAGCAAAGAGGCATCCTCATCCAGCAAAAAGACAGCCCCATCCAACAAAGAGACAGCCCAGTCTAGTAAAGAGGCATCCCAATCCAGCAAAGAAACATCTCCATCCAGCAAAGATACAGCCCCATCTAGCAAAGAGACATCCAGATCGAGCAAAGACAGCCCAGTCCAGCAAAGAGACAACCCCATCCAGTGAAGATACATCCCACTCCAGAAAAGAGGCCGTCCCATTCAGCAAAGAAACATCCCAATCCAACAAAGAGACAGCCCAATCCAGTAAAGAGATTTCCCCATCCAGTCAAAAGACATTCTATTCCAGCAAAGAGACAGCCCCATCCCGTAAAGAGATTACTCTATCCAGTGAAGAGACATCCTGCTCCAGCAAAGAGACAGTCCAATCCAGCAAAGATACATCCCCATCCAGCAAAGAGACAGCCACATTCAATAAAAAGACAGCCCAGTCTAGTAAAGAGACCGCCCAATCCAGCAAAGAGACATCCCCATCCAGCAAAGAGTCAGCCCCATCTAGCAAAGAGACATCCAAATCCAGCAAAGAGACAGCCCAGTCCGGCAAATAGACAGCCAAATCCAGCAAAGAGACAGCCCCATCTAGCAAAAATACAGCCCCATTCAGAAAAGAGACTGCCCAATCCAGCAAAGAGACAGCCACAGGCCCCTTTTCAAGCAGCATTAACAGACAAGGCTCCATCTAGCAACTTTGTTAATTTACCAAAAAAAGCAATCTATAACAACTTATATCTACTCCACTGTCTTTTCCACCACACAGTGAGCACTGAGCAGCCAGGACAGGCTACCTGCACTGCAGATCTTCCACATAGCTGAGTTGGGAAAGGTTCACTTATCAATGAGGTGAGATATCTCTTAGCCTGTCTGACTACTGTGTTACTTGAATTCTCTTCGGACTATCAAACAGCAACATTGTATTGCATTAGTGTCCAGTATGTGTATGCTGTGTGTGAAGTGATGGTTCAGTCTGTGAGTATATAGTAAATTGTGGAATGTGATAAGTCTTTGCAGAGTTGGTCACCTGGGAAGAAAGCTTCACTTCTTAACTTATTTAATTTTGAGTACATTAAGATGAAATCAGTTGGGTCAAACTAAGCTACATGGATTACATTTCACTTCCATGTAAAAAATCCATAGTTGTACAGCAAGTATACTATATAGCAAAGTAAGCCAATTATAGCACTCAGTCCTGTAGCTGGAGCAGACCTCATGATTTCAATAATGAAAATGAAATTCAGACTTCTGTTCACTCCACAAGGACATATTTATGTGAAGCTAGGCATTTTTGATAAAATAGATCAGAATTTTGCTTTAGAATTTTAACCTCTTAAGAAAATGAAAACCAAATAGTGAAATTAGAAATATGATGCATGAAGAAAACTGAGAACTTCACCACAGACAGGTAATAGGTGATGATTTGCAAAGATTACCTTGGGGCTCTCATAAAAATAGCTTCGATGGCCAGGATAAACATTGGTATTTTAAGACATACTTTTTTCTTAATATTCATTTCGTTTGACATATGTAATGTATGCTAAAAGTAGATTTCTGCAGATATGTCAGCTTTGGTATATAAAGTACAATTTAAAGAAAGCTTTCAGGAAACAAGTAAACTCAATAAACTGCTAATACTATCCATCAAATACTGTTGTGTTATTGTCTTAAAAATTTACTTTTTTTTTTATGCAATCCACATATTCCAGATTTCAAGGAATCCTCATACATGGGTCGTGTCAATCTGCTTCCCGAAGAGTTTACACATATTCCAGATTTCAAGGAATCCTCATACATGGGTGGTGTCAATCTGCTTCCCGAAGAGTTTACACATATTCCAGATTTCAAGGAATCCTCATACATGGGTGGTGTCAATCTGCTTCCCGAAGAGTTTACACATATTCCAGATTTCAAGGAATCCTCATACATGGGTCGTGTCAATCTGCTTCCCGAAGAGTTTACTCCACATTTTGTCAGTTCTAAATCCTTGTGTTCTCAGGACAAAGCATTTTGGCAAATGAGGCAAAAATGCTACTGCACCATTATCAGGTCTGAATCAAGTCCCAGTGAAAACTTAAAGTGACACTAAACTTAAAAAAAAAAAATACATCCTAGTTAGGTATGTACAGTACTGTGCAAACATTTTAGGCAGGTGTGAAGAAATGCTGTAAAGTAAGAATGCTTTCAAAAATATATATTTTAATAGTCTACTTGTATCAATTGACAAAATGCAAAGTGAGGGAACAGAAGAAAAATCTAAATCAAATCAATATTTGGTGTGACTACCGTTTGGCTTCAAAACAGCATCAATTCTTCCAGGTACACTTGCACACAGATTTTGAAGGAACTCGATATGTAGGTTGTTCCAAACATCCAAACTAACCACAGATCTTCTGTAGATGTAGGCTGCCTCAAATCCTTATGCCTCTGCATGTAATCCACGACAGACTCGATGTTGAGATTAGGGCTCTGTGGGGGGCAAACCATCACTTCCAGGTTTGACAGTAGTTCATCTTTACAAGAGTTCTTAATGACAGTGGCTGTATGTTTGGGGTCATTGTCCTGCTGCAGGATAAATGTGGGGCCAATCACATGCCTCCCTGATGCCTGATGGTATGACATGATGGATAAGTATCTGCCTGTATTTCTCAATATTGAGGACACCATTGATCAGACAACTTGAGGACCATAAAAGCAGTGGCCAGACATGAAACCTAATGCAGCAGATGAAAAACATGTCATGCTTATTTCCCTTTGACTTTAGAAGATGTCCAGCAGTGGCATCAGCACAGAACAAGCAGAAACTGGCGGAAATTAGTGGGACCCAGGGACTCCCTACCATTCCGATGGCCATAAGTGACCTTCATGGAAGAATTGCAGCCAAAAAGCCATACCTCCAACATGAAAACAAGGCTAAGCGAATATGTATGAAAACATAGGAAACCGGGATTGCAGAAAAATGGTGGCAGCAGGTGCTTTGGACTAATGAGTCAAAATGTGAAATATTTGACTGTAGCAGGAAGCAGTTTGTTTGCCAAAAGGCTGGAGAGTGTTATGATAATGAGTGTCTGCAAGCAACAGTAAAGCATGGTGGAGGTCCCTTGCAAGTTTGGGGCTGCATTTCTGCAGTTGGAGTTAGAGATTTGGTCAGGATCAATAGTGTCTTCAATGCTGAGATTAACAGGCAGATGCTTATCCATCATGCCATACAAACAGGGGAGACAAGTGATTGGCCCCATATTTATTCTGCAGCAGGACAATGACCCCAAACATACAGCCAATATCATTAAGAACTATCTTCAGTGAAAAGAAGATCAATGAGTCCTGGTGTTGATGATTTGGTCCTCACAGAGCCCTGATCTCAACATCAGCAAGTCTGTCTGGGATTACATGAAGAGACAGATGGATTTGAGGCAGCTTACATCCACAGAAAATCTGTTAGTTTTGTCCTAGTTATCGAAGATGTTTGAAACAACCTACCTGCCAAGTCCCTTCAAAAACTGTGTGCAAATGTACCTAGAAGAATTTAAGAATTTATACTGTTTTGAAGGCAAAAATGGCCACACCAAATATTGATTAAATTTGGATTTCTCTTCTGTTTATTTATTTTCCATTTTGTTAACATTTCTAATTCTGAAAGCGTTCTTAATTTACAGCATTTTTTCACACCTGCCTAAAAGCCAGTTCACACCGTAGAAACGCAGTGCACATTTTTTATGAGATTTTGACATGTTTTTGGTGTGTTTTTGATGCGTTCCAGTGCTTATTTTTCTCCCTCTTTTGTTTCACCTTAAATAAGGACATGTGTGTTTCTGTGTTTTTGATGAGTTTTACCGTGTTTACGTAAAGTTTAGTGCTGAAAAAATGCAGCATGTTCTACTTTTTTTTTCTGGAACTGGAACGCACTGAAACTGACCATACTGGTGTGAACTATGTCATTGAAAACCATATAACCTACTATCCATGCATTTTTGATGCAGAAAAAAAATGCACTGGACTGTATGTGGTGAACTGGCCCTAAAACTTTTGCGCAGTTCTATATTTTTAACTCAAAAAACATCTTCTATTGCTCCAAGCCTCCTCCGGATCTCCATTTATTTTCCTTCTGCTGCTGCAATCCAACTTCCTGTTAGAGAGGGGCTACGTTTATTCTCCATCATCCCATTTTATATAAAAATGTCACCCTCTCTTGCTTGCTCCAGAGATGGACTAGGGTCTATGCAATAGGGACCATGGGATGTGTACTGTGGATTGAGCAGTACACAATACTGCAACTAATGCATAATGCTTGTTCCAAACAAGCAGAAGTAAGAGGGACAGGGGAGGTTCAAGAGCTCACAGAGAATGTTACAAGGAGGCAGCAAAACACAGTAAGTAACAATTGCATAGAATATAGATTACAGGGCCATTAAATAGTGGATGTGTATAGCATACTTTTGAAAAATAAGGATATTGTTTAGTTTCAGTGTATCTAAATCCAAGAACAAAAATGCTATACTGTATTTATGGAGGTGCAATCTAGGTTTCTTGCTCCTGATCTGGACTACAGAACAACCGACTCTCCCTCTTCAACGTTATAACATAGGGAAGGCTGTTTTATAGCCCACAGAGGGCTAATAACACTGCACAAGATTTCAGAAGAAGCAAAGAATCAAGGAGAACAGAAAGTTATCATCTTACAAGATTTCTGTCACAATTAACATGCATTTATTTGCGATGTTTTAATAGATACTGTATAACAAAAAAAAACATTCAATGGTTTGTTTAACATACTAAATTGGGGTTAATAAAATAAGTAGATTGTTGGGGTTTACATGCATTTTAATCCATCCAGATAATCTAAGCAATGGTGGTTCAAGAATCAGACTGCCGAAGGAACTGAAGAGAGCTGGCACAGTCCACTCATACTATAAACAGAACCTTCTCTCTACTTCCTAAAGTTCAAAGCCTAATTTCAATCAGTGGAATACTAAAGAGTGCCCATGACACTTTTTACAATTCCATTGTGCCTCCGTAAGAGTAATGTAGTTGTTGGAAACAGGTAAATGAATTCTGGGCACACACTGCATGTGGAGGCACACTGAAACTATATGGATGGAAACTCAATCTTCAGTAAAGCTAATGCCACGTACACATGAGCGGTTTTGCCGTCAAGAATAAACTCTGAAGGTTTCTCAGATGGAATTCCGTACACACGGAATGCCCCGTACACGCAGTTGGATTTTCCGAGAATGTCCTATCGGACCATGTTGTGTGAAATTCCGACCGTGTGTGGGCTCCATCGGACTTTTTCCGTCTGAATTTCCGACGGAAAAAGTTTGAGATCCTGCTCTCAAATTTTCCGACAACAAAGTCCTATCGGACTTTTTCCGATCGTGTGTAGCGAATTCCGATGGACAAAGTGCCACGCATGCTCAGATCACATTACAAGACCAAAGCTATTGGCTACTAGCCTCTACGTAGTCCCGTCGTACGCAACGAACGTCGCCACGTTCAGGATGATCGGATTTTCTGACAACTTTGTCCGACCGTGTGTATGCAGCACCAGTGTCGGACAAAATCCAGTGGAAAAAATCCGACGGATTTTGTGGTCGAAATTTCCAACCGTGTGTACGGGGCATTAGAGAAAATAGAGAAAAATCTCAGCCACCACACACAATATAAGCCTAGCGTGTAATAAGTGCTAGCAAGCTTCAGTATAACTCAATCCAAGTCACGCCCTCTGACATGTTTCCCTACTCCCATGGGGTTTAGTCATGGAGGTAAGGAGCCTGATGAGGATTTTGAGACACCAATTCCCATCAGATCCTCTCCCCTTGTAATTGACAGCAGGTGGCAGGGGGATCCATAGCCAATTCACAGTCTGCTATTGCCCATAGAGTCTGCCCACTGCCTGCTGTTGATCACAAGAAGAGAGGTGACCTGATTGGTGACTACTGACTAGTGTCTCAGCTTTCCCATCAGGCTTTGTCCACTGTCAGCATCAATGTCTGCTAGGAGTCTGTTGGCTGTGAAGCTGCCAGCATTCTTTACAACCAGTGAGAGGAGGGGAGAGGATAGTGGCAGCAAACATGCCACCTGTAACACAGCATGCAGAGATGGGCGCTCTGATTGTCTTGTATGCCGAGTTAGAGTTGGTCTCATTCGAGATGGTGTTATCTGCGACCTGGAGGTTATTTTTGAGTATGGTGCAGTAACAGCACCTCTAAAGTGGAACTCCCGCTTTTCGGAACCCCCCCCCCCCCCTCCGGTGTCACATTTGGCACCTTTCAGGGGGGAGGGGGGTGCAGATACCTGTCTAAGACACGGGAGTTTACGCAAGTTTACGCAAGTTCCTGTCCCAGCGCGCTGTCTGCCGGGACACACACGTGTCCCGGCAGACAGCGCTGAAGATTCTCATTGCGCCGCGCGACTCGCGCATGCGCAGTAGGGAATCAGGAAGTGAAGCCACTTCCTGATTCCCTTACCGAGAATGGCGCCGGCTACAGCAGAGAGCCGAGCGATCGATCGGCCTCTGCTGCCGACACTGCTGGACCCTGGAACAGGTAAGTGTCCGTTTTTTAAAAGTCAGCAGCTGCAGTATTTGTAGCTGCTGGCTTTTAATTTTTTTTTTTTCAGTACAGTCCCGCTTTAATCTGGCAAAGGCATTTTAAAGGGTCATACCATGAGAAAAGTGTCAATAGTGCTTTACTTAATTCCTCATACATCTTTGTCTGACAACTGTTTACAGCCTTATGTAAGCCTTATGATGGCTTCATTTATCAAAACACATTTCTGATTTGAGTTTTGCAAACATTTTAGCATATGCTTTAGCTTTTGCATTATTGAAACATAATTGGCAGCGATTTTTCAGTGTGTGAAATTTTACTGCCGTAATATTTATGTAGAAAACCCAAGCGTGTGTTCTCATAATTCTTTAGTTTTTCACATCTCCAAATTGGTAATAAGTTAGCAACACCAATACTAATAAAGTATATTAAAAGGTCAGTGCTGGACTCTAAATGCTTAATATAAGATTATATACTGTGCCTTGAAAAAGTATTCATACCCCTTGACATTTTCCACATTTTGTCATGTTACAACCAAAAACATAAAGGTATTTTATTGGTATTTTATGTGATAGACCAACACAAAGTGGCACATAATTGTGAAGTGGAAGGACAATGATAAATGGTTTTCTATTTTATTTACAAATAAATATCTGAAAAGTGTGGTGTGCATTTGTATTCAGCCCCCCTGAGTCAAGACTTTATAGAACCACCGTTCACTGCAATTACCGCTGCAAATCTTTTTTAGGTATGTCTCTATCAGCTTTGCACATCTAGAGAGTAACATTTTTGCCCATTCTTCTTTGCAAAATAGCTCAAGCTCTGTCAGATTTAATGGAGAGCGTCTGTGAACAGCAATTTTCAAGTCTTGCCACAGATTCTCAATTGGATTTAGGTCAGGACTTTGACTGGGCGATTCTAACACATAAATATGCTTTGATCAAAACCATTCCGTTGTAGCTCTGGCTGTATGTTTAGGGTCATTGTCCTGCTGAAAGGTGACCCTCCACCTCAGTTTCAAGTATTTTGCAGACTCTAAGGCCGCGTACACACGAGCGGACTTTCCCACGGGATTGTCTGCCGGACTAGAGTCCGCCGGACAATCCGCCCATGTGTGGGCAGTGGCGGAATTTTTCCTCCCAAAAGTCCGGCGGACTAAGTTTTAAGTTCAGACTTAAAATTGTCCGCTGGACTCGGCAGTCCGTGTGCTAGTCCGTGGGACTTTTGAAATGAACGGACTTGCCTTGCACGGAGGAAAGTCCGTTCATTTAGAACGTAACTCCAGGTAGACGGGCTAGCGAAGGCAGTGAATGCTGCTGCGCTAGCCCCGTCACCTGGCATGGATTTTAAGGGGAATCCCTACGCTGAAAAAACGTTGTGGGGGTCCACCCCAAATCCATCTCAGACCCTTATCCGAGCACGCAGCCTGGCCAGTCAGGAAAGGGGGTGGGCACCCCCCATGTTGAGGGCACGTGGCCTGGTACGGCTCAGGAGGGGCGCTCGCTCGTCCCCACCCCCTTTCCTGCCGGCCGGGCTGCGTGCTCGGATAACGTTTTTTCGGCGTAGGGAATCCCCTTTAAATCCATGCCAGGTGACGGGGCTAGCGCGGCGGCATTCACTGCCTTCGCTAGTCCCGTCTACCTGCAGTCACGTTCTAAATGAACGGACTTTACGGTCGTGTGTCGGCAAGTCCGTTCATCTCAAAAGTCCCGCTGACTTTTTCCCGCGGATTGTCCGCCGGAAAAGTCTGGGTGTGTGTGGGCAAGTCGACACGCTCGGAAAGTCTGGCGGACCTCCGCTGGAAAGTCCGGCACTTGTCCGCTGGACTAGGTCCGGCGGAGAATTCCGCCGAAAAGTCCGAGCGTTTGTATGCCGCATAACAGGTTTTCTTCTAAGATCGCCATGTATTTGGCTCCATCCATCTTCCTATCAACTCTAACCAGCTTCCCTGTCCCTGCTGAAGAAAATCCCCACATCCCTGCAACATAATGCTGCCACCACCATGCTTCACGGTGGGAATGGTGTATTCAGAGTGATGGACAGTGTTAGTTTTCTGCCACACATAGCATTTTACTTTTACGCCAAAAAGTTCAATTTTGGCCTCATCTGACCAAAGAAACTTCTTTCACATGTTTGCTGTGTCCCCACATGACTTCTCGCAAACTGCAAACAGGACTTCTTATGGTTTTCTTTCAACAATGGCTTTCTACTTGCCACTCTTACACACAGCTAATAGCTGTCTTGTGGACAGGTTCTCCCACCTGAGCTGTTGATCTCTGCAGCTCCTCCAGAGTTAACATTAGCCTCTTGGCTGTGTCTCTGAGTAATGCTCTCCTTGGCTGGCCTGTCAGTTTAGGTGGATGGCCATGTCTTGGTAAGTTGTGCCATACTCTTTCCATTTTCAGATGATGGATTGAACAGTGGTCCATGAGATGTTCAAACCTTGGGATATTTTTTTATAACCTAACCCTGCTTTAAGCTTCTCCACAACCTGATCCCTGACCTGTCTGGTGTGTTCCTTGGTCTTCATGATGCTGTTTTTTCACTAAGGTTCTCTAACAAACCTCTGAGGGCCTCTCAAAACAGCTGCATTTATACTGAGATTAAATTACACACAGGTGGACTCTATTTACTTATTAGGTGACATCTGAAGGCAATTGGTTCCATTAGATTTTAGTTAGGGGTATCAGAGTAAGGGGGGCTGAATACAAATGCATGACCCACTTTTCAGATACTTATTTGTAAAAAAGTTTGAAAACCATTTATCATTTTCCTTCAACTTCACAATTATGTGCCACTTTGTGTTGGTCTATCACCAAAAAAAAAAAACAATAAAATACAAGGGGCGTGAATACTTTTTCAAGGCACTGTAAATAAAAGAAACTGACACACTACCCTCCCCTCACCTGCGATACTAGCCTACTCTAATATCCTTATAGTAAAAGAACTGCCAGCCTACTGGCTCTCTTGTTTTGTATTTACCAGTCATATTCCATTAAAGTCGATTTTAAACCTAACAATGACTTTTAGTTTGTTAAAGCACTTTGTATCATAAATCAAAAGAATTGCCATTGTTTTTTTTTTTCACCATTGCATTTTATTTTAGTGATGCGTTTTTCAGCACTTTCTGTCGATATGCTTGCACTCAACCAAAGTTTGTTGCAATAGCCAAGGTCTCCACCAGAAGTCGGTGTGACAAAAGCAACAATGCAAAAGCATTGGAAATGCCCATATAAAGATCTTCATTGAGGTTCACCGACATTGTCAAAAGCTGCAGATTAAAAAATATTGAAACCAGTGGCGGCTGGTGCTTAAGGATTTTGGGGGGCTGCAGGCGGGCCCCTCCAGGTCTGCACTCACACTACAGTGGAGCCCTCCAGCTGTCAAGGCTACCCTGGTGCAAAGGCACCGTGGCTTCTGCCATGACACGGTCCTCTTTCCAGGTTCTGGGTCTTCTTGTCCTGATTGTCCGGGAAGCTGGAAGCTGCTGGTATTCTCTGGTATCGCAGTGTTGTCTAGTATTTGTATATGTTCATACACCTCAATCATTGTAGTAGTATGGACATATACATATCCAGATCTGAGAGATTTTGTACAAAAGAGGTAGTTCAATCCGCAATACACATTTATTGATAGGGTTACATAATATATATACAAATTACACACCAGATAGAATTTACAACACAATGTACAGTGTAGGTCCCCTGGCTTACATGATATTTACAAATTACTCACAGAACCATATTTACAATACAATATAAGGTGCAAGTATAGAGTTATATTATCTGTTAACTTCAGTTCAGCCCATGGCGACTGCCGTGTGTCTCCCCACCAGAAAGCCAACATTAGCTTGCTCACAAAGCATTATATCCCCCCCCCCTACTTCCTGTAGTGTGGCTAATATAATTCTCCCTAATTGGTCCCTGTACCTTGTACATGTATATTGAGCCTGATTGGATGAATCAAAGAAGGCTGTTGTCTACTACCCAGGTGAGATGTTATTAGGGAAAACAAAAGGCCAAGCTTTGAAGTTGAACTAATTACAGTAACACCAACACAACCCTCAATACTTTAAATATATATTTCCCTCTAACTGAAATATATTTCTAATTACAATATTGTACAGATATTAATGTAGATTTCACATAAAGCAATAGGCAACAGCAGTGTTGGAGGACTTGAGGATAGTGTGAAACTGGCCAACTGGGGTCTCAGGATGTGGTCACGTGCTACTAACAAAACAAACAGATAATTTTTGCTGTAATCAGGAAAATATAAAAGTGTAGCGCTACACTTTTACAGTGTCACATACATGAAAGTTTAAAAAAACACATACCTGTAAAGAGAAAACAGAATAATTGCCCACACTGCCACTAACACATCATAATGCTGCCCCATTGCTTAGGAGTCAATCCACACTATAGAGCTCACTTTTTCCTGTCTCTGACCTTCACATCACTACTGGAGATGATAATGGCATGGGGGTCATCAGGAGGAACCAGTAAGCGCTGCTATGGATACAGGTGATCAACACTCCCAGAAGTGTCAGTTTCCCAGCAGACTTCAGCAATGGAGAAGTGTTTGGTGGTGCATGTGGCAGGACAGGTAAGTATTTTGTTTCTTTTTTTATAGGTACATGCTTTGTTGAGACATTTGACTTATATGACATTTTATATGATGTTTAAGGGACTAAGTTTACATATAGGTTAAATACTTTAAAACTGCTAACAGCTACTGTATAACGCGCAGTCATCTGGACACTGTCTAGTTTCTTGAGTCTGCCCTTTAGTTTTAAACGCATAATAGTTACTAATGAAGAGGAAGAAGTGCCCCAAACAGATCATGAGAAAATGAAGTACTAGTCATTCCCAAGGAATGGACTGCACATCAGTTTCTTAACCCCTTTATTTATATGTTTATAAAAATAGAAACTACTGTAAGGATTAAAAAGTTACTTAAACATTCAAATTGCTAGTGCACCTTGGTGAGTTTAATCATATAAAGTCAGAGATTAGTGGCTGGACCTACCATTGCCCCCAACACATCCCTTAGCAAGTAGTGATTGATTGAAAACCACTGTACACCTCTTCATTCATTACTGCTGGCGTCTCACCCACATCATGTTGTGCACTTATCTAAACATGAAGCCATTAAATTGATCTATAATTTTGGTAGAAGATTACACATTAGGCCATTAAAAGAGCAATTCCTTTTGCAGACCATTGCCAACAAAATAAAATTCAAGGTACTTGTGCTGACGTTTACAACACTTTGTGCCCTTGTGCTGTCCTATTGATCTAAGCGCTTAACCAATTACATCTCCAGCTGCAGTCTCATATCCCTGAGAAAGAAGGCAGCTGAATTCACCTAAATTCAAAAAATAATAAAACCTAAGTAATGAATAATTAATAAATTATGTTTTTAATTTTATTTTATTAACTAGGATTGAAAAATAGGAATGTCATTGCTAGCATCTGTGATGTAGTATCCCCCACCCAAAAAAAAGCCATGTTGTCACTTAAATCTGCAATATAAAGTTTCAACATTCAGAATCTCTGTAATTAAAACTATTTGTATTCACCATAGCAAGTAATCACATCATTCCACACTATATTTTGTAGACAGACTGGCAGCGATGGTAAAACGCTTTTAATTTCAGATGCTTTGGCATATAACCCTTTATTGTAGAATGGTATCAAATGATTTAATGTAAAAGATTACCATGATTCCAAGTTTTCATATTGGTCTGGGAGGTTAGAAAATTCATTTTTTCCTGTCTGGCTCTATTTTAATGGAAATACATACTTTAAAAAGTCACCTTTTAAAAAGTGTAATACTTCACACTCTTGCTTTTACATTTTGATTAGAAAAGAGAAAACTGGTGTGTCATGTTTGGGATTCAGTACAAATCAGGCCAATTTCAGGCAAATAGCTGATACAGATTTTAGCCTGATTCGCAGTCTGTTCTTTACTTATATTTGTTTCATTTTTATTTTTTACATTACAATTACCAAAACACCAGGTATTTAGGCTGAGCCCCCAGTACAAAGGCCACAAGTCTTGCTATGTTGACACAAGCTCACATGCCTTCTAGCATTAGATGAATGCCTTAACAAGTGTGCCTCCGATCAGTAAATGGGATCCCCTTCAAAGCAGCACAGTGTTTAGGGTAACAATTTGGGAGGAGGGTTTATGCACATTTTATATATATCTATATTTATATAGATATATATAGATAGATAGATAGATAGATCGATAGATAGATAGATAGATCGATAGATAGATAGATAGATAGATAGATAGATAGATAGATAGATAGATAGATAGATAGATAGATAGATAGATAGATAGATAGATAGATAGATATTCACTGAAAAGCACCACAAACAATAATGAAAGCATATCCATATGAGTTATGTTAAACTTTTACTTAAAAAAAAGTGGTGAACTAGGAATTAAGTAAAAGTCTTTAATTATATTATTTTAATCATTACAGGAGAAGTATAGCCAATACGTTTATGGCTATACTTCTTTTATGAATCACAGGAGTGCAGTTCGTTCTGCACTCCTGTGAACCATTTTCAGCCGACAGCCAAAAGCGTGAATAAGTATATAGTGCGGCGCTCAAAGTGTTCAATAGTGATTATTAAACGTATACTGTGAAATAATATATAATAATAGAAAAATTTCTTTAAAAATTATATATCACCAAAATAAATAAATATAAGTGACCATTAGTGGAACTATATTCCATATAGAATATCCATTAAATGACAAATGGTGAAATATACTGATTACAGACAAAACGTGACTGAATTGAGACCATCACAAATAAACAGTATAGTGTCTCAAAATTTAAAAATAATTGTTATAAAAATCAATATTACACCATAAAAGTGACTTAAGTGAATACAGTAAAACAAAGTGACTTGTGCGGCTTGTCTGATGTACTCCGTCACCGATTAATGGAAGGCTTACCGACTATCGTGGACTCAGGTAGGCTTACACCATATGAGTCAAAATTGCTGTATGGTGTTTGCAATACACCGATGTGGGCAGTTGTTCCAATTTGTGATGTCTGGTAACCGACGACAAGACTATGCGTTGAGTGGTTGATGGAAAGTAGGAGTGGTAGGCAGGTATAGTATGTGGCTCATCCCCCAATGGTATTACCAATAAAGAGAAAATGAGACCATAGCGTAATACCGTCAAGCAAGTTAAAATTTAATGAACATATAAAATGGGTACTCACATGTACAAAAGCTTATTTAGGCATGTATGAAAAGAAATTGGCAGCAGTGGCATCAGCAAATCTTTCTCCCGATGCGTTTCGTCTTAATGAGGCATCATCTGGGGGGGCGCTCTCCTGTGAACCATTTTCAGCCGACAGCCAAAAGCTGACGTCACTCAGCCGATACAGGCTCTGAAAAGATGCGGACCATATGGTCAGGATCCACCCAGAAGCCTGGACCAGCAGCTGGCTTAGCCTCTCAGCAACCTGCTGAAAGCCTGAACCAGTCCCTCCCCCCCCCACAGCCCAGCGCTCCAGTAAGCACTGGAGGGGCAGAGCAGAGAGCAGGTGACTGACAGTTTTGACAGTTTTCAGGGTGCAGCTGGCGGGGGTAGCTGCAGCTGGCATTGGTGCTGCAGGTATTTTTTTGCCATTCCAGCACTTCTGTATGCAAAGTTCTGTTATGTAATGCTGTCATTACCAGGATTCAGGCTGTCCCTTTAACACGGACCAAAACTCTCCTGAAACAGCCCTTGCTTGGGAAGCAATAGGGATTGGACAGCTCATTACTGTTCACATTTAAAACACCTGACTCAACACAGCAACAGTGCTCATGATAGTGAATGCTACCTTTGTGTGCTCATGCTTGACCCAGCTGATGTCTTCTCTGAGTATGTTGTGTATGATCCGGCTTGTTTTGGCCCTGCTCTTTCCTCACTGCTGATTCAGTACCATGTGAACTCTGATCTACATTTGTATGACCCGCCTTGTTCTGACCCTGCTCTTTCCTTGCTTCTGATTCAGTAGCATTTTAATTCAGATCTACATATGTGTGATCTGGCTTGTCTTGATTACGCTTTTGCTTGACCCTTCTGTGCTACCAGATTCACCATTACAACTCGGCTGTCCTGATCTGCTCCTGCTACCCACCAGTCTCTCGATGTTCCACCTACATCTGCAGTGGTGCACCACAACTACTACCCAGCCTGCTCTGCTTACAGTCCTGCTCATGGTATGTGGTTTTATTTACTAACATTTAGGCACAATCAGCACATCCAAACTGTTTTACCTGCTATCTAACTCCTGGCCTGTCAAATCCCTGTTAAATATAACATTAAAATCGATTTTTCTTATATCTGCACGATAAGTTCCAAGAAATACATGCTGATCCTGTCAGAAAGCCTAAGCTATCCTGCGTCCTTTGTACTCTGCAGTATTATCTCAAGCATTATTACCTTTCTACACTGGCTATCTCTAGAAACTACAGAATACCTTCCCCTATGTTATGCAGATCAAGAGAGGGAGAGTGTTGTGTAGTCCTACCACACTTTCTTTTCTAAGGTGACAACACTGCTTCTTCAAAGATACAGTACAGTACAGGGAGAGTATTACTGGCATAATCACTAGGCTAAAATGAGTGGAACCACCACTGATATGCTGTTATACATTTTTATTGTATAGTTTAAATACACTTTAAAGTGATTTGGTAAGCTACCATATTACTGGGACAAGAGGTAGTAATCTACCTATCCTGACTGGGTTGCATAAGAATCACTTATGGACATTTTTTTATTGATGGATATAAATATAGCTGTGGGTCTTCATGCTTGTGGCCTTCTTGCTTTGAGGATACAAGCATATATCCCTTTTGAGCTGGGCTCAAATTAATGTTGGGATATCTGTTTGCTTAAAGAAACATTAGAAATGTCAGATCGGAAATCAAAATTTGGTCAATGTCTTTATTTTTTATGGCATAGTATACAGTATCCCATAACATTCTGAAAATATCATAGTACTAGGTATGCAATTAAAATTAAAGTTTCACAACTTACCATTGCAAGTGGTACAACAGCCACAATGTCTCTTTCACTGACGTATACTTTGGATACTCCAAGTTCTGAAACAGTCTGCCCAGGGTATTCCACTTGCCAGGTGATTATTTGGACTCCCGATGGGTCTGTTGCACTGCCAATCCTGAAGTCTATCTGGAAAATTTCATAAAAGTTTTCTCCTATGCTGTAAAAAAGCAAGAATAATACAATTGCTCATTTGCTTAATTTCTAATTGAATCAATATATACTTTCAGAAAGAGATGAGAAGAGTAACACATACTAAAATTACATTTCGTTGTACATTAAGTTATAAGTAGCACAGCTGCTAAATTCACAAAGTTCTGTAAATACTTCAATTATGCCGACATGAAACATCTGTTTGAAAGGCAGGCAGCCTCATCTTGCAAATATTAGGAGTAATATACACTACTACAAAAATACCACCAATGAAACGTCTCTTTTTTAGTATAGACATCTATGTACTGAGCTATAAACACCCCAGGAACAACAGAAAGAGCAAGTCAATGTGTGGTAAATGTCAGACTAAAACCTTGGCCTTATTTATCAGGTTCTGAAATTCTTATTTTTTTTATTAAAAACTGTTATTTTGCTGTGTAGACCATATATCTGTCTGATGCTAAAATAGCAGATATTATTACATATATTTTAATCAAGTGGAAGCTAAAGTGGCATTGACATCTATAGCAACCAATCAGGTTTTAAAAATAAAATAAAAATAGCTATGAATCTACCTCGTGCCTCTGGGCAACAGCTCCACCTTTGCCCCAATGTTCATAAACTAGTCTGTTTGTCATTCACAGGGGCTACGGTTGAAGATTTCTCAAAAAGGTATATTGTGCCAATTCAGCCTACTGTATACTGTATATAATATAAGGACATACCATTATTTATTTTGCATATAATATTATCCTAAAAACTATTTCTATTTATTTTAAATTTTCATAAAAATGGCAAATTCAAAGGGAAGCAATGAAGCTCAAGGCACCTATAAGTCCAAAAGTTATCCTGCAAATGTGAGATGCTTGTAATGTTTTAACCACTTAAGGACCAAGCCTCTTTTTGAGATGCGTTTTTTACAAGTTAAAAACTGTTTTTTTTTTTGCTACAAAATTACTTAGAACCCCCAAACATTATCCATTTTTTTTTCTAACACCATAGAGAATAAAATGGCGGTCATTGCAATACTTTCTGTCACACCATATTTGCGCAGCGGACTTACAAGCGCACTTTGTTTGGAAAAAATACACTTTTTTGACAACAGACAACAGTAAAGTTAGCGTATTTTTTTTTTATATTGTGAAAGATAATGTTACGCCAAGGAAATTGTTACCCAACATGTCATGCTTCAAAATAGCGCCCGCTCGTGGAATGGCGTCAAACTTTTACCCTTAAAAATTTCCATAGGCGACATTTAAAAAATTCTACAGGTTGCATGTTTTAAGTTAGGCTGGATTCACACCTATGCAGTTTTAGTGCTTTTTGCATTTTGCAGATTTGCACTACAGTCCATTTAACATGGTTTCCTATGGAACACGTTCTGTAGTGCCAATCTGTAAAATGCAAAAAGCACTAAAAATGCATAGGTGTGAATCCAGCTTAACTTAAAACATGCAAAGGGATGTTTACATTCCTTGTAACAGGAATAAAAGTGACACAATTTTTTATTTTGAAAACAGTGTAAAAATAAAAAATAAAAGTAAAATAAATAAGAGAAAACATTTTTTTAAACGAGCCCCGTCCAGCCGAGCTCGCATGCAGAAGCAAACACATATGAAAATGGTGTTCAAACCACACATGTGAGATATCGCCATGATCAGTAGTGTGAGAGAAATAATTCTAGCCCTAGACCTCCTCTGTAAGGCATTTTTAGTGCTTTTTGCATTTTACAGATTGGTACTACAGAACGTGTTCCATGGGAAACCATGTTAAATGGACTGTAGTGCAAATCTGTAAAATGCAAAAAGCAGTAAAACTGCAAAGGTGTAAATCCAGCCTTACAGAGGAGGTCTAGGGTAATAATTATTGCTCTGGCTCTCCCGATCGTGTCGTTACCTCACATGTGTGGTTTGAACACTGTTACTCGCTACTACTACGCTACATATGAGTTTGCTTCTGCACACGAGCTCTTCAGGATGGGGCACGTTTAAAAAAAAAAAAAAATTCTTATTTATTTTACTTTTTTTTTGTTAACAACATCCCTTGTAATAGAAAAAAAGCATGACAGGACCTCTTAAATATGAGATCTGGGGTCAAAAAGACCTCAGATCTCATATTTACACTTAAATGCAATAAAAAATAACTTTTAAAAATTGTCATTTACATTTTTTTTTTTAAATGGCCCTTTAAGAGCTATTGGCGGAAGTGAAGTTATGACGTCGCTTTCGCCCTGCATTGTTATGGAGACGGGTGGGGGCCATTTTCCCCTCACTCGTCTCCATGCCCAGCAAGCGTGAAGATCCGATCGCCTCGACCGTTGCCGACAGCACCGGTAAGCGGCAGAGGGGGGCCCTCTCCCGCCACAGATAAAAGTGATCTTGCGGTGAATCCGCTGCAGAGACCACTATTATCGCAAACAGGACCGCCGGCCGAACAAGAGAATACCAGGGTTATGGCAGCTAGCTGCTGCCATAATAATGATATCCCCTTCAAAGTAAGGATGTATATCGACGTGCGGTGGTCCAGAAGTGGTTAAAAAAGACTGCACAGGAAGCACTCTATTCTGAACATCCATCTGTTCAGTGTTAAGTGTTGGGGAAACATCAGATGCTTGGGGTCCCATGCTCTGAGGAATCTGACAGCATGGATACTTAAGAACAGAATGAAAGAAGTAAAATGCAAGGCTCATTTATTGATTTAGGAACCCTCCCTCTGTAAAATATGCTACATAAAAGTAGTTGAAAATATGTACCTGTTAAGAAAAAAGTTAGATATTTTATATAACCCCCCCCCAGTGCTTAGGCAGAGGGTGACTTTACACTTCTTCCGTTAAAAAAGCTGGGAATGACAATGATCCAAAATCTCCCAAGGCGGCATTCTTGCATTGGGCCAGAGTCCAGAAGTGTTTTCTTGTAAGATTTGGAACCTCAGTGTTCTTGCCAAAGGATTGTCACATCACTTCATACAAAGTGGAAGACAAGGGATAGGTAAGTGTTTATTCTTTTTTTTCCTTACAGGTACATTTTTCTACTACTGTTGTGCAAAGATTTTTTGCGGGAAAGGGAGGCCTAATCTAATAGCAGACTTTTACCGCAGTTACTGGAATCATCTTGTCACTTACCTGTAAACTGTTATTAATAGGATACAGATTCTGAACATTGATTCAGATCATATACTTTAGAGATGAGCATAAGTTATTTAACTGAAACCTCCAGTGCAAGTGAAAATGAACAAGATATGGTTATTTCAACTACAACTTACTGATCACACTAATGTACCATGAGCTCTAGATATAATATTATTATTTCAAGAGTTCCTCTAGGGTAAAAAAGGGTTGTTGTAGAGGCAGTGGACTGTAAAATAGAAGGATTACACCCTATCTGCTGTATGAAGTGTTTGGCAAAATTCAATTACTGGGAAATTGTAAAGTGATTTTACTGTGGACATAATGGTGGATGGATCCAATAATTGATAGTTATCAAGATTTAGCCTTAATCCAAGAGATACAAATTAGCTAGGGTAAACTATTTGTCATATCATCGTTTATCACTTCAAAAATGTATTGACACTTATCTTGTTGCTCTTGGAAAAATCCACCACTTTGAACTTGTGATGGAGATCAACACAGGTATGCCAAAGTATGAATACAAACAATAACAGAACACATTGATTATACATATGGCCCACACTATTTAAGGATTCCTTTAATTATGAGCCATATGGCTTGGAGAAAGACAGGACAATGTCAAGGAGTACTGCAACATAACATCATTGGAGAGATGGAGTGCAAAATGAAAAAGGCTTAATAATACTGTATGTTGAGTTAAAGAAGGCTTAAACTGTGAAAACTTTGTCAAGTGAGATTCAAATAAATATGAGCATGATGGCTTGTAGAAAGATAGGACAATGTCTGTGTAATAAAAATAAGAAATCACTAAATCTCACTCCAAACCTCTTCACATGCGTACACATGGTCAGACTTTCTGGCAGAAAAAGTCAGACGGAATCTTTTCATCGGATATTCCGATCGTGTGTGGGCCTCATTGGACTTTTTTTTTTCAAAAATTCTGACGGACCTAGAAATAGAACATGTTTTAAATATTTCCGACGGAATGAATTCCTATCGGGAAAACCGCTCGTCTGTATGCTGTTCCGACGGACCAAAAACGACACATGAAGCAAGTATACGAGACGGAAGCTATTGGCTATTGCACTTCCTTTTTCTAGTCCCATTTTACGTGTTGTACGTCACTGCGTTCTAAACAGTTGGACTTTGGTGTGATCGTGTGTAGGCAAGACCGCTTGAGTGGAATTCCGTCGGAACTCCATCGGAAAAACCGTCAGAAAAACCGGCAGAGTTTTTTTCCAACAAAAAAAACGGTTGTGTGTACGCAACATAACAGTCAGAGGCACAGTACCTTACCTTACCTCTGGTTTACTGTTTAACACTTTAACTGATATTTTGCAGGAGGAACTTAAGAAAAGGCATAATTAACATTTCCAGATCTTACCTATAACATAGCAAATCTTCACAAAAAATAATTAAGGTCCATTTTAAAGTGTACTTTCTCCTTTGCAGTCACATTTGAGATACCACCACTATATGTTCGTTATGTGTTCCAATTCAAAGAGCATATCTAAACAATATTTCCTACCTTTCTAGTTTTAGTAGGATTATGCACAGAACTTTCCACTTTTCTGAACAATTTCAGAGGGACAAACTCGGGGACAGAGTCAGTTTCTCCTATTAAAATATACTGCATAATCCAAGCCTTGTGAAGTTTACCCTTTGCTAGGACAGACAGAGAGGGATTTACTAAAACAGGAGCACACAGGATCTGGTGCAGTTATGGATAGTAATTAGTCAGCATCTAGATTTTATTGTCAAAGCTTAGTTGAACAACCTGAAGTTAGAAGCTGATTGGTTACTATGCACAACTGCACCAGATTCTATGTGTTCCAGTTTTAATAAATCCCCCACGGTGTTAAAATGTAGTTTACAACTGATAATATGATCTGCCAGCACAATGCAGACTTTTGCTGAACTCATCATAAGTTAATTCATTGGAACGTGGCAAATCATGAAAATCAATTATGCTAATTTTCAAAGCTAATAAGCAAGGGATTGTCAAACAGATATGGGGAGCTGGGCACTGGCAAGTGAGACATGTAAAAAATGCAAAAACATAAATAAAAAATACAGCTGGAAGAGCAGTCTTTTTTAACCACTTGCTGACCAGCCACCATCATTATACTGCGGCAGGTCGACACTATCCCACGAACCGTCGTAGCTGTATGTCGGCCCTTCGAATGCCTATAGCAACACAGCGAGGGGAGCCACTGCGCATGGCCGGCAGTCACGATGACTACTGGCCATGTGCAATCGCGGGCACGAGAGCCAGGACAGGGTTGTGTGTTTGTAAACACACACACATCCCTGTTCTGTGAGGAGAGGAGATACAGATTGTATGTTCCTACTAGCTAGGAACAACGATATGTCTCCTCCTCTAGTCAGTTCCATCCCCCCACAGTTAGAAACACAAACGAGGGAACACATTTAACCCCTTGATTGCCCCCTAGTGCTAGGTAGTTAGTGCATTTTTATAGCACTGATCACTGTAAAATGTCAGTGGTCCCAAAAATGTGTCAAAAGTGTCCGATCTGTCTGCCGCAATGTCGCAGTACCGCTAATTACTAGTAAAAAATTTCAAATAATAAAAATGTCATAAGTCTATCCCATAGTTTGTAGACACTATATCTTTTGCGCAAACCAATCAATATACGCTTATTGCAAAAAAAAATTTTACCAAAAATATGTAGAAGAATATATATTGGCCAAAACTGATGAAGAAATTTGATTTTAAAAACATTTTTGGGGATATTTATTACAGCAAAAAGTAAAAAAATATAGTTTTTTTTTCAAAATTGTTGCTCTTTTTTTGTTTATAGCTGTCCAAGGACCACGGCTATGGAATGCTCTACCAAACTACATCCGCATGGAAGAAAACCATCAGGCCTTCAGGAAAAAAACTCAAGACCCACCTCTTCTAAGAAGCTTGACAACAAAGCACTAATACAGCACCTTGAGGCGATTCGGTTCGCATTGTAGCGCTATACAAATTATTCATTCATTCATTCATAGCGCAAAAAATAAAAGCTGCAGAGGTACAGTTTGGGTACAGCATTGCACGATGGCGCAATTGTCAGTTAAAGCGACGCAGTGCCGAATCGCAAAAAATGGCCTTGTCATTAAGCAGGCAAATCTGTAGTGGTTAAATGTGACTTGAAGAATGATTTTGGAAAACTCTAATCTTTTAAATTCTGTGCTTGGGAGATGCATTAGCCTATGTGTGGTATTATGAAACTGTATCATTCTTGTGGACAAAGTCAACAACACTGTATTTTTGGCATTGCATATTTTGCATGTGTAATAGATTTTTTTTTTAATTTTACATTATCCACTTGCTGACCGGGGCTTTTTCTGACATTTGTTGTTTAGGAGAAAAATCTGTATTTTTTTTTAAAAATTTACTTAGAACCTCCAAACAATATATATATTTTTTTAGCAGAGACCCTAGAGAATAAAATGGTGGTTGTTGCAATATATTCTGTCACACTGTATTTGCACAGTAGTCTTTCAAACGCAATTTTTTTTTCAAAAAATCTATTTTAATGAATTAAAAAAGAAAACAAAAAAAATATGAAAGATGATTTTATTCCGCCAAGTAAATAGATGCCTAGCATGTCATGCTTTGTGGAATGGTAACAAACTACAGTACATAAAAATCTCCATAGGCTTTTAGCATTTTTACAGGTTACGTGTTTTGAGTTACAGAGGAGGTCTTGTGCTAGAATTATTGCTCTTAATCTAACGATCGTGGCAAAACCACACATATGTGCTTTGAACACTGGTTACATATGCAGGCGTGACTTAAATGTGTGTTTGCTTCTGCACGCAAGTATGGAGAGATAGGGCACTTTAAAAAAACATTTCTTATTTATTTTACTTTTTATTTTTACACCGTCCCTTTATTTATTTATTCATTTTTCACCTTTTTTTCCTATTACAAGGAATGTAAACATCCCTTGTAATAGATATAAGCATGAGAGGTCCTCTTTATTGGGCAATCTGGGGTCAAAAAGACCCCATATCCCTAATTTACCCTTAAAAGCAAAAAAAAATCCTCTCTTTAAGCCTGAGAACCGGAAGTGACATTGGATGTCGCTCCAGTCCTCCAAAGGCATAGAGCCAAGTGGGGGTTATCTTGCCCTCTCTTGACTTCCTGCCTAGCCATCGCCTGCATCGGATTGGTAGCAGGCCAGTGGCATAAGGGAAAGAAAGATACGGGGGTTATGGGAGCTTCCATAACAACAGTATTTAACGACAAAATCATGACGCACTTTCCCAGTTAAGCGGTCGGCAAGTGGTTATTTTACATTATTATAACCTGATCAGATTCATCAAAACTTGAAAAAAGGTCTTTAGGTAGTTTTTCATGTGACATTTGGTTTTATGTCAAGGTTTTACACCTGCATTGACCAGTATTAGTAGCACCCACAATAGATCTAAAATGTTTACTCTTACAAAATATACCACTAAAACCCTCATCATCATACACATTGGGACATGGTACAACAGTCTATTAGAATAGATTTGTGATTTGTGAGAATTTTTTTCACATAGCATTGTCTTAAAAGTTTAATAAAATGGCAAAAGAAAGTGCAAAAAACACTTCAAATCCCACCATTCCCTTAACCCTCTTCCATCCCAGTATCCCAAATTATTGCTCAAAAAAAAAATAATATTAATCCAGGTATGTGTTTGATAGAAATTGGCTAGCATTGGAACAGTGCACAAACACGCAAATAGGTGGCAAATAGAGAGAGCTCTGCATGGTGGGCCTTTTTAAACATATCTGCTACAGACAGAACTGTTGTGGTCAGCAGAAAAAGTCACAAACCCATCCTCCTCAGGGGTTCACAGCAGTCACTCTCTTTTTGAGTGAAAGAACAAAACAGTGCCATCTGATTGTAGTATTAAAATAAACAATTTAATCAAAGGATTAAGCACACTCACAGGAACAAGATAAAAAATAGCTCATCTGGTGCATGGGGAAGCCCCTCAGATCCATCTGGTGGACACTGCGCTGCACACGGGAGCCACAGAAGTAGCTGGTGCTGTGTAGTGACTGGGTAGTGTCCAGATAAGCTGGGAGAACCACCATGAACCGCAGGGTGGATATGACATAACTGGAGATGGGGAGCTGGCCAGGATGCACACAGAAGGATGGCTCACTTGGATAGACAAGCTACACGCTCAGAGAATCAGCTCCTTCTAAAGGAGTATTCTGTGTATCCAAGTGAGCCCATCCTTCTGGACATCCTTATGGACTTTTTCTTAGCTTATTTATTTATTTGATTTTATTTCATGTGCCCATGCACTGATCGTAAATATCCATAGGGCTTTTATTGTGTATGTTGATGTCCATGTTTATTTTGTGTGTTGTGCCAGTTCTCTTCCTTTTACTCTCTTTTTGAGTGCTACTAATGGACCCTTTTTTTCTAGTCCTCCTCAAGGGTACATAGCATTCATTTTTTTTTGGTCCTGCTAAAGTGACATTTTCTTCCTACCCTACTAAAGAGTGCATAACAAAATTTGTTCTTTGCAGTGCAACATCTCTCATATTATTTCCTATATACAGTAAGTTCCTCGTGCATTTTTTTCCTCACGGCACTTGCTAATGTGCCTTTTTCTTTCACTGCCTCAAGAGTGCAAACTAGCCAATTATTGTGGGCCTGCCAATGGGCCCTTTCCCTCCTTTTCAAGGGTGTGTAGCAGGCATGCCAGCTGGGGAAAGGGCAGGCGTCAGTAAATGGAGTAAGAAATTGTGCTGGTGGTTAGGAGTAGGAATGTTTTGGTGCTGAAAGTGGGGAAAAGGAGGACATTTTTAAGCGAGTCCTCAGAGGGCATATTTCACTCCCTCCCCGACACAAGGGGAAACATCTTGGGAATTTACTGCCACTATCCAAGAGTGGGCCCAAACCTTTTTGAAGCAATTCATTATGGTAGCTGGATCACTGTAGACAAAGCTGCAGAGGGAAAACCAAAGGGCATAGGCTGGCTGCCCTTCCATGGTGTGGTTTTGTTTGTACACTTGTTGCAGACACAGGCACAGTTGCCCTTTGTTTGCAGAACGTCACTGCTTACTTATGCAGTAGGTGCATTAAGGAATCACATTTTTTTTGCAGTATTTTGTATTTACAGACGTCATGTTTTCTAATATATTTTTGTTTGTTTTTTCATTTTATGGCAGTCTCTGTCCTGTTGAAGCAAACTATAAATGGATTTAGAGGCTATGCAAGGCTTTGCCCTCATGTTTATAGGAGACTCCATCTTCCACTTGGTAAAACATTCATTTGTCTAATATCTCAGCCCACTACCAATACCCCTTGGGACTTTGAGCCAGCAACCAAACATTAAACATATTTTTTTTGTAAATTCTTTAATTTACAGGGTAGAACCTGTGGAAATACAGAAAGCTTAACAGGGTACAATACAATGACAATACAAGCTGTACTTCTCTATATATATGCTTTATGCGATCATGAACTTTACGTGAATTTGAACGGGATAGAGGCAGGGTGTAATTCCAATGAATAGGAGTCTTCTGCACTCCGCATGACCCTTTTAATTTTTCCGGCATGTTCTGTATTTTAAGGAAGTACAGAAGGGATTGGAGCCGTTTCTTACCAATCCATTAATGTCGATATCCGATGAGCTAGCATCGGATAGGATGAGAAACAAAAACAAATAGTGTTGAAGAGATAGAGAGGAGGAAAGGAGAATGGGGGGGGAAGGGGAGGGTTGCAAAGGAATTGGGGGAATAGGGGGGTGAGGAAGAAAATTAAAATAATAAAAAAAGGGGGGAGAAAGGGGTTAATACCCCTGTCCAGTCACATCCAGTCTAATTGGGGAGTTTTGCAGTTTTTTTCCCCCTTCAAGGGGGTCTATTTAACATATTTTAAAGAATATAATTTTATTTGTACTTGAGTAATTAGTAATTAGCATGGGATATCCTAAAATATGTGAATCCAGTATGATATATTCCCCATACAATGTACATCAATCCTTATAAAATATGGTTTTGATCAAAAGAGTCTACATCCTCTTCAGGGAGTAAGATTATAATCCACATAAATAATGAATGAACATGACCGAAACCATTAAAAGAACAAACACTCCCTCTGAAACACTGAGTGCCAAAGCGGACCAGAATACCCTCAAGGAACCCTCAAGGAGTCTTGCGGACCCAAGATGCTAATGGGGGAAGAACAAAAAGGGCCACCGTCCCCGCGCAAAGAACACAGAAAAACAGGCACAGTGAGCGCATCTGGTAGTTAAATCTCCATGTTGAAAGGATTTAATCATCTGGTAAATCCCCAATACTCTTGTCCAAAAATGTCTGTACGTGCCTAGGTAGTGTGGATCCTATGGAGAAAGATTGTCTAATATCTCTGGACTAGGGATGAGCCGAACACCCCCGGGTTCGGTTCGCACCAGAACCTTCGAACCGACCGAAAGTTTGCGCGAATTTTCGAACCCTATACGTTATAATGGACGCGAACGTTCGAAATCAAAAGTGCTAATTACAACGGCCAATATGCATGTTAATGTCATAAAACAGGTTTGGGGACCCGGGTCCTGCCCCAGGGGACATATATCAATGCAAAAAGAACTTTTAAAAACTAACGTTTTTTCGGGAGCAGTCATTTTAATGATGCATAAAGTGAAAAAAAAAAAAAGTGAAATTTTCCTTTAAATATGGTACCTGGGGGGTGTCTAAAGTATGCCTGTGAAGTGGCATGTGTTTCCCGTGTTTAGAACTGTCCTTGCACAAAATGACATTTGTAAAGGAAAAAAAGAAGCCATTTAAAACCACTTGCGGCTTTAGGTTTGTTCTTAAGTAGAATCTGAACAGGTACATTATGAAGTGTAGCTCCATCCCAAAAAAATATATTTTTAAGCTTTTTGGAGAACATAGGGAGGGGTTATCACCCCTGTAACATTTGCTGTCTTTGCACATCTGTTCAGAACATGTCACCTCACTTTCCGTCCCAATGACAAATGTTTTTGGAAAAAGTGGGGTTTTAATTGAAACAAGGATTGGTGATAAAGTATCAGTAGAGAGGAGATACCTTTTTCCCAAATTAAATCTAACAGGATAGAATTTCCCTTCCTAGGGGTAGATTTCCTCTCACTTCCTGTTTTCTCTTTCCATTTGCAAGTAGGAGTCGTTTGAAAGTTGGATGTTTGAAAGTAGGGGCCTGGCGTATATACTCTGCAGAAATTTGCCCTATTAGATGTTGGTGTAGCCACAAGACTGGTGGGCACAGGAATGGGCCCTGCTGTGAGTTAATAGATCAAGATTTGTAATTGCATGCACCTGTTGAACAGGGCAGAAAAATTGGGGGTGGTGGTGGTGGTGGACGGTGTTGCCACAAGACTGTAAGCTCTCACAGTTACTCTTGGTGGGCGCAGGAATGGGCCCTGCTGTGAGTTATTAGATCAAGATTTGTAATTGCAAGCACCTGATGAACAGGGCAGAAAAATTGGGCCTTTGGCGGTGGTGGTGGACGGTGTTGCCACAAGACTGTAAGCTCTCACAGTTACTCTTGGTGGGCGCAGGAATGGGCCCTGCTGTGTGTTATTAGATCAAGATTTGTAATTGCAAGCACCTGATGAACAGGGCAGAAAAATTGGGCCTTTGGCGGTGGTGGTGGACGGTGTTGCCACAAGACTGTAGGCCCTCATAGTTACTCTTGGTGGGCGCAGGAATGGGCCCTGCTGTGAACTATTAGATCAAGATTTGTAATTACCCGCCCCTGTTAAACAGGGGCTGAAAAATTGTGCCTTAGGCACTGGTGCTGGTGCCACAACACTGCAACCCCTCACAGATACTGTACTTGGAGCACAGCAGTCACACGTTTTGCGAAGCATTTTTTTAAAAAATTGTAATTACCCGCCCCTGTTAAACAGGGGCTGAAAAATTGTGCCTTAGGCACTGGTGCTGGTGCCACAACACTGCAACCCTCACAGATACTGTACTTGGAGCACAGCAGTCACACGTGTTGCGAAGCATTTTTTTAAAAAAATTGTAAGTACACGCCCCTGTTAAACAGGGGCTGAAAAATTGTGCCTTAGGCACTGGTGCTGGTGCCACAACACTGCAACCCCTCACAGATACTGTACTTGGAGCACAGCAGTCACATGTGTTGCGAAGCATTTTTTTAAAAAATTGTAATTACCCGCCCCTGTTAAACAGGGGCTGAAAAATTGTGCCTTAGGCACTGGTGCTGGTGCCACAACACTGCAACCCCTCACAGATACTGTACTTGGAGCACAGCAGTCACACGTGTTGCGAAGCATTTTTTTAAAAAATTGTAAGTACACGCCCCTGTTAAACAGGGGCTGAAAAATTGTGCCTTAGCACTGGTGCTGGTGCCACAACACTGCAACCCCTCACAGATACTGTACTTGGAGCACAGCAGTCACACGTGTTGCGAAGCATTTTTTTATAAAAATTGTATGTACACGCCCCTGTTAAACAGGGGCTGAAAAATTGTGCCTTAGGCACTGGTGTGGTGGCATGGATCATTGAGGAGGAGGAAGAGGATAGTCAGTGAACATAAGAGGACAGTCACTCAGCATCAGCATAGGCAGTCTTGAAGGGATGTGATATTAAAAATTATTCGGTTATATCCGCCTCAGGTGCCTGGTAGCTGGTGGTGATCCAAGACTGATTCATTTTGATGAAGGTCAGTCGATCAACCGAGGCGGTGGACAGGCGCACCCTATGATCGGTGACAAATCCTCCAGCAGCACTGAATGTGCGTTTCGAAAGAACGCTGGAGGCAGGACAGGCCAGTAGCTCAATTGCATACTGTGCAAGCTCTGGCCAGTGATCCATCCTCAGGACCCAGTAAGCCAGAGGATTTTCGGTGGGAAAGGTGTCCAAGTCTGACCTTGCCCCAAGGTATTCCTGCACCATGTATATCAGACGCTGGCGATGGTTGCTGGAACGATCATACCTTGGGGCTGCGGACTAAAAAATTGTCTGAACGCATCGGTCAGACGTCCACCTTCCCCACCGCTCCTTCTGCTACTGACCGAAGCCTCAGCAACTCGTCGCCCAGGACCAGGAGTTTGTAGCCTCCCAGTTTCTGGGAACGCGTTGCACAGACCTTTCTGCAAGGCCTCCCTGAGATGTCTCATCCTCTGCTCCCTCTGCGACGGCAAGATAAGGTCCGCAACCTTACCCTTGTACCGTGGATCAAGGAGAGTGGCCAGCCAGTAATGGTCCCTCTCCTTGATCCGAAGAACACGAGGATCCTTCCGCAGGCTTTGCAGGATCAGGGAGGCCATGCAGCGTAGGTTAGCTGAGGCATTCGGTCCGGAGTCTTCTGGGTCACTGAGGATGACATGATCGCCAGCCACCTCCTCCCAGCCACGTACAAGTCCACTGGTTTGTTGGGACTGTACATCATCCCTAAAAGACTGCTGCTGCTGATGCTGAGTGCCAGGCTCCACCTCCATGCTCACACAATCCTCCTCCTCCTCCTCCTCCTCATCCTCTTCCTGTGTGATGGGTGGGACAGAAGGAACACTGTCCGGATAAAGGGGGCCTTGAGAGGCAAGGAAGTCCTCCTCTTCCTGCCTCTGTTCTGCCTCAAGTGCCCTGTCCATTATCCCACGCAGCGTATGCTCCAACAGGTGGACAAGAGGGACAGTGTCACTGATGCATGCACTGTCACTGCTCACCATCCTCGTGGCCTCCTCAAATGGTGAGAGGACAGTGCATGCATCCCTGATCATGCTCCACTGACGTGGGGAAAAAAAAAAACAAGCTCCCCTGACCCTGTCCTGGTGCCATAGTCGCAAAGGTACTCATTGATGGCCCTCTGCTGCGTGTGCAGTCGCTGCAGCATGGCCAACGTTGAGTTCCACCTGGTGGGCATGTCACATATTAGGCGGTTCTTGGGCAGGTTCAGCTCCTTTTGCAGCTCAGTCAGCCGAGCACTGGCATTATAAGATCGGCGGAAATGCACACAGACTTTCCTGGCCTGCCTCAGGACATCCTGTAAGCCTGGGAACCTGCCCAAGAACCGCTGCACCACCAGGTTGAGGACGTGAGCCATGCAGGGCACATGGGTGAGCTGCCCCTGTCGCAGGGCGGAGAGGAGGTTGGTGCCATTGTCAAAAACTAAAAAAATATAGTTTTTTTTCAAAATTGTTGCTCTTTTTTTGTTTATAGCGCAAAAAAATAAAAACTGCAGAGGTGATCAAATACCCCCAAAAGAAAGCTCTATTTGTGGGGAAAAAAGGACATCAATTTTGTTTGGGTACAGCATTGCACGATGGCGGAATTGTCAGTTAAAGCGACGCAGTGCCGCATCGCAAAAAATGGCCTTGTCATTAAGCAGACAAATCTGTAGTGGTTAAATGTGACTTGAAAAATGCTTTGGAAAACTCTGATCGTTTAAATTCTGTGCTTGGGAGATGCATTAGTCTATGTGTGGTATTATGAAACTGTATCATTCTTGTGGACAAAGTCAACAACACTGTATTTTTGGCATTGCATATTTTGCATGTGTAATAGATTTTTTTTTTAATTTTACATTATCCACTTGCTGACCGGGGCTTTTTCTGACATTTGTTGTTTAGGAGTAAAAATCTGTATTTTTTGCTAGAAATTTACTTAGAACTTTCAAACAATATACATATTTTTTAGCAGAGACCCTAGAGAATAAAATGGTGGTTGTTGCAATATATTCTGTCACACTGTATTTGCACAGTAGTCTGTAAAACGCAATTTAAAAAAAAAAAAAACAATTTTAATGAATTAAAAAAGAAAACAAAAAAAAATATGAAAGATGATTTTATTCCACCAAGTTAATAGATACCTAGCATGTCATGCTTTGTGGAATGGTGACAAACTACAGTACCTAAAAATCTCCATAGGCATCGCTTTTAGCATTTTTACAGGTTACGTGTTTAGAGTTACAGAGGAGATCTTGTGCTAGAATTATTGCTCTTAATCTAGCGATCGTGGCGAAACCACACATGTGTGCTTTGAACACTGTTTACATATGCAGGCGTGACTTACATGTGTGTTTGCTTCTGCACGCAAGTATGGAGAGATAGGGCACTTTAAAAAAACATTTCTTATTTATTTTACTTTTTATTTTTACACCGTCCCTTTATTTTTTTTTAACAAGAAAGACCGTCCCTTTATTTATTTATTAATTTTTCACTTTTTTTTCCTATTACAAGGAATGTAAACATCCCTTGTAATAGATATAAGCATGAGAGTTCCTCTTTATTGAGCGATCTGGGGTCAAAAAGACCCCATATCCCTAATTTACCCTTAAAAGCAAAAAAAAAATCCTCTCTTTAAGCCTGAGAACCGGAAGTGACATTGGATGTCGCTCCAGTCCTCCAAAGGCATAGAGCCAAGTGGGGGTTATCTTGCCCTCTCTTGACTTCCTGCCTAGCCATCGCCTGCATCGGATTGGTAGCAGGCCAGTGGCATAAGGGAAAGAAAGATACGGGTTTTGGGAGCTTCCATAACAACGGTATTTAACAACAAAATCATGAAGCACTTTCCTAGTTAAGCGGTCGTCAAGTGGTTATTTTACATTATTATAACCTGATCAGATTCATTAAAACTTGAAAAAAGGCCTTTGGGTAGTTTTTCATGTGACATTTGGTTTTATGACAAGGTTTTACACCTGCATTGACCAGTATTAGTAGCACCCACAATAGATCTAAAATGTTTACTCTTACAAAATATACCACTAAACCCTCATCATCATACACATTGGGACATGGCACAACAGTCTATTAGAATAGATTTGTGAGATTTTTTTTCACAGTATTACATAGCATTGTCTTAAAAGTTTAAAAAGAAAGTGCAAAAAACACTTCAAAACCCACCATTTCCTTAACCATCTTCCATCTCAGTATCCCAAATTATTGCTCAAAAAAATTATAATATTAATCCAGGTATGTGTTTGATAGAAATTGGCTAGCATTGGAACAGTGCACAAACACGCAAATAGGTGGCAAATAGAGAGAGCTCTGCATGGTAGGCCTTTTTAAACATATCTGCTACAGACAGAACTGTTGTGGTCTACAGCCTTAGCTGTCAGCAGAAACAGTCACAAACCCATCCTCCTCAGGGGTTCACAGCAGTCACTCTCTTTTTGAGTGAAAGAACAAAACATGAAGTGCCACCTGATTGTAGTATTAAAATAAACAATTTAATCAAAGGATTAAGCACACTCACAGGAACAAGATAAAAAATGAGATCATCTGGTGCATGGGGAAGCCCCTCAGATCCATCTCGTGGACATTGCGCTGCACACGGGGGGCACAGAAGTAGCTGGTGCTGTGTAGTGACTGGGTAGTGTCCAGATAAGCTGGGAGAACCACCATGAACCGCAGGGTGGATGTGACATCACTGGAGATGGGGAGCTGGCCAGGATGCACACAGAAGGATGGCTCACTTGGATAGATAAGCTACGCGCTCAGAGAATCAGCTCCTTCTAAAGGAGTAGCCTGTCTATCCAAGTGAGCCCATCCTTCTGGACATCCTTATGGACTTTTTCTTAGCTTATTTATTTATTTGATTTTATTTCATGTGCCCATGCACTAATCATAAATATCCATAGGGCTTTTATTGTGTATGTTGATGTCCATGTTTATTTTGTGTGTTGTGCCAGTTCTCTTCCTTTTACTCTCTTTTTGAGTGCTACTAATGGACCCTTTTTTTCTAGTCCTCCTCAAGGGTACATAGCATCCATTTTTTTGGTCCTGCTAATGTGCCATTTTCTTCCTACCCTACTAAAGGGTGCATAACAACATTTTTTTTTCCCAGGTTCTTTGCAGTGCAACATCTTTTATATTATTTCTTATATCTAGTAAGTTCCTGGTCCATTTTTCTCCTCAAGGGCACTTGCTAATGTGCCTTTTTCTTTCACTGCCTCAAGAGTGCATACTAGCCAATTATTGTGGGCCTGCCAATGTGCCTTTCCCTCCTTTTCAAGGGTGCGTAGCACTCATGCCAGCTGGGGGAAGGGCAGGCATCAGTAAATGGAGTAAGACATTTTTCCAGCATGTGCCGTATTTTAAGGGAGTAGAGAAGGGTTTGGAGCCGGTTCTTACCAACCAGGGGCGTCCGCAGGTAGGGGCAAGGGGGGTCAAGTGTCCCCCCCTGGAATCGGAGATCGGATCTTAAATTTAGCACAGTTGCGGCGCTATTGTGGTGCAGGCTGCCCACACCTGGGTACCACCCGCCAGTGGGGTGACACCATCAAGGTGCCGTGAAGCCCCCCCATCAGTGTAGTGTGACTTCGGCTCTTTTCCCTGCTCAGTCCAGCAGAGAACTCGGCAGCGCTGACAGGAGAAAGGTGAGCTGCGGGCTGTCAGAGGTTCCCCCCCCCTTTTTCTGTCAGGGAGAAGAGACGGCGGCTCTCACCAGGTTCCCCACCCATTTTCCTGACCGCTCCGTTCCTTCTCTATTGGCCATAACCGAGGGCCAATCAAAGGAGACTAGGAGAGGAGAGCATCATGGGACATGTAGTCCCAAAGATTGGCGGCCCCATTTTCCACAGTGAGGAGGCTACAGCTCGATCAACAGAGAGATTGAGAGACTGTAGCCTGGAAAAAAGCTGAGGGAGAGAGTTCTGCAGGACAAAGAACAAGTAGTGTGCTGGGCGGAAGCCAGAGAGAGAGCCACGCTGCCCAGCACCACTAGAGAGCGAAAGACTGAGCCCCTACCAGGGTACAGACCAGAGTCGCCTGCGGGGAACCCAGAGTGAGCGATCGTCCAGCCGGAGGGATCACTGCTGTAGTTTTGCTGGGTTAGTTGGCCATTATCCATTACTTATCCTAGGGACTGTACATCTGCAGTCTCTGACCATGATAATGTGATAATGACACTGTCAAAAAGGGGCGGTGCATGGGTGACCCTAAAATGATGCCCCCCCCCTGAAAAAAGTTCTGCGGACGCCCATGTTACCGACCCATTAACGTCGATATCCGATGAGCTAGCATCGGATAGGACGAGAAACAAAAACAAATAGTGTTGAAGAGATAGAGAGGAGGAAAGGAGAATAGGGGGAAGGGGAAAGAAAAGGAAAAGAGAACTAGGCATGCAATGACAGTGTGTGTGAAAGGCTGGTCTATCACATCCCAATTATTAATGGAAACAAGAAAAAGTAGGCCTGGTGTGCATAAACACGGCCAATACCCCTAAGGGATGTTTATGAGACTTGATAGACACAGACAAAATGTATATGCGGTTCAAAAAACATTTATTTGAAATGCCCATGAAGGGATGTGTACACAGAATAACAGTATATAAAAGCTGTCAAGAAAGCATACAAAAAGCATACAAAAATTGACAATGCCAAAAAATAGGGTGTGTAGTCCATTTTGAATCTTTCAACACTTATTCATATGATGGGCCTTATATGCCCTATATTTACCCCCACCTTATATATACATCTTTGTATTATATCTTTTAGTACCTGTACCTCATTGGCCAAAGGCATCCAAGACACAGGTTAATACCTGTCTCTTACAGAGGTCTTGCAGCATTGGAGGCTCAGCAGTCCGCCATTATCTATGTGGCATTATACATGCCTTCAGAGCATCTACAGCATACCACAGTATACGTGAATTTTCTGGCCTATATATGGCCGTGACGTCTATTGTATATACAAGGGGCTATTTTCCTTGCATGTGAGTACCACACTACCAATATATTGTCTGTTTGGTCAATACTATGGCATCACATTACTTTTCTGATCATTTGCATTATTCATGTAATGTACTAATACCTATCTGTTCATACCATTAGATGTGATTGAAAAGGATTTAAATTCGCCTATGAAAAAGGACAAAAGTCTGAAACATGTCTGCGTTTTCCTAGATTCCACATGTATTACAAGTCTGTAATAACCTATTTTTTGGCATTGTCAATTTTTGTATGCTTTTTGTATGCTTTCTTGACAGCTTTTATATATTGTTATTCTGTGTACACATCCCTTCATGGGCATTTCTAATAAATGTTTTTTGAACCACATATACATTTTGTCTGTGTCTATCAAGTCTCATAAACATCCCTTATGCCCCGTACACACGGTCGGAAAATCCGACCACAAAATCCATCGGATTTTTTCCGACGGATTTAGTCCGACACTGGTGTTGCATACACGCGGTCGGACATAGTTGTCAGAAAATCCGATCATTCTGAACGTGGTGACGTTTGTTGCCTACGACGGGACTACGTCAGGGGAGGGCTGGGAAGGGGGGCAGAGATGCAATTGCCCCCTGGGCTGCTCTCATATCCTCTACAAAGGCTGCTGTGTTGCCAGTTCAGAATGCGCAGTTTTTGAGCAGGCCGAGTGCTGCATCTCCATCCAGTACTGTGAGCTAGGGATGTCTCAGGGCTGACTGTGTTACAGAGCACAGCACAGCCCCGCCCAGCCCCTCCCTCCTCCACACGAATGGCTGGCAGAGGCTGGACCTGCTCTCTATTTCCCCGCCCACACTCCGGGCAGCCTGTGTGCTGTCTGTGAAGAGGATGTGTGGGGAGGGAAAGTTAAATCTGAGCAGTCGGCTTGAATACAGTGAGGCTCCTGGGAGGCTGGGAAACACCAAGTAAGTGAACTTCTCCCTCCTCCCCCCGGCCCCCCCCCTCTGCAGCTAAAGAGTTTTTTTTCCTAGCAGCCTGTGACACTGCCTTGCTTGCCCTCCTAGGTGTTGATGTGGGCTCACACTGGCATGCTGCGATTTGTCTGTAGTGCTGGTGTACTGGCAGTCTTCCTGCATGTTTTACCCCTGGTCCCATAGAGGTTGCACATTTTGCTGCATGTTCTGAAAGTGCACAAAATGTCCTGCATGCTGCGTCTTTGGTGCACTTCCAGAAAATGCAGCAAAAATGTGCAACCTAAAAGAAGACTGAGGGACTATGGCTATGGAAGGCTTGTATTCACTTACAGCAGGCACTGCCACTCCACTGAAAAGTGACAGAGAAGGTGATATTACATTTCCTCCCTGCCTGTTTTAACCCCCTAAATGCCAGTGTCCAGCGGTCTCGCTCTCTCTGCAGGCAGTGCCAAGTGGCCTCTCTCTCTCTGCAGGCAGTGCCAAGTGGCCTCTCTCTCTGTGCAGGCAGTGCCCAGGCAGTGCCAAGTGGCCTCTCTCTCTGTGCAGGCTGTGCCAAGTGGCCGCTCTCTCTGTGCAGGCTGTGCCAAGTGGCCTCTCTCTCTGTGCAGGCAGTGCCAAGTGGCCTCTCTCTCTGTGCAGGCAGTGCCAAGTGGCCTCTCTCTCTGTGCAGGCAGTGCCAAGTGGCCTCTCTCTCTGTGCAGGCTGTGCCAAGTGGCCTTTCTCTCTGTGCAGGCTGTGCCAAGTGGCCTTTCTCTCTGTGCAGGCTGTGCCAAGTGGCCTCTCTCTCTGTGCAGGCTGTGCCAAGTGGCCTCTCTCTCTGTGCAGGCTGTGCCAAGTGGCCTCTCTCTCTCTGCAGGCAGTGCCAAGTGGCATCTCTCTCTGTGCAGGCAGTGCCAAGTGGCCCCTCTCTCTGTGCAGGCAGTGCCAAGTGGCCCCTCTCTCTGTGCAGGCGGTGCCAAGTGGCCCCTCTCTCTGTGCAGGCAGTGCCAAGTGGCCCCTCTCTCTGTGCAGGCAGTGCCAAGTGGCCCCTCTCTCTGTGCAGGCAGTGCCAAGTGGCCTCTCTCTCTCTCTCTCTCTGTGCAGGCTATGCCAAGTGGCCTCTCTCTCTCTCTGTGCAGGCTGTGGCAAGTGGCCTCTCTCTTTCTGTGCAGGCAGTGTCAAGCGTTCTCTCTCTGTGTGCAGGCAGTGCCAAGTGGCATCTCTCTCTGTGCAGGCAGTCCAAGTGGCATCTCTCTCTGTGCAGGCTGTGCCAAGTGGCATCTCTCTCTGTGCAGGCAGTGCCAAGTGGCCTCTCTCTCTTTGTGCAGGCAGTGCCAAGTGGCCTCTCTCTCTCTCTCTGCAGGCAGTGCCAAGTGGCCTCTCTCTCTCTGTGCAGGCAGTGCCAAGTGGCATCTCTCTCTGTGCAGGCAGGGCCAAGTGGCATCTCTCTCTGTGCAGACAGTGCCAAGTGGCCTCTCTCTCTTTGTGCAGACAGTGCCAAGTGGCCTCTCTCTCTCTCTGCAGGCTGTGCCAAGTGGCCTCTCTCTCTCTGTGCAGGCAGTGTCAAGCATTCTTTCTCTGTGTGCAGGCAGTGTTAAATGGTCTCTCTCTCTCTCTCTCTCTGTGCAGGCAGTACTAAGTGGCCTCTCTCTCTCTGGGGCAATATGGAGCAGTCTCCTCTCTCTCTCTCTCTCTCTCTGTCTCTCTCTCTCTGTGCAGGGAATGTGGTGTAGATGGATGGTGAGCTGATTCAGTGGTTCAATGGGCCACTTGACTGGACTTGCCCCCCAGGCCTAAGGCTGCCAGCCCTCCCCTGGACTACGTAGAGGTTAGTAGCCAATAGCTTTGGTCTTGTAATGTGATCTGAGCATGCGTTGCACTTTGTCCGTCGGAATTCGCTACACACGATCGGAAAAAGTCTGATAGGACTTTGTTGTCGGAAAATTTGAGAGCAGGAGATAAAACTTTGTCCGTCGGAAAATCCGATGGAAAATGTCCGATGGAGCCTACACACGGTCGGAATTTCCAACAACATTGTCCGATAGGACATTTTCCGTCGGAAAATCCGACCGTGTGTATGGGGCTTTAGGGGTATTGGCCGTGTTTATGCACACCAGGCCTACTTTTTCTTGTTTCCATAGGGGGAAGGGGAGGGTTCTAAAGGAATTGGGGGAATAGGGGGGTGAGGAAGAAAATGCAAATAATAAAAAAAAAGCGGGAGAATGGGTTAATACCCCTGTCTAGTCACATCCAGTCTAATTGGGGAGTTTTGCGGTCCCCCCCCCCCCCCCTTCAAGGGGGTCTATTTAACATATTTTAAAGAATATAATTTTATTTGTACTTGAGTAATTAGTAATTAACATGGGATATCCTAAAATATGTGAATCCAGTATGATGTATTGATATATTCACCATACAATGTACAGCAATCCTTATAAAATATGGTTTTGATCAAAAGAGTCTACATCCTCTTCAGGGGGCAAGATCATAATCCACATAAATAATGAATGAACATGACCAAAACCATTAAAAGAACAAACACTCCCTCTGGAACACAGAGTGCCAAAGCGGACCAGAATAACCTCAAGGAACCCTCAAGGAGTCTTGTGGACCCAAGATGCTAATGGGGGAAGAACAAAAAGGGCCACCGTCCTGATGCAAAGAACACAGAAAAACAGGCACAGTGAGGGCATCAGGTAGTTAAATCTCCATGTTGAAAGGATTTAATCATCTTGAAAATCCCCAATACTCTTGTCCAAAAGTGTCTGTACGTGCCTAGGTAGTGTAGATTCTATGGAGAAAGATTATCTAATATCTCTGGACATAAACTTTCCTATGCTGCTTAAATTTATGGTAATTTTTCCCCCTAAATTTCTGGACATTACAGGTTTTGTTAAACTTCTGATTGTCTTTATTTTTTGGACTGAAGTTCATTTGTGCACTAGCTTTGAGGAAGTTGGGTGTTTAATAAAGCTAATATTTACAAGAATTTCAATTAACAGGTTGATGGCATAGGAAATGCTACACATGCCCAAAAAGTCACCATGGTACACAGGATGTGTGTTAACCACTTAAGCTCTGGAAGGTTTTACCCCCTTCATAACCAGGGCATTTTTTGCTATTCAGCACTGCGCTACTTTAATTGGCAATTGTATGATTATGCAACACTGTACGTAAACTAAATTGTTATAATTTTTTTTTAACACAAATAGAGCTTTCTTTTGGTGGTATTTGATCACCACTAGGTTTTTTTATGATATAAATGAAAAAAAATATAAATGAAAAAAAAAACAAAACAATGTTTTCTTCTTTCTGTCATAAAACATATCCAATAAAATCTGATTTAGTCATTAATTTTGGCCAAAATGTATTCTGCTACATGTCTTTGGTAAAAAAAAAACAATAAGTGTATATTATTTAGTGTGTGGGAAAATTATAGTATCTGCAAACTATGGTATATACTGTATATCCTACTATTTATTTCTACACATGTGTAAAACTGAAAAATTTGTTTAGTTTTGTTTAAAAAATATTCATTATGCTACTAATTTCATTTTGTTTTGGAATTTGTTTAGTGTTGTTTCAGGATTTGTTTATTTTTATTTAGTTTTTTAAATCTTCTAACGAATTACAAATTTTCAGAACGATTCTATTTTCAGATTGGTTGAAAACTGATCTACTAATTAGAATTCTGTGTGAAGTTGAGGGTATGTGGCTAGGTATGGTTCAGGAGGTTCACCAGCGAGTGCCCCCCTTTCCTGGCCTGCCAGACAGCATGCTCAGATAAGGGTCTGGTATGGATTTTGGGGGGACCCCACGTCGTTTGTTTTTTTACATCTTTGTATGGGGTTCCCCTAAAATTCATACCAGACCCAAAAGGTCTTTATTTTTGTGTGACTCAGCCCCACTTTAAGTAAAGCAATAAAAAGGAAAAATTCCTTTAAATATAGTGTCTGGGGGGTCCCTTTATTCTGCCTGTAAAGTGGTGCATGTGTACTGTGTATAGAACATGCTGTAGCAAAAATGAAATTTCTAAAGAAAAGAGTCAAATCACATTTAAATTGACGCGCGATTGCAATTGCCGGCACCCGGCTATTAAAAAAAATAAATGAAAAAACATGGGGGCCACCAGATCCCGCCCCCCCCCATGTGATTGAGTATGGGGTACATTGCACCCCCTACTAATTCACCGAAAAAGTGTCAAAAATAGAAAAACAGTAGTAGTAGTCCTTACAAAAAACAAAAAAATATCTCACGTCGCCCACCGCACCCGAAAAAAAAAAAAAAAACTCTAGCCTTTTCGAACGCTCCTCATTGACTGCCTGCTCCTTCGTCTGACATTTCCTAAATAGCTAAGGGGTGGAGTCACCTGAGGACATCAGCTGGTGACCCCATCCCTTGTGATGTCATCGACCCAGCATGCCCCGGTCAGTGAGGGCACATCGGCAGGCTTCCAGAGTCCGTTAAGCCCCCCACCCACAGACCCCCACAACCACAGCCCAGGGTTGTGGGGAAGAGACCCTTGTCCCCATTAACATGGAGACAAGGTGCTTTATTTTTATTTATTTTAATAATGTATTTTTCTATGGTATCTGTGTTTTTATTTACTTTTTTCAAAAAATGTTTGTGAATTAGTAGAAAGAGTTACTGTGTACCTTGTACTCCTTCACATATCTGGATATCTGGGGATAATCTTATATCCAATATCTGCTAAGTCCTTGTCTCACAGACCCCTACATTCACTGGCTCAGAGATGTGAGAATGAGGCCTTTGATTGCACCAACATGGGGGCAAAGTGTCTTGTAAGGGGAAGCCCGCCTTGTAAGTTAGCCTCTCAATTGAGGGCATGTGTATTGGTAAGGTTCAGGAGAGAAAATGCACATTTGCTGCCCCCCTTTCCTGGCCAGCCAGGCTGCATGCACACTTTTTTTTGCATGGGTTGCCCTTCAAAATCCATACTAAACCCTAAGGGTCTGGTGTGGATGTTGTGGGGGCATCCATGCCATTTATTTTATCTTCTTGTGTGTGGGGTCCCCCTCAAAATCCATGATAAGAGTCTGATATACGTTTTGAGGAAGATTGCACTTTGTTTCCAAGATGTGTAAACAATGTTTATTGCCCCTTTAGTTCTGCTGTACTGCTCAAATGTAAGCCACAGAGCTGGAGAACCTGGGCAAGGCCATACTTATGACCATATGGGATTTTTTTAAATGTAATTTTTAAAAGTATACATCATACCGATGTGCAACTTCACATTTAGGTTTAACCATGTGTGTGCTTGTTAAGCTGACTGTCAGATTTCTCCCTAAAGTGATTTGGATAGCTGTAAATCTGCCCAATCCCTTTCAAAGTTTACAGTAGTGCCCTCCTGCCATGAATCTCAAACCCCTCTGTCCCACTTGTGGGCCCAGGAACGGCATGATGGGTAGGGTGGAGGGAGCTCAGTGAACTTGCATTCACTGATCCTCCCTCTGGTGAATTAAAACAGAAGTGATGCACATTAAATAAGCTTTAAAAAAATGAAAGTGTCAAATAAAAGAATTAAAATAACAAAATCTTTTTTAAAGCCCACCCACATGCATGCACATAAATACACCAACACATGCGTCAGGGTGCCTACATACAGGAAAATTGTGATTGTGCTACACATATTATATATCCTTATGCATTCCAGAATGAGTGCAATCATTTTAGAGCTAGAATTCATGATTAACTCCAAACTGATGGCCTGTAACAATGTATATGATCATGAACAATATAGTGTACCAAAGTTTGTTGCCATTTCATGGGCATATATAATTTTCATTCTTGACAAGCTGGGTATCTCTTTATCTTGGTACAACCTCACCTTTTATATTTTATTAAAAAAATGCATTAGGGTTGATTTACTAAAACTGGAGAGTCCTAAATCTGGTGAAGCTGTGCATGGTAGCAAATCAGCTTCTAACTTCATCTTGTTCAGTTAAGCTTTGACAAAAAACCTGGAAGCTGATTGGAGAGCTATGATATGCAGAGCTGCACCCGATTTTGAACTCTACAGTTTTAGTAAATCAATCCCACTGTGTTTGAGTGAACTAAATTTAACGTTAGTGTATTTTATGTTGAAAATATACACCATTATCATGTGACATAAAAAGCTTGAAACTACCAACATTTTTCTTCCAGGGTCCCTGCTTTCAAAAATATATAATGGTTTGGATTTTTAACTAATCTTCAATCCTAAAATGTGTACTTTAACAAGCATGCAAATAATGCAGAGAAAGAGTCCCCCAAGCATGGTATTTAAAGAATTTGTGATTAATGTTGCTTTCTAAGCCGCAATAAAATACCTCCTCCTGGTTATTATTTATTATTAAACATTTTGTATAATACTACTCATGACCCGATATGCATGCTTTTTTTTTTAACCTGATATCCTGGCCTTGTAAAAAGCCAGAAAAAAAAATATTTCTTAGACTTCAAAATAGCTCACCACAATGTTTGGCATTTCTGGATTTTAGTCTGGATTTGTGGATCCTCCTATGAACCAAACCCAGGTCAGCTAACTCATTACTAGAGTGGTCTAAATGGGTATGAATGTGTGGGTATCTCCACATTGCTCTCAGGCTGATAAATGAGCAATAATGGCACTTAGATCAACATATGACTAGCAGAAATGCGCATAAGGGCAGGACAATAGAGAAAACTCGCAACAATTTCCAAGCACAAAAAGTCTCATTAACCACTTGAGCTTGGGAAGGTTTTACTCCCTTCCTGACCAGGCCATTTTTTTGCAATACGACACTGCGTTCATTGAACTGACAATTGCGTGGTCATGCGACACTGTATCCAAATAAGATTTTTGTCTTTTATTCTTATTTTGAAAAAATATATATTTATTTTTTACTTTCTGCTATAAAACATACCCAAATAAACATATATTGATTGGTTTGCACAAAAGTTATAGCGTCTACAGACTATAGAATATCTTTTTTCTTTATTAGTAATGGCAGCGATCAGCGACTTATAGCGGGACTGCGATTATGCAGCGGACAAATTGGACACCTGACACTTTTTGGGGACCAGTGACACTAATACAGTGATCAGTGCTAAAAAATATGCACTGTCACTGTACTAAGGACACTGGCAGGGAAGGGGTTAATATCAGGGGCTCTCAAAGGGTTAACTGTGTGCCTAGGTTGTGCTTACTCACTGTGGAGGGATGCTTTTACTAGAGGAAGGCAAGAAACACAGAATCTGTGTCTTCCCTTCTTGTTTACATAGGCAGATTGTCATGCTGCCAGTGCCCTGTGTAATTGGCGGGTGCTGGCAGACATCAAGTACCTGCTGCCGGGCTCCCCCTTTTTAGAATCACAGCGGGAGCGGGGCGCCAACAGCAGGCGAATCTCAGACCTGTAAATGTCAAATCGTGTACTAGGTATGTGATCTGGCACAGAGCGCATGCCCTGCCACAGTAAATGTATGGTGGGTGGCCCGCAAGTGGTTAAACTATTTCAAATGTTTAGCCGTAGTTGTAGTTCATTCATTGGCCAAACTCTGTGAATGAATGACAGAGCCATATGGGCAGAGCCCCACATAGCCCTTCTCTGTTAGCTCTGTTTTTAAATTGTGACAGCGGGTGGGGGGAGAGGATCCCCCACCCGATATTACTGGGAGGGGGTCATCGGGGGGGAGAGGATGCACCCTATATATGGATGTAACATGCTTCAAAGGTAAACTAAGCCTTACTGTAATGGTGACATTCTCTAAGCTGATACAATTTATATTTGCCAGTGAATCTTTTATAAATGTATCCCATAGTCTTCAAAATCTTCAAAACTAAAACATCTTAAAAAATACTTTAAGGTTTAGCTTTATAAACAGTGAATAAAACATAATAACGCTGACAACAGGAGTAGCACGAAAAATAGCATTATAGCTTTCCTGAATCTTCAATTTTCTCAAGGGGAAAAGGTGCCAAAATGTTACAAGATCAACAAACATGTTCTTTGCGTTAATCTCAAACATAGATTTCTGCTAACAATACAAAGATAGTAGGTTGTACTTGTACAAAGCTTTGTTACACAAAGCTCTGGTAGTTAGACCTAGGTCAAACCAATATTCCAGATGGGTAGCGTGGGTTTACAATTTTAATCCCTAATGTCGTCATTTAAGTTTTGTGGGTTTGCAGAAACCAAATGAAGACTGCCTACAGAAAATTCATTTTCTAATGACCTCACATTGAGCTTTAGAAAAAAAAAAGGAAAATTATGAAATCTGAGTGCTATTCTTTGAAATTTGATCAGAGATATAGTGTAGGCACTGCAAGTAAGTAAAATTACCCACCTTTATGCGGTAAGCTGAAAATTATATGTTACAATCTCACCGTCATTATGTAGCTAATACCCAAAGCGATTCATTATTATTAGCTAAAACACAGGTGACATTTTCAGCTTTTACTTTCTTAATAATTCAATGCTTTAAAGGCTAGATTTTATAAATAGATACAGCCGAACAAGACAAAATCCAACAACTATATTTATGGAAGAAAAAGTCTAGCTGTTGATCTGAAAATGTTATTGTTTTCATCTTGCTACAAGATCTGAGCATTAAAGTGTTAGTAAACCCACAACAGTAAAATCAGTCTATATATGCAGTAAAGCATGCTTGTTAAACTCACTGTGAAACCTAAGGGAGAATCATGTCTCCTGGTACTGTTGGACCTCAGTGCAGCGTTTGATACGGTGGACCACAATACTCTACTCATCCGCCTTACAGAAGTAGCAGGAGTCACTGGCTCAGATCTACAATGGTTCGCATCCTTCTTAAGGAATCGCTCTCAGACAGTGAAACTAGGAGCTTTCACCTCTGAAACCCGGGCAATCTCCTGTGGAGTCCCTCAAGGATCACCCTTGTCGCCAGTGCTCTTCAACATCTACATTCGCCCACTCCTCAACATCATCAGAAGATCAGACCTCTGCTTCCACTCGTACGCCGACGACATCAGCAATTAGGAAAATGCCTCACTATGATAGACGACTGGATGACTATTAGCTCCCTCAAACTTAATGAATCAAAAACAGAACTTCTTATTCTACATGCAAATCATAACCCCCTAACCAAGATCCCTTGGACACCTCCTACCATCTTTGGACGGACCATCACCACTAGGACCAAGGCCAAGAGTCTCGGAGTCATTTTTGACTCAGAAATGTCAATGGATGCCCAAATAGGAGCAGTGGTCAGTGGATCTCACCATCTGCTCCGCCTGCTACGCAGACTCATCCCCTTCATTCCAAAGGAGGACAAAGCAGTGGTAGTTGGAACAGTCATCAATTCTCGACTGGACTACGCTAACTCCCTTTACATAGGATTACCCCAATATCAACTTGCGCGCTTACAACTTATCCAAAACACAGCGGCAAGACTGATCACAGGGAAAAAACCCTGGGAATCCATCTCCCCTTCCCTGAGGAACCTACATTGGCTAACCGTAAGGAATCGGGTCGCATTCAAGACCTTCTGCCTCACCCACAAATGCACACATGGAAACGCTCCGCAATACCTTCACGAGAAAATAAAACACTACACACCGAATCGCAGCCTTCGATCGGCCAATCAAAATCTTCTCCTCATTCCTAAATCCCGCTACAAATCAAAGGGGGAACGGAGATTCGCTGTCCAAGGACCACGGCTATGGAACGCTCTACCAACCGACATTCGCATGGAAGAAAACCATCAGGCCTTCAGGAAGAAACTGAAGACCTACCTCTTCTAGAAGCTCGACAACCAAACGCCAATACAGCGCCTTGAGGCGATTCAGTTCGCATTGTAGCGCTATACAAGTTATTCATTCATTCATTCATTAAGGGGTTAATTTTCTGCATTGTGTAAAAAGGCTGCTCTTTCCTGTCTCCTCTGACCCTCTCCTTCTTTCGCTGTCTCCAAAAAATAACCTGATATTTACAGAGCCCAGAGCCAGGCTGCACATGCTCAGTTTGGTGTGTATTGCTAGAGGTTTTTTTTTCTTGGGAGAGTGCATGTGTTCAGCACAAGGCCAATCACCACTGTCCAGACAGAGGGTCAGGGGTCCTGCATCCTGATAGGACAATCATGGGACAATAAAAACTCCTACAAGCTTTAAACAGACACTGATAGAAGTCACAAGACTGCTATATACTGCTGATGAAAAGAGGTATTTAGCAGTTTATACTTACTAAAATAATTGCATTCCCACGTTCTGTATACTGTGGGACACCAGATAGTTTGGATGCAGGGTCCTGGGGTTAGTAACACTTTAAAACAGGGAAGATCAAGCCCCATCCCCTCAGTCTAACAATAATTACATTCCATACCTCTTTACCTCTCCCTGTATAATAATACACACTGCGCCTGTAACCTTGGTTTACTTAGTTCATAGTTTGTAGTTCACCTTAGTTGTGTACAGGCAACACAATCATACAGACCATTAAATAATCCTACTTTCTACCATTTTTTGACATAAATCATTACTTAAAAAACTCAGCATGCACTACCTGCTGCTAATTTCTGAGTGAAAGGAAACATTGGTCTTCCTTATGGTATGCTGTACACAGTGGATCTTGTTGAAGGAAAGTACTGACAGTGGCATTAGAAAATTCTTTCAGGATTTACACTCTTTAGACAGCTTTAGCTTCAACCAAATGTGTATTTATATATTTTTTTTTCTTAGATCCTGCTAGAGTTATTCTCAAACTTCAGAGAAACAAACCCACAGACACCATCTTTACAGTTGAAAATGTGAACTTAAAACTTACAGGAAATAATACAGGATAGATCAGAATAGCCCACTGGCCTTACGGGTTCTCAAACCTCATTTCATTAACACCATTTTTAAAAAAAATCTTTATTTACCAGTTAAGCAGAGGAATATACAACTGACATACCGACATACAACTCTACACAAACAAATCTTATATACAGAGTTTTTTCAAAAGTCTTGCCATTAGAGAAAATCAAATAATCACACCTGTAGTAAGGAAAAGTAATTAGGTTGATGATGGGCAATTCCTTCCACTCTCCTTAGTTTTTATTATAGGTTTTAGTACACTAGTTCTGGGTAGGGGGAAAAAATAGTATGGGGAGGGGAATGAGGGTAAGGGGGCCTAAGGTGGTAGGAACTTTAGTATGGAAAAAAAGGAGGGGCAAAGGGGGACTGGGGGAAGTGGGGTGCCCACCAGCTTCTTCTACACTCAGGCTAGCCCAGAGAAGTATACTCTCACCTGAGGTGCATTTAGTCCACTGGAACAGTGTCGTTTATTTTTTTTGCAAGCACAGTCCCTACTGTGTTCACTGAAATTTGGGATGAAGAGAAGACAGGGTGTCCCCAAAGATGGAAGAATTTCTCTTCCTGATTTCTCATGGCCATGCTAGGGTTTTCCATGCATTGGATCTCATCAATTCTAGCATTCCAGTTCTGCTTAACAGTTGGATCTGTTTGTTTTCACAGCACAGGTATGCATGTCTTAGCTGTCGTCAAAAGATGTGTTTTAAAAAAAAAATGTATATGATAGGGGCGAGTCGTGCAGTAGATATACTGAGGGCTTGTTTTTGAGCGATATTCCCATCGAAGTTGAGTACAGGACAGAAGATATGACAAAGTGGGCCCTCCGCAACTTGGCAATGCCAACAACATTGTGAGACCTGGGGGTATATCCTAAGCCCAAATATAACAAAATTCCACCGTGCAACATTTAGTGACAGTTCATAAATTTCAAGTGACTTCAGTGACCACCACCTCTAGCCGGAATGCCTGCTCACCTCCAAAAATAGTTATACCTTAACCCGTATGCCAAACTGTCCATTATAAATTTCTTATGTCTCCTAGTTAGGTCAGAGGATCCCAGGGCCCACTTAACAGATTCCATGGCATCCTCGTGGCATATTATGGTATACAGCAAACCAACATCCGCTGTAACCAGGAAACACTGTCCAGTAATGGATACGTCATCTATAATTTGCAACATGTGCTTTGTGTCTTTAAGATATGCTTTAGTAGAAACAACAAGGGGATGTAAATCTATGTCTATATATTGGTGTAAATGGGCTGATAACAAATCTACGCCATTAACAATAGGCCTTCCTGGTGGCCTAGTGGCATTTTTATGTATTTTAAGCAAAAAATAGACTATAGGAGTCCTACAACATGAGGGTATCAAGAAATCATCCTCTATCATTTAACATCTTGGGCTACATGTTTACATGGGCTAGTATGTTTACATTAAAAGCAATATATTTCCCTGCCTCTGGTGTCCTTCAGTTGGTGAGGGACACTCAGAGTGAGTAGATTTGCACAATGTCAGATAGTTTTTAGATGTACATTCCAGTGATTGGAATGGGTTAACCTCTAAGAGCGGAAGTATACATAAGGAAGGAATAGAGTACAGTTTGGAGCGCCATTTCTGGTTTTGAGTAGGGTCCAGACCGCCACTTCCAGTCTTGTCATTTTCGGTTTTAAGTTGGGTCCGGAACGTCACTTCTGGTCTCGTCATTTCCGCTTTTCCTAGCCCCAAGTAATTAGTTTACACCTAGGATATGTCACTTCCTGTTTAAGAGTGGGGCGGACGTGCCCAGGTTATATATCAAGAGGGGAGGAAGAGGATAAGATGTCATGTGATACAGAATCCTAGCCCCAAGTGATAGGTTTACACCTAGGGTATGTCACTTCCTGTTTAGGAGTGGGCGGAAATTCGCACACACTATACATCAAGCAGGGAGGAAGAGGAGATGATGTCATGTGACACAGAATCCTAGTCCCAAGTGATAGGTTTACACTTGGGATATGTCACTTCCTGTTTAGGAGTGGGGCAGAAGTGCCCACACATTATACATCAAGCAGCGAGGAAGAGGGTATGATGTCATGTGACACAGAATCCAGTGTCACTCATGATGATCCCCCTCAGCTGAGTGTACAGGTGTCCGCACTTGTGTGATGATTGATGCTAAGGTAGAAGTTTATTTATTCCTCTAATTTATGACAGCTCTTTACCTGCTGAAGAAGCTCATCAGATGTGCACAGGTGTCACCATTCAGGACATTTTCTCCGTTCACATTATGATTGGTGATATGCATGTTCTTCACATTTGTAAGTGAGTATTTTATCTCTAAGTTACAGTTTTAATAAATGATATTAGCAGAGAGCACTATGGTTTGCCTTTGTTTTATATGGCCCCACATGACTGAACGAGATCCTGGGAGGAGGTCTGAGCTGTCTAGGTGCCACTGTGATGAGGACTCATGTTCCTGAAAAATCCTGAGAGATAATACACTAACTCTGCAGTGGGGTCTTCATAGTGAGAACCCGGGAGGAGGTCTGTCTTGTCCAGGAACACCAGGAGGAGGAATTGTTTTCCCAAGGCATCCTGAGAGATATAATCCCAGTCTTGTGTTACTCTGTAGTGGGGTCAACTTTTAGGGGTGAGCAGGCATTCCAGCTAGAGGTGGTGGTCACTATAGTCACTGGAAATTTATGAACTGAAAGTTGCACAATGGTGGAATTATGTTATATTTGGACTTGTTTTATTTGTATTTGTTTATGGTTGGACTACACTATATTTTGTTTTGTTTAATAAATTGAGAGTCACATTGAGAGTCACATGTGGATACACTCTAAGTGGTGTGGGCAGCAATCACGTTAAGCCTATTAGTAGGCTAATTACATTATATATTGATTTCACATTATTATATTGATTCTTGCGATGAGTATATATTTTTTTCACATAGGTTGGACTTGATGTGTCTTTTTTTGACCTCACCTACTATGTAACTATTACTGGGGGTATATCCAATGCAATTTCTAAAGAGGTCCTATAGCAACGTGTCAGTAATTTATACGCACTCTCTTAGTATTTATTATCTAACAATGCGTTGTGAGCAAAAAAGGACACTAAGTTACTTTTGAGCCTTAGTGAACTTAGTTTTGAGAACTTCCTTCTATTTAAAGAGGAGTGCCCACTAAATTTTTTTTTTTAAAAGTCAGCAGCTACAAATACTGCAGCTGCTGACTTTTAATAATCGGACACTTACCTGTCCCAGGGTCCAGCAATGCGGGGGAACGAAGCTCCCCCTCGTTCCCTGCTCCACTCTCGGCGCCGGCATCCTTACTGTGGGCATGCGCAGTGGGTGCTCGCGCATGCGCAGTGGGTGCCCGGCTGTGAAGCCACAGCCGGGCACCCACTGCGCATGTGCAAGCACCCACTGCGCATGCGCGAGCAGTGCCGTGATATGAAGCTCAGTCAACTGGGACACGTGACAGGTCCCAGATGACTGTGCGGCGCTGAGGGGAAGTGATGTCAGTGCCCGGGCACTGAAGGTGGCAGACTACGAGAGACCCCCTAGCAACAGGCATTTAGAGGTGAGTAGAACATTTTTATTTTTTTTATGATTTTTAAGCAAATTTTTGTTTTTTTGGTGGCAACACCACTTTAAGCATGAAAGGTAGATCTAGATGGGGGGACTGAGTGATCAAGGAGTTTAGTAGGGATAGTAAATGGAGTGCTGGGGTTGGTCCATGCATAGTGATTCAAATGGAGTTTTAGTATGTACCTTTTTAAAAGTTTGTGGTAAACATTCAAGGTAGGAGAGGAGTCTGTGGTGTCTCATGAAATCCAGTTCAGTGGAATACACAGACATGAGGTCAGGACCATTGATTACTCTGTCTCAAGTCAAAAAGTGGGCCAGTCTAAATACACCTTTCTGAATCTGAAATCTGCTATTCATTGAGTGTCTGTGACATTTTGGACTGAGTAGAACTTGAGAGCTACAAGGTCCTCTTTCCCCAGCCAGGGAAGGCCCCACAGTGAAGTTGTTGAGAAAGAATGTTCAAGTCCTACTTGGTCTTTGCATCTCTCTACATACACCAGTCGAACAGCCTATTTAGATAAATGGCCTTGTGGTATTTAATGGGGTAAGGACTCCCATGCCAATTCTGTGTTTAGGAAGCGTCCTATCAACTCTTTTAGCTAATTTGGAACATCTACATGTCTAGGAAACTTTTGCTAGCTATGCACATAAACTTAGCAATTAGCTTACTTTGTAAAAAAAAATAAGCACTGATAAATGTAAAGTAAGGAATGGAAAAAAAGAAAGTAGGAAAAGGATAAAGGTGGGAGGACAACCAGGCAGGAAAAGCACAGTGTTAGGTCACCTGAGTCCAGGTGACAGATGCACCCTGTTGGGGTCAGGAGTGCACCACAAGGTAGTGGACCCTATGGCTGACTGCTGAGGATGGAGCTCTAGGTTATTCAGGAGAGCAGGTATTCTGGAGTACCAGCACGGGTCACGCTGGGAGCTAGAACATGAGATTTCCCAGGGCGCAGAATCTAAGAGCCAGCGGGTGTTCACCAGAGGCCCCTAGTGGTGGGGATGGATTTAGCTGCAGACTGACTCCATATTGTGACCCCCAGGGCCTCCCAGCTCACGCTCACGGTAGAGTACAGGAAGGTAGAGAGGAATCAGCAGACAACAAAGCATAGTCAGGAGAAAGCCAAAAGTTGGAATATGAAGCAGACAAGGACAGTCAAGAATAAGCCAAGATCAGTAACTAGAATCAGACGTAGAACACACAGCAAGGAGCACACGGAAGCCAAATACACAATATTGATCAGCAGGGCTGGCTTGCAGTGCACAGGTTAATATAGTGTTCCTTGATAGGGCCTGGGGTAGAGCCATGCTTTGAGGAGAAATTGCTTAAGCAACCAGGTAAAGGGCGGCTGGTCTCTCTCAAGCTGAACACAGGGAGAGGTAAGCTGACAGACAAACATTACTTCAGATCCATGACACACAGGGAGGGTCAAATAACCTAAAAAAATTGGAAGCCCATTTTTTTTTTTGTAATAAAAAAATGGATTGTTTCTCTTTAGCCATGGTCCAATTCAAACTACAGGAAACCCATTTCAAATGTTTTTTTTTTGCATTTGTGTTTTGTATTCTGCTTCTAATCCTGAAGTTATGGTCCTGTACCTATTTCTTGATTTGGTTTCTGCATTTTTGCAGCCTGACTCTCCTGGCTATCTGCTTGTTATCCAGCCTGATTTCACAGGCTCTCCACCTGCTGCCAAACATGACTCTGCAGACTCTCCACCTGCTGCCCAGCTGGACTCCACAGACTCTTCACCTGCTGTCCAGCTGGACTCCACAGACTCTTCACCTGCTGTCCAGCCTGACTCCACAGACTGCCTCCTGCCCATCCTGACTCTGCTTGCTACACAACTTGACTCAACAGACTGTCTGCCTGCTGCCCAGCATGATTCTGCCGAATTTTTAGCCAGATGACTGTTCCGCTACTTAGGAGTCTCCATTTTTGTCACATGCCTGGCATGGGTTGCCTTTCTGGCCTACGATTATTCTGGTAGCTATAGTGTCTGAGCTCCTTTTGCAGCCTATTGGTCCTGTTGTGCCAAAGAATTCCTTCTGAAAAAGTAGCTATATTTGCTATCATTCTTGGTTCTGTTCCCTGTGAACCTGATCCCTATTCTGGCCCTGTTTGTCACCCATTTTACCTGCTGCTCATTGTACCCCCTTCTTGGTCTTGTCTTACCTTATTTACTCATATTGTCTGTTTGAATATAGCTTGTGTGGGAACCAGCTTCAAACTGTAGAGGATAAGGGACTCTGCCGCTTTAATCCTGCCCGCATGTGATTGAGTATGGGGTACATTTTGAGACTTTTGAAAAAGTGTCAAAAATAGAAAAACAGTAGTAGTAGTCCTTAAACAAAAAATATGATGTAGATCCATCTCACGTCGCCTGCCGCATCCGAAAAAATAAAAACTCTAGCCTTTTCGAACGCTCCTCCTTGAATGCCTGCTCTTTCGTCTGACATTTCCTAAATAGCTTAGGGGTGGAGTCACCCGGTGACATCTACTGGTGACCCCATCCCTTGTGATGTCATCGACCCAGCATGCCCCGGTCGGTGAGGTCACAATCCTCAGGCTTCCAGAGTTCGTTAAGCCCCCCACCTACAGACCCCCACAACCACAGCCCAGGGTTGTGGGGAAGAGACCCTTGTCCCCATTAACATGGAGACAAGGTGCTTTATTTCTATTTATTTTAATAATGTATTTTTCTATGGCATCTGTGTTTTTATTTACTTTTTCAAAAAATGTTTGTGAATTAGTAGAAAGAGTTACTGTGTTCTTTGTACTCCTTTACATATCTGGATATCTGGGGTTAATCTTATACCCAATATCTGCTAAGTCCTCATCTCACAGACCCCTACATTCACTGGCCCAGAGATGTGAGAATGAGGCCTTTGATTGCACCAACATGGGGGCAAAGTGCCTTGTAAGGGGAAGCCTGCCTTGTAAGTTAGCCTCTCAATTGAGGGCATGTGTATTGGTAAGGTTCAGGAGAGAAAATGCACATTTGCTGGCCCCCTTTCCTGGCCAGCCAGGCTGCATGCACACTTTTCTTTGCATGGGTTGCCCTTCAAAATCCATACTAAACCCTAAGGGTCTGGTGTGGATGTTGTGGGGGCATCCATGCCATTTATTTTATCTTCTTGTGTGTGGGGTCCCCCTCAAAATCCATGATAAGAGTCTGATATACATTTTGAGGAAGATTGCACTTTGTTTCCAAGATGTGTAAACAATGTTTATTGCCCCTTTAGTTCTGCTGTACTGCTCAAATGTAAGCCACAGAGCTGGAGAACCTGGGCAAGGCCATACTTATGACCATATGGGATTTTTTTAAATATAATTTTTAAAAGTATACATCATACCGATGTGCAACTTCACATTTAGGTTTAACCATGTGTGTGCTTGTTAAGCTGACTGTCAGATTTCTCCCTGAAGTGCCTGAAGTGAATTTGGATAGCTGTAAATCTGCCCAATCCCTTTCAAAGTTTACAGTAGTGCCCTCCTGCCATGAATCTCAAACCCCTCTGTCCCACTTGTGGGCCCAGGAACGGCATGATGGGTAGGGTGGAGGGAGCTCAGTGAACTTCCATTCACTGATCCTCCCTCTGGTGAATTAAAACAGAAGTGATGCACATTAAATAAGCTTTAAAAAAATGAAAGTGTCAAATAAAAGAATTAAAATAACAAAACCTTTTTTAAAGCCCACCCACATGCATGCACATAAATACATCAACACATGCGTCAGGGTGCCTACATACAGGAAAATTGTGATTGTGCTACACATATTATATATCCTCATGCATTCCAGAATGAGTGCAATAATTTTAGAGCTAGAATTCATGATTAACTCCAAACTGATGGCCTGTAACAATGTATATGATCATGAACAATATAGTGTACCAAAGTTTGTTGCCATTTCATGGGCATATATAATTTTCATTCTTGACAAGCTGGGTATCTCTTTATCTTGGTACAACCTCACCTTTTATATTTTATTAAAAAAATGCATTAGGGTTGATTTACTAAAACTGGAGAGTCCTAAATCTGGTGAAGCTGTGCATGGTAGCAAATCAGCTTCTAACTTCATCTTGTTCAGTTAAGCTTTGACAAAAAACCTGGAAGCTGATTGGAGAGCTATGATATGCAGAGCTGCACCCGATTTTGAACTCTACAGTTTTAGTAAATCAATCCCACTGTATTTGAGTGAACTAAATTTAACGTTAGTGTATTTTATGTTGAAAATATGCACCAATATCATGTGACATAAAAAGCTTGAAACTACCAACATTTTTCTTCCAGGGTCCCTGCTTTCAAAAATATATAATGGTTTGGATTTTTAACTAATCTTCAATCCTAAAATGTGTACTTTAACAAGCATGCAAATAATGCAGAGAAAGAGTCCCCCAAGCATGGTATTTAAAGAATGTGTGATTAATGTTGCTTTCTAAGCCGCAATAAAATACCTCCTCCTGGTTATTATTTATTATTAAACATTTTGTATAATACTACTCATGACCCGATATGCATGCTTTTTTTTTTACCCTGATATCCTGGCCTTGTAAAAAGCCAGAAAAATAAATATTTCTTAGACTTCAAAATAGCTCACCACAATGTTTGGCATTTCTGGATTTTAGTCTGGATTTGTGGATCCTCCTATGAACCAAACCCAGGTCAGCTAACTCATTACTAGAGTGGTCTAAATGGGTATGAATGTATGGGTATCTCCACATTGTTCTCAGGCTGATAAATGAGCAATAATGGCACTTAGATCAACATATGACTAGCAGAAATGCGCATAAGGGCAGGACAATAGAGAAAACTCGCAACAATTTCCAAGCACAAAAAGTCTCATTAACCACTTGAGCTTGGGAAGGTTTTACTCCCTTCCTGACCAGGCCATTTTTTTGCAATACGACACTGCGTTCATTGAACTGACAATTGCGTGGTCATGCGACACTGTACCCAAATAAGATTTTTGTCTTTTATTCTTATTTTGAAAAAAAATATATTTATTTTTTACTTTCTGCTATAAAACATACCCAAATAAACATATATTGATTGGTTTGCACAAAAGTTATAGCGTCTACAGACTATAGAATATCTTTTTTCTTTATTAGTAATGGCAGCGATCAGCGACTTATAGCGGGACTGCGATTATGCAGTGGACAAATTGGACACCTGACACTTTTTGGGGGACCAGTGACACTAATACAGTGATCAGTGCTAAAAAAAATATGCACTGTCACTGTACTAAGGACACTGGCAGGGAAGGGGTTAATATCAGGGGCTCTCAAAGGGTTAACTGTGTGCCTAGGTTGTGCTTACTCACTGTGGAGGGATGCTTTTACTAGAGGAAGGCAAGAAACACAGAATCTGTGTCTTCCCTTCTTGTTTACATAGGCAGATTGTCATTCTGCCAGTGCCCTGTGTAATTGGCGGGTGCTGGCAGACATCAAGTACCTGCTGCCGGGCTCCCCCTTTTTAGAATCACAGCGGGAGCGGGGCGCCAACACCAGGCGAATCTCAGACCTGTAAATGTCAAATCGTGTACTAGGTATGTGATCTGGCACAGAGCGCATGCCCTGCCACAGTAAATGTATGGTGGGTGGCCCGCAAGTGGTTAAACTATTTCAAATGTTTAGCCGTAGTTGTAGTTCATTCATTGGCCAAACTCTGTGAATGAATGACAGAGCCATATGGGCAGAGCCCCACATAGCCCTTCTCTGTTAGCTCTGTTTTTAAATTGTGACAGCGGGTGGGGGGAGAGGATCCCCCACCCGCTATTACTGGGAGGGGGTCATCGGGGGGGAGAGGATGCACCCTATATATGGATGTAACATGCTTCAAAGGTAAACTAATGCCTCGTACACACGTACGGACTTTTCCCGGCGGACCTAAGTCCAGCGGACAATCCGCTGGACTTTCCCGCTAGGTACGCTGGACTAAAAAGCGAACGGACTTGACCACACACGATCACGCAAAAAGTCCGGCGGTTCACGCGATGACGTACAGCACGTACGACGGGACTAGAAAAAGGAAGCTCGAGATCCCAAACGACACCCTTTGGGCCCCGTCAGCTAATCTCGTGTGTATCGCGTGTTAGTTGACGTTTGGTTAGAGACGATTCGCGCTTCTCAGACTTCTGCTTAATTCGTTCGCTTCTGCCGTTCAGTTTGTGCTTGTGAGGTTTGTATCTGGCTTTCAGTGCGTGTGGATCAGTTCCTACCTGTTCTCAGGCCGTTCTGGTCCGCTCGTTCCTGTTTTTCAGGTCGTTCTTCATAGGCCTTGCTGTTCTTCAGTGCGTTCTGTTAAGTTGTTTGTTTGATCAGCCGACCGTTTTGAAGCCATGGAGTGTGGACGTACTCGGGAACGAGTTCGTGCTGTGCAGGGGCTCGGTGTTGCGGTTAACACCTTGGCACGAGCCCGGTCCATGAACAGGGTGAGGAGGAGTTCATGGACCAAGAATTGGTTGCGCCAGCGTGACCAATTCTCGCATATGCCTTTGCTCCGTGAGATCCGTGAGAATAATCCTGATGATTTCAGGAATTATCTCCGGATGACGGACCCCATTTTTTCACCGTCTGTTGGCTTCGCTGTCCCCTTATATTAGCAGGCAGAATACCTGCATGCGGCAAGCCATCAGTGCGGAGCAGAGGCTAGTCGCCACGTTGCGTTACTTGGCGACGGGGAGAAGCTTGCAGGACCTCAAGTTCACGACAGGCATCTCCCCCCAGGCTCTGGGGCTCATTATTCCAGAGACCTGTTCTGCCATTATCCACGTCCTGCAGGAGGAATACATTAAGGTAAGTCTTCTCTTTTAAAATTACCTATGTCTTGTATGTTTGCTAATGTAGTGCATCAATGTCATCATTAGCTAATTACCATGATAGGACTATTCTATGAATGTCCCCTATTCCTTTTTTTTTTTTTGATTTTGTTTTTTTGTCTAGTATTTTATGGTTGACTTATCGAAATAGCTTTAAGAATGTATTATTTAGTGGGTCACATGCATATTTGCTTGCACCAACCTCCCCAGCATGGAAGCTTGGCCCCCTAAACACCCCTAGCCTAGTCACTTTCTTTGGTTAAAAATGTATCTTACCAGCTCCATTGTACAGCTTTACTCACCCCCCCTTTCACCCCCCTTGACCCTCAATTTTAAATTGATTGCATGTGGTTTTGGTCAGCTTGTAATTATCCCCACCCCCACACCCCCACACCCCCTGATAATTAATAGCATGTGGTTTTGGTCAGCTTGTAATTATCCCCACCCCCACACCCCCTGATAATTAATAGCATGTGGTTTTGGTCAGCTTGTAATTATCCCCACCCCCACACCCCCCTGATAATTAATAGCATGTGGTTTTGGTCAGCTTGTAATTATCCCCACCCCCACACCCCCTGATAATTAATAGCATGTGGTTTTGGTCAGCTTGTAATTATCCCCACCCCCACACCCCCTGATAATTAATAGCATGTGGTTTTGGTCAGCTTGTAATTATCCCCACCCCCACACCCCCTGATAATTAATAGCATGTGGTTTTGGTCAGCTTGTAATTATCCCCACCCCCACACCCCCTGATAATTAATAGCATGTGGTTTTGGTCAGCTTGTAATTATCCCCACCCCCACACCCCCTGATAATTAATAGCATGTGGTTTTGGTCAGCTTGTAATTATCCCCCCCCCACACCCCCCTGATAATTAATAGCATGTGGTTTTGGTCAGCTTGTAATTATCCCCACCCCCACACCCCCTGATAATTAATAGCATGTGGTTTTGGTCAGCTTGTTATTATCCCCCCCCCCACACCCCCTGATAATTAATAGCATGTGGTTTTGGTCAGCTTGTAATTATCCCCCCCCCCCACACCCCCTGATAATTAATAGCATGTGGTTTTGGTCAGCTTGTAATTATCCCCACCCCCACCCCCCACACCCCCACCCCCTGATAATTAATAGCATGTGGTTTTGGTCAGCTTGTAATTATCCCCCCCCCCCCACACACACCTTTAATTAATTGCATGTGTATTGTGTGACCTTACAATTATTTACTCCCCACCCACATCCCCATTATTATCTTCTCTGGTCCATCAGAGGGGTCATCAATCAGAGATTTGTCCCTTTTATCCTTAATCTTTTGGCTTTATTTCAAGGATTTACAAAATAAATACATATGTTCTTCCAAATTGTTTGTTAATTTGTTGCATTTAGTTTGGTGTTTTGCCTGGTTTATAATTTAAATTGTATCTTTCTGTTTGACTTCACAGTGTCCCTCCACGCCACAGGAATGGCAGACTGTGGCTTCCCAGTTTGCTGCCCGTTGGGACTTTCCCAACTGCGGAGGGGCGATTGACGGCAAACATGTGCGAATTGTGCCCCCACCCCATTCGGGGTCATACTATTGGAATTATAAGGGGTTCCATAGTATCGTGTTGATGGCGGTGGTGTCGGCACAATATGACTTTCTGTATGTGGATGTGGGGAAAAACGGCCGGATGTCGGACGGAGGAGTCTTCAACCACACGGAGTTCGGTCATCGTCTCCAGACTGGTGGGCTGGAGCTGCCACCAGATGAAGATAATGTGGAGGGACTCCCCTTCGTCTTCATTGCCGACGAGGCGTTCGGTCTGGGTGACCATCTGATGAGGCCATTTCCCCAACGATCCCTCACCCCTGAGAGGAGGATTTTTAATTATCGGTTGGCCAGAGCAAGAAGGGTGGTGGAAAATGCCTTTGGTATTATGGCCAACCGTTTCAGATTGCTCCTTACATCCCTACATCTGGCAGAGTACAAACTCAATACTATTATTCTTGCATGCTGTGTCATGCACAATTATTTACGGAAACATTCAGGAACATACTCCTTACCAATTGGCCCTGAGGCCGGAGTGGAAGGCAACATGACAGGGCTGGATAATCGCCCTCTTGGTTCGGCACCACAATCATCCCAGCAAGTGCGGGACCTTTATTTACAGTATTTTAATGGTAGGGGGGCCATTGAAATGGCAGCAGACCCTTAAACCATCTTTTTGATTGACAAAGAATAAATACAGTTATTTATGTTTGAAATATTGGTAGTTTCGTATTGTTTTTTTTTTTAATTTGGCCTGTTTTATATGTTGTCCTAGTGCACATCTTAATAGTGGCAAACTTGTTTAGCGTTTAGTAAATAAGCCCCTTTGTCAATGAACCACAACATGTTTTTGTCAAACTGGTAGTATTTAAAAAGAAGAAGCCACACATTTTTGAATTTGTGCAAACATTATTTTTTTTATTATAGTGCACATCCAAAACTTTTTTTTTTGTTTTTTTTGTTATTTTATTTTTTTTTTTGTTTTGGTATTTTTGGTTATTTTTTTTTTTTTTTTTTTTTTTTTATTGTAACAAGATTTTTTTTTTTTTTTTTTTTATGTTATCTTTTTGACATTTTTTTTGGTGTTTTTCTCACAACATATTTTTTTTTTTTTTTTGGGATTGATTTTTTAAAACAAACATAAAAACATGTTTAAAAATGTTAAAAAATTTAGGCTTAGCATTTGAAATTATTTACACAATGTAAAAGTCCAGAACTTACAAAGTTCAACAGGTAACCCATGAACAGTAGAAGCCAAATTTTTAATATGCACACTAATTTAACTGGAAAATGGGTAATGTCAACATGTGCTATGTTCCATCATGGGGAATCAATGGACGTGTTTTGTGTGTGAAACCCCTTCCCTCTCACCTACTAGCATTAGGGGTTGCAAACACCAAATGTGTCCATTGAGATCCCCTGATGGCACATAGCACATGTTGACATACCGTGTGCATATTAAAAATTTGGCCTCTAAAATTAGTAAAACAGCGCATCAAAAGGGGAATGAAGGACATGATTGATGTTAAGAAATGTAAAAGGGGTCTTTAGATTCTCCCCAAAACATCAATCATGTCCTTCATTCCCTGCTGCATGGTGGCCATCTCCTTCTGCATATTTTCCAGCTGCAGATTCCAGGCCATGATCTGGCCAATAAGCCTGTGGGCACTGTCAGTGGAAAATGGCTCCGCAGCTTGTCCTTCCACAAACAGATCAGCATCACCTAAAAGTTGGGTAGATAAAACACAAGAAAAAAAGTGTCAAAAACATGCAGACCTTAATTTATTAGCTCAATCTGTGTTCTGAGACACTCACTTGGTGGGGTGCAGATTTGCTCCACTTCAACGACCTGTTCCGCCACATCCATGCGCGGGCTTGGGCTAACTGCCCAATTAGTCTGGTGATGCCGGGAGGTCCTCGTAGGTTCGGACTGACGTCTGAGTCTTTTGCCCCCTATGGTAATGGAACACAAAAAGGTACACTTTGAATCACACTGATATTTGAGTGCCAAAATAGGATTAGTAAACATTGTTTAAAAGTCTTGCCAATTATTAGCAGTTTGTTAGAAGATCCTACTTGAAGACAGAATTGAAATGTCTATCTAATGAAACTCCAATACTTAAACCGCCCTTCAACCCTAAATTTGAACTTCCGCTCATTGGATCCCTGCACCCCTGTGGTGTCTTATTTTGAACCTTTTAGGGGGGATGGGTTGCAGATACCTGTGTAAGGCAGGTATTTGCACACACATCCGGCCCTAGACTCCCACAGAAGTATACGCCACATCCCGTCCCACCGTGCTGTCTGCTGGGACACACAGGGGTCCCCGAGCTTGCGCGGACCAGTCCTATTGCATTGCGCAACTGGCGCATGCCCAATAGTGACCCGGGAAGTGAAGCCGCAAACATTAATTTCATGATTGCAAGATCAGAGATTGTAGCTGCACCATCCAAGGGACAGGTGAGTGTACTTCTTTGAAAAGTCACCACCTACAGTATTTAGAGATGATGAGCATTTTTTTGTGAATTGTGAGCATGAGACCCTGCTTAACATATTTATCCCCCCCCCCAAAACAGCCTCTGGAGTCCCTGTGTAAGTTACCCCTAAAACCCTTACTACAGCAGTAATTGTATAGATAGTGACAATAATAAACAACCTTACAACTCCAACAACCCAAAGCCAGGTAAACTCAATAAACGTTATGAAGACAAACGGAACTTTCATCAAATATGCGCAAGTTTCACGTACGAATGGTAATAACATCTGCGCAAGTTTCACGTACGAATGGTAATAACATCTGCGCAAGTTTCACGTACGAATGGTAATTACATCTGCGCAAGTTTCAGGTACGAATGGTAATTACATCTGCGCAAGTTTCAGGTACGAATGGTAATTACATCTGCGCAAGTTTCAGGTACGAATGGTAATAACATCTGCGCAAGTTTCACGTACGAATGGTAATTACATCTGCGCAAGTTTCAGGTACGAATGGTAATTACATCTGCGCAAGTTTCACGTACGAATGGTAATAACATCTGCGCAAGTTTCACGTACGAATGGTAATTACATCTGCGCAAGTTTAGACATATCAAGTATAACCATAGTAGCGCACGTGCTTGACTTACTTTTTTTGATGGCTTTTCGAATTCTCCTGTACTGATCGTGCTCCCTGGATTTGATGTCGGACCATCGCTTGCGCAGTTGATCCTTGCCCCTTCGTACGCCGAATTTCTGCTCCAGGGTGCTGACGATTGTAGTGAGAATCTTGTCCTTGCGCAAGTTGGGTCGAGGGTACGGGCCATTTTCCCCGTCGTAATCTTCCCTTTGGAGGATGTCCACCATCTCCACCATCTCTTCAAAGGCCATATTGGTGGCCTTATATCTGCTGCTGGATGCAGATGTGTTCACTTCTTGGCTTTCCTCCGCGCTACTGGCTGAGAATGTGTCCGCCATCTTCATTAATTTATTCACCCACAATGCAACGAGGGGAAGCGGGGCGGGGAATACTCGTCAGGAGGAACGTCATGGGCGGGCGACGCGGAGGACGCAGGCGGACTTCGACGCGTGCGCAGTGTATATAAGGCTGTTTGAGGGGCCCACGTGTTCCCGAACGGAAGTAGCGAGCGCTCTGTACGAAGGTAAGTGTTTTCTAGGATGCATTACTGTGTTTTTTTTTGGGTTTTGGGCCAGCATTTTTTAAGGATATGTGTGTGTTGCTGCCTGTGTGTAGGGGTTGCTGCCTGTGTGTAGGGTTGCTGCCTGTGTGTAGGGGTTGCTGCCTGTGTGGATGTGTTGCTGCCTGTGTGTAGGGGTTGCTGCCTGTGTGTAGGGGTTGCTGCCTGTGTGTAGGGGTTGCTGCCTGTGTGTGGATGTGTTGCTGCCTGTGTGTAGGGGTTGCTGCCTGTGTGTAGGGGTTGCTGCCTGTGTGTAGGGGTTGCTGCCTGTGTGTGGGTGTGTTGTGTAATGTTTGGTAAGAAAAACTGGTTGTGCGTTTTAAGTAACATTTGTGTTTTTGGTCTTTTGTATTGCCATTACTAACAAAACAGAAACAAACATGTCAGCACCCCAGTTGAATCCATTCAAGGACCAGCAGTTCATGTCCGAATTCATTGCCCTGTACAGAAAAAATACCAACCTGTGGCAGCTCAAGAACCCTTTATATGGCAATAGGGATGTCCGGAAGGCAACACTGGGGCCACTTGTGGCTTTTGTGAAGACTAAAGTCCCCAACGCAAACACCAAGTTTGTGGAAGCCAGAATTGCAAGTTTAAGGCACATGTACAAGCGGGAGCGCAAGAAGATTGAGGAATCAGTCAGATCAGGAGCAGCAGCAGAGAATGTTTATGTACCCAAGCTGTGGTACTACAACCAACTGACTTTTATAGGTGACCAGATGGAACCCAGGCAATCACTGTCCACTCTTCCCTCCACCCTTCCCTCCACTCTTCCCTCCACTCTTCCCTCCACCCCAGCTGAGGCTTCCACGGAAGGAGAAGACCCCTCCACCTTGGAGCAGGCTGATGCGCCCAGCTGGAGCCAGGTATATATTTAGTAGCCTAAATTGTGATTGTGTGAATATTAATGCTGTAAACGTTAAAATGTGAAACAATTAACACCCTGAACTCAGAATTGTGAAAAAAAACTGACAAAAATTCAGCACACTTGTAAAAAGTGTTGGTGCAACATATCGATACATATATAGTGTATACATACATCCAGTAGTGGCAAAAAAAGCGTTAGACAACATTGGTGATCTGCTTGGAAAATGCAGGGGTCCAAATGATAGCCTTTTGGATCTTTTGGAAAATTTAGATGCTCGTTCCTAAGTTTACAATTGTATGATTGAGGAGGCCAGAAACCACAAAACAGGTGTTTGATTTTTGTTTTTATTTGCACACAGGATGAGCTGACCCAGGATGATGCCGGGACAAGTGGTATGGAGGAGGAGGACATGACCAGCGAGAGCCAGGAGGTGGCTGGGCCCAGCACGAGCCAGAGTGACAGCCAGACCCAATTAAGAAGTCTACCTCCACCCCTGCCCTTACCCCCAAGAAGGCCCAGGAGGATGACCATTGTTGAGGAGGAATCACTCCAACTGATTCGGAAGGCGAGTGCGATTCTCGACAAACCCCCCCTTCCAGAAGAGGCCTATGCCAGCTACTTGTCCAGCAGGTTGCTGGAAATGGAGAGGGGCCAACGGCACCTGTGTGAGGGCCTCATTTCTGAGGCAATTAGGGGGGGTTTGAGGGGTGAATTACGAGAATCCACCCGCCTGACCCATGAAGGCCCGACACCAACTTCTCCTCCTCCTCCTCCTCGTCTTCCTTCTTCTCCTCCTCCTCCTCCTCCTACTCCTCCTCCTACCACAAGTCAGCCTCCAAGGAAGCGTGCAGGGAAGACTGCAGGGAAGAGTGCAGGGCAGCGTGGTGGGAAGAGTCGGAAGTGATTGCCTGGCTTCAGTCTGGTCTCACAGAAGACACAGGCTGTTGTAGTGCCACAGCTTGGGGACATAGATGTCATCTGCTGCTGTTCCTGGTCTGTCTGATTCCTGGTCAATCTTCTTGTGCTCCCTATATTGTATGAAATGTGCCCAAGCTTAATTTTTGGCTTCACAAACTTGGTGTCTGCCGTTGGGGCAAAAAGTCTTCACAAAATCTACAAGTGGCTCCAGTGTTGCCTTCCTATTTTGTTTTGCCTTGTTTGTTTTAACCAGAATAAATGGTCATTTAATTTTCATCAAATAATGATATACGTGCTTGTTATTCAAAAACATAGTTTCTTTAGGAGTAGGCAGGTACATGTCTAAACATTCATTTGACAATACAAGTGTAAAGTGCAACTTCAATGGAACTGCAAGTGCAGTCGCTGGAAAGGTGAGGGTTAAGATCTGAATTAAGGGCAAGCTCTGCTGACTCCACAATTGTATCATGTGTAATAACTAATCCTTTTGATAACCAACAAATAATAAAAAATATCTATATAGAGATATATGTACATATATAATATATATATATATATATATATATATATATATATATATATATATATATATATATATATATATTTTTATACACGTATAGATCTATATATCTATATATATTAATATATATATATATATATATGTAGATATCGATATATATTTTTTTGGGCTTATTGAGAAATATAGATATATTTTTCATTTGGTGATTTGGATATCTATATCTATATCTATATCTATATATATATATATATATATATATATAGAGATAGAGATATAGATATAGATATATATATATATATATACAAATATATAACTTCACTAAAGAATGGTGAAGAAAAAACGTTCGGGAGTACTCTGCGTGAATATACAAGCAGCAAGGCAAAATCATTCTTCAAGTACGATAACATACAAATCCCGCTGTCAGAAAAAAAAAAAAAAAAAAAATTCAGCAGCGTGACGATTGTGCGAGCTTCAAAACGAAGGCTAGTTTTACCAGACCGAGCGAGTCCGTGACATAATAGCTACTGAGCATGCGTCCTTTTTGGTACGCCGGACCATACTACACACGACCGGATTATCCGCTGGACTGCCAAGTCCAGCGGATAATTTCAGAACAAAACCTGAAACTTTAGTCCGCCGTACTTTGGCCAAAAAAAGTCCGCCGGTGCCCACACATGAGGGGATTATCCGCTGGACTTCGGTCCAGCGGATAATCCCGTGGATAGTCCCTTCGTGTGTACGCGGCATAAGCCTTACTGTAATGGTGACATTCTCTAAGCTGATACAATTTATATTTGCCAGTGAATCTTTTATAAATGTATCCCATAGTCTTCAAAATCTTCAAAACTAAAACATCTTAAAAAATACTTTAAGGTTTAGCTTTATAAACAGTGAATAAAACATAATAACGCTGACAACAGGAGTAGCACGAAAAATAGCATTATAGCTTTCCTGAATCTTCAATTTTCTCAAGGGGAAAAGGTGCCAAAATGTTACAAGATCAACAAACATGTTCTTTGCGTTAATCTCAAACATAGATTTCTGCTAACAATACAAAGATAGTAGGTTGTACTTGTACAAAACTTTGTTACACAAAGCTCTGGTAGTTAGACCTAGGTCAAACCAATATTCCAGATGGGCAGCGTGGGTTTACAATTTTAATCCCTAATGTCGTCATTTAAGTTTTGTGGGTTTGCAGAAACCAAATGAAGACTGCCTACAGAAAATTCATTTTCTAATGACCTCACATTGAGCTTTAGAAAAAAAAAAAAAGGAAAATTATGAAATCTGAGTGCTATTCTTTGAAATTTGATCAGAGATATAGTGTAGGCACTGCAAGTAAGTAAAATTACCCACCTTTATGTGGTAAGCTGAAAATTATATGTTACAATCTCACCGTCATTATGTAGCTAATACCCAAAGCGATTCATTATTATTAGCTAAAACACAGGTGACATTTTCAGCTTTTACTTTCTTAATAATTCAATGCTTTAAAGGCTAGATTTTATAAATAGATACAGCCGAACAAGACAAAATCCAACAACTATATTTATGGAAGAAAAAGTCTAGCTGTTGATCTGAAAATGTTTTCATCTTGCTACAAGATCTGAGCATTAAAGTGTTAGTAAACCCACAACAGTAAAATCAGTCTATATATGCAGTAAAGCATGCTTGTTAAACTCACTGTGAAACCTAAGGGGTTAATTTTCTGCATTGTGTAAAAAGGCTGCTCTTTCCTGTCTCCTCTGACCCTCTCCTTCTTTCGCTGTCTCCAAAAAATAACCTGATATTTACAGAGCCCAGAGCCAGGCTGCACATGCTCAGTTTGGTGTGTATTGCTAGAGTTTTTTTTTTTTTGGGAGAGTGCATGTGTTCAGCACAAGGCCAATCACCACTGTTCAGACAGAGGGTCAGGGGTCCTGCATCCTGATAGGACAATCATGGGACAATGAAAACTCCTACAAGCTTTAACCAGACACTGATAGAAGTCACAAGACTGCTATATACTGCTGATGAAAATAGGTATTTAGCAGTTTATATTTACTAAAATAATTGCATTCCCATGTTCTGTATACTGTGGGACACCAGATAGTTTGGATGCAGGGTCCTGGGGTTAGTAACACTTTAAAACAGGGAAGATCAAGCCCCATCCCCTCAGTCTAACAACAATTACATTCCATACCTCTTCACCTCTCCCTGTATAATAATACACACTGCGCCTGTAACCTTGGTTTACTTAGTTCATAGTTTGTAGTTCACCTTAGTTGTGTACAGGCAACACAATCATACAGACCATTAAATAATCCTACTTTCTACCATTTTTTGACATAAATCATTACTTAAAAAACTCAGCATGCACTACCTGCTGATAATTTCTGAGTGAAAGGAAACATTGGTCTTCCTTATGGTATGCTGTACACAGTGGATCTTGTTGAAGGAAAGTACTGACAGTGGCATTAGAAAATTCTTTCAGGATTTACACTCTTTAGACAGCTTTAGCTTCAACCAAATGTGTATTTATATATTTTTTTTTCTTAGATCCTGCTAGAGTTATTCTCAAACTTCAGAGAAACAAACCCACAGACACCATCTTTACAGTTGAAAATGTGAACTTAAAACTTACAGGAAATAATACAGGATAGATCAGAATAGCCCACTGGCCTTACGGGTTCTCAAACCTCATTTCATTAACACCATTTTTAAAAAAAATCTTTATTTACCAGTTAAGCAGAGGAATATACAACTGACATACCGACATACAACTCTACACAAACAAATCTTATATACAGAGTTTTTTCAAAAGTCTTGCCATTAGAGAAAATCAAATAATCACACCTGTAGTAAGGAAAAGTAATTAGGTTGATGATGGGCAATTCCTTCCACTCTCCTTAGTTTTTATTATAGGTTTTAGTACACTAGTTCTGGGTAGGGGGAAAAAAATAGTATGGGGAGGGGAATGAGGGAAAGGGGGCCTAAGGTGGTAGGAACTTTAGTATGGAAAAAAAGGAGGGGCAAAGGGGGACTGGGGGAAGTGGGGTGCCCACCAGCTTCTTCTACACTCAGGCTAGCCCAGAGAAGTATACTCTCACCTGAGGTGCGTTTAGTCCACTGGAACAGTGTCGTTTATTTTTTTGCAAGCACAGTCCCTACTGTGTTCACTGAAATTTGGGATGAAGAGAAGACAGGGTGTCCCCAAAGATGGAAGAATTTCTCTTCCTGATTTCTCATGGCCATGCTAGGCTTTTCCATGCATTGGATCTCATCAATTCTAGCATTCCAGTGCTGCTTAACAGTTGGATCTGTTTGTTTTCACAGCACAGGTATGCATGTCTTAGCTGTCGTCAAAAGATGTGTTTTTAAAAAAAAAAATGTATACAATAGGGGCGAGTCGTGCAGTAGATATACTGAGGGCTTGTTTTTGAGTGATATTCCCATCGAAGTCGAGTACAGGACAGAAGATATGACAAAGTGGGCCCTCCGCAACTTGGCAATGCCAACAACATTGTGAGACCTGGGGGTATATCCTAAGCCCAAATATAACAAAATTCCACCGTGCAACATTTAGTGACAGTTCATAAATTTCCAGTGACTTCAGTGACCACCACCTCTAGCCGGAATGCCTGCTCACCTCCAAAAATAGTTATACCTTAACCCGTATGCCAAACTGTCCATTATAAATTTCTTATGTCTCCTAGTTAGGTCAGAGGATCCCAGGGCCCACTTAACAGATTCCATGGCATCCTCGTGGCATATTATGGTATACAGCAAACCAACATCCGCTGTAACCAGGAAACACTGTCCAGTAATGGATACGTCATCTATAATTTGCAACATGTGCTTTGTGTCTTTAAGATATGCTTTAGTAGAAACAACAAGGGGATGTAAATCTATGTCTATATATTGGCGTAAATGGGCTGATAACAAATCTACGCCATTAACAATAGGCCTTCATGGTGGCCTAGTGGCATTTTTATGTATTTTAAGCAAAAAATAGACTATAGGAGTCCTACAACATGAGGGTATCAAGAAATCATCCTCTATCATTTAACATCTTGGGCTACATGTTTACATGGGCTAGTATGTTTACATTAAAAGCAATATATTTCCCTGTCTCTGGTGTCCTTCAGTTGGTGAGGGACACTCAGAGTGAGTAGATTTGCACAATGTCAGATAGTTTTTAGATGTACATTCCAGTGATTGGAATGGGTTAACCTCTAAGAGCGGAAGTATACATAAGGAAGGAATAGAGTACAGTTTGGAGCGCCATTTCTGGTTTTGAGTAGGGTCCAGAACGCCACTTCCAGTCTTGTCATTTTCGGTTTTAAGTTGGGTCCGGAACGTCACTTCTGGTCTCGTCATTTCCGCTTTTCCTAGCCCCAAGTGATTAGTTTACACCTAGGATATGTCACTTCCTGTTTAAGAGTGGGGCAGAAGTGCCCAGGTTATATATCAAGAGGGGAGGAAGAGGATAAGATGTCATGTGATACAGAATCCTAGCCCCAAGTGATAGGTTTACACCTAGGGTATGTCACTTCCTGTTTAGGAGTGGGCGGAATTGCCCACACACTATACATCAAGCAGGGAGGAAGAGGAGATGATGTCATGTGACACAGAATCCTAGTCCCAAGTGATAGGTTTACACTTGGGATATGTCACTTCCTGTTTAGGAGTGGGGCAGAAGTGCCCACACATTATACATCAAGCAGCGAGGAAGAGGGTATGATGTCATGTGACACAGAATCCAGTGTCACTCATGATGATCCCCCTCAGCTGAGTGTACAGGTGTCCGCACTTGTGTGATGATTGATGCTAAGGTAGAAGTTTATTTATTCCTCTAATTTATGACAGCTCTTTACCTGCTGAAGAAGCTCATCAGATGTGCACAGGTGTCACCATTCAGGACATTTTCTCCGTTCACATTATGATTGGTGATATGCATGTTCTTCACATTTGTAAGTGAGTATTTTATCTCTAAGTTACAGTTTTAATAAATGATATTAGCAGAGAGCACTATGGTTTGCCTTTGTTTTATATGGCCCCACATGACTGAACGAGATCATGGGAGGAGGTCTGAGCTGTCTAGGTGCCACTGTGATGAGGACTCATGTTCCCGAAAAATCCTGAGAGGTAATACACTAACTCTGCAGTGGGGTCTTCATAGTGAGAACCCGGGAGGAGGTCTGTCTTGTCCAGGAACACCAGGAGGAGGAATTGTTTTCCCAAGGCATCCTGAGAGATATAATCCCAGTCTTGTGTTACTCTGTAGTGGGGTCAACTTTTAGGGGTGAGCAGGCATTCCAGCTAGAGGTGGTGGTCACTATAGTCACTGGAAATTTATGAACTGAAAATTGCACAACGGTGGAATTATGTTATATTTGGACTTGTTTTATTTGTATTTGTTTATGGTTGGACTACACTATATTTTGTTTTGTTTAATAAATTGAGAGTCACATTGAGAGTCACATGTGGATACACTCTAAGTGGTGTGGGCAGCAATCACGTTAAGCCTATTAGTAGGCTAATTACATTATATATTGATTTCACATTATTATATTGATTCTTGCGATGAGTTTATATTTTTTTCACATAGGTTGGACTTGATGTGTCTTTTTGTTGACCTCACCTACTATGTAACTATTACTGGGGGTATATCCAATGCAATTTCTAAAGAGGTCCTATAGCAATGTGTCAGTAATTTATACGCACTCTCTTAGTATTTATTATCTAACAATGCGTTGTGAGCAAAAAAGGACACTAAGTTACTTTTGAGCCTTAGTGAACTTAGTTTTGAGAACTTCCTTCTATTTAAAGAGGAGTGCCCACTAAATTTTTTTTTTTAAAAGTCAGCAGCTACAAATACTGCAGCTGCTGACTTTTAATAATCGGACACTTACCTGTCCCAGGGTCCAGCAATGCGGGGGAACGAAGCTCCCCCTCGTTCCCTGCTCCACTCTCGGCGCCGGCATCCTTACTGTGGGCATGCGCAGTGGGTGCTCGCGCATGCGCAGTGGGTGCCCGGCTGTGAAGCCACAGCCGGGCACCCACTGCGCATGCGCAAGCACCCACTGCGCATGCGCGAGCAGTGCCGTGATATGAAGCTCAGTCATCTGGGACACGTGACAGGTCCCAGATGACTGTGCGGCGCTGAGGGGAAGTGATGTCAGTGCCCGGGCACTGAAGGTGGCAGACTACGAGGGACCCCCTAGCAACAGGCATTTGGAGGTGAGTAGAACATTTTTTTTATTTTTTTTATGATTTTTAAGCAAATTTTTGTTTTTTTTGGTGGCAACACCACTTTAAGCATGAAAGGTAGATCTAGATGGGGGGACTGAGTGATCAAGGAGTTTAGTAGGGATAGTAAATTGAGTGCTGGGGTTGGTCCATGCATAGTGATTCAAATGGAGTTTTAGTATGTACCTTTTTAAAAGTATGTGGTAAACATTCAAGGTAGGAGAGGAGTCTGTGGTGTCTCATGAAATCCAGTTCAGTGGAATACACAGACATGAGGTCAGGACCATTGATTACTCTGTCTCAAGTCAAAAAGTGGGCCAGTCTAAATACACCTTTCTGAATCTGAAATCTGCAGTAGAACTTGAGAGCTACAAGGTCCTCTTTCCCCAGTCAGGGAAGGCCCCACAGTGAAGTTGTTGAGAAAGAATGTTCAAGTCCTACTTGGTCTTTGCATCTCTCTACATACACCAGTCGAACAGTCTATTCAGATAAATGGCCTTGTGGTATTTAATAGGGTAAGGACTCCCATGCCAATTCTGTGTTTAGGAAGCGTCCTATCAACTCTTTTAGCTAATTTGGAACATCTACATGTCTAGGAAACTTTTGCTAGCTATGCACATAAACTTAGAAATTAGCTTACTTTGTAAAAAAAAATAAGCACTGATAAATGTAAAATAAGGAATGGAAAAAAAGAAAGAACTGAATGAAGTAGGAAAAGGATAAAGATGGGAGGACTACCAGGCAGGAAAAGCACAGTGTTAGGTCACCTGAGTCCAGGTGACAGATGCACCCTGTTGGGGTCAGGAGTGCACCACAAGGTACTGGACCCTATGGCTGACTGCTGAGGATGGAGCTCTAGGTTATTCAGGAGAGCAGGTATTCTGGAGTACCAACACGGGTCACGCTGGGAGCTAGAGCATGAGATTTCCCAGGGCGCAGAATCTAAGAGCCAGCGGGTGTTCACCAGAGGCCCCTAGTGGTGGGGATGGATTTAGCTGCAGACTGACTCCAGATTGTGACCCCCAGGGCCTCCCAACTCACGCTCACGGTAGAGTACAGGAAGGTAGAGAGGAATCAGCAGACAACAAAGCATAGTCAGGAGAAAGCTAAAGGTCGGAATATGAAGCAGACAAGGACAGTCAAGAATAAGCCAAGATCAGTAACTAGAATCAGACGTAGAACACACAGCAAGGAGCACACGGAAGCCAAATACACAATATTGATCAGCAGGGCTGGCTTGCAGTGTGCAGGTTAATATAGTGTTCCTTTATAGGGCCTGGGGTGGAGCCATGCTTTGAGGAGAAATTGCTTAAGCAACCAGGTAAAGGGCGGCTGGTCTCTCTCAAGCTGAACACAGGGAGAGGTAAGCTGACAGACAAACATTACTTCAGATCCATGACACAGGGTCAAATAACCTAAAAAAATTGGAAGCCCATTTTTTTTTTTTTTATAATAAAAAAATGGATTGTTTCTCTTTAGCCATGGTCCAATTCAAACTACAGGAAACCCATTTCAAATGTTTTTTTTTTGCATTTGTGTTTTGTATTCTGCTTCTAATCCTGAAGTTATGGTCCTGTACCTATTTCTTGATTTGGTTTTTGCATTTTTGCAGCCTGACTCTCCTGGCTATCTGCTTGTTATCCAGCCTGATTTCACAGGCTCTCCACCTGCTGCCAAACATGACTCTGCAGACTCTCCACCTGCTGCCCAGCTGGACTCCACAGACTCTTCACCTGCTGTCCAGCTGGACTCCACAGACTCTTCACCTGCTGTCCAGCCTGACTCCACAGACTGCCTCCTGCCCATCCTGACTCTGCTTGCTACTCAACTTGACTCAACAGACTGTCTGCCTGCTGCCCAGCATGATTCTGCCGAATTTTTAGCCAGATGACTGTTCCGCTACTTAGGAGTCTCCATTTTTGTCACATGCCTGGCATGGGTTGCCTTTCTGGCCTACGATTATTCTGGTAGCTATAGTGTCTGAGCTCCTTTTGCAGCCTATTGGTCCTGTTGTGCCAAAGAATTCCTTCTGAAAAAGTAGCTATATTTGCTATCATTCTTGGTTCTGTTCCCTGTGAACCTGATCCCCATTCTGGCCCTGTTTGTCACCCATTTTACCTGCTGCTCATTGTACCCCCTTCTTGGTCTTGTCTTACCTTATTTCCTCATATTGTCTGTTTGAATATAGCTTGTGTGGGAACCAGCTTCAAACTGTAGAGGATAAGGGACTCTGCCGCTTTAATCTTCTTTTCAAGGTCTTTTCTTGCCCACTTTTATTAAACAAATGTGGGCAGGTAGGGGTTAAGTGTGTGTGTTTTTTTTTAACTGTAGGGGGGCATGGCTTGGCGTCTGACATCACTGATCGTCTTTCCCTATGACAGGGAACAGACGATCAGTGACAGGCTCAGTAGGAAGCATGGGGAGAGGTTTGTTTACACAGACCTCTCCTCGTTCTTCAGCTCTGTGACCTGATCGCGGGACACCAGCGGCGATGGGGTCCGCTGGTCCCGCGGCTACGGTCACGGAGCTCAGGACCGGGTCACGAGCACGCCACCGGCGGCGCGCATGCGACCCACGGCTGGGCTCTTAAAGAGACACGTACAGGTATGTGCTTGTGCCCAGCCGTGCCATTCTGCCGATGTATATCGGCGTGAGGCGGTCCATAATCGGTTAATCAGTAAAAATGACTGGTATAAAGTGCTAATGGTCTAAAGCCTTATGTGCAAAATACAAGTGCAATAAAGTGACTTTATTGCACTTGTATTTTGCACATAAGGCGTTAGACCATTAGCACCTTATACCAGTCATTTTTACTGATTAAGACGTTTTTATTATTCAATAAGTTGGTTATCATTAATCTGTTTGAAATTAACACATGTTTTGAACACTTTATTCATTTATTTTAGATCCCTCATATAGTGGTTAGCGCCACATACCTTTTTTAACAGGTGCTCTGGACTAATGAGTCAAAATGTGAAATATTTGGCTGTAGCAGGAGGCAGTTTGTTCACCAAATGGCTGTAGTGAAGCTTGGAGTTGGAGATTTGGTCAGGATCAATGGTGTCCTCAATGCTAAGAAATACAGGTAGATACTTATCCATCATGCCATATCCTCAGGGAGGTGTGTGATTGGCCCCAAATTTATTCTGCAGTAGTGCAATGACCCAAAATATATATAGCCAATGTCATTACGGACTATCTTCACTGTAAAGAAGATCAAGGAGTCCGGGAAGTGATGGTTTGGCCCCCACAGAATCCTGATCTCAAAATCATTGAGTCTGTCTGGGATTACATGAAGAGACAGGAGGATTTGAGGCAGCCTACATCCACAGAAGATCTGTGGTTAGTTCTCCAAGATGTTTGGAACAACCTACCTGCCGAGTTCTTTCAAAAACTTTGCAAGCGCACCTAAAATAATTGATGTCTAATTGAAGGCAAAGGGTGGTCACACCAAGTATTGATTTGATTTTAATTTCTCCCCATTACAAATGACTCCCCATTACAAATGAAATGCCACATGACATTTCATTCAAGTGCAAGATCTGTGCATGTGCAAAGCCTGACCGCATTCACTCTGCCGTATCACACCTGGACAAAAACTCAGAGTTGGGCTTTAACTATTAAAGGCATGATTATGAAATGAAAAAATAAAAATAGGCATACATAATATGTTCTAATGACAATATATCCCAAAAATGAAAAACAAATCATAAACAACAACAATTACCATATAAGTAAAGGGGGGTAGTGGAATAGGGATAATAACGGTGCAAAAAATTGTATAGAATGGTCGGGGTTGACTCACAATTCAAGGCTCAAGAGACTTTTTTTTTAGTACAAAATATTTTATTACATATAAATACAATCATATTATAGACAAATACATAGAAAGAAAAAAATATTAATAAACACTGGACAGTACTGGATCTGGTAAAGTTGGACAGTGGTTGCTAATTAAATTGTCCTGAATGGCACAAGGCCGTTTTACAAATGTCAAAACAGAGTAAACGATCAATTCAGGGATATACATCAAAATAGAAGATAATTCATGGTTACTGTGAGTAGAATAACCTGGAGTAGGCTAGACAGGCCTTAGTAGACGGTTCCGACATGTTTCGCCATAACAACCGGAGGTGGGGGTGTCCCCGGGATCCATTCATTGGGCTTTCTCCCTGCCTATCCCCATTAAACCCCTCTCTAACCGGGATAGGACTAAACTTATCTACTCTGTCAGATAACCCAATTAATTATGATAATTTTCTCTACATTAGATATACTTACCTTATACAGTAGACCCACCCTGAGGAAGCCATTGTTATGGCGAAACATGTCGGAACCGTCTACTAAGGCCTGTCTAGCCTACTCCAGGTTATTCTACTCACAGTAACCATGAATTATCTTCTATTTTGATGTATATCCCTGAATTGATCGTTTACTCTGTTTTGACATTTGTAAAACGGCCTTGTGCCATTCAGGACAATTTAATTAGCAACCACTGTCCAACTTTACCAGATCCAGTACTGTCCAGTGTTTATTAATATTTTTTTCTTTCTATGTATTTGTCTATAATATGATTGTATTTATATGTAATAAAATATTTTGTACTAAAAAAAAAAAAAAAAAAGTCTCTTGAGCCTTGAATTGTGAGTCAACCCCGACCATTCTATACAATTTTTTTGCACCGTTATAATCCCTATTCCACTACCCCCCTTTACTTATACTCTAATACCAAGGGATGAGGTGCTGTATAACCTAGTGGATCCTCTCTGTCCTTTCTATAAACAACAATTACCAGTTTTTTATCTTAATGCATTCTATACCCTGAGATAAAAAACTTTCTGTGTGTGGCAGCCTCCCCAGCACACCATAATCACTTACCTGAGCCCCGTATCTCAGCAGCGTTGTCCACGAGTGTCTTAGCTGTCCCAGACACTCCTCCTGATTGGCTGAGACACAGCAGTGGCGCCATTGGCTCTGGCGGCTGTCAAAATCAGTCAGCCAATCAGGGGAGAGAGGGGGTGGGGCCGGGTCGAGGCTCCGTGTCTGAATGGATACACGGAGCTCTGACTCGGCTCGGGTGTTCCCTGTAGCAAGCTGCTGGCTGAGGGGGGAGAGCAGAAGAGGGACCCAAGAAGAGGATGATCCAGTCTGCTCTGTGCAAATTCAACTGCACAGAGGAGGTAAGCATAACATGTTTGTTATTTAACCGCTTCCCGACTGCCTCACGCAGATATACTGCGGCAGAATGGCACGGGCAGGCAAAAGCACGTACCTGTACGTGGCCCTTTAATTGCCTGCCAGTGGGTCGCGCGCGCGCCGCCAGCGGCGCGCTCGCGACCCGGTCGGGAGCTCCGTGACCCCGGCCGCGGGACCAGCGGACCTGATCGCCGCTGGTGTCCCGCGATCGGGTCACAGAGCTGAAGAATGGGGAGAGGTTTGTGTAAACAAACCTCTCCCCGCGCTTCCTACTCTGCCTGTCATTGATCGGCTGTTCCCAGTCATCGGGAAAGCCAATCAATGACGTCAGACGTCAGCCCTGCCCCCTAATGTAAAAAAACACACACACGTCACAGCCCATAACCCCTCCCCTCCCCCTAGTGGTTAACTCTTTCACTACAACTGTCATTTATACAGGAATCAATGCATTTAAATAGCATTGATTGCTGTATAAATGACAATGGTCCCAAAAATGTGTCAAAAATGTCCGATGTGTCCGCCATAATGTCGCAGTCACAATAAAAATCGCTGATCGCCACCATTATCCTATAAAACTATCCCCTATTTTGTAAACGCTATAACTTTTGTGCAAACCAATCAATAATCGCTAATTGCGATTTTTTTTACCAAAAATATGTAGAAGAATACGTATCGGCCTAAACTGAGGAAAAACATAATTTTTTAATATATTTTTGGGGGATATTTATTATAGCAAAAAGCAAAAAATATTGCATTGTTTTCAAAATTGTCGCTCTATTTTTTTTATAGCGCAAAAAATAAAAACCGCAGGGGCGATCAAATACCACCAAAAGAAAGCTCTATTTGTGGGAAAAAAAGGACGCCAATTTTGTTTGGGAGCCACGTCGCACGACCGCGCAATTGTCAGTTAAAGCGACGCAGTGCCGAATCGCAAAAAGGGGCCTGGTCCTTTGGCTGCCAATTGGTCTGGGGCTGAAGTGGTTAAAAAAAGAAAAGAAAACAAGCCTTTACAATCACTTTAAGATCTGTGAAGGAGGAAAATTTACTTTTGAAGTATGATCTCTAAACCCTTATATGTTTTTTTTTTCCTAACGTTTTTTTTGTTTCCTTTTCCATATGAATACATGTTATAAAGCAACGAGGACAGTAAGGCATGTAGCCAGAATCATTTTAACCGCTTCCCGACCGCCTAACGCCGATATACGTCGGCAAAATGGCATGGGCAGGCAAAATCACGTACCTGTACGTGATCGTGCATGTGCCTGCCTGTGGGTCACACGCGCGCCGCCAGCGGCACGCTCGCGACCCGGTCGGGAGCTCCGTGACCCCGGCCGCGGGACCAGCGGACCCGATCGCCGCTGGTGTCCCGCGATCGGGTTACGGAGCTGAAGAACGGGGAGAGGTATGTGTAAACAAACCTCTCCCCGCGCTTCCTACTCTGCCTGTCATTGATCGGCTGTTCCCTGTCATCGGGAAAGCCGATCAATGACGTCAGACGTACAGCCACGCCCCCCTACTGTAAAAAAAACACAACACGTCACACTGACTCCTCCCCGCCCCCCTAGTGGTTAACTCCTTCACTGCCACTGTCATTTACATAGGAATCAGTGCTATTTAAATAGCACTGATTTCTGTATAAATGACAAATGTCCCAAAAATGTGTCAAAAATGTCCGATGTGTCCGCCATAATGTCGCAGTCACAATAAAAATCGCTGATCGCCGCCATTACTAGTAAAAAAAAATATTAATAAAAATGCTATAAAACTATCCCCTATTTTGTAAACGCTATAACTTTTGCGCAAACCAATCAATAATCGCTAATTGCGGATTTTTTTACCAAAAATATGTCGAAGAATACGTATCGGCCTAAACTGAGAAAAAAAAAAATTTTATATATTTTTTGGGGATATTTCTTATAGCAAAAAGTAAAAAATATTGCATTTTTTCAAAATTGTCGCTCTATTTTTGTTTATAGCGCAAAAAATAAAAACCGCAGGGGCGATCAAATACCACCAAAAGAAAGCTCTATTTGTGGGAAAAAAAGGACGCCAATTTTGTTTTGGAGCCACGTCGCACGACCGCGCAATTGTCAGTTAAATCGACTCAGTGCCGAATCTCAAAAAGGGGCCTGGTCCTTTGGCTGCCAATTGGTCCGGGCTGAAGTGGTTAAGAAAATCTTTTTGGTGCAGTCCCAAAGACAAACAAAAATACATCAATAGGTTAAAAGCGGCAGATTCCAACTTCAATTCAAAGCTTCACAAATATGCTTTATTTCAGCTGTGTATAGCCTCATCTGCAACAGGTGTAGCTATCCATAAATGGCCAAATCATATACAGCTGTTACAGAAGGAATATTTATTGAGATATTCAATCAGTTACAAGTTAAGCATAGCAGGTGTTACAGTGATAGACAATAAACAATGCAACTTCCCAGAAGGGTCATGTAACAGAACCAAAGAAAAAGAAGGTGCATCCAGTAAGCAGCTGTTAAGCAGTGATGCCAAATGATTCAATGTCTTGGTGTGATTGGCCATACTGTACGTCTGCATCTTTTTCATTGTTAGTTTGATAGCTTTTAGCCTCCAGGGTAAGTAGTGGCCAGTGAACAGGTTATTTATTTTAAAAAAAACATGACAATGAAGATCATTGGCATGCTTTTAAAAAGCCGATACTGGATATTTTTTTTCGGGAGGGGGGTAATTTAAACTACGTAGTCATCAATAAAAAAATCATTACAGAGGTATGTGAGAGATCACCATCCTAATAAGGATGTACAATGCTTTTTTTACTAGGATGGTGTATATGATTCCCTTTTCAAAGTAATAATATCATAGGTAATAGGGCATCTCATCACAAACCCCCTGAAACACTTATGCCCCGTACACACGGTCGGATATTCCGATGGAGAAAGTCGATCGGATTATGTTGTCGCAAAATCCGATCGTGTGTGGGCTCTAGCGGGCTTTCTCCATCAGAATTTCCAACAGAAAAAATTTGAGCAATGGATCTAAAATTTTCCGACAACAAAATCCGATCAGACTTTTTCCGATCGTGTGTAGAGAATTCCGACGAACAAAGTGCCACGCATGCTCAGAAGAAATTTGGAGAAGAAAGCTATTGGCTACTGGCCTCTACGTAGTCCCGTCGTACGTGGTGTACGTCACCTCTTTCGGAAGGATCGGATTTTCCGACAACTTTGTCTGACCATGTGTGTGCAACACAAGTATCGGACAAAATCCGTCGTAAAAAATCCAATGGATGTTGTGGTCGGAATGTGTGTACGGGGCATAAGGGTTCCTTCAGACCTCCATGTTGCATTGCAATGTGTAACTTACTGCCTTGAAGCAGCCCATCCATTTTGAATGGCAATGGACCAAAACACATGTGTTTTTGTGCTCCAGTGCCAGTCCACTGGCACTTAGTGTACTTGTGTTTTGGGGTGCCATACAGTACAGTAATTTTTGGGGGACTGTATTGACTGAATTCCCATGATGTACTAGGGGGCAAGCTGGTCCTGCAAAACATTGCATGCTACGGATGCACAAACTAGAGGTAGGGCACATGTGCCTTTTTTCCCCAAAAAATCCCAACCAATAGAGTCACAGCGCTTCCATCAAATAGCTGACTGGTTGACAAGACCTTCTGCATCAACATCCTCTCAGGGACAGAGCAGCCAGTTATTTGCCGGTGTTACTAATGTGCCCTCTCTTTCCTCTTCTGTGAGGCTGTTCCATAACATGACTTACAACCATAACACCTTCTCTTAAACTTGTAAGTTAAAGCATGTGTATATCTTGTGTATCGAAACCACATGAAATGGTAAAAAGACTTTGGTGCAAATGATGGTTGAGAGGGTCCAAAACGTTATACAGCACCTCATCCCAATATTACAATATGGGTGTGTAGGGGGAGTAGAACTAGGGATTATAACGGTGCAATATTACAATATGGGTGTGTAGGGGGAGTAGAACTAGGGGTTATAATCCCTGGTAAAAAGACTTTATTTTATTTTGCCACTGGTGCATAGTTACATAGTTAATCTGGTTGAAAAAAAGACACAGGTCCATCCAGTTCAACCCAAAGAAAAACACACACACACACAAATTGAAAACTTTCATATACACAATCTTATACTCACAAATGCAGATCCAGAGGAAAGAGAAAAAAAAAACAATAAAGTGTGATACAACATGCTTCAGCAGGGGAAAAATTCCTTCCTGAGAGGCATTTAGATATTCCCTTAATCAACGTTACCCATACATATTACATGAAGAGGTTGAATAGGCTATGGGGGTTCCTCATCCCATGGAATATTTAAAATATAGAACTGATATGGTGGACTTTAACGGTACCAGTAAAGGATGTATAAACCAAATAATGCTAAATGTCTTTATTACAAAAAGTTTAAAATATTTGTACAGATATCAAATCATTTGATCAATATACTCAGGCATTAGTAAATTAAAGAGCCGATAGCTCTTGGACTCTCACATTCTATAAATCACAATATATGTGCAAATCTGACCATGTGCAACTCTGATCCATATACCTATAGCTGTCCTGATATGTCTTGTTTGTGAGGACACTCCATTATCAACATTAAAGTTATTGTAACTGTTGTATGAAATTATTCTATAAAAATTCATTATTTACAGCTTGAAATGGGCTACGATTGCAACAGAAGGAATTTGGACAATGACTAATCTATGTAATAACTATAAATTCTTTTTTCGTTTTTAAGGAAAAGTTTCTACATATGCATCTATGATGTGCCATGTGGTCTTGAGATATGTGATTCACAATCAGGTCCTGATATATGGGACCGCCGGCATGGTTATAATCTGGGGGCATTAGGGCTTTTTTCAGCCCTCTTCCCAACCAAGGTGATGGGGTTGAGGTGATAGGAGTACAGGGATTCCCATTTTTGTCAGGCCTTCTGTGATGTAATTGTTTCATATACATACACTACATATTTAAATGATGAGTAGTTTATCCAGTCTGTAGAGAGGAGGAAGGTGTGGCGCAGTGCATGCACGTGGGGGGTTTTGGATCCGACATTAGATATCTAACATGCTCTGTTCGTTGCAGGACAGGGCTCTTATGTTTGTTTTTTTATATTGCGATACTTGCGCCGGCTCTGGCGCACATGCGCAGACTTTCGGTTTAGTTTTCGGCCGGAATCTGGCTCGGCGCATGTGCTGGAGTGCAAATGGTTCATCGCACTATTCATTTTCCTCCCTACCCGCCCCACACCTTGCGAGTACCCTCCCACCATCTCTCCTGCTTTGTAGGTTAATTAAGATGCCGTTTTGGTGCCAAAGTGGGCTAAATAATCAGTTTTGATTACAAGGGCTTGGTGAACGGTGCTGTGTTTGTTGATGGGAGACATAGGTAAGTCTATTTGAGATTTGAGAGTCTGCTATGCTTATTATGTGAGCTAATTTCAACTCACTAAATATGCAATTGTATAGTTCTTAGATTCTTTGGATGACCACGGTGGAGGGAATATTAGACAAGAGTTTTTGCCAGTAGGGTGGAGAGTTTCAATTGCCACTAGTCAGACGGTTAAATTGTTATAGCCATTCTCTGGTGAATTCCTTGCTTTCACTAGAATTCTCATACACACTTATCTAATGACATTATTCATTTATTTGTCATACCACTTTGTATTATTTGCAGAGTATATACCTTACACTGTCCTTTTAAGTGATTGAATAACTCCATGTTGAACAGCACTACTAAGCCATAGCTTCCTATTTTTGAGGTATATATACATCTCGTTATTGACTTTGTTTGTTCCTTTGTTTGATTAGGAACTTTATCTTTATGTGGAACATTGACTATATATTTTGGTATGAATTGTATAGGGACTTTGCTGATGGAGTAACTGTAGGGTCCTCTGTGTCTGGTTTGTGGCCAAAGCTAACCCCTCTCCTTCCTTTTCCAATTAAGTCTTCATCCTTAGTAAGTACTACATTATTATGGTCAGCTCATAACCCTATTCTTACCTCTCAATCTGAAGCTTATCGGCATTTCTTTAAAATAAGCCACATGATTTTGTGATAAGATTATTTATATTGATTCATCTATTGCTTTCAGACACTGGTTGTTCGATTGCTCCATTTATGCTGCTTTCCATTCAATTGGATGATATGTTGAAATGAATTGTGTTGCACCACATACAATCTAAATGTAAACAATGTGTATATGTTGCTTTCTGTTTTTGACTAGGATCTCTGTTTTAAGTCAAGAACATAAGTATTGGGCATATTGGGCCGCTCCGCCCAATGGAGTGTCTCTTCTTTTTTTGGCGCGGGGTTCCCCTTAATATCCATGCCAGACCTGAAGGGCCTGGTATGGATTTTGAGGGGGGCCCCATTTTTTTTTGGGTGCGGGGTTCCCCTTAATATCCATACCAGACCTGAAGGGCCTGGTATGGAATTTCGGGGGACCCCCACGCATTTCTTTTCTTCATTTTTTTAATTTCTTAATGCTAACATGACCTGTGTTCAAATAGCCTTTAAAAAACCCATAGAAGTGAACCAGCCCAAAAAAAAAAAAAATTCAAGTTGAGATGTGCGCCTGTTCAACTTATACAACTTATACAAATGAACCTACGTGGCTTGACATTTACTAAGATTTTGCCGGCGCAGTGAACCAGAGCACATGAACGTGCGCAAATGCCATAATACATAAATTGACCTCACGTAGTTACAAGTGCATTTGCAGGCGCAGCAGGCCTGCTCAGGGAAAGTTAGTTTTCCGTTCTATTTTGGGCATATTTGTTAGTTGGACAGTCATATCTATACTTCACCACAACACCCACATCACCCCCATAATATTGCCACTTCCACATTCTTTTATTTTCTGAGTTGAAGATTCCGCGCGCCAGGTCTATAGCGGTGCACAGATCACGGCCGCCCGTGCGCCGGCAACATTATCGTACATGGGGAATTGCGCTGGGTTACAGGCACAAATGCTTTGTGAATATGAAAACGGCCATTGCGCGGAGGCGTGCGCTGCAACTCATGGCGCAAATGCTTGGTAAATCAGCCCCAATGTGTCTGGAAACAATTCGTCACACACTTGCACCTCCACCAATCTATGCACTCACCAGATAATCAATGGTAATACGCCTTAGGTTGTTATTCTAAAGCGGAGAGACATCACACCCCGGTGTACTAGTGGAATGGTGGTCTTCGATAGAGCCTAAAAAATGCTCATTTAGTGTAGTAGTTTATTTAAAAACAAATATAAAACAGCTGCAGCATAGTACAAAATAGGCCAAACAAATGTACATAATCTGCCACCGCTCCTACCACGAGGATGTGGTGGTAATAGCGTCAGCACGTAGGCCCCTCACTAGTACACCATGGCGTGATGTTCCTCTGCTTCAGAATATATATATATATATATATATATATATATATATATATATATTTATATATATACTGTATATAGTATGCATGTTGTGTGAATGGGAACACATAACAAACATATAGTGGGGTTTTCACAAACTTGACTGCAAAAGTGGAAATACCCTTTAAGTTTAATGTATGGTTGTAATGTTGGTAAAATTCCTTTGGATGTTCAATAAATAAGAAAAAAGGAAAACAAATGCTGTAATTACTGTGGGTAAACAATCCCTTTTTTCATGAATATATATGGGTGAGTGTAGAAGTATATGACATTTGATTCTACCTTCTTTCTATCTTTGTAGATTATTTTAAGAAGATATTTTCCAGCAGCTCCTAACCATTTATCCATAAAATGGAAAGTTGAGAAGTTTAACGAGATTTTTACAGCTCCAGAATGTAAAATAATGGAGATAACTTTGTTATAAATTATCACCTGCTGGTTTAAACTCTAATTAGCAGCTTATGTCACAGTCCTGTATCTCAATCCTGAAATCCGCATACTATTTCTCTAGTATTTGTTGAAAATGCTGACACACTACAAGTAATATAAGCTGCTAAAAGAGAGATTTTCTGTGTGAGATTTGGTTTTCTTACTGCTTTTCTCTTTTCATCTGAAAATGCATGCAAAATATGTTTCTAAGCTCCTATTAGTAAGAATGATTCCCATCCTTTCCCACATGTGCTATCTACGTTCCACAGCTCCGGTTTTCCTCTTTTCTTACTTGCCTAGTACACTAATAGTTTAACTCCTACCTCACAAGTTCTAGCAATTCAGAGAGGGAATAGAATGTAGGAAATATATCATACAAGGTCAGCAAATGCCAACACACAGTGTTGTATGAATGGGTCACTGATCATTCGCTGCGTATTTGCCACTGGATGTCTGGTTGAAGATTTGATGTCAACATTAAAAACGTTTGTCATCTATTTTTACATGCATATTCTCCTGGTTGAGCAACATTTATTCAACTATTCAACACCTGAATAGTGCATTCTTCAAGGAGAAAGTCTATCCTCAATAAAAGTTATCATCTTTAAAGGATAAGTTCACGTTTGGCACATGTTACATCCATATTTAACCACTTAAGGACCGAGCCCCTTTCTGATGCCATGTACACACGACGGGACTTTTCGACAGACTGAATTCCGTCTGACTTTTCGATGGACTTTCGACAAACTTCCGTCGAATCAGACTTGTCTACACACAATCACACCAAAGTCTGACAGATTCGACCGTGATGATGTACGACAGGACTATAATAAGGAAGTTCATAGCCAGTAGCCAATAGCTGCCCTAGCGCCGGTTTTCGTCCGTCGGACTAGCATACAGACAAACTGATTTTTTGACCAGACTCGAGTCCGTCGGAAAGATTTCAAACATGTTCTAAATTTAAAGTCCGTCTGATTTGACAGCAACGGTCCGATGAAGCCCACACACTGTCGAAAACTCCGGCCGTGTGTACACGGCATGAGATTTGTTGTTTACAAGTTAAAAACTTTTTTTATGCTAGAAAATTACTTAGAACCACCATAACATATATTTTGTCTAACACCCTAGAGAATAAAATGGTGGTCATTGAAATACTTTCTGTCGCACCGTGTTTGCGCAACGGTCTTACAAGCACACTTTTTTTGGAAAAAATACACTTTTTTTAAATAAAAAAATAAGACAAAAGTAAAGTTAGCCCAATTTTTTTTAGATTGTGAAAGATAATGTTACGCCGAGTAAATTGATACCCAACATGTCACGCTTCAAAATTTCGCACGCTCGTGAAATGGCAACAAACTTTTACCCTTAAAAATCTCCATAGGCAGTGATTCTGATCGCCTCCGCCACTACCGACACCTCTGGTAAACGGCGGAGGGGTCCGGAGCATAGCAGGAGGGGGCCCTCTCCTGCCGCTGATAAAAGTGATCTTGCGGTGAATCCGATGCAGAGACCACTTTTATCTTGAAGCGGACCGCACGCTAAAGAAGAGGATACCGGGGTTATGGCACCTAGCTGCTGCCATAACAACACTATTCCTCTTCAAAGTAGCGATGTAAAACTGTGGAGGGCGCTCTGTAAGTGGTTAATGTGCAGCATGTGACATATTTTATTACCTGCAACGATCACATCCCGATACCCCCTAGACAGTGGGCAGGGGATCTCCTTCCCGCACCCACTGTCACTTTTCAGAATCCGCACCTGATTAATTCATTCACAGGAATCTGTAAATGAAGAAACTACAAGTCCCATCTTCCATCGCGACAGACAACTTGTAGTTTTCAATGGACTGCCAGGGTAACAATGTGCATCCTCATAGCGTATTGACATTTTATGCAGCTCTGAAACTGATGGCCCGTATGAAGGTACAGCTATAGGAAGAGTCTGCAGGAGCCTAACATTGCATCCATAATCCATTGATTGTGGGTACAAAGCTCTGCAGGCTCCTATGAAAAAAAATAATAAATAAATAAAGCCCAACTCAGGGCCTGGATTTTTCCTACTGTTTACGCCCTCCTTTGGAGCACCCCCCATAAAAAATACATACCCTTTTCTCCAGGTGTCTTTGCCTTGATCCCCTGGGCTCACCGGGTGTGGGTTGAATGATGCTGGAAAAAGGAGTTGCACAGTGGCTGTGAGTTTGAAGGGAGGAGCATTGAAAAGCAGGTGAGTATAGCAGCAGACAGAAATAAAAAAAAAATTGTTTAGTAGAGTGGGGGAAGGTTAAAATACCTTTCAGCATCATCCTGGTATCTTTTTTTCAGCCAGCAATGCTCTGTAATGTAAAAGCAATCCTAGCAGCTACATAGCTGCTGGATTTTTTTTACAGGCGGAGAAATGGGGCCACCTTCCACCATCCTCCTGGGCCATCCTGTCCCACTGGGGAGCCCAGGACTTAAGCAGGCAGTTCTGCTGGCTGACCATTGAGATGACCGAGGACCAGAATGTTCCCAATCATCTCTATGGTCTAAGAAACTGGAAGCAACTAGTATTTTTTTTTTTTTAACCATAGATTTTTTATTGAAGTTTACAGTTTACATAGAAAATAAACGAGGATATTGTAAACATCAGAAATATGCATACAAAAGGGTTATAATGAACAGCTGTACAAAATCATTATGGTATAGTTCGTCTATGAGCTACTCATAGGTGAAAGTTAAACGGCCTCACATGAGGCAAAGCCAGTCACCCCTTTCGGGTACACACTGTGACAAGGCTCAGTTGTAAATAGGTCAATAAAGAAGCTCCCAGTGGACCTTAATGAGGGTCCCTGGAGAAATGGTAATGTACCAAGGATGGGCAATATAACCAACATTATGCAAACTTTGATAATAGTGAAGTGAACCATCAAACATTGATATAACTGTGTTGCTATTAGGTACAAGCTGTGTCTTCTTCTAGGAACGGTTGTAGATGATAGAGATTCTGCTCAATAGGGTACCATTCCTATTTTTACTAATTCTAGCCACTGGATGCGCCAAGAATTTCAACAGTTTTTAGTCAGGAGTCACAAATGTGGAGAGGCATATTTACAAGAGCTCCAGTTTTCCCAATGTCTTTGGAAAACTGAGGCTCTCCTTTCCTTGTATGCAAGTAACTTTTCCATAAGGTATTGATTATTGACTCTGGAGATTACCACATCAATCTGAGGAGGCGTAGGTGAGCGCCATTGTTTCGCTAGGGATATACGGGAGGCAAATAGGATGTTTACCACCAAACTCCTATGTAGGGGAGGAAATTGTTCAATTCCAATACTGAGTAGTGCCAAAGCTGGTGTGAGTTGTACCTTGATATGAGTAATAATGGAGATCATAGATTCTACTTCTTTCCAGAAGTTTGCTATAACTCCACAACTCCATAATGTGTGAAGTAAACTGCCAGTAGAGTGACAATTTCTCCAACATAGTGAAGGTATGGACGGGTCCATTTTATGGAGCCGCAGGGGCGTAAGATACCATCTGTGGAGAATTTTTTGGGCATTATCCCAGTGATCTATGCAAGCTGAGGATTTGCTGTTGCTTTTTATTGCTGTATGCCATTGACTAAGCGAGAATTCAGTTTGAAGTTCCTTTTCCCATTTCAGCATATTGGGTAATTTAGCGTTTATATATAATGGATTTGCGAGCCTATAAAATAAGGAGATTCCCTTCTTTTGCCCCAAGTTTTTGTTGAGTAGGAATTCCCATAGTGTCTGAGGTATTTCCTGAGAAGTACTTGGGTTTTTGTTGGAGTAGTGCTTTATCTGAAACAGTTTGAAGGTATCTAATGGTTCTTGTTGTGCAATAAGTGGCGAAAGAAAGTGCTCCCCCCTTTTCTTCCAGTGTTGGACTGACATGTGAGGGATTAGGTACTGAAAGGACGCTAATGGTATTTGTAGTCTGTACATAGGTACGTCAGTGAAGTGTTGGTGTATGAGGAAAGACCAAGCCTCTACGGAAGCCTGAATAGCAGGATATGGCGGAGTGCTAGGTTTATGATGCATACAGAATGCCATAGCTAAAGCAGGTAGGTCATGGCCCGGAATGACAGCACATTCCATGTCCGACCATCTATTATCCGTTTGGCATGAAAACCAGTATTTCATTTGGTCTAACAGGGCCGCTCGGTAATATGTTTGTGCATTGGGAAGCCCCAGTCCCCCTAGGTGCTTAGGTTTGTAAAGCTGAGTTAGTGCTATCCTGGGTTTCTTTCCTACCCATATGAAGTTGTTTAGTTTGCTTGACAGTAGGTTGAAGAATTTTTGGGGGATGCGAATAGGGAGCGTTCTGAAGAAATAGAGTAGTTTAGGAAATATTTGCATTTGGTATGCAGCTATCCGTCCTATCCAAGAGAGATGCAATTTAGCTATGAGATTCATTTCTTCCTCAATCTTGTTCAGTAATGGAGGGAAGTTGCAGGTGTATATGTTTGAGGAGGACGCGGTTAGCTGTACTCCAAGATAAGTGATTGAGGGGGGGTCCCAGATGCATGGAAAAAGGTGTTGAAGAGCTTTACGCACCTCAAGCGTGGTATGTAGTGCCAAAGCAAAGCATTTTGAGGTATTGATTTTGTAGAAGGACACCTCACTGAAGTCATGTAGTATTTGTTGTATAGCTGTAAGTGAGGACTCTGGATCAGTGATAGTCAGTATTATATCATCTGCAAAAAGTCCTAGTTTATGGGTCCCGGAACCCACTGTTATTCCATGGACGGCATCAGAGGCTCTAAACTAGTATTTTTTCACTTCCAGTTTCAGTCCAATGTAAACAGGCCTGTGAAAGCATCGAATCAAACGATCTTGGTAGACCCCAGATTTTCCAGTAAAGTTTACCTTTCACTGTCCATGCTATCACAATGGCTTTGCTGTTCATCCCTTGTGATAGCAAAAAAAGTTGATCAAAAAAATTTGACGATCTAAAAATAAAAAAATAATGAAATAAAAAATAAAATACATATTATTTTTTTTTTTTAACTCACCCACTGTAACCGCTGTGCTCATGCACAAAGGTGAATGCATGTGTCGGTCCTGAAAGCATACATACAGAATAACTCCTGTGCAAATCTTATGTGGTAACCTGTATAGGATTTTAAATTCAGGTAAGCATTTGCTCATCCTCTCCAACTATCCTTTCCCTCTCTCTAATCACTACCTTATTAGTTTCACTCTCTCCCTCGCCTCCATCTCCTCTCCCTCCAACCGTATAAAAGTTACTCGCAGGAACCTACGTCATCTCACCCCTTCTCTTCTCTACTCTGCTACCGACAACCTCTATGACAAAATCTCACCCCTATTCTGCACTGACCTAGCCACTTCTGTCTACAACATTTCACTTCTAGCCTCACTGGACACACTGGGCCCCCTCACTACACACAGAATCAGGCCCTGACACCTTCAACCTTGGCAAAACAGATGCCACTAGAAGTCTGCAAAAACATAGCTGTGCTCAGGAGCACTTGTGGCATAAGACTAAGTCTCAGAAAGATTTAAACCAATAGAAATCTGCCCTCCAAAAATTCCAGCCTCCTCACTGTCAAGCAGACCTATTTTATCATTCTCATTAACAACTTATCATTTTGTCCCTGTCAACTCTTCTCTACCTTCAACTCTCTACTTCATCCTCCACTGCCTCCACCCTCCCACTCACTCACTGCCCAGGTGATCGCCAATCACTTAAAACAGAAGATTGATACTATTCGCAAGGAGATCTCTGCTGTTCAGTTACCCTCCATGCTTACACTTCATGCCCGCAGGTACAAACATTACTTTCTTCTTTCAACCCTACCACTATAAACGAGGTTGCTAAACTACTTGCTAACGTCCACCTTACCACCTGCCCTCTGGATCCTGTTCCCTCACAAATGCTACTTTCACCCTCTGGCTCTATTCTACACTTTCTAACCCACATCTTCAATCACTCCCTCTCTTCTGGCATCTTCCCCAACTCTCTAAAACATGCACTAGTAACCCCAATGCTTAAAAAGCCCTCACTGAACTCATACCATATAAACAACATATGCCCTATCTCCTTGCTCCACTTTTTATCCAAACTCCTTGAACATCTGGTCTACATCTGACTGAGCAGCCTCCTTGATGATAATAGCCTTCTTTATGCCCTTCAGTCTGGATTTCGTCCTCAACACTCCACAGAAACTGCTCTCCTAAAACAAACAAACGACCTACTAACGGCCAAAACCAATGGACATTATTCTCTACTCCTACTCCTGGGCCTCTCTGCTGCCTTTGATAGGGTTGACCACCCCCTCCTCCTCAAAAAACTCTGCGCCTTTGGTCTCCGTGACTGTACTCTTCGCTGGTTCTCTTCCTACTTATCCAAACGCACCTTTAGCATTACTTAAATTCTACTTCCCCCTCTCCTCTTCCTTTCTCTGTTGGAGTGCCCCAAGACCCTCTTCTTGGACCTCTCCTATTTTCAATCTACACCTCCTCCCTGGGTTAGCTGATAGCCTCCCATGGCTTCTATTTACACCTCTATGCTGATGACACCCAAATCTATTTCTCTACCCCTCAGCTCACTCCCTCCATCTCCTCACGTATCACTAATTTTCTAACAGATATATCAGTCTGGATATCGCACCACTTCCTCAAACTCAATCTATCCAAAACTGAACTTATAATTTTTCCTCTCCAAATTATGTCCCTTTATAACCAATGCCACAACAAAGCTCTTAATTCACTCCCTGGTCATCTCTCGCCTTGACTATTGCAACTCCCTTCTCATTGGCTAACCTCTACACAGTCTATCTCCCCTTTAATCCATCATGAATGCTGCTGCCAGACTCATCCACCTTACCAATCACTCTGTGTCTGCTACTCCTCTCAGTTAATCCCTCCACTGGCTTCTGCTCAGCCAACAAATTAAAATTCAAAATAATAACAACTACTTACAAAGCCATTCACAACTTAGCCCCCAGCTACATCACTAACCTTGTCTCAAAATACCAACCCAATCGTTCTCTTCATTCCTCTCAAGACCTTCTGATCTCTAGCTCCCTCGTCATCTCCTCCCATGCTTGTCTCCAGGACTTTTCCAGAGCCTCTCCAATCCTATGGAACTCCTTACCCCAATCTGTCTGATTATCTCCTACTCTATTAGGTTTTAGACGATCCCTGAAAACCCTCCTCTTCAGAGAAGCCTATCCTACCAACACCTAACAACTGTATTTAGATTTTTTCCATCAGCTCATCCCCCCAGTTATTACCTTTTGTTCCACTTGACCCTCCCTTATAGATTTTAAGCTCCAACGAGCAGGACCCTCTGATTCCTCCTGTATTGAATTGGATTGTAACTGTACTGTCTGCCCTCGTGGTGAAAAAGCACTGCGCAAACTGTTGACGCTATAGAAATCCTGTATAATAATAATAGTAATGTGTGGCAAATTTAGGTAGTTCTTACATCCACCACTTTAAGAATCTATCACTATGGCGACCACCAATTCTTAAAGAATTACCTCCAGTTCTCTGTTTAGGAAACTTACCTTAATTAAGACTCTGAAGTGATTTATAGAAGTTTTTCCAGTACTAAGAGCAGGTCCTGCCAGTGCTGGGAAGCTGTCATGTCTGTGACAGCTTCTTGAACAGTGCTGTATCCTCAGCCTCATTTAGCCATTGGCCAAGAGATTACTGCTCCATATTTGAGTGACAGTGCAGATTGGATCTGAAATCCGCTATTGCACTGAATAGCAGCTATAGATCCGGAATAGTGAAGCAAACCTGATGAGGAACTAGTCTCTCAGTTCTCCATCAGATTCTGCCCATTAGTACTATAAAAATCCTTGGCCAAGCACCTGCCAGTGTGACAGGCGCAGTAGCCAGGGAAGGAGGTTGGGAGTGCACAGGGGAAGGAGAGTTCAGTATGGGCACTTCTTCCTCAGAGCAGACATGGACAGATTCATGTACCTGTCTGAGATAGGTACATGAATTGGGAGCAAGCCCCAACAGTTTCCATGCTGCGCCCCCCGATGGAATTCTAAAGGGTGTCTATGACATCCCTTATGAATCCCTCCCAATGTCAATCTAAGTCTATCAGGTTTAACAGGAGGACAAAACTACTGTGCAATTTCATTGCAGAATGAAAAGTATTGTTGAACTGTTAAAGGGAGTGGAAAAATTAAACATTTTCTGGCAGGATTAACAGGTAAAAAAAATGTTACAGGGACCTAGGAAATCAAAAACTGTTATTTCGAGTGAAAGACTGCAACTCATAATCGAAATATCAATTTATTTTGCCCAGAGATTGTCTTTAATGAATAAACACAGCTGGAGTGCAACTTTAACATCTTCATGCTCCAGGTAAATGAGCAAGAGATTAAAAAGATTGCAGTGGGTAGAGGAGCAAAATATTTGCCCTTTGTAGGGACAGATCATTTGCATATAAGCCCCCTGATTTACTTGTACTTCCAAATGGTCACAATAGGTGGCCAGAGCCTGTCAGCACATGCTCAGTTTCTTTAGGATGTCCCTCTTGGAGGGTCCTACAAAAGCTGAAGCACACATAACATGATCAGCATGAAAGACGATCACATACTTGTTGTAGTCTATTGTAAGTTGGTTAGGCCAAAATGGAAAAAAAAAAAAACATTATTTTAAAACAATAATTAACATGAAAGTAAATGAGCATTGAAGAAAAAACAGCAGAATAATGGCAGGAAAAGTCAATTGTAAAAACAATAAATAAATCTGTGAAAATCGACCAGCTGTGATCTGGCCTAACCAATTCATCTTTAAATATGATGTTACTGATTTGAGTCAAAACCTATTCTAATAAAAGGTGTTCTATCTTACATTTGACTAGAAAATGTGCTACAATATTATTGCCTTCCCAAGGCTTGTAAAAAGAGGGATACATCATATACCACCAGAGTACAAGAAAGTGGTGTTTTATTTAACAAGGCGTGGTGAGTGACATGTGTTAAAAAAACGGAGTGATATCTCATCCAGTTTTGAAATAAATCTGATTCTGAGTAATTGGGAGGGAGTGCTTGACCAAACCACCACCCTGGCAATTTTAATATTATCTAACAACATTTTAGAGTTGTTTACAGGTAAAAAAAATGACTTCGCTTAATTTCCTTTTATCAGTTAAGTTAGGATACACATTTCTAACTTGAAAGAAAATGCCAATGTGTGAAAGCAATTGCTAAAATAAAGCACAGAATTGAAGTTGGCACAAATTTCATACACAACACTGTTTGATTATAACCTTATTATAAGATTAGTTTACACAGCAAAGTCATTTTGAAGGTAACCTCATATTTTGATTAGATAAGACAAAATAATTTTCATAGATTTTATGCGACTTTCACGAGGATCAAACTCTGATCAAAATCAAATTCTGCATGTTTAAGGTTTCAAAGATTTGAATGAAAGGATGAAAACTGTGGGGTAATTAAATCAGTGGGGGCTCCAAGCTATCTCTGGTAATGATGGTCAGACAGTTGTATTTGTCAAATATACAGCATAGATTAAGGTTTCACAGGAAAGTGACATTTGTCACAATGTGTATGCCATCATTATTGGTGTAAGGGCTTGAAATCAGTGGCAGTAACATAACTTGCTTAGGCTCCATAGGCAAGCTCAATGAGCTGTAGATCCTGTATTATTTTCCTATTGAAGCTCCACCTGGAAATACCACTGGTATGGAGAAAAATATGAAATATGTAGACTTTGAGTGATGTGACAATTTGAGTGAGTAATGTATGAACTTAAACATAATGTTAGATGATAACATGTTGTAAGGTAAACCGGATTCCCAGCACCAAAAAAACCAGTGCGGGCCTATGCTCATGCATGTGTACATTACACACATGCTCATATTTTTGAGTAAAGAGGCTATGTTAAATGTACTATTCCAGTTCACTGTGCTTGTGCTCGTGTGCAAGCAAGCCTGTTTACTGGACTTGTCTTTGCCTGCTGATTCTGTACTGCTTGCCCAACTGTTTCTGACCTTGGCCTGCCTCTTAGACTTGCTCTGCCTGTCGATTTGGTCCCTCGTTGCCCGGTTGTTGCTAACCGCTGCCTGACGCCTGGTCCTACTGCCGTCTTCTGCTCTGGTGCCAAGCTGCTTCTGCATCTTGTTCCGGGGACTGTGACTACCAGCTCTACCCACCTACAGAGTGGATCTCACAAGCCAGCTACTTCGGCACTTGTGTCACTCCTTGCCCTTATAATCTCTGTTTCCACCTTCAGGTTTTTGGACAGGAGGTGCATGAGAGGCCTACACAACATTCCAGTCTTCACCAGGTAGGTGATAAATGTGCTCTATTCTGCAGGAGTTAGTCAGTCATCTAATAAATGCCCAACCAGGCAGATAGGATTCACCATATTAATTGGTGTCCTCTATACATGGCTGGAGTTTTTCAGCAAAGAGATACTAACCCATGAGTGGTAACATATGGCTGGACAGCAAACCTGTATAATGTTTGCAAAATAATGGACACTGTTTAGAAATTACATCTGAAAACTGAAGGGAGGGTACTATCAAACTCTGTACCAACCTAGGTCAGTGTATTTTCCTCACAATTGCAGTTAATAAATGAGCTCGGGGAGACCCTTTCCCCCCTACACTCCAAATTCATGTGTTGGTACTGGGGAAGATGGTAATGTGTGCTGTAATGGTTCCTGAAAAACTGTAATGCTAATAGCTACACTCCAACATTTTCTTCATCCCTTTGTAAAACAAGCAGGCACCGCTTAAGTGGGCAAAGGAGCTGGAGTTGCCACAGCAGGTTCTGTGAAGTAAGACCTTGTTCATGATTAGGGGACCACATCAGGGAGATGAGGACAACGATTGAGAAATATACAGATGCTTGATTTTCCTTTTAGATGCAACTATTGATGGCACTGCCCAGAATGATTGTTTTCTAAGTCCATTAATGTACTGTTTAATTCACACTACCATTGTTGATAGAATTGTGGGGGAGCAAATAGAAGGTAGATATAAGCAATGGAAATGTGTAGTGCCACCCTTGACTAGGGCTGCTGTTTTAAAGTCCCAGGATATGTCCCTGCTAGAGCAGCTGCCAGGCAAACAGCAACTTCACACACTGAATCAGGTTACACAGTTGCCTTTTTTAAGCTTTATTGCAGCATTAACTTGGATGGGTTCAGGAAACTGTGGAATATGCCACATTACTAACTGGAACAATGAGGACACACTTCCTTGTAGTAGCTCAGTTGAACAGTCCCTTAAGCAGTGGGACATTCAATGGACAGCACTGGATCACTAATATCAATGACCCAGGCCAGGCAAGCCTTGTACTTTGTGCAGTGGGGTGGTAAAAGCAAACAGCCACTGAAATACTTTCCCCCTTTGGCTCAGTACTCACAATGTTCCTCTAGCATAGAATGCAACTCTGAATCAAGCAGACAGGCTCTCCCTATGTACTCACTGTGAAAGGGTTTGTGGCTGAGCAGGGATCCTGGGAGCAGGCTGGACCTTAAGCAATAAAGCCGGAAAGGCAGACAGCCCTCCCTGGCTGGGAACTTTTCCTCCTGGACAAGAACCCAGGCCCCTCACACTCCCCAACAACCATCTGGATGCACCTCTCCAGGGATTAGCTTGAGCTGCATACATTTTCAGGCCACCTACCTAGCTCTTCCACCAACTATATTCTGGAAAGCTTAAGAAAATGGAGGAAGTAGTCAGACTAGCAGCCTGCAGAACCCAGAGCAGCCCAAAGCAATTACACACACAGCTCTACTGGTTACAGGAGAGCAACAGCTAAATTTGCCAACCTAGAGGGTTACAGCCCATTCAACAGTAACCCATCCACCTTCTAGGCACACCTCCCCAGGGATTGGCTAGGACCTACTAAATATTCAGGTAAGGAATTTGAGTCCTCCTGCCCCAAACTCTAGAAGCTTCTTCTAGAGGCAGGGAGAAATAATCAAACTCCAAGCCTATGAAACCCCACACAGACTGTACTAAACAATTACTGCTTCTGTGATTACAGCACAAGCCCACACTAAATTTACCTAACAGAGTTGCTATGAGGGGGCTACACATAGTTCTGAAAAATCTGATATTGTAACCTGTACGATGAGCTTAAAAGCCAAAAACCCTCTTTATTACCCCCCCCCCCCCTTATAGATCGTTAGTTACTTCTAAAATTTCATAAATTGAAAAGCAAATATTTCACAAACTACTGCTGACCTTCTAATGTGGCCTGATCTCACGCAAAATAAATAATTTCTGTTACAGATTTTCTATATTATTCTATACCTCTTTCTATGTGATATACAGTAGAATAGTATAAAAAAGCAACAACATTCTCTTTTTTTGCACATTTCCTATATATGTCAATATAAGATGATTATCATTCAAAAGCTGTAACAGAAGTTCTAACTCCTTCACCTAAACAGAAAAAAAAATATTTCATATATAGCTAATTTGTAAAAAGAAATGTGTGATCTAAATGGATTTGTATCTTCAAAGATGTGCAACCTTTCTCATCTGCCCCAGTAGAAATTGGTGAGTGAGGAGGAGAACATAGCTCCCATTGAGGCCTTATATTTTTGGAGGTAGTGATCCAAATGAAAGTGCAAATGTAAAAAATTACATGTTCGGAAACATTCAAAAAAAAATCCTTTTGTACTAAAGGGCAATTGAATTTTTCAAGAAATGTTGTGACTGCTTTTAATTCTATTTTATGAGGATTGCACAAACAAAGGCTTTGTACATCACATGTTATTGCATATACTTAATCCAAACAAAAACCCTGACATTTTTTACTACCGATCTACCTTAAAAAATGTCTGCAACTGGGATGTTCCCTGTATCCTACTGCACATGTTTATTGTTGCAGCTATTGCCACCACTTCTCCAGTGTGAGTTTTTGCTACATGGCCACTTCATGGCCATCTGTGTCACATTGGGGAGATTTCCCTCAACTTCCTGTCCCATAGCTGAAACAGGAAGTGAGATGAAATTCCTCCAAAGTGAGGTAGTTTGGGTGTGTCACCAGAGTCACCAGAAATAGTGTCCCCATCGGACGATTTCCCCTCTATTATTGCTCTGATGTCAACCCAAATTTGGGATTTTCTTTTACTTTCACTTTTGATTACAACAATAAAATTTCATCTGATTTTGTGTATAAATTGATCAGAGGACTATTGAAAGGTGGAAGGAGAGACTAGAAATGTTTGAAGTATTGTAGGCATGTGTTTATCTGTTAGTCAGTCAATACAGAAGTTCCTCAATGATTTTCCAGATTGCAACACTGCTGAACTTATGCAGATTGAGGCAATAAGGAGATCTATTTCTATTTAGGAGAAGGTGCAAGAGTGTTCAGAGAATGCATGACTTTATTGCTGAGACTCTGGACATTGCCACAACTGATGTTAATGTGTCAGAATAAATAAACTCCATAATTCCGTTCACCTCACTATTAATTCAAAAATAAAATAAAACGTATTCTTAACTGTCTTATTTCATCATTCCTATCCAACTCATCCTTGAGAACCATGAATATCCGTGCTCTGCCAGGGGAGATTTCATTGACAAAGAATTTGCTCAAAGCAATGATATAGAAAAAATCAATAAAGAAAAAAAGAAGAGAAAAAAAATCTGCATCTGTTTATATGAAGACTCGTGATGGTTCACCTACGAGGTGTGTCCAGAAAGTAGTGAGAATTATATTTTAAAAATTGTTTTAAAGAAAAATTTTACAAATGAACATTGCCTGCTTCAAAGTATGCATCTTGTGAGTGTAAGAGAGTGGAAGTCTTCAAGTGAGATGGCATTCAGAGCATGAGTAGTGAATCTTTGAACATTATCAAGATGATGTCCTTTCTCATGTTCAAATCCTGAGTCATGATTTCATGAACAATTGACTTGGTAATTCCCGTTTTCTCTGCAATCATTCTGACAGTGAGCCGTCGGTCAAAAAAGGAACAGAGTGTGGATGCAGTGAGGTCTATTCTCAACTGAGATCGACAGCTCTCGATCATAATTATTGCAGAGGAAACAGGAATTATCCAAGTCAATCGTAATTCTGAACTTTTGACCGCCAAGAACGCGGTGACGTACAACACTACGACAAGCCAAGAAAATGAAGTTCAATGCTTAAGAGCATGCGTCAAATTGTTTCCGAGCATGCGTAGGAATTTTGCGCCTCGGAATTGGTACAGACGATCGGAATTTCTGATCTGAACTTTTTCCGACCAAAAAATTGAACCTGCTCTCAATCTTTTGCTGGCGGGAATTCCACCAGCAAAAGTCTGATAAAGCATACACACGGTCGGAATTTCTGACCAAAAGCTCACATCAGACTTTTGCTGGCGGAATTTCTGATCGTGTACGGGGCATAACACAATGATATCACTCTTCCATCACTGCCCCTTTGCTTACGTGGCCAGGGATTCCTAGCCCTGTAAGCAAATGGGGCTGTGTGATGTCAGTGATTGCTAAGGACAGGAGTAGGTATCTGCTGCTTCCTTAGCAACCATTTAAAGCAGGAACCGTTCAGCATTCATACAAACTTCTGAACAATAAACATCCTGAATGAACACTCATCCTTAGTCACCAAAGGCAGAGTTTGCTTTTTAGCAAACTAAAGACTTTCACTCCACACATCCACATCAAAATCTCAAACTGCCTTTAATTGTGGAAGTGGATGCTTCAGATTCTGCTGTGGAAGCTATTCTTTCTCAGTGAGTATGAGGCAAGATCCTTGTGCTTACTTCTCTTGTTTCATGTCTTCAGCTGAAACGTAAAGAATAATTGGCCTTTCCTGAATGGAGACATCTGCTGGAATGGGTCAATCATCCTGTGACTGTAATCATTAATCTTAAAAAAAATTGAATTGATCAGTTCTTCCAAAAATTGTCCTCTGCACAAAGATGATGGACTTGTGCAGAAATGGAAAGGCAAGAAATGGAAAGGCAAATGCCTTATCGAAGATTTTGTCTCAGCACTTCCAGAAATGTAATCCTGACTGTCCCAAAATAATTTCCTAGGCGCCACAAAGTCCAAAGCATTCTTGACCCTACTTAAAAATGGCTACAATGACCCACTCCTCAACCACCCTTCTAAAAACATTAACCTTACCTTTATGAACAGCTTTTGGATTCAATTATATTGCCTATATGTGCTTGAATCTGCTCAAGTAGAGGTCTCCAAACTGGTTCAGGCCTCTAAACTTGCAAGGCATTTTGGGGTCCCAAAGACTGAAGAACTTTTATCATGTTCTCTTTGGTGGACCGGTTACAAAAATATGTCAAGAACTATAATGCCTCATGTTTGACTTGTGCACAATATAAGACACACAATTTTTTCCTCTGGGTTTACTCCAACTACTCAAAGCCCCAACCTGACCTTAGGGCTTTTGAAGTTAATCTACCTCACACTAAAGGAAAACCACTATTTTAGCAGTCATTGACCTTCTCATTAAGATGCCTGATTTTATCTCAACATAGAGGGTACCAAAGTCAATTCAAATACTTAGACTACATGGAATCAGGTGGAATGTGGAATTCCATCACATGGAATATAATGTCTGGCAAAGGTATACAGTTTACCTCTAAATTTTGGAAGAGGTTTTGCACAACCCTAGGTGTTACATATAAATTATCTTCTGCCTTTTCATCCTCAATCACTGATCAGACTCTTGTATATGTTTTTTTTCTTCTTGTTTTCGATTCATGTGGTGTATGTGCAGTCTAGTTTGTGGATGGCTGTATGGTAGTTGTATGTGGATTTATTTTATTTTTTTATATTTATTCAAGGGTCATGTTCCTTTAGTTGCAGCGGTGGATGGTTCCTCTGGAGTTTGGATTGATGGGCCTGTGGTTTCTGCACATACTGGGCTTTACTGAATCTTTACAAGATGTGGGTGCAGCCTTGACACAAAGTGATGCTAATACTTCAATGGCATTAGCCTGTGTTTGTGTTCCAAAGTTAGAATACACACACTGTTTTTTGCAGGAAGAATAGGTTCTTCCCACCAGAGATGGGTTTTATAGTGGGTGGATCCTGTGGAATGATTAAAGGAAGGGGAGAGATAGCAGGCGGATGGAACTCCCAGCCAGGGATGCAGCCAGGCGAGTAGAATGACAGACTGGGATACCTGTCAATGTAATTTGAGCTTTCGCATAAGTAAGACCTGAGGTTTCTTTCTTTTGGGGGCGAGGGTTCTGTAAAACCTGCTTTTTACAGCCTGTGGACTGATGTCTCCATATCTTTGCATCCCTATCCCATAGATCCACTGTTGGAAAGACCCCCACTGGTAAAGTTTTTTTCTTTTTCCCTGTTCTGTTGTATACTTAGATTCTGTGGCACTAGGGACAGTCACCAAAATGTTGGATTATAATGTACAGTGTATAGTTATTAAAAGTATATCAGAAACAAAACAAAAAAACACGCACAAAAAAATAAATAAAAAAGAAAATGGCTGGAGCTGTCCCTGGCTTTACCACACTACTATTGCAGACTCAATTCTGTATTTGCTATCAAATGCGACTGGTAATTTTAAATGACTGTAAGTGCTGCAAGTTGTTCAAAATACATTACTACTGAAAGCCTAGTGATCATTCCTGTTCCCTTTTCGACATTGTAAATATTTATTGCATTGTACACTGAATAAACATATCGTATTTCTAAGCCAATAATTAGCATTTTTGTGAGAAATAGAATTTTGCTTGCATTGCAAGCACCTTGGTGAGTCATATTTTGTAATCTAGAATAGACTGCTGTTTCAACAGCTGTAAACATCAGTAACAGCATGAACAGATGGCAAGCCTGAATTTTTCAGGTGAACTTGCTCAACAGATCACAGAGTTTTGAGCTGCATGCTTTAGCTAAAATATCAAGGTCATAATAATAAAAAAATGACAATATCAAAATTCTTTGAATAACCACTGGCACAGTACCATGCCCAATTACACAGCAAAAATATATTTGCGGGCTTCTTTAGCAGTCAGTAATAACTACTAAATGAAGCTTGGCTAGCAGTTGGCATGTTTGAGTTTTATGTGTATTTATAATATCAATAAAATATTTTTTGTAATAATTGTTTATGCAGTTTCTAATAAAGCAATGTCACTGCAAAGTCCCATCAAGTTACCGGTCTGTAATTCTTATTGCAGCCAGGTTAGCGAGAAGAGAGGGTTCTGGGTAATTTGAAATTTCCTTTGAGTCTGGCCATAAATTACTGACAGTGTTGGCTACACGGTATGTTGTCCATGTATGTTCATGGCATTTACAGTACTTGATAGGCAGTAGAGTTAGCACACTATCATCCCTACTTAGGTGAAATCCAAGAAGAACTTTGTTGTACACAACTTGGGTTTAAACCCAAGTCATGATGATCAAATGAGGAGAGACAACAATTTACATTTTTTAGAGGGAACAGAAAGAACCCTTTATGCTGTCTTTGTACTGATGAGGTTTCCACTCCATTTAGAAAGTTGTCTCCACATATCCTACCTTTTCCAAATGTCTTAAGCCCCATACACACGGTCGGAAAATCCGACCACCAAATCCATCGGATTTGGTGCGACGGATTTAGTCCGACACTGGTGTTGCATACACACGGTCGGACAAAGTTGTCGGAAAATCCGATCATTCTGAACGTGGTGACGTTTGTTGCCTATGACGGGACTACGTAGAGGCTAGTAGCCAATAGCTTTGGTCTTGTAATGTGATCTGAGCATGCATGGCACTTTGTCCGTCGGAATTCGCTACACACGATCGGAATTGGTGTGATCGGACTTTGTTGTTGGAAAATTTATAGAGCAGGAGATACAACTTTGTCCGTCGGACAATCGGATGGAAAATGTCCGATGGTGCCTACACACATAGGACAGAATCCATCGGAAAATCCGACCGTGTGTATGGGGCTTTACCGTTAATATGCACCCCATTCTGCCCTAGAATGGTACATTTATCACATCTTATACATCTCCGAGCTGTACCCCAGATTTTACTAGACATGTGCATTCGTTTTCATCCGAAAGCATTTTCGTCCGAATTTCAGGTATTTTCGTTATCGTTTTAACAAACGATAACGAAAGTGCAGAATCCGAAAAACGAAAGATCCGACATAAACAAATGCTTTATTTTCGTTGTGACAACAGTTTGATATAGATAGGAGATTCGACGCTGACAATAACAATCTGTGTCCATTGAACCTGTGGTCGAATGTGCCTAACCTTAACTCTATTAATCCAAGATTATTCTACATAGAGAGAAAAGATTTGACGTAGAAAGGAAAGATTCGACATAGAAAGGAAAGATTCGACGTAGGAAAGATTGCTGCTGGAATTGGGTAGAATTGCAGCTAAACCATACAGAGTCATACAGTTTAGCTGCTCCGTCGAATCTTCTTTGAACATTCGACATACACCATAACAGATTCGACCTTAATTCATTTGGATTTTCGGACGAATGAAATTTTTAACGAAAAATGAAAGACATAAAAACGAATTTCGGGAGTAACTAAATAAATAGATTTTTCAGACGAAAACGAAATTCCGAAACGAAATATTTCAGTGTGCACATGTCTAGATTTTACTATGGGCTATTACCCATGATTTTGAAACCATATATTGTAAAGTCATAAAACCTTTGAATGTTTGAACTTTTGAGTGTTTGTATCTACTTTTTTTTGTACACACGCAGCTGATTAAGCCTTGGATCACACTTGTGTGGGTGGCTCCCGCTGCAAGTTCGAACCTGTTCCCACAGCCGCAAACACCTACACAGAAAAATACAAGAGATGCGTGTGGTTGCCATTAATCCTTGTGACACCCGCATGCACTGGAAATCACAGCAGTCGCTTTCCACACTGGGAACAGCACTGCACTTGCGGCTTCTGTGAAGGCTGTGATGTCAAAAAGTGACCACCATTCATTATTATCTACCTAAAACGGATCTATGTTCTACTATCTACTATTTATTTAAGTCATGGTATAGCTAATAATAGTTTGTCATATTCCAGTGGACTTGTTGTGTAATGATGATGATGTTATGCTACTCAACTAAGTAGTTTCCTCAACTCTAAGGAGTGTCAGAAACCTTTTACAAATAACCTGTACAATGAGAAGGTTGAGAAGAGCCTTCAACCTATTTAAGAATAAATAAACACTTAGCTTAGTGAGTGTGATGTAAATTTACTTTGCAAAAAATTCCCAAGCAAGCCATTTTTTAAAAACAGTTGATTTGCTTGCACATGTTTGAATGATGAAGGTCCGCAGAGCTTTGCCTAACACACTAAGCTAAAGAAAAATTCCCTTGCAAAGTAAAAATGTATTTTGTTAAGTCAACAGCCTATTTGACTTTAGTAAATCAACCCTGCTGATGCAGGTATGTGGGCAATGTCCTCCACACTGCCAGCTATCACCGCTATCAGTCTGCAATCGTGACCGGGAAGACTACCCTGCAGTAGAGCGACCTGAAAGCGAGGCTTGAACCGCTCATGGAGCGCAGCGTTCAAGGGACAACGTCAATGGCGGTGTGGAGGATGGTCTATGTGGACAGCTTTACCCCGGATGCCTGCATACTTAGATGTGCCTGTTTAAATCATCAACCATGTGAGTTGCTAAATGTTGTATCTTCATTAAATTTAACCATATTGCTACACTTAGAGGTGCCTCTCTTCTTTTTTTTACTCAGTTATGACCTGACACTACTTGTATATCAAAACATCGCTTGTATATCAAGTCAAAATGTATAAAGAAAATTTGCTTGTCTTGCAAAACACTCTGATACCAAGTTACTCTCAATCCAAGGTTTTACTGTACAAAGAACACAGACATCATAGTGCTTAGAAAGTTTGTGGACACCCAGACTGGGCTGTTGCTAAAACATCCACAGTACCAAGCAAAAACACAGAAATATAATCATCCTGTACTGTATGTGGATGGAGCTTAAGAAAAAGTCAGATGTGATATCCTTATTATATATTTTATAGTTCATTACTATTATCACAAGACAGAAGCAAGTGGTATTTTAAAGGGAACGTGTCCTTCATTTTTTATTTATCACATTCAGTACTATAGCTTGCACATTGTATTTATTTATTTGTTTTTTATTTTTAAGTCAGTGAAATACTGCATTTTGAGTATATCATATTACCAATGCAAACAGTAGGCGGAGCTTTAGAGTTGGTGACTGCAAGTTATGCCAGGTGTTTGAGGGGAATTTACTAAAATCCAGAGCAGCTGTCCATGGCAACAAATCAGCTTCTAGATTTCATGGTTGAAGCTGAACTAAATAAGGGTCGGTTCACACTGGTCTGACATGTGCTCTGACTTCCAGAGCACAAGTCGCATGACATGTTCCCTATGAGAGCCGCTTTAACTGGTCCAACTTTAAAAATGCTCCCTGTACTACTTTGGGCATGATTTCAGCCCATTGAGTTGAATGTAAGTCGGATCATGATCTTAACTGATCCGACTTGCGGCATGCTACTTGTGCTCTGAGAATCTTGAGGGGGAACCCCCAAAATCCATACCAGACCCTTATCCGAGCATGCAGCCCGGCAGGTCAAGAAGGGGGGATGAGGGCCCTCCCAGTCTGGACCATACCAGGCCACATGCCCTCAACATGGGGGGATGGGTGCTTTGGGGCAGAGGGGCTCTGCATCCCCACCCCAAAGCACCTTGTCTCCATGTTGATGGGGACAAGGGCCTCTTACAACCCTGTCCGGTGGTTGTGGGGGTCTGCGGGTGGGGTGCTTTTATGAATCTGGAAGCTGCCTTTAACAAGGGGGCCCCCAGATCCTGCCCCCCATGTGAATGAGTATGGGGTGCATTGTACCCCTACCCATTCACCCAAAAAAAGTGTAGTGTTACAAAAAACAAGAGATGGTTTTGGAAAAGTCCTTTATTAAAAATGAATAATGTCCCCATCGTAGCTCCGTGTCTACGTCCTCTGGTTCTCCTTCTGCTTATTCTCCCACTTCTTCTCCCTCCGCTTCTTCTCCCTGTTCTTCTCCCTCCACTTCTTCTCCCGTTTTTTCTCCCTCCGCCGATGACTTCTTACTCTGCCGGTCAGGTCTTTCTCCAACGCTGCCTTCCGCTATTGTGTCAGGTCCGGTGTCTGCCATTTCTTATAAAGCCATGGGGCATCGCCATCTGTGTGTCCTCCAGATGGCCACACCCTATGGCTATATAAGAAATGGCAGACACTGGACTTGACATAACAGCTGAAGCCAGCGTCAGAGGAAAACCTGGTCGGTGGAGGAAGAAGTCATCGGCAGAGGGAGAAGAAGCACGAGAAGAAACGAATGGAGAAAAACTGGGAGAAAAACCAGGAGAAGAAGCGGAGGGAGAAGAAGCGGGAGAAGAAGTGGAGGGAGAAGCCCGGAGGAAGAAGACATCAAGCTATGACGGGTACATGCTTCACTTTTAATAAAGGATTTATCCAAAACTGTCTCTTGTTTTTTGTAACACTACACTTATTCATATGGGGGGATGGGATCTGGGTCCCCCTTGTTAAAGGGGGCTTCCAGATTCCAATAAGCCCCCTGCCCACAGGCCCCACAACCACTGACCAGGGTTGTCGGGAAGAGGCCCTTGTCCAACATGGGGGGTGGGTGCTTTGGGGTGGGGGGGTGCAGAGCCCCCCTGCCCCAAAGCACCCACCCCCCATGTTGAGGGCATGTGGCCTGATATGGTCCAGGAGGGGGGGGCTTGCTCTCCCCCCCTTCCTGACTTGCTGGGTTGCAGGCTCGGATAGTTGTCTGGCATGGATTTTGGGGGTTCCCTCTCAAGATCCTCAAAGCACAAGTCACATGCCACAAATTGGATAAGTTAGGCCCCTTTCACACTGGGGCGTTTTTCAGGCGATACAGCGCTAAAAATAGCGTCTGTACAGCGCCTGAAAAAATCCGGCCCCATTCACTCCAGTGTGAAAGCCGGCGGGCTTTCACACTGGAGCGGTGCGCTAGCAGGACGGTCAAAAAAGTCCTGCTAGCAGCATCTTCGGAGCGGTATAGGAGCGGTGTACTCACCGATCCTATACCGCTCCTACCCATTGAAATCAATGGGACACCGTGGTAAAAAGTAAAAATGGATTTTGTTAAGTCAACAGCCTATTTGACTTTAGTAAATCAACCCTGCTGATGCAGGTATGTGGGCAATGTCCTCCACACTGCCAGCTATCACCGCTATCAGTCTGAAATCGTGACCAGGAAGACTACCCTGCAGTAGAGCGACCTGAAAGCGAAGGCTTTAACCTGAAAGCGAGGCTTTGCGGGGGATTTTAACCCTTTTTCGGCCGATAGCGGGGGTTAAAACCGCACGCTAGCGGCCAAATACCGCGGCTAAAACGACGGTAAAGCAGCGCTAAATATAGCGCTGCTTTACCGTCGCCGCCGCTCCTGCCCCATTGTGAAAGGGGCCTTAGGATGATGATCCGACTTGGATGCAAATTACATTTAACTCAATGGGCTAAAATCATGCCAAACTTGCACCAAAGTAGTACAGGGAGAATTTTCAAAGTCAGGCCTACACAAGTTGGACCAGTTAAGATTCTCATAGGGATACATTGATTTTGACAAGTCATGTGACATGTGCTCTGGAAGTTGGAGTGCATGTCGGACCAGTGTGAACCAGCCGTTAGTCAGTTGGTCCAAGAGGGGGGGCACTCACTCATCCCACCCTTTCCTGACCTGTCGGGCAGCATGTTCGGATAAGAGTCTGGTGTGGATTTGGGGGGGACCCCCCTCAAGATCCATTCCAGACTCAAAGGGCCTGGTATGGTCGGATCAATGTCAGATCCCGTTCATTGAAGTTGCATGGAAGTCTGACATGAAGTCGTAGGGCACAGTCGGATGAAAAGTCGTATGACTTTCGTGTCGGATCAGTGTGAACCTAAATTGAATGTAGATACTGGCTGGTTACTATGCACAGCTGCCCCAGTTTTAGTAAATCCCCATCCCCCCATATGTTTTCTGCAGTAAAGAGACTTTAATTTGACCTCCTGATTCTTAAATATAGAACACACACAGCTGAATGAGTCAGAAGTGGGAAACAGCCCCCTCCCTATGGCTATAAATGGAGTTTCATTCAGAGACAGTACAGTGAGGTGTCTTATTAGAATGCTCAAAAACTATTTAATAGAAGCATTACATGTTTTTTGTAAACGTATTATTTTATGTAAATAAAATAAATAATGGAGAAAATAACATTAATTATCAGTATATAAACGTCAAAGCATTAAAAAATATTAGGTCTTGAGAGCCAGCAAGTAATTTTGTCTCTTCCCTTAAAAGTTATGTCATCTCTTTGGTTTATATATTTTTTTACCTTTCAGAGTCAGCAGATAGTATTGTCTACAGAATACCTAGATGAACAACTGTAAGCCAGATTTACAGGGAGTAAATATAGACTACATACAGATTATTTTTGAAATAGTTTTTTTCATATTACTCTATATAAAAGAGCACTGTAATTTTTCTGACTCTGATCATATTCTGTTAGCAGGTGTCTCTGTTGTGCACTGTTCTGAAATAGACTCCAGCTGTTGCTGTACAGAATTGCATTACTCTTCCATGCAAATCATCACTATATACTGAAAAAACTCAAAGCTGAGCTATTATGCCATGAGACAGTATGCAAAAGCCAGCTTGATAGAGACCCACCACGTGCTACCCTTGTTTAGAGGACAATACAGAAACAACTACATGCCTCTAACTTTTTTTTACTCTGCACAAGCCCGTTAAATATTTTCTGAGCAGTTTATTCTGAGCAGCCAAGATGCTTTTACAATTCAGTGTACTTTCTACAATCAGCCAAAGTACTTGTTAAGTTTAAATTGCTGACTCTCAATTAATAAACAATATGACAAGTGATAAATGAGGGCAAAACAAACAGTAGTAATCAGCATAGTTTGTGCAAGCGATCAAATTGGAAAGATGAAATTTCACATTGACATTGGTAGTTTCTTGCAGGGAACTCATTTCCTCTGAGACACTTAACAGAAATCATGATGGATTGTGCCCATGTACTATCTATCTAGCCAACTTTTACTGAATACCTAAAAGACCGTATTGGATTTTACTTGGAAAAAAGATGCAGACTGGGAATCAGCTTGATGTTTCAGTACGTAGGTCAGCAATCATACAAGGCTGCAGCAGGGCTTTGATTAATTTCAACCTTGTAAATGGAAGAATACTAGTTGGGAAATACTGTAAAAAAAATATATTAATTACCAGAACAACAAAGTTGCAGCCATTGATTTAGTAGTGTTGTTATATTTTATTCTTGGTTCATAATCATGAACAACATGAAGTTGCTTTGACATTTTATCATGTATTGCTTTATATAATTATGTTTTCACCAACATCCTTATGTTTTTGTTACTAAATGGGTTACATTATTTGACCAAGCTCCGTAACCCACAAAGAAAATTGTAAAAAACAGGAAACACATACCCTTCACATACTAAAGAGGTCACCTAACCATATGCTAATTAAAATAAAGATCTGTAAAACATTATATATTATAACACCATGGTAATTGATGTGAGAGAAATAAAGAAGGCATACAATGTGTTGCATAGTATTCATCTGCAAATGTATGTAAGGAATTGCAGTTTTATCAATTGGAGAACTGCTATGGCCTCATTTAGTTTAAACCCCCAAACCAGCCAAGGGCTGCTAAGAAGAAGTGAGATAGCTTGATTATTCTATTTGACCTCTGTGGAAAAGAATAGAAAGTCACCTATCAAGTATTGGAATAAAATATGAAGTAAACAAAGGATGAATTGGTAAAAGAATTAAGATATAACTTATTCTTTATTTATTTATTTTTATTGCTTGTACCGGGGATAAGCACAGTTTTGTCTCTGCTCACTTGTTTAGTATATACTTTATTCTATCTTTTTTTTTTTCACACCCTTTTATACTCTAGCGCTTTTAAACTTTTGTTTAAATTATTTTTACTCATTTTATAAAAAATTAGCAAAATGAGTATGACACAGTAAAAGACAAGACAACGTTAATGAAAAAAAAAGAAAAAAAAAATGTAAATCTAAGACACAACAAAAATACCATAACAAACATACAAAAAGAGTGTATATCCTAGGACCTTATTCGAATATCTTAACAACCATTTTTATTCCCCAAAGAGGAGGAAAGAGACAACAGGCTCCCTGCATCTAAATGCAAATAATCCAAATGATCTTCTCCCAGATAGGTCTAGAGCAGTGATGGCAAAGCTTGGCAGCCCAGATGCTTTGGAACTACATTTTCCATGATGCTCATGACCTCTGCAGTGTAGGTGAGCATCATGGGAAATGTAGTTCCAAAACATCTGGGGTGCCAAGGTTCGCCATCACTGGTCTAGGAGTTGTCAGGCCTCTCTACCTAATTCTAGCCTCCTCAGTTCCCCAGCCTCTTTCTTCTCCTCCCTCCATCATCTCCCATCCACTCTTCACTTCATGAGTTGTAACCAAAAAACAAACTGAAAACAATCCATTTGTAATATTTAGAGGGAAAAACTAGGGCAATAAAAGTTTTGATGGATCCTATTTCTTCCCAAAGTGATTGGTCAGCACCACAAATTATTAAGTCTACCTGGGGCTATTAACCAGAAAGAAGGATCCTTTTGAATCTCAAAGTAGTAATTGATAGAAAAGTCCCAAGCAGTACATTCAACATTTTGTTTGACCTTTTCTCTGTTTTCCTACAGGTACTAGGAAAAGAGGACTGGTGGAGGTGATCTAATGATCATTCACAGTCAAGTCCATTCCTTCTTGTCAAGGGAATCTTTGCCTTTGGGGATTAGTTATGTCTTTCACTCATGACACAGGGGCTTTGCACTTTGTCACAGATAACCTGCAAAATCTCATATCATTCAACATCACTTTCCTCCTTTGATGTCAACTTAGTTCCCCTGTCCAGTACTGCATCACCATCATCACATTAACAATTGTATTTTGCTATAAGAAGCATTAGTAGAAAATAATAGAATGTGCATTCCTTGCTCACCCTCAGTTTCACACTTCTAGATTTTCCACAGACTCTGCAACCACAACAATTATTTTAAATGCTCTCATAAGTAAATACCTTTTCTACCTTTATTCACCATCTACCTCAAAACATCAGTCATTTCATACAACTACTCTTTTCCCTTAGCTGTAACTTGCTTAGGTTGAGAGGAAAACCTTTTCCCATTATTGGCATGCTAAACTGTTCTATGATGGGATGACAAGAAGGATTGAATGGTACTCTGGCTCAGAAACAGAGTGTGATTTATCACTCTTTTACTACTGAAAAAATGAGACAAGTTTGTGCTGGTGTGCTGGTAAATTGCAACAACTTTGGGAACAGTAGACATTTTCTGCTACCCTGGCATTATCTTCCCTATCACTCCAAATTATTGTTGGCATAATGTAATATTTTCAGTACCACATCCACTACTTGATATACCAAAAGGCTAATGGATCCACAAAAACTAGCAATGACATAATACAAGTTTGTTTTTTGACAGGATGCATGCGTGTTTGCGTGTCTGATTAGTTGACAGAAAGATTAAACCTATACATACTATATGTAATACACACATGTGTATAGGTGTAAAGTAATTGCCCATGTAATACACATATGTAATACAACACTTTACCTTTCTATTAGAACTCCGTAAAAAAAATAGCCATGCTTGACATTTATTAACAAAAAACAGTAAACTAGATTCCTTAGCAAATGTATGTTTTACTTTACTAGACAGTAAGAATGAAATATTGAGGGCCTGACTGATGGAGACACTAAAGCCTACTATCAGAAGAATATTTGAAGGTTTAAAGATTTACATATTGATGGAGGAGGACATATCCATCTTTCTTTATTCCATATATGAAAACCTACTGTGACAGTAATTAGGTCTGGGCACCCCTAAAAACACAATGAAAATGGGGTGAATGTATTCTGTTAAAATGTGCTACTCTGTGAGACAAGTTAGATTCAAATCTTTGACTGTAGGGTCAGATAGGAGTTGATATCACCTCAGTAATGGCCATTATCAATCTACCATAACAATACTAATAGGATCTATGGTACACCCTTGTCACAGCGTGTTTATCCAGGCCTAGGTTATAAAACCCATTAGAACATGTCATAATACAATATAACTCTTTGTCCGAGAGTTTTTCCTCACAGAGGCAGGGTTTACAACATATTATACATGTTTAGCAAGCAGTGGAATGCAGAATCAACATTTCCTGACTGAGCTAAAATCTATACATAATTCATAACCTTTGTCGTGATTAAATTCAATTATTAAGGATTATTCTTCTAAATGTACAAGATAACTGCCATCATTTCAACACTAAACACCCTAATTTACAAAGGGCAGCGGACATATGAGGTACATTACTTCTTCTTAGGAAGACACATTTCAACGGTAGGTCTTGTTCAAAGGGTACTTTTTCTAAGATTGTAAGCTCTAAAGAGCAGGGCTCTCTGATTCCCCCCTGTATTGAATTGTATTGTAATTGTACTGTCTGCCCTAATGTTGTAAAGTGTGCGTAAACTGTCGGCGCTATATAAGTCCTGTATTATAATAATATAATAATAATACTTTTATGCTACACAATAAAATATGGATTGTGGCATGTGCTGTACTCAAAATATTGATGCGTTTGGAAAAAAAGGAACTGGCAGCTTTACAATCATAAATATTTTGACACCCCTTTGACCTCTTGATTGGTAATTCCTGTCAATACCCTACTCTGGCATAGGAAAAGAATAACTGCATTAGCTGTCTGGACCTCTTCTTTACCATCCAAACAAAGAACATAGGCCAAGAATCTATTGACTGACCAAGGACTCTTAAATCTTGAAACCCTGCCAGAATTTAAACGCCAGAGACTTGTTAAGCACTTTTTTTGTTATTCCTATAAATTTGTATGTTGCTAATCTTGTCTATTTTGTAACATCCATTTTCTGCAAATATTTTGTTTTCACCATTTTCCCCTTTTCTTTTAGCCTCGGTTCACATGAATCGTCTATGAATCTCACAGAAAGTGCACCGCATTCCTGTGCAATTCACATGCGATTCAGTAAGGTGTGATTTAAGTCTATTCATTTTGAACGGACTCAAATCACACCGACACAGCAACAAAGTCATGCATGCACCAAATTTGGAAATGCACTACAACTGGATTGCATTGTTGTTTTGTACATTGCAATCCAGACAGACAAAACAGTTGAGACCTGTATTTGGGGTGTTATTAACATTGCACTGACTCCCCTTATAGATTGCAAGGGCGGTTAAATTTGAATGCGGTGCAGGTAATGTGCACAGATCGTTGGTTTCCCACATCGCATTTTAGGGTAAACCAGGGCTTTATAAACAATAATTTTAGGTCAGTAAGCTTTATCTTTAGATGCTCTAAATAATAACTAAAAGAACCCCAGCTCTTTGAAAAAGAGCTACTATATGGTAATTTCTGAAATATCCCTCTCTGACATGACAGTGTGTATTACAAACCTTTCTTAAAAGTCATAACTGTTTTGGACGATTTGTGTTTCTAATAAAACACATGCTGGCAGCTGTTTGGTGTGTAAACAATTTATGTAAGGACGTGGCACATATTGGGATATATTGAAGCTATTGCCCTTAAAAGGAATATACCAATCCTACATCATATGTGGCAAAAGCATGGTGAAAAATTGATGACCTACAATTGTGAGGACTTGAAATGGTCCAAACAGCCTGAATGAAAAATTCCCCTATACCCCGTTTATATAGAGTTAAAAAATTAAAAGTATATGAAGATGGAAAACTGAGCGATTATAACAGATATATAGTATGGTTAATTATGTCCCCACTAAATCAGAGACAGTGAAGTTTATAGTGACAAAATAATACATAGTAATACATCAACATAGCTATTCATGCTCTCCAGTTGAAGTGTGGTGACTTCACGCACGTAAAAACATGATGATGTCCTGCTGCATGTCATCAGTCTTAAAAAAAGATTGGGGCACACATGGGAGATGACCCCATGATGCAAATAAGAACCAATTGGGGCTATAGGAACCCATATAAGAATGTTTGGCACATGGTGGAGACACCTTTTTGATTGTGTTTGAGCACTATGCACTGAGCCCTTTATTTTGATTTATACTACTCCTGACGTTAAGTTAGGTAGTAAAACCTGTTGGTTTTTTGGGAATTGTTTGAGCTTTGATGGCATTTAGTCTAGGGGTGCTTTATATGGATTAGAATGTAAGATTTTAAATTGAAGTTAGACAGAAGAGGATAATTTTAGCAAGGATAATATGAAAGGCAGTAGTAGTGGAAGTCTGATAGTAAGTTAAGTCTAGAGAAAGAGTATTTACAGATTCCAATTTTGAGATAAGAATAGAAATGATTTTCTGAGAGTTAAACATCTTTCTTTTATAGAAGTGTATATTCTCTTGCTGGGCTCCCCCTCTATAAATGTGGCTGTAGAGAAGAAAGTCTGGTTGGAAACTAGACAACTGAATAGATTTTGAGTGAGGATAATAGTGACATATATATTGACTTATGGAAGCAAGACATGTAAAGATCAGTTTGAAGTGATAATATACAGTGTAGAGTCTAATTATCAGATAGACAAAGAAAAAAAGAAGTCTTCTTTAACCGCTTACTGACCAGCCGCCGTCATTATACTGTGGCAGTTCGGCACGTTCCTGCGAGCCGTCGTAGCTATACGTTGGCTTCTTTAAGCAGGATAGCAGGCTGCATTGTGGGGACGCCGATGCTCATGGCCGACGGTCGTGATGACCGCCGGCCAAGAGGGATCGAGAGGCAGAACAGGGACGTGCGTGTGAAAATACACAAATCCCTGTTCTGTTCGTGAGTTCCTAATAGCTAGGAACCACAATCTCTCATCCCTTCTAGTAAGTCCCCTCCCCCTACAGTTAAAACACATAGTCAGAGAACACAGTTAACCCCTTGATCACCCCCTAGCATTAACCCCTTCCCTGCCAATGACATTTATACAGTAATCAGTGCATTTTTATAGCCCTGATCGCTGTATAATTGTAAATCGTCCCAAAAATGTATCAAAAGTGTCCGATGTGTCCGCCATAATGTCGCAGTCACGATAAAAATTGCAGATCACCGCAATTACTAGTAAAAAACTAAAAATAAATAAAAATTCCATAAATCTATACCCTATTTTGTAGACGCTATAACTTTTGCGCGAACCAATCAATATACGCTTATTGCAATTTTTATTACCAAAAATATGTAGAAGATATGTAATATGCTCCTAAACTGAGAAAAAATTTGCTTTTTTAAAAAAAATGGGGATATTTATTATAGCAAAAAGTACAAAATATTGTGTTTTTTTTTTTTGTTTATAGCACAAAAAATCAAAAACACAGAGATGATCAAATACCACCAAAAGAAAGCTCTATTTGTGGGGAAAAAAGGACGTCAATTTTGTTTGGGTACAGCGACGCATGACGGCGCAATTGTCAGTTAAAGCGACGCAGTGCCTTATCGCAAGAAAGGCTGTGGTCATTGAGCAGCCAAATCTTCCGGGACTGAGTGGCTAGAGAAGAGTATGATAAGCTGTTTTGCTTTATGAAAGATTCATAGAAAAGAGTTATTTAAAATACAGTACCCATAGATCTAGGTAACACCAACATAGTATAGATATTTACAAGCTCTTGAGAATAACACTTCTAGTCTGAGTATAAGGCATACATTTGATGAAGAGTAGATATTGAATCCTGGAATTGGATTGCATTTGATAGAGGTAAAATCCAATAAACCATCTTTTAACATTGAAATAATGTGAAAAAACACTACACTACTGTGGAAAATAAAGAGATTGGTTTACTGTGATGGGCGCTGACATGCGTAAAGAAATGCTCCCAATACATGATATGCAAAAAACACAAATGGACCTCTTTTTTAATATCCAAACAAAGGACATCTGCCAAGAGTCGTATTCCTTGAGTGCCCAAATATTCAAAAATTTGGAGCCCTGCCAGAATCCCATGTTAAGCATTTTTCCTTTGTTATTCCTACTTATTTGTCTATTGCTTTTCTTATTTATTTTGCAATATCTATTTCCTGTAATTATTCTGTCATCCCCATTTTTCTTTTTCTTTTATTAAAAAATATTTTTAGATCATTAAGTTTTACCTTTAGATTTAAAAAATAAATAAATAAGTAAAGGAATCCATGTTCTTTGAAAAGTTTCTACTATATGATAATTTTTTAAATATCCCTGTCGTGACAGGGTGTATTACAGACCTTTCTTTAAAGTCATAATTATTATCGCAAATATTGTAAATGGTTTGTGTTTTCAATAAAACCTGTGGCAGCTGTTTGGTGTGTAATAGGTTAACTGTGTGTTTATCTAACCCCAGTGTTGATCTCTCGCTCTGAGTCTGCTAGCATTTAGATTGTGCAGGGTGAGGCTCAGAGCGCTGTTATCATGTATTAGTGGAAGCACAGTTAGATCTGTCCTGCTGTTTTGTCACATTGGTGGCAGTGGCTGGGATCTGGCACCGCTGTTGTCAAACATACATATTTGATATTTGTCCCTTGGCTACAACAAGAAAAAAATAGCTTCAAGACAGTTAATTGTAATGAAAATATTTGGGTATTACATTTATTTAGTGTTCACACAGGACAAATGCCAAGATGACCCTAAACTCCCGTAGTCCTTTTTTTTTTCCAGATTTGCTCCTAAATTCTGATCCTCAGATGCTTAAAGGGGTTGTAAAGGCAGAATTTTTTTTTATCTTAATGCATAAAAAGCATTCTGTGTGCAGCAGCCGCCCCCTGCACCCCCTAATACTTACTTGAGCCCCCTCTCTATCCTGCGATGTCCACCAGTGCCTCAGCCATCTGTGACTCTCCCTCCTGATTGGCTGAGACACAGCAGTGGCACCATTGGCTCCCACTGCTGTCAATAAAAGTCAGTTAGCCAATCAGGAAAGAGAGAGAGGCGGGGCAAAACCAGGGCTCTGTGTCTGAATGGACACACAGAGCTGCAGCTCGGCTGCCCCCAGAGCAAGCTGCTTGCTGTGGTGCCACTCGACAGGAGGGAGGGGCCTGGAGAGCCACAGAGGAACCTGAGAAGAGGAGGAATGGGGCTGCTCTGTGCAAAACCACTACACAGGGCAGGTAAGTATAACATGTTTGTTATTTTTATAGAAAAAAAAGTAGACTTTGCAATCACTTTAAAGTCTAACTCTGGGCAAACAAAAAAAATATCCCTTTATCCCTCACAGTGGGGTTGTGTCCAAACTGCAAGGGGTAATTGCTCATTTACAGTACTGTGCACAAGTTTTAGGCAAGTGTGAAGAAATGCTGTAACATAAGAATGCTTTGAAACATATATATTTCATTGTTTATTTTTATCACTTTATAAAAAAATAAAGAAAAATCGAAATCAAATCAATATTTGGCGTGACTACCCTTTGGCTTCAAACTATTTCTATTATTTTCTACACTTTATACACGTACACAAACTCATGGATTTTGTAGGAATATAGCCAGGTGTGGGAATAACCATTTGCAAGTGCTAATGATCATCTATTTCAAATGTAGGTTGAAACACAGTAGTTAACTAAAACAGAAACAGCTGTGTAGGAGGCTTAAAACTGGGTGAGGAACAGCCAAGCTCTGCAACCAAGGAGCGGCTGTGGAAGACAGTTTTATGTCACAGATCACACACCATGGCAAGACTGAGCACAGCAACAAGACACAAGGTAGTTACACTGCATCAGCAAGGTCTCTCCTAAGCAAAGATTTCAGAGCAGACTGGGGTTTCAAGATGTGCTGTTCAAGCTCTTTTGAAAAAGCACAAAGAAATGGGCAACGTAGACGCAGTGGTTGGCCCAGGAAACTTAATGCAGCAGATAAAAGAGACATCATGCTTAGCTCTCTTCAAAATTGGAAGATGTCCAGCAGTGCCATCAGCACAGAACTGGCAGAAACCAGTGGGACCCAGGTACACTTATATACTGTCCGGAGAAGTCTGGCCAGAAGTGATCTTCATGGAAGAATTGCAACCACAAAGCCATAACCGGACCTGGAAACAAGGCTCAGCAACTCAACTATGCACAAAAACATAGGAACTGGGGTACAGAAAAATGGCAGCAGTTGCTCTGCACTAATGAGTCAAAATGTGAAATATTTGGCTGGTAGCAGGAGGCAGTTTGTTTGTCGAAGGGCTGGACAGTGGTACGATAATGATTGTCTGCAGGCAACAGTAAAGCATGGTGGAGGTTCCTTGCCAGTTTGGGGCTGCATTTCTGTCAATGGAGATGGAGATTTGGTCGGGGACAATAGTGCCCTCAATGCTGAGAAATACAGGCAGATACTTATCCATCATGCCATGCTATCAGGGAGGCATGTGATTGGCCCCAAATGTATTCTTCAGCAGGACAACAACCCCAAACATACAGCCAATGTCATTAAGAACTAAGGAGAACAAGGAGCCATAGGGTAGTCACACCAAATATTGATTTGATTTAGATTTTTTTTTTTTTTCACTGACTGCATTTTGTAAATTGATAAATTAAAATACATATTTTTGAAAGCATTTCTACTTTACAGAATTTCTTCACACTTGCCTAAAACTTTTGCACAGTACTGTATGTGTGATAACACAATCTTGCCCAATTTAGCCTAAGTAGCTGTGTTAAAGAGTGGAAGAGCACATGAGCACAGGGACGTGTTTACATAGCAGCATAGCCCCATACTAACAGGATCCCAAATACATTTTCAAAAAACACTTGTGTTGAGTTGTGGTTCACTTTTTTAATTCTGAGAGCTCTGTAGTACTGGAAGGCCTATGTAATGATTATTCATTTTTTGCCATTGGTTTACAAGGACTGTGTGTTTGTGTGTGGTATGGCCAAAAAAAGTTTGGCGGTAACATATAGTATACCAGCTATTAATGTATAAATTGGCTTCATATTTATAATGGTAGCGGTCACAGAAAATATGCTAATAATTTAATAATAACACTTCAGTAATAATATCAGGGTATACAAACTTTCCACATTATGTTTTAACCGGTTTATCCATATCAGCATGTATGGACTGGATTTCCTTTAATAGACCTTTTTACTAATGCAAAAATAATTATAGCACTGTGTTCATGTTGGTAATTGTGAATGAATATATGCTTATGAGGTGCAGTGTCACCCACTGATCAAGAAATAATAACAGAAAGGCGTTATATATAGCAAAGGAAATAGGTCTGTTACTGAGCAGCCTACACAAGCTGATGCATAAATTAAATGCCAGCTTCCTACATGCTTGGCAAAAATGGGGGGGGGGGGGGGCTTCTTGGGGGAGATGACAAGTACATGGCCTTCTCATTGAATCGTTTTATAAGAAAAACAGTAGTTATTGCTGTAAAGACAGTCCTCTCTACCATAAGCATACATTCATCAGCAATGAAATCTGCATTAATTGATTTCAACTTTCTGTCTACATAGAATGCTATTAACCTTTACTATCAGAAGGGCTGGAACTGCAGGCCACCAAGCAATAAAATGTAACATTTCCAATATGTAATTTTAAATTAGATCCTTCACCATTTAGAGGAAGGTTACAAGTGATAAAATATGTATTTTTTTTATTAACTATAAATTTGTTGGAATTTGTGACTAGTAGCTTGGAACTGTAAATGTTGAACTGGATACAGTCCCAGAACAGCTTCTTTAGTTGTAATAACCAGCTCAAAAAACAGAAAACAATATGGATCAGTAACTTTACTATTATATTATGTATTTAGGATTTATTTATTGCATACAAGAGAACTTTAATTGCTTAGTTATTACATAAGGTAACACAAATTTAGCCTGGCTACAGTAGTGCCTAAGACTGGACAAAAAATTACAACAATATATTTATAAAATATTAGCCTAGCCCCCTCTTTCCCACACATAGACCTTGTTCTCCTCATGCCATGCACATTTCCCACACTTTACAGACCTTTAGCATATAGGACAACCTAATCATAGGGGAGTGGCTAATACCTAGTGTGTGGCTCTTCCATCATCTTAAATAAGCTGGCAAATAATGGGACACCTGTCTATGAGCAACATTTGGTCAGTCTCTGAGTAGCTATCTACTTGCAAGTAGATAGCTTCTCTATTAGTATCCATGGCACAGTGGAGAAGAGTGTAGACCATGATCTTTGAAGAAGACTGCCTACTGACTTGTCTGTAATAACAATATGTGATATGAATAGGGTTGAATGAGAACAATTTAGGTAATATATATAAAGGTATATTTCCATTAATAATTATGATTATAGACCTATAGAATATACATTCAAGTAATGGACAACACTTTTAGTACCTGTGAGGACTTGTCCTGACTCACACAAGTGTTTTATCGTCTGTTGAATTACAGGAACATTCTAGAACTGGAAGATTATTTCAACCAAAGCTGCTGAAATTCCAGTGCACTTGCTAATGACTTATAGACAACCAATTCTCAAATCTGTTTCATCAATAAAATAAGGGTGGCAAGTGAAGGTCATATATTTTCCCAAGATGAACATGAGCACCAAGACCCACTGCAATTCTCACCTGACAGTGACAGCAATGCGTTATACCTTGATCCTTTCCTCTGCACCGCAGAAGAGAAAGGGGCAAGGTGCACTTGCCGGTAGATATTCGAACACATTGGATAATCCTTTAATAGGAATTCAGAAACAGTCCAATATTTGCTTTCAATGATCTGAATATGGGGCACTAATTTTAAATATGAGGCTTTCTCTGGCCACTCGGCCACCTATTGTTTGGCAAATATACAGATTTGGAATCTACAACTAGCCAGCTGTTTAAATGTGTTTCCCAGTTTCAATTGCTTTAAAGGAAACGTCTCTATTATCATGGACACTCATCACAGTTGGAGGCCAATGGATCATATATTACATAGTTACATAGTTGGCAAGGTTGACATAGTTGGCAAGAAGACACTAGTCCATTCAGTTCCGTGTGTGGATGTGTTCATGTCACTAGCTTTTTCTATAGTCCTGTACATTGTGTTTGCCAAGAAAAAAAATCTAAAAGTTTTCTGACTTCTATCTATACTCCCCACTGATATAGATATACAATATATAGATATTATCTATAATATTAGCTAATAATATAATAATTAATAACACTTGTTATCTGTTGCCAACCAGTGCCATAATAAAAAAGCAAAATGCTTAAGCAACAGTTTTCTATTCTTTTCCCTGGATTGAAATGAGGCTGCCTGTACTCTACAAAATCCCTCTTCATGAAATCACTCAAAATTGTTCAATTTCAACTAAATGGTCCTTGTACTTAAACTGACTTTCAGTTTAATTATAAAGAGTGATAAAGTACTTTGAGATGAACAAGGGAAAAATGTCTGCGATATATATCTATAAATTCAGTTTGTAATGATTCTTCTATATTTCTACAGATGATATGTGTACTTGTACTTGTACTGCTGACCAAGCAAAGCCTAAATCTTATTCAGCATAACAAAAAGATAAGATCCAGGATTGGGGCAATAAAACCAGGAACCCAACAGTTGTAGCACTATAAGGCTATGTACACGTGATAAGATTTTCCAACAACAAAGCCGTGGATTTTTTTTCCGAAGGATGTTGGATCAAACTTGTCTTGCATACACACGGTCACACAAATCTTGTTGGAGATTCCGATCCTCAAGAACGCAGTGACGTACAACACGTACGATGAGCCGAGAAAAATTTAATTCAATAGCCAGTGCGGCTCTTCTGCTTGATTCCAAGCATGCGTGGAATTTTGTGCGTCGGAATTCTGTACACAATATCATAAACCTTTTAGGATATTATAAATAATCTCTCAAAAAAGCTGTATCTTTATCTCTAATAAATATGCAATATATATTTTCTAACTCTTAACTTTCATTTAAGGAGTAGTAGGGCTGTCTGAAGAAAGCACTGTGTGTTTGTATGTGTGTGTGTGTATGTGTGTGTGAGAGATGGTTGTTATGAGTTTTTTGCCTTTTCTTTTTGTTTTTGGCTGATAGATTGCCCATGTGTACCGTGCAGTTGATTCTAACTCTATTAAATGTTGTGATGTGCTATTTTCTAGATGGTATAATATGTATTATCCTGTTCCTTACTATTGCAGGGCTCTGCGTAGCCGACATTAATGTCATCTCTTTGGTTTTGATGGCAATTGTTCTGCTTTGTTTTGTATGTACAACATGTATACGTTAAAAAAAAAAGAGGAGAAGTAGGGCCCTACTTCTTCCATGGGGCACATGAGTGCACTGAGTTCTGTAATGCTGTGACCCAGATTCAGCTGACAGTGAGCTAAAGTCTCTTGTCGGCTAACGTCACTTAGCTGGTCTGAGCTCTAAAGGAATCCCGACTGTAATGCCGGGATCCACCCAGATGCCTAAACAGTTGCCGAGAGCCTGAGCAAGCTGCTTCTGCCCTCCCCCCAGCAGAGGAAAAGCACAGGCTGGCAGTCATTGGCTTTCTGCTCACTGAAGACCTAGAACCAGGGCCATCTTTAACGCAGGGCAAATGGGGCATCTGCCCAGGGCCCATTCATTGTTGGAGGGCCCTAAAAAACATTGATAAGTCAAGTGCATTCGTTTTCTCCTCCTTTCTATCCAGCTCGGCAAGGGTTAAGTGAAGTCACGTCCAGTGTCTCTTGTACTGGCCCGCCCCTTCCCCTCAGCTCAGTCTGAGTGGACTCTGCAGAGTGAGTATACTGCCTTCCTTGGATACACTGTGTGTCCCCGCTTCTCCACCCTCAACAGTAACCACCCCTCCCCTCTTCTCCACCTTCAACAATAACCCCCCTCCCCACTTCTCCACCCTAAACAATAACCCCCTCCCCGATTCTCCACCCTAAACATAAACCCCATCCCCGCCTCTCCACCCTCAACAATAACCCCCCCCTTACTGCTTCTCCACCCTAAACAATAACCTCCTCCTACTTCTCCACTTCTCCACCCTCAGCAATAACCCCCTCCCTGCTTCTCCACCCTCATCAATAACCCCCTCTCCACCTCTCCACCATCAATAATAACCCCCTTCGCCACTTTTCCACCTTAAGCAATAACCCCTCTCCCTGCCTCTCCACACCAACAATAACCCCCTTCCTGCTTCTCTACCCTCTATTATAACCCCCTCCCCGCTTCTCCACCCTCAACAATAACCCTTCCCGCTTCTACACCCTTAACAATAACCCCCCTCCCCGCCTCTAAACCCTTAATAATAACCCTCTTTTCTGCTTCTTCACCCTAAACAATAACCCCTCTCCCTGCCTCTCCACCCCTAACTATAACCCCCTCCCTGCTTCTCTACCCTCAATAATAACCCCCCTCTCCAGTTCTCCACCCTCAATAATAAACCCCTCCCGCTTCTCCACCCTAAACAATAATCCCTCTCCCTGCCTCTCCACCCCCAACAATAACTCCCTCTCTGCTTCTCCACCCTCAATAATAACCCCTTCCCTGCTTTTCAACCCTCAATGATAACCCCCTCCCCGCTTCTCCACCCTCAACATTAACCCTTCTCGCTTCCACACCCTTAGCAATAACCCCCCTCCCCGCCTCTCCACCCTTAACAATAACCCCCTTCGTGCTTCTCCACCCTCAACAATAACTTCCTCCCCGCTTCTCCACCCTCAACAATAAGCCCCTCCCCGCTTCTCCACCCTCAACAATAACCCCCTCCCCGCTTCTCCACCCTATACAATAACCCCCTCCCCGCTTCTCCACCCTCAACAATAACCCCCTCTCCACTTCTCCACCCTCAACAATAACCCTCCCCGCTTGTACACCCTCAACAATAACCCCCTCCTCGCTTCTCCACCCTCAACAATAACCCCCTCCCACTTCTCCACCCTCAACAATAACCCCCCTCCCCACTCCCTGCTTCTCCAACCCTCAACAATAACCCCCCCTCCCCTCTTCTCAACCCTCAACAATAACCCCTCCCCACTTCTCCACCCTCCTCCCCCTCCCCCTCACAATAACCCCCCTCCCGATTCTCCACCCTCAACAATAACCCCCTCCCCACTTCTCTACCCTAAACAATAACCCCCTCCCGCCTCTCCACCGTCAACAATAACCCCCTCCCCGCTTCTCCACCCTCATCAATAACCCCCCTCCCCACTTCTTCACCCTCAGCAATAACCCCCTCCCTGCTTCTCCACCCTAAACAATAACCCCCTCTCTGCTTCTCCACTTCTCCACCCTCATCAATAACCCCCTCCCTGCTTCTCCACCCTCAATAATAACCCCCTTATCACTTCTCCACCCTCAATAATAACCCCCTCCCTGCTTCTCCACCCTAAACAATAACCCCCTCTCTGCTTCTCCACTTCTCCACCCTCAGCAATAACCCCCTCCCTGCTTCTCCACCCTCAATAATAACCCCCTTATCACTTCTCCACCCTCAATAATAACCCCCTCCCGCTTCTCCACCCTAAACAATAACCCCTCTCCCTGCCTCTTCACCCCAACAATAACCCCCTCCCTGCTTCTCCACCCTCAATATTAACCCATCCCTGCTTCTCCATCCTCAATACTAACCCACTCCCTGCTTCAGCACCCTCAATAATAACCCCCTCTACACTTCTCTACCCTCAATAATAACCCTTCTCTTTGCCTCTCCACCCCCAACAATAACCCCAATCCTTGCCTCTCCATCCCCAAAAATAACCCCAATCTTTGCCTCTCCACCCCAATGCTTCTCCACCTTCAATAATAATGCCCTCCTTGTTTCTCCATCCTCAATAATAAATCCCCCTCCACACTTCTCCACTCTAAACAATAGGCCCCATCCCTGCCTCTCCACCCCCAACAATAACCCCAATCCCTGCCTCTCCACCACCAATAACCCCCCTCCCTGCTTCTCCACCCTCAGCAATATCCCTCCTTTCTGCAGAAACAGCAGCGCACTGATGGTTAATGAGTGGCAATGTAGTATGGAGGGGGGGCTGTGTAACGATGGGGTATTATGGGGGAGGGATCCTGTGTAACAATGGGGGGTAGTATGGGGAGGGGGCCTGTGTAGTGATGGGCATAGTATGGGGAGGGGGTCCTGTGTACTGATGTGGGAGGGGGTCCTGTAATTATGGGGTAGTATGGGGAATGGGGGTCCTATGTAGTGATTTGGGTAGTATGGGGGAGGGAGTCCTGTGTAATGATGGGGGGGGGGGTAGTATGTATGTTTGCTATTTTGAAATCCCACACTTTTCTTTTGAAGTGATGATGAGGACAGCAGTCCCGGAAAAAAGGAATAATTGACATCTGCAAAGATGCCCATAACACATAACAGAATGGAATGCTTTATTGGTCAGAGGGCAAATATAATACACCATCCATGCATTTTGAGATGCTACAATGAGAAGGTGTGTAGAAATAATATATTTAAAACAGGAAAATTATAATTTATTTGATTATGAATGCTCGTGCACATGTAACTAATATAAGAGTGATTGTGGCTAAAAAACAGTACAGAGCTTAAATATATCACACACAATAAGTGAAAAACAAACACAAAATAGGATTAATTTGTTTTGTAATTACAGTAATTTTTGTGTCCAAATAAGTAAAATGAAAGTCCCAAGTCTCCAGAGTCCAAATGGTTGGGTAAAAACCGACAGTCCCACAAGCCGTGTTTGAAAGGTGAAAATCATAGGAGAAAGCAGAGTGTCACCAGAGAATGCCCTTATTGCGCTTACCAGAACTCATGTGACCAATTAAAAGTGGTCAAATCATGATGATATTCAGAGGACCTAGGTCTGCCAAACAGGTTGCAGAGCTCCTGTCCACCTCCTCCTCCAGGCAATCGAATGCTAAGAGGGCTTGAAATCCACTGTCACTACCCACTGTGACTTGAGTATCCGGGTGCATTAGTGATTCATGTCATGAAAAAAAGAGTACTCCACATAGTAGAAAATTATTCAATAGGCATATTGTTATATATGTGTGGGTATATAATATGATATGATATAATATGCATATGTATATATTTGTGAATATATGGGTTCAACAAAGTATTAAAAGCAGCAAGTGTATATAGTATATAGTGTTCAATATACTGAATAGCAGCTAGAAAAAAAGACCATGAGTGGACCATAAGAAATCTTAATTGTCATACTTATTAAACAAATAAATGGTTCTGACTAATATGATGGATACAACCAATTATTTACACAGAATGGGGTTCATTTGGAGCAGAGACCAGTTTGCATTGGAGGGAAGTGTATGTAGAGAGTGTAAAAACAGGAAAGATTTCAGACAGGAAAGGCATGAGAAGGGGATTCTGTAGTCTGGCAGAAGAGAACTGGATAGGGCTAAAAACACTGGGGTTGGTTTACTAAAACGGTAGAGTGCAAAATTTGGTTCCGCTGTGCATGGTAGCCAATCAGCTTCTAACTTCAGCTTTTTCAGTTAAGGAGGTATAAGGTGTTTGTTTCTCTCCTCTTGGCTCTCCCCCTTTCTCATACTTCCTCCTACTCCCTTTGCATATCTGACTTCTAACAATGTTAATGGACATAGCCTACTTGAATCTGATCTTCTACCAACAGTTAAATATAGCTACCTTTGTATTACACTAATGTCTTTGGTCCACTATTGGACTACTGTTTGTATTGCTTATACCTTTCAATAAAAACTTTGAACAAGGAGGTATAAGATTAAGAGCCGGCAACTCGTTCAACTTGAAAAAGTCACTTTATTACATTGAGTGGACTGTACAAAGTACAGTGGCTTACACATTTCAGCAATAAGCCTTAATCATAGCCATAAAATAAAAAAATCTCAGGATACAGCATACAATAGAGTAAAAGGAACCTCCCGCCACTCCCTGAAATTGAATTTACTTGAAATTACTGTAATTATGCAAACCTGTTATGATATGAAAGTATACCTGAAAGGTGAAGGGCTGTGAAAGAGGAATGAAAAAGGAGTGTTGGGACAAGAATCTGAGCAATAGCACCGCCAGTCCACCTTCGTGTTGCACTTTTCTTCTCATTGTTCAATTAAGGTTTGACAAAGAAAACTAAAGCTAATTGGTTTCTATGCAGAGCTGCACCAAATTTTGCATGCTTCAGTTTGGGTGAAGCACTGTTTGGAATTTTAATGCAGCAGAGGCAGTGCTGTCTGCCCAAACATGAAGTTAGGAGCTCAATGGATTTATGGCAGATCAGCAGTTACTTTTCTATACTTGCAGCTTTTTTAAGTAGATAAAACATGGGGAATGTCAGCAATACTATATCAAATTAAATTATTTGAAAAAAAGTAGCTTTTGTGCCCCGAATAAAAGATGATATTCAACAGATATCTTATATTACCTAGAGCCAAGGCAAAATCACATGGTCTCTGACTGCCAAGAGCATGGCTGGCAAGACTACAGAAAATCTATAGTTTGCAATTGGACAGACGCTGTCTAGTAGATTTGCAGTCAGATAAAAAGAAAGGTACAACCAATGTGTAGAAATGCTCTACAGAGAATGAAGCAAAGCTTGCATATATAATAAACAGATACAGTATGTCGGTTACTATGTACACATATTGCTACAAACTATACAAACATTATTTTAAGTACAATAAGGCTCTCTGGCAGCCATGCAGCCTCCACGAAAAAGCATTTTTCTATTTTATAAAGCACCGTTGTCACTGGAATCCAACTCTTGTCCTTATTCTAAAAGGTGACAATCCTTCCAAAATTCTCCAATGACTCACACATCCTACATCTCCTCTAAAACCGCAGAGACCAATTACAAGATTCTGACTAGATGGCATTACACACCGGTGTCTCAACATAAATCTTTCCTGGGCACTACAGAACTCTGCTGGAGAGGATATGGATCTACAGCCACACATGCCCACATCTGATGGCTATGCCCAGTCATTTGCCCCTATTGGTCATTTATACTACACTGGATTAATGTAATACAAGGCTATCCCATTCCCAATGACCCTTGGGCCGTGTTATTCCATTGCATAGGCGAACCAGTAGGTCGATATAAGAAATCCATTACCCCCACCTACTGAATGCTGCAAAAACACTTATATCTTATATGGGCAGCACAGTGGTGTAGTGGTTAGTACTTTCACCTAGCAGTAATAGGGTCGCTGGTTCAAATCCCGACCACGACACCTTCTGCCTGGAGTTTGCATGTTCTCCCTGTGCCTGCGTGGGTTTCCTCCGGGTACTCCGGTTTCCTCCCACACTCCAAAAGACATGCTGGTAGGTTAATTAGATCCTGTCTATAAAATTGGCTAAATATGTGTTTGTAAGCGTGTCAGGACCCCACAGGGGCAAGGACCGCACTATACCACAGATGGACACCAGTGGTAAAAGCGCCCTGAGGCAATTCAGTTCGCATAGGTAGCGCTATACAAGTCATTCATTCATTCATCTAAGTATTGGAAACAACTTACCATCCCCACAATACAGCAATGGTTGAAAGTAATAGATCATATTTATCGCATTGGAAGACCTCAGATATGAACTCAGAGACCAAATTTCCACCTCCTTTAAAATATGGGCCTGCTGGTTCGTCTTTAAGTTCTCCGCTACTTTTGCGAATATTATGTCTAACTCTGATTGAAAATATGCAACATGACATAGACTTTCAGTGGTAAAGCTAATGCTACATAAATGTGAGGCAACCCCCCTCCCCTTCTCCTTCCCCTAAGTCTTAGATCCCTACCCCATCCCCATCTCCCCCTCCCCACACCTCTTTTATCCCAACATCTTTTGTTTGGTTAATGGTTTGTAATAATGTCACATATACTAGTTAAAGGTCTATGCTATGTACACCTGTTACTATGACTAGATATATTATACCTCGGAATACATGTTACATCGATGTAATATTCTTCTTCAATAAAATGTTATTGAACAAAAAAAAAAAAAGTACGATAAGACTGAAAAAAAAAAAAAGATAATGTACATAAGAAGATTCATTTCATATATAAATCTAAAAGCAAACAAAAAAAAATAGCTCCTCTATAAATTGTCTATCTTGTACCAAGAGCATTCTTCAATTAATAGTTAGGACTTTATTTGTGGTGTAATCGTAGCACATTGAATAGCTGCCAAACACTGAACAAATAGTCATTCAAGGATTTCACTGATGTTTACTGCAGGTGTAGAAACTCCCCTGTATTCGCACTCTGAGCAATTCACAACAGAAAGGGGGTGCCTTTATAAGTAGATAAACACCTGAATAATGTGCAATGTATAAATATATAGATGTAGCTCTAATTGCATTTTTGAATATCTAACCATCCTACACTGTTACTATTGCTAATGTTGTAGCCTTGAGTGCAAATTTTTTATTCCCAATGTGCTCAGCTGAAAATAGCTCATAGGCCAGTATTGTTCATTATCTTTTATTACATGTATATTTGTGAAAGATTCACCTCATATTCCAATTTAATGGCGACAGAAATGCAAAGCAGGCCATTCATGCCTGCTTGTTATTGTGATGCATCTGAACAGCTTAATACTCTGTTGTCACCTACCTATTGCAGAACGTATCTATTAGCATGTCTTCTACAAAGTAATCAATGTTCTATTTTTAGTGTGATGGCTCTTAGATATGGATCATATTTTTTTCTAGAAAAACAGGTTACAAAAAAAAACAGACGAGGCCAAAAAATAAAATCATGAAGTGTTATGACAATGCATCAGCTATGCCTGACTGGGTCTAATTGTCCAGCAAATGACACACCGACTCCCACAACAGGAAGTTTATTCCTAAAAGTATGACTGGTGCTTTCAGCAAAGGTCATTACCATGACCTTAGCATTTCAGCAATGACAACCAAACTTTTCTAAATGAGGATTGATGTCAAGTTCTCGTACTTATTTTCTGTAGATATTTGTAGCTATTTGAATGCAATTGCACAAGCCTGTCAAGCTGTTTGTGTACATGCTCTACAAAATATTCACTATTTATCAAAATACCTGCGTGCAAATTTCAAACGACCCTGAACTGCAACTTGTCTCACTGTACATTGTCTCTGTTTATATTCAACAGATTAATGTAAGCAGTTTTACACTGAGCTGAAATTTAACAGTAATCTTTATAAACTATAGAAACCTGATCACAATAGGGAAAATTGCAGCATCCAATTGATGGCAGAAAACAAAAACACATAGAGGACTCATGAATCTATTGTGGGGAAATTGATGCAATTGTGGATTTTTAATGAGAGACCTTATACTCTCATCTTTATACTTGTGTTTTAGGTTGTTATAAGCTTTGAAAGACACTGTGGCTGATTTCATTCAAAATAATTAAAATGCAATTAGATTTGTTGACAATACCAACTCATGAAGTTTCATCTATCAATTTATAAAAAAAATATTAACAAGGAATTCTGAAGGGCTGCTATGTAAAACAGTTTTTTTTTTCTTTCCAATGGGTAGTGCATACTTGTTATATTTTGGAATTTAGTCCTTGCTGAGTGTCCTTGAAGGGGTTAAATTTGGAACTAAAGTCTAAATGTTCGTTTACCTTAATTTACTCCCTGCGTTAAAGTGAAAAGCACCCCACTAACTCTTCCCACATCCCTAAACACTTCCCTGCTCCTCTCACTGATCCAATGCCATCCTGGCAGCAGCACAGCTCTCCTCTCTTCCTGGTATCACAGGAGACATGGTGGTTGATTTACTTAGGTACAAACAAGGCCAAGGATAAATCCAAGGGAAAAACAAAGCTTAACTTACCACCAGCCTGCAGACAACCAAATTAACCTCTCTAACAGTATGCGTTAAAAGCAGGGGTTTCGTCTGCACACATTTGCAAATGCATGCTTAAGCCACAGAGCATCGTCAAGGCACCCCGGTATCTGTGGTACCTAACACAAATTTATATGTGTCCCCACAGTGTGCAGTCTAAACCTTCGCTTTTAACGCATACTGTTAGACAGGTTATTTGGTTGTCTGCGGGCTGCTGGTAAGTTAAGCTTGGTTTTTCCCTTGGATTTATCCTTGGCCTTGTTTGTACCTATTGTTAGCTTTCCAATGCTTCTTACTGCGATAGCCAGCTATAGATGGGAGCAAGTGGCATCTTTTTTGGTTGATTTACTTAGGCCTGGTTGACACCTATGCAGGTTGCATTTTGCATTTTTCAATATGCATTTTTGATCCAAAGCCTATGGAACCAAAAACCAGAAAAAAAAGTCCCTGGCCCTTTCCATAAAATGCACAGATGTGAACTACATCCATAGGAAACCATGTTAAATGGGCTGTAGTGTGTTTCTGCAAAACTGAAAACGCACTAAAAAATGCCTAGGTGTGAACCAGGCCTATAACTGGAGAGTGCAAAATCTGGTGCAGATGTGCATTGTAGCCAGTCAACTTCTAATTTCAGCTTGTTCAAATAAAATTTTACCAACAAAAAAAAACTGGAAGCTGATTGGTTTCTATGCAGAGCTGCATCAGATTTTGTACTCTCCAGTTTCAGTAAGTCAACCCCTTTTATCGCAGTGGGTGCCACAGGATAGGATAGTCAAACTCCTGTCCTCACAGCAAGGGTGTGGCTTGCCAGCACTGTGTGTGTCTATGGATGCAGGAGCACACATGTACATTTGCCCCTTAGCATCTAACTTGCTGAGGGAGCACTTAGAAAAAGAATACAGAGCCACAAAAGAGGAGGTAAGCTACCAATGTGTGCAATATCATTGCACAGAGCAGGTAAGTACACAATCCTTTTTTTAAATAGACTTTAATATCACTCTTAGGATTCCTGTTAATGCCTCATCTGAGGTCTCATTCACAACTATGCATATACATAGACTTTTCTTTTAGAATATATATAGTCAGCACATTCCTAATATGTCCTGACATTGTTATATGTGCAACTAATTGGGTGTATTTAAAAACATGCTTTTTTTTTTTTTTTGCCTATTCAATAGTACAACCTATTGAAATTATTTAAAGGGACACCACCCCACCTTTTCCAGAATGGGGAGAAGAAAATTAGTCCCTATAAAATGATCATCAGATTACCAGTCTTTTTTGTTCAATACACTCCTAGGTAAATATCATTATAATATTACCACATTTGCGTGAGCAATGCACATAGGATGAAGTAACAATTAGAGACTTGAACAGCGAGTGCATAACATTAATAAGTCTATTTGCCTTTAGTAAATCAACCCCAATGAGTATATCTCCAAAGTCAGGGGAGGGTAGTGGCAGACTTGGTAATAGATGGAAACCTGAGGATCTGTCCACTGCACTTGATGAAATTACCTAGCTTCCTTAGAAGTATATATACTACATGGTATTTTGTTGCAGAGTTGTCTCAAAGATGTGAAACAATACCAACACATGCAACACAATAATCATAGTAGAAGTATTTTATCAATTTTCACTTTTCTTATCGCTGATATGGTATGGCTTTATGAATTCGATGCAACAATAGCAACAGACAGTAAAAGTAAAAAAAAAAAAAGACCTACATGAAACCGATACACATATTAATACTAATAACGAAAATGTTGCATGGGTTTAAAAAATTTGAAGCAAGGTTTATAACTATATTTACATGATCAGAAATGCGTTGCAAATGCTTTATTAACCCCCCTGGCAGTAATCCCGAGTCTGGCTCGGGTTGAGATTTCTGTACCAAAAGCGGTAACCCCGAGCCAGACTCAGGCTCGCATTGCAGGATACAGGGGAAAGTTACCTACCTTGTCCCCTGGATCCTGCGATGTCCTCCCGCTGTGTGAGCGAGCCGTCTGCTCGCTCGATTCACACAGTGCGGATCTCCGTTCCCTGCGACGTTACGACGCACAGGAGTGGAGATCGGCACCAAATTCAAAAAAGTTAAAATACACAATACACATACAGTACTGTAATCTTACAGATAAAATATGTATAAAAAAAATACACATCCCCTTTGTCCCTAGTGGCCTGCCCAGTGCCCTGCATGTCATTATATATAATACATAGATTTTTTTCTGGCTGGAAACTGGAGATTGTCCATAGCAACCAAAAAGTGTCCCTTTATGTCTAAAGTGATTTTAGACCAGCAAGAAAACACCGATAATAAATTAGAATCACAATTCATCATCAAACAATAAATTTAATGACAGCGACTATTCTGCAACTGAGCAAATTTTTGTGTTTTTGATTTGATTACATTATTGAATAATTTTTATATATATTTTTTATTTTATTATAATTTATGATTTTGTGTTTTAAACTTTATCATACCCGGGATGTCTACTAGACTCTGGTTTGGACAGATTTAAGTGAGTTATTCATAAGAATTGCATGCCTACAATATAAAAACGCCAAATTTCCATGCAAAATAATTGTACCGCTTTCAGCACAAAATTCCAGACAGAATCATACCGCAGGGGAGGTTAAACTGCCTCCTATTTCTCTATGTGCAGTCAGCAATTTTGGTGGAGGCAGGGTTTTGCTTACTCATGTCCAAGCCTCTAGTAAAGATAACAGTAATCAGCACAGTAGTATCATCACCAATAATCTGATACTTGCATTTAGAAGCAGCAGTGCTTTAAATCTCATACTTTAGATATACAGCTATGAGGCTGTAGGTATAGGATGGCCTAGGCTCACTTACAAACCATGATGTTCTATTTTTTTTATTAGGAATTTAGGACAAAATGTCTTGTACTGCTTAGGCACAATTAACATTTCCAAATGTTCCTACAACACAGTAAATCTTTACTTTATGCCTTCCCCTGGATCAGCTACAGATACATTTTTTCTGTCTTTTTAAGGTAGAATTTGATGCAAATGGATATTTTGTGAAATTATGTTACAATTATAACTTTTCTAAAGCTGGGAATGCTGCTAATAAACATAGCTGAGGTCCTGAAGAAGACACCTACAATAATTTGTTGCCTTTTAAGGTGCCCTAAGCACCAATAACACAATGTTCAATTCTCATCCTCAAGAGTTGACTGGGGAAATTGCTAGAGGAACACCTAGAGCTTGTGTAGTATATTGCCCATTTACTCACCATTCAGAGATGCTGAGTAGAGTTAGGCGAACGTTTCGGCATGAGTTTGGGCTGAACATTGGCTGTTTGCCCCATTCAGGGAACACCCGAATTTGCAGGGTGTTGCGCGAGTGTTTGCCCTGCGAACGCCCTGCAATGCACTGCGTGCGGCACAGTGCATTCTGTGCCCTGATTGGTCAAAGCTTTGCCCAATCAGGGTGCAGTAAAAGCTGGTTGTTAAGGAGCGAGGCCAGGAAGCCAGCCGCAGTGTCTTTAACAACCGATGAGTCATCATCTGTTAATCGGCTTCCCCGCTGACAGCTGAATAAAAAAATAAAAATAGTAAAAGCCTTTGCAATTTGACAGTCTTTATATAGGTAAGGGTGGGGCTACCTAGCGGTGTCATCTTGTGACGTCACCGACCCAGCATGCATCAGTATGTGACGTCACAAGGGGGCGGTGCCACTAGGTGATGTTGCAAGGTGGCCCTGCCCTTACCTATATAAGAACTGTCAGACAGCAGAGGGGGCATTCGGCAGTTGGTCATCAATGAGTGAAGAGCATTTTTTTTAGGGCGCAGCGGGCAACGTGATTGTCAATGGATTTACATCAGGGGATACTTTTTTATTTTTAAATATAGGAATTGCCAAAAACTGCCTCTGTGTTTTTATTCCTTTTTGACACTTTTTTGGTGAATGGGTAGGGGTACTATGTCCCCTATACTCATTCACATGGGGGGGTAGGATCTGGGGCTCCCTGATTCCAATAAGCCCCCTGCCCGCATACCCTCACAACCACAGCCCAGGGTTGTGAGGAAGAGACCCTTGTCTCCATTAACATGGGGACAAGGTGCTTTAGGGTGGGGTCTGGTATAAACTGTGGGGGGGGGGATCCCGCTGTTTTTTTATGTTGTCATGGGGTTCCCCTTAAAATCCAGGGGGGAGGGCATGCCAATATATTCTTTATTTTTTTTCTAAATAGCCAGGTGCCAGCTAATAAGTCAATTTAAATGTGTTTTTTTTTTCTGAGAATTTTTTCTGAGAAATGTCATTGTTGCTGCAGCATGTTCTATGCATGCTACAGATGTGCTACTTTACAGGCAGACTAAGGGGACCTCCTCTAAAGTGGATGAAAACCTGACTCATGCAATTTGAGTTGGGCATATATATCTGCAGTGTTTTCTTATCTCTCTTCAAAGCCCTATGTCCCATAGCTGTCTCCTGCTCTGTTCTTCTGTTATCAGCCTGATAAATGCTGACAAGTTCTCTGTCACATATGTTGATAGCAGCCGGAGTATTAAATATAAATAAATAGATTAGCAGAGCCCTGAATGATTCAACGATCAGCTCTGAAAATCTCTACTTATGAGGAGAGGGGGTGTGTGCCTTTCCTCCAATTAGCTGTCTTGGCTGTATGCCCAGGCTTCACTGCAGTGTTGAACAGGAAGAGAAAATCTCCCAACACGATCTGAACTTTCGAAACAGTATAAAAAGCAGAAGACAGCACATGTAAAACTTATGTTGGGAGATTTGTTTCATCCCTGTGTATCATCCGAGGCTGTTCACTTCACTGGGTATATGTGAGGGTTTACATCCACTTTAAGCATCATTAACCACTTACCTACTGCACATAGTGATATGATGGCAGCAGGAAGCCTTTGTCCCTCTGGGCTGCTGTCTTTTACTTTCTAAGCCTCACTGTGTAAACACACAGATCCACGTCCTGTCAGAGGAGAGGAGACCGATGGTGTGTTCCCAGTACAGAGGAACACTGATCGGTCTCCTCCCCCTATGAGTCCCCTCCCATTACAGTTAGAATCACTCCCTAGGATACACATTTAACCCTTTCCTCACCCCTAGTGTTAACCCCTTCCCTGCCAGTCACATTTACACAATAATCAGTGCATTTTTATAGCTCTGATCACTGTATAAATGTGAATGGTCCCAAAATAGTGTCAAAAGTGTCCAAAGTGTCCGCCGCAATATCGGAGTCACGATAAAAATTGCAGATACTGCCATTACTAGTACTAGTACTATTTTTTTTAACAGGATATTTATTATAGCAAAAAGTAAAAAGTATTGTGTTTTTTTCAAAATTGTCGCACTTTTTTTGTTTATAGAGCAAAAAATAAAAACCGCAGAGGTGATCAAATACCACCAAAAGAAAGCTCTATTTGTGGGAAAACATATGGGTACAGTGTTGCATGACCGCGCAATTGTCATTCAAAATGTAACAGCGCTGAAAGCTGAAAATTGGTCTGGGCAGGAAGGGGGTCAAAATGCTTTGTATTGAAGTGGTTAAAATCACTGCTCCTGAAAAAAACGATCATTAAAAAAAAAAAAAATTTTGCACTGATACTTGTTCCCTAGGCCAGTACCCGGACCCCCATACCCCCTTTATGGCCAATTACTTGCATATAAGCTTTCAAAATGGGCACTTTTTATTTTTCCTGTTTGGAACTTCAATGGGGTTCGCCGTTCGGCTCAGAACTTCTCCCCTGTTTGGGAGTTCTGCTGCAAACTAAACAGGGGGTGTTTGGCCCATCTCTAATGCAGAGGCAGGCCCATTTATCACTGCAGTGCAAGTGTCCTGCAGACAGGTGAATCCGCCCCCCCCCCCCACTGTCATCTGAAGCCGGGCCAGAGCCAGGACAGAATGAAACTTCTCCTGCAGTCCCAGCTACTGTGTGTAGCCCCTCCCTGATTGCTACCAGAGTAGTACAATTTTAGTGCGGGTGGCCCTTTCGGCATCTGATCCCTACAGATGTTCACCTGTGTAACCAAGGCTCCCTGTAAGGAACACTTTTTATGAAGATAATCCCAAGTATCTGTTTATGTTCTGTGCTGTTTTACTGTAACAATGGCTCTTAGCTTGACTCCTTGTTAGTATAGAGTCGTATAAAGACATATTACCCTGGTTGAGTTGAGTCACAGAGACATAGCTGTGAAGAGTACATGTTTGTGCAGCTTTCATTATTCTGCTATGTATGCCTGTTTTTTCCACCCTAAACCTGTTATTTATTGCTCTGAAGTATATGCATGTTTTTTTCCATTCTAAGTAATTTTTGTATAATTGCTTCTAACTTTGTTTAGCAAACCATAAGGTCCCTGTTAAATTGGCCACATTTATATCCATGTATAGCCTGTTTTACAGTAATGCCTGGTACACATGATGAGATTATCGGACAAATGATTGTACGACAGAATAAAAATTGTGATGTCATGTATTTGTATTGGATTTTCTAATGACAACTGTACTGATTAAACGAAAATCGTACAATCTAGCATTGTGCAAAAAAAAAATTTTCTAATGACAACTGTACTGATTAAACGAAAATTTTAACGTACAATCTAGCATTGTGCAAAAAAAAAATTGGGTAAGAAGCCTGCAAAGGCTGTTGCATATACAAGCATAAATACAACTTGCCTAAGGAAGTGATGAACTTTCCATGTGATCAAAAAATATCAGATGAACTGTCCTGATCGGCTCTCAAAAGCTCTGTACTAACGATCTGATTATCGTACGATCGTTTGTCCGAAATCTGTATTTTTCATATGATTTTTAATTGATTGTTTTTATGATCATGTGTACGGAGCTTTACTGATTTTATGATCATGTGTACGGAGCTTTACTCTCTGTCTAATCATTAAGCTGATTCCCTATTCTGTTAAACTTGTTAGCCATCGGGTGCCTAACAACTCAATTCATATGCATGTGATGTTCTCCTGTGTAATAAACATACCCTCTGCACCATTTTTCCTTTACTGCCATAAAGCACAATCTCTTATATAATATGGAAATGTAATAAACTCATTTACACAGAAAGGTATGCTCTTGTAATACTAATGTACCACACGTACTGCACAGCAGAGGACATAACACATTAGAAGTGCACTGTAAACAAACAACCCAAAGTTAAAATCCTACCTTGTGTCCAGTTTGGTCTTAATGTGATTCTGGTCCAAAGGACATCTTTACAAGTTAATTGGGTAGGACACAACTAACTTAACTCAGGTTTATGTAGTGATTGTAAATAGTAACACAAAGGAATGCCCATGTGAATTTATTAGAGGTTCTTTGGACAACTTTCTGCTAGTTCAGATTACGCATGGTGAATCAAATATTTACCCGCTGTGGTCTGCATTTACTGGATTTTCTATTATTGGCTCACCTGTGATGAAAATTTAGTTTACAAATCACTAATTTACAGTAGTGACTGATAATCACTAAACTGTCACACAGACAAGTCATATACAACACAAATTCACACTGGTACATGAAATAGTTAACATGGCTGAAAAGTTCTTTTAATTCTCTATTGAATGGAAATGTCCCTAAGTATTTACAATCTCTACAATCTGCATTACCTTTTATGCAAACTACAACAATTTTTTTTTTATTGCTTAAATGTTCCCTGTTTGTGTATTACACTGCAGCGATTAAACTTTGCAGCTTCTTATGGTAACGGCATGTAATATAATCAACTCCTTTGCCTAGCTACAGACTTAAAATTAATTAAAGCAGCTGTTTTGTGAAAAGCACAGTCTGAGACAAGAATCCATTCAGGTTTCTTGTACGGTCAGATCTCAGAACATTTTGGAAGGCAGTCACTGCAATGTTTTTGCTGCAGCAGAAAATTGGATTGTGTGAAAGTTACGGATGTATTAATAATGGAATGGCTAGAGGCTTTTTTAGGTCATAAGAATCTCTTAAAGTATCCCACTTATTATTTAACCAGTATAATAGCCTCTGGTATTTTTACAGGAGTCCAAAGGCTTTATATCTCCCAGGCTTCCTTTTATACCTAGAAATAAAGATTGTGCATTTAAAGCAATATTCCAAAGGTCTCTTTGGAAACAAACTTCTGACTATTAAATTCCCAATTTTGGAAGTTGAGTTTTATTAAAATTGACATTGTTATAGTTTTTCTGTAATTATAATAAACAAATTGTAGAACAATTCTTCTAAGATTAATAAAGAAACACTATGGGTTTTTATTTTATTTTTATAAAGTATGCAGAAGGTTACATAGTTACATAGTTAGTTAGGTTGATAAAAGACACAAGTCCATCCAGTTCAACCACAATTTAAAAAAAAAATATATATATATATATAGCATACAATCCCATATACCCCATTCTATACCCACAGTTGATCCAGAGGAAGGCAAAAAAGGTGTGAAGAGCAGTAACAAGCAGAATTTCAGCTTTCAATAGTGTGGTTAGTGGGTGTCCCCTTATTGACACTTATGAAACACTTAGAGGTCTATATACAGTTAGGCCCCTTTCACACTTATACGACTTGTCCCACGATTTGGGACTGCAAAGTAGCATAACAAGTCGTTCCCCATGATTTCCAATGACAGCCATTCATATTAGTACAACTTCAAGTCGTTCCGACTTCAAAGTAGTCCCTGCACTACTTTGGTCCGATTTTGATGCCACTTACACAGGCATTCCTTAAAATCGCGGCAAAATCGCTGCAAAAATCGTGCGACTTTGAAGTTGCACAAGTGTCAAAGAGGCCTAAATCCTTGGATTGCGAGCATAATTCATTCCAGAAGCATGCATGTAATCCAAAGTGCTTGTATATCAAAGCAAATTTCCCCATAAGAAATAATGGAAACGCAATTGATTCGTTCCACAACCATTTATTCATAAGTCCTTCAGTTTATAATCCATATAAAAAGATTATAGCAATGTGACCAGGTTGTGTAACCATAAAATGTCCATCCACAAATGGAAGCCTCCACAAGAGGATTAGAAGCAAAATCCAGCAGGAGCTACAGATTAAAAAAAAGGAGAGAGGCGCCTAAAAGTGTAGCAATATGGTTACATTTAATGAAGGTACAACATTCAGCAACTCACATGGTTGATGATTATAAGAGGGACATCTAAATATGCAGGCATCTGGGGTAAAGCGGTCCACATAGCCGGCTCTCACCGCTGTCAGTCTGCAATCATGACCGGGAAGACTACCCTGCAGTAGAGTGTTCTGAAAGCGTGGTTCGAGACGCTCGTGGAGCGCAGCATGGAAAGGAACAACATCAATTGTGGTGAGGAGGATGGTCTATGTGGGCAGCTTTACCCCGGTTGCTTGCATACTTAGATGTGCCTGTTTTAATCATCAACCATGTGAGTTTCTAAATGTTGTACCTTCATTAATTGTAACTGTATTGCCCCACGTAGAGGCGCCTCTCTTCTCTTTTAAACTCAGTTGTGACATGACGCTACTTGTATATCAAGACATCGCTTGTATATCAAGTCAAAATGTATTAAAAAATGTTGCTTGTCTTGCAAAACGCTCTCAAACCAAGTTACTCTCAAACCAAGTTACTTGCAAACCAAGGTTTTACTGTACATTGTTTGCCTAGAATTCACACATGTTCTACTTGGATTCAACAGAAAAATAGCTTGAATCCTGGATGCTGTATGCATCTTGTGTGAAAACATTTACTAAATGGACCCTCTTCAGAATATCTAAACCGAAAAGCCATATAATGCAGCTTAACAATCCTTAGATGAGGTGGTTGTATTTGTTTTCATGTTTTTTTTTTCTTTATTTTCAACCAGTGATCTGACCAGTAACACATTTCTTGTCTTAGGGTATCCATGGAGCAACAAAGATTACAATGGACAGCAGCAGTGTCTGGAGAGGGTAGTGTTAGATAAACCAGTAGACTTAGATGGACTTTACATAAGAGACTAACAAACTAAAGCCAAACTCTGGCTAACTTGTTAAGCAGTAACAGCATCAATGCACATAAATAAGTAAAAGCTGAATATTGTAAGCACCCCTGTCAGTGTTAAATGGTTTGTCTCACCCCTATAACTACCACTGTTAGAGGCACAATGAATGAATATTCAAACCAATTGCATGCTTATTCATAGAAATAACTCCTAAAATGTGCATAATTATAAACATAATCACTCAACTTGAGGTGACTATTAACCGCTTGCCGACCAGCAGCCGCAGTTATACTGCAGCAGGTTGACTCGGTTGTGCGACTCGCCGTAGCTGTTCATCGGTCCCTTTAACAGCTATAGCAGGCGCGCCGTCTACCCGCAAAAGCCCCTCAGAGACCCAGAACGGGAATCTGTCAATGTAAACAAACAGATCCCCGTTCTTACAGGGGAGTAGAGAGAAATCGTCTGTTTCTAGTGATCAGGAACAACGATCTCTATGTACTACTTGCCACTACACTCCTCCCACAGTTAGAAACACCTCCCTAGGGAACACTTAACCCCTTGATCGCCCCCTAGTGTTAACCCCTTCCCTGCCAGTGCCATTTATACAGTGATCAGTGCTAATTTTTAACTGTAATCTGTAAACCGTAAACTGTAATCACTGTAATAATTTCACTGGTCCCAAAAAAGTGTCAAAAGTGTCCGATCTGTCCGCCGCAAGGTGCAGTCCAGCTAAAAATCACTGCTCACCGCCATAACTAGTAAAAAAAGCATTTATAATAAAAATATTTTGTAGACGCTATAACTTTTGCGCAAACCAATCAATATACACTTTACCAAAAATATGTGGAAGAATACATATTGGCCTAAACTCATGAAGAATTATTTATTTATTTTTTGGGGATATTTATTATAGCAAAAATTATAATTTTTGTTTTCAAAATGTACGCTTTTTTGTTTAAAGCACAAAAAATTTAAACCGCAGAGGTGATCAAATACCACCAAAAGAAATTTCTATTTGTGGGGGAAAAAAAGACATCAATTTTGTTTGTGTACAAGTCGCTTAACTGCGCAATTGTCAGTTAAAGAGACGCAGTGTCATATCGCAAAAAATGGCCTGGTCATTAAGGGAGTAAATCCTTCTGGGGCTGAAGAGGTTAAAGGACGGCTGGTAAAATGGCAGATTGAAGTTTTACTAGAAGTTCCTTTCATAACCTTCTTCAGTTGGGGTTTATGTTTATTTATATGCTCCTAAACGGATACAGTACAGCACGTGATTGTTCTCACCCAGGGACAGGAAGCGTGTGACTGGCAGAATCACCAAAGGAAAAAAGCCAGAAAAGGGAAAACAAATGCATGCAAGGTATAGTTTAAATTGATAGCTTTAAAACAGGAATTTAAAGTAAAATATTAAAAATGACTATTGCTTCTGATTTTTCCAAATGCCGCTTTTATGTTTAATGCAACTGTAAAAATGTATCCTCTGAAGGATAGACATCAATTCTTCCAGAAGGGCTCTTGATGAGCTCCAGAACCTTTGTCCTCATAGCTACATCTGCTGGCTACACTTTATAAATATCCTCTAGAAGGTATTCATAAGCAGTAAAAGACTTTTAAGGTAACTCTGTTCAACTGATGTATGCTGCTAGCTTTAAATGCTGACAAACCCATTTGGACTCTACACTTCATTTCACTAAATGTGTCTTTACCCTCCTTTACTATGTCCTGTTTTTTCCACTGGATGGCCTAACTCAGATGGCTTATTTTAGCAACAAATTCTAAGAATTTTCTTCAGAGCTTATTTGAACTTAACCAATGCACAACAGCAATTTTTACTGTGTGTTACTGAGTGTTATAGCTTTTTAAACGTAGTCAAGGGTTAAAAACAGCAACACAAATCAGAACTTTTCCCATATACATACTCGTTAGAAATTTGCATATGAGTGTCATGACACACAGATAGTATCCTAATGCCCAAACACAGATGTAGATAGTCAGCTTTACCCAAGATTCATAGAACTACCTTGTGAATGAATAAATAAAGAAATATTTACCAGGTATAGTTTGACAAAGAATGTATAAAATAAATAACCAAATGACGCCTAATGGTCTAACCCGTGCCCACTTTATCCAAATTTAACATGTAGAGACAGATCTTGATAAATATGACACCGCATCCATATCAAAATGTAAGCAAAAAAAGAAGAAAAGTAAAGGACTTTGAAGGTTGCAATTAATAACCCCAAAAGGCATGAACATCTTTTTAGAAAAATTATACAAAAGTGTATTTTTATATCAGTATAAAAACCATTAAAACATATATAGATTACATAAAGTTATCCCGCTTGCATCTGCAACTTGATTGCCACTGGCTAAATATAGAGAAAAGGGGCTCCACTCAGGGTGGAAGGCAACAAAAGAGGCACATGGTCCAGCCATACATGGGAAGGCTCCACACCAGGGTAAAGGCAACTTCGGGAGGGCTCCTTCTAGTGCCAATCTATTCCTATTGGAAAATAACAATGTATGTAATGTAATATTTCTATTTACCCTGGTGTGGAGCCTTCCTATGTATGGCTGGACCCGGTGCCTCTTTTCTTGCCTTCCACCCTGAGTGAAGCCTCATTTTCTTTTTCCATGGCTCAAGTCTGCAACTCTATGCATCATATGTGAGTACCTCTCATCTATCTCCCTGGATAGAGGATTGAAGTCATATGTTTATGCTAATATTAAATCATTGTTTCTTTTGCAATAAATATGAAATGTTTGCTATGTCATTTGGGATACATTGTATGTACTTTTGATGACTGTCTATTGTTATATGATGAAATACTGACTGTAATGCATCTCCCAGCATTAATAGGACCCTGAGGTAGCCACCTGGCGAAACGCGTAGAGATCCATACCTGAGATTCCTGCACCTGGCCCTCTATGTGGAAATCTTCATCCATTCTTACAATAAGTTGATTGGGTCATTTGGTACAGGTCTAGTCTGCACACAGAGTGCTAAATTTAGCCTGCTGGGAAATGCAAGCAGGATAGCTATATGTAATCTGTATGTGTTTTTATATTGATAGGAAATAAAGTTAATTGGGGTTATTGGGTTTATTCATGACAACCTTCAAAATCCTTTACTTTTTTCTTCTTTCTTCTGCCACTTTATCCAAAACTAAGTAAAGGTTGTGGCCTTGTTATTTTTTGCTGATTTTCTTTTTGCATATGTGTAGAATATGGTCATGACCTGACACACACCTTAAGGCATGGCGGCCTCCATCCCGGATTTGTAGAATAAGAAAGGATGGGCGAATGGGACTTTAAATGAGGGTACGCCATGTGGAGAATTAAAAATAACAACAATATAAAGTGAAATTGAATTCACAATACAAAATTTATTATACCCTAAAACATGTAACGAATGTTTTATATCAAATGCATAGGCAGTCAACAGACTTTCGATTCATATATTGATACATTGTTTACAATACAGATAAACATAGACACAGTAGATATACATGCTGTAGTACATCATTCTAATAAAGGAATAGCTGTTGGTGTATAATGGCACTCTACGCGTTTCCTGGTATTTCAACCATTCTTCAGGAGTGTTAAGTAGTAATAAACTGAGAAAAGGAGAGCTGGGGTTAATAATAGAAATAATAAAAGGGGGGCTGAGACTGTCAGGTCTCACTGTAGTAAAGATTGCATTAAAGTACTTACAGGTAGTTCCTAGGCCCAGTTCGGTGTCTACCAAGGCATGCAGGGGCCGGAGGCATGATGTCGACCACCAGGGTTGAAGTGGGGGAACCCTTCCAGGGTGGGGAGCAGCCCCCGGAGCTCAGCATAGTGGTCACTGTCAAGACTCAATGGGCTATGTGTACACCGGAGGTGCATGGTAAAACTGGGAAAAAGAAAGTGAGTCAAAAACAAAAAAAGGGGAATTTAGTATTAGTAATGTGAGGTGTGAGATGTGAGGGTGGGGGAATGGGATGTCTATGTGTTTCCATAAGGGACTACATAATGGGAGTGTAAAAAGTGATAGGTAGCTGCAACATACCTTAGGAGGATGGTTAATCTTCCAACAGGGAAGTGACCTGTGTGTAGGATTGGGATGTGTGTCCTTGAAGTTGAGTCAGGCAAATGAACCACCTGCTGTCTCCAGGTTGCTAAATACTCCCAACCACAGGGAGGGGCCCCACTAACGCCATGTCTATTGGCCACAGTAAACAGGAAAGGCGGAGGCACCCAGCTGCACATGGAGGAGCCATCAGCAGTGGGTCCCAAGCCAATCCCGTGTATGGCCATGGATGGAGGAAGAGTGACGTCTAATCAACGTCAATGGCATCGCCAAAAATTGGCGTGCAGGCATGGCGCCGATGAGCAGGGAACCAGGCTCCACCACCACCCGAGATGAAGGGGGGGGGGGAGGAAAAAGGGCCGCTGCTCATCGCAACCCTGGGAGCCGAGAGGACACCCCCGTGAACCCCACAACCCAAGCTGATCCGAACTGGGAGTAGGGAAAGGTCAATTGACCAAGTAATCAATGAATAAATTTTGGGTCGAAGGTAATGCATAGATAGGGAATGGCTTGGGCGTCTATGGAGATATGAAAAGGTTTCTAATAGTAAATTGATACATTACTGCGCAATTATTAAAACCCCAATAAAGTAGATAGGGTGTGACAGGTCTGGGGGCGGGTTTTTTCAACCCAAAATTTGTGTGTAGAATATGGTCATGACCTGACACACACCTTAAGGCATGGCGGCCTCCATCCCGGATTTGTAGAATAAGAAAGGATGGGCGAATGGGACTTTAAATGAGGGTACGCCATGTGGAGAATTAAAAATAACAACAATATAAAGTGAAATTGAATTCACAATACAAAATTTATTATACCCTAAAACATGTAACGAATGTTTTATATCAAATGCATAGGCAGTCAACAGACTTTCGATTCATATATTGATACATTGTTTACAATACAGATAAACATAGACACAGTAGATATACATGCTGTAGTACATCATTCTAATAAAGGAATAGCTGTTGGTGTATAGTGGCACTCTACGCGTTTCCTGGTATTTCAACCATTCTTCAGGAGTGTTAAGTAGTAATAAACTGAGAAAAGGAGAGCTGGGGTTAATAATAGAAATAATAAAAGGGGGGCTGAGACTGTCAGGTCTCACTGTAGTAAAGATTGCATTAAAGTACTTACAGGTAGTTCCTAGGCCCAGTTCGGTGTCTACCAAGGCATGCAGGGGCCGGAGGCATGATGTCGACCACCAGGGTTGAAGTGGGGGAACCCTTCCAGGGTGGGGAGCAGCCCCCGGAGCTCAGCATAGTGGTCACTGTCAAGACTCAATGGGCTATGTGTACACCGGAGGTGCATGGTAAAACTGGGAAAAAGAAAGTGAGTCAAAAACAAAAAAAGGGGAATTTAGTATTAGTAATGTGAGGTGTGAGATGTGAGGGTGGGGGAATGGGATGTCTATGTGTTTCCATAAGGGACTACATAATGGGAGTGTAAAAAGTGATAGGTAGCTGCAACATACCTTAGGAGGATGGTTAATCTTCCAACAGGGAAGTGACCTGTGTGTAGGATTGGGATGTGTGTCCTTGAAGTTGAGTCAGGCAAATGAACCACCTGCTGTCTCCAGGTTTTTACACTCCCATTATGTAGTCCCTTATGGAAACACATAGACATCCCATTCCCCCACCCTCACATCTCACACCTCACATTACTAATACTAAATTCCCCTTTTTTTGTTTTTGACTCACTTTCTTTTTCCCAGTTTTACCATGCACCTCCGGTGTACACATAGCCCATTGAGTCTTGACAGTGACCACTATGCTGAGCTCCGGGGGCTGCTCCCCACCCTGGAAGGGTTCCCCCACTTCAACCCTGGTGGTCGACATCATGCCTCCGGCCCCTGCATGCCTTGGTAGACACCGAACTGGGCCTAGGAACTACCTGTAAGTACTTTAATGCAATCTTTACTACAGTGAGACCTGACAGTCTCAGCCCCCCTTTTATTATTTCTATTATTAACCCCAGCTCTCCTTTTCTCAGTTTATTACTACTTAACACTCCTGAAGAATGGTTGAAATACCAGGAAACGCGTAGAGTGCCACTATACACCAACAGCTATTCCTTTATTAGAATGATGTACTACAGCATGTATATCTACTGTGTCTATGTTTATCTGTATTGTAAACAATGTATCAATATATGAATCGAAAGTCTGTTGACTGCCTATGCATTTGATATAAAACATTCGTTACATGTTTTAGGGTATAATAAATTTTGTATTGTGAATTCAATTTCACTTTATATTGTTGTTATTTTTAATTCTCCACATGGCGTACCCTCATTTAAAGTCCCATTCGCCCATCCTTTCTTATTCTACAAATCCGGGATGGAGGCCGCCATGCCTTAAGGTGTGTGTCAGGTCATGACCATATTCTACACACAAATTTTGGGTTGAAAAAACCCGCCCCCAGACCTGTCACACCCTATCTACTTTATTGGGGTTTTAATAATTGCGCAGTAATGTATCAATTTACTATTAGAAACCTTTTCATATCTCCATAGACGCCCAAGCCATTCCCTATCTATGCATTACCTTCGACCCAAAATTTATTCATTGATTACTTGGTCAATTGACCTTTCCCTACTCCCAGTTCGGATCAGCTTGGGTTGTGGGGTTCACGGGGGTGTCCTCTCGGCTCCCAGGGTTGCGATGAGCAGCGGCCCTTTTTCCTCCCCCCCCCCCCTTCATCTCGGGTGGTGGTGGAGCCTGGTTCCCTGCTCATCGGCGCCATGCCTGCACGCCAATTTTTGGCGATGCCATTGACGTTGATTAGACGTCACTCTTCCTCCATCCATGGCCATACACGGGATTGGCTTGGGACCCACTGCTGATGGCTCCTCCATGTGCAGCTGGGTGCCTCCGCCTTTCCTGTTTACTGTGGCCAATAGACATGGCGTTAGTGGGGCCCCTCCCTGTGGTTGGGAGTATTTAGCAACCTGGAGACAGCAGGTGGTTCATTTGCCTGACTCAACTTCAAGGACACACATCCCAATCCTACACACAGGTCACTTCCCTGTTGGAAGATTAACCATCCTCCTAAGGTATGTGCAGCTACCTATCACTTTTTACACTCCCATTATGTAGTCCCTTATGGAAACACATAGACATCCCATTCCCCCACCCTCACATCTCACACCTCACATTACTAATACTAAATTCCCCTTTTTTTGTTTTTGACTCACTTTCTTTTTCCCAGTTTTACCATGCACCTCCGGTGTACACATAGCCCATTGAGTCTTGACAGTGACCACTATGCTGAGCTCCGGGGGCTGCTCCCCACCCTGGAAGGGTTCCCCCACTTCAACCCTGGTGGTCGACATCATGCCTCCGGCCCCTGCATGCCTTGGTAGACACCGAACTGGGCCTAGGAACTACCTGTAAGTACTTTAATGCAATCTTTACTACAGTGAGACCTGACAGTCTCAGCCCCCCTTTTATTATTTCTATTATTAACCCCAGCTCTCCTTTTCTCAGTTTATTACTACTTAACACTCCTGAAGAATGGTTGAAATACCAGGAAACGCGTAGAGTGCCACTATACACCAACAGCTATTCCTTTATTAGAATGATGTACTACAGCATGTATATCTACTGTGTCTATGTTTATCTGTATTGTAAACAATGTATCAATATATGAATCGAAAGTCTGTTGACTGCCTATGCATTTGATATAAAACATTCGTTACATGTTTTAGGGTATAATAAATTTTGTATTGTGAATTCAATTTCACTTTATATTGTTGTTATTTTTAATTCTCCACATGGCGTACCCTCATTTAAAGTCCCATTCGCCCATCCTTTCTTATTCTACAAATCCGGGATGGAGGCCGCCATGCCTTAAGGTGTGTGTCAGGTCATGACCATATTCTACACACAAATTTTGGGTTGAAAAAACCCGCCCCCAGACCTGTCACACCCTATCTACTTTATTGGGGTTTTAATAATTGCGCAGTAATGTATCAATTTACTATTAGAAACCTTTTCATATCTCCATAGACGCCCAAGCCATTCCCTATCTATGCATTACCTTCGACCCAAAATTTATTCATTGATTACTTGGTCAATTGACCTTTCCCTACTCCCAGTTCGGATCAGCTTGGGTTGTGGGGTTCACGGGGGTGTCCTCTCGGCTCCCAGGGTTGCGATGAGCAGCGGCCCTTTTTCCTCCCCCCCCCCTTCATCTCGGGTGGTGGTGGAGCCTGGTTCCCTGCTCATCGGCGCCATGCCTGCACGCCAATTTTTGGCGATGCCATTGACGTTGATTAGACGTCACTCTTCCTCCATCCATGGCCATACACGGGATTGGCTTGGGACCCACTGCTGATGGCTCCTCCATGTGCAGCTGGGTGCCTCCGCCTTTCCTGTTTACTGTGGCCAATAGACATGGCGTTAGTGGGGCCCCTCCCTGTGGTTGGGAGTATTTAGCAACCTGGAGACAGCAGGTGGTTCATTTGCCTGACTCAACTTCAAGGACACACATCCCAATCCTACACACAGGTCACTTCCCTGTTGGAAGATTAACCATCCTCCTAAGGTATGTGCAGCTACCTATCACTTTTTACACTCCCATTATGTAGTCCCTTATGGAAACACATAGACATCCCATTCCCCCACCCTCACATCTCACACCTCACATTACTAATACTAAATTCCCCTTTTTTTGTTTTTGACTCACTTTCTTTTTCCCAGTTTTACCATGCACCTCCGGTGTACACATAGCCCATTGAGTCTTGACAGTGACCACTATGCTGAGCTCCGGGGGCTGCTCCCCACCCTGGAAGGGTTCCCCCACTTCAACCCTGGTGGTCGACATCATGCCTCCGGCCCCTGCATGCCTTGGTAGACACCGAACTGGGCCTAGGAACTACCTGTAAGTACTTTAATGCAATCTTTACTACAGTGAGACCTGACAGTCTCAGCCCCCCTTTTATTATTTCTATTATTAACCCCAGCTCTCCTTTTCTCAGTTTATTACTACTTAACACTCCTGAAGAATGGTTGAAATACCAGGAAACGCGTAGAGTGCCACTATACACCAACAGCTATTCCTTTATTAGAATGATGTACTACAGCATGTATATCTACTGTGTCTATGTTTATCTGTATTGTAAACAATGTATCAATATATGAATCGAAAGTCTGTTGACTGCCTATGCATTTGATATAAAACATTCGTTACATGTTTTAGGGTATAATAAATTTTGTATTGTGAATTCAATTTCACTTTATATTGTTGTTATTTTTAATTCTCCACATGGCGTACCCTCATTTAAAGTCCCATTCGCCCATCCTTTCTTATTCTTTTTGCATATCTTTGGAAAGATTTACCCTCACTTCCTGTCCCAGAGATGCAACAAGAGGTAAGAGAAAATCTCCCAAAGTAAGGGGAAATTTTCCTTTTAGACATCTGTTGCCAGAACAGGTGTCTCCAGTGTAAGATTGACCCTAACATTTTGTTCAGGGGACAACCCCCTTTGATTGGATTCCCCATCACTTTCAAAATCAGTGACAATTGTCAAAAGTGCTAATAGGGAGATGCATTCCTCTAAAAGGACACAGGCAGCAGTAACAACTTCACAAAGGTTCCTACACTTGCCCACTTTATCCAAAGAGTTTTAAAATTTGGGCTATACATACACATACTGGAAATGTGTTTTTCTTGCTGTTAGTGTGTCCAAAAAAAGAAACTTTCTGCCACTGTGACCCTCTGCCAGCAGAACCACAATTGTAGGGAAATATTGCCAATAGTGGCACACTGCAATAAAACTGAGATTTATAGCCCGGTTTTATAGCCTGGTTTTAACTCTATTTTTATTAAGATAAAAAGGTTCTAGCAGGAGTTGGACTTTATTGAAGAATCCTTTAGCAAAATAGAAAATTTAAATACAAAAAAAGTCAAAACATTTGCATTATTGCTTATGTTGAAAATGTCTAAACTTTGCAAATAACCAAACAGCACTAAGAGCTTTATAGAAAATGTGACAGAAAATTAGTGCATTAAGCTAATAGATTAAACATTTTGAAACTAAAACCATTTTGCAGAGAGAACACGGGATATAACATATTAGATTATTCCATTACTGAAAAACAATTATCATTTAAGGTAAATTCTAGCACATCTATGCACATAGTAGTACTCCAAACAAAGTAAGAACTCTTCCGAGCATTTGTATTTCTAAATTGGTCACATACCAAACAGTAATTATAAAAATATATACTATATATATATATATAAATACCTTTATCTGAAAAACGTAGTCACTGTGGTATTGAGTAAATCTTAAAAGTGACTATGAGCGATGATTTCTATGTGCACGCCATGCTTTAGGATTTCAAATATATGTAAAAATCCAAAACAAGATTATGATCCGAGTATGCTCACTTCACCTCAGCATGTAGATGAACACACATCCAGATCAACAATTAAAGATTAGTCCTGCAATTAGAGCTTCATTTATACTGCTGTAAGCACGCTTAGCTGTCAGTTAATATGATTTAATGGGCAATTCATCAGTGTGTCAAGTGATGACCAGCATGGTAGCCTCTTTTTCATTTCAAGAACATTAGGTAAAAGTAGAAATTGGTTAGAATTAATCTAAACATCTCATTTAAAAAAAAATTAGGAAAGATCAGGATGCAAGAGTCTGCAGGTGAGCCACAAGGTATTATTTAGTTGAATTTCTGAGATTAATGAATGAGGTGAAGCAATGCTGTTTTTTTTTTTTTTTTTTTACGTTCCTTGCACATTATTGTGTTTTCTTTGCAACAAGAAACTTCACCACATTCACTAAGTTCTGGGGAACATTTTCTTCTATTCTCCAAAAGGAAATCATCAAGCCAATGTGGTTTAAAATGAAATATAGCAATATGGACTGTTGTTTTTTGAAATTTGGTTGGGAATTTTGGTGAACTTGCAATAGTTTTGGAAGCATGGCTATTTTTATAGATGCTATACATCCAAGGAGTGAAGTGAGTATAGTCCTCCATTTTTGGACCGATTGGGAAATGTTGTAATAGTGAGTTGTATGTTGGAGTGATATTGACAAGATATTTAATGTAATAAGATTTCTTCACATAAGGATAGTAATGTGGATCTGCATCACTGAATGTGATTGACGATAGATGCTTTTACTCATTCCCTTCAGAGGGAGGTATTTGTCCTTATTATAAAACAAGGCTCCAGATTCAGATAAGCACCACAAGCACTAGGCCAGGGTAGTTAGGAAGAAGCTCTTGTCCTCATTAACGTGAAGACAAGGTGCTTTGCAAGGGTTGGGGGGTCCTCCCACGTTTTTTTTTCATGGGATTTCATGGGATTCCCCTTAAAGTTCATACTAGACCCTAACAGTTGGGTTTAGAATTTGGGTGGGGCCCCAGGCTTTTTATTTTTTTTAGGTGTGTTCCCTGTTTGTCATTTACAACAGACCCTCATAAAGTATAAGGGTCTGGTATGTATTTTAAGGGGAACCCCATGCTGTTTTTTTCTTTTCTTTCATGTGGGAATCCCTAATTAATTAATACTGAAAATACTGAGAAACATTTAGGGAGGCTACAAAAATAAAATCCCTCCTCCGGGAGTTAACAATGCTAGGTATGCCACTGTTTATCCGATTAATGACAACAAAGAACTAGATCAGTAAAACAATACTAAGCAGGAACTAAAATACTGACGCTCCCCCTTGGTTTTTAGTTTTGACTGGAGTGTAAATCTTAATAATTATAAGAGATCAAATTGAAACCCGAAGACTCCAGGGAAAACGATAATTTATCTACCCTTTTGAAAGTATTAGTTTATTTAAATTTAATATAATCCATGACTGTGCTGCAGATTTTAAGGTAATTATAGTAAACATTCACTGTGTGGAATAAATTAACATTTTTGAGCCTTGGCGTTTAAAGTGGTTTTTCATCTTTCTGTCAGTTCTAAAAGCCAAACCTGTAATTTAATCTAAGGATCAAGTATTGTTTTATTTCCAGTTTAATTCATTGCTTAGAGCAAAAGTATAGCAGATTCCTTTAACCTGACATTAATTCCAGGACAACAAAACTACTAATTATTATTTTTTTGTTAGTAAGTGCCCATTAGCTGGCTTTTCGTAAAAAAAAGCATTTCCACAATTATATGTACAAGTTGTATCCTAATAATTTATGCATATTCTTCTTGTGCCAAGTGCTAAGTTAAAGGTGTAACTGTATACTGGATGTTTGATATAACCGCCCTCCTATGCAAACACCGCTCTGCGCCAAATGAATGGTGTATCTATGCGATAAATAAATGAGATTTTAAAATGAATAAAATCTCAGTGTATCAATATATAGTGAAAAATTAATACATAAAATAAAATATATATAAGAGAGATTTGCTTATAAATTAATATAATAAAAATCTCAACGGTGTGAATATAAAGTGAAAATATAAGCACACTCCAACAGCAGCCGCTTAAAATAAAATTGAATGAAAAAATTACAATAAACAAAAGAAAGTGCATAGAAAGTCTGTTTTAGGTTATTGTAGCAGCGCTATCAGCTGGACGTAAATGTCTGATGAAAAAAAATACTCTCCAACAGTAAAAAAGTGAAACAGTTCTATATAGTTCAATCTGAGCTATCCACCAGAACACTTCACCACGTGCGATGCTCTTCCCCTTATGGGGGTACACTCACCAGATACACAAAAAATATAAGCCTGTAGTCATCAATTTCTTCACTTCTCCTCAATATCACCATAATAGTTCTCCCAATACGCAGATACCGGTCAAAACATGTGGGAAAAATAATTGGGCCACATAGTGTGATACTGTATAGAATGCAATTTATTGAAATTCTTCCCCAAAACAAACAAATCCCTTAGTAAGTTAAGCGTACCAAAATGTATAAAAAATAGGGCAAATGTAAAGTGCACTGTGCTTGAGCTTTTTCCTCCTTGCCAGAAATATGGTGGGATGAGTTCCGCTGTGTACAGCAGCAGAGTACTTCCTATTTCGCCCTGTGGAGCGCAATCTTGGACCGCATACGTCACTTCCGGTTGGCTTACGTCACTGACGCGTTTCGTCACTTCCGGCTTCGTCACGAGGGCGTCCTCGTGACGAAGTCAGAAGTGACGAAACGTGTCACTTAAGGAAGCTGTACACAGCGGAACTCATCCCACCATATTTCCTGCTGTCTGAGTAGGCTTTTTAATGTGCAGATACCCCAGATACACATAGCATATGTATTGCATTTAAATGGCACATTTAATTGCTAGCGTACCCTCTTCCTATGATCACAGGTCAGGTCAAGGTTACAATCACTGCCCCATGCACTTTTGATGCTATTTTGATCACCTATTTTCCTATGATACTCATGATACTTCTCCCTTGTGCATGCGTTGCACTTAGCATCCAGCTCTATTCTTGGCATGCTTAAAAAAAGTTCAGGATGTACAGTGCATGGCACTGATGTACACCACAAAAAGAATGAAGGAACGTTTAAAAAAAAAAGACTCTGCAAGTAACTACGGCTGAAAAAGAACTCTAACTGCTAGCAATTTTTAAAAGTCCCTTCCTCTGCCCTCCCCAAAACATCTTAAGCCTACCTGTTCGACAAATATCTTTGCTGTAAGGACACTGGGAACCATACAGCCTTTCATGGAAAGGTTCCAGGCCAGGCTCTACTTCTTCAGCACACTATATGCATTTATTCCCTAAGAAAGACCAGCAACGATCTCTGTGGAATATGGACAGAGAGGTGTCCAAATATTAATTGTACTAAAAGCACAGTAATCATTAAACTATAGGCAATACATCTGTACTTGGGTTAACAGGGAAATAGGTCTAACTCCCCCTTTCACAGCTGTGATCACCTAACATTCTGTGCTGTAGCTGAATCTCACTTTCCTTTGCATGCCTTTTACCATTATACTGTGTGGTCTTTAAAATGGAAAAAATAGTGTATGTCTTTGCAGAAGACATCAGAAGACCCTTTTTCAGATGCCACAGAGATTTGTTTTTTTTTACCTAAAGTGTATCTTAACACAAAAATAAAAGTACAATATGTTGTTGCTTACCAGTCCTTGGAGATATGGAGACGGTAACACACCTGGGGGGGTCTATGTAGAAAAAGTTTGCTGAACGAATATAACAAATATCTTCACAGCTCCAATGAAACTTGTCATATGCTGTGTAATATAATTATCTCCTATGATTGCAACCACCATCTAGTGCCCATAATCCATTTTTTTCCTGATGTAAATATGTTTTACAAATTATCACATTATGGCCACTGGATTGTGCATAAAATAATAGTAGATAATTATAATAAACAGAATATGGTATGTTTTGTTGGAGCTGTACAGATGTTTATCACATTCATTCACTGAACTTTTTATTCATAAAGCCCATACAGCCCTAGAGTGATGCTTACTAACCCTGCTGTTTCAGGACAACAGAAACTGAACAGTACTACAAAAAACGAATTTTCTCCTCTATTTCATACATTAGTAGGTTTTCATGGGCCTGGGAAATAACTTAGAAAAATGCAACTGATAAGAACGCAGTCCACTCAAAGAGTAGTTTTGTGTGTTGGTGGTGATTTTATTTGACTTGGAACATTCCTGCAGAAAAAAAGGAAATATTCCTCAAAACCAACCCTATTGGTTATAAAACCGATTATACCTTTTATAACTGGTTCTGTCAGTATTCAGGAATGTAATGCACTGTCCACAAACGAAGATATACACCTAGGCTAATTACACCTGGAGGTAGACCAACAGTGCTTCAAAGCTCATGGTGTCTTCCTGGCACTCTAAACAGCATTAAAGTATAAGGTGAAGAGCTGATATAAGGATTTTTATTGATAAAGGGTACAGCGTGCAAATTAGAGCTGCTGTAATTTTCACACCGTACCTTTTATCAATAAAGTACTTTTATTGGGAGGATAAATTGCCGGCTCTTCACCTTATACTTTCATGTAATGCACTGTCCCTAACTTTTGAAGCCAACAAGCAGAAGCTCAAATAATGAAATTTGTAGAAAAAGGAATGTGGTTAAATGACGTGTATGTGTTCAGTACTTCAGTCATCAAAAGACAAGATCAAAAAGGATGTCTTTTGATGACGCCCTGGAGGAGGGGCGAAACGCGTCGACGTAATTTCCGGCCAAAGAACTATTGACGCCACTTCCTGTTCCCGTGGAGCGCACGCTGGATCAGCTGCAACCACGGAAGTATCTGAGAAGTTTGCCTGAGAAGTTTGCCTTCCCCTTTGCATCCTGTAAGTAGCGCAGAGTGCGCATTTAATATCCTGCTACAGCATTTACAACTTGCTCTCTTCTTTTACCGGTCCAACACCCCCAAGAAAATTACTGTGCCCTGTGTGCATACATCGCTCCCTGGATCCTCTGGCCTGTTTTTCTCCAGCTTTGCTTTTTATGCCTGCTTGCCATATCACAGCTTGTCTGCATATCTGCTCTTTGCTCTGCTGTTTGTCTACTGGTCCGGTGAGTCCATTCTAAGGAGGAGCTTATATGTACTTTGGTCTTGTTTTTTTGGGTTTATTACTGGACACATTCACATTTTTTTATTTCTCATCACATATTTGTTTGTGGTTTATCAATAATTTGATACACATGGAATTAGTTTTATGATTATTTTTTATTATGTTACTTAATATTTTTCACGTATATAATAGTCTTATCATACACAATTTTTTGATGCAAGTCAATTTTGTGGGAATTTTTTATTATTTGATCACAATTTTGTTTGCCAGCGCTGTTTTATTGGTTTAAGCATATTTGAAAGTTCTAGCACTTTTTGTACCAGCAGCTGCACATCTTTTGTTTCTTTTCACGTTCATATTGTACACGTTTTTCCCAGCGCCGTTTTTTTGTCTATATAGAGTAGGCGATAGCCAGACAGATTGGGGTGGGGAGTTTCAGAGAAATGGAAAGGCTCTTGACAATTCCTGGAGGCAAGCATAAAAGGAGGTGATGAGGAGTCTAGAAAATAGAAGGTCTTGGGAGAAGCAAAGAGGATACTTTTTTTTTGTGATGCAGCTAGTGATGTAGCTCAAATCCGATTTGTGAATGGCTTTGTAGGTTGTAATTAGTATTTTGAATTGTATGCATACAGCTGGCAATATTTATGTGGTTAGGTCGCAGCTGATAAACACGTATGGGTATCTCACCATAGACAATACTACTGATGAGCCAAGGTCTATTAAACTAGATCTAAACCAATTACTAATGTCTCAAAAATGCTTTTACATAGCAATGTGCAGTAAGTTTCAAAGTTGTTTTTGTATCTATTTAAATATGCATAGCTATCATAAAAAAATAACTGGTGATCCTACCCTGAAGGTCCTTGTTCAGGAACTTTCTATTATAGGGTGACAACTGTCTCCCAGTCATGCCCCCCACGTCACCTAGCCACAAGAACCCCCAATGGTAACTACAGGTGGCCATACCAACATGCTACAGTTTAATCTATCTTTGCCATCGTTGGAGTGACTGCATAGAGACATGAAGTTGCTCAAAAGAGGAAACTAGCAATCTTGAGATGTAAAAAAGGATGAAAAATAAACCTACAAAACACATAGCAATGTTTTTATGATACATAGTGCATTAGCAAACTCAATTCCATGCAGTTGGGGTTAAATCAACATTACTGTTCCTTTTATGGAAAAAATGGGGAACAAATTTGTAGTGGTGTAGTGGTTAGAGCTGCAATTTTAGGGATGTGGGATCTTTGGTTTAACTACCTCCATGACATGATCACTTCCCACTTGGGGTTTAACTATTCACCCCAATATTACAAGCCCTTTGTGTCTGACTGTGGGGGGATATTATATTATGGTGCAGGAAGGGATTTGAAAGGTTTAATGAAACATATTGCTTTATATATTGGAAAATATAATTGAAAAATATAAACTAATAAATATAATATAGATAACAGGAACAGTTTACAATGGTTAACTGAATAAGGAACATTCCAATTAGGTGAACCCACACAAAAGACAAATATACAGATATGTGTTAAATATGTGGCAGTATAACTGAATTAGTAATTACTCTGGAAATGGTCTCAGCAGTGTTTACCCATGGAAATAATGGAACTCAACACCAGATAGCACATTAGACATACTGGCCAATACATTTTAAATAGAGTAATACAATAATAAATGTGATGAAGTTTATATCTACGGAGAATAACTTGGATTAGTCTTAGCGCACATTTGAATTACTATTGGCAGCCTTTCAGCAGGTCCCAAACCTTCTGTTTCCTAGCAGTTTATCTCAGAATTTCAGGCTGTTAAAGTGGTCAGCCACTTTTCCCCAAAACTATTAGGATGTGAAAATCAGGATATTACCGTGAATGGCTGGGCACCACAAAACAATGCCGCGTGCCGTAATGTATAGCAGATGGAAGGTTATTTACAAGGTGTCATTTCATTCACTATCTCACCAAAGCAATCTCTTCAAGCATGTTGCACAGAAAAGGTCAGTCACAAAACACAGCCTGCAATTGCTTTGCTTACAGCCACTGTGGTTAGGAAGATTGAATCATTAATTACATTCTGTTCCTGAACAAACCTACAGCTGTAAAAATATAGTAAACGTTATAGAAAAGAGTATTTATGGAAATTTACTATTTCCACTTTCCACTGAAACTCTATAAGTTATTTTGATGAGAAGACTGAAAACAGAGTTATGTATATAAAGAAAAAACTGATGAAGAATTAGGAACATTAACTGCTCAAATACGCCATTATTTTTATTTCACAGTTCATTACTAGATCATGATGGAAGCTGCATTTTATTTATTGGCATAAAAACATTAAGGGAGGAAATAAATCCAAGATAGGATTTTAGCTAACTGATGTTTTCTGCTGCTGCTTACATAGATGCAATCGTTTCATGTTTATTGATTGAAGCTAAATTAAATTTCTGCCCATATGAATACTTGTCTCTATAATTTTCCTTAATATCTATTTCTTTTCAGAGCAGCTCTATGGTCATATAAGGCACATTCTTACTAACATACATGAGGAAAAATCTTTTGGTTATTGCTGTTCAAATTTATTTTTATTACATTTTTCAAACGCAAAACAGGAAATAAGAAAAGCAGATACCACACATAATAAAATAAACATAAAATCAATCACATAACAGTAAAAAGACTCAATATTTTCCTTGACACACTTCAAGGCACTATGGTAATTGGGTTATTGTGACTGAGTTACCCATGTGGGTAAAAATGCTGGGGAATGTTCTTGAAACTCAATAGAAATAAGGAATACACTTGGATGAGCAGAGAAACATCTTCAACATTGCCGAACATGACCAGGTGCATGTGACTAACTACCACTTTTTATACAATGACCTGGATAAATTAACAAAAAATAAAAAAACTTCACACTTATATATTTATTGTTTTTATCAGTTTTCAATAGTAAGAATGACAGGAAAAAAACTGAAAGATAAGGGTGAAAATGAAATAAGGCAGTGTTATAATTAAGAAGACATAATAAGGCAAAAGGGTAAAATCGATTAAAAGAGAATAGTCCATTTGTGTGAGTTACAACTTATGACTAGGGATGATCCTCAGGTTAACCCCAACCTGATCACAGTTCTCTGAAATGCCAAACAAACTGGCAATGTACTTCTTCCAAGTTAGGGACATGCATTGAACCCACAGCTAATCCTGCAGGGTTATCTTCAATATCACTTTCTGTCACTCAAATTACTAACTGCAACAGATTATCCTTCAGGGACTCCACATGCCCTTCCTCTCAAAGCCTGTCATTTTTTCAATGCACCTAGTCCCAATATTTGGGGACAAGGGCCTCTTCCACACATCCAGTTAGCAAGAGGATGTAAAATGTTGTAAAGAATTCTTTCAGAAGAGAAATCTGGATCAAGTCAATATTTGATGTGACCAGCATTTGCCTTCAAAACAGCATCAATTCTTCTAGGTATACAAGCACAGTCTTTGAAGGAACTTGACAGGTAGGTTGTGCCAAACAACTTGGAAAACTAACCACTGATCTTCTGTGGATGTAGTCTGCGTCAAATCCTTCTATCTCTTCAGATCAGAGCTCTATGGGGGCCAAGCCATCGCTTCCAGGACTACTTGTTCTTCTTTATGCTGAAGATAAATCTTAATGACATTGGCTGTATGTTTGGGGTTGTTTTCCTGCTGCAGAATACATTTGGGGCCAATTACAGGCCTCCCTGATGGTATTACATGATCGATAAGTATCTGCATGTATTTCTCTGCATTGAAGACATCACTGACCCTGACCAAATCTCCAACTCCATTTTCAGAAATGCAGCCAAGATGTGCAAGGAGCCTCCACTATGCTTCACTGTTGTCTGCAGACACTCATTGTTGTACGGCTCTCCAGCCCTTTGGCAAACAAAATGCCTCCTGCTACTGCCAAATACTTCAAATTTTGACTCATCAGTACAGAGCACCTGCTGCCATTTTCTGTACCCCAATTCCTATGTTTTCTTGCATAGTTGAGTTGTTTAGCCTTGTTTTCTCATTGGAGGTATGGCTTTTTGTTTGAAATTCTTCCATGAAGACCTCTTCTGATCAGACTTCTCTAGACAGTAGATGGGTGTACCTGGGCCTCATTGTTTTCCACCAGTTCTGTGCTGATGGCACTGCTGGACATCTTCTGATGTCAAAGGGAAGTAAGCATGATGTGTCTTTCATCAGCTGCATTAAGTTTTCTTGGCCGACCAATGCATCTGCAGTCCTAAACGTTGCCTGCTTCTTTGTGATTCTTCAAAAGAGCTTGAACATCACATCTTGAAAACCCTGTCTGCTTTGAATTCTTTGCCTGAGAGAGACCTTGCTGATGCACTATAACTATCTTGTGTCTTGTTGCTGTGTCAGCTGCTGCTGCTCAGTCTTTCTATGGTGTATGACCTGTGACATGAAACTGTCTTCCACAACCTCACCTTAGTAGCAGACTTTGGTTGTTCTTCACCCAGTTTTATGCCTCCTATACTGCTGTTTGTTTCAGTTGATGACTGTTTCAACCTACATATGAAATTCATGATCATTAGTACCTGTTTGGTATAAATGGTTAACCATACAGATGACTCTAATCCTACAAAATCTCTGACTTTGTCACACCAAATATTGATTTTTGATTTTGATTTTTCTTGTTTTCTTATTTTTTGTTTTGTAAATTAATAAAAATAAACAAGTATAATATATATATGTGAAAGCATTCTTACTTTTCAGAATTTCTTTACACCTGCCTAAAACTTTTGCACAGTTCTGCAAACCACAAAAAAAAAAATAAACACACCACGAAAAAGGAAAAAACTTTAAAATATCTAAACACTGTCTCCCCGGTATAAATTCATAGTATATAACAAACTAAACATCTATGTTTCCCCACTGTCCATTGTTTTTTCCCCACCGCTATGATGACCTGCCATCTGACAATGTTGTTCCATCACACTACTACCACTAAATAGCAGTCAGATCCTGGCTTCTGTTTGTAAACAAACTGACGAGGATCCTGTGTGACATCATTCACTACATATAGTCATGACCATATGTGTTCAATGACATCATCCAGGATCCCTGGTGGCATGCAATGGCGGTGAGTAAACATCGTTGGATGGTGAGGAAATTATGTTAGGTCATGATTCATCCTGGTTTATATTGGATTTACATCGGGGGATATTGTTTACATGTTTAATTTTTATGAACACCTTCCTGCACACCCAATCAAAGATCTGGGGGGGGGGGCAGAAGGATTGGTGATCATGTGACCACTATGATTGGCTGTCAGAGTAATCACATGGTCAGGAGCCGGTCTCGACAGCTATCCATTATCAGTCTGGACTGACTGGTTTCTGTACTGGATATGTTCAGTAAACACACTCTCAGCATGGAGACATTGGCCGCCCAGCAATGCATATGTGCAGCTTCTGGGAGTTAAACTCACCCTTTTGCCACCATGCATGTGTTACAGGGGTAACAATAGGTTAAATATTTTTTTTTAAAGTGTGTGTTTCCACTTAACATTTTAGCCCTGTGTGGTACTGGGTAAGGGGAATAATGTACACTTACGCTCATTCCCCTGTGTTTTGGTGGATATCAAGGGGACCCCTTATACTAAAAAAGGCTTCCAGTTAACTATAAGTATTCTTCACAAACCCCCACATCCTCTTGGAGGATTTCCCCCCATTTATTCAATATGTACCGTGTCTTAAAAAAAGGAGGGAGAGAAATGGAGTTGTATATCCTTTAAAATTCAAACTAGACCCTCATCCACAAATTCAGTCCGGAAAGGGAGAGCATAGAGCAGGAAACCATCCCCCTCCTGTACCATACCAGGTCAAGTGTCCTTTTTCCTTTTATTTTTTTATGGGTTTATTCACATGCATGGAGAGTAAATAGCAGGTGTAAGGGAGCCACAGATGAGATTGAAGTGATGCCATGGGTTCGGTTTGAGGCATGTTTACAGGTAAATGGGCAAGGGATTGTCAAACAAATGGTATGGGGGCTTGGCATAACCCTTGGAAACATGTACTGATCAGCAGAGCTTTTTTTTTTATAAAAGACATTAACAAAGAATCTGCTCATCTGTATATGGTTTGCTTAGCAATAGCAGTGTATACTGGTTCACAAATCATCAATGGCAGCGTGACAAGTTCCAAGAATAAACACAAGTTTTTTATATGATATCTTTTACATTACACTATTCTATATCTTGGGCACATATCCAGGGGAAGGGGAAAATTCTGATTATCTGAGCTAACATTGTAAATGTCACATAAAATAATAAATGATGATAAAAGACGTTTACATGTTAATTAAAGTCTTGTACTATATATCAGCCAAAAAAAACATTAAAATTAATATAAAAGAAACCTCATAATACAAAAGTAAAAAACATAACCAAAGGAACAAGGCTCCAGGGTTCAGGGTAAGCATGTGTTCCTTTGTGACCATTTTCAATTCATAATCCACAATAACAAAATTCTTATCATAGATTGCAGTCACATTGTCTATCAGATCTGTCAAATCAATTATGAAGCTAAATACTTTTTATGCGACACCTGTTTACCCCAGGAATATCATTCAGAGGGAAGACTCGTCATCATCAGTGTGTTTAACTCTTTGTTCTCTCTATATTTTATGTGGTTATTGAGGTGTAACTCTAGTTTTGTTAAAAAAAAAATTACAATCCCCTCCGGGTAAACTATATACAATGTGAGGATTTTATCAAACTTTTTGCAGATTCATACTTTTCTCTGCTCTAAAAACAAAATTATGTTTGCTTCACCAAGTCAAGAAACTGATCTTTTGTATGATATACATTTTGGTAATATCGCCTGTAAGTTTCAAGCTTTTTTTCCAAAGGAGTGACAAATGTTTATTTACAAAGGTAATTTAGGTAAGAGTGCTTTCTGGCAGTTAATAATAAAAATAAGAAAATCACAAAATCTTAGTTTCTATGAACTGCATCGTTGCAGAGACGTGTTGCGTCCAATATATTGCATTTTCTCTAAGAACTGCGTTTCTAAACCTTTCTTGACAACTGATAGAAAACCAGCACTGATTGATCATGATCAGCATAGGTGTGCGCAGGTGTGCCTGGGGACACCCTAATCACGTGCAGTGCAGATTCCTCCTACTGTGTTTACTATGCTTCAGTTTGTGAAATAACAGGAAGCCCAGCACAGAGCACTTCTCATTCATTCACTGTCCTGTGCAGCTGAGGCTTCAGAGAAAGGCATGTGTGTTTGAGCTTTGGAGTGCACACCCTAATGCAATAGGCTACACCTATGATGAAGAGTGACTGTAGGGTAACAACTCCTGTTCTTAGTAAACATGCGCTGATATACAGTAAGTTACCATCACAGTTTGTTGTTTTCTGTTGTACACTACAACTGGTAAACTGAAGTTTAGGAGCAGTTGGGTGTTTTTTTTAGCAGCCCCTGAACTCTCCTCTATTATCTTATGTGTACATGTACACTCAGTAGTTTATAGTAGTTTAGAGGAAGTTGAGATTGCAGGCATTTTTTTTTTTTTTAAAGCAAAAAAAAACGCTTTCAGGACTTTCGTTTACTGGCATTTTTAAACACCAAATGCTTGTAACCGTGTAACCACGTGTAACCGCAGTAAACTGTGTTTATGCACATTTGCATTTATAAGCATTTTTAAAAGGGAAAAAGTGTATACCGTATTTGCCGGCGTATAAGACGACTGGGTGTATAAGACGACCCCCTATTTTTCCAGTGAAAACTTAGGTTTGGGGCTATACTCGCCATATAAGACTACCCCCCTTCCGAGGCAACACCACTTACAAAAAACCATCAGAAACAAAAAAAACATCAGACTTGACATCAGAAAAAGGAAACTGGTGAACTACAAGTCCCAGAGATCCCACAATTGGTAGGCAGCAACAATGAATCCTCTCCTCCAAAGCACCATAAATCATACCTGTATTTTAGGGGAGATCTGGAGCTGGATGTGCAGTACAGGATGCTTTGTTAATATGTAGAGCACCAAGTACACACAGTATATGATGCTGTGTTAGTACAGTAGCGCCAGGTACACTTCAGAATACAGTGTGCACCGCTGAGCCAATCACGGCAGGCATTGTATTTTACTAATCTGTTGATGGATACAAAGCCTGCTCGGATTGGCAGAGGCTGTGACATCAGCACGCGCTGCTCTGACTCATGTAGCCTGCTGGCAGAGGTTGTTCCCCAATCCATGCAGGCTCTGTATTCATCAGAGTGCATCGCCCGCCGGGATTGGCTGAGCGGCGCATACTGTATACATATTACAATTTTACAGAGCGCCCGGCGGACTGATATCCATCTGGCGGCTTCTTGACCCGGCGTATAAGACGACCCCCGCTTTTTGGCTGTGTAATTTCGGTGTAAAAGGTAGTCTTATACGCCAGAAAATACAGTAATCCTTTTTGAATATATACACACGTTGAAAAAACACTAATTTCACCACTATCTGTTGCCTGTATCAATGGATGAGTCCAGTAGCGACAAACCCTGGTCCTCTCACGCAATTTTCTACATCTTCGGAGCCTCAGGAACAGCAACATCAGGAGCATTTCCTCACACATGCTCATGATGGGTAGGGATGGGCCCGGTGCTCGATGCGAACCCACGTTCGCATCGAGCACCGGGCGTTCGCTCGCTCGGCGAGCCCAGAACTATTTTGGCCGCTCGCATCACGTTCGTGTGATGCGAGCGGCCCCGCAATGCATTGCGGCCGGCGCGGCCGGCGCAGTGCATTGCTGGCTGATGATTGGCCAAGCATGCACTGTGACCCCGCATGCTTGGCCAATCACAGCCCCGGAATTTCGAAGAGCCATAATTGGCTACAGGCAGGACGCCTGTAGCCAATTACAGCTCAGGGGCTGTAGTACACGCCCCCCCCTATAAAAGGCCGCCACGCCGTCTGCGCCGGTCACATGCTGTTCCGGCGCAGATTGAGCAGGCTAGATCTGTGACACTCTGCTGCATTTAGTTAGTTAGAGAGATTTACTTACAGAGATTGAGTTAGATAGATTTAGTTACAAAGATTGATTAAGAAAGAGGGGCTTGTAGTGTGTTCGTGGCAGGCAGGCAGAGCTCCTATATTTTGTTCCCAGAAGCACCTATAGGACTTGTAGTGTGTTCGTGGCAGGCAGGCAGAGCTCCTATATTTTGTTCCCAGAAGCACCTATAGGACTTGTAGTGTGTTAGTGGCAGGCAGGCAGAGCTCCTATATTTTGTTACCAGAAGCACCTATAGGACTTGTAGTGTGTTCGTGGCAGGCAGGCAGAGCTCCTATATTTTGTTACCAGAAGCACCTATAGGACTTGTAGTGTGTTCGTGGCAGGCAGGCAGAGCTCCTATATTTTGTTCCCAGAAGCACCTATAGGACTTGTAGTGTGTTCGTGGCAGGCAGGCAGAGCTCCTATATTTTGTTCCCAGAAGCACCTATAGGACTTGTAGTGTGTTCGTGGCAGGCAGGCAGAGCTCCTATATTTTGTTCCCAGAAGCACCTATAGGACTTGAAGTGTGTTAGTCCCATCACACAGACCTACATTTTCTTCCCAGAAGCACCTATAGGACTTGAAGTGTGTTAGTCCCATCACACAGAGATCATATATTTTGTTCCCAGAAGCACCTATAGGACTTGAAGTGTGTTAGTCCCATTACACACAGACCTACATTTTCTTCCCAGAAGCACCTATAGGACTTGAAGTGTGTTAGTCCCATTACACACAGACCTACATTTTCTTCCCAGAAGCACCTATAGGACTTGAAGTGTGTTAGTCCCATCACACAGAGATCATATATTTTGTTCCCAGAAGCACCTATAGGACTTGAAGTGTGTTAGTCCCATTACACACAGACCTACATTTTCTTCCCAGAAGCACCTATAGGACTTGAAGTGTGTTAGTCCCATCACACAGAGATCATATATTTTGTTCCCAGAAGCACCTATAGGACTTGAAGTGTGTTAGTCCCATTACACACAGACCTACATTTTCTTCCCAGAAGCACCTATAGGACTTGTAGTGTGTTCGTGGCAGGCAGGCAGAGCTCCTATATTTTGTTCCCAGAAGCACCTATAGGACTTGTAGTGTGTTCGTGGCAGGCAGGCAGAGCTCCTATATTTTGTTCCCAGAAGCACCTATAGGACTTGAAGTGTGTTAGTCCCATCACACAGACCTACATTTTCTTCCCAGAAGCACCTATAGGACTTGAAGTGTGTTAGTCCCATCACACAGAGATCATATATTTTGTTCCCAGAAGCACCTATAGGACTTGAAGTGTGTTAGTCCCATTACACACAGACCTACATTTTCTTCCCAGAAGCACCTATAGGACTTGAAGTGTGTTAGTCCCATTACACACAGACCTACATTTTCTTCCCAGAAGCACCTATAGGACTTGAAGTGTGTTAGTCCCATCACACAGAGATCATATATTTTGTTCCCAGAAGCACCTATAGGACTTGAAGTGTGTTAGTCCCATTACACACAGACCTACATTTTCTTCCCAGAAGCACCTATAGGACTTGAAGTGTGTTAGTCCCATCACACAGAGATCATATATTTTGTTCCCAGAAGCACCTATAGGACTTGAAGTGTGTTAGTCCCATTACACACAGACCTACATTTTCTTCCCAGAAGCACCTATAGGACTTGAAGTGTGTTAGTCCCATTACACACAGACCTACATTTTCTTCCCAGAAGCACCTATAGGACTTGAAGTGTGTTAGTCCCATTACACACAGACCTACATTTTCTTCTCAGAAGCACCTATAGGACTTGAAGTGTGTTAGTCCCATCACACAGAGCTCCTCTATTTTCTTCTCAGCAGCACCCACAGGACTTCTAGTGTGTTAGTGGCATCACACAGAGCTCCTCTATTTTCTTTGCAGAAGCACCCACAGGACTTCTAGTGTGTTAGTGGCATCACACAGAGCTCCTCTATTTTCTTTGCATAAGCACCCACAGGACTTCTAGTGTGTTAGTGGCATCACACAGAGTTCCTCTATTTTCTTTGCATAAGCACCCACAGGACTTCTAGTGTGTTAGTGGCATCACACAGAGCTCCTCTATTTTCTTTGCAGAAGCACCCACAGGACTTCTAGTGTGTTAGTGGCATCACACAGAGCTCCTCTATTTTCTTTGCAGAAGCACCCATAGGACTTCTAGTGTGTTAGTGGCATCACACAGAGCTCCTATATTTTCTTCTCAGCAGCACCCACAGGACTTCTAGTGTGTTAGTGGCATCACACAGAGCTCCTCTATTTTCTTTGCAGAAGCACCCACAGGACTTCTAGTGTGTTAGTGGCATCACACAGAGCTCCTCTATTTTCTTTGCAGAAGCACCCACAGGACTTCTAGTGTGTTAGTGGCATCACACAGAGCTCCTCTATTTTCTTTGCAGAAGCACCCATAGGACTTCTAGTGTGTTAGTGGCATCACACAGAGCTCCTATATTTTCTTCTCAGCAGCACCCACAGGACTTCTAGTGTGTTAGTGGCATCACACAGAGCTCCTCTATTTTCTTTGCAGAAGCACCCACAGGACTTCTAGTGTGTTAGTGGCATCACACAGAGCTCCTCTATTTTCTTTGCATAAGCACCCACAGGACTTCTAGTGTGTTAGTGGCATCACACAGAGCTCCTCTATTTTCTTTGCAGAAGCACCCACAGGACTTCTAGTGTGTTAGTGGCATCACACAGAGCTCCTCTATTTTCTTTGCATAAGCACCCACAGGACTTCTAGTGTGTTAGTGGCATCACACAGAGCTCCTCTATTTTCTTTGCAGAAGCACCCACAGGACTTCTAGTGTGTTAGTGGCATCACACAGAGCTCCTCTATTTTCTTTGCATAAGCACCCACAGGACTTCTAGTGTGTTAGTGGCATCACACAGAGCTCCTCTATTTTCTTTGCAGAAGCACCCATAGGACTTCTAGTGTGTTAGTGGCATCACACAGAGCTCCTATATTTTCTTCTCAGCAGCACCCACAGGACTTCTAGTGTGTTAGTGGCATCACACAGAGCTCCTCTATTTTCTTTGCAGAAGCACCCACAGGACTTCTAGTGTGTTAGTGGCATCACACAGAGCTCCTCTATTTTCTTTGCAGAAGCACCCACAGGACTTCTAGTGTGTTAGTGGCATCACACAGAGCTCCTCTATTTTCTTTGCAGAAGCACCCATAGGACTTCTAGTGTGTTAGTGGCATCACACAGAGCTCCTATATTTTCTTCTCAGCAGCACCCACAGGACTTCTAGTGTGTTAGTGGCATCACACAGAGCTCCTCTATTTTCTTTGCAGAAGCACCCACAGGACTTCTAGTGTGTTAGTGGCATCACACAGAGCTCCTCTATTTTCTTTGCATAAGCACCCACAGGACTTCTAGTGTGTTAGTGGCATCACACAGAGCTCCTCTATTTTCTTTGCAGAAGCACCCACAGGACTTCTAGTGTGTTAGTGGCATCACACAGAGCTCCTCTATTTTCTTTGCATAAGCACCCACAGGACTTCTAGTGTGTTAGTGGCATCACACAGAGCTCCTCTATTTTCTTTGCAGAAGCACCCATAGGACTTCTAGTGTGTTAGTGGCATCACACAGAGCTCCTATATTTTCTTCTCAGCAGCACCCACAGGACTTCTAGTGTGTTAGTGGCATCACACAGAGCTCCTATATATTCTTCTCAGCAGCACCCACAGGACTACCGACTACAATGGCTGGAAGACCACCAAGGGGAGGCAGAGCGTGCAGAGCCAAGAACACAGGGCAGGCAGGCTCTGTTTCTAGTGGACGTGGCCGTGGACGTGGACGTGGTCGTGCATCGTCATCAGCACGTGGCCATGGGACACGCGCGTCTTTGTTTTCGGCAGCTGGACATGTGGAGCCGCATCATGCTGAAGGCTTGGTAGAATGGATGACCAAGCCCTCCTCATCCTCCTCATCCTCTCTCACCCAGGCTCAGGGTACTGACAGAGCATCATCAGCCACCCCTTCCCTAGACCCACCATGTCCTCCTGAGGAGTCCCCCGAACTCTTTGAGCACAGTGTTGGGTACATGCTCCAGGAGGATGCCCACGATTCGAAGGCTCGGATGATGATACCCAGCTTGAGGAATCTGGCAGTACTGTTCCACCAGCTGCAGCTTACTGCCAGGTTTGCTCTAGTGGTGAAGAGGGAGGGGATGATGAGGTCACTGACTCCACGTGGGTGCCTGAAGGGAGAGAGGATGAGGAGGAGGACGAGGAGGGGGAGGATGCGGCGTCACATGTCCAACGAGGCAGGATGCCCCCTGGAGGCCAGGTAGAGGCCAGCACAGCAACTGTACAACACCGCAGAGCTCCGCCTGTGCAGGGCGCTGCCTCTGCACGTTATCAGAAAAGTTCTTTGGTGTGGGCCTTTTTTGAGACGAGTGCAGCAGATCGCACCACTGCTATTTGCAATATTTGTCTCAAGCGTATCTCGCGTGGCCAAAACATCAGCCGCTTGGGCACCACAAGCATGACCAGACATATGGCGACCTGCCATGCAGCTCGTTGGCAGGCACACATAAAAGACCCACACCAAAGAACTAAGCGGACCTCTCCTTGCTCCTCCTCAGCTGGGATCTCCATCCCCACTACACCTTCAGTCCTCTCTGAAAGCTGCTCTGAGAGGACTGAAGGTGTAGAATTAGGTGTGTCACAACCAAGTACTTGCAGTACACCGACGTCCGATTGCAGCAGGCAAATTTCCCTGCCCCAGCTGCTGGACCGTAGAAAGAAGTACACTCCCAGCCATCCACATGCCCAGCGGTTGAATGCTAGCCTGGCTAAATTGCTAGCACTTCAACTGCTGCCTTTTCAGTTGGTAGACTCGGCCCCCTTCCGTGAGTTTGTTCAATGTGCGGTTCCTCAGTGGCAGGTTCCCAAACGCCACTTTTTCTCGCGGAAGGCGATTCCGTCTCTCTACCGGCATGTGGAGGGCAATGTCCATGCCTCGCTGGACAGGGCGGTCAGCGGTAAGGTGCATATTACCGCTGACTCATGGTCCAGCAGGCATGGACAGGGACGGTACCTTTCTTTCACGGCCCATTGGGTCACTCTATTGGCAGCTGGGAGGGATGCAGGACAAGGTGCAGTAGTGTTGGAGGTTGTTCCGCCACCACGCCTCCAAAACGCGACTACTGCTACTGGTTGTGACACACCTCTCTCCTCCACCCCCTCCTCTTCTTCTTCCTCCAGTGCTCTGTCCTTGGAACCAGCGGTGCTCCGTAGGCGTACAAGGGGCTACGCAAGTACGCAGGCAAAAAGATGCCATGCCGTGCTTGCGCTGGTGTGTTTGGGGGACAGGAGCCACACTGGGCCAGAGGTTCTGGCAGCTCTGCAGGGGCAGGCCGAGAGGTGGTTGACGCCACGTCAGCTTAAGCCAGGAATGGTCGTTTCTGACAATGGCACCAACCTCCTCTCCGCCCTGCGACAGGGGCAGCTCACCCATGTGCCCTGCATGGCTCACGTCCTCAACCTGGTGGTGCAGCGGTTCTTGGGCAGGTTCCCAGGCTTACAGGATGTCCTGAGGCAGGCCAGGAAAGTCTGTGTGCATTTCCGCCGATCTTATAATGCCAGTGCTCGGCTGACTGAGCTGCAAAAGGAGCTGAACCTGCCCAAGAACCGCCTAATATGTGACATGCCCACCAGGTGGAACTCAACGTTGGCCATGCTGCAGCGACTGCACACGCAGCAGAGGGCCATCAATGAGTACCTTTGCGACTACGGCACCAGGACAGGGTCAGGGGAGCTTGGTTTTTTTCCCCACGTCAGTGGAGCATGATCAGGGATGCATGCACTGTCCTCTCACCATTTGAGGAGGCCACGAGGATGGTGAGCAGTGACAGTGCATGCATCAGTGACACTGTCCCTCTTGTCCACCTGTTGGAGCATACGCTGCGTGGGATAATGGACAGGGCACTTGAGGCAGAACAGAGGCAGGAAGAGAAGGACTTCCTTGCCTCTCAAGGCCCCCTTTATCCGGACAGTGTTCCTTCTGTCCCACCCATCACACAGGAAGAGGATGAGGAGGAGGAGGAGGAGGAGGAGGAGGATTGTGTCAGCATGGAGGTGGAGCCTGGCACTCAGCATCAGCAGCAGCAGTCTTTTAGGGATGATGTACAGTCCCAACAAACCAGTGGACTTGTACGTGGCTGGGAGGAGGTGGCTGGCGATCATGTCATCCTCAGTGACCCAGAAGACTCCGGACCGAATGCCTCAGCTAACCTACGCTGCATGGCCTCCCTGATCCTGCAAAGCCTGCGGAAGGATCCTCGTGTTCTTCGGATCAAGGAGAGGGACCATTACTGGCTGGCCACTCTCCTTGATCCGCGGTACAAGGGTAAGGTTGCGGACCTTATCTTGCCGTCGCAGAGGGAGCAGAGGATGAGACATCTCAGGGAGGCCTTGCAGAAAGGTCTGTGCAACGCGTTCCCAGAAACTGGGAGGCTACAAACTCCTGGTCCTGGGCGACGAGTTGCTGAGGCTTCGGTCAGTGGCAGAAGGAGCGGTGGGGAAGGTGGACGTCTGACCGATGCGTTCAGACAATTTTTTAGTCCGCAGCCCCAAGGTATGATCGGTTCCAGCAACCATCGCCAGCGTCTGATATACATGGTGCAGGAATACCTTGGGGCAAGGTCAGACTTGGACACCTTTCCCACCGAAAATCCTCTGGCTTACTGGTCCTGAGGATGGATCACTGGCCAGAGCTTGCACAGTATGCAATTGAGCTACTGGCCTGTCCTGCCTCCAGCGTTCTTTCCGAACGCACATTCAGTGCTGCTGGAGGATTTGTGACTGATCATAGGGTGCGCCTGTCCACCGCCTCGGTTGATCGACTGACATTCATCAAAATGAATCAGTCTTGGATCACCACCAGCTACCAGGCACCTGAGGCGGATATAACCGAATAATTTTTAATGTCACATCCCTTCAAGACTGCCTATGCTGATGCTGAGTGACTGTCCTCTTATGTTCACTGACTATCCTCTTCCTCCTCCTCAATGATCCATGCCACCACACCAGTGCCTAAGGCACAATTTTTCAGCCCCTGTTTAACAGGGGCGTGTACTTACAATTTTTTAAAAAAATGCTTCGCAACACGTGTGACTGCTGTGCTCCAAGTACAGTCTCTGTGAGGGCCGTGTTGCAGTGTTGTGGCACCAGCACCAGTGCCTAAGGCACAATTTTTCAGCCCCTGTTTAACAGGGGCGGGTACTTACAATTTTTTAAAAAAATGCTTCGCAACACGTGTGACTGCTGTGCTCCAAGTACAGTCTCTGTGAGGGCCGTGTTGCAGTGTTGTGGCACCAGCACCAGTGCCTAAGGCACAATTTTTCAGCCCCTGTTTAACAGGGGCGGGTACTTACAATTTTTTTAAAAAAAATGCTTCGCAACACGTGTGACTGCTGTGCTCCAAGTACAGTATCTGTGAGGGCCGGGTTGCAGTGTTGTGGCACCAGCACCAGTGCCTAAGGCACAATTTTTCAGCCCCTGTTTAACAGGGGCGTGTACTTACAATTTTTTAAAAAAATGCTTCGCAACACGTGTGACTGCTGTGCTCCAAGTACAGTCTCTGTGAGGGCCGTGTTGCAGTGTTCACCAGCACCAGTGCCTAAGGCACAATTTTTCAGCCCCTGTTTAACAGGGGCGGGTACTTACAATTTTTAAAAAAAATGCTTCGCAACACGTGTGACTGCTGTGCTCCAAGTACAGTATCTGTGAGGGGTTGCAGTGTTGTGGCACCAGCACCAGTGCCTAAGGCACAATTTTTCAGCCCCTGTTTAACAGGGGCGGGTAATTACAAATCTTGATCTAATAGTTCACAGCAGGGCCCATTCCTGCGCCCACCAAGAGTAACTATGAGGGCCTGCAGTCTTGTGGCAACACCGTCCACCACCACCGCCAAAGGCCCAATTTTTCTGCCCTGTTCATCAGGTGCTTGCAATTACAAATCTTGATCTAATAACTCACAGCAGGGCCCATTCCTGCGCCCACCAAGAGTAACTATGAGGGCCTACAGTCTTGTGGCAACACCGTCCACCACCACCGCCAAAGGCCCAATTTTTCTGCCCTGTTCATCAGGTGCTTGCAATTACAAATCTTGATCTAATAACTCACAGCAGGGCCCATTCCTGCGCCCACCAAGAGTAACTGTGAGAGCTTACAGTCTTGTGGCAAAACCGTCCACCACCACCACCACCACCCCCAATTTTTCTGCCCTGTTCAACAGGTGCATGCAATTACAAATCTTGATCTATTAACTCACAGCAGGGCCCATTCCTGTGCCCACCAGTCTTGTGGCTACACCAACATCTAATAGGGCAAATTTCTGCAGAGTATATACGCCAGGCCCCTACTTTCAAACATCCAACTTACAAACGACTCCTACTTGCAAATGGAAAGAGAAAACAGGAAGTGAGAGGAAATCTACCCCTAGGAAGGGAAATTCTATCCTGTTAGATTTAATTTGGGAAAAAGGTATCTCCTCTCTACTGATACTTTATCACCAATCCTTGTTTCAATTAAAACCCCACTTTTTCCAAAAACATTTGTCATTGGGACGGAAAGTTAGGTGACATGTTCTGAACAGATGTGCAAAGACAGCAAATGTTACAGGGGTGATAACCCCTCCCTATGTTCTCCAAAAAGCTTAAAAATAGATTTTTTTGGGATGGAGCTACACTTCATAATGTACCTGTTCAGATTCTACTTAAGAACAAACCTAAAGCCGCAAGTGGTTTTAAATGGCTTCTTTTTTTCCTTTACAAATGTCATTTTGTGCAAGGACAGTTCTAAACACGGGAAACACATGCCACTTCACAGGCATACTTTAGACACCCCCCAGGTACCATATTTAAAGGAAAATTTCACTTTTTTTTTTCACTTTATGCATCATTAAAATGACTGCTCCCGAAAAAACGTTAGTTTTTAAAAGTTCTTTTTGCATTGATATATGTCCCCTGGGGCAGGACCCGGGTCCCCAAACCTGTTTTATGACATTAACATGCATATTGGCCGTTGTAATTAGCACTTTTGATTTCGAACGTTCGCGTCCATTATAACGTATAGGGTTCGAAAATTCGCGCGAACTTTCGGTCGGTTCGAAGGTTCTGGTGCGAACCGAACCCGGGGGTGTTCGGCTCATCCCTAATGATGGGATCCATAGTGAAAACACAAAAGTAAGACTACAAGCACAATGTTCTCTCTGCTGCTGCTCTCTCTTCTCTCACAGAATGGCTGAAATAGTTAATAATTTACTTGGTTTTTATGCATTGTGAACATTTGGGAGGGTCACCTGAGGTTATTTTTAAAAAACGCTTCTAACCTCAAATTCTAATAACTGCTGCTAAACTTACATAAACTCAGTATGTAAAAGCTGTAAAATGGAAGTTTTTCACCAAAAATGTGCAAAAAATACCATCAGCACAACCTTTCCACTAATAAGTGTGATATAAAATAATCTTATAAATAAACTAGCTCCACTTATAACTTACAAAAAAAATGTGATTACTCAGTTGCAGCTGTACACTCTCTAGTGACTTCCCCACACTTAATAAAACCAATTTTAACCAATATAGTGAAGCGCTACTGATCAATATAATATATATATTTTTTTAAAGCATAGACTCCATTATAATTTGTGCAATATAGAACCAGTCCTTTAAAATTAGAAAAGCATGTGCCTTGGAAGAAAACTTATTTTGTTCCCTCGGATACATTGTTCTGGAGTATAGTGATATTTTGCTTTAAGAATTTAGTGAAAGTAGTGATTTTAAGGTGAGGATTGGCCAGGAAGCCTCCCAGCCCATGACACAGTTTGCTCCCAGATGGGGTGTCTGGGGGGGGGCAGTCAATACCCTTACCGTAAACATAACAGTCACTGCTAAAGCTCAAAAATGACTTATGTTTTATCATTGTATTCATATCAGCAATTGTCCAGGGTATGTTCCAATGTATAACAGAAGGTTCTAATGCTTCCTTATTCTCCTGTTCTTTGTACCTTTTCCATGAAAATTTAATAAAAATCTATTGAAATTAAAATTAGAAAAGCATTTTATAAATTAACAGTCCATTAACACATGTGCTCCTCCACCACAGTGCTCTTCAGTCCATTAACCACTTGCCGACCGGCGCACGACGATATACGTCGACAGAATGGCACGTACAGGCAGGAGGGCGTATATATAAGTCCCTCCTTTAGCCTGTCCGTGCCATCGGGAGCGCGCCGGGAGCGGCGCGCTCCCGCGCCGGTCGGGACCCCCGTGAGTCCGATCGCGGTCCCCGCGGACTCGATCGCCGCGGGGACCCCCGCAATCGTCTCACGGGAAGGCTGAACGGGGAGATGCCGAGATAAACAGCATCTCCCCATTCTGCCTAGCAACTAGTGACGCCGATCTCTGCTCCCTGTGATTGGAGCAGAGATCAGCATTCACTAGCTGACAGCCACGCCCCCCCACAGTAAGAAATACACCCATAGGCATACTTAACCCTTACCCTGCCCCCTTGTGGTTAACCCCTTCACTGCTAGTGTCATTTATACAGGAATTAATGCATTTAAATAAATAAATAAATAAATAGCATTAATTGCTGTAAAAATGACAATGGTCCCAAAAATGTGTCAAAAATGTCCGATGTGGCGTGACCGGAAGTAGAAGGGAACTTTGTCCAACCGATTAAGCCTACCTGCGGGCCGGGATCGGCTCCACACAGCGGGGATCTGCCGCCATCTTGAGGCCTATGCGGCCTCCGTCATCCCCGGACTCAAGTTCCGCAATCGGCGGGACGGAAGGGCCCCAATCCACCCACGCTGAGGCAGACTAATCCAGGGAGTGATCCGAGCCGTGTGGTGTAAACACCGGCGGCCGCCCGGCAGGACAGACCGCGGCTCCGGCCTAGTCGCGGTAGCGGCGGCCATCTTGCTACACCCGCCCGCGCTCTGCACTATCAATCTGGGCCCTCCAGGCCGGCCTAGACACCCCACAACACCCTAAGCCTGCTCTGCTGCCGCTCACCACCAGTACCACCCACGGATATTTCACCTCAAAGGCCCACAGGGAAAATACTGCCTCAGACCTAGTACTTGGCGGCCATCTTACTCCACCCAGAGCCACAACATCATTGCAACCAGGCTCCCCAGACCAACTCTCCCTCCATAAATCCACCTGCGCTCATCCACCTACCCCCAGCTACCTCTCTCACCCATTGGCAATCACCCACGACAACCTGTAAGAGAAACGCCAGCCAGGTGTATAGTGGCCACCTTAATACACGTCCGCTACGACCGGTAAGCTGGCCGGAGAATAATATGGACACCTAAACCGCATGCTCGTCAGCCAGGGGACATAACCTAACGCCGCAGGCCACACTCACTACTCCATTCACAGTCATACTTGCTCAGAACAACCCGGAAAACAAAATGTTGCAGTCCAGAAAGAGGTACACGGACCGAGTGCCTCAAAAACTAACAGAATTTGCCTACAAGCCCGCGGAGCGGGTCACCGCGATCCAAAATGGCGCCAGCTCGATCACACAATGCGAGGCGTATACTGACCTCCTGGATGCCATCCCGGAAGAACATTCTCCACCAGATACCTCCACAGTCCCCCCAGTCAACCAGGATAGTGACCCCCTGCTTGGCAGCCCTGCCAAGGCTAAAATGCGGCTTGACACACCGCCGCAGCGGCCGCTGCAATCACAAAATGAGACCCAGGTTCTACAGCCCTTCCTCTCTGACCAGGCCCTGCAATCCTCCATGGCATCATTCCCCACCTCAGGCCAACCTGTCATGGATACGACACTGAAAGACATGCTGCTCTCCCTCCAAACCTCCCTCATGACTGACCTTTCCACTATGTTCTCAACACTCCCCTCTGACCCACCTCACCTGGCAGCCTCAGTCCCCAGAGATGTCCTCATGAGGGTCCACTTTTATCATATCAAGGAGAAGCTACTGATGGGGCAAAACACCATTACCAGTGCCTTATACTGGGGTACAACTCTTCCCAGATCTTTCCAAATATACCCTTCAAATGAGACATCTACTGAACCCTGTCACAAAAGGCCTACAGAACCTTTACTGTTACCCCTGCTTGCAATCTCCAGCCTTACTGACTCTTTGCACCCCCCACCGGAGGCTATTGTGGTGCTATGCACCCCCTCTGCGATCTTTTTTTTTTTTTTTTTATATATATATATGTATATATTTTTTTTTTTCTCTCTTAGGCATGTTTTAGCCTTGATCGATGTAAGTGACAGATTCCCACAAGGTTACATCTACCCACCACATCAACAACTATCAGACGGAATCTTCCATCCTACTCCAGTGTTTTTTTTTTTACAATTTCTCACTTTATCCGCATAAATAACTTGGCTTTATAGTGTTGCTCTATCCGCAGCTATCTACTCCACTCTTTCAGCACCTATCTGGATCACCGACCATCAACCTCTCGCCGCAAGCAATACCCAGACTCACCTCTAACAACTAACTGTAAGTGTTAACCTACACCCCTGCAAACACCTCACACACAAGATGCCACTCAACGTTCTCTCGCTTAATGTTAACGGGTTGAATCACCCAGCTAAACGTCACTCACTATGGAAAACTATCAAGGCTCTCCACAGTGACATTGTTTGCATCCAGGAAACCCACCTTCTACCTGAGGACACCCACCTCTGCAAAAGTCACCAGTTCCCACACATCTTCTTTGCTTCCCACTCCACTAAAACCAAAGGTGTAATGTTAGCAATTAAAAACTCCGTAGACTTCCAAATGTTACACACCATATCAGACCCTGACGGTCGCTTTATAATTCTTGTCTGCAACTTGAACCAAGTAACATACACCATCATCAACGTTTATGCCCCCAATTCCCACCAACTAATCTTTCTACGTAAAGTGCTCCGCACTGTGAACCCCGTACAGAAGGGCCATCTGATCATATGCGGAGACTTCAATCTAGTCCCTGATGTCGACCTGGATTCTACATCTACTGCAAAAAGGCATAGTTCACCTCTGAAGGACTTTATTTCCTCTCAAGCCCTATATGATGTCTGGAGGTGCCACCACGGCTCCGAACGTGACTATACCTTTTTATCTTCCAGACATCGTTCGTACTCAAGGATTGATCTTTTCTTGTCTGATAAATGGCTCCTGCAAAAAATTTCCAGTTCTGAGATCCGCACCACGACATGGTCAGACCACGCCCCACTTACAATTACTATAGATGATTCTAAGCTCCAACGCAATACCTACCTCTGGCGTGTGAACAACTATATAATCCAGCATAGCAACTACATACCAGAGATATCTAGCCATATCACTGATTTTTTTTTACTCAACAAGGGTACAGTGTCTGATCCTGGCGTGGTGTGGAGTGCTCATAAAGCCTTCATGAGAGGGATGCTGATCAAACTGAGCTCTCTCCACAAAAAGAAGAGGACGCAGCGTTTAGACGAACTGACGGCCCAAATAGCCGCATTAGAATCAAACCACAAACGTAATCCCAAGGACACACTAGCTGACCAACTACTGACATTAAGACAGGAACTTAGAACCCTACTACTCCACTCATATGAATTCCTCCACAAAAAACTAAAAGCGACCACATACTCTACCTCCAACAAAGCGGGGAAATACCTCGCACAACGACTCAAAGGCAGACGCGCAAAGACCAAAATTTCCCAACTCCTCCACCCACATACAAAAATACCCCTGCATAATCCACAAGATATAGCTGACGCATTTAGCACCTACTATGCGACCTCTACAATTTAAACCGAGACCCACACACTCCTCAACCCTCCCAACACGAAATTGACAAATTTCTACAACACATACACCTACCCACTTTGACTACAGAACAACTACTGGCCCTCAACGCCCCGTTCACAGACCAAGAAATTCAGATGACTATCAACTCCCTTCCTACAGGCAAAGCACCGGGCCCAGATGGGCTATCAGGAGAATATTATAAACAATACTCCCCTCAACTTCTACAACACCTAACTGAACTTTTCAACAACGCTGCCTCCTCTTCTGGATTCTCTAAAGAATACTTAAACGCTCTTGTAATAACAATACCAAAACCAGGGAAGGAGTCGAATGTCCCCCTAAACTTCCGCCCAATCTCCCTGCTCAACCTTGACCTCAAAATCTATGCAAAAGCAATAGCTACGAGACTGCTCCAGATCATGCCCACCCTTATACATAACGACCAGACAGGTTTCACAAAAGGCAGGCAAGCCTCAGATGCTACCAGACGGATGCTCAACCTCATACACCATGCTGACTCTACAGGAACGCCTTCTCTGCTTCTATCCTTGGACGCAGAGAAGGCGTTCAACAGAGTCCATTGGACTTACCTCCGAACTACCCTCCGCAAATTCGGATTCGAAGGCCGTATACTAAACGCCATTATGGCATTGTACTCTAACCCTGAAGCCCAAGTCTTCACTGAAGGCATGCTTTCGCGTCCGTTCCCCATCACCAATGGCACACGCCAGGGCTGCCCCTTATCCCCCCTTATATTCAACTTACTCACTCAACCCTTGGCTGAACATGTCCGCTCTAATCCCATTATCTCGGGTCTCCAAGTCGGTCCAATCTCCCACAAAATCAGCTTATTCGCTGACAATGTCATTCTAATCCTTACTAATCCGACTTCTTCCCTGGCTGAAGTACAAAAATTGTTAACCTGGTTTAGCTCAATTTCATATTATAAGGTAAACACTACTAAATCTTTCATACTCGACATCCACATTGACGCTACCATCAGAAACTTACTACAACTACAATATTCGTATAAACGGGCAGACAAAGACATTTCCTACCTAGGAATCACACTACCAAGAACACTCAGACATTTATACTCATGCAACTTCCTGCCACTCCTACAAACTATTCAATCAACATCCCAATCGATCGCGCAACACGAACTCTCTTGGTCTGGCAGACTAGCAGCCTTTAAAATGATCTGTCTTCCCCAAATACTGTATTTCTTCAGAACCCTTCCCGTCCCACTCCCCTCCTCTTTTTTTAGAATCCTTCGAACCATCTTTAACAAATTTCTATGGAAAAATAAGAAGCCACGATGCGCACACCAGAAACTAATCAAACACAAACTTGCAGGTGGAGTGGGTTCCATAGATTTTGAAGATTACTACCTGTCCGCCATTCTAGCCCAACTGCCTAAATGGTTTCAACCAGGTCCGAGCTCGTCTTGGACGCAATTAGAAAGCTTTACTCTCACTCGGCCCAACCTAAAAGACTGGCTCATGAGCACCCCCCTAGGCACTCCAATCCCAACCTCCATCCCTCCAACTATGAAAGCCTCCGTTTACGCTTGGAAAAAGCTAACAGCTCTACCAAACCCTTCCCCACCCGCCCCCCAATTTAATATTCCTCTCGGAACTCTATCATTCTTATCGCCAGACCTACCAATCGCAAGTTGGACCCTCAAAGGGATCCGCTCCCTACAGGACCTCATCCAAGGCGACCACCTCAAACCTTTCCCACTACTTCAGACTGAATACGACCTTCCTATCTCGGAACACTTTAATTATTTGCGTATACACCACTGCCTGCACACTCTATCACTCCCCCTATACACTGTTGATGTTATATCCTGGGACTACCTTACCAACCCCACCTCTAGAACTAGAGGCATATCCCATTTCTATAATCAACTACACAGTAAAACCGACTTTACCAAACTTGACCCTCATCGCAGATGGGAAACAGACCTCGCACTCACCTTCTCTGACTCTCAATGGCAAAGTGCACTGAAGTCTATCTACAAATCCACTAAGTGTGCTGCCCTATGGGAACTCACACAGAAAATCTCACTACGGTGGTACCTTACACCATCCAAACTATCCTCCTTTGACCCCTGTAAACCCTCCACCTGCTGGAGGTGCAATTCAAACGTTGGAGATATGCTCCACATTTTCTGGGCCTGCCCCAAACTACAAAACTACTGGACTAACATATTCCAGCTCATCACAAATATTTCCAAACGCGCTACCCCTCCGTCACCAGCACTTGCAATCCTTAATCTAACTATTGAAGACCTTCCCTACCCCTCAAGATACACGACAACACACATTCTTCTTGCTGCAAGACTTAACATCACCAAACACTGGAAATCTGATGCCGCACTGACATTATCCCAAGTCGTTGACTTGGTAACCCTGCATCACAGCTACGAAACAGTGACGACATCCAACAATACTCAATCCATCAAAACAGCCCTCCACTGGCAACCCTGGACTAGCTGGACATCAGCTGCTACTAGTTCTTAATGACTTCAATACATAGACCGACGATTTCCTCTTGACCGAGCAACACTACTGGACCCTCCCTTCCCTTACTTTCACCTAGACTGCCTAATTACATACACCCAACTACTACTGAATTTTTATATCCACACTTGCACCTGTCCACTCCTGTGGCACTAATGAACCCATTTGGGGTGCCACTCGAGTGGCCAGGTTGTTATACTGGAAAATATTTCTACTTGTTCGACCTTTCTACATGTTAATTGTTAATACTGCATACTGTTTGTTATCTGCTACTGAACAAGTGTTTGATTGTTCAACCCAACTTTCATGATACCTTCAACGTCGTTGTGCGACGTACAATGTTTAATTGTACACTGTATTTTTCTGAAAAATTAATAAAAAACGTATTGTACAAAAAAAAAAAATGTCCGATGTGTCCGCCATAATGTCGCAGTCACAAAAAAATCGCAGATCTCCGCCATTACTAATAAAAAAAAATTATTAATAAAAATGCTATAAAACTATCCCCTATCTTGAAAACGCTATAACTTCTGCGCAAACCGATCAATAATCGCTTATTGCGATTCTTTTTACCAAAAATATGTAGAAGAATACGTATCGGCCTAAACTGAGGAAAAAAAATGTTTTTTTATATATTTTTTGGGGATATTTATTATAGCAAAAAAATAAAAAATAATGCATTTTTTTCAAAATTGTCGCTCTATTTTTGTTTATAGCGCAAAAAATAAAAACCGCAGGGGTGATCAAATACCACCAAAAGAAAGCTCTATTTGTGGGAAAAAAAGGACGTCAATTTTGTTTGGGAGCCACGTCGCACGACCGCGCAATTGTCAGTTAAAGCGACGCAGTGCCGAATCGCAAAAAGGGGCCTGGTCCTTTGGCTGCAAATTGGTCCGGTCTGAAAGTGGTTAATCAGTTTCCAATATTTGAGTGCACAACACCAGGTGAAAAACCTGCTCAGCTCATACACGGATATACAGGCTTATCTTTACAACTCCTGCGATTCCCCCTTGGATAGTCACCTCTCCCCTCTCCTGGGACTTGGCACTCCTTCCATATTTTAATCTCACCAATGAACCACATGTAATAAAAAACACAGTGCTCTCTGTATCGAAAGTTTATTAAATGCCTCTATTTAAAATACACTTACAAGCAAGTGAATAAAACAGCGCTCCTATAATTCCCATCAGCTGGCTCACAACTTCATATCAGCCATGGTGGCCAGCTGCGTGATGTCACAGGCTCTGCTCCTCCCTCCTAGACGCATAGCACCCTCTCATTGGGCTTCCTCAGTAGGTCTACTGAGGAGTGGTGAGCCAGCTGATGGGAATTATTTTAATAAGGGGGCTTTTAATAAACTTTTGAAATGGAGAGCACTATGTAATTGCCTTTTTATTACATGTGGTTCATTGGTGAAATTAAAATATAGAAGGAGTGCCAAGTCCCAGGAGAAAGGAGAGGTGACCATCCCAGGAGGAATCACAGGAGTTGTAAAGGTAAGCCTGTATATCCATGTATGAGGTGAGCAGGTTTTCCACCTGGTGGTGTAGAAACGGATTCATCGACTGAAGAGCAATGTGGTGGAGAATCACATATGTTGATGGACTGTTAATTTATAGAATGCTATATATTTTTTATAGATAAGTTGCCTATTACTAACTTGGTATGCCACATATCAAAAGTTTCAACTAAAAGTATTATTCACCACTCAAAAGCAAGGAAACCGCTGATGCGAGGCACAATCAAATAGTTTGAAGAATGAAGAATCAAAAAAACTGAAATAAAATGCAACTGAGTAATTGAGATGTAGGTGTTTATGAAATAATATACAGTATGGGTTTTCAATATTACCTTTATGCGGTGTAATCTAGACGTGCTAGTTGTGTAATAGCAGATTTATTTCTGATTGACATGAAGACCAAAAAACATCAAACAAATCTATATTATTAGAATGTCACTGTGTTATTATTGTTTGTTATTATTGTTTAATGCAGAGGAAGTTTATCATTGATTTTCCATTTTCAGTTAAAGTTATTAAGTTATTTTTGAGTTAATTAGCAATAGAGTCAGAAAAACATGCTTCTTCCCCCAAACCTAAAATTCCATATGCATGCAGCTCTGTATGCTGATCTAAAATAAGTGATTTTTTTTGTGTATTTACAGTTTTCCCTATCACCTGGTTTGCCCAGGCACTGCAGGTGGGGCTACAGCACCAGTACTTTTTAGGGAGCCCTCATAGGTAAACTGTGAAATTTGTGCAGAACATTAAGAATGAATGGACTTCTCCCAGAAATTTTGGAAGATTTTACAATATCTTGTGAGATCTCAGGAAGAAGCTTTTGCATTTTCTTTTTCAGATTTGTTAAACGAGATTAGGACAACAAAATTGCAATCTGACAGCAACAGCTATAGTCAAATTGAGTAGACATGTGCAGAACGGAAAAATGTGTTTCGTTTCATTTCGGATAGATTTGTTATCTTACTTATTTTGTTTTGTTGATTCATTTTCAGAATTAGTTTAGTTTAATTTATTCATTTTCGAACAAAGTCCTTTTCTGACTTTTTGAATTTGAATCGAATCAAAAATATTGATCCAATCCGAATTCTGTGTGAAAAATAGCTGGATGTTAAGCTGTCATTTCTGAGTTACCTTGAGATCAATATATATATACAGTATCTCACAAAAGTGAGTACACCCCTCACATTTTTGTAAATATTTTATTATATCTTTTCATGTGGCAACACTGAAGAAATAACACTTTACATTGTAGCAAATTAGTAAGTGTACAGCTTTTATAACAGTGCAAATTTGCTGTCCCCTCAAAATAACTCAACACACAGCCATTAATGTCCTAACAGCTGGCAACAAAAGTGAGTACACCCCTAAGCGAAAATTTCCAAATTGGGCCCAAAGTGTCAATATTTTGTGTGGCCACCATTATTTTCCATCACTGCCTTAAAGTGGTTGTAAACCCTTTACAACCACTTTAACCTACAGTAAGCCTAGATTAAGGCTTACCTGTAGGTGCTTAAAATATCTCCCAGACCTGCATGGTCTAGGAGATATTTGCAAATCGCCACAGGGCGATTTCTTCTGCGCATGCGCTGGAGTTAGAAAGGGCACGCTGTGCCATTTCTAGCTCGGGTCATGCCGTTAAAGGCGGCTCCCACGCGCATGCGTTTGCAGCCCCGTAAGGAAGAGGGGTGAAGAATGGACGCTTGCTACTAGTGAAAAAGACAAGGACATTGCGGGCTTCTCCTGCAGGTAAGTGTCACATAATGGGCTACTGATGCATAGTAGCCCATTATGCTTTACCTTTGCAGGGAAACAAAGAGGAAGTAACACCCATCAGGGTTTACTTCCTCTTTAACCCTCTTGGGCATGGAGTTCACCAGAGCTTCACAGGTTGCCACTGGAGTCCTCTTCCACTCCTCCATGACGACATTATGAAGCTAGTGGATGTTAGATACCTTGCGCTCTTCCACCTTCAGTTTGAGGATACTCCACAGGTGCTCAATAGATTTAAGTCTGGAGACATGCTTGGCCAGTCCAGCCCCTTTACCCTAAGTTTCTTTAGCAAGGCAGTGGTCGTCTTGGAGGTGTGTTTGGGGTCGATATAATGTTGGAATACTGCCCTGCAGCCCAGTCTCTGGGGGGACACGGAGCAAAGTCTGTTCATTTAGATCGTAACTGCAGGTAGACGGGACTAGCAAAGGCAGTGAATGCCGCCGCGCTAGCCCCGTCACCTGGCATGGATTTAAAGGGAATCCCCACGCTGAAAAAACAGCGTGGGGGTCCCCCCAAATCCATCTCAGACCCTTATCCGAGCACGCAGCCCGGCCGGCCAGGAAAGGGGTGGGGACGAGCGAGCGCCCCCCCTCCTGAGCCGTACCAGGCCGCGTGCCCTCAACATGGGGGTGCCCTGGGGAAAGGGGGGCCGTGCAGGTCCCCCACCCCAAAGCACCTTGTCCCAATGTTGATAAGGACAAGGGCCTCTTCCCGACAACCCTGGCCGTTGGTTGTCGGGGTCTGCGGGCGGGGGGCTTATCGGAATCCGGGAGCCCCCTTTAATAAGGGGGCCCCCAGATCCCGGCCCCCACCCTATGTGAATGAGTATGGGGTACGATGTACCCCTACCCATTCACCTAAGGTGTAAAGTGTAAATAAAAAAAAACACACAATTTTTTTAAAATATTTTATTGCACTGCTCCGGGGGTCTTCTTCCGTCTTGGGGGGTCTTCTCGCCGGACTCCTCCGCTATTTTACCTAGCTCTTTTACCGAGCGGAGGAGCCCGGCTTCCTTCTTCGTCGACGCCGCCGTCGTCTGGGGGTCTCGATCCGCCTTCGGGGGTCTTCCGGGGTCTTCCGGGATCTCTTCTGTTCTTGCCACTGTCGTCGCTTTCTGCGCCGTCTTCTTCTTCTTCATCTTCTTCTTCTTCTTCTCCTTCTGATGTTGACTCGTCGCTCTCTCTGGCCGGAATGGCAGAGCCGCGCTGTGTTGTGACTTATATAGGGACAAGGAGGCGGGGTCACATGCTCATGTCACATGGTGACCCCGCCCCCTGTGATGTCACAGTCCCTCCATGAGCATGTGACCCCGCCTCCTTGTCCCTATATAAGTCACAACACATCGCGGCTCTGCCATTCCGGCCAGAGAGAGCGACGAGTCAACATCGGAAGGACGAGTCAACATCGGAAGGAGAAGAAGAAGAAGAAGAAGATGAAGAAGAAGAAGACGGCGCAGAAAGCGATGACAGCGGCAAGAACAGAAGAGACCCCGGAAGACCCCCGAAGGCGGATCGAGACCCCCAGACGACAGCGGCAACGACGAAGAAGGAAGCCAGGCTCCTCCACTCGGTAAAAGAGCTAGGTAAAATAGCGGAGGAGTCCGGCGAGAAGACCCCCCAAGACGGAAGAAGACCCCCGGAGCAGTGCAATAAAATATTTTAAAAAAATTGTGTGTTTTTTTATTTATTTACACTTTACATCTTAGGTGAATGGGTAGGGGTACATCGTACCCCATACTCATTAACATAGGGTGGGGGGCCGGGATCTGGGGCCCCCCTTATTAAAGGGTTGTCGGGAAGAGGCCCTTGTCCTCATCAACATGGGGACAAGGTGCTTTGGGGGGGGGGGCCGCACGGCCCCCCTTTCCCCAGGGCACCCCCCATGTTGAGGGCACGCGGCCTGGTACGGCTCAGGAGGGGGGCGCTTGCTCGTCCCCACCCCTTTCCTGGCCGGCCGGGCTGCGTGCTCGGATAAGGGTCTGAGATGGATTTGGGGGGACCCCCACGCCGTTTTTTCGGCGTGGGGATTCCCTTTAAATCCATGCCAGGTGATGGGGCTAGCGTGGCGGCATTCACTGCCTTCGCTAGTCCCGTCTACCTGAAGTCACGTTCTAAATGAACGGACTTTCCGGTGATCGGCAAGTCCGTTCATTTCCAAAAGTCCGGCGGACTAGCATACAGACCGCGGGTTTGTCCGCCGGACTGCCGAGTCCAGCGGACAATTTTAAAACAAAACTTAAAACTTAGTCCGCCGGACTTTTGGCAGCAAAAAGTCAGCCGGCGCCCACACGCGGGCGGATTGTCCGGCGGACTTCAGTCCGGTGGACATTCCCGCGGGAAAGTCCGCTCGTGTGTACGAGGCATTAGTATGCTTGTCTTGAGCAAACTGTTTGCAGGCTTTCTTGTGCATCATCTTTAGAAGAGGCTTCCTTCTGGGACAACAGCCATGCAGACCAATGTGATGCAGTGTTCGGCATATGGTCTGAGCACTGACAGGCTAACCCCTCACCCCTTCAACCTCTGAAGCAATGCTGGCAGCACTCATACGTCTATTTCCCAAAGACAACCTTTACATGCACTCAACTTCTTTGGTCAACCATGGTAAGGCCTGTTCTGAGTGAAACCTGTCCTGTTACGCCACTGTATGGTCTTGGCCACTGTGCTGCTGCTCAGTTTCAGGGTTTTGGCAATCTTCTTATAACCTAGGCCATCTTTATGTAGAGCAGCAATTCTTTTTTTTCAGATCCTCAGTCAGTTCTTTGCCATGAGGTGCCATGTTGAACTTCCAGTGACCAGTATGAGAGAGTGAGAGCGATTACACCAAATTTAACACACCTGCTCCCCATTCACACCCAAGATCTTGTAACACTAGAGTCACATGACACCGGGGAGGGAAAATGGCTAATTGGGCCCAATTTGAACATTTTCACTTAGGGGTGTACTCACACTTCAATGTTGTCACATGAAAAGATATAATAAAATATTTACAAAAATGTGAGGGGTGTACTCACTTTTGTGAGATACTGTAGCTATAGAAGGAGAGAGACTTAAAGACTGTGTGTGTCTTTAGGTATGTGTGCACCTAAATAGATCTTTGCCTCTACAGGTATAAAGTAAAGGCAAGTAGAAGGGTAGAGGGGCCTACACATACTTTTATCATCCCCCAAGTCAGATATTAAAGACTCATATGTAGTTTTATTAAAGAAGATTGGCTTCTTTTCCTTTTTCTCTAGCTTGTACTTTTCAAAAAATGTAGGGGTTGGATTTTAACATTCAGTTTGAAGAGCAGCCTGCTGTGTTGTGTTCTCGAGGTATAATATTAAGGCACTTCTTTTCCTCCTGCCTCATGGATCTCATGAACCCTTTACCATAGACTATGTGATGCTGTCAATAGATGCAGTGGCTTTATGTCTATTCTCTTTGAGCTTCTGTAGTTGAAAACGTAAGTACCTGACCACTAACATTTGATATTCAGTAATGGCCTGGCAAATTGCAGTATTATCACATTTAACCAATTGAAATGTAAAATCACATCTGAGTCATACCTGTTGTATTTTCTGTAAAGTCTACATAAAATTGGACAAAAAGAAAAACTGATGCGTGGCAAAAAATGTAAATGATTCTTCATAACAAAAGAGTAATGCAGGCTAAGGTAGGATATGACTGTACTTTTATATACACAAAATAATTCCTAACCACACAAACATACCTGAATGCAGTGCATTAGCTTTTACTTCTACTTAAAGTGTTTGGTCTCCTCGGTGCATGACATTGCATGATAAATAGGATGGCACATCCTAATAACTAATACTAATATACATGTGGCGAGCATGCTCGACTAAATTTAACAAGGTCTAGCAGTCCAAATTATGACTATAATCATTGCATGTACTCATGACTATTCCTGGCCTCTAAAGATAGTCCATTAACTATGGTTAAGGTAAAAAGGATTGGTGTGCATGTGATGGACACAAATAGATGCTGTGCTGAATTGTTAAAAGGTGAAAATTATAAATAATATTTCTAAAAGATGTTAAAAAGCCTAAACATTTTTTACCTTAATGCATTTTTTGCATTAAGATAAAACATCTTTAGGCATCAGTATCCCCCCTCACCCCCCTTTTACTTACCTGAGCCCTCATTCGATCCAGAGCTGTGCCCACCTGCAGCTCTTCTTTTCCCTGGTCTCCCCTTGTCCCCTTTCTCCCCTGGTCTCACTGGCTTTACTGAGGTAGCGGGAGCCATTGGATCCCGCCGTTGTCAGGTAAAATCAGGGATGAGAGAGTGAGGAGCAGGGTTGAGTCCCTTACGGTGTCTATAGACACAGACAGCGAGGCTCAGGAGTGAGCCTGCACAAGTGCCCCCATAGAAATCATGTAAATCTATGGAAGAACTTGTCAAAGAGGAGGAGCCAGGAGTGCAGGTGTGTGTTGCACCTCATTTAACCACTTCAGCCCCAGAAGGATTTACCCCTTTTCAGACCAGGCCATTTTTTTTTATACGGCACTGCGTTACTTTAACTGTCAATTGCACAGTCGTGCGACGCTGTACCCAAATAGAATTTATAAATTATTCTCCCACAAATAGAGCTTTCTTTTGGTGATAAAAAAAATTTGGCGAAAAGGTGTAGGTTGAATGACCTTAAGTGATCCAGCACCTCATCCCTTGTATTAAGAATCAAAGGAAGGGGGTTTTGTTGGGGGATTATAACAGTGCCACATATAAGCAGGTACAAGTATTTCTTAAAAAGTATAAATTTTATTACAAAAATACATTACAAGAAGATGGCATACATAAAAGAAACAGCAGAGTTTTTGACTGATACTGGCCATAGTATCCAATTTATATGAGATGGTCACTGATGCATATCATGTCCCTATATGTTTCGCCAACATTGGCTTCCTCAGGGGATTGTATGGTCACCAGTATAAACAATGGCTCTAGTAATCGTAAATCCATAAACAAGAATCAGTGGTCAAGTAATAAACATAACAACACATTACAGATTGTGCGTCATGGTTTAAAGCCCTCCCAGCCCATAAGTCCCAACCAACTTACCAAATGAGCCTGGTGGGGGGCGGCACACACCCGGGCCGGTCCAAAAAAACATGACAAGGGGGTCTGTGTGGCCACAGGGGGCATACAGGGACTGGCTGTGTCAGATATTGGAAAACTGTAGAAAATGAATATAATGGACATAACATTGTCCAATGTAGATGGCTAACATAGCCTCAAAAATACTTACATAAACACTTAAACGCTGCTTATTATGAGCAGGTATGAGTACAGGGGCGCCAATAATTCAATTTGCGAATTGAGAGTGTGCATCCAGCACAGGGTTATCCACTAAAAAAAAGGAAATGCAAGGTGGATCAAATAAACTAGATTGAAGATCAAAGTGATGTAGGTGAGATTGAGTTGTGAATGGGTAATAAATGAAAAGAAAGAAACATGGAGGGAGGAGGGAGGAAAGGCATGGATTGGAGAGACAGGAAATTGTGTTTAGAAAGCTGGGAGAAAGCCAAACAGGGCCAAAAAAGACGTGTTTGCATCTATTCATGACAATTTTTTGGGTCAGTTCATACATGAGAGAAAAAGCTGGATTTACCTTGCAATAGATGAGAGCACACAATGGTCGCCCCTGTCGTACAGCCGAGATGAAACTGGACTGGCCGGCCTTATAAGCCCCCCATTTGGTCGGCATCTGACTTCACCGACCAAGTGCAGACGTGTGTAAACCACTGCGCATGCCCACAGAAACCAGAATGTCCAGCGACAGGTGTAGGCTGTCACATGACGCATAGCGCGTCACATGACGCAGATGGAGATATAGGCGGAGAGCAGAAGGAGCTGCCCTCCGCAATGTAAACCAATCAGCAAAGATGGTGGGGCTAAACGGGGGAAAAGTTGGCCAGATAATCGCATACGGAGAAGTACATATCGGTTTTAAACGGCATCTGTCACACAGGGGGACCGAAGCAATGTAAAGTGTAATGTAAAGTAATGAGTGTACAGCTTGTATAAGAGTGTAAATTTGCTGTCCCCTCAAAATAACCCAACACACAGCCATTAATGTCTATACTGCTGGCAACAAATGTGAGTACACCCCTAAGGAAAAATGTCCAAATTTGACCCAATGTGTCAATATTTTGTGTAGCCACCATTATTTTCCAGCACTGCCTTAGCCCTCTTATGCATGGAGTTCACCAGAGCTTCAAAGGTTGCCACTGGAGTCCTCTTCCTCTCCTTCATGACAACATCACAGAGCTGGTGGATGTTAGAGAGCTTGCGCTCCTCCACCTTCAGTTTGAGGATGCCCCACAGATACTCAATAGGGTTTAGGTTTGGAGACATGCTTTGTCAGTCCATCACCTTTACCCTCAGATTCTTTAGCAAGGCGGTGGTCCTCTTGGAGGTGTGTTTGGGGTCGTTATGTTGGAATACTGCCCTGAGGCCCAGTCTCTGAAGGGAGGGGGATCATGCTCGGCTTCAGTATGTCACAGTACATGTTGGCAATCATGGTTCGCTCAATGAACTGTAGCTCCCCAGTGCTGGCTGCACTCATGCAGCCCCAGACTGTGACACACCCACTACCATCCTTGACTGTAGGCAAGACACACTTTTCTTTGTACTCCTCACCTGGTGGCCACCACACACGCTTGACACCATCTGAACCAAATAAGTTTATCTTGGCCTCATCAGACCACAGGACATAGCTTCAGTAATCCATGTCCTTAGTCTGCATGTCTTCAGCAAACTGTTTGCAGGCTTACTTATGAAGAGGCTTCTTTCTGGGATGACAGCCATGCATACCAATATGATACAGCCATGCAGACCAATTTGATACAGTGTGTGGTGTATGGTCTGAGCACTGACAGGCTGACCCCCACCCCTTCAACCTCTGCAGCAATGCCAGCAGCACTCATATGTCTATTTCCCAAAGACAAACTCTGGATATGACGCTGAGCACATGCCCTCAACTTCTTTGGTCGACCATGGCGAGGCCTGTTCTGAGTGGAACCTGTCCTGTTAAACTGGTTAAAAAAATCACATTTATATACAGTGGGGAAAATAACAATTTGATCCCCTGCAGATTTCAATTTTATCTTAGGTGTATTTTAAATGATAGAGGCAGAACATCAACCAAAAATCCAGAATGGATACAACAGGATACAAATGTTATAAATTGAGTTGCAGTTCAGTGAGGGATTTTGGTCCACTCTTCTTTACAGATCTTCTCTAAATCATAAAGGTTTCTTGGCTGTCGCTTGGCAACTCGAAATTTCAACTTCCGCCATAAATTTTCTATAGGATTAAGGTCTGGAGACTGGCTAGGCCCTGGCCCAGGCCACAATGTACCCGTTACCATTTCAAATGGGGGGCGGGATCTGGGGGTCCCCTTGTTAAAGGGTGCTTACAGATTCCGATAATCCCTCCGCCCGCAGACCCCCACAACCACCGGGCAAGGGTTGTGGGGTGAGGCCCTTGTCCCCTTTAACATGGGGACAAGGTGCTTTGGGGTTCTACCACAAAGCACCCTCCCCATGTTGAGGGCATGTGGCCTGGTATGGTTCAGGAGGGAGGGGCGCTCTGGTTGCGTGCTTGGATAAGAGTCTGGTATTGATTTTTGGGGGGCCCCCACGGAATTTTTTTTTTCTATTTTGGTTCGGAGTTTCCTTTAATATTCATACCAGACCCAAAAGGCCTGGTAATGGACTGGGGGATCCCATGCCATTTTTTTCAATTACTTTTATCTGTATTCCTGGGACCCGACAATTCGTTATAGCCGCAAGTAGTTTTAAATGACTTTTTTCCTTTAGAAATGTCATTTTGTGCAGGGACTGTTCTAAACTAGGGAAAAATGTGCCACTTTACAGGCATACTATAAACACCCCCCAGGTACGAAATTTAAAGGAATATTTCCCTTTTATTGTTTCACTTTAAGCATTATTAAAATTACTGTTCCCAAAAAAACGGCCATTTTAAAAACTTTTTTTTGCATTGATACATGTCCCCTAGGGCAGGACCCAGGTCCCCAAACACATTTTATGACAATACCATGCATATAAGCCTTTAAAATTAGCACTTTTGATTTCTCCCATAGACTTTTAAAAGGTGCTCAGTGGCTTTCGAATTTTCCACAAACACCCCAATTGTTCGCTATACTGCGAACAGGCGAACACCCGACTCGAATATCAGGCTCATCCCTACTCCTTACCGAATCAGAGGCATCTAATAGGAGGTCATAATAACATGAGCTAATAAAAAATGAAAAACACTGTCACCAGCTTGTAACACATACGGACCACCTTCTACCACTAGCAGGCTCAAACACACTGGGTTCAGATCTTATCTCTCCTCAAGGCAGCCGATAAATATAACAACAAAAAAAGCAAACAGGCCAGATCTTGTAATACCTTAGGATGAAGCAGTTTATTACACAAACATGAGGTACCAACAATATTAGCAGCAAGACTAGCAAAGCATTAGCACCGCCATACAGAGACCAGTGTGTGGAATGATGTCACAAATAAGCACGCCCAATGCATTTCATGCCAGGAAGCATCTTCAGGGCACCGGAACACATCATTTTACACCTTCTACCAATTTCACTTTTTTTGCCTCATACTCCATTTGTGACACCTCTTACACCGTGTGACCTGCTACACAGTGGTATTTGCAGTACTCCCTGCTGCACCCAAAAACAAGAAATCTTTCCAGTTGTTTCAGGTGTCAGGATCTGTGAGAGGGAGAGGCAGACACCAGGAGCTGTGAGACACGCTGGAACTGTGAGAGGCAGACATGCCGGGTAGTGCTGTGAGAGGAGCAGGCAGGCGCCGGGAGCTGTGAGAGAAAGCATGAATTCCGAGCTGTGAGACACACTGGAACTGTGAGTGAGAGGTAGACATGTCAGGTAGTGAAAAGAGACAGCACACGCTGCAGCTGTGACAGGCGGACAGCAAGGGCAGCGTGTAGCAGCCACAAGGGACAGGGCAGAGCAGAAGCAAGGCAAGTTCACTAAGGAGAGCAAAGGGTAGGCGGGATTACCCAGGAAACCCAGTGGGAGTGGTGAAGCATTGGTTGTACAAAGGCACAGTGGGCAGGAGGAGAGGGCATCAAAGGCTGTGCAGTCAGTGACTACCAATTCAGGGGGAAAGAGGAGAGCACTCCGGGGGCTGCCAAATCAGCAGCAGGAGAGAGCACTGCAAATGTGTAAACAGAGAGTGGAAGCAGGAGATAAGGATACCGGAAGCTATGTGATCAAGTGGAGGTGGTGGACACCAGGGACCATAAGATCAGTGAGCAAGAGCAGGTGAAGGTCATGGGGGGAGGGGGGCTGTGTTATCAGCACGTTGTTTGTTTGGAAGCCCAGATCCTTCATCTAAAGAATCAACTGGCAACACTGTGAAGGATCAGCAACCTGGAAAGGAGTTTGGACATTACCCATCAGATGCTGGTGGAGTCCAGTATGAGGGGGGTAGAGATATGGAGGTGCAGGAGCCAGAGGTAGGTAGTTGGGTTACAGTTAAAAGGTGGGGTAGAGGAAAGAACATTAGAGAGGCCAGTCCTGAATTGGTACATTCCAACAAATATGTCAAACTGCATGAGGTTGGGGAAATCAGCTCAGAGGGTGGCATTGCTGGTGCAGACTACTTTCCTTTTCTGCCAGGGGAGTGACTGCTCTGGTGTGGATAGGGGCAATGATACAGGCAAGGTTAGACAGATACTGGATTATTATTATTAGAAGGACGAATAGGGGTCTGTGTTGCAAAGACTGTGATTACCGAACAGTATGTTTTTTAACTGGTGCTCAGGTTTAGCACATTGAAGATCTGATGTATAGATTGTTGGGTGGAGCTGGGAAGGACCCAGTGGCCATGGTACATCCTGGTACCAATGACAACGTCAGAGGAAGGTGGAGCATAATAAAAAATTATTTTATGGACTGGAATATTGAAGCCGGTATTTTCAGAAATACTGCCTGAACCTCGAGCCTCAAAAGGCAACAGAAGCTTAGGGAACTTAACAAGTTGCTGAGGAACTGGTGTAGGAAGGAGTGTTTTGTCAGTTGCCAGCTCTCCATTGCTCTTAAATGGAGAAGGTGCAGCTCTGTTGAGGGAGAAGATGGTCAAAAAAATTGAGGAACTTTTAAACTAGTGTGTGAGGAAGCTATTCCAGGCAGTAAATAATAATTTACTAAAAATAAAAAATAATGTACAGAATGGAAAAATTTGTCTCGGATAGAATTGTTACAAATTATATTTAGTTGATTCGCTTTGGAATTCATTTAGTTTAATTTCCTTTAATTTTGTTTTATTATTTTTCTAATAAATTCCAAATTTTCGGAATTAGTCAAAAAATGATCGACCAATTTGAATTCTGTGTGAAGAATAGCTGGTTGTAAAGGAGCGGGCCACGAAGCCGGCCGCAGCATCCTTAACAATGGATGACTCATCAGCTGTCAGCGGGCTTCCCTGCTGAAAGCTGAAATGTAAACAAAAGAATGCCGGCAAAAGAAAATTCAGGGAAAAAACAGCTTGGGGCCCTTTTGGTCTGCTATGAATTTTAAGGGGAACCTACACCAAAAAGAAAAAAAAGGCGTGGGGTTTACCCCCCAAAATATATACCAGACCATTATATGAGCATGCAGCCAGGTAGGCCAGGAAAGGGGGGTGAGTAAGTCCCCCCTCCTGAACCATGCCATGCCACATGCCCTCAACATGTGGGGGTGCTTTGGGGTGGGGGGCTCTGCTGCCCCAAATGGGGGGCAGGGGGGTCTGCTAAAATAGGCCACTACAGACATATACAGGAGGAGAGTTAAAAGAATCCCCAATTTTTTTATAATATATTAATAGTAAAAAGGCAAAGTCAGAGAATGTCCGCCCCATAAAAGGGATGTTGGTTACGAGTGACAGAGAGAAGGCAACTGTGTTAAGTGCATTTGTCTCCTCAGTCTTTACTATGAAAAAGGAGGGATATAATAGACAAGACCGTTAGCAACACAGTAAGGAGTGTAAATTTCCGGCTAACAGAGGCCAGTGTTCTAAAAAGGCTTAAGGAACAAATTAGCAAGACCAGATAGCATGCACCTGAGAGTCCTCAAAGAACTCGGGCAGGTCATTGCTAGACCATTATTCCTAATCTTTAAGGACAGCTTAGTGACTGGATTAGTACGGCGAAAAACCAGCGGGGTACAAATATTCAAGAAAGGGCCGAGATACATACCTGAAAAGTACAGATCAGTGAGCCTAACATCAATTGTTTGTAAACTACTAGAGGGAATGACAAGGGACCATATCCAAGAATTTACTAATATGAATAGTATCATTAGTAGTCACCAACATGGGTTTATGAAAGATTGTTCTTGCCAGACAAACCTGTTAACATTCTATTAGGAAGTAAGCTGCAATCTGGATAAAGGAAGGCCTGAGGATGTAGTATATCTAGACTTCACCAAAGCATTTGACACAATACCCATAAACACTTGATCCACACATTGAGGTCTACTGGCATTGACAATAGTGTATGCACCTGGATAGAAAACTAGTTGCAGGAGAACGTACAAAGGTTGGTGGTAAATAGCGTATACTCTGAATGGTCTGGAGTTGTAAGTGGGGTATCCCAGGGCTCTGTCCTTGCACTGATTTTGTTTAATATATAATTAATAATAATAATTTATATGATATAGAGGTTGGGATAAATAGTATAATCTCAGTGTTCGCTGTTGATACAAAGCTATGCAGGGCAATAAGCTCACAATATATAGCAACTTTACAAGGACCTCAACAAAATAAAGGGGTGGGCAACTACATGGCAAATGAGGTTCAGTGTAGGAAAATGTAGCTACTTGGAGGCAAAAATATGAATGCAGGTTAAAGCTAGGGGGAGAACCTCTGGGGGAATCGAGCATTAAAAAGGATCTGGGGGTCCTAATAGATGACAGACTCAGCAATAGCATGCAATGCCAGGCGGCAGCAAGCAAGGCTAGCAGAATATTAGCATGCATTAAAAAGTGTATCTACTAAAGAAATATAACTATTATTTTACCATTCTACAAAACACTGGTTTGGCCACATCTTAAAAATGCAGTCCAATTCTGGTCACCAGTCCTCAGGAATGATATGTTGGAACTGGAGATCAAAGAAGGACAACAAAACCTATAAGATGGCTTAAGGAGCTCAGTTAGGAGGAATGGCTGCAAACATTAAATGTATTCTCCCTGGAGAAGAGAATCTTAAAGCGGAAGTAAACCCATCGATTTAACAGTTTTAAAAAAAAAGGCATGCCGGGAATGCTAACTGCACATTGGCTGTGCTCTCAACCAAACAGTCAAACCATCCAATGGCTGGTGTCATAACGGATCACATGTGCAGCACCGTGGCAGTTGAAGATTAAACAGAGGCAAAGATGGCAGCTTCCTTGGCTGAAAACGATAGGGGGGTTTACTTCCACTTTAAGAGGAGCTATGATAGCAGTATACAAATATCTAAATGGTGATTCCAGCATATGGAGGAATTTGTTCAGGCTCAGGTCACTCAAGAAGACATGTGGCCACTCAATGAGGTTGGATGAGAAGTGGTTTAACCTTAAACTGTGTAGGTTTTTTTTTTACTGTTAGAGCGGTAAGTATGTGGTGTCAGCAGGAAGTGTTATTGATTTAAAAAAACTTTTAGATGAGCATCTTACTGAATGCAATATACTGGGATATGGGAAGCTGTAGAGCCATAAACAAACACACACACGTTGAACTTGATGGACTGGTGTCTTTATTCAACTTTACCAACTATGTAACTATTTGTAAATGCAACCTGCTGTATTTCTGTGTTCTTTCATTTTTAGTTTGCTCTGGCCTGCATTTACTACTGTGTTTTCTTCAAAACAAAAAGGAAAAGGAAACACATAGACCTAGCACAGTGAAACCTTTTATTAAGGTGAAGGTGTTGAGGATGAAAAGATTGCCTATATACTTCAAAATACAACCTGGAGTGGACATCAGCGGTAGTGGTGTAATGGAAGATCTCCCCCAATCAGATAAGAGAAATTTCTCCTATTGCTGCACTAGGTTTATGCGCTTCCTATTCCTTTCTGTTTTTATCGGCTATAACACTTCCAGATGGTGACGTGGAAGCTGCAAGACTCCTTGGTAGTTTAATCTATTTTCTGGAGCCATAGTAATAGTGTTCAGTTCTGTGTGTGTACACAGACTTTGCAAATTGTTTTGAATCGTTTGAAGGGCACAGATTTTTATTATTGTGGATTTATATTTGTTTCTTGTTCTTTTTCAACTTTAGTTTACTGTATATTCTCTAGAACTGGGATCTATGCTATTTGCAGTCAAATTATCTGCCAATTACTATTTATCTTGTCATTACTATCAGCTAGCCTCATCCCAACTATTTCATAGCCTTACATGGCATGCCATCACTTCCCCTGTATATTCACTTGAGCTCTGGAAGATTTTACCCCCTCCATGGCCAGGCCATTTTTTGCTATTCAGCACTGCACTATTTTAACTGGTAATTTTGTGGTCATGCAACACTGTACTAAAACAAAATTTATATATTTTTTTTCAAACAAATAGAGCTTTATTTTGATAGTATTTGATCACCAATGGGTTTCTTATTTTTTGTGATATACAGGCGGTCCCCTAGTTACAAACTTCCGACTTACAAACGACTCCTACTTACAAATGGAGGGAGACAACAGGAAGTGAGAGGAATAAGAGGAATAAGAACTATTATGGGGAAAAAGGTGCCTCCACTGATGCTTTATCACCAAGGCTTGTTTCCACAACAACCCAAAATTTTCAAAATCCAATTCTCATTGGGACAGAAAGTGAGGTGAAATCTTCTGAACAGGGGCACAGACAGCAAAACAAACTTTACAGGGGTGATAACCCTGCCCTATGCTATCCAAAAAGCTTAAAAATCGTTTATTTTTTTGGCTGGAGCTACACTTAAAAAATTTACCTGTTCCAAATTACAAACAGATTCAACTTAAGAACAACCCTACAGACCCTATCTTGTTTGTAACCTGTAAATGCCTGTAAATGCAAAAAAAATAATAATAAATAAAAAAAAAAAAAAAAAAAAAAAACTTTTTACTTTCTGCTATGAAACATATCCAATAAAAAAAAATCAGGGGCGTGGCTGGCCAGCGGAGCAGATGGCTGCACACTGACACAGCTCCTCTCCTCAGCGGGTTGCCGGAGATAAACATAGCGTCAGTGCCCCAGAGCTACGGACACACCTGAGGGTGCCATCTAGAGAGAGAAAAGACCGGGTCATCCCCGTAAAAAATTACAGATTTTTTCTCCCAGCTGCGCCGCTATACAAGTCAAGATGGCGCCGGCGGCTCTGTCAGCACACCATGAGGGCGTCCCGGGTCTCATTCAGCTGTCCACATCGTAATGACGCCGACCGTTGGTGAGGTAGAGTCTCAGCTGTTCTGAATGGAGTTTTTTCCGACATGCTTATTTAACTGTTTTTAACGTAAGTGCGATCTGTAGTGGGGGCAAGTTTTTTGCATAATAAAAGGTACAACACTATGCAAGCGTGTTGTTTGTATCTTTATATGTTGATGCCCCTACTTATGAGATCATGAGTCTATGAGGAGTAAGAGTCCAAGGATGTGCATTCAGTGAGATCCAGGTTAAGGCTTCATATTGTTTTAGCTCTGGTAAGCATCCATCTACTGGGGAGTGCACGGGGTGCAATCGGTGCTGGTGTAGGATTAAATCTACTGCAGTCTGTTCCGTTCCTGTGGTGGACTTCACTTCACTTCTGACAACACTTTCCTCTTCTTGCTGGCTGTTTGTTCATTTTATTTTATTGTAGTCTGGACATTTATGGACTGTTTTTTTTCATGCCATTCATCTTTGCATGAGTTTCCTGTATATACATATGGGTAGAAACAGCTGCAGCTTTATTTGCTTTATGTATCATTATCTACACACCATCATTGGTTGAATGGTGGTTATCATCATTATCATTGTTTTTATTCTGATTATTTTTTTTTTATTTGTATTTCTATTTCTATTTTTATATTGATTTTTATTTGATTTTTATTTTTATATTGATTTTTATTTGATTTTTATTTACTGCCGTTTGATTTAATTTATTCTATTAAGCGCTGTTAATGTTTGGTTCATATGAATTGAATATCTGTTTTATTGATTGTTACCTACCCTAGGTGTATAACAGCAGCTATTCTTTTTTGCACTTGTATTATCATTATTTTTATTTATTTATTTTTATTTCACTTTGAGCGCTGGGTTCAGGAATAATTACTATTATTATTTTTTAGTTATTGTATATGTATAAAATAAATGTGAAAATACTGAACTTGCCTCATTAATCAAATTCTGGTCTACATTCGTAGACACTCCGCCACCAACTAAGCAATGGCATCAAGCTCTAACCTTACCCCTGCATGTGTCCCATGGTATCTCTCTTTGGGAAGCCCTACAAAAGCTATTCCACAATTGGTACTTCACCCCGGCCAGGCTTGCTACCATATATCCTACGGCATTACCAAAATGTGGGAGAGGGTGTGATGAGTTGGGAACCCTATGCCACATTTGGTGGGACTGTCCTATCATCAAAAAGTACTGGCAAGAAGTATCTGGCCTCATCACCTCCACATACGACATCTCTTTCCCCATGACCTCACTGGATCTTCTGTTGGGATTTTCACTCCCTACATGGCTTGGACACTTCAAAGTCTTGGTAACTCATATCTTTATAGCTGCTCATCTAGCACTAGCAAAACACTGGAAGTTACCACATCCACCCACCCTGGGCTGTCAGCCCTTCTCCTCCTTTGCTGAGCTCGTGTACCACACGGCGTCACCTAAGCTCCTCCTCCCGACGTGTTGCATCACAGGTCACGTGACTTTTTCCCTTTGAAAAAGTCACGTGACCTGTGATGCAACGCGTCGGGAGGAGGAGCTTAGGTGACACCGTGTGATACACGAGCTCAGCAAAGGAGGAGAAGGGCTGACAGCTCAGGAGAGAAAGCCTGACCATTGACACTTTTTATCTGCACTATATCCACCGGGTACACGTGAGTGCATACAACTTGAGGCATCTCATGGGGAGTTTATAGTTAGCAATATTGCGCAATGGTTTTTGTTTGTTTTTTCACTTTTTCATGTTAAAACCAGCTTGAGCATCAGGAAGATTTCAAAGAATCACCTATAATTGTACCGGCAACATTAAGGGAAGTTTTTGTTTCTTTCTTCCTATATATTTATAAATACCATTACCGAAGTGGCAACATTTTATATTTATATTTTCCAAAATAGCAGTCTTTTTGCTTTTTGTTTCTCTAAACAGTGGGAGTTTAAACCAGCTGTCTTAATTGTTATTATCAGTAATGCACCACTGCACTTTTAAAACACCAATCGCCTGGTGTATATGTTTATCTGGTTATCGTAGCAAACAGATTGCATACAATAGGATTGTATGGTGTATGGCACCAACCTTGCAATTAGAGTAATCGCCTGGTGTATCTGCATATTGTTGCAATTAGATTGTATTCAACACTAATTGTCTGGTGTATGGTACCAATCTTGTAATCAGAGCACCTGTTGCTACGCCAGAGTTCCTTCACTCTTTCTAACACAGGACACAATTCCCAATCATCTTGATTGCTATCACTGAATCGTCGTTCAACTTTTTTTCATTTTACCAACACAACAAATACTTTCACCTATTAAATAAGATTTTATATGCACGTTTGGCATTTCTTTTATAATAAGGATCACATACTCACATATTAATTTATATACAAGGATTGTATATTTTATTTCACACACCTCCAGCACAATATATACGGAGTGTATATATATTTTTTCATCACCCATAACATGTTGTTATGATTCATGTATCTCTACATATCTTTATTGTGATGTATATTCACTTTTTGTCCTCTGCTTCTTTACAAAATAAAGAATAATAGTAAAAAGAAAACACTGAACTTGGTCATTTTTAAGCATTTTTTAGATTGGCCTTGTACCAATATGCTGAGATATTGCAAGTGTAGATCCCTTATTTAAAAAAGAAATTAAGGTCAACAGACTGCAGCTATAAGTATAAATTCTAATTTTGGGAATGTAGGCAGTTATCTGATTGCCCTTGGGGATCAGGAAGGAATATTTTCCTGTTATAGTAACTTAACCAAGATTTAAGAGTCTTTTTCTGGAACATCTGTTTGAGGGTGTTGAAGATGCAAAGTTGTGGAGATGACTTATTTCTGCCTAACTTTATAGGATAGACTGCTGTTAATTGCTCTTCAACAGTGGAAGAAATTAATGAAAATGTATTTCTACAGCAATAATACGTTTGCATGGCGGGTTCTCCAGCTGCAAATTGCTTGTACAGTATACACCCAAAACTAAAAATGTAATATATTGCAGGCTACCAATCAATAGATGTGGTCTGCATTACTTTTCGGTTTTTCACCTCTGTTTTCACCTGGTGATCTGACCAGTAACAAACCTCTTGTGTGAGAATGCGCACGCTCTGGATAAAGGAGCAACAGAGACACTTTGGGGGTTATTTACTAAAGGCAAATCCACTTTGCACCACAAGTGCACTTGGAAGTGCAGTCGCTGCAGATCCGAGGGGGACATGCAAGGAAAATAAAAAAACTGCATTTTTGCTTGTACATGATTGGATGATAAAATCAGCAGAGCTTCCCCTGATTTCAGATCTTCCCCTCAGATTTACAGTGACTGCACTTTCAAGTGCACTTTCAAGTGCACTTGCAGTACACTTGTAGTACAGAGTGGATTTTCCTTTAGTAAGTTAACCCCACTGAAGCCAAACTCCAGGTAACAAGTTTTAAGAAGTTACAGCAACAGTTTTTGTTTCCCTTTTGGGATAAGCTTTTACATAAATAAATAAAAGCTGATCATTGTAAGCACACCATCAGTGTTAAATGGTTTGTCTCAACCCTCTAAATGCTACATCTACATGGCAGCTTGTTTGTTTGAAAAATAACAGACTTACTGGCTGAATTACCAGGTGAACATAAAGATAAAAAAGCCTTTAAAAATGATTGCAGCCATCATATCTAAAAACTGATAAGCAGAAATATCATAAAGGTTTACTTCTGAGTTTAATACTGCTTTAAATTATGCCAGTTTGACAAGAGTTGCAGTTAATATGTGGTGAGATAATTTTTATACAATCAACAGGACACCCCAAGGTTTTATGAATGAAATATAGCCATTCATAAATGTATACATTGAAAATAAGTTTTACTTAAACAATAAAAGATAACCTTTAAAAAGGGGAAATTGTCTGTGTATTATTTTTTTTTTTTACTCAATTCCCTTTTTTGGGGTTTAGGGTGAAATTTTAGAATGCATACTAAACAGTTCCATTTTTTTAATCACCGAGTTTAAGTTGTGTTTAAACTGTATTTTGAATTTTAATTGAATACAGCAGCAGTTCTGGATAGACTGAAAACTTTATCTGGAATATAACCAGCACTTTTGGTTTGGGGAAGGTATAATTTAGCAAATACATTTCTTTTATTTGGGATGAGAATTCACTCATCAGATGACCTATATTTATAAGATTGTATTTCTGTTGTGTACTTATGTAGATTTTTTGACCTCACATGGTCTCTATGTGTATTATATTTTTATTCAATTTTTTATTTTGTTTATTTAAAATATTTTTGATTTATTTATAGTGATACTGTACATATGGTCTTGCAAAAGCTCCTGAAGAAGCCATGATTATGGCGAAACATGTAGAGTCAACAAACTTTTGTACAACGACCATATGAATTCTTTCATCTTGGTTTTAATAAGAATAAATTTTAAATGATGTTTATTAAAATAAAAATTTGTAATTGATTTTGTTCTCAATCTGATTCATTTGCAACTTAAAACTCCCATTTCTATTTCTCCTTTGTAATATTTCCATTATGGGAAGGTGGTGCATGTGAATAAGACCTCCTATACTTGGATAGACTCTTTTTCCAAATACATTTCTAATGCTTGGCCTGGTAAATATACCATTGAAAGTATTTTGTTATACCTATTTGATATGTGTAAAAAAATACCTTTTGCAAAAACCTTGTGAGCTGATAACTCACCTGTGCTGCACTCTTGTCAGTTACATTGTTCCCAGCAATCTATGAGAACTCTCTATGTCACAGAAAGGAGAAGAGGGGAGGTACCTGTAGTCCTGTCCTTGGGTGACAACGCTGCTTAGATAGAGTACAGTAAGTGAGCATTGTCACCCTAGGACAGGAAGTGTGGTACCAGCAAAAGCACCAAGTGAATAGATGAATAGGGGCTGAAAACAAATGCAGCCATCACATCTAAGGACTGGTAAGCTACATTATATTACAATTTTGTTTTGGAGTTTATATACACTCTGCAGATTTTAAAATAATTTATATGCATTATCTGTCCTAAGGAACTCCCTAATGTCTCTTCCTTCTGTTTTTTGCTATTTTCCAATTCTTAGTGTGTATTAGAACCAAAGTTCTAGGCATGCACCCCGTTCCACCTCTTAGACATGCAGACCAATTTGTACAATAAATGTAACATTAAACAAATGGCTGTATTTTTTCTCCACATTAAACACAGCGTGTAATGAAATTACCAATAGCCCTGGCACAGACAGGTTGCATAACATTCTTTGTATTTTGGATTAAGCTATAAGCAATCAGCATTCATTGTTTTAAACTGGGCCACGCTCCTGTTTGAAAATCTCATTATGATTTATCACACTTCAAACATAAGAAGCTTGTTTCTTGCTTTGAGTTTCCTGCTCCTTGGAGCTTGTCTCCCACAAGACACCTCACTAGGTTTGTAATGTGACCAACAGGACATCCAAAATTTAAAAAGCATGACTAAGAAAAGAGCAAAATAAAAAGGCAATATTAACTAGACTGAAATCACCAGAGAAAGACAAATGTTGGATTCCAAAACTTGTAAAACAGACATGTAAAGATTTAGAAAAGTTTCTGTGGAAGGTTTTCAGTATGACACTAATTCGATAAAATGCAGTTTAACCCATGATGTGTTCATGAGGTTAGGAAACAGGTGTAATTTACATTAATAAAGTACAACTAAAGGCTCTTGTAGGACAGTCCAAGCAAGTTCCAAATCCAGTTACTACGTGATGTACAGGCCTCATAAGTAGAAAGAAAAACACCCTTTACTTTCCTTAACTGAGCCAAATCATTCTTCATATTGGTCTTGGTCAAGATTTTCATGACAATCATTAGATTTAATTGCATGCCTATGTAGCACTACCCCCGTAAGGGAAGCTTAACCACTTGCTTACTGGACACTTAAACCCCCTTCCTGCCCAGACCCATTTTTCAGCTTTCAGCTGCCACACTTTGAATGACAACACTGTACAACACTGTACCCAAATTACATTTTTATACATTTTTTCCTACAAATTGAGCTTTCTTTTGGAGCCAGGATTTTTATTTTTTGTTAAAAAAACGAAAAAAGAACAAAAATTTCAAAAAAACAAAACAGCTTTTTCTTTTGTTATACAATTTGCAAACAGGTAATTTTTCTCCTTCATTGATAAGGCTGCACTGATGGGCATTGATAGGCTGCATTGATGGGCACTGAATAGCTGCACTGATGGGCACTGATAGGCTGCACTGATGGGCACGAGCATAAATTTGGGCTGAACTTTCGCTGTTCGGACGCTTGGAGAACAGCTAAACAAATGGATCGTTCGACCGTTTGTTCGGCCCCCCGACCCGACCACAATGCATTGTGGCGCTGAACAGTACACTGCAAGACCTGATTGGCTGAAGCAGTGAAAGCTTCAGCCAATCAGGGCACAGAGCACTGTCAAAGTCATGACTGGACACTGTCATCATGACTTTATCCAATTATGGCTCATTCCCGCCCCACAGTATAAAAGTATTCTTTCAATGGCAGCCATTTTCAGTGTGATTTCGGCATGGAGAGAGATAGAACAGAACGCTGTTCACTGCTATTAGTTAGTTAGTTTGCTATACATTGCTTCAATTGTCAGTGTAGAATATTAGTTTAGTGCCAGTCTAGGGATAGTGTGAGTGTAGTAAGGTGGACCATCATTCAGCTTTGCATAGTGTGCAGCTAGAGTAGGGACAGTTCAGATAGCTTCACTGTGGTGTAGTGAGACCGTGTCATTCATACATACATTAATGTAGAGTAGGGACAGCTCAGATAGTTTCAGTGTGGTGTAGTGAGACCGTGTCAGTAACCTTTACATTAGTGTATAGCTAGAGTAGGGACAGTTCACATAGTGTCAGTGTAGTGACGGTTGAACTCCGTCTATTTGATTGCGTTACTGCCAGTTTAATGCCATTTACTTCTGTGTGCGTTACTGCCAGTTTAACGCCATATAGTTTTTGTGTGCGTTACTGCCAGTTTAACACCATATCGTTCTGTGTGCGTTACTGCCAGTTTAACGCCATATAGTTCTGTGTGCGTTCCTGACAGTTCAATGCCATATAGTTCTGTGTACGTTACTGCCAGTTTAACGCCATTTACTTCTGTGTGCGTTACTGCCAGTTTAACACAATATAGTTTTGTGCGTTACTGACAGTTTAACACCATATATTTCTGTGCGTTACTGACAGTTTAACTCCATTTACTTTTGTGTGTGTTACTGCCAGTTTAACACCATATAGTTCTGTGCGTCACTGTATATTTGGTGCATTATATTGCAGTAAATTATAGTGTATACGTAGAGTGTGTCTGTGTCGTGTGAGTACTCAAATTAAAGTGCATCAAACACCTCTTTACATTGATTAAAGTGCCTCTACCTACAGATTTCAACTTCTTCTTTACATTTTGTTTATAAGCACAGCCCCCTCCCACCCAATAATGTCTGGGAGGACAACAAGGAGAGGCAGATGTTCCCTTGGCACTGTAAGGGGGTCAGCAACAAATGTTTCCACAGGCAAAGGTGGACGTGGTGGTCAGTCCTCAGGCAGGGCATCATTTCCTCTGTTTAGTGAGTTTGCCCATGCTATCCAGCCACAGCATGCAGAGGAGGCGGTGGACTGGCTTACTAAACCTTCCTCATCCTTCTCATCCTCTGTCACGCAAGCAGACACAAGTGTGCAGTCCCCTGCAGTTGTCAGAGTGGATAAACCTGCCTCCTTGTCCACATATATTCCTGCCATAGCCCCAACATTAGCCCCAACATTAGCCATTGAGGAGTTATTTGACAACAGCATCAGCCATTTGCTCCTTGATGATGCCCAGCCATTACTGGATTAAGATGTTGGTTCTTAGGTTGAGGATGACAAGAACATGACCCTAGAGAGAGGGAGGAACACTGGTAGACAAAATGGCATTCATTGTCCACAAGCCGCAGCCGCTGAAGATGGAGATGATGCAACTTCGGTGCCAGATAGAGCAGAGGAGGAAACCGATGGTGAGGCGGCACAACCCCAAGGAGGCTGACATCAAGGAAGAGTAGAGAGCAGCCACCCTAGTTCATCACATTCTGTAGCTGTTATCTCCCGGCCCACTCCCCAAAACTCAGCTGTCAGGGCCTTTTTCAGCACATCTGCAGAAGATCACACTGTTTCTATCTGCAAACTGTGTCTCGGGTACATCAAACATGGCAAAAACACCAACCATTTGGGTATCACATGATTAACAAGGCATTTAATGTCCAGCCACTCAACCCATTGGCAAGAGCACCTAAAAAAACACACAAAAGGGGCACAAATCTGTCCCTCCTCCTCCTCCTTACCCACTTCAGTCTGCCCCTGCTATACCGAGTCATTACCTCTCAGCAGCCTTCACTGACAGGGATGATTTTGTTTAATAATTGTTTATTAAAATAAAGTAGAGGAGAGATAGACATATAACAATGATTATACAGTCTTGAAGACAAAGTACACAGGTTCTTATGCACACACAGTCTTATCTAAGAACAGGTAACAATCAATGGCCTCTGGAAGTAAGAAGGGGTTAGACCAAACATTTATAACAACTGGCCAAGCAGAGGCATAACACTATGTGAGCATTTGAACTAATCAAGATAAAGAAACGTGTCCGACTTGGAAGTTTCCATAGTAAAAAGTGAGGATTAAGGATCAGAAGGGGGATAAAGAGGGATTAAGTATGAAAGGAGAGAACAGATAGGGGAGGGAATAGGAAAGAGGTAGAGGATGGGATAGGAAGGGTCATTGGCATGCATGTCATCCTACTTAAGATAACTAGAACATTAGGGTCAGGAGGGAGGAGGACAAACTGTATCTGACATAAGGTTTGTCTGTTGGGTGAAGGAATCAACCTGGGGTGGTTGATTGGTTGTCCTGAGGGACCTTGGAAATGATATCCTTGTAACCTTGTAACATGTAGCCATTTTGTGGCTACATTTAAGATAGAAGAAAATTAGCATATACAGAGAATACATTCAGATGCTGAAAAACATGTGGGAGTTGCAAGAAAATCATGCAGAAATCTGCAGTGGTCCCTGTGGGAAGAGAGAGAACAAGCAGCCATCCAGAACTCGAAAGAGAGACTGAATAAAGCACCTTGTCGACTGCCTGCACTTGCCAACCCCAGGAGGAGGGGGACAGGGGACATACTGTGGAATAGATGCGTGGGAGCAGCATGCCCCCTCAGCACTTGGCCTGTGTGAGAAACTTAAAATAGTAGAAGAAGATTAGATTAAGCTCTAGTAATTTTGTTTCCCTTGTGGTTCCCTGGGAAGTTACTTCTTCCATGTTGAGGTCATGTGGCCTGGTAAAGTTCAGGGAGAATGGGGTACGCTCACCACTCTCCATTCCTGGACAGTCAGGCTGCATGCTCAGATAAGGCCCTGGTATAGACTTTTGGGGGACCCCATGCTGTTTTTTTGTTTTTTTCCCCTTGATTCACATATCAAACCCTCATTAAGGATAAAGGTCTGGTATGTATTTTAGGGTGTGTATTTTAGGGGTAACCCCATGCTATTTTTTGGCATGTATGCAGTGTCCCTCATTAACACCTATACAGTATATCTATAGGTATAGCTATACATATATATAGATATATCAATATATATATCAATATATATATCAATATATATATATATATATATATATATATATATATATATATATATATATATATATATATATATATATATATATATATTAGGGCTGTGTAAATTAAAGATTAATTCCTTGATTAATCTTTAATTTTTTTGATCGATCAAAATTCTTTTGATTGGTACTCGCCTCTCCGCCGGCTTCCAGACCTTCAGGGAGTTCCATCGGAGATCCGGTGACGTCACGGACATTGACATCACCGGACTCCTCCCCCTTCCCCAAGTGCCTCCGTCTGCTAACGAAGGGAAGGGGGGATTAGTCCGGTGACGTCGAAGTTCTGATTGAACTTAACGCGTACGGGGGAGGAGCTACGCATGACGTCACTTGCTGCTGCCCTACGGAACTAACACGATTGTTGGTTTTACATGCTTTTATCATCTTTATGTGAGTAGTTTGTGTGTGAACACAAAAATGAAATCTTATACTTAAGCGGTGAGCACTTAGATCTTTTCTTTCTACCCATGACCTGGTGTCCTTGCTGAGATCTAAGGAGACGTGATATAAGTTTATAGTCCATGTTAACCCTTTTGATACCTGCTTGCATGACCACCTGTTTTCACAGGGGTCCATGCCATAAGGTGAGAGTGATTAGTTAGACTGGAGGTGGAGGGATTGTCACGCTACTGTGGAAAAAAAAAATTACTTACGTCAGTGCTACAGTTTGAATTTAAAACGTATTTGTGTGAACTGTGAAGTTAAGTCATGGATTGTGGAAACAAACTAGTGTCGGGTGATTGTATATAGTGTATACCACATTTACCACTGACTAATGCAGAGTTGCAATGCAAGGAGATCAACTAAAAGTAGTTGGATCTGTATGTGCGTTATAATTAATCGAAATTAGTCGATTAATCAATTAAAAAGAAAATCGATTAATCGAACGCGAAAATTTTAATCAGTAACAGCCCTAATATATATATATATATATACAGTGGTGTGAAAAGGTGTTTGCCCCTTCCTCATTTCCTGTTCCTTTGCATGTTTGTCACACTTAAGTGTTTCGGAACATCAAACCAATTTAAACAATAGTCAAGGACAACACAAGTAAACACAAAATGCAATTTGTAAATGAAGGTGTTTATTATTAAAGGTGAAAAAAAATCCAAACCATCATGGCCCTGTGTGAAAAAGTGATTGCCCCCCTTGTTAAAACATACTATAACTGTGGTTGTCCACACCTGAGTTCAATTTCTCTAGCCACACCCAGGCCTGATTATTGCCACACCTGTTCACAATCAAGGCATCACTTAAATAGGAGCTGCTTGACACAGTAAGGTCCACCAGAAGATCCTTAAAAGCTACACATCATGCCGAGACCCAAAGAAATTCAGGAACAATTGAGAAAGAAAGTAATTGAGATCTATCAGTCTGGAAAGGGTTATAAAGCCATTTCCAAAGCTTTGGGAATCCAGCGGACCACAGTGAGAGCCATTATCCACAAATGGCGAAGACATTGAACAGTGGTGAACCTTCCCAGGAGTGGCCGGCCGCCCAAAATTACCCCAAGAGCGCAGCGACGACTCATCCAAGAGGTCACAAAAGACCCCACAACAACGTCCAAGGAACTGCAGGCCTCACTTGCCTCAGTTAAGGTCAGCGTTCATGCCTCCACCATCAGGAAAAGACTGGGCAAAAATGGCCTGCATGGCAGAGTTCCAAGGAGAAAACCACTGCTGAGCAAAAAGAACATCAAAGCTCGTCTCAATTTCTCCACAACACATCTTGATGATCCCCAAGACTTTTGGGACAACATTCTGTGGACCGATGAGACAAAAGTGGAACTCTTTGGAAGGTGTGTGTCCAAATATATCTGGCGTAGAAGGAACACTGCATTTCAGAAAAAGAACATTATACCAACAGTAAAATATGGTGGTGGTAGTGTGATGGTCTGGGGCTGTTTTGCTGCTTCAGGACCTGGAAGACTTGCCGTGATAAAAGGAACTATGAATTCTGCTGTCTACCAAGAGATCCTGAAGGAAAATGTCCGACCATCTGTTCGTGTACTCAAGCTGAAACGAACTTGGGTTCTGCAGCAGGACAATGATCCTAAACACACCAGCAAGTCCACCACCGAATGGCTGAAGAAAAACAAAATGAAGACTTTGGAGTGGCCTAGCCAAAGTCCTGACCTGAATCCTATTGAGATGTTGTGGTATGACCTTAAAAAGGCCGTTCATGCTCGAAAACCCTCTAATGTAACTGAATTAGGACAATTCTGCAAAGATGAGTGGGCCAAAATTTCTCCAGGACGCTGTAAAAGCCTCATTGCACGTTATTGCAAACGCTTGGTTGCAGTTGTTGCTGCTAAGGGTGGCCCAACCAGTTATTAGGTTTAGGGGGCAATCACTTTTTCACACAGGGCCATGATGGTTTGGATTTTTTTTCACCTTTAATAATAAACACCTTCATTTACAAATTGCATTTTGTGTTTACTTGTGTTGTCCTTGACTATTGTTTAAATTGGTTTGATGTTCCGAAACACTTAAGTGTGACAAACATGCAAAGGAACAGGAAATGAGGAAGGGGGCAAACACTTTTTCACACCACTGTATATATAGATATATATTATTTACTGTGGATGAAAAGGATGAAGGAAATCTCTAGCCAAGTGGCCAAAGCTGTCATTTGCTGGCAATTTAAACAGCATATTTTTTTTTGGCAATGTCAGTTTTTCTGTAGTAGGCTGTGTCAAGTCACAGGCAGGTTAACGGCACACCCTAGACATGTTGTTTAAAGGAATTTTGCATTTTTAATAGCTGTGCCCTGACAACCTGGATTTTTTGTACATGTCCCCAAAAGCAGTGTTCCGCCCCTATGGCCTTTATTTGACAATTTTTTGCCTGCTAACCTAGAAAATTGCATTTATTGTTCTTTAAAATTCAGCTCCCATTGACTTGAATGAAGTTTGGATTTGGCAGTCATGTTCTGCACACCTACTTCAAACAAAACCCAGGTACACTCAGCTCATCCACAATAAAAAAAGGAAATGACCAGTGTAAATTGCCTTGTTACAATAGTGGTCAGTGTTATTTGCCCTGTTACATTGATGGTCATTGTAAAATCCCCTGCTATGTTTTTGGTCAATGTAAATTCCCCTGCCGCATTGCGCACTGTGTCACTCAACCTGGAAGATTTAAGGCATGCTATGAATGTAGGGAATCACAGGGTTGTGCTCATTGTAGATGGTGCCCACAATAAGTTTGTTATAGTGCAGACAGCAGCACTTATGTCATCACAACATATTTTCTTTCTACATCATTAGGGACCCCCATTCCAGACAATAGACAAAGAGGATCCCGCAGCATTGTGTAACCAGCCTAAAGACCTTGAAACAAGTAAGTATAAAATAGCATATAACATATGCTAGAAGACCTTTAGGGGGGTGCGATTGCTGCAGAGAAAGTACAGAGTCCAAAGTTGACCTTTAAAGTGGAATTGTTGCATGGCCCATGGTAGGCACCTCTTGTCATAATGTGAAAGTTTGTACATCATGGCAAGAACATTTGGGCACAAGAGACTTGCCATATCTCTGCACCAAAAAAAAAACACAAAAACTTTTTAGTGCGTATTTCTGTTTTTCATTTCAAAGAGTGGACTCTACTCCTACGTCAAACTACTGTATCTATGGGTTTTTTCAAGTCATATTATGAACACAGGCTGGGTCTCAGGAGGTACCTTACTTACATAAAGCGAGATTTGAAACGGAATATTAAAAAATAATTTTCTACCTTTCACCCTGATTTCTATAAGGAATTATGACTGTTCTGAGAATGTGCATTGCCTATAACCTCTGTGTGAACATATGCCTGCAACTTAGACACCAGCAGCTGATCTCAAATCACACTGCATCATCATCTTGCGGAATATCAGATTACAGCCTGCAGTAGTTTCAATGGTTTTGCCTGCCTTTGTTTTGTAAGACTTTTTCAAGTCACTATAGTTTACAGATGCTGTTTGTATACAAGAGAATGTGCTCAGCATTACTTTGGGAAGCATAAGAAATGTTTTCTGGTCTTTCTTGTGGTTGGTGCGTTACAGTCAGCTTTTTCTGAGCTCTAATCAGCATAAACCTGTGCTTGAGTTGCAGCAAACATATAATGTGCCACTAACCTCTCTCCTTTACACCACATTGGCTTGCTACACTAAGAGCTGTGTGTTAAACCTAAATGCATTTGTGGAATATAATTACAAACCACGTAAATGTTGCTGATTAGGCTATCAATGACGAGGAGCAGTAATTGGCATTCTTGTAAGGTTCACAAAGTCCTATGAAATCTATAAGAGATTGCCTGAAAAAAGTATTTTCCTGCCTTTTATCAAGTGTCAGTATTGAAGAATCCATCATTCCAAGGGATCATCTACATTGCTGTGATGCAGCTCCCGGAGATCATTCTTAACTGAATTAATCGTGGCCTGTGCAGGAGAAGCAAAGGTACAGGCCTACTGCGTCAAAAAGGGAGCAGTGAAAGGGGAAAAAGTCTCACATATAGGCAGAAACTATAAGTGAAGCACAGACTGGGGAGAGATACAAAAAAACACTAAGTAGTACTTCAAATGGAAACAGAAGTACAGAAGCAATACCTGAACTAAGTATTTTAGAGCAGGCTATGGAGAAAGAAGATGCACACCAACCCATGCTAACAGCATTGGATGATTCTGTACTAAATGGGAATAACAACAACACCAGTAGTGACTGCTGTGCAATTTGGTACAAATTTACAGTGCACAAATATGGTGATCAACTGCAAAGGCCAGTCAGATTCACTGGAAACCAGGGTCGGACTGGCCTACCGGGATAGTGGGAAATTTCCCAGGCTGTCTGCCCTGAGGCCACTTTGAGCTGTAGCCCCAGCGGTGACTGTAAAAATATGGCTGTGAGCTGACATGCCAACTGCACATGTTCCGAAGCTAGCCGGGCTCAGGAAAGCCTGTACACGCTCGGCCCTTTTCGGGCAGGCGGGCACATGCGCAGTGACGTAATGACACCAGGCGGTGCCATTTTTAAATGTAAGGCGCCTCTCCACATCACGGCAGGCCCCTCCGCAGCCTCTGATGAGCTCCTGTTACTCTCCTGTACCATGTCTGCACAACCTCATGTTACTCTGCTGTACCAGGTCTGCATAGCCTATGACCACCTCCTATACAATTGTCTGCACAGTCTCTAAAATCTCCTGTACCATGTCCGCACAGCCTATGACCACCTCCTATACCATGTCCACACAGCTTATGACCACCTCCTGTACCATGTCTGCACAGCCAAAGACCACCTCCTATACCATGTGCACACAGCCTATGACCACCTCCTTCACCATGTCCGCACAGCCTATGACCACCTCCCGTACCATGTCTGCACAGACAAAGATCACCTCCTATACCATGTGCGCACAGCTTATGACCACCTCCTTCACCATGTCCGCACAGCCTATGACTACCTCCTGTACCATGTCTGCACAGACAAAGACCACCTCCTATACCATGTCCACACAGCCTATGACATTTCCTGTACCATGTCCAGACAGCCTCTGTGAAGTTATGCTGTTGGGCTGGTATAATATTGCTATGTGCTATGGTGCTGGTATGAAATTATTTCCAGGGCTGGTTTTTATTCCCAGTCTGGTCCTGCTGGAAGCTCCTCGGATTCTCAAATTTCTAATGCTCAGTTCACCACCCAATGCATCATCATAGACCTTTCTAAGAACAGACCACCAAGACTTTGCCTAAGCTACATGCTACTGGAAATCCACAGCAAAGGACCTCTGAGCATTATTCTTCTGCCTAAAATCTTTAACACTATGGGCACTTTCTAAAAAAATATAGCAAGCTGAAGACAGCAAATATACATGTAAAACTTATGTAGGGAGATCTGTTTCACCCCTGTGTATCATCCGAGGCTATTCACTTCACTGGGTATATGGGAGGGTTTACATCCACTTTAAGGTTTTTTCACCTTAATGCAGTCTGTCAAATCGGGTGACATGGGAGTGGGGGGCAGTGTCGAGTCCCGCTGTCTGTGTCAATGGACACAGCAGCGGGACTTAGGAGTGAGCCTGCACGTGTGCTCCCAGGGAAAGAGACTTTCTCTGGAGGCACCCCGATGAAGAGGAGGAGCCTGGAGCATCAGCGGGCGAACCCAGGAGAAGAGGATCCAGGCTGCTCTGTGCAAAACCATTACACAGAGCAGAGAAGTATAGACACGTTTGTTATTTTTATGAAAAAATAAGGTTTATCACCACTTTAAAAGACTATATACTAAGGCCTCGTGCACACTGGATGTTTTGATAACTCTCCTAGACTTCTTTCCTTCTGGCAGCAGCGTTTCGGCAGAAAGAAACCCCTTCCACTTGAATACATGTGTAACGCGTTTAGGTGCGTTTAGGAACATCAGCTGCTTGGGTGGTAATTCATTTCATGGGCCAGAGTAATAATTAATTCTGGCCATTGAAAAGAATTAATGCTCAGGTGCTAAACGTGCCTAGTGTAACACATGTTTAGATGCATATACAGATATTTCAAGCATTTTTTTCTGCCAAAATGCCACTGCTGCTGGATGCACTGGCTGTGATTTTTTTCCTTCTGCCTCTAAATGCCTCTGCATCTAAATTCCTCTAAATGCCTATGTATACATGGACACATGGGCTAACATGCAGGGCTGTTTAGAGGCAGGAACAAAAAAAGTCAAACATCCCTGGGAACAGCAGAAAAAACATCCAGTATGCATGAGGCCTAAAGGATAGCAATGCCTTTGACCACTTCAAAACCGGGGCAATTGTGACATTTCTCACATACATATAAACCTGCATTTTTATTTCTTTGAAAAAATTACTTCGAAACTCCAAACATTATATATATTTTTAAGTAGAGGTTGTGGAGAATAAAATGGGGGTAATTGCAATTTTTTTATGTCAAACAATATTTGCGCAGCAATTTGTCAAACACAATTTTTGGTTGTAAAATGCACTTTAATGAATTTTAATGGACATAATATAATACCCAATTTTTTTGTATAATATAAAAAATTATGTTACGCCGAGTAAAGAGATACCTAATATCTCACTCTTTTAGGCTCAGTTCACACCTAAGACGGATCTGTCTTACAGCAGGGGTCCAGAGCGTGCTTATTCACCTTTTCTGGTCCGATTTCAGCACCTGAAACGGACCAAAAGACGCACTGCGTTTTTTTGCAAAACGCACCGGACCTGCTGCGGATATATGTGAACCAGCTCCATAGAGAGCCGGTCAAAATCTTCTGTTATTGCAAATTGGATGTGGGGATTTCGCATCCAATTCGCAATGGTATAATCCCAGCCTAAAGCTGCACACGCCCGTGTAATGGGAACAAACTAAGGTATATTAAATTATCCATAGAACACACTTTAAAAGCTCTTACAGATTACTAGTTCAGAGTTAAACCGGAGGTCTGGTGCTAGAATTATTGCTCCCACTCTGACGTTTGCAACAATACCTCATAGGTGTGGTGGGCTCACTGTTTACACATGCAGCCAATCAAACCTAGAGCAGTTTGATCGGCTGTTTTACTAGTTGGTAAAGGCTAGTAAACAAACAAACAAACAGCTAAAATTTGTAGTGACAAAGTCCTTGTTGCTTCCAGTTTTGCACACTATAGAGTATTTGATCACCAAATAGAAGTTTCACCTTTAGCTCTATAATCAGCCAGCGTAACTGCCGGCAGCAGTCTTGGACTGCCCTGTGGGAGGAGAAGGAGCCCAAAAACAGCTGCTGTCATCAGATATCACCACCACTTCCTGACGATGTATATGTATGTACATCGGTCAGGAAGTGGTTAAATAAATTAAGGCCAACTGTTCCTCTGCTAATATACAAAGTCTACAGCACTGCTTTCAGGTTCCAACTGTGGTCTAGCCCATTGAGGGTGTTTGGGACTAATAGGGGTCATGATCTCTTTCGGTAGTAGTATAACACATGAAAAGGAAGGACCGCACAACCACTGTTTTATTTTTCAACAAAGCTTTATTGATTCATGAGTGTCAACATCCCACCAGACACAGAATCTTCCTTACTTTTCTCAACCCATTTACACACCCTGACTTTGGACCAGCCAGACATACTTATGCTTATACTGGCTAGGACAGGTCTCTTCAGTGATCGTGAAGGGGGGGGGGGGGGATCTACTGAGTCCTTCTTGTATGCAAGTTATTTCTATGGGTCTAATTGCAAAGTCTTTTACTTGCAATTCAGAAGTTACCTGTGCTGAAAATTACACACCAAATATGAAAATGATTAGAAGATCTAGAGATATGGACAGCTGTAGTTACAGTTAATGCAAATCTTGAATCTGTAAAAATGAAACTTAACTCGCTCCAACTTATGGGTTATCAAGAACACTTATCAGAGAAAAGGACATATAAAAGTTTGGAACGTGCACTTTTACAGACTCTGGAGGGATTACCAAAGGCAAATAGGGTTTTTGCTTTGCAAGGTAAGTTTCCCCGGAGAGGTGAAGCTCTGCTGCTAACTTCCATCATCCAATTATGTATTTTTTTGTTTTTTTACTTTCATTACAAATGATTGGTTGATGGAGTTCAGCAGAGATTCACATCATTCACTAAGCTCTGGGGAAACTTCCCTTGTAAGTCCAACTTCCCTTTCAAAGTGAAAAGCCCACCTGCGTTTGTTGTACTTTGACATGCAGTTCTCACTGACAGTAGATTCTGCATATTCTATTTTTTTTATGTGCTTATAAACAATTACCATGTTAACTTTAAAAATAAAATATTTAGCAGCCATGTTATTTGTGGTCTAGGTAGGAATGCCTTACCGCATTGTTCATATCAGCACCATTCCATTAGATCAGTTGTAGGTATAAGGCCAATAAAGACAAAGGTGGGTGTTGCTTACTTGTTACTTAAACAGCAGGGCAGAGTTTGCATGAAACCTCATAGTGTTTCACACACAGCCACTAACATTAATGACATTACACTTATATTACCTCCATGGGCACGCATTGTCATATTTGAAAGTATTCCTTCTAGCCTTTGCCCCACCTCTATACTATAACTATTGTTATTGCAAATTGTGCAGTAAGGTTAACCTCAAAATGTTTCCAAAAAACTTCTATTTCCATTGTTATTATACACTATATTGCCAAAAGTATTGTGACGCGTGGAGGGGCGGTCCAATACTTTTGCCAATATAGTGTGGATAAGTGAGTTTGGGGTGGAGGAACTTGACTGACCTGCACAGAGTCCTGACCTTAACCCAGAATAGTTGAAGCTGTTATAGCTGCAAAGGGTGGGCCAACTCAGTATTGAACCCTACGAACTGAGACTGGGATGCCATTAAAGTTAATGTGTGTGTAAAGGTGGGCATCCCAATACTGTTGACAACAGCTTGGGTGGAGCTCTGACATCATGACACTGTAGAAGCGGTACACAGCAAATCAAAGTTTCACTTTGCCAAAATTAAGAGCAAAGAAACATAGATGAAATGTACATACATCACAAACCAGTAATGTGGATACGATTATAGGCAAGCATAGTGCAGAATGCATGAAAATATGTATAGCAATAACAATATAAATGTTGTGAATTGAGAATGGTCATGCATTCCCCCCTCCCCAGTAAAGAAGGGTGCCAGAAGCAATAAACATTCTAGTATGCAGAACTTAAATTCTGCTGCCGACATCCAGAAAGCAGTTGTTTATAGTCACCAAGAAATCATTTCACATTGCCAACAGGTAGCATGCACCTGGGGATAGATGGAGTGCAAATATTAAGGGGTGTGATACCACCATGTCACTAGCTTGTAGCCTGAATCCTGGTACTTATTACTGATCAATGATCTATAGGAGAGAGAATTTTTGATATAGCAACAGGAGATAAAGTTGTTTGCAGTCCCTTTTCCAAAAATCCAAAAATCATAGTAAGGATTGGGAGGTTTCTGTCAACAGTAGCTTATATGACAATAAACGTACTTGCGGTAGAGGGCTCTAGCCTTCAAAGTCTCTCTCTGTTTTAGGAAGATTAGACATTTGTAAGACCCTCAAAGGATCTAAAAACGCAAGTTCTGGATGTCATAAGTCAGTCATCAGCCAGTTTGCTTTGGAAAAGTAATATGTACAGTATCTCACAAAGGGAGTACACCCCTCACATTTTTGTAAATATTTTATTATATGTGACAACACTGAAGAAATTACACTTAGCTAGAATGTAAAGTAGTGAGTGTACAGCTTGTATAACAGTGTAAATTTGCTGTCCCCTCATAATAACTTAACAAACAGCCATTAATGTCTAAACCGCTGGCAACAAAAGTGAGTGAAAATGTCCAAATTGTGCCCAATTAGCCTTTTTCTCTTCCTGGTGTCATGTGACTTGTTGGTGTTACCAGCTCTCAGGTGTGAATGGGGGGCAGGTGTGTAAAATGTGGTGTTATCGCTCTCACGTTCTCATACTGGTCACTGGAAGTTCAATATGGCACCTCATGTCAAAGAACTCTCTGAGGATCTGAAAAAAAAGAATTGTTGCTTTACATAAAGATGATCTAGGCTATAAGAAGATTGCCAAGACCCTGAAACGGAGCTGCAGCACAGTGGCCAAGACCATACAGTGGTTTAACAGGACAGGTTCCACTCAGAACAGGCCTCGCTATAGTCGACCAAAGAGGTTGAGTTCACGTGCTCAGCGTCATATACAGAGGTTGTCTTTGGAAAATAGACATATGAGTGCTCCCAGCATTGCTGCAGAGATTGAAGGGCTGCGGGGGTCAGCCTGTTACTGCTCAGATCATACACCGCACACTGCATCAAATTGGTTTGCATAGCTGTCGTCCCAGAAGGAGGGATAATGAAGATGATGCACAAGAAAGCGCACAAACAGTTTGCTGAACACAAGCAGACTAAGGACATGGATTACTGGAACCATGTCCTGTGGCCAGATAAGACCAAGATAAACTTAAGCCCCATACACACGGTCGGACAATCCGCGGACCAGGTCGGTCGGATCCTGTCCGTCATACTTTGTCTGATGTTGGTTTTGCGTACACACGGTCGGACAAAGTTGTCGGAAAATCCGATCATTCTGAACGTGGTGACGTTTGTTGCCTACGACGGGACTACGTAGAGGCTAGTAGCCAATAGCTTTTGTCTTGTAATGTGATCTGAGCATGCGTAGCACTTTGTCCGGTCGGACAACCGTACACACGATCGGATTTGGTGTGATCGGACCGGGTTGTCGGCAAATCTATCCAGCAGGAGATAAGACTTTGTCCGTCGGACAATCCGACGTACACTGTCCGATGGTGCATACACACGGTCTGATTTTTCAACAACATTGTCCGATCGGACAGAATCCATGAAAAAGTCCGACCGTGTGTATGGGGCTTTATTTGGTTCAGATTAGGGTTGCACCGATACTAGTATCGGTATCGGTACCGATACCGAGTATTTGCACAAGCATCGGTACTCGTGCAAATGCACCGATACCTGAAACCGATACTTTCAGGCTCGGTTTTTGAGCTGTCAGTGGGTCTCCCTACTGACAGCTGAAGTGTTAAAGAAGTCCAGTAATTGGAGCTGTCAAAACAAAAAGCAGAGAGCAATGTCAAAAGTCTTATAGACACTCTATGGAACAAAAACAATATTCCATTTAATTTTTTTACCCACATTTGCAAACCTTCTACAATAAAATGCTGGATTCCACTGGAATAGTGAATATTCAAATAGAGCCCTTTTGGAAAATCTGCTACATGTGCCTGGCATGAAACACAATATAAAATCTTCATAGGGTATATATTCCTCTTTTTTTTTTTCAATTGAACACTGCTTCTAATTCAACTAAAGTATCTACATGCCCAAAATGCAAACTTCCTTGACCCACTCTCTATACTTGTGCAAGGATAACGTACACTTCCAAAAAAACAACACAACACAACTTGCAGATTTAGTTGGGCGGTGATATTACTTTCTTCTCCTTTTGTAGTCCATGTATGGACCATGGCTTTAGGCACCAGAGCTACCAGGTGCTGTGTGTGGGCAGCCTATTTATGTCCAGGAGAATGCAGAGGCTGAATGGACACAGCCACTCTTCCAAATGTGACAGTCCTGAATGCATTTGGGGCTGCTTGTCCACATCTGCTTGACTGACTGTCAAATTGAGACAAGAGGTTGTGTCTGTGCAGCCACTGAAATTAAATGAAGGGGATGCATGCATTGAGCACCCGGTGGCTCCATTCACTGACCATGGGTGTAAGGGCCTGTGTGAATGGGGCCTGAGGTATCCATTATTATGTCTTGATATTATGCTAATTATATTCTTAACTTTTACTATCTGCCTACCAAGTCTGCAACCACCTTCAAAACAAAAAGTAGTCAGTATTTGTAAATAACTAATGTGAGAAAATACAGTAGCTATAAAGCATGACATCACAATTCTGTTCACACAGAGTCACTGCAAGTAATTAGGTCTTAGGACTGAACAGCAACAAAATAACACGTCCTCAGGGTGAAAGTAGAAATAATGTAGAAAATATTTCAGCCTAGCAGCTGCAATAAAAAACATTGCTCCATATGTCACAGTCATTAACAGAGGCACCACAAATTAATACCAAAGTTCTAACTAGCACATGGAAAAATGAATTTTGAAGTTTTAATAGAATTTACAATGTGACAGTGTGAACATAAAGGCCCAGTAACAGGCTTAACCTGAAAATGTCAGCCATTTTTAAACTTTAAAAACTTAAGCCTTGTCTGTGCATGCTTCTGATTATGGTCTTATCTTGTCACTATCAGTTTGTTTTTTATGATTTGGTACTCAGTCTGTAATAAGCCTGCCTGCCCCCCAAATTCCCATCACACTGACATGTATGCTCAACACTTCATGAATGTTTCCTTGGTTACTCTATGATAGCCAAGGGTTGTTTTACTGGTTCTACACATCTTTTACTTGTTATATGTCTCAGTACATCTAAAGGCCATCCACAATTTCATGAAAGTTCTGTAGATGTATTCTGTCTTCAACCTACACGTACCTAACCCCATTTACCCCAGTATTTTGGAGTAGGTACAAACAGATCACCTATGACAAACTTGAATCAAATGGATGAGAATTACAGACAGCTCATATAAATATACATATATCCTTATGAGATCTGCCCATTGTCAAAGTGGTCATTCTTTACTGGTTAGTACCATTTAAATCTCTATTCCAGTGCTGCAATATTGGCTTTAGCATGTGTAATGTGAATGTATTATTTACCTTTCCTATAAAAAAAAAGTACTAAGGGTTCGCTCCCTCGACACAGCATGATCCCGCTCGGGGTGTCGAGGGGCTGGGAATGCCTCTATTACCTGGGTGCTCCTCACCAGATCGGTTGACTTAATAAGCTAGTCCAACAGGAACGGAATATACCTTTTTATTTTGTCTCCAATTGTTAACAGCTTACTGTCATAAATTCATCATTTCCCAGGATTTATATATTTTTTTTTATTTTTTTTTATTTTCTGTTAATGAACCTTTATAATAATTATTAAATGTATCAGTTTGTATTCTATGTGTTTTGAAAATAAATCATTTTTAAAGTAAAAAAAAGTACTAATCTGGTCAGAAACAGCGATGTATAATTTATTTAGATTTGGGAACTATTCTCAAAATTAATAAAAAAAACTGTTCCATGTATGTACCCTAATTCTGGCTATACAGGGTAATTTTGTTCCTTTAAAGTATAATTTTTTTTCATTTTATATAGAGTAAGGACCGGTATAACATATGTCAGTTTATTTTTAGTTATCTATGTCCCATTGTCACGCCTACCCCTAGTGTTGGTGGTCAGGCACTATAGCTGTTTGCTGCGTTCTTCGCTTATACCAGCCTCCTTTACCATAAGGCAAGCAGGTATACTGCTACTTGGTTGCCCTCAGGTTTTATACACAATGCTTTAGTGCAGGGGCAGGCATGAACTAAGCACAGCAAACAGGTACTTGCAGTTCGGCAATCAGGAAGAATGGTCCAGTGACAGTCCTGGTTTGGACCAAGCAGAGTTCAAAGAGTAGTCAGGGTCAAATCAATGGTCAAAAGGCAGGCTGAGTTCTGAGCTTAGTCAAAATCTGATTGTAGACAAGGGAATCCAAACTAACTGGCAGGACAGTTCTTGAGCGAAGAACAGAGGCCAAGGCACGGGAACAAGGCAGGGAAACAGGGAGCTTGAAGCACATGTTGCAAACACTATCACAAGCATGACACTGAGGGCTTGGCAGGCTTACAATAGGTTTGAACAAAACCCAGTGTCTAGCAATCATTCTGCAGCTGGACAGACACACAGGAAGAGTGCAGCTCAGCCAAAACCAGGACGTGGAATGAGACCAGTAACTACCATGGGTCAGGAGCTCCTGACACCCATTGGGTAGATTTGTCTTCACTTCCTGTCCTGTGGCCAAAGCAGGACGTGAGAGGAAGTCCGTCAAAAGTGAGGGAATCCCTGGTTGTCACCAGGGTAATCAGAACCAGTGTCTCCATTGGATGATATCCCCTCTATTTTTGTTCTGGTGACGACCCAAAATCTGGGATTTTCTTTCACTTTCAGTATCAGTGATAATGGCAAATAGGACACATGGAGAAGGTGAATCTCCCTAATGGGGACCAAGAAAGTAATAAAACCTGACAGATATTCTAATATCTCGCCACTCTAGAATAAAACACCTTTTTAGTCACATACAATAATCAACGTTATACAGCAAATAGTTTCTGGGTTAAATATCCAAACAATAAACATTTACAAATTTGAGAGAGAACATCCTATGTAGTGTCACTGATGTGGTTTTATTCCACTTTTATCACATGGTTATTTGTTAGTTGAGATAAGAAGAAGCTGATTGAAAGCCAACAAGATGACATAAAATTGCATTGTGTATGGTCAGTGTAGCACCCTGATTTTTGTTTAAGGTGACAGATGCTATAAAATGCAAAAGAGTTATCAGGTGGTTTCATTTACAAGAACACTAAAAACTAAAATTACACTGGTAATGGTCAATGTGAGAGTTCAACCTTTGGATATCTAATGGGAAAATCACCCTGTCACAAACAGATGTGTGCATGATAATATTATTTCAAAATCAATTTACTAATGAATGGCTGTATTTGAAATATCTCTAATGTGAGCTAATTGCTGCAAACATAGGCTATAATAAAGTTGATGACTGTGGCAGCATGTAATGTCAGGAGCACACAGGCATATCGCAAGCTGTTTCCACATGGCTGAATGAGTAGTCCACCATGAACTTTCCCTGTTGGTGGAAAGGCAGTTTGCAATAAAAGCCTTTGATGAAATCTATTCTTTGGAGATCTAACAGCCTGAGAAATCGAAGTCACTTCATGTTATGAGCCAGCTTTAGCCTGTTGGAAGCCAGAAATATAAAGTCCAAATCATTTATGTTTGTAAAACCGACAAAAGGTCACTATGAAATGAGGGAACAAAAGGTTAAAGCTGTTACTAGCAAGTTAACCTATTAGGCTGTGTCTGAGCCTGTTGTGCATTTCTTTGGGGTAGAGAAATCCATAACCAAGTAAGATTATGTTGGCTAAAAAATATGTCTATTTAACATTACAAAAACTGTATATTTACTAGCAGCACTAGCCAACTTTATAAAGGAACAATACATTATTTCCTTTTATAAAAAAAATAGATTCTTTAAGAATGAAAGAGGCCCTATTGTTCACTATGATGAATATTTTTTGTATGTAGGCACCATAACTTGTCTGCACTTCAGCAGTGCTGTTACCTTAGGGCAGATTGGGTTCACTTCAATGTGATTTGGTTAACTAAAATGCTGCTTTAAAAAAAATGGCATATGTATATTGCACAATGACGGGCTTTACTAATATGTTTATTGTACCACTGGCTTCAGGACTAAAGAAATGAAAGGGAGAAACAATAATAAACAGCCAGGAGATAAGTTCAAGACCCACAGTCCTTTTCTGGCACTTTTTGTTTACATGTAACAGTCAGATTGTTTTGCTAGAAACATTTTTAGAACCCCCAAACATTATATATTTTTTTTTATAGCAGAGGACCTTGAGAATACATTTTTTTTTTTTTTTTTTTTACGTCACACGGTATTTGCGCAGTGGTTTTTCAAAGCATTTTCTTTTGGAAAAAATACACTTTTTTAAACTGTAATGCAAAAAAACACAATACATAACCCAATTGTTTTGGTCAAATATAAAATATGATGTTATGCTGAGTAAAATGAGACCAAGCATGTCACGTTTTAAAATTGTGCATGCCCGTGCAACAGCAACTAATGGCGTAAATTTTACTATCCATAGGTGACGCTTTAAAAGCCTTACAGGTTACCACTTTAGATTTACACAAAAAGTCTGGTGCTAGAATTACTGCCCATAATCTGATGTTTGCACTGATACCTCGCATCTGTGGGGTGATCACTGTTTGTGTGCAGGCGGGACTGACACGTGCATTTGCCTTTGCACAAAACCACAGGGGATGGGGGTGCTTTATTTTATTTTTAATTTTACACTGTGGCTTTATTTTTATTTTTTTTATCACTTTTATTGCTGTCATAAGGAATGGGACCAGTAATCTTTATGGGGAGACCTGGGGTCTATACAGTTACAGTTACATCTATCAAACATCTATCTTTTTTTTATCTGTACACTAAATGGAAAGATTATTTACTACATTTGAAAAAAAACTGTTTGAATTTGTCTTTGCTGTTACAAAGTGTTTCTTGTATTCTATTTTTGTTGCCCTGTCCTTCCTCCTGAAGAAGTCCAGCCCACTGGACGTAACATGTATGGTGCGGAGCCAACAGTCGGTGACATCATTGCGCTTTCAGAATGGGATTGCTATGTGGTGAGACCAGTACTTTATATCATTGTGGAAATTGTGAAGCTCTGTTTATACATGGTTCTGTGCTGCATTCTTTTTACTGTATGTGTGATTTTAGCTTGTATATTTTTTTTATCATGAATAAAACAGCAAGCATTATCAGTTCTTTCTTTTTATGTATATTGTGTGGTGAGCCATGGGGAAATGCTGGATGGGAGACATGTTGTGAGCGGCATGTAAGGTTTGAAATTTAAAGGAAACATATTCAATATCTTGATATCAGCCTGAAAAAGGACTAAATTAAAGTGTTATTTGACCTCAGTTGTGGTCAATTAATAAGGTGAGTAGATTGAAATTTCACGTGGTGGAGAACACGGGTGTCACAGCGATTCCGCTACATAGAATATTCAAGGGAGAGCATATTTAATTTCTTCTTGGTCCTCTAAAGTCACATTTGGGACATTGAACTTTTTATTATTAGCTTCAGTTATTTAATAATTTTGCTTGTATATGTATTATATCAAGTTGTGCTACACTATTTTATTTTCTTTAGTTTCATACAATTAAAATATCCTGTCCTCTATTTGTGACTTGACTTTCAGAAATGTAAAGTCGCTACTGTATGTTAGTTAAAGTGGCAGTAAAGTCTGCTTTGTGATTGTTACCTACAGGTAAGCTAATAATAAAGCTCACCTGTAGGTAAAATGAATACCTCCTAAACGTGTGCCATTTAGGAGATATTCACTCTTTTGGCAGCCGGTGTCATCACCAGGTCATGCGGTCACCAGTGCGCCATGGCCCTGACTCCCGTGCTGCCGGAGCTCGGGAGCCCAGAAGGAAGACTAGGTGAAGATGAAAGCCCTATCAGCAATGACAGCGCACCACTGGAGGGCTTCATTCTATGGTAAGTATTTCATAAGGTGCTAGTATGAATACTAGCACATTATGCCATTGCCTTGCAGGGGATTTTTTTTTTAAAATGCTGTGGTTTACTACCACTTTAAGGGTTGTGAAGCTATTTAGGTCTTGCATAGACTCTAAAACTCTCCTATACGTAGCTTTCATAGTCCCTTGTTAGATTTCACCAGTAACAGTCATTGCATAGTCCTACTCCATGAACTGGATAGGTTATCACCAGTCTATTAATTTCTGCCTTGCTTGCTTCATAACTTTCTTTTCATTTCAATGAAGACTTAACTAGGACCTTTTACGGCAGGATTACCAGATGTTATTTTAAAAGCCAAATCAAACTTTGTATCAAAATGCAAAATACACTAGTTATAAAAATAAAATAAGCTGCCAATATACTTACTTGATCACCAAGGTGCCCCCTGCAAACTCATCAGTCCAGCAATGTGGCACAGCTCCTCTTTCGGGTTGAACGATGCCCAATGTCATTGAACCCAGATTCTGTGGGTCCAGAGCCTCACATGAAACCAGAGCTATATAATTTTATTAAAGGTTTGAGGTTTCTTCAATGGGTGTGTCAGGGCCTGAATTTGAACCCAGAACCTCTGCTGTGTCAAGCAATGTCTGTTCTTGCTGAGCTACCTGAAATGCTGAACAGTTTCCAGGACAATTCCTTGAAAGATCCAGTCTTGAACCTTGTTTGTCTTGAACCCTAAACTCTTTGCTCCTCCCATGAACTTCCTTATTTAAGCCATGTCTCTGCACTTTCTGATTGCCAGATAATTGTGCTCTCTCCAGCCAGTATCTTGCTCCTGTATTCTCTGCGGCTGTCCATATTTTTCTACCACTCGTTACCGACCTTTGGCTTGTTCCTCGACTACGCTTAAGCCTGATTCCAACTTGCAACTACACGCTACTGGCCTTTTAGCTTGTTTACTGACTATGCTTCTGTTTGATCCCTACCTGCTTATCCGCTACTGGAACCTGGCTTGTTTAACTCCTGGTGGGGCGATCCTGGGGACCGCGACCTGGTACTAACACGCAGGAAAATCCATCTCCACCACCAGAAGCTCTGGTGAACACTGGTTAGTACCTGTGCACCTCAGATGAGATTGCATCATTCAACAGGGTGACTGCCTGTGTACCTATCCCACTGGTCAGTGGTGGTTCTGCAACTGCTAAAGCAACTGGACTTCAAGCCTGATCCCTGACCAAGACAGGGTGAGGACTAAGGAATGTCGAGAATCTTAAGCCAGTGTTGGGCCTTAATGACAGCTACAGATTTAAAAATATTGAAAATTACTTTCTGAAAATACATTAACATTGTTAATGCTTATATGAGATTTTGTAATTGGTTTTACATATATTATAAAAACATGGTCATCCCACTAGATCATCATACCTACGATCCCTTTAATTAAATTATACTACATAATGTGATTAGGCTTTTTTGTAAGTTTTTTTGAATTTCATATCTTTTTATTGTTAATTCCATTGTATTATGGGAAATTGTAATTTACTTAATCCGGTGCATGCAGTATTTTATTTCATTGTGTTAAGTATACTTCAACTGAACTTAACACACAGTATTTATGGTTTCAAATTAGAGAATTAGTATAGCTTTTATCTGTTCCCGCTAACTTGTCAAGCTGATAAAAGTGATTGCGTCTAATATTGATCATCTGAGATGTTGAAATAAACTAGCTGCAGAAGTTTACTGTCACATTAGCGATGACAGTAACACAGTAAATAATACATTATATGGAATAATTTGTAATGATTACATGATATGCTGATTAATAGAAATGTGATGTTTTTTGTATTTTTAACATTAAAATATTACAGACAAATATTATCAAAAAGTATGGGAAGGCATACCCACAAGATATTGAGTGATTGCAAGCTTCAAGGAGGAACAAAAACACCATATTTTTCTTCTGCTATATTACAATATCATGGCAGTAGTTGCATAGGAGTTAAGGATTGAACTTGAAAATATTTAGAACTTTAATGGTCATTAGAAACAAGTAGAGATGATGGATGTCTAACAGCATACTTCACAATATCTTACAGCTAAAAATGTGGGCACAAAAGCCCTGTCTCTATTGCCTGAAAAAATAACTATATTTGGTCAAAAACTTAGCAAGTGTAACTTCTTCTAAGAACCTGTAAATATATTCATTAACAACAATGGGATCCAAATATAGAAAGTTATGTAAACAAGGTGCCCCGAAAGCTTCTAATGCTGCGTACACACGATCAAAATTTTCGTCGGAAAAAGCTCTGATGGTTTCCCTGTCCATCGTCGGAAAAAATAAGAACAGGCTCTCAATCTAAAGTCCGTCGGAAATGCCGACAGAAAAAGACCGATGGGCATACACACGGTCGGAAAATCCATGAAAAGCTCCCATCGGACTGTTTCCATCGGAAATTCTGTCCGTGTGTACGCGGCATAAGAGTACCATCTTCTCTATAATACTTAAATCTATTTTTAATATGAAAAAAGGAAATAGTGAGGCAATGCCTCAAGGCATTTAGAATCTCAAATTGTTCTTTCAGTAGCATAGTGCGATTAAAAACTCAACAACAGATTGGAGAAAAAAATCATCAAACAACTACGAAAGATACAAGAAAAGAACAAATGTAAAACCCCTTCAGGGAATATGTTTCTGCTCCCTGAACTATGATATGATATCTATATATCTCTCTCTATATAAATAATGTGTTATCACTGAACATAGACTACAAGGACACCTATACCCAAAATGATCCTTTCTGTATTTTCTGTCCCTGGTCCCCTTACTTTACCTTTCTCTTACTGTTTGGTTCCATTCTCTTTTTCTTGTGTCCTAGTTGTTGTAAAGTGAAGAAATGTCATCAGCACAACAAGAATTCATCAAAAAGAGTCCAAAGATTTATTTTCGTGGTCACATGGTAAACATAAGGCAACGTTTTGGAGCTAAGCAGGGTCCCTCAGTCAGGCAAGTGACAAAGTGCAGTGCAAGTCAACACACATTTAACAGACAATCCACCAATCAGTGCAAACAATTATGGGCCCGCCCTGCCTCCTGATGTCATAGTGACATCATAAGCCCACCATTATGCTAAGTTTAAACATATGACATATCTGCCAAACACACAATGGAAATGAGCAAACCTTCCATCAGGCATTGAACAAATAAAGAAAGCTGCTAGTCACTGTCAAAAATTGAAATTTAACATAAACATAAAAAGAGCTTGACATCTGTAACAAACAATGGCCCGTACAGTCCCGGGGCATTGTATATCTCGGTTGCTTAGCAGCATTGGAGGCGTGTGTCAGGGCTGGGCTCAGCCCTTCCTTCTCTGAGCTGGCCGCTCAGCTGTCGGCTAATTGCCAGCTCCTATCTCTCCACACTGACTCACCTGTTGATGATATCCTGCTTGTCAGTCCTGCCTACTTAAGCCGTCCAGTCCAGATGATCTCTGCCTTCGCCTTGGTCACATCTCTAGAGACGCTCTCCTGTGTTCCTGTTAAAGACTTGCTTGGCTGACAATCCTTCTGGTTCCAGATCCTGCTTGCTGTTCTACTATGCTGTTTTCTGGCTCCATGACATTTTGGCTTGCCTGACTATCCGTTCCTCTGACTATCCGTTCCGGTTCCTGATCTCTGGCTATGTTTTGACTACGTTTACTCTGTTTACCTTTTTTTATTGTTCTTAAACAAGTGTAATTTAACTGCACTTCTGTCTCAGTCTGATTTATGGTTTCTAACAGTAGGCAAAGGCCATGAATTCAGAAGATGCAGTCAATCCACATGTTGGTAATATTTTTTCCAGATTGGATGAGCAGGATCACTGCATGGATCAGTTTGCCATGGCGTTACAAATGAGTTGCACGGCTCACCTGGAATCTCCCACTGTGGCTGCTCTGGTACAAGCTGTGTTGCAGGCTGTCCCGCCTTGAGTATTACCTCTATAAGCAGTATGTCCGGTTCCGCTCTTCTTCCCCAGCGATTTGGGGGCGATCCAGTGCAATGCAGAGGGTTTCTCAACCATGTTGAGATATACTTTGAGGTGCTACCCCTGGTGTTTACCACAGATAGAAGCAAAGTAGGTTTCATGATATCTTTGCTTTCTGAGAGAGCCTTGGCCTGGGCAAACCCTCTATGGAAGAGTGCCATGCATCCTTGTGGCTACTTTTCCAAGAAATTGTCACTTGCAGAGTGCAATTACGAGATTGATGACAGAGAGCTGTTAGCGATCATTTTAGCCCTGAAAGAATGGAGACATCTCCTCGAAGGTACCACTGTGCCGGTTCTCATTCTTACTGACCATAAGAATGTTACATTTTTGTCTGAGGCTGAACGCCTCTCTCCCAGAAGGGTGCGATGGGCTCTTTTCTTATCAAGTTTCAATTACATTGTCTCATTCTTACACGGTACTAAGAATGTAAGGGCTGATGCGTTGTCATGACAATTTTTCTCCACTTCCAAGATGGAGTCGGTTCCGGTTCCTGTTATTCCTCCCGATCGTATTCTGGCTACGGTTTGCACCAGGCTCACTTCTCTTTTGGGTGACAAAATTCTTGCTGCCCAGGTCCATGCTCCTCCTGAGAAACCTTGAGACCGCTGCTTTGTTCCAGAGAGTCTCTGTACTGCCGTGCTCCAGACTTCCCATTCTCCCAAGGCTTCTGACCACCCTGGGAAGAATCAACTCTTTTGGGCCATTTCCCAATAATTCTGGTGGCCTAGGCTACATGCTGATGTAACTGCCTTCGTAGCTATCTGTTCCGTGTGTGCTCAGAATAAGACTCCACAACACCTTCCAGTGGGCCTCTAACAACCCATACCCAATAGAGAGAGGCCCTGGACCCACCTGTCTATGGGTTTTATTGTGGACTTACCCAACTCCCAGGGTAACACAGTTATCCTTATGGTGGTTGACCGGCTCTCGAAAATGTCTCATTGTATTCCACTTAAGAAGTTGCCCACTTCTAAGGAACTGGCTTCCATTTTGCTCGGGAGATCTTTCGCTTACATGGGCTACCCACAGTCATTGTCTTGGACAGGGTTAGTCAGTTTGTGTCCCGGTTCAGGCGAGCCTTTTGTGCACAGTTGGGAATTCAGCTTGCATTCTCCTCTGTGATTCACCTATAATGGGGCCACAGAATGAACCAATCAGTCTTTGGAGCAATTCCTACATTGCTATATTTCTGACCATCATAACAACTGGTCAGACCTCTTACCGTGGGCAGAGTTCGCTCACAATAGTGCCTTAAATTCTGCTTCTGGATTGTCCCCGTTTATGGCGAACTATGGTTTCCAACCTTCCATGTTGCCTGACTCAATTGTTCAACCGAGTATTCCTGCATAAGAGGAGCATCTCCATGGTCTTCATTCCACTTGGGCACAAGAGGCTTTGCGACATGCTAATAATAGTGATAGGTACAGACTCCATGCTGACCGCAGACGCCTGCCTGCGCCTTACTACCAGGTTGGGGACAGGGTCTGGCTGTAATCTTGCAACCTCCTACTTTGTGTTCCCTCTCTGAAGTTGGCACCTCGGTTTATTGGGCCTTTCCGTATTCTTCGCAGGATTAACTCAGTGGCTTACACATTAGACCTTCCTTCTAATATGCGTATCTCAAATGTGTTTCATGTCTCCTTATGAAAACCTTTGGTCTGCAACCGCTTTACCACCTCGGTGCCTCGTTCTCATCCTGTACAGGTTGAGAACCATGAAGTACAGTCCATTGTTGACTCCCATAGGTTCCACGGGCGCATACAGTACCTGGTGCATTGGAAAGGGTACGGTCCGGAGGAACGCTCTTGGGTCTCATCCTCGGACGTACATGCCCCTGTCCTCCTCCGTGATTTCCATAGACGTTTTCCCCTCAAGCCTGGTGGTCCTCCGAGGGGGAGGGGTCATTGAGGAGAGGGTACTGTCAGGACTGGGCTCAGTCTCCACAGTGACTCACCTGTTAATGATATCCTGCTCGTCAGTCCTGCCTACCTAAGCAGTCAAGTCCAGATGATCTTTGCCTTCGCCTTGGTCACATCTCTAGAGACACTCTCCTGTGTTCCTGTTAAAGACTTGCTTAGCTGACATTCCTTCTGGCTCCAGATCCTGCTTGCTGTTCTACTACGCTGTTCTCTGGCTCCATGACGTTGTGGCTTGTCCGACTATCTGTTTCGGTTCCTGATCTCTGGCTATGTTTTGACTATGTTTACTCTCTTTACTTTTATTATTATTATTATTATTATTATTAAAGAAGTGTGATTTAACTGTACTTCTGTCTCAGTCTGATTCATGATTTCTGACAGCGTGTAGTTCAGCCTCCAATGCTGTGCATGCTGAGGCGCATGCGCAATAGAAGCACTTCACTCTGGTAGGCTGCACAATGTTGTCATGGCAACACTAGACACCACAGCAGCCGCCAGATAAGCAGGCATCGGGACAACAGTATGGGGGGGTCAGAGCCCTCTAATGTGTGAAGAGAACAAGTGCATGTACAATGTGTTACAAAGTATGCAAAGTGAAAATGCAGAAAGAAAGTAAAGGCAAAGAAGAAGGAAGAGAGGAAAATAAAAAAATAAAGTTAAAAAACAAAGAAAAAAGAACAAGCAGAGAGAAGGGGAAAGGAAAGTTAAATTAAAAATGTGTAAAAAATGGAGGAACAAAAAAAATAATAATAATAAATAAATATAAAAATAAAAAAATAAACAATAATAAATTAAAATCCAAAAAAAGCAGGAAGGAAAGGAATGCACACTCTCTTAGGAGAGTCCTACACATCTGCTTCAGAGAGGATGAAAAAAACCTATTGCTTTAAATTATTTAAGTAACATTTTTGGAAAGTGGATATCGCACTTCTGTACTTGACAATGCCCTGATTAGAGCCACCACGAATAGCTGTAGGACCTCAAAAACTAGGGATAGGTCATTGTTCATACACAGGTTCAACTGTGGATCAGATTGGATCAAACACGCAGCCACACGGAACCTCAACATTCTTAAAGCTGACAACACCCTGATGACTGAGTTAAAGAACTCGCCATTATTGGTTCACAGGCGTGGAAGGTCTCTAAGGGAATTACTTGTCCAGATGGACCCTAGACCAAAATATGCCAAGTCAGTCATCAGACAGTCACAAAAACAGGGCTGTTACAGGTCTTACAATTGTAACGTCTGCAACTCCTTTATATGCAGTGAAATATTTGCACATCCGCATAGCAGAAAGTCCTATCAGATACATAATTATGTGAACTGCAACACTGAACATTGTGTATACTTATTAAAGTTGCCCATGTTCACTGGTATACATAGGTAAGGTGATTGGCCCCTTTAAACTGAGATTTCAGAGACACAGGAGCAACATTAGGACAGCCTGGGCGAAGGCAGCAAATAGTGTTTCCAGTGACCTCACCAAAGCTGTGGCTGTACATTTTGTTACAAAAAACATCAGGTACAGAAACTTAGGGGCATGGTAATTGAACATGTTGATCATCCGGTGAGAGGTGATGACCGTGACTGACTCCTCATCAGGGCCATCTTTAACATGGGGCAAACGGGACATCTCCCTAGTGCCAATCTATTGTAGGTGGGCCCCAAAGCAGCTGAGCTGCCCCTGGAGTCCACGCTGCCTGCTGGTTTTTTTTTCAGCCGGAGTTCAGCTCTGGCGCTTGTCACTTGCTAGCTCAGCTGCTCGCTACCCTCACTTGTTAATACAGAAGCGCTGCTTCCCTAATTACAAGTGACAGCGCTCCTCTCCCGGCTGCCATTCACATCCCTCTCTGCTCTACACACATTGAGCTGTAGATGAGAGCAGAGGAAGGGGGCAGGGGATAAGAAGCTCCTCCACGGACATGCATATTGCAGCTTCTCTTGTGCAACCCAGTCCCGCACTGATGTTTTTTAGGTAATGGAGTCTGGAGACGGGAGTAGGTGGTATTGGTGCAGAGGAATGCTGTGTATTGAAAGGGGGGGTGGAATGGTGCAGGAGGACTGCTATGTATTGAGGGTGGGACTGGTGCAGAGGAATGCTATGTATTGAATGGGGGGTTTAAACTGAAATCAGGGGGAGGAAAGCTCTGTACTTGGGGGGAGGGGGGACTTGGATGTACACAACACACCCCTAAACCCTGGAATCTGTATATAGCACACCCCTCCAACGTCCACTCCATACATAGCACACCCCTCCATCTTGAACTCCTTACATAGCACACCCCTCAACCATGCACTCTGTACGTAACGCACCCCTCAACCCTGCACACTGTATTTAACGCACTGCTCAATCATGCACTCTGTATGTAAAGCACCCCTCAACCCTGCACTCTGTATGTGATGCACCCCTCCGTCCTGGACTCTATATGTAATGCACCCCTCAACCCTGCACTCTGTATGTAACGCACCCCTCAACCCTGCACTCTGTATGTAATGCACCCCTCAACCATGCACTCTGTATGTAACGCACCCCTCAACCCTGCACTCTGTATGTAACGCACCCCTCAATCCTGCACTCTGTATGTAACGCACCCCTCAACCATGCACTCTGAATGTAACGCACCCCTTAATCCTGCACTCTGTATTAAACACCCCCCTCAACCCCGCACTCTGAATGTAATGCACCCTTCAATCCTGCACTCTGTATGTAACATACCCCTCTACCCTGCACTCTATATGACGCGCCCCTCAATCCTGCACTCTATATGTAACGCACCCTCAACCCTGTACACTGCATGTAATGCACCCCTCAATCCTACACTCTGTATGTAACGCATCCCTCAACCATGCACTCTGTATGTAACGCACCCCTCAACCCTGTACTCTGTATGTAACGCACCCCTCCATCCTGGACTCTATATGTAACGCACCCCTCAACCCTGCACGCTGTATGTAACGCACCCCTCAATCCTGCACTCTGTATGTAATGCACCCCTTAACCATGCACTCTGTATGTAACGCACCCCTTAACCCTGCACTCTGTATGTAACGCACCCCTCAACCATGCACTCTGAATGTAACGCACCCCCTCAATCCTGCACTCTGTATGTAACACACCCCTTTAACCCTGCACAAAAAAATCATTCCCCTCTGGGTGATCTAATGTACATTTCAGGGAATTTAACAAACTTTGTTGCAGATTCCCACCTTTTGTTATTCTGAAGTAATCCCTGTTTTTTTCCTATGTGCCCCTGTGCTCAGTGAGTCTAATGGGAGTGGTTTCATAATTATCAGCCAGCTGCTGCAGAATCAGGGCTCCAATGAGGGAAATTGCAGGGTCTGCATCCTTAGACGTGATTTCCTATTGGGAGTATCTCACCAAAAATTAAATTTTTGTTGCTGTGGGTGCCAAAAATCTGACTTGTATCTTAGTGTAGACTTCTGGGAAAATCAGTAAGCCAATCACACAAGCAGGAAATTATGTTTCCGGGGGGGTGTTCTGTACACATTTTGTGTACAAAACACCTTCAGGTAGCCATATTGCATTACCGAAAATTACAGAGCTGCAGATTGAAAAGGAAAGGTAATTTTTAATAACATTCAATTACAACATGACTTGTGTCGCAATTGTATATGATATACTATTTTTTTCCCATGAAAGTGGAGTTACCCTTTTAAGTTTAGGCCTCTGATTAGGTGAGAGAATGGGACTATTCTATACAAACGTCCCTGAAATCACCCTGTCCCTAGGCATTGGTTCACACTTTGTTCTTGAACAAATAGGCAACCTGGTCTTTAAAAACTTTTTTTTGAACTCTACTTTTGAATTTTGAATAATGAATGGAATATCAAAAAGTACAACTGCTTTTCAGGAACACAGCCCCTGGGCAGGTACTCAGATTTACAACACAGATACAGACACACAACATCTTAAATGTATTCCTCCCCCCCCCCAAAAAAAAACCAGATGTTACTGAGTTTTCTCTGCCAATTTGATGACATTTTATAGACCAATTGAGGTTAATGTGTGGCTCCATTGTCCCCAATTTATTTTTTCATGGCAGGATTAGCATGGGCTAAATCCTAAAGCTTGGTAGATATTTCTCAAATACGGTTCAGGATGGCAGTATTTTCAATATGAAGTCAAGATCAAGAACACAGGGACATGACCTTAAACTAGCAGGAGAAAAGTTCAAAGCTAATCTCAGAAAGTAATATTTTACAGAAAGAGTAGTTGATGCTTGGCATATACTTCCAGCAGAGGTAGTGAGTCATTCAACAGTAAGTAGATTCAAACATTCTTGGGAGAAACAAAAATATATTGACAGACAAGAAAGTTAAAAAAATAAAAATATATATCTATCTATATATCTATATATCTATATATCTATATATCTATATATATATATCTATATATATATATATATATATCTATATATATATATATATATATATATATATATATATATATATATATATATATATATATATATATATATATATATATATATATATATATATATATGTTCAATTGTATGTTAATATGAAATTATTAATTTATACATATACCAGATGTTTAAAAAGGCAGTGGTCATCTCGAGGTGTGTTTGGGGTCGTTATTATGTTGGAATACTGCCCTGTGGCCCAGTCTTAGAAGGGAGGGGGGACTTGCTCGGCTGTAGTATGTCACAGTACATGTTGGCATTCATGGTTCCCTCAATGAACTGTAGCTCCCCAGTGCTAGCAGCACACATGCAGCCCCAGACATGACACTCTCACCACCATGCTTGACTATAGGCAAAACACACTTGTCTTTGTACTCCTTCCCTGGTTGCCGCCACACACGCTTGACACCATCTGAACCAAATAATTTTACCTTGGTCTCATCAGACCACAGGACATGGTTCCAGTAATCCATGTCCTTAGTCTGCTTGTCTTCAGCAAACTGTTTGCAGACCAATTTGATGCAGTGTGCAGCGAATGGTCAGAGCACTGACATGTTGACCCCCACCCCTTCAACCTCTACAGCAATGCTGGCTGCACTCATATGTCTATTTCCCAAAGACAACCTCTGGATATAGCGCTGAACACGTGCACTCAACTCCTTTGGTCGACCATGGCGAGGCCTGTTCTGAGTGGAACCTGTCCTGTTAAATGACTCTATAGACTTGGCCACAATGCTGCAGCTCAGCTTCAGGGTTTTGGCAATCTTCTTATAGCCTGGTCCATCTTTATGTAGAGCAACAATTATTTTTTTCAGATCCTCAGAGAGTTCTTTGCCATGAGGTGTCATGTTGAACTTCCAGTGACCAGTATGAGAGAGTAAGAGCCATAACACCAAATTTACCACACCTGCTCCCCATTCACACCTGAGACCTTGTAACACTAGGGAAATGGCTAATTGGGCCCAATTTGCACATTTACACTTAGAGGTGTACTCACTTTTGTTTCCAGTGGTTTAGGATATAATAAAATATTTACAAAAATGTGAGGGGTGTACTCACTTTTGTGAGATACTGTATATATATATATATATATATATATATATATATATATATATATATATATATATACACTGTATTTATTGGTGTACAACACACACTTTTTCACCCTGAAAATCGGTTGCAAATAATGGCAGGACAAGCGCCGTCAGATTACATACAGCGAGAATCTCCTGTTTACTCAGCAGGCCTCTGTAATAAAGTCCCGTCTCCTGGGTCGGCATTGGACCAGTGTTCTGTCTATCATAGAAGCCGGTCCAGGAGGTGGGAATTTGTATTAAAGAGACGGCCGAATAAACAGGAGATTCTCGCTGTTCTCCCTTTCCCCTCCAAGGCAGCAGTAATCTGAGTTGAGGCTGCTGACGGGCATTGATCAGGCTGCATTCATGGCAATGGTGAGGCTGCATATGGGCATTGATCAGGCTGCATTGATGGCAAAGGTGAGGCTGCACATGGGCATTGATCAATCTGCATTGATGGGCAATTGTGAGGCTGCAGTTGGACATTGATCATGCTGCAGATGGGCAATGGTGAGGCTGCAGATAGGCAATGGTGAGGCTGCATTGATGGGCACTGACCCTTATTTTGCTTCAAAGTTCTTTATTTAAAATGTATGTTTTTTTCCTGAAACTTCCCTCCTAAAAAGAAGGTTATACGTCTGTGCGTGTTATAAGCCGATAAATGCAGTATATATAAAATGGGGCAGACTTGGTGGACCACTTGATCTTTTTTCTGCCGTCACTCATTCTATATTTTTGTGGTTATTTCAACAGAGTCTTGCAGATGATACTACATGAAAACCCCAAACCAATCTGAAAAAGACTTTTGTAAAAAAAAAAAAACCTAAGTGAGCGAGCTTTAGGGAACACATCCCTACACTGACCTTTTGTGTGCATACTTACACCAAAGATCAACTTATCCCGCGGAAAGATTCTGATACCAAATTTTTGGCACCACAATTTAGTGCTTTCCAATTTATTTTCAACTGCAGAGACAAAGCACCAAGAAGGCAAGAAGGGTGTTTCGTATATCAGAAGGAACACCTGCAATGGAGTAATCATAACTGTTGGGCTGAATAATTGAAATCAAATCACTACATATATTAGATGCATGATTAAACCTAGCATATTATCTGAATGCGCTTAATTAAAACCATGTTTTCATTAATGCTGCAATGGGCAAAGTTTTAATGCATGGATGGCAGTTGAGGATGTGCAGGTAAAATCCACTGTCTCTACAACATGGCACGAGCAATGTGCCATGAAACCGCAGTTTATAATGCATCTCATAACAAGACATTTCCCTTGAAATATTTTACCAGCATTAACTACTGAATACCCAATTAGCCTATAATAATTTTTTAATAGACTCTATATATATTTAAAATTCTATTACTATGACAAATTATTTTCTTGAAAAAGGAAAGATAAACTGACATTAAAAGTTTATTTAGCTACGTCCTGTAAGTACAGAAAAAAAGTACATTTATGCTGTATCTCAGACACCTAAATTGCAGCAATTTGTTGCATCTGAAGACTACACCTGTTTGAAAGATTTTCTAAGGTACTAATGGGACACTTCATGTTGCATTACAGATATCTGTGCCTCAAACTATAGTTAGTACAAATCATTACATGTACTGTATATAGCTGCCACACATAACTGATGTTTACTGCAAGCTTTACTGCTGTTGAGGTTAAATATCAGCTCTTTTTATATTGCTACAGTATACTGCAATTATTGATTAGGGTCCCTGATTAGCTAGCAGTGAAAAAGCGAGTTTCTAAATCATTATTACTGAATGTGCCATACTAAATTATCTAAAATTTTACATTTTGATATATTTTTTTAAATGTAAGATGCGTTTTTAAATTAAAGTGGACCTTCAGTCATTTTTTCAACAGTCCATCTATTAAATCCTCTGCCCTTGTTGTTTTAACTTAGGATAGTAAAACATTTTTTTCTTCCAGTAAATACCTTATGCAGCCCACTTCCTGTTTCTTGTCTGGTCATTGGCCTAGGCTTATGACATCATGCACAGCTCTCTCTCTAACAGTGAAGGAATGAGTCATACGAGAGCCAATGAGAGTTGCAGGACTGCAGAGTTTGAGGTGTGCCTCTGTGTGTCTGTGAAAATCTAGGAAGTGAACAGGCAGCAGCTTCAGCTGCCCACAGTTAAAATGGTTGCAGCCAGACTCAGTGGAGGGAGAATTCTGCAGCATATTTGGCAAGTACAGAATCACAGTATATATAAAATATAATGCAAAGTGGTTGGAGGGAAGCTTCAGAATGGCAAAGATGTTTTTATTACAAATTATGTGAGCAGACTGCAGTTCCTCTTTAAGCTATTGCTAATGTAATAGCTTGGAATCTACCTTTATATTAATCTGTGTTTATATTATCTGTTATTTACATAGTTACATAGTTAGTCAGGTTGAAAAAAGACACAAATCCATCTAGTTCAAACAATAAAAGAGAGAGAGAAAAAAAACGCACACTCCCTATATACACAATCCTATACCCACAGTTGATCCAGAGGAAAGTGATAACCCCCAGCAAAGCATGATCCAATTTGCTAAAGCAGGGGGAAAAAATCCTTCCTGATCCCCCGAGAGGCAATCGGATATTCCCCGGATCAACTTTACCTATAAATGTTAGTGCCCAGTTATATTATGTACATTTAGGAGAGAATTCAGGCCTTTTTTAAAGCAATCTACTGAGCTGACCAGAACCAGCTCTTGAGGGAGCCCATTCCTCATTTTCACAGCTCTTACTGTGAAGAAACCTTATCTTATTTATAGATAAAATCTCTTTTCTCTGGATGTAAAGAGTGCCCCCTTGTCCTCTGTGATGACCTTAAAGTAAATAACCCAATAACCCAACACCAAGTTCACTATATGGACCACTTACTGTATGTATTTGTACATGTTGATCATATCCCCCCCCCCCCCCCCCCCCCCCCCCCCCCCCCTTTAATTTCCTCTTCTCAAGAGAGAATAAATGACACCCAAAAATGCCGTGATCCATCAGTACCAAAAATGTGCATGGTTCAAATGGCCTTGTTAAAAAAGAGTAGTAATTTTTCTTGTTCAATATTTTTATTGAGGCCTATGAGAGAAAACAAAAGTAAAATGAACAGTAACTGTCATTCAGTAGGTTCTAGTACAGAGTGGCACAATAAAGGTACAAATAGCAGAGCAAGTATGTAAACAATTTAAAGGGGTTGTAAAGCTAAAAAAAAAAAAAAACTGGGCAATATCTGATCTATATGCTATATAGATCATGAATCTAGCTGTTATTTCTGCCGAAATTTTTTATTTACCTGTTAGATAAATAGGCTTTATCAGCACTTCCTCATTTCCTCTCTGTATGTTCTCCTCAACTTCCAGGTTTTTGAGCATGCTCCCTGCAGCAACGTCACGGCTTCAAAGGAACTACAATTCCCTTAGCTTAGCGGCATTGCACATGCATGTTGAAAGGGGGGGGAGGTGAGAAGTGAGAGCTAAATAGAGTCAGAAATAGTCTGAATGTTGTTTAAAGAGGAAGTAAACCCTAATGGGTTTACTTCCTCTTTGTTTCCCTGCAAAGGTAAAGCATAATGGACTACTATGCATCGCATAGTAGTCCATTATGTGTCACTTACCTGACACAGGAGCCAGCAAAGTCACTGCTATCCCCTTGTGTACGGAACCTCCATCTTCTTGGTGGGTCTTAGGGCTCTGGCGCTGTCATTCGACTGCGCCGCAATGACGTTACTCCTGCGCATGCGCACGGGAGCCGCCACTCATGGCATATCGCCGTTGAGAGAAGCTTTCTCAGTGCCCCTGCGCGCCGCTGTCTATGGCGCATGCACCATAGACAGCGGTGCCTGTCTTTTGGCAAATATCTAGGAGATATTTCTTTGACCTACAGGTAAGCCTTAATCTAGGCTTACCTGTAGGTCCAAGTGGTTCGTAAGGGTTTACAACCACTTTAATGGGGTAGAGAAGAAGTCACTGGTAAGTTAGTAAGATAGTTACCAATTACCAAGGACAAAGAAGGGTCCGTGGTACACACCTTATTTGGTTATACGTGGACATATTGGGGGAGCAGTGGACAGTCTCCAAGATTCTTACAGCCAACATAACAGAATAGTCAAGTATGTCAGAGCGGAAGCCCAGCTATGATATGTTGCGGGAGACCCAAGTAAAGGGAAAGGGTCCCCAATAACATTGCTGACAGAAGGATCTACAGTAGAAAAGATAGATGATAGCAGGAAAATCCTGCAATAAAGTTGTGACTAACAAATATACAACCGGTGCAACATTGAGTGAACATTGCAGCATGGGCTGGGGAGTAAACAGTCATTAAGCCAGCCAAGGCAGTATGTAAATTAGTAAGTTAGAGTAACAGCGAATAAAGGCAAAAACAATCAAAAGCTGTCAATAAGTTGAATTTTAATGAGCTGTGAGGCTAAGACCGCTTTCACACTGGGGCCGCCCGTGCGTTAGCGGTACAGCACAGCTCGTTTTAGCGTCGCTTTACCGCTGTTTAAGCGACCCTTTTTGGCTGTTAGCGGGGTTCTTTTAATGCCAAAGAAGGGGTTAAAAACGCCTGTGTTGTGGTGCTTCCGAAACGCTTTTCAGGCGATTTGGAATCACTGCCCCAAAAGATGCTGCTTGTACTCAGGCTTTCACACTCTGGCGGCATGGGAGGCAGTTTTAAGGTGCTTTACAGGTGCTATTTATAGCGCTAAAATGCCTGAAAACTGTCTCAGTGTGAAAGGGGTCTTAGGGCCTGAGCGTGAGGCACTGTGTTTGTAATTGGATGGGAGAAGAAAAATATTGTCATGTGAAGGGTGGAGATGGGGGGAGGAGAGGCAGGTACATGGGAGGGGGAAGGGGAAAAGGGAAGGGAAAGTGGAGGGGGAAAAAGGCATAGGGAAAATTAGATAAGTTCACCATTAATTTCTAGAAGGCAAAGCTAAGCAGGCATAAGCAAATGGATGTCAAGATTAGACCTGAGGTGTCAATGGATAGTTATGGCAAGGTGGAAGTCCCATGAGAACTCTGAGAGAGCATTGGGAGAAGTGTCGTTTGCTTCAAGGGAAGTGGTCAGTCCATTGAGTCTTTGGGAGCAGTGACAGGCGAGATGTAATGTCCATGTTTATGGATGCTTGAGGATGCTTTTGGTCCGGGGGAGGCTTGGAGCTTCCCTGGAGAGTGAGGTGCAGACCGGCGACGGGATCCCGTGGTAACGGGGTCATGAGGCGCCATGTGAAGTTCCTGGAGCGTGGATTGCAGATCCTCAGCCGACTTGCACTGGTAGGATGATCCCTTATATGTAAAGCATATGGAGAAGGGAAACCCCCCATCGGTAGGTGATTCGTGATGTTGAAGGATCTGAAGGAGAGGCTTCATGGCTTTCCATTTTGCCAGTGTTAATGGGGAGAGGTCATGGAAGATCTGGTAATGGTGGCCTTGGAACACCAGCGGATCTTTGTGTCGTAATGCAGCCAGCAGTTGTTCCTTGGTGCGGAAGTAATGTAGTTTCACGACAATGTCACGGGGGGCATCTTCAGGACACGGTGCAGAGTCTGATGAATCCTATGAATCCTATCCATTTCAAGGTGTTCTATAGGTATTGAGGGCACAAGTTCCTGGAATAGTGCAGTGACGGTGGACTGTAGATCTATGACTGTTTCAGGAATGCCACGTATGTGGATATTAGAGCGCCTGGCCCTGCTCTCAAAGTCCTCTAGACGGGCCTGGAGGGAGAGATTTTCTTCATGCAGGGCTTCTAATTCCTCAGAGTGATTGTGGGTGAGGATTTCTACTTCTTCTGCTCTCTGCTCAAGTGCAGCGGTGCGGCGACCCAGGTCCCTAATCTCTTGTTTCAGCCACTTAGTAATTGTGTCAGAAGTATTCCAAACTGTTTTAGCAGATCAGGCTGTGATTTGTCAAATTGTAGGGCTAGAGGAGTTTCCCCAAATTCTAACTCACCCTCCTGAGAGATGCCCAGCCAGGAATGCTTGGCGGTGTGCGGCGTATGCAGTGTCCCTGGATGGGAGGAGGGGGCCGGCACCATCTTGGAGGAGGCCTGGAGCAGCACGTCCCTGATAAATTTTGCCTTTGTCTTCTGTTTAGGACTGGTTCCCGGGTGTGCACGAGAGTGTGCAGAGATGGCAGTGACCCAGCTGCAGGGCATGGGCAGCATGGCTAATAGGCCGTGTGGTCTCCGGAGTTATAGAGCTCCAGGCAGGCATGTCTCACGAGATGACTCCGTGCATGCACCCCAAAAGAGTACTAATTGTAAGTGCAGTAAGCCACAACAACAAATGCATATGCATATCATTCATTGGTAGTATGGGGTACTGCACCTAAGAATGAGCAATGCTCATTAACTAAGGGTTAAGGTTGCTTATAAAAAAAAACTCACAAAGATTTCATGGTTTCCACAATAATTGCATGTTCAAGTGTTTATTAAAATACTAAGCATGTTATACTCACAGAGCAGCCCCAAACTTTCTCTTCTGGGGGCCCACCGGTGCTCATCCTCTTCTCAGTGTGCCCCCATAGCAAGCCACTTGCTATGAGGGCACACTTGCATGCTCGCTCCTGAGCTGTGTGTGTCTATGGAGTCGTGCTCCATAGACACACATAGCGCAGCTTAACCTCCTCCCCCACTTCCTCCTTACAGCATTTGATTGACAGCAGCAATGGCTTCTGCTGCTATCCAACTCCCCGTGTGAAGAGGAAGTGAGAAGAGAAGAGATCCAGCTGTGTACAGCACTGGATCAATAGAGGACTTAAGTCAGCATTTAGGGAGATGGGGGAGGACAGCAGGCTGTAAAATATATATTTGCCTTAATGCATGGGATGTATTAAAGGTAAATAAAATTGTTTTGCCTTTACAATTACTTTAACTCTATTACAATTAATTGTTTAAGCAAAAAAACAGCTAGCTGCCTGGATTTATGTGTCATTCTCAATGTGTGAGCCACAGTATGTAACCATGTCAGTCCCATGAGTGTCTCCCTCCTGCAGAAAATTACACTTTTCACACTAAGTTAGTTTTATTAATAATATTTTCTGATGCATGTGAAACCATCAGGCAGCAAATCTCAAATTGCTTGACAAATATACCTTAGCATTCTAGTGATGAGCTTTAGTTTTAAGAGTAATTAAACAATATGCAAATGGCCCATAAATAACTTGGATAATAATAAACTGGGAACACATGCATCAGGAAAGTAATCAAACATAAATAAATATTCACTCTGCATTTTTATTTCATTAAAAAAAAACAGCATTTAAATGACAGTGTAAAGTGTGAAAAATGTGACTTTGTTTTCCATATAAATTTACAGTGTAGTCACATTTGTAGCTTTATAAAATGTCATCTACGAAAGGTTACAAAGAGGATGCAAATAGCTTGGAAGGAACAGATCCTTAAATGTAACCCACAAATGGAAACCATTTACATTCAGCATAGAATACCGAGTCTCTGAATTGTCTCACGACATACAGTCATTGATGCAGAAATTTCAATCCTTTGACATATATAAGGCTTTTTTTTCTCCAAATCTGTACCATTAACACATCACATTTTTCCATTACAGATATGTTTTATTTGCAGTAATATTTGAGCGCACATAACAGCTGTTTGACTTGTGACTGTTAAGAGAGCTAGAAAAAAGAAATAGTTTCAGGGCTACAGCTTCAAGGGGAAGCTTAACGGGTCGCTTTGACACCAGGGTTAAATTGCTTAAAGAATAAAGATTGTTTATTTGAAAATACACGTTCACTTAGCCTAGTGAATGAGGTGAATCAACAAACAAATTCCTGTTTTTCCATTTGCCTTGCACATCTTCCAAAATAATCACTGTTTTGCCCTATTTACTAAACTAAAAAAAAAACATACATATTGCAAAGTGAACATTCACATTGTTAAGTGAATGACCCTTTAATGAAATCAACCCATTACATCTAAATGTGTGTACTGAGCCAATTCCGAGGCCACATGCTTGTTTTGCAGTCTGCTCGTTCACAGGCAGCCAAACTAAACCTGTCACACAAAACTAAGCTGTGTATAAAAATAGGCATCACCAGATGCCTACACAACCTTAGTGTATCTTGAAATTCCACTTCTTCCCAGAAGCCAAAACCTGAACTTTCAATGTATGAGGACAGTGGTTGTAAAGAAATTGATCTACAGATCGACTTCTGTACAACCAGCCTGTCGGTTAAATGGCACTACATCAGCGCTGCCGGCTATAGCCGGAATATTGGCATGCATTAAAAAGGGGATTATTTCCGGAGGTAAAACGATAATTCTCCCACTCTACAAGACTCTGGTCTGGCCGCATGTAGAGTATGCCATCCAGTTCTGGGCATCCTCAGGAGGGATGTGCTGGAACTGGAGAGGGTCCAGAGAAGGGTAATGCAGCTAATAAATGGACTAGAGGATCTCAGCTATTAGGAAAGACTACAAACATTGAACTTATTCTCTCTGGAGAAGAGATGCTTGAGAGGTGATATGATTTCAATGTACAAATACCGTACTGGTGACCCCACAATAGGGAGAAAACTTTCCAATCAAGGGAATTTAATAAGACACACAGCCATTCACTAAATTTAGAAGGGAAGCACTTTAACCTTAAACTGCTTAGAGGGTTCTTTACTGTAAGAGCTGTAAGGATGTGGAATTCTCTTCCACAAGCAGTGGTTTCAGTCGGGAGCATCGATAATTTCAAAAAACTATTAGATGGGCACCTAAACAACAACAACATACAGGGGTATACAATGTACTATTAACATAAAAACACTCGCACAGGTTGGACTTGATGGACTTGTGTCTGTTTTCAACCTCACCAACTATATAACTATGTAACTAGCAGATGTAGTAGGCATCTGTTGAGACATACAAAAATATGGTAACCACCCCAATTTATAACCAGCCTTTTCAATAAACTGCACATTGAAGGGCAATGCGCATCACAAACATACACAAATTTCCCAGCACACTTACCAGCTAGCCTGCAAACACACCAAATTGCCCCTATCTAACAATTCATGTTAAAAGCAGAGGGCTTCATTGCACACATTTGCAAATATATGTGGAATCCGCAGTGCCCACATCAAGGCTGCTTTGTTTACTGTGGTCCTAACTCTATAGTTTTAAGAGTCTCCAATTTGAAGTATATATAGCAGTGGATAAATTAAGGGCAGGTTTGCCTGGAGGGAGCCCACTCTTCCTTAAAGGCAAAGGGACATATTGAATGCCCAGCAATGGCAGTTAAACGCATCCAATGTGCCCCCACACACTTACCAGCTAGCTGCTTGCAGGCTAGCTGGTAAGTGTGCTGGGAAATACAATGAACATGAAGTAAAGCAAGCTCCGGGAGGCAGTGGAAGACAGAAAAACCTGGCGCACTATGGTCCATAAGGTCATGAAGAGTCGGACACGTCTAGACGACTGAACAACAACAATCTGTGGAGACATACATAGTTACGTTTTGCTAGGTTTTAATGTGATCAACTAATTTTAAGCTCCACAGAACCAATATGCAGTTTGTTAAACAATGTCAACTCAACTTTTATTAATGACTTCCTGACCAGTGTTGATAATAAATTTCCTTTAACGTTGGCCATAACTTCTGCTACTCGCAACTACTAAGATGTAGGAAAGACAGGTAAAGTGCTTTAACAAGACTGTGCCTCCTGGGCACTCAAAATCACATGGAAAAGCAATCATGCGATGGGTTTTGGCACCTTCACTCTGGATTTCGAATACCCTGCTTTTCTAGGAGACAACAGTGAAGTGCTTTATTTTCTACCTGAATGTAATTTGACAATATCGTTGAGAAGAGCAAAAAAAATTTTTTTTTTAACACATTCTTTTTTTTTATTTTATGAATTTGAGATGAAAATTCATAGATTGTTTTCAACAGAACATACACAATTACTATACAAATAAAACGGTAGCATCTTAAATGTTACAAAAAACATTATAGAGGATAGCACAACTCGTAGATTTACATTTCTATGCATGGTCAATGAACTTCATTTTTTTATCATACTTCACAAAGTACATTTTTTGTATATCAAAGGATAAATGAAAAAATAGCTACTGCATATATGGTTATATATTGAATAGCATAGGCAACATATGTTTATTTTAAATCTGTATATAATCTGCATATCTGTCAGATGCAGACTATGCATCTGAAAAAACAAAAACAAAAAACCTCAGTCCCAGTTTCTGCGAGGCAAGTGTGACATTAGCATGCCTCAATGCTGCCTCCTGGGCACTTGAATATCCATGAGAATAAAATCCTAGCAATGGGCTAGGGTGCATTCTCAAGGAATTGTGAGTGCTTTTTTCAGAAGGCAGCAGTGAGGTGCAGTGCTGTCAACCTGAATGGAATAAGATACTGTCAGAATTTGTATATTGTAACATTGGCTATGGACAATGTTATATAAAATAGCTCTATAGAACTTAACAACCATCATATTACAAATTAATGAAATGGTGTGGTTGGTAACTTTTTACTTATGATCTGGCAGTGCCCTAAATGAGCAAACTTTTGGCATATATATATATATATATGTTATCCCTCTAGCCAACAATACAAATGTTTCATTCACATCCAGTTTAATATTAATGCTAATATTAATAGGCAAAATTAAAGGGTATGGGAAATATTAATTAAAAGGCTGTATTACCATGTATAGATAGTGTTTATTGTTTTTTTTTTTTTTAGTTTGCCGGACACAGGTTGGTCTAAAGTCTCATTGTTGAAATAAACATAATTTAGAACTCAACAAAATGGTTTTGTAAAAAAACAGAAAAAACAAAAAAATAAAAGTTTTCATGGCTCACTAATACATAAGAATGTATTGAAGCCTGATTGAGGGGGATGGTTTTGTACTCAACAGACCAAACACTCCAAGAATGTATGCTAGCTTCCTTAAAATCGATACTAGTTGTTTTGCGCACAAACTGACCAAGCGTCCAGGAATGTGTGCTCTTTTACATAAAAGGTTTTTCCAAGGGTTATGATTTGTCATTACTACCAACTATTCCTGTTTATAACACAGCACAAACTCAAATGTTAGTCTCTCAACAGAAGTGCTATACACACCTCTCTGGTTTGATCATCTGCCAAGCCATTGAAAACAGGTGGGACTCCTTGGAGAAAAGCATTTACTGTATATCCTACCTGCAGAGAAGTTTCTAGTTATAATTGTTCAAATATTAGAATATATGTTATTTGTCATTACTCAATTAAATGTCATATATAATTTGATTTTACCTGCAAGTGTTTGTATGCTCTTTCCTTGCACATTTTGAAATGAACCCCAAAAACATAAACTATCATGTAACCTTGATAATTTAAGAAGACAAATATAGGGGATGGACTTGGGATTATGGCGGTGCCCAACACAATATAGAAAACAGTTTTGTTCATAGTATAAAAATATTTTATTACATTAAAAACATCAGACAAAACAATCATGGGTGCATAAAACACAGAGTATCCAAATAGTAAATACTGGCCAGAGTATCCATATGTCTGTGGCAATTACTGGTAGCGATCTTTACATGTTTCGCCAAACATTGGCTTCTTCAGGGGATATGTATTCGCCAGTATTCGACAGTGGCTCTAATGGCAATAAATATTAAAAAACAGCATTTTATTAGCACAGCCAGTTATAAATGAAATTACAGGGTATACATAACCACAAAAACACATAAAGCACAATGATCATCTGATATGGCTCATAATGTTTCCCCCCAGTGGTTCACAGCCCCAGCTGTCAGGGTCAGTGGTTGCACGGACACCCAGGGCCTGGGTACCCTTGGGTCCCTCACCCAATCATGGCCAGTGCTTAATGTGCTGGTATTGTGATCCTTCCCCAGGCCCCTCCCCTGGGTCCTATCCCACCTTCTGAGCGGATCACCTACAATGGCTGGCTCCACCTGTCCCTGTCTGCACGCCCATCTGTGCCGTGTGACGTTGCACGCCCTTTGATGCCGCACATCACCTGATTGGTCTGGGCTGACCGCCCGGAATTCTGGGACTTGTAGGTGACTGGAGGGCTCACTGGCACATGCGCTGTGGCCTCCTTTCGTCTGCACTCGGCCGATGACGTCAAACGCCGACCGGGCGGGGGGCTATATAGGGCCGGCACTTCCAGTCTTCAATCTGCTGGATCCCAGGGGCAGCCAGGCTGTTACTCCATTATGCTCAGGTACTTCTTCAACACACTTATGTGTTTAAGCATTAATTACATTTTTTTTTTTTATTTTACTTTTTTTATTTTTTTTTTTTAAATACATTTTTCTACTTTATTAGTTTTGTATCAACATACTGATCCAATCTCTCACATCTCTTTGACTGCGCCAGTCATTTCATATTGTTTTTTGTAAATGGTACTGCTTTGTGTAGTTCCAGCTCTTTTGGTTGGCACTAAACTAAGGTAACTACTCATATACCTGATGTACGGGATGGATGGTGTTAAGCACCCCATCCCATTATATTTCTTTATCTCAGCAAATTTATAATTTTAAATGGATCTTAACAAAGCCCCCTATCTCCTTACACTCCCTCTTTCTTTTTCTTTTTTCTTTATCCACATTTATTGTTCCCCTTTTTTTTCTCTTCTTTTCCTCTGCATAGGGCCATTCAGCCACTTAACCATTCCTATATCTATCATTGTGAGTCTCTTTGGCGCCCCTGTAGTTGTGTTCTTCCTCCACAGAGCTACTGTAAGTATTGAGGCTATGTTAGCCTATAAGATTGGATTTTGCTATGTCCATTACTATTTATTTATTGCCTTCCTCTTTTCCCTGATTTCACTTTTAGCACAGTCCCTGTATGCCCCCTGTAACCACTACTTCACGGTGCCCTATCTGCTGCCTTTGGACTGCCTTGGTGCATGCCCTGTGCATGTGGGAGTATATTGAGGTAGGGGTATTGGCCAGTTAAGCTAATATTGAGGTATTGGGTAGGTGGGGTTGTGGAGCACTGGGGGAAAACATTATGAGCCATGTCAGACGATCATTGTGCTTTATGTGATTTTGTGGTTATGTATACCCTGTAATTTCATTAGTAACTTGCTGTGCTAACTAGTAAAATGGTATTCTTTGTATTTATTGCCATTAGAGCCACTGTCGAATACTGGCAATTACATATCTCCCTGAAGAAGTCAATGTTTGGTGAAACATGTAGGGATTGCTACCATTAATTGCCACAGACATATGAATATTCTGGCCAGTATTTACTATTTGGATAATCTGTGTTTTATGCACCCATGGTTGTTTTGTCTGATGTCTTTTATGTAATAAAATATTTTTATACTATGAACAAAACTGGTTTCTATATTGTGTTGGGCACCCCCATAATCCCAAGTCCAAACCCTATATTTATACTCTAATAATATAAGGGATGAGGTGCCGGATCTTTTGAGATCACTCAATCCACACCCTATCGCAATTCAAGAAGACCTTTTCTTTTTTGGGGGAGGGGGAGTGAAATCGAGGTTTTCATAGATCATGTTCACTGTACAACATACAAAATAAATATATACGAATAAACACGAAAAACCTTGCATGTTACAAATAAAGACATGATTATAAAAGTTATCTCAACCTGTAGAGTTACATCTTTGTGTATGGTCAAAGAACTCTATAGCCTTCAATATCTTTATATGGTAGAGTTAAAGGCATATTTTCAGCATATTAACCCTCCTGGAGGTATTCCCGAGTGTGACTCTGGGTTAATTTTCAGTACCATTAGCGATAACCCAGAGCCCCACTAAGGATTGCATTGCAGAATCCTGGTCCAGGTTACTTACCTTGTCACCAGGATCCTGCAATGTACCCCGCTGTGTCCCTGCCGGATCATCTGCCCGCCTGCAATGTCCCCCCTACTGCGAGTCGGGCTCAGTTCCCTGCGAACGGCGCGATGCATCGGAGCAGAGCCCAGCAGCAAATTCAAAATGTACAAAAAACATAACACATACAGTACACTGTAATCTTACAAATTACATTAATGTATCAAATCATTTCACATCCCTTTTGTCCCTAGTGCTTTGTCCAGTGCACTGCATGCACTTTTATACTATATATACTGTTCGTTCTGCCTGGAAACTTGAGATTGTCTATGGCAACCAAAAAGTACCCCTTTACGTCAAAAGGGGTTTTAGACCAGCTAAAAAAACTGCGAAAGTAAATTAGAACACTTGCAGAATTGAGCGCTAGTGATTCGTGGGGAAATAAATTTTATTGTTATTATATTATTATTTTTTATAATTATTTATAGTTATTTATTATATTATAATTTATGATTTTGTGTTTCAAACGTTATCATACCCGGGATGTCTACTAGACTCTTGTTTGGACAAGTGTCATTGCCTGTGACACGTGGACATTTCCTTCTGGATGGCCACCGGTGGGGTTCTCTCAGGGTAAAGAAGAGGACAACATCATCATGGGGGATGGCAGGGCACCAGTGGTCTCAGGATATCATTCCCAGCACTGGATCAGTTGTCCCTAGCTCCAGAACTGGTGGCAGTCAGGCTCCTTGATGGGGACTTGGGTCAGTATATTTGCCTTTACCAGGTAAGGGGGAGGGGGGAGAGATGGGAGGGAGGTATTGTAAAAAAATAGATTCTGCCCAGAGTGGAACTTTAAAGCGGAGTTCCACCTAAAAGTGGAAGTTCTGCTTTAAGAACCTATCACCCCCTTACAAGCCACATTTGGCATGTGATTTTTTTTTGGGGGGGGTGGGTACCTATTTTTGACAGGTACGCAGCTCCCACTCCCGCTCGGGCCACCTAGGCGATTCGAGCGGAAGTTCTCCGTTCCCCCTCCCTCCCTGCAATATTAAGGAAGCGCAGCACTGCAAGCTGTCACAGCCCAGTGACCACACTTGTGAAGCTGTCACCGGAGAGAGGCGAGGGACAGAACCGAGGGTTTGGGCGGCCACATCGCTGGACCGTGGGACGGGTGAGTGTGTGTTTATTAAAAGTCAGCAGCTACAATTTTTGTAGCTGCTGACTTTTAATAAACACAATTACGTCTGGAACTCTGCTTTAAGTAGCAGTGTCTGATATCCCTTCCAATATATCATATAAAGTTTTGAAAATTAGGATATTAAAACAACAAAAATTAGCCATGTAAGTCTGGGTAAAAATAATAATATGTTGTTAGCACTGTAAATAATTGTAAATTGGATGGTGGTTTTTCATTTAATTTCTGCCTATTATACACTCATGCAATGCCATCTGTTTGTTATTAGGCATTCAGTTATTTCAGTGGATTGCCCACCAGCAAAATGTCACTGGCAATGACTTACACTTATGGGCACTGTGCGCCAAGTCTGATTAATCTATGATATTCATTGGTATTTGCCTGCCAAATCATTAGCATTATTGACTGTATTTTACTAGTTTTAAATAGGTTTCCTTAGCTATAATTGTTCCATTAAAGATTGGAAGTAACTCTGCCTAAATTGGGCAAACCTCTAAAAGCTTTATATATTAGTGGAGTATCAGCAGTTTACCTATATGATAACAATGAGCAATAATTCAGACATCTTAGTAAGCAAAAAAGTTTACCTGATATCACCATTTATTATGCATAAATTCACAGTTTTTAGCTACACCATTATTATTAATTTAAAAGATTATATTATTTTGGAAAACACAACTATGCTAAAAAAAAATAGAAATGTTGTGCTAATATTTGTTTTTTTATCTCTCCCTTACTGCTAGAGCTTATGTCATGTAATAGTCAAGTCAAGGGTAGCTTTGTTAACACCAGTGAACAGCAAGGGTCACCCCACTGGAACTGGAGTACTCGTAACAATCATGCCACATAGTTGTGTCTTTGGAGTAGCCGTGTGCTATTAGGCTCCAACCCAACTGCCACACACTGGTTCTGACAGTGGAGAGCCTCTTACCTGGCTGCAGATCACCTGTCCAGCTGCTGTGGGAGGGAAGCTGAGCTGCTGAGGGAGGGAAGCTGAGGAATTTATTTTCTCTGGGCATATCTGGGAACCAAGGGAGTTCTTGGGAAAATTGATTTAAAGGGCGCTGCTCCTGCATCTGAGCATGCTAAGTAAATGGGCATTCTGCTGCATTACATACTGTTAAAGCTGAGCTTCAGACAAGCAGCTAATTACTAGGGATGGGCGAATGGTTCGGCCTGAGCATAAGTTCGGGCCGAACTTTGGTTGTTCGGATGTTCTGCGAACACTGAACAATATGCAGGGTTCGGGGGGAAATTCGAAAGCTGCAGGAACACCGTTAAAGTCTATGGGACACTAACATTAAAAATCAAATGTGCTCATTTTAAAGGCTTATATGCAAGTTATTGTCATAAAAAGTGTTTGGGGTCCTGGGTCCTGCCATAGGGGACATGTATCAATGCAACATTTTTTTTTTAAAAACTGACGTTTTCTCGGGAGCCTGCAAAGTGGCACATGTTTCCCATGTTTAGAACAGTACCACAGCAAAATGAAATTTCTAAAGGAAAAATTGTCATTTAAAACTGATCGCGGCTGTAATGAATTGTCGGGTCTCGGCAATATAGATAAAACTCATTGAAAAAAAGAGCATGGGTCCCCCCCAGTCCATTACCAGGCTCTTTGGGTCTGGTATGAATATTAAGGGGAACCTGAACCACAATTCAAAAAACAATTGTGTGGGGGTCCCCCTAAAATCCATACCAGGCCCTTCAGGTCCATACCAGACCCTTATCCAAGCCCACAGCCTGGCAGGCCACAGGAAAAGAGGGGGGGGGACGAGAGAGCGCCCCCCCTCCTGTACCGTACCAGGCCACATGCCCTCAACATTGGGAGGGTGCATTGGGGTCTGACCCCAAAACACCTTGTCCCCATGTTGATGGGTACAAGGGCCTCATCACCACAACCCTTGCTCGGTGGTTGTGGGGGTATATGGGCAGGGGGGCTTATCGGAATCTGGAAGCCCCCTTTAACAAGGGGACCACCAGATCCCGGCCTCCCCCCTATGTGAATTGTTAATGGGGTACATTGTACCCCACCATTTCACAAAAAAAGTGTCAGAAATGCTAAAAAAGACAAGAGACAGCTTGGACAAGTCCTTTATTAAAAAAAAAAAATCTAAAATGTCCCGCAATGTAAATTCACGCCACCCGATGGACCAAAAAGAAAAAAAATGCTCCAGAGAAAACTGCAGTTTTTATGTTCCCTAGGGCAGTACCCGGGCCCCCAAACACTTTTTATGACAATAACTTGCATATAAGCCTTTAAAATTAGAACTTTTGATTTTTTTATGTTCGTGATTCATAGACTTTAACGGTGTTCGTGTTCTTCCAAATGTTTTGCCTGTTCGTTATGTTCTGGTGCAAACCGAACTGAGTTGTGTTCGGCTCATCCCTACTAATTACATAGATGATCGATATAAGGACCAAATGATTTGTATGGATGCCCATCAAGTCCTGAGATTTACACAACTCTGCATTACAGCATAAGCCTGTCTGAGGGGGAGGGCTGATCTTTCTCTGCTGCAGTTTCATTTTCACTTACAGGTCCCTCCCACACCACCACCCTGTAGCTAGACAGTGACAGAAAACACAGCACACTGATGGGCTCATCTGTCTGTCACTCTGCTCTCCCCATATCACCATGCTACTTGTACTGCAGTACTCTTGAATGGCTCATTGTGCTACTTCAACCTCCCTCTCTCTGAGTTCTTCTTTAGAGACTATAAGAGAATGATACCCCATCAAATTCACAATACACAGAGCTGCATTGATTTGTGCATGTTAGAAAAGTTCAGCTTTAGAGGGTATGAAAACAATGCCATAAAATGTATTCACCCTTTTGCCCCCAACCCCCTATGCAGGTCTAGCCCACCTTCGCCCTCCAAATTCCTATTCATACCCAGATCTTGCTCTGAGGCCCACTTTATTGTTCCTTTCTGCTTGGCTGGTAGATGGGTCAGCTTCTACTTAGAAAGCTTTGGGCAAATTAGTAAGCTGGCTACGCAGGTTAAAATCTGTTTGTACAATCTCTGTGCAGGCTCCCTTAAAGTGTATGTAACCCTAAAAAAAATGTCAAAATGGATCCAGCCCCGGAAGATTTTACCCCCTTCCTGACCAGCGCACTTTTTGCGATTTGGCACTGCGTCACTTTAACTGACAGTTGCACCCAAACAAAATTGACGTTTCTTTTGGTGGTATTTGCTCACCTCTGCGGTTTTTATTTTTTGCGCTATAAACAAAAAAAGAGCGGCAATTTTGAAAAAAGCTATATTTTTTACTTTTTCTATAATAAATATTCCCCAAAAATATATAAAAAAAAATATTTTTTTTACAGTGCTCACATGTCTGCTCGCTGCTCTTCTTCTCTTCTTATAGCTGACATCAGTAGGAGTTCTCGGCCCCTCCCGCTGTAGCTGTCACACTGGGAGAGGAGAGTGGCGAGCAGTCACGTGAGCACCGGGAGATGCTCTGGATAAAGGTAGAAATCTGCATATTTTTTATAAAGCACATACAGTAGGGCATATATCATTATCTAACAGAGGCTATTGTATGATCATAACATAGTAGCTTTACAACCACTTTAGGTTTACTAACAATACAGGGTTTACCCAAAAAATACATTTAGTTTATATTCTCTCAAGTAGGCCTTTCCATGACATAATTTGAAAATCTAAAAAAAAACTTTGTACAGTAAAATTGCAATAGGCAGGGCTTTTCAAAGAATAGGTGCATATACTCGCACTCCTCTCACCCCTTCCCCTGGGCTCTGGGGGAGAGAAGTGGAAAGGCATGCACAGTGTGATTCATCAAATGATGGATGTGGCCAAATTGGGCCAACAGTGCAATAGCCTTGAAGGTGCATAGTTCACTAGTTTACGTGTTGTTTACATGTGGCACACATATGCCACAGTCAGTGGCGGTACGTCAATTAAGGGCGCACGGGCGCCGCCCCCTCTCTTCAGCCACCCTCCTCTATGACTAATGCATAGATTCATGTATTTCATGAATATATCCATGGCCGCCGCCACCCCCTATTCAGGCGTCCGGCCCCTTTTTGGATGCCTGAATTACAGTGGCAGGGGGTGTTTTTGAAGCCCCTGATTAAAGCTATAGGCTCTAATAGGCTTAAAAAAAGGTGATCTGCGAGCGCAGAGCATTGAATTTAGTGCATGAGCCGCTGTCAGAACCAAAAGTGTTGCAAATGCTTCATGAATTAGGCACAATACATTAACAAGAAAGATTAACACCAGAAAGACTTTATTGATTTCCCCCAATATTCTTTAATTGCAAATTTCACCAGAATTTTCACTCAGATCACACAATCCAGCAAGTGATCTTACAGTCCATTTTCCCTATTCACCACAATCGCCCTGCACTGGTTATTTTTTTCCAGGCTCTGGACAGTAGAGTAAGTCTATAGTGTATGCTCTGTAGTGTAAGCCCTCTGGGAATATGCTAGGTGCACTAAGTGAACTGTTAGTGGTAGCTGCATCCTATAGAAAGATAGAAAAACATATAGCATATCCGCGCTAAAAACACATATAATACAGGTAAGCAGTCGCTTAACCAATCTGTGACACCAAATGGAAAAATATATATATATTAAGGCCCCTTTCACACTGGGGCGTTTTTCAGGAGCTACAGCACTAAAAATAGCGCCTGTATAGCTTCTGAAAAAAGCGGGTCCTTTCACTCCAGTGTGAAAGCCGGATGGCTTTCACACTGGAGCGGTGCGCTGGCAGGACGGTAAAAAAAGTCCTGGTATTCACCGCTCCTATACCGCTCCTACCCATTGAAATCAATGGGACACCGCGGGGATACCGCCGGCAAAGCAACGCTGCAGCGGTGCTTTGCGGGGGGTTTTAACCCTTTTTCGGCCGCTAGCGGGGGTTAAAACCACCGCGCTAGCGGCCACATACCGCGGCTAAAACGACAGTAAAGCAACGCTAAATATAGTGCTGCTTTACCGTCGCCGCCCGCACTGCCCCAGCCTAAATGTAATGCTAAAGATCAGTGTTGTGAAAACACAAATGAATTAAACATCAACAAATCAAATGATATGAAAAGTCCATAAAAGCCTATATACAAGGGCTAGGGTACGAAAATAAGTGCATAACAATCCCCACATTCCCAATTCGCAGTGCTTCCACCACCAGGTAGAGGACACTAAGTGCTCAAGTTTCTTACCAGATCCTGTGGACCATTATATAGTGTTGTCAAATGTGCATGTTAAATCTCTTTGTGAAGGGAAACTTCAAACGTATATCCAGTCAGGGTTGTTTTTTTATGGTCCAAGTCCATGCAGGGAGTCGGGGTGTCCAGGCATCCACCTCCTCCAGCGTCCAGAGCTCATTCCTCCCTCTCACACAGCCGGGAGACAGAGGAAGCCACACCCGGAACACGCTCTGTCCACTGCTACTGCCCAGCGATCCTCAGCAGCTCGGGCTCTGGAAGAAGAAGTCACCCCGCCGCGTCTGACACCAACCCCCACCCACACACTGAACACCCGTCTGCCACCACCGAGACCCAAACCAACTGAGCCAAGCCTACCAAGCACAGCCCACCCACAGCACTGACTGTACACAGCAACACTGAGCCAAGCTTAGACCTGTCCACTGTACAATAATAGAACATTATTATGTCTATATTGGAGATATATAAGGTCATGTACTCAGTATGGCATGAAGAGAGGGGAAAGGGGATATGGAAAATTCCTCCAAGGCATATGGAACTCCAATTGTACCCATGGTCACTAGTACTGTTTTGTGTAAAAAAAAGTCATGCCAATCAGCCTAGTTCCAAAGGACAACCAAATATATGCAACACACTACATAAAAAACACATCTACTTTAATGTTTTCCATGTTCAATATGAACCTGAATTTTTCATAAGAAGGGTAACATTTTGGACAGAATAACACATCGTGGATTTGATTATCAAGCACAAAAATAAAAACGCCAATAAAGAAGGCAGATTTAGAAAAGGTAAGCATGAAGACTAATATAGTTAGGAGATGCTTTATGAAATTACATAAATAAGTGATGCCAATAATTAAACACATCACTATATAACCAAGTAACCAATTTTAGGTAAGGTTTCCAAAAAACTGGGTCAAAACACTTACCTGTTTTCTGAAATGGGATATTTCCTCTGGCAATCAATGATAACAGGAGACAGCCGCCCTGGAAAATCCATGTTTTCTTTAACATCCCATAAATGTGAGCTGGTCCTTATACCAAATGTACTGACACCTTCTGTAAGTTTAGCCCTGCAAAAGAAACCAGTCACATGTTTAAGGTGCAGTAAGGTACAGAGATTCTTAATTACCCTAGCAATAAGTAATAAAACAATAAAAATGGTTAGGTAGGAAAAGAGGAATGACAAAGAAATTAAGAAAAACAGTAAATCAGGAAACTGTAGTCCAAGAGGCGTCCTTGCAGTGAACTAAGTAGGGTGACTGGAAACAAGCAGAAAAATGGCATAGACTCCTCTAAGTCATTGTTAGCATCTGCTTGGATCCCCTTGTCTGTCAATTTTAAAGTGCTATCCACGGACTCATATGATAAGGTGTTCATTAGATTATTGTTTGAACTTTCAGTTCAAAGATTTTTTTTTTTTTTAAACTTCTTTTATTAAGTAAAAGAAAAGCAAGATTACAATAATATCAGATAGCTCTGCTACATTTACAGAAACACGACCAGATCTTATCAGAAAAAATAAAATAATAGGTGACAAGTATGGCGTTAAGAACAATGATAGGTTGCAACAATAACAGTGGTAACATTTCAGTGGTTCCAATAGGGTTATATTTTACATATTATACATTGGTTATACGTGTAGGGCATATGATGTTCAGATTATATATGTTATTACCATCACTCCATTCCTTTCCTAATTAACAACCATTATGTATCTTGTTTAGTGTGTAGCGATTTGGAGAGTAGATTCTGCATTGGAGTTGTCTACTTGTACGTGTATACGTGTGTCCAGCACAACATTTGTATTTAGATCTGGTCTTGTATAAGGAATTAATGGAGGGGGGTGGTGTTTAGCATGGGGGGGAACTAAAGGAAAGTGGGTATGGGAGAGGGTTTGGGGGGTAGAAGAGGAGGTAAGAGGTGTGTTGTGATGGTCATATACATTATTGTTCTTGTCTGTGTATTTGTATATGTATGTATGTGTTTAGCTTGGGAGGGACGAGTAGGTTTGTTATAATGAGGTATTTAGATATTGTCTGCATGACAGATTGCTCCTACGGGTATAATGTTTAACGTCAGGTGAATTATAATTGTATCGTAGATTCATTTGTGTGCAGAGGGCGTTTTTTTTAGGGGGGGGGGGGTTCATTGTTTGCATGCCCATAAAGTAGTGAATTTATGCAGAGAATTCCGAGAAATTGAGATAAGTTCCTCCATTTCTGCAATTTTATTTAAAGAGTTATTTTTTACTATTTAAATTGAACCGGGATTCTCTCTCCGAGGTCATTTTGGGCATTCCTTTTTTTTTTTCTTTTTTTTTTATATATTTCTCTTTTACGTTCTTTTAGTGATACTTTGCACTATGATGCTCCAACTGTCCTATAGCCATGGCAGAGAGTTTTCTTGTTTTTGTTTCTTTCCAATGCCTGAATACCTGTATGATATTCTCTATAATTGGTTCATGTGTATACTGTGAAGCCTATATTACTGGCCTCCATTGAGGCACTGTTTCTTTGGCTTTGGCCTTATTGTTACAGATATTCAGTAAGTCCTTGGTATGCTATGACTGCAGTTTGCTCAATACATGTTTAGTGTCTGTATCCTCCTTTTTCTTGTAAATAAAAAAAAAAAATCAATAAAAATTGTTATTGATAAATAAATTGAACCTGTAATTATTTCAAACTAGGCAACGCAAAAAGTCCAGAAGAGATTATACCGTACGCAGCCCCTATGTACTCATCTGTGATCTCCCACCACAATGTTGCCAGACCATTCAAAATTCCTCTTTATATATTGAATGCTAAATAGTTTATGCTCAAGACTGGCACTTGGCTGCTCAGTCGCCGAGCACTGTATTGTGGGGAAGCTGAGTGCCACATATTCCCATGTACCTGGCAGGGGGAAAAAAGGTGGAGAGCCACGTCAGAAAAGTAACTTCATTGAAAGATAACCCTATTGCCTGGTATTCCACATTTTACAGGTTCACTGTCAACTTATTATGAAGTTGGGAAATCAATGTTGTTTCTTTGCTTGTCACATTTTCAGTCTCAGTTCTACCATGACTTATTTTTAAGGTTTTCCTCCAAAAGTGCACATTTACCATGTTAACCCTTCATACTGTATATATTAACAGCTTTATAAAAACAAATAAAACAAAACACTGATGTAAAATAGAATTTCAAAAGCTGAATTAAATGCCAAAAAATAATCCACCTTATTCTTATATTAGGAAACAGTTTCCACATGCACAGTTCAACACCCTTTCTTCCCTTGAAATCTTGGTAATAGTATCCATTTGAAAGGTGGCTACAGGAAACAATGGCTTCTGATGTTCTTTTTTCAGTCACCTTTCATCCCCCCAACCTACTGACTGGACAAAAAAAAGTAGTTCAAATGTTCACCAGTGCACAAGTGTCCCAAAATACAAACAATCCAAAAGCCAGACAATAATCTAACGCACCCTAGCGAGTTCCAATCTCTTTAAATTCAGGTCATCCAGTGCTTTAAATGAGTAAGAGCAGAACACTTCAATCCCTCAACAGGTAAGTGTATCCCCAAAAGTTCAATCTCCCAAAGTCCTACTGGATTTTCTGACCCACATAAGATTAAATGTGTCTAAAAAATCATAATCACTCTAAATGCGTCAGTGCCTTCCTTATTAGTCCTCCTGTGTCGTTAGTTGTATTCCCCCCCAAAAAGGAACAACTCACATATTGTAATACCTTCAATAACTTCAGTTAAGTGCTCATCTGTGTACGTGACAACAAGGATGTCATATCACCAGTGATTTGTGATTAGTGATTTCTTAACCCCTCTTGCCTATATTCTTACTAAAAACATAAATTTTTAAAACACATATCACTTTCAAATAAAGACTCCCTCCTGTAGATCAAATCCTCGGATTGTCTTCTTCACAATATCTCCAAAAAAGAAAACTTGGGAAAGCTAACTTTATTCCACTGCTGTACCAAGCTAACTTTATTCCACTGCTCAATGAAATTAAAATAGAAATGTAGAAACTATCAACACATCCGCTGTCGTGGATGGGAAGGATAAATATGTTAAAAATGGTAATACTCCCGAAAATAGTATACATATTTCCAATAATACCAATAACACTTCCCCAGGCTTTCTTTAGAACAATAAAAATAATGATCTTAATATATATTTGCCAGGATAAGAAGCCACAAGTACAGTATGCAATATTAAATAGAGATAAAATGCACAGGGGATTAGCAGCACCAGATATAAAAAGATGTTACAATGCAATTATAATAACACCAATGATAGAATGGCCAAAAAATACAAAATAAAAAAGATGGGTGTGTATGGAAAGCACTCTGAGTAAAACACACCACTAATTGCACTTCCAGGGACAATTTTTTTTTTTTTGCCGGGTAAAGGGACACTTTTTGGAAGCTGCATAAGGAACAGACAATTAAAAACTGTAGTAGATAAAGGGAAAATAAAAATGTTCCAGGATTTAAAATATAAAAGTGATTTATTAAAGATCAATGAATGGAGGTATTTACAGCTGAAGCATTTTGTGTCAACAATGCCACAGCCAATTAGAACAGAGAAGAACTTAAACCCAATAGAATGTCTATGTAATGCACAGACAAGTTAGACAACACTGAAACATGCAGTGGCGAAATTATAGGGGTCGCGGAGATCGCCAAGGCGACCGGGCCCCTTGCTGCAGGGGGCCCTTGAGGTCCCCCTGTACTATTTGATAGGAGGGGAGGCCGAGAGGAGCTCCCCGATCGTCAGCCAAACTGTAATCGGCACTGCGTCCTCACATACCTAAAGTGAAAGCAGTGTGTGCTGTGCTGTGCTCTTTGTCTCCCCCTATAGTGCAGTACCCGGCAGGAAGAAGGTAAATGACTGACGTTTTTTTTTTATAAGACTATCTACTGTATATGTGTTTATATGTGTGTGCATGCATGTGTGTGTGGGGGGTGCATGTGTGTGGGGGTGTGCATGCATGCATGCATGTGTGTGTGTGTGGGGGGGGAGTGTGCATGTGTGTGGGGGTGTGCATGCATGCATGCATGTGTGTGTGTGTGGGGGGTGCATGCATGTGTGTGTGTGTTCTTCATAACTAATATCCTCCAGACCCTTTATTAGCTTTGTTGCCCTTCTTTGTACTCGCTCCATTTCCAGTACATCCTTCCTGAGGATGGGTGCCCAGAACTGGACAGCATACTCCAGGTGAGGCCGGACCAAAGTCTTGTAGAGTGGGAGAATTATCGCTTTTTCCCTGGAGTTAATCCCTTTTTAATGCATGCCAATATTCTGTTTGCTTTGTTAACAGCAGCTTGGCATTGCATGCTATTGCTGAGCCTATCATCTACTAGGACAACCTTGTCTTTTTCCATCCTAAAGTCCCCCCAGAGGTTCCCCCCCAAGCATTCATATTTTTGCCACCCAAATGCATTATTTTACATTTTTTTACATTAAACCTCATTTGCCCTCTAGTTGCCCACCTCATTAATTTGTTCAGATCTTCTTGCAAGGTTTCCACATCCTGCGGAGAAGTTATTGCCCTGCTTAGCTTAGTGTCTTCCACAAATACAGAGATTGAACTGTTTACCCCATCCTCCAGGTCGTTTTACAAATTAAACAGGGTTGGTCCCAGCACAGAACCCTGGGGGACCCCACTTCCCACCCCTGACCATTCTGAGTATTCCCCATTTATCACCACCCTCTGAACTCTTGTAGCCAGTTTTAAATCCATGTACTCACCCTATGGTCCATGCCATAGGACCTTACTTTGTACAGTAAAAATTTATGGGGAACTGTGTCATATGCTTTTGCAAAATCCAGATACACCACGTCTACTGGCCTTCCTTTATCTAGATGGCAGCTCACCTCCTCATAGAAGGTTAATAGATTGGTTTGGCAAGAACGATTCTTCATGAATCCATGCTGATTACTGCTAATGATACAGTTTTCATTACTAAAATCTTGTATATAGTCCCTTATCTTCCCCTCCAAGAGCTTGCATAATAATGATGTTAGGCTAACTGGTCTGTAATTCCCAGGGATGTATTTTGTCCCTTTTTTAAATATTGGCTTTTCTCCAATCAGCTGGTACCATTACAGTCAGTAGACTGTCAGTAAAAATTAGGAACAATGGTCTGGCAATTACTTGACTGAGTTCTCTAAGTACCCTTGGGTGCAAGCCATCTGGTCCAGGTGATTTAATAATGTTAAGTTTGCCAAGTCTATTTATAATTCTGTCCTCTGTTAGCCATGAGGGTGCTTCCTGTGATGTGTCATGAGGACAAACACTGCAGTTTTGGTTACTGAAGCCCCCCGATTTCCTCATGAAGACTGAAAAGAATAAATTCAATACCTTCACCATCTCCCCTTCCTTTGTAACCAGATGTCCTTCCTCATTCTTTATGGGGCCAATATGGTCTGTCCTCCCTTTTATTTTTGTTTATACACTTAAAGAATTTTTGGGGATTTTTTTTTACCCTCCACTGCTATGTGCCTTTCATGTTCTATCTTAGCCGCCCTAATTGCACCCTTACATATCTTGTTGCATTCTTTGTAAAGTCTGAATGCTCATGATAATCCCTCAGCCTTGTATTTTTTGAAGGCCTTCTCCTTTGCTTTTATATGCATTTTTACATTAGAGTTAAGCCATCCAGGACTTTTGTTCATTCTTTTAACCGCTTGCCGACCAGTGCACGACAATATAGGTTGGCACAATGGCACGACTGCGCAAATGGGCGTACCTGTACGTCCCCTTTAAGACACAGCATTGTGAGTGCGTGCACGCCTGCCACGTACTCCGTGACCCTGCCCGTGGGTCCCACAGACTCGATGTCCACCGGTGTCCCGTGATTGTGTTATGGAGCGACAGAATGGGCTGAAGTGGTTAAATGTATTTCCCAATTGGATGTACTGGCTAATGCCCTTATTTAATATGTTCTTAAAGCAAACCCATCTCTCCTCCCTGTTCTTTGTTTCTAAGATTTTATCCCAATTAATATCTTCTGCAAGGTTCGTAGTTTAGGGAAGTTGGCTCTTTTGAAATTCAGTGTCTTTGTGTTCCCCTTGTGTTTCCTATTTGTGTGATTTATACTGAAACCAATTGACCTGTGATCGCCGTTTCCTAAATTGCCGGAATTTCCACATCCGTGATCAGGTCTGTATTGTTGGTAATCAGTAGATCTAGTAATGCCTTGTTTCTATTTGGTGCGTCTACCATCTGACCAATAAAATTGTCCTGCAAGACATTTAGGACCTGGCGAGCCTTAGACGAATGCGTGGTTCCCTCCGCCATGTCTGGATAATTAAAACCCCCCATTATGATAACACTTCCCATCATTGCTGCTGATCCAAATTGTGATAGGAGGTCTGTCTTCCCCTCCTCCCTCAGGTTAGGCAGCCTATAGCATACTCCCAGTATTATTTTCCCCTTAGCTTCATCCCTTTGGAGCTCTACCCACAATGATCCTCCCTAGCTCCCTTATTGATGTCATCTCTCACATTCACATTATTCTTGACATATAGGCATACCCCTCCCTCATTTTTACCCTCTCTATCCCTGCGATAAAGGGAATACCCTTGAATGGTTGCCAGCCAATCATGAGAGCTGTTGAACCAGATCTCTGAAATTTCCACAAAATCGAAACCCTTTGCTATAGAGGTTCTTTGTATAAGGTGTTTGGTGCATGGGGGAAGAGGCACGGTGTTGTGAATGAATTTGATTGCATTGTGCACATATGAGAGCACAATATTATGTGAGCACAATTAAAAAGTGAAATATTGTGATCCATTGGAGCTTGTTGTCACATACTCATTTGAGCACATTATTAGATACTTAAGTGAAGTTATAGTTCTTTCTTTTTTTATTTAGGGGGTGGGGTGCAAATGGAGAGACAAGAGGAATAATAAGGAAGGCACTATGACATTCAGAGTGATTATGCCTTATGCCTTATTAGACTCGTATGTGGGTAAGAAAATTAAGTAACAGTCTGGTAGATAGAACTTTTGATATATTTACCTGTTGAAGGATTGAAGTGTGCTGCTCTTACATGTTTAAAGTGTGGAATTTAAAGAGATTGGACAATAAAGGAGCAGCAACACATTATTCGAGTTATGATTAGATGATGGAGGTCAGGAGAGCTTCACCTTGTTAACCAAGCTAAGAGAAAATTCCTTTGCAAAGTGAACAGCTTGTTTGTAAACCAATCCCTATGAACCAATTAACATGAACGGTTTCCTTTTTTTTTTTATTAACAATTTATAACAAAATAAACAATATTTACAAGATTATAGCCTCCCCAAGAACCATTACATTTACACAAAGCTGGGGAACATTTACACATGGGATGTTCTAGATGCCTGTCAAACATATTTAAATGCCATGCCACACACAAATATTCAGGCAAGAAGGCTGAAAGATATTATAAATGGTAATAAAATGGCTAGCTTATGCCTGGCTTACCAAGAATGAAGAGTCACTCTGAAAATACATCAATAAAGGTTATTAGTGTGCTGAAGGTTAATTAAAATCCCTCTGGACACATAATGCATCTTTAAAAAAAAAAAAAGGCTTGTTTTGATGCTTTCAAACAAACACACATTTTATGAATGAAGAAAGACAAAGAAAACGAAAAAATTAACTTTAAGCATTGGGCTGCTTTGCCTTAAAATCATTCTAATACCAGCTTCCCATGCCCATGTCCCTGTTGGGCTGTGTAACATCTATAGTCTTCTCAGTTGCTCCTTCCAATATAACTCCAAGTAAGAAGGAAGCACTAGCACTACAAAGTGAATTCCCATTCACATGTGAGGGTAAAGAACTAAAATATCTTGGAATAAAATTAACAGCCTCACTTGGGAAAGCTAACATTATTCCACTGCTGTACCAAGCTAACTTTATTCCACTGCTCAATGAAATTAAAATAGAAATGTAGAAACTATCAACACATCCGCTGTCGTGGATGGGAAGGATAAATATGTTAAAAATGGTAATACTCCCGAAAATAGTATACATATTTCCAATAATACCAATAACACTTCCCCAGGCTTTCTTTAGAACAATAAAAATAATGATCTTAATATATATTTGCCAGGATAAGAAGCCACAAGTACAGTATGCAATATTAAATAGACATAAAATGCACAGGGTATTAGCAAAACCAGATATAAAAAAGATGTTACAATGCAATTATAATAACACCAATGATAGAATGGCCAAAAAATACAAAATAAAAAAGATGGGTGTGTATGGAAAGCACTCTGAGTAAAACACACCACTAATTGCACTTCCAGGGACATTTTTTTTTTTTTGCCGGGTAAAGGGACACTTTTTGGAAGCTGGATAAGGAACGGACAATTAAAAACTGTAGTAGATAAAGGGAAAATAAAAATGTTCCAGGATTTAAAATATAAAAGTGATTTATTAAAGATCAATGAATGGAGGTATTTACAGCTGAAGCATTTTGTGTCAACAATGCCACAGCCAATTAGAACAGAGAAGAACTTAAACCCAATAGAATGTCTATGTAATGCACAGACAAGTTAGACAACACTGAAACATGCAGTGGCGAAATTATAGGGGTCGCGGAGATTGCCATGGCGACCGGGCCCCTTGCTGCAGGGGGCCCTTGAGGTCCCCCTGTACTATTTGATAGGAGGGGAGGCTGAGAGGAGCTCCCCGATCGTCAGCCAAACTGTAATCGGCACTGCGTCCTCACATACCTAAAGTGAAAGCAGTGTGTGCTGTGCTGTGCTCTTTGTCTCCCCCTATAGTGCAGTACCCGGCAGGAAGAAGGTAAATGACTGACGTTTTTTTTTATAAGACTATCTACTGTATGTGTGTTTATATGTGTGTGCATGCATGTGTGTGTGTAGGGGGGTGCATGTGTGTGGGGGTGTGCATGCATGCATGCATGTGTGTGTGTGTGGGGGGGAGTGTGCATGTGTGTGGGGGTGTGCATGCATGCATGCATGTGTGTGTGGGGGGGGGTGCATGCATGTGTGTGTGCATGCATGCTTGTGTGTGTGTGTGTGGGGGGTGCATTAATGTGTGTGTGGGGGGGGGGGTGCATGCATGTGTGTGTGGGGGTGTGCATGCATGCATGTGTGTGGGGGGGGGGGGTGCATGCATGTGTGTGGGGGGTGTGTATGCATGTGTGTGTGGGGGGGTGCTTGCATGTGTGTGGGGGTGTGTGCATGCATGTGTGTGTGTGGGGGTGTGCATGCATGTGTGTGGGGGGGTGTGCAGGCATGTGTGTGTGGGGGTGTGCATGCATGCATGTGTGTGTGTGTGGGGGGGGGGGGTGCATGCATGTGTGTGTGGGGGTGTGCATGCATGCATGTGTGTGTGTGGGGGGTGCATGCATGTGTGTGGGGGGTGTGCATGCATGTGTGTGTGGGGGTGTGCATGCGTATGTGTGTGGGTGTGCATGCATATGTGTGTGGGTGTGCATGCATGTGTGTGGGTGTGCGAGCGGGCGGTGGGGATTCACAGTGGCAGCATTTGGCACACCGGCAGCATTTAATGGGCACACCGGCAGCATTGGATGGGCACACCGGCGGCATTTGATGGGCACACCGGCGGCATTTGATGGGCACACTGGCGGCATTTGATGGCACAGCGGCAGAGTTTGATGGGCACAGTTGTAGCATTTCATGAGCATAGTGGCGACATTTCATGGTACAGTGGTGGCGTTTGATGGTACAGTGGCTGCAATTGATGGGCACAGTGGCGACATTTGATGGTACAGTGGTGGCGTTTGATGGTACAGTGGCTGCAACTGATGTTTTTTTTCTGAATTTTTCAATTTGCTTGCGCCCCCCTAAAAATTTTGAGCACCAGCTGTCACTGGTTTATATGTGCATTTATATATATAAAAATTAAGAAATTGGTTCCTTTATATGCAGCCATCCACTTGTGACTGGGCCCTGGTGTTCCAACATCGGGCTTGGAGGTCGGGGGTGGGGGGCCCTCCATGGTTTCTTGCATCGGGGCCCTGAGGGTTCAAGTTACGCCACTGGAAACATGGAATATCTAGGATCTATAAAATATTTACGGATCTTTACGGAGGGGCTGGAAAAACCTCCTTTTATTGGAAAATGGGAAGGAAAGTTGGGTTCACGATTAGATGAGCAACAGATGATTAAAGTGATGGGAACAGTACATGACTACGTGCCTGACATAAAAACAATAGGAATAAATTATAAGTGCTTGGTGAGATGTTATATAATATAACACCTGAAAAGATCCAAAAATACCAACAAGATAAATCCCCACTATGTTGGAGAGGCTGCAAACAGATAGGCAACAAGACCCATATATGGTGGAAATGTATAAAAATAAAGGAGTTCTGACAAGAGATACAATACTATATATGAGAAATTACAGGGAAGGTGATATTAAATGATCCATGGACATGTTTATTCCAAAAAAAACAACATAAGAGAAATTTGACCCCATACGTATTGAATGCAGCGAAAGGAACAATACCCCAAAAATGGCTAGATCCGGGAAAACCCACAATAAAGGAATGGTTTGAAAGAATAGACTATATCTTTAAAATGGAATATCTTAGTAGTAAAGAGGAGGGCCAGGCAGAAAGCATTAATAGTATATGGGAAAAATGGATAGTATTTAAGAAAGCCAGGAAATATACAGGAAATCCGATGGAGTAGGTAGTGGAAAAGATGAGAAGATGGGGAGAGAGGAAGGCAAAGAAATGAGAGGAGGGAGACCAACATATGGTGGGGGAGGTGAGGGTGGGAGGGGGGAAGATTTTTCTTGGGGTGAACTTTTTTTTAAAGGGTTGATAAACTCTACTGGTATATGTGTTGGCATGTGTTTGTTTATAACATAAAATAAATAAAGTTTATATTAAAAAAGAGGAGTGAGTCTATGGGAATGTTTGACCATTCTTCCAGAAGCTCATTTGTGAGGTCAGGCACTGATGTTGGACAAGAAGGCCCGCCTCGAAGTCTCCGCTCTAATTAATCCCAAAGATGTTATATCAGGTTGAGGTCAGTACTCTGTGCAGGCCAGTCAAGTTCCTCCACCCCAAACTCGCTCATTCATGTCTTTATGGACCTTGTTTGTGCGTAAGTAGGTCAAAAACTGACCTAATAAGGGGGCAGATTCAGTAAGGTCTACAGAGAGGGCTTAATTTTATCCCCTTGGCTCCTATTAAAAAGTAAACTGGTAAATATTCTATATTTATAAACAGCAACATATGCCCCACCAGGGGGCTTATCTCAGGTAGATATGCAGAAAGAGAGCAGAAAATAAAACACAGGTTGCAGCGACCTGATAGGTAACCGTGTGTTAGGGGCACACTAGATATTCCTAAAAACTATAACATGACATATCAGTGCCCAGATTCTTGCTCCCAGGTAAGGTCTTACTTAGGGTTCCAGGAGAAAACATCATTAAACCAACTTAACGTAATAGAACATTAATGTAACAACCTTGTACGTGTTATACCACTCTGGTGAATAATTAGTTGAGACATGACCGTAGTAGTGGTATAGCCAGCTATGGTATTAAATGCAGTAATTATTGGTCAAACCTCAAATAATGCAATATTTGCAATAATAAACATAGTAGGTACCATATTGCAAGAAAGCAAGAGTCACCTTCGGTTAATTTAAGGTATAACCAACGTATAGGTGGCCTTCTAGCCTGTGACCACGTTCAGTCCTTCTGTCCTTCCAGTCCAGTAGGAATGGGTTCCTACTGTAGAGGTAGTAGTCTTGTAGTGGGGTAGTCAATGTTCTCCTGCAACGTGGAGATTTTCATAGGTTGGAGAGATTAAAGAAATAGCTCCAACATGAGGCAACTATCAAGTTACAAGAGAGTAGAATATATTTGATGGGTTTATCACAAATGGGGTCGAGGTGCTGGGCGTCATATTAAGTTTTTTCACCAGCCATCATTTCCCTTGTTGATAGGAATGTAATGTAACCATAAGATAGAAGGGTAATTTAAACAGCACCCAAATCAATATCTTTTTCCAATGCTCTTGCCACCATGGAGTGGGTTGGGGTGCGCTGGGATCCAAGCGGTTGTTGTTTGTGGTACTTCCCCTTCTTAGTGGGAGGTTTGAGTGGCGTGGCCCGAGGGAAGTCACGCCCAGAGCAAGCCTGCGGTGGGTTTCGAAACTCCCTGTACCAATCCAGTACATCAATCAATGGGATCTGTATATTATCATAGAAGGTCTGCAAATTATCAGGTGTGCGTAGGTAGAATTGCTTGCCTTGGAAAGTGACAATCAGAGCAAAGGACAACTTCCATTTATATGGGATGCCCTGCTTACGTAGCACCTCCAGAAGGGGTCGCAGGGCACAACGGTTATTGAGTGTGATCGGTGAAAGGTCCTGGAATATATTTATGGCAGTCCAATTAAAAGTAATGCTTTCACCATTATATCTTCTTTCAGCCTAAAATTAGGGAGACAGCAAATAATGTCCCGTGGGGGTGCTAGATCCACCAGCCGAGCCCTCAAATCGCTGTGTGCTATTTCAAATTCCATTTGTGTATCTGCCTGGCATTCTACCAAGTTGTTGAAGATTGAGTGCAAAGCAGAAATAATGCAGTGGGGTTCCACTGTTTCGGGGACCCCTCGTACCCTAATGTTGTGACGCCTCCTCCTGTTGTCTAGGTCCTCAAAGTGGCGATTCATCGCTATTAGGTGAGATGAATAAGACCCTTTCTAGGTGGGTAATGGCTCTTTCTCGTCTGCTCCCTGCCTTCTCAACCCCTTCCAGCTTTTAAGATAGGGAGAGAATATCAGACTTGAGCTCCGTGATTGCACAGGAGAATGTGTTCTTTATGTCAGTTGCTATGTTCATCATAGCAGCGAGGGTTAGAGGGTGGTCAGGAGATGCTGTGACCCTTACCGCTTCCTCGTAAGCTGACTGGGAATCCTCTCTGTAATCATCCTCTCCATGAGGCAGCTCCATCTTAAATAAAGATCCATCTGAATTAAAATCTCCGGGATGCTGCAAGTCCTGGAGAGGGATGCTGAGTGCTGGGATCGGAGTTTAGTGGGTGATTCTCCTCATCTCACAGTGAGATAGTTTTGCCGTTAAGCCCGTAGGAGCCGAGAGTAAAAGGAGCTCTTCTATGTTGCTGCCATTCACGCTGCGTGCCAAGCAATGTCCCGATTCCCAGAAGAGTTTAAGCTGTTATAATTGCAAAGGATTTGCTGAGAAATCACTTTGTAAACACCCTCCTAGCATTTCTGGCCGTGGCCATCATGAGTAAGGGCAGATGATGTATGTAGCATTTAATTCCTGGAATACATCTGCCCTTAGCTCAGGCATGCGTGCAGGAGTATGTGCTTAGCTGAGAAAACCCCTCCTGAAGACTCCTGGAGTGTATGACATAATTTACCTAGGCCAAAAACCAGAAAGTAACTGAAGAAATAAAAAAAAAGTTTAAAACAAGTAACTATGATATACTTTCCTATCTATTTACTAATGCTAGCAGATGAAGATTAACCACTTCCCATCCCAGCCATAGTCATATGATGTCCACAGGAGGGATCTCCCATCCTGGGCGGGCATCATATGACGTACTGGGCTTTCCGGCCAACTAGGGGGCATCACTCGGGAGCCGATGCGCTTGCCCGGCGGCTGCGATGTCTGCCTGGCATCCGCGATTGCCCGTTAACAGAGCAGGACCATGGATCTGTGTGTGTAAACACACAGATTCACGTCCTGTCAGGTGAGAGGAGACCGATCATGTGTTACCAGTACAGAGGAACACCGATCGGTCTCCTCCCCTTGTGAGTCCCCTCCCCCTACAGTTAGAATCACTCCATAGGTAACACAATTAACCCCATGATCGCCCCCTAGTGTTAACCTGTCACTGATCCTTCCCTGCCAGTGACATTTATACAGTAATCAATGCATTTGTATAGCACTGATCGCTGTATAAATGTGAATGGTCCCAAAATAGTGTCAAAAGTGTCCAATATGTCCGCCGCAATGTCGCAGTCACAATAAAAATCGAAGATTGCTAGTAAAAAAATTTATAATAAAAATGCCATAAAACTATCCCCTGTTTTGTAGACGCTATAACTTTTTTGCAAACCAATCAATATACGCTTATTGCAATTTTTTTACCAAAAATATGTAGAAGAATACATATCGGCCTAAACTGAGGAAAAAAATATATATATTTTTTTAAATTGGAATATTTATTATTATAGCAAAAAGTAAAAAATATTGTGTTTTTTTTTTCAAACTTGTCGCTCTTCTTTTATTTATAGTGCAAAAAATAAAAACCGCAGAGGCGATCAAATACCACCAAAAGAAAGCTCTATTTGTGGGGAAAAAAATATACAAATTTCATTTGGGTACAGTGTTGCATGACCGCGCAATTGGCTTGGGCAGGAAGGGGGTGCAAATGCCTGTATTGAAGTGGTTAAAAATAATCAATGTTGATTGGGAGAATGAAATTTCACTTTAAGTTACATTCTTATATCTATAATTTGCATCAAATAATATTACATGCTATATTGATGCTGATTCCTTACCCGTTGGACTTTCTTAGTATGACCCCCTATGTAAACCATGCTAGAAAGGTGCCATGTTTTCTTTGTATTGTGGAGTCCTGGCTTGTTGCTACCTTTTATAATGACCAACTTTGTATAAAAAAAAAGTTTCTGTTCTTTCCTTTGTAAACTAGAATCTTTTCCTGGCTTAATGCACTTCCTGAATATGGCCCTCTTTGTGAATTTAGCTGAAAAGGTTTTGAATAATGTCTTTATGCACTGAAGTCCTGGCTTATTGTTCTCTTTTGTTAGGACTCACTTTGTGGACACTGAAAATATTTTGAAATTCTTTAATTGTTTACTGGAATCCTGGATTGTTGCATTTTTTTTCTTTGTATGGCCAATTTTGTAAACCTCTTTGAAAAGGTGTCAGTTCATGGTACATCTTTTCTCGATTGCTCCATGCATAACCTATAACCCAATGAATGACTGGGTCTACAGAATGGACCAGTGGTTTAAAATAGTCCAGTTTGTGATGGAGGTTCAACTCTCCCTTACTCCCACCCTATTAATTCCTTGCTAACATTTTAAATGTCATTTAGATGAATTACTGATTCATTGGTCATAATTTGCCTGCAAAGCAAGCTCTGATTAGAGACGGAGTTAACATTTTTTGACTAGTTTGCCCATCTCTTGACATAGTGTATATCTTTTTTCTAATCACACTAGCTACATTACATTGAAATAAGTAACCTTTTCTGTTTAAAAAGACAAAATTTGGTGATACACATTTAACATTTTAAACATTTCCTGTACCTGTTTATTATGCTACACATACACCTAAGCTGTCAGGAAAGATTATTTCTAAGACAATTAGTTTAACATTTTATGTGAAATAAAGCAGAATCCATTTCCTCACAATTATATTTTTCCTAATAAGAATTAAAATAATTCAATTAGGTGTTTGCACAGCATGCTTACATCCCAAACCTTGAAATCTTCCAACATTACAATTGAATCATTTTTTAATTTAATGGTATTTTATAGAGTTTGATTTTTATAAATTGAATCCATAACAGTTAAATATATAAAATACATGTAAATTAAGATGAACAACCATAATTATTAATTTAAAGTATAGCTACAGCCAAAACGAATTTTCTTTTTCATTTTGGATAGAGTAGAAAATGGTTAAAGCGGAAGTAAACCCATCGATTTAACAGTTTAAAAAAAAAAGGCATGCCATGAATGCTAACTGCACATTGGCTGTGCTCTCAACCAAACAGTCAAACCATCCAATGGCTGGTGTCATAACGAATCACATGTGCAGCACCGTGGCAGTTGAAGATTAAACAGAGGCAAAGATGGCAGCTTCCTTGGCTGAAAAAGATAGGAGGGTTTACTTCCACTTTAAAACCTGGAAGATTTTTTGTTGTTGTTATTTTCCTTGGGGTTTTCCTTTTGCTTCTCATCCTGTAGACACAACAGAAAACAGTAAAGCCAATAGTCTAAAGTTGTCACACGAACAAGTGTCCCTATTGAAAGTGATGCAGTCGAAGGGAGAGTAATCACTGTGGCAAACATAGAGGGTAAAACTCCCAAGTGGGGACAGATAACAATGATTCTAACTGGTGATGAGTGAACCTGACCCTGTTTTATTTGCCAGAGGTTCAGTGAATCCTGTATGAAATTCTGAGAATCTAAACTTAGAGGTCAATCCAATTGAAGTCTATAGGGGTGAATCTGGTTAGGAAATTCTGGCAATTTTTAGATCTAATAGGCAAGTTATTTTTAAAAAGGCACTGGAACTGGGCACTGCCATGCTGGATATGTGCCAATGCCAAAGTTAAAAGAAAAATGTGGTAAAGTTGGGAGAGGGTCATTTATACAATGAGATACTCTGGTGGATTTACTAAAGGCAAATAGGCCGTTAACTTTGCAGGGAATTTTTCCACTGCAAGGGAATGTGGTGGAAATTCACTTTGCAGAAATGACCCACTCATGTGAAAGGAAAACTAAATAAATAAATAAACAGTAATTTTCCTTGCACATAACAGAGTGATGGAAGTCAGCAGAGATTCACCTAATTCACTATTCTAAGGGACATTTCACTTGCAATTAAACAGTCTATTTTTCTTTAGTAAATCAACCACACTATTTTTTTTTCTTTCCTTTCACCTTCTAGTTTTTCCATTCTTTCTTCCACCAAAATGTTATATTTCTGTAATTTATAATGTTTTTCTGGTAGATGTATCAAAAGCCCGCACTGAAACTGGGAAGACGACTGAGTCCCTTTTTGCTCAAGGGGACAAAAACAGCAAACTACTGCCCCTTTTGGTGGCGGATCAAACAACGCCTATCAGTTTCCCCATTATTAAAAACATTGGGGGGTCCCTAGTCACGGACCCTGATGGAATTCTGAAGGAATTTGTGCTATACTACACTGCTCTCTATTCCCCTATACTGCCATATGACATCAATGAACTAGACAAGTTATTAAATGAACTCTCCCTCCCTAAATTATCAGACTCAGACATAACCCTTCTGGATGCTGATATATCGGCTCTAGAAAGCAGTGATATTAACTTTTCCGCCCAATAAATCCCCGGGCCAGGATGGATTTCCAGCAGACTTCTATAAATACTATATGGAACAACTTGTCCCAAGACTCAGCACACTTTTTGGTCATTGCCTTGAAAAGGGGGTCCTCCCGTCATCAATGCTGGAGACATATATACAGTGGTGTGAAAAAGTGTTTGCCCCCTTCCTCATTTCCTGTTCCTTTGCATGTTTGTCACACTTAAGTGTTTCGGAACATCAAACCAATTTAAACAATAGTCAAGGACAACACAAGTAAACACAAAATGCAATTTGTAAATGAAGGTGTTTATTATTTAAGGTGAAAAAAAATCCAAACCATCATGGCCCTGTGTGAAAAAGTGATTGCCCCCTAAACCTAATAACTGGTTGGGCCACCCTTAGCAGCAACAACTGCAACCAAGCGTTTGCGATAACGTGCAATGAGGCTTTTACAGCGTCCTGGAGGAATTTTGGCCCACTCATCTTTGCAGAATTGTCCTAATTCAGTTACATTAGAGGGTTTTCGAGCATGAACGGCCTTTTTAAGGTCATACCACAACATCTCAATAGGATTCAGGTCTGGACTTTGGCTAGGCCACTCCAAAGTCTTCATTTTGTTTTTCTTCAGCCATTTGGTGGTGGACTTGCTGGTGTGTTTAGGATCATTGTCCTGCTGCAGAACCCAAGTTCGTTTCAGCTTGAGTACACGAACAGATGGTCGGACATTCTCCTTCAGGATCTCTTGGTAGACAGCAGAATTCATAGTTCCTTTTATCACGGCAAGTCTTCCAGGTCCTGAAGCAGCAAAACAGCCCCAGACCATCACACTACCACCACCATATTTTACTGTTGGTATAATGTTCTTTTTCTGAAATGCAGTGTTCCTTCTACGCCAGATATACTTGGACACACACCTTCCAAAGAGTTCCACTTTTGTCTCATCGGTCCACAGAATGTTGTCCCAAAAGTCTTGGGGATCATCAAGATGTGTTGTGGAGAAATTGAGACGAGCTTTGATGTTCTTTTTGCTCAGCAGTGGTTTTCTCCTTGGAACTCTGCCATGCAGGCCATTTTTGCCCAGTCTTTTCCTGATGGTGGAGGCATGAACGCTGACCTTAACTGAGGCAAGTGAGGCCTGCAGTTCCTTCTACGTTGTTGTGGGGTCTTTTGTGACCTCTTGGATGAGTCGTCGCTGCGCTCTTGGGGTAATTTTGGGCGGCCGGCCACTCCTGGGAAGGTTCACCACTGTTCCATGTCTTCGCCATTTGTGGATAATGGCTCTCACTGTGGTTCGCTGGATTCCCAAAGCTTTGGAAATGGCTTTATAACCCTTTCCAGACTGATAGATCTCAATTACTTTCTTTCTCAATTGTTCCTGAATTTCTTTGGGTCTCGGCATGATGTGTAGCTTTTAAGGATCTTCTGGTGGACCTTACTGTGTCAAGCAGCTCCTATTTAAGTGATGCCTTGATTGTGAACAGGTGTGGCAATAATCAGGCCTGGGTGTGGCTAGAGAAATTGAACTCAGGTGTGGACAACCACAGTTATAGTATGTTTTAACAAGTGGGGCAATCACTTTTTCACACAGGGCCATGATGGTTTGGATTTTTTTTCACCTTTAATAATAAACACCTTCATTTACAAATTGCATTTTGTGTTTACTTGTGTTGTCCCTGACTATTGTTTAAATTGGTTTGATGTTCCGAAACACTTAAGTGTGACAAACATGCAAAGGAACAGGAAATGAGGAAGGGGGCAAACACTTTTTCACACCACTGTAGTGCTCCTATTGAAACCGTGTACGGACCTGCAAGAGTGTTCCTCCTATCGCCCCATAGCATTACTCAATACAGATCTGAAAATCCTAACTAAGGTATTGGCATCATGCCTGGCCAAGGTCATTCCTTCATTGGTGGACATTGACCAGACGGGATTTATGCCCTGGGAAGTCCACAGATACTAACTTACGGAGATTATTTACTCATTTACAACTAGATACCCCAGAGGTCATAGTTACATAGTTACATAGTTAGCTAGGCCGAAAAAAGACACAAGTCCATCCAGTTCAACCATGAAAAAAAAAGAAATAATAAATAAAAATAAAAAATATCGTATTCACTTTATTGTATAGCGGCCTTCGGATGGAAATTTGGTTGGGGGTCTCGGTTTCTGATCTTTTCAATATCGGTAGGGGTACTAGGCAAGGATGCCTGCTATCCCCCTTCCTGTTTTCCCTAATGATGAAGCCTATGGCAAGAGCGATACATCAATCTAGTGAAGTGGGTGCAATCCAGGTGGAAACTATATGGGAAAGCCTTGCAGTATATGCTGACTTGCTCCTTTTCCTCCGAGACCCGGGATCATCCCTTAAAGCAGCCCTGCAAATACTCAACCAGTTTGCCTCCTTCTTGGGTCTTTGGGTGAATTGGAGCAAGTCTTCCATATTATCGCTAGGTCCAGAGGCACTGAGTGCAGCTGACAAAACTCTTCCGCTGCGATGGGTTTCCTCTATTACCTATTTGTGGGTAAAAATAACTGCTAATATTCAAGATTACATGTCCCTAAACCTTCTCCCATTAGTCACAAAGCTTAACCAAAAATCACCAATATGGAAACAGTTGCCCATGTCCTTACTTTTTTTTTTTAAATCAGATTCGTTTTATTAATAAAACAAAGAAGAAAAAAAAACTCTTCCATTGAACAAAAAACATACATCAACTTCTTATGCATCAGTATATTATATGAAATTACAGTCCATATAAAAATAAGAAGGCAAATCTTTACAAGTATATTTCTGCATCTGTCATTTTGTAGGTTACCTTTTATGAAACCTGTCCTCCTAGTTCTCTGTTCCTCTACTCCGCTCCCAGTCCTATAATGGACTGTCGGTCGGTGAATGGGTATTTCCCTCCCCTAAACAGTGGGGTGGGATTTCCAGTTTCCATTTACTAACTATCTTCTAAAATTGAACCATATAACTTGTTACTACAGAGAAAGACATCGCCTCATCAGAAATATTATTTCAGATTGAGCCACATTCTGAGTTCCCTTGTCTACATCCCATCCGTCACCCACCTTGTACAATCAGTCACCAGCCCCCTAAGATGGGATGGATGACTATGTCCTGCCACCAAGTACTTTGTTTTGGACCAGTTGGAAAGGAGCCAAACCAGGTACCTCCAACCAGGGATCCCACATGTTTTCAAACTTTGTTGGGCTACTTCTGTGTTGGCATGTCAACTTCTCCCTCAGAAGGGTATCATTTATGGCATTAACCTACTCTGTGTGTGTACTGGCAATACTGAAAGCCATTTTCTAGCTATAAGTTTTCTGGCAATAAACATAGTGTGTGGCGTGTGCAATTCCTCGTCCAGCCATCCAAGCAGACACAGCTTGGGGTCAACTGCAAATGTAATGTTCCATATTTTGTTAATAGAGTTGATCACATCAGACCAGTACCTTTGCAGTTTCGGACACTTCCAGAGCATGTGAAGAAGGGTACCATTGTCTACTCTGCAACAAGGACAAAATGGATCATCTCTACTGTGCCATTTGTGTAGTTTGTATGGGGTACGGTAAGTTCAGTGAATAATGAATAGTGTGAGTTTTTGGGAAGAGGAGAGTGATGCCCTGGGTACATTCTCCAGTATTGTAGACCATTCCTCATCTGTTATGCCATAGCTTTGGATATCTGAGATAGTAGGGAATCATATATAGAGGATATCTGTCCCTTCCAAGACGATGATGTCACTAGTCGTGTGAGTACCAAGGGTCTAGTTAATTCCCATGTGGACAGTGTAGCTTGTGCTGAAATAGCATGTCTGAGTTGTACATATTGGAAGAATAAGACATTGGGTAGACGATATTCCTCTCTCAGAGACTGGAAATTTCGTAGGAGGTCGCCTTGTTATATCTGTGGGACGTATAAAATACCACACCTAGACCAGGCGGAAAAGCCCTGTAATTTCTATAATTCAGAGAAGTTGCTATTATTCTAGATACGTGACCACTCTGAGTATCCCGTATACTGGAGCCCCCGTCCTTATTAGGGTGTAAAAATCTTCTAAAAATTAAGTTCCTCCCGGTAGTCTTATATTTTCTAAGACACTCCCCGGTGTGGGTTCCCAAATCATTCTTCCACAAATGAAATAGTATTATTGGGTCCTTTGTGTGGTCTCCCCAATTGCTTCGCATAGGCATAAAGGTGTTACAAGAACAATGGGGGCAGGGGGGATTAGCACTGCCAGATTGGTAGAAGTATTACCTGGCTGGTCAGATGTTTTTTGCTAGATGCTGGCTGTTAGTGGATTATGGGGATTCTACCACAGTCCTAGAAGCAGCACAGTTAGGATCCTATGAGATTTTATGCATGGCTTTATACAAAGGTCCGAAATCCAATTTACAATTAACTGTGTCAATGAAAGCGACCATAAAAGCTTGAGAAGTAGCTACAAATTTGTCTTCCACCAGCTTTATCGGTGTTACACCCTCTGCTCCATTATGGAAGAATCCTAACCTACCCCAGTTCTACTCCCTACCTGACCCCCTAATTTGGGCTAGTAGAGGTGTTAAGGTGCTAGGGGACATTACAAGGGAGGGTGAACTGATAACATTTGATCAACTAAAGGCAAGATATGACCTTCCTAACTCATATTTTTTTCGATACATACAATTGCGAGATGCATTCCAGACACAATTCCAGACACAATTCCAGACACAATTCTCCACCCGGAGGGTAGAGGTGTTACCCTCTGCCCTCGAAAATTTGTTAACAGATGAAGAACTAGTTAAAACTTTATCAGTTACATACAAATTATTCTTCAAAAAAACACCACCGGCGGTAACTAGTTGTCGGTAACGCAGAGGACTGGGAGGATATGTGGGACCACCCTTTCAAACACCTAGTGTCAGCTAGAGACCGTCTAAAACAGTTTAAGTTCCTACATAGAATTTATTACACAGCGGCTTCTTTCCAGCACCTTCACAGAGCATGCGCCGCTGACGTCAGTGGCTGCATGCAAAGTGAATATCTCCTAAACCGTACAGGTTTAAGAGATATTCATTTTACCTAAAGGTAAGTCTTATTATAGGCTTACCTGTAGGTAAAAAATACAAAAAAAAAGGGTATACAACTGCTTTAAGGCTAGCTAGGGGGGTTTTGTGCAACTTCCTGATCTTTAAATTGCTACCATCCGTCCTGGCAAACTATATACAGTATATCGAAAATAGATTCATCAGAGCCCTTTCCTGTCCTCCCCTTTGTAACTAAAAGTACTATATATAAAATTCATATATTTTTTACTACTACCTCCACTTACCAAAATAAAAGATAACATGTGGTGTGATCTATATTCCTATATAGTATATACTTTGTATAGGTCTCTGTGGGCAGGGTTACATGTTATTTAAAAAAAAAACACACCATTGGTTTAGTTGGTGTAAAACGGATTGCAGGGGTAAATCAAACAAATAGCTGGTCAAACCATACACTTCTTCCTTGTGGTTAGCCAATTTCCTTATACCAGCAAATAAGATTTTGGTGTATCTCAGAAAATTGTTGATAAACACATTTCAAATCATGGTTAATGTTACTGTCAATATGCCTTTTGGTATTATTTTTTTTTCACAGTTATTCTGTCTATAATTTCATCTAAATTTCACAGGAATTTTTCTTTGCCATGGATAAATGGATAGGACTCATAAAAAGCTCTGACAAAGCAGTAAACCATAGGAAGAACAAATAAAGCTTTTAGGTTATCTTGTACAATTGTAAAACACAGAAACTGCCATGAGTCAGCGCTAATGGGAATCTTAATTACCTAACATTTGCTTTAACCCAATCTGGCTTCTGTTCAGAAGCACTAACATTTTATAGCTTTAACATTGAAGAGATGGAGAATTGTTTCACTCCTGTAGTTTTATATGTAAGAACATGAAATAATGTACATTACCATGCAGAGACTCTAACAAGTAGTGATGAACAGCAATGAGAAATTATTTCTTCTGCTGAGTAACTTTGCTAATGGTTAGAAAAATGTTAATAGTATTAAATTAGTGATAAATAGTCAAGAGGAAACTTATCCACATCAGTCAGAGCTCACAGTGAATTTAGACAATGCAGGCAGAAAAGAACAGAATTACACCATTTTGTTCTACTTCTGTTTTCCTACCATGTGTACAATATCTCACAAAAGTGAGTACACCCCTCACAGTTTTGTACATATTTTATTTTATCTTTTCATGTGACAACACTGAAGAAATTACACTTTGCTACAATGTAAAGTAGCGGGTGTACAGCTTGTATAATGCCGTGTACACACGAGCGGAAATTCGGCCAGCAAAAGATTGATGAGAGCTTTTGGTCGGAAAATGCGACCGTGTGTATGCTCCATCGGACTTTTTCTGGCGGGAAGTTCCCGCCAGCAAAAGATTGAGAGCAGGTTCTCTATTCCGATCGTCTGTAGCAATTCCGACGCGCAAAATTCATACGCATGCTCGGAAACAATTTGACACATGCTCGGAAGCATTGAACTTAATTTTCTTGGCTTGTTGTAGTGTTGTACGCCACCGCGTTCTTGACGGTCAAAAGTTCAGCAACTTTTGTGTGACCGCGTGTATGCAAGCCAAGCTTGAGCGACATTCCATCAGAAAAAACATCCAAGATTTTTCCAATGGAAATTCCGCTCATGTGTACGTGGCATGACAGTGTAAACTTGCTGTACCCTTAAAATAACTCACACAGCCAATAATGTCTAAACCGCTAGCAACAAAAGTGAGTACACCTCTAAGTGAAAATGTCCAAATTGGGCCCAATTAGCCATTTTCCCTCCCCGGTGTCATGTGACTCGTTAGTGTTACAAGGTCTCAGGTGTGAATGGGGAGCAGGAATGTTAAAATTGGTGTTATCGCTCTCACTCTCTCATACTGGTCACTGGAAGTTCTGATGATGTGATAAAAAGAATTGTTGCTCTACATGAAGATGGCCTAGGCTATAAGAAGATTGGCAAGACCCTGAAACTGAGCTGCAGCACGGTGACCAAGACCATACAGATTACAGAGGTTTAACAGGACAGGTTCCACTTTTCAGTGTTGTCACTTGAAAAGATATGATAAAATATTTACAAAAATGTGAGGGGTGTACTCACTTTTGTGAGCTACTGTATATTTGTTGTGAAATCTGTAAGATGTCCATGATCTTAAAGTGATCATACTCTGTAGCAATCATCAGGTATCACAGTTTTTGTTGCACCTATCAGTAAACTTTTTAAAATAAGTAAGTCAAAATATATTTGACCTGCAGGAACCTATTTAAAAAGTGATGCAACAGTTATATGCTCTAAACTTCACGTGTAGAACAACAAAACAGAGAGACAGGTTGCAACAACCAAATGCAGCAATAAACATATAAATAGTATTTATAAGTAGTGGCTAAGACACTTTTTAGAATTCCCACATGATTCTACCTGACGAATGTCAATGCAGGTGGAAGAGTCATGTAGCTGTTGTGAACATGCACAGGAGTTTTCGGGCATACACTAAGTGTGGAGGTGCACCCTCAGTGCAACTGTGCTTCCTCCCCATCATTGCACCTGTCAGACAGCGCAACAGTGGGAAATTTTGTCCCAAGGCAGATCCGGATGGGGATTTACAGATACGATTTCCCCATCAAGTCAGCTCCCATTGTGCTTGACAGATGGCAGTGGGTGGATCCTTAGCCAGTAGACAGCCTGCTATTAGCTATAGAATCCCCCCACATCCTGCTGTCAGTGTTGTTAACAACCAGTGACAGGGAGAGGGTAACAGTGGCAACTATGGCTACAAAAGTGGACACATTGTGTACATGGACAGGCACTCTGCCTGCCTCTGTAAGCCAAGTCAGAGTAGGTCTTAATTAACTCCAGTTTTATTATCTATGAACTTGAAGTAATTATTTTTGAATCTTGTGCAATAATAGTGACACTGTGTAAAAGTGCCACTATTACGAACTAGTTCATAAGAATGCGCTATAAAATAAAAAATTTATTGATACAGATATACATGTACCAAAACTGGATAATAAAGTGCAAAAGTGAAAATATTAACCGTGATTATTAAAAATAAGTTGTGTAAAATCAATACAATGCATAACAAAAAATTATGAGAATGTCCAATGCATTATGAAGTGCACAAACTACACATATCCATATAATTCATAAGTGACTTGAGTTCATAGATTGAGATACTAGTGCAATGGAGTTCAGTGAAGTGGATCAATCATGAAGTGTGACGCATAGAAAAAAAACTTGACCACGTGAAACCCATCACCACTGAGAGACAAGAGGCTTACCGTAAAGCCAGCAACCGCCCTTACTCAGGGGGGTCATACAAGGCTTGTTGGATCTGGGATCCATTGGAAAGATATCCTGATTGTGGCTTGAAGGGATATCCTGATGTATTAGGCTTTCCCCACCGGAAAATTGCCACAGATCCTAAGTGGCAATCGGATCCAATCCCACAGTACTGGGGGCTACAGGGACTCTCAGGGTCCCCTCACTGTTCTCCTTCTGCATGCAGATTCACTGCTTCAGCCATCCATGAATTTACCCCTCTTAAAGTGTATCATTTAACAGACAATAGCCAACAATATTATACAGTTGCTGGATAGTATACAAGCAGCTTAGTGAGATGGCAATGTTAGAGGGAGAGACAAGGCAGTTTTGCTTAAAGCCCAACTCCGAACAATAAAAAAATGATCACAGGGCATAGCACCACTGCAAGAGTTAATTGCTTGTTCATGCCTAGGGAAACAAAGAAATATTTACTTACTCGATACTCCATTTCACTCTGTAGCTAGACCAATGTCTAGCAGTATAGGGTCCTAACATCATTGAAATCAGAGCAGGATCCATGGCCCTAGTCGTATATCGGCTGGTTCATCAGGAACAGGCTGACATTCGGTCAGTGTGTACAGCTGTCTTTCCTACAGACGCTGGCTTTGGTCAAAGGGACATGCTGTGAGTGCTAATCAGTGTGTGTTCTGGTGGCACAGGGGGGGATGTCAGTCAGTCCCACTGTCAGAACACAAAGGCATAGCAGTGGAGATTGCCGCACTTACATCTCGTGTGATTGTACGGCGATCTGTTGTTTTTTTCATTCAGCCTGCTGAAACTTTACGTGTGTACCAGGCTTTACCCTGTTGCAAACAGAATTTTGACAGCTAGGGTACAGCTGGCACATTCACAGAGCTGGAGCACTGGAATAGGCCACAAATATTGAGACACAAAGCAGGAACGCTGCAGCAATCATGAGAAGTTGTAGCTGACGTCCAGCTGCAGAAATGTTGAGTGGCTGTCAAGCCTTTCAGCTTCTCCCATCAGCCAGGGGCATCTTTAATGTAGGGCAAAAGGGGCAGCTGTCCTGGGATTGCCACAGCAGCTGCCCCTTGAGCCTGCGCTGCCCGCAAATTCGGGTCCCATGATAACACAGCCGAGCGTAGAAATACATTGCTGTATTACCCGGCCAGCAGGGCAGGGGTGGGGCTGGGAGCTCCACTGCCGCTCTGACCCCGCCCCATGCAGCCTGTATGCTCGGAGCTAAGATCAGAGTAGGATCGTTGAGAGCCCAGCCTCCGGACCTCTTTGATTCCCACCTCTGGACCTCTTCGAGTCCCGCCCCTGGACCTCTTTGAGTCCCACCCCAAGACCTTTGCGAGCCCTGCCTTCGGACCCCTGAGGGCCCAGCACCTTGATGTCTGAGGGCCCCACACCTGGACCCCTAAATGACCCGCACCTGCACCCCTAAAGGCCCCGCACCTGGACCCCTAAAGGCCCTGCACCTGGACCCCTGAAGGCCCTGCACCTGGACCTCTGGGAGCACCGTCCCTGAATCAATGAGAGCAGGTGGTGAGCCTGGCTGGCTAGGTAGGTCCTTCTCCCCCTAGACTGCTTGTTGACTGTTAGCCTAACCCTGACCTGTTTATGAACAGTATAGCTGTACACTGCTGATAGGTAACATTTTAAAATGGTTACTTAGTTGATCACCTCCTGTACTCTTGCCATCTCCTGTATTAGATTTGCAGTCTCTGGTCATCTCCTGTACTAGATCTGCAGTCTCTGGTTATCTCCTGTATTAGATCCACAGTCTCTGGTTATCGCCTGTACTAGATCCGCAGTCTCTGGTTATCTCCTGTACTAGATCCGCAGTCTCTGGTTATCTCCTGTATTAGATCCGCAGTCTCTGGTTATCTCCTGTACTAGATCCCAAGTCTCTGGTTATCTTCTGTACTAAATCCGTAATCTCTAGTTATCTCCTGTACTAGATCTGCAGTCTCTGGTTATCTCCTGCACTAGATCCGCTGTCTCTGGTTATCTCCTGTATTAGATCTGCAGTCTCTGGTCATCTCCTGCACTAGATACGCAGTCTCTGGTTATCTCCTGTACTAGATCTGCAGTCTCTAGTTATCTCCTGTATTAGATCCGCAGTGTCTGATTATCTCCTGCACTAGATCAGTAGTCTCATGTCATCTCCTGCACTAGATCCGCAGTCTCTGATCATCTCCTGCACTAGATCTGCAGTCTCTGGTCATCTCCTGCACTAGATCTGCAGTCTCTGGTTATCTCCTGTATTAGATCTGCAGTCTCTTGTTGTCTCCTGTACTAGATCCGCAGTCTCTAGTCATCTACTGCACTAGATCCACTGTCTCTGGTTATCGCCTGTATTAGATCTGCAGTCTCTGGTTATCTCCTGTATTCGATCTGCAGTCTCTGGTTATCTCCTGTACTAGATCCATAGTCTCTGGTTATCTCCTGTACTTGATCCGCAGTCTCTAATCATCTCCTGCACTAGATCCATAGTCTCTGGTTATCTCCTGTACTTGATCCGCAGTCTCTGGTTATCTCCTGTACTACAAAAAAACAAAATGTGGCGCTGTGATCATGAAAGACTTAATACAAAAAGTCTATGAGTGAAAAGCAGTAATCCAAAGATAATGGTGACAGTCCATCAATCAAACATAAATGGTGCTGTATGAAGACACAATCTTCTATCAAAACAATGGTGCATATATATATCCCTCTTGATATGAAAGGGTGGTGCATGAATCCCACTTAAGGTGATTATAATCTGCTTACCAGATAGAAGCAGAAAGAAGGCGATATTAAACACGTGATGCCATGAAGAAAGTGGATGGAGGTCTGATGAACCCAAAGGTATGATCGAATCCAATACTTCTTGATGGAATGTAGGTGACCAAATTCCCTCAGCCAAATCAGGTGTAAGCTAGAAAAAAACTCTCCCACGGATTGAAGGAAGAGAGTAATGACAATAGTGAAGCCCGCAAGATGAAGTTTAACAGTTTTATTGCTGGTAATCTACTTACATCAAGGTAAAAACATCAGGGCATGGATAAAAAGACAATTCCGCATACTTGCATCAGCCCGCCTGTATGTATGCGGAATTGTCTTTTTATCCATGCCCTGATGATCCACTTTCTTCATGGCATCACGTGTTTAATATCGCCTTCTTTCTGCTTCTATCTGGTAAGCAGATTATAATCACCTTAAATGGGATTCATGCACCACCCTTTCATATCAAGAGGGATATATATATGCACCATTGTTTTGATAGAAGCTTTTGTCTTCATACAGCACCATTTATGTTTGATTGATGGACTGTCACCATTATCTTTGGATTACTGCTTTTCACTCATAGACTTTTTGTATTAAGTCTTTCATGATCACAGCGCCACATTTTGGTTTTTTGTATTATTTCTGTTTGCTGATCACAAACTGTGTTGGCTGCTTGTTTTTTTCACTTTTATATAACTAGCGCAGTTATTGTTCACCCTGGTTTTTATCTCCTGTACTAGATCTGCAGTCTCTGGTTATCTCCTGCACTAGAGCCACAGTCTCTGGTTATCTCCTGTACTTGATCCGCAGTCTCTGGTTATCTCCTCTACTTGATTCGCTGTCTCTGGTTATCTCCTGTATTAGATCCGCAGTGTCTGGTTATCTCCTGCACTAGATCCGCAGTCTCTGGTTATATCCTGTACTTGATCAGCAGTCTCTGGTTATCTCCTGCAACATATCCGCAGTCTCTGGTTATCTCCTGCATTAGATCCGCAGTCTCTGGTTATCTCCTGCACTAGATCTGCAGTCTCTGGTCATCTCCTGCACTAGATCCGCAGTCTCTGGTTATCTCCTGCACTAGATCCGCAGTCTCTGGTCATCTCCTGCACTAGATCCGCAGTCTCTGGTTATCTCCTGTATTAGATCTGCAGTCTCTGGTTATCTCCTGTACTAGATCCACAGTCTCTGGTCATCTGCTGCACTAGATCCACATTCTCTGTGCTGTATCCTCTGGCAACCAATTGCAATTGCTGCCTGATCTGCTGCAGTAAACTGATTGTGAGTCTTACTGCTATTTGTTATATGTATAAGAGCGGTTGGGGGGCCCCAATGGTTGCCCAGGGCCCAATCAATATTAAAGACGGCCCTGCCATCAGCTGAGGGTTATGAGTCTGCTCAAGCCCCTATCTGCTCCCATCAGCTGTGGGGTAACAAGTCTGAAAAGGAAATAAACAAGGTAACGCTCACTCCCTGTGCTTGCAATCTCGCAGCAGGAATTTTGTCTCACTTCTTTAGCAGGATCATTCTCTGATCCATTGAGTACTGAGATTTTTTTTTTTTTTTTAAATAGTTGGAGAGTCCCAAAAATGTGGGTACTGTTGGGGGGTATGTTGTATGGTCTCTGGGCTATTTTCGATATCTGAAATGAGAGATACTTGTGCATGACCAAGATTATCTTCCCGCAGCAAATCCGTGATTGTGTGATTAAATAATTTTAATAAAGGGGATTCCCTAAATGTAATGCCATCTATGGCAATAGGAGGAATAACTTTGAGGTACTTTGGCACACGATACTTTACTGTACAAGTTCATGCAATGCACCCCAAAATAAAAAAAATCTAGGGGCGGAGCCTGCTGGAGCCCTTGTGGGGTTCTAAATGGGAGCACATACATGACTGGGATTTTTCATTTCACTCTTTCACTTCACATGGAACAGCTCATCCTGCTGCTGAAAACTACTGATCCTACACAGGTACACATATCTTTCATCCTTCACGTCAAGCACTCCTCTGTGTCTGGTTATGTTTTTTATACTCACACTTTCTCACATTTCCCCTTTTCCTTTTAGGGATTGCCTTTTCTGACATCTCTTTTCACATATCTACAGTTTTGCACACATTCCTCCTTGGCCTTTTTTATCCGCCCTACAATCGCAACAGGTTTGGTTTATACATGCATTCATGCATTCCATTATATACTTTATGATTATTTTGCCAATTCAGCAATGTTTGATTATATACATATTATATTATAGTTGACACCTGAACGGATTATCTAGGACCTCCAAGGTCACTAATTTCTACCCATGCCATGTCCTCCTTCCCATTGTTCCCTGGTCGGGTTTTTGGTTGGCTACTCTCCCTCAGCTCTCTTCCCAAGCATATATTGTTGCCATCCTCTGTGAACATAGCAACAGGCACCTAGGCCTTGCCGATTGGTGAGTATGGGGTCTTTTCTTTCTCTGTAAGGCCCCTCTTACCATTTGCCCATTATTTATTCATGTGTTACATTACCTTTTTTGGTAATTCATTTTCAGATATATCCTACATGCATCCACGAGTCACATCCCGTGAAACGCATCGGGTATTTCAGATGTTATGTATACTCATGTATTTCAAATGCAATCTTTAACCATGTGCAAAATTGTATCGGCTTTGCCTTTGTTTATGCCACTCTTTCATGTGTGATCATTTCTGCAATAAATGTTTTTATTGAATTTATATTTGTCAATTTCATCGGCCAATTGTGCATCCCTCATATAAAGTCCCAAAGGGCTATACCTATGTTTTTTTGTACTATTAGGGATGGAGGTGTGTCACTGGTCACCAGACCTTTCTTTTATCAAAATAAAAAAAGGCAATAATAAAAATAAAACCCAAGTTCAAAGACCATGTGGTGCACTGAGCTATATACAGTATATAATACAAATTAGAGAATTTAAGCCATCCCCATATCTTGATGTATTCATTAATCTAGTTTGTTTCACTACAGAGTATTATGAAATAAAATAAAAAATTACATTATTTTATAACTGTTTTTGTATTCAAGGTTTTATGTAACAAAGCACGTTGTATTATTTCCACAGCAACCATATTATTTATTTTAAATGTCCTCTAAAGTAATTACATTTACTCAGCATGAAGCTATAGTTTCCGTTTTTCTTTTTTTTTCATGACAAATGTAGATAATAATTATAAATGTCTTCAAAATTAATTACTTGTGTGTAACTATAATTTCTTTTTTTATGTTATATTATAAGCAGTCACAAGGTTAAGTAAGAAAGAAAGATCAATGAATTCCATATAAAAATGATAAATTAAAAATTATGATTAGAATATAGAAAAATAGTAACAAATTTTGTCTGCTGTGCATTTAAAAAGATGTATCACATGAAAAATAAAAGGTTCTACCAAAATAATAATAGATAAAAATGGCAGTAATAAGAATATAAGCTACAGGATAAATAATGATTATGCATTTATTTTTTGTTTTTTTTCCTCAGAAAAAAGTTTGTTGAACTCTTTGTACTAGACAACACATGTAAAAAAATTCCAGTTCCATCAAATCACATTGTACATACATAATTTCTTGTCATCTCTACACCTCTATCTATGACATGGTAATTTCAATGTGCATTTTTGTTTATTAGTGTAGGCGGCATTCTGTCTGACCAGCTGCGCTAGCTATGTTCCAGCAGTGAGACCTGGTATGATACCTTTTGCGATTTAACAACACAGTAACCTATCTAGTATGAGGTCCACTGGGGATAGGCCCAGGGAGCTCAACCAGGGTGACCACTGTTCTTTAAATTTGCCTGGGCATCCCCTGTGTTGGAATATAAACTTTTCTAGTAATAGCGTGTCCCCTACCTGGCCAATCCACTCCCTGAGCGAGGGAGGCCTGGTTGCCTTCCATCGTCGTAGGATGAGTAGGCGTGCCTAAAACAGGGCTCTTGCAATGGGCAGTTTAAAGTTGTTCTCCAAGGAGAGGTCCTCTAGGATGCCTAAAAGGCACGGTTTGGGGTCAATCGGTATAGAAACTGAAAAGGCTTTGTTGATGGTAGTCAGGACCCCTATCCAATATAGGTGTAACTTGGGGCAGCACCACAGCATGTGGATCAAGTCTCCATGATCTCTCACACATCTTGGACACACCGAGTCTGGTCTCGCTCACATTCTGGCATATAATGCACCCTAAATATAATATACAACTGAGATAAGCACTGTGCCACATTAAGGGATGACATTTGTACCGCCTGAAGCGCCTCTTCCCACTGTTCCCCTTTAAGGGCGCCCACATCGTTCTCCCACTTAGTCACCGTCTTTAAGGGGAACCCTGTCAGGAATACCCCATGCATTTGGTTTTTAAAGTAAACTTTTTAATAAAATGTCTTGTCTTACTTTTCCATAAGAAACACAATCTTTTGAAACAACAAATTTGGAAACTGATATTTGAGATTTGGAATTCTGATATTTGGAGCAGGACAGTGCTGTACTGCTAAATATGTTCAATTTAAAATTATATTCTTAGACTGTATTACAACAAAAATTTTAAGGGAAAATGTCTATGGAGATGCTATATGCTTTTTATTCCAGTGGCCCATATCTTCCAACTCTACTGCTTTCCTTATCTCCAGCCACTGCAGGTATTACACATGTGTGGAATACCTGCACCCCGTGTCACACTCTCTGGTTCCTCCTGTTGGCTTGTACATCAATACGTGGAGTATAAACCAGCAGTAGGAACCACAGCATGCAGCATATAATGCAAGTATTCAGACACCTGGAAATGTGGAACACTTGCCTCAACCAGGAGCCAACAAGGTTAAACACACAGGCCATCAGAATGTACAGGCTGTATTTACTTTAGTCTTGACATGGTCACATTAAGCTTCTGGAGTGTCTACAGAATTTGGAAGGTACAGTGCACTCAAAAAACAAGTAGTTGCTTTTAAAAACATAATCAGCTCAGTTGTACTGATTTTGCAGGACTTGAGTAATGAAAGGTCATGTTACCATCATCGTAGACCATCAAACTCTGCTGCCTACAGTGTTAGATAGCTATAGGCCAAGAGACCCTACTAAAAAGTAGACTGGAAAGATGCTGAAACAGCTATTTTTGGGACCCATCATCTGCAACTAATCTAAGTAAAAATGTAACTTAATTATTTAATTGTGTATGAGTGTGTGGGTATTTAATTCTATCATGTAAAAAGGCTTAAATTGAACTTGGGGATATACAGTATTTGTATACATTGTTATATCAGTGTAGTTTGGCTATATTTATAAACCACAACAATATATTTGGTGATAGAGACATTACATTGTTAAAGCAAAAGCTTTAGTGGATATTTGTTTGTATGCACAATAAAGCAGAATATTCAATGAGATCAATTCCACATCATGTAAAACAATCCCTAATATATTACAAAAAGTTGTCTCAGTCTCTTTTGCAACATGTTTAATTATAGCCGAATAAAATCATGCCAGCACTAATGGTGCTTTGAATAATTAGTAGTTGTAAGCCTATAAAACAAGGTAACACTATAATTGATGGACATGTTATCAGTGAAATGGGCCAGAACAAACTTCTTAAATGGACAGTGAACAATGGCATGGGAAACTTTTTAATTGTACAAATATTGCAAGCATTCATCATACATTTAGCTGTGTTTTTCAACTTTTTTTTATATATATATATTTTTATGCATGACAACTGAGATTTTTAACTTACGTTATTTAAGTACTACATCATCTCCAAACACAATAACACATTTAAATGTTCAGATTATGTGGGAAGCAAAAGCAGTAAAATAAAAGACAAAAATATAATAATAGAGAAGTTTATTTGTTTAAGCAACTATATGATAGGAATAATGATACTCAAATAGTCATATGTTAATTATGTTATGTTAATTAGAATAATAGTAAACTATTCAGAGCACACCTGTCTCAAGACAGAATTATATTGGCTGCCACTGTTGACTTTTTAAAACTGTAGTTGCCTGGCTGTTTTGCTGATCTTCTGGCTTCACTGCTTTCTGACTGATAGGTAAAAACTGAAGCCAGAAAATCAGCAAGACAGCCAGCCATTAAAGCGAAGTTCCAACCAAAAGTGGAACTTCTGCTTATCTGAATCCTCCCCTCCTCTAGTGCCACATTTGTCACCATTCGGGGGAGCGGGTACCTGTTTGTGACAGGTAGCCTGTCCCCACTTCGGCTGAACCTCGCCACGGCGAGGTACGTCACAAGTTTTCCCCCCTGCTGCCGGGCCAGTAACAGGGCGCAGCGCGCCTCATGCGTGCCCAGTGCAAGGCTTCACTGCCGATATACCATACCGGCAGTTACATAGTTACATAGTTACATAGTTAGCCAGGCCGAAAAAAGACACAAGTCCATCCAGTTCAACCATAAAAATAAAAGAAATAATAAATAAAAATAAAATATATCGTACAATCCAATAAACCCCATTCTATACCCACAGTTGATCCAGAGGAAGGCAAAAAAAAAAAACCAAAAGAGCATGCTCCAATCTGCTACAGCAGGGGAAAAAAATCCCTTTCTGATCCCCCTAGAGGCAATCGGATTTTCCCTGGATCAACTTTACCTATAAATGTCAGTACCCAGTTATATTATATACATTTAGGAAAGTATCCAGTCCTTTCTTAAAGCAATCTACTGAGTTAGCCAGAACCACCTCTGGAGGGAGTCTATTCCATATTTTCACAGCTCTTACTGTGAAGAAACCTTTCCGTATTTGGAGATGAAATCTCTTTTCCTCTAGACGTAAGGAGTGCCCCCTTGTCATCTGTGTTGACCGTAAAGTGAATAACTCAACACCAAGTTCACTATATGGACCCCTTATATATTTGTACATGTTGATCATATCCCCCCTTATTCTCCTCTTCTCAAGAGTGAATAAATTCAGTTCCTCTAATCTTTCCTCATAGCTGAGCTCCTCCATGCCTCTTATCAGTTTGGTTGCCCTTCTCTGCACTTTCTCCAGTTCCCCGATATCCTTTTTGAGAACTGGTGCCCAAAACTGAACTGCATATTCCAGATGAGGTCTTACTAATGATTTGAACAGGGGCAAAATGATATCTCTCTCTCTGGAGTCCATACCTCTCTTAATACAAGAAAGAACTTTGCTTGCTTTGGAAACCGCAGCTTGATATTGCATGCTATTATTGAGCTTATGATCTACCATAGGCAGTGGCAGCGGCAGCACCTGAAAGCTGATGCAAACATCAGTTGGGGTGCCGACATCACTGGATTCCAGGACAGGTAAGTGTCCTAATATTAAAAGTCAGCAGCTACAGTATGTGTATCTGCTGACTTTTAATTTTTGGAGGGGGAGGCCGGACCACCACTTTGAGAATGTTTAGAAAAAGTTCAGTAGGAATGAGTTTTGCATCTTGCAGTCCTAGTATTATTTTACAGGCATTATGTCTATTGCATCTGCTTCTGATTTTGATGATGTTCTCTTTGGCATTTGCTTTTCAACACTGTTGACATTGTAACTCATCAGTGAGATCATCCACATGCTCAAGGCTGATAAGTTTAAGCCGAACATCCACCTGTCTGTGTCTAATTAAATTCTCTCTGGGTATATTATTCACACCTGTTTCCCAGGGCTGCAGAAAGTAAATAAAAGGAGGTACATACGCTCTTTCACCAGTGCAGCAGACTACACTGTATGCAGCATGTCAAGACTTTGACCTTGCCTAGAAAGGTCCAGTCTCCTGTCTCATCAGAGTTCTGGGTATGGCAGCTGGTGCATGTGTCCAACTTCTTTCAAGGAGTAATGTTGGAACCACTGTTTTTATACCTATCTGATTGATCCCTACTGTTCCTTACTTTGTGTCATGTCCAAAAGTAGACACAGCCAGCAACCTCATGGAGTTCCCAAGGCAAAAACTGTGCACCACATTTTAATTAAATCATGAGAATAAGGACATATTAGGACAGTCTATATGAAGCTAGCAAAATAACAGATTTTTGTTTTCATAATGTTCATGAATAAATGATATATGAAAAATACAAAACTGTACAATCCATTCAATTATGCACATTCATAAATAGCCTGCCTGTATATTTCAATGGCACCATATACGGTATATAGATCAGGCAAGCAACTTGATTTATTATTAGCTAGGTTTCAGGAAGGTAAAAAAAAAATACAACTTCATGCAAGTAAAAAATAATTAAGTGTGTTTTGGAATTATTTAATTTGTTTATTTATTAAATGAATTAATTATTTTATTTTACTAGTTTTGTAATTAAATAATTATCTAAATTTAAATTAGTATCAGCCTCTTGCAATCCCCTGTATAGCAGAGCTCAGATAGAGAGATGGAAAAGCAGCACAATGAGACAATAAGTTATAATGTACTCCTCATATGCTAACATGGAATATACATATAGAAAAAGAGAGCCGACTGGGTTAGAGATGAGCTCATCATTTTGCTTCTTCTTCAAGGGACAAGACCCAGTCATATTACTTAGCTACAGCAGAGACAAGTTGGGTCTCCCAGCTGGCAGAGCTGTGTAAAATTCAGAAGTAAATAGATAGAAACACAAATCCTTTGATGTGTTAAATAGCTCTCGTGTATGTACATGTATTTAGCTGTTTGCTTGGAGTTTTAAAGATAGTATTGTAAGTATTTACATGCTGCATTTTATGTAAGTACATATTACACATAGCAGATTTTCCATGATCACAAAAAAAAAAACATAAGGGGATCCATGTTCATTTATCAGCTTATGTTGTTTGAATGCCAGGGCTTTCTTCATCAAATTCTCAGATGCTGTTCCAGACCAGCATGTTTCTTTCCAATTTTTTTTTTTAATGAAGCGTTTTACATGAACAAAGAGCAATGCACGTAAAAAACAGTTATCAAATGTATTCATACAAAGAGCTCTAACAATAAACATATTTTTTGTAAGAGTACATAAGACATATCAGGGTGTAGACAGATATGAACAAATCAAATATAAAGCCGTACTGGTAATCATGAAGAAGGATTTGGGTGCAGTCCATTACCCTCTAGACACCCCCATCGGGTTCAAACTGTGTCAAGGATATAGACTATCCCCCCACCTTCCTCTCTTTTTTCAAAAGTGTAGTTTCTGGTTGCAAACTGTAACACCCGTACACACGGTCGGATTTTCCGACGGAAAATGTCCTATCGGACTATGTTTTCGGAAATTCCGACTGTGTGTGGGCTCCATCTGACTTTTTCCGTCGGAAAAAGTTTGAGATCCTGCTCTCAAATTTTCCGACAACAAAGTGTTATCAGACTTTTTCCGATCATGTGTAGCGAATTCTGACGGACAAAGTGCCACGCATACTCAGATCACATTACAAGACCAAAGCTATTGGCTACTAGCCTCTACGTAGTCCCATCGTACGCAACGAACGTCACCACATTCAGGATGATGGGATTTTCCTAAAACTTTGTCCGACCGTGTGTATGCAACACCAGTGTCGGACAAAATTTGTCGGACAAAATCTGTCGTAAAAAATCCAACGGATTTTGTGGTCGGAATTTCCGACCGTGTGTACAGGGCATTAGAGCTCATACAATCAATATTAACCAAACAGCAAATGTGAATCTGCACATCCTGTAACTCATCAGTTATCACTTTGGGTGATAGCAAGGATGAAGAGCTAAAGAGATGAAATGAGAAGGGGATTAGGAACTCCATTCTCCTCTGCTAGGGGGTGTTGGGCATTGGGGATTTGATTCCCATATTTGGGCCGATAGGTAAGCAAATTCATCTGTTGTTACAAAGTGGTGCCAACAGGACCAAATCTTGTTGAATTTAGATTGTGTCTCTTTCGCTTGATGTACAAGTTCCTCCATCTCTGCATTTTTTGTTACGCATCTAAGCCACTCTGCTATCATCGGAGGGTTGGGATTACGCCAACAGCATGGAATGCACATTTTCGCTACATTTATCATATGTATGGCTAAAGAACGACCGTATATTTTAAGCGGAATGGAGGAGTGATGTAACAGGAATTGTGCTGGTGAGAAGTCTAAGGAAAATGTTGTGATCTGGTAGGTAAGGCGGTGGACTTCCTTCCAAAAATGTTGGCTTTAAGGACACCACCACCAAATGTGTAATAGTGTACCGTCAGCGTCATAGCATTGCCAACATTTGGGTGAGACCTTAGGGTAAAGCTTATGCAGATGCGAGGGAGTTTTGTACCACCTTGAAAGAATTTCAATCCATTTTCTTGGGTTGACACATTAACTGCACCTTTGTGTATGAATGTGTAAATATTTTCCCATTCCTCCTCTGTCAAGTATAGGGAGAGTTCTTGTTCCCATTTACTGCTTAATTTATTGGACTTGGGATTGTGAATTGAGAACAGCATGGAGTATGTGTCGGAAATTAAATGTCTTTGTGGCTCCTGTTTTCTGCAGATCGCTTTGAAAGTTGTTTTTTGGTAAAACGAAGGTGGGGTAGGTTTAGGGTTTGATTATGAAATGTCGTATTTGGATGTAGGTCCAGAATGGAAATGTTTGCACTGTTATGTGCAGGGACAGGGATTAAAGGGTTATGAACTGTCCTTTATCAAAGAAATGTTCTGCACGAAAGTCGGTGTGTTGCCAAACGTCAGTTAGAAATGTGTCAGTTAGACCAGGAGAGAAGTGAGGATTATTGCGTATGGGGGTGATATGTCCTGGTATTCAGGAGATCTTTTTTTTTAAGCACACATCTTTGAAAATGTGTAAGGTGTTACCTATTAAGGTAACCAACCGTCAGGGTAAAGTGTTTGTGTTGAATAAAGTTTGTGTGGATTGAAGAGTTGTGGCTACCGCAGGGGGTGCTGGGAGTGGTAGTTCCGGCTCTCTCTCCTCCCAGCATCACTCATCGCCTGGCTAGGATTCAGCTCATGGACGGAGCAGCGACAGTGGAAGGAGGCGACAACCCGAGCTGAACTCTATAGTGGGAGATCCGGGGCTCCTGCTGAGTAGGGAACAGAGGGCGGCACTACTCCCTACTGATCGGGCTTTTTGCTCTACAGTTGCTGAATTAGTGGAACTATGGACAGTGGGTGAAAACGATATTGCGCTATGGATGTCCCTTTCTCTTTATGTGAATCTATTGGACGAGAGTAAGGGGACCCCAGGAGTGATTTGCATATATCTTTGAATTGGAGATTGCCATCTGGATAGAGACCTGGGCAGGGGTTTATGCCACAGGCCTATCTGATCTCTTTTAACACAGAGATCAGATCAGCTTGTAAGCTGCTATCTTTCATATGGTGGAGGACTTTTCTTTGGCTATCCAACCACTTGTTTCGCGGGTGTCATATGTTTCAGCACTGTGAACTGTTAACAGCAGAACTTTATTTTCTATGGTGGACTTTTTGCATGGTTAAAATTTTCCTACAAGTGACATCTGCTCTTTTGGGTCTCTGTTGTTCTCTCTGTTGTTCACTATGCCATCAAACTGAATCTGGACTCATCGTCACTGGATTATGAAATTTTTGCAATTTGTATTAATTTATTTTACTTTACACTTGTAACTCACTTGTGGGAGTATATTTTAAAGTTAGACAGATCAATTGGTTATTAATTGCATCCAGCGGATGTTCACTGTACTGTATTCACGTTAAACAGCACCAGCCTTGGGCTGAATTTTTCATTATATCACTATAGTTAGGGGTGAATAACCCTCACGTTTATTATTTCAGCGCAGCCGTTTTTTCTTTTCTTGTACTTTTTGTGTGTATCTCACATGAGGTTGCGGCAGGAATTATCATTTATTCATTTATTTATTTAATATTTATACTTTTACACAAGCTATTATACTCATGTAGAACACTTATTAATATTTAGACAGCGCTGTTACTCCAATACATTTACCTATTAAGGGGTGGGATTTGTATGTTAGTGGAATGTGTTTCGGAGCTGTCCAAGGAAGCTAGTGTAAGAGTAAGGAGGTAAAGGATTGCTCCAACTGAACCCAATCTTTGACCTTGGAATGTAAATTCCAGTCTATTATCCTTGCAAGGTTGCATGCTCGATGATATTTAAATATGTCAGGGGGGCCTATGCCTCCTTTTAGTTTCGGTACAGTTAGTCAATCATGGCTCAGTCTAGGTTGTAGTTTACCCCATATGAAAGTAGTGCAGGCTATCTTATATGAGGCAAAAAATGTAGGTGGGAGTTTATTTGGCAAGGTTTGCATTAAGTACAGTATTTTTGGGGAGGATCGTCATTTTGATGATTGATGCTCATTCGAACCAAGAAAAGAGACCAGTCAACCATGACTGTAGGTTTTGATGTAGGTTTTCTAGGGTTGGGAGATAGTTTTTGGTGTGTAAGTCAGGTATTTTGGAGGTTAGTTGAATGCCTAAATAAGTTATTGCTTCCTGCTGCCATTTAAACGGGAAGTTAGATTGATATTGTTGTAAGATATCTCACGTCAATGAAATATTTAAGGCTTGAGATTTCGAAAAATGTAGATTGGTCAGGGTTTTGAAATTAGAGAAGTCTTTGAGCAAGTTTGGGATTGTAGGGATAGGATTGGTCAAAAAAGAAAAAAGAATGTTGTCCGCGAATGCAGCCAGTTTGTAGGATTTTTGGCGATATTCGGGTTCGGTAGTGGTTCTGTGTAGTGGTTCTAAGGTGAGAACAAAAATTATGGGGGGAGAGAGGGCAGCCCTGTCACATTCCATTCGCTATTGAGAAGGCAAACTTTTATATCTGTAGTATAAGTTTTATATTTTTATAGGATTCATCCAATATAATTGTTAAAACTTACCGTATATACTCGAGTATAAGTCGACCCGAAAATAAGCCGAAGGCACCTAATTTTACCACAAAGAACTGGGAAAACCTTTTGACTCGAGTATAAGCCTAGGGTGAGAAATGCGCAGCTACTGTAAGTGGAAAAGACGGTCAACAATGCCCATTTGCAGCCTCACTGTGTCCATTTGCATGCCTCACTGTGCCCATTTGCAGCCATAGGTTCCCCCGAAATTCAAACTCGGCAGTTAAGGGTTCCTAGATGCCCCCTAGCTGCAGCCAAAATGTGGAGTTTCTGGACCCAAAGGGCCCCGAAATGACAATGCTGCAGATAGACACAGTTGACTGACTTTGGGGCCCCGTATCTTGGGGCCACTTAGTGCTAGGAACCCCAAATTTGGTGTACAACCCCAGTGGAACTAGCACTACAACATATCCAGAAAATGTCAAGCACTTTTCTGCAGCAGAGAATGAAATTTTCCGAACCGACTTTGGGGCCCTGTATCTCTGGGCCACTTAGTGCTAGGAACCCCAGCTATGATATGTTGTAGTGCTAGTTCCACTGGTTTGCACACCAAATTTGGGGTTCCTAGCACCAAGTGGCCCCAGGATACAGGCCCCAAAGTGGGTTCGGAAAATGTAATTTTCTGCAGCAGAAAAATGCTTGACTCGAGTATAAGCCGAGGGGGGCATTTTCAGCACAAAAAAATGTGCTGAAAAACTCGGCTTATACTCAAGTATATACATTATATTATATTAACAAAGCCTGCATTGTTTTATAATAATACAATATTTTTTTGCAGAATATTTTAAAATTATTAGGAAGGATGGAAGTGGATTGGATATGCAATATGCGGTTGTGTATAAAAGTATAGGAAGTGATGCGTCCGACCACATGACTCCTGATGACGTCAGACGTTGCTGATGAAAAGAGTCGTCTCTTATAGTACAAGACACGTCACTTCCGAATGTCGTCGGCCATTTTGTTGTAGTCTGGATTTCATCCACCATGTTGTCGTTGTCCGATTTTTGATTGTTGCAACGGACATTTTGTTTCTCCTGAGTTTTGGTTCTGGGTGGAATTGCTGTGCTTTTGGGTCAGGTTTCAGCATTTAGTGAGGTTGAGTCATCCTTTTGCAGCAGTTTGTTTTTTGGCTTTGGTTGCATTGTTGCTGTGTGGTATTTTGATCTCAAAACTTGTGGTCTGACTGACCAGGGGAAATGGGAGTCGAGGGGGATTTCCTCCCATTTGTAATATGGGGGGTTTATTTCACCCTTTCCTGGACAAAAGTTTTTTTTAGAGAGTTTTCTACATGATGTTATAATGTCCAGAGGGGGTAGCCATAGCTATTTTTTTGTGTAATAGACATAATATGAAGTTCAGGGAAGCCAGGCTCCCCCTTCCTGTCCATGGATATGTAAATACACCAGTTGGATAGGTTTTTAGAGCTGAGCAGAGAACAGGAAGTTCTTTGCAAGATATGATGCATGCAACAGGAAGGTCTTTGCAGGATGGGATGTATCAACAGTAAGTTAGTGGGGGGGGGGGGCTTGGGGTCTTTTGAAACAAGCATGTGAACAAAGGGACTTGTGTTTGGAAGGACGATGGAAATCACTTTGGGTTTTAAATTTAATTCTAGTTGTTTTGCAAAGTTTTATACTGTAATACAGTTTTGGGTAGAGAGTAAACGGGAGGCATCCACGTTATTGTTGTCACATCTAAGTACAGATAGAAGCCATAATATTTTTTTGAATAGTGGAAGATTTCATGGTGCTTTGTAGTCTGACGAACACTTTTAGAGGGCTGTAGACCCTCTAAAACCGGTCGGTCTGTGTATAATAGTCGGAATTCCAGTGTGCGATTGTATTAGCATAAGCATAAGGAGTAGATTCCAGAATACTGGGAGGCCATGTATAATAATGGGAAACACCGGGTGCCAGTAATGTAAAATTGGCCACTAGGCAGTACTGCTCCAAAAGCTAGTGCGAGGGTGCCCTGGACACAGGGACACGTCATAAGCGATTTGAATCGTCATGGGCAATGTTGGCCGTACATGCGTTGGAGGAAAAAAATGAGGCTCCACACCAGTCAGACAGCTGCACCGCAAATGAGATCTGGGTTTAGGGCTCCGGGCATGAGACCCCTTAAAGATTGGCATATATGGTCAGAGGGTACAGTAAGGTGTATTCCTTTGGAAGGTACTTTTGATGTCTGGAGGTACGAGACCCCAGAATAAAAATACCTTGGAAGTAGCTCAGCTGTGCCTACAGAAATCATTATGAGTGGGTTGGATGTATAACAACAAAGAGGCCTGGGGAATGCCCAGGAAAAAACCAAGCCTACTTACCACCAGCTTGCAGACAACCAAATTAACCTGTCTAACAGTATGCGTTAAAAACGCATACTGTTAGACAGGTTAATTTGGTTGTCTGCAAGCTGGTAGTAAGTAGGCTTGGTTTTTTCCTGGGCATTCCCCAGGCCTCTTTGTTGTTATCTGCTTTAGCCTTCCAATGCCACTTCCTGCGATAGCCAGCTGTAGATGAGGGCGGTGGCGAGTTTTTGTTATCATATGGGTTGGATGTATAGTACACGCTTTGTGTGGTTAAAATTCTCCTGCCTGTTTTTCAACTTTGTGTGGCTGGTCCATGCAAGGTTTTCGAGCTACTCTCGTGTTTTTCACATTGTCATTTATTTTATTGTTATAAGAGTAAAGGCAGCATTCCGTCTGGTTGTTTTTTTTTTTTTTTTTTTCATTTTTTTTTTGGAAACTATGAAATATCTCCCTCACATTTGTATCTAAATGTTTGTCTCATGTGTTAGTCTTCTCATTGTTTGTATGTAGCAATATGTTAGAACACACTGTGGTGGCCCTCCTACATGTCGCAGTCATTGTATTTTTGTAGGAACGTGAAAGTTATGCCCCGTACACACGGTCGGACCATGTTGTCGGAAATTCCGACCGTGTGTGGGCTCCATCGGACTTTTTTCCGTCGGAATTTCCGACGGAGCTCAGATCACATTACAAGACCAAAGCTATTGGCTACTAGCCTCTACGTAGTCCCGTCGTATGCAACGAATGTCACCACATTCAGAATGATCGGATTTTCCGACAAATCCGTCGGAAAAAATCTGACGGATTTTGTGGTCGGAATTTCCGACCGTGTGTACTGGGCATAAGAGTTATAGAGGGTTTCGTTGTTGTCGGTTTTGAGGAATGTCAGTGACAATTTACCAATGTATACAAATGTTGTATTGTTTGCCATTCTTTGCAGGTTAAAGATGAAGGATAGATTAATAACTTTTGTTATGTGTTATGTATAAGCATCTTTTTCAGGTCCAGTGAGTTTCTGAAAGTGTATGTACATAAAAAGCAGGTGTATGTAGATAGCTGTACACATGCATAAATACACACGCCTAAAAGAAGGTAAAAGTATAATAGGCTGTTTCATTGTTTTTTTTTTCTGCACCATCCTAAAACCTGCGTCTCTTCCTCCAGTTTGTAATGAGGAAGAAAATGGGGGGATAATGGTAAGAATGACAGTTTTCAAACTAATAATACTAAACTCTCAAATTCTAACCAAGTTTGTGATCTAGTAGGATGACATGTTCCACGACTGTCTTTCTTTGATGGAATTTGAATCAGCAACCAGCAGTCTGGTGAAGGAGGCTCCCATCCCAGATGCTAAGAACCTTTTTGTCAATGGTTCCAAGTATTACACCCCAGATGGTAAGCCACGCACAGGTTGTGTAGTGGCCACAGTCATTGAGTTCCCATATGCCTGGGTTATCGCCATATGAGGTTTGTTTGGAGGTCAACCAAAAACAGGGTTGTACTTTCCTCAGCAGCGGTCCCTTACATTCTCAGCTGATGGGGTAGGTGCAGCCACTGTAATGTGAACTTCAAAAGGTCCACCACAGGGTTCGTGAGTCCCTCCCTGACACAGTAACCGGTTTACATTCTTTCCAACCAGGTGACAGGGTCATTGTTAAGAAGCTTGAGGGATGAGACAACTGGATTCATGCCAGCCACTGCAAGAACTACACCAAAGGATGAGAAGTATCTTTGTTTATTTCTATTTTTAGCTTAGGGTATTCTCCATCTCCAACTAGCTAAGAAAGTGAACAGGACCCATTGCTGGGTCTACTCTGAATCTCCATCAAGCTTTAGTACCCCAGCGTTGACAGCAGTACATGCTATATATGATGTTCATATTGGTATGAGGAATTTTTAAAAACTAGTAAAAACTCCAAACAGATACTTGTCAATAGAACTTAACAATACATTTCTAGAGGGTAAAATTAGTTATAGTTTTAACAATAGCTCTGGTTCTTGTCAATTTGGGTACCGGGACAACTAGATGTGCCCACAAATGTGCTTCAGCTTTAGTTTGGTACTTATGCGGGCCTACAGCTAATAAGGTAACTCCCCCTAATGCAAGAGTTTCATGCATTCAGGTGAAACTCGTCCCAGCATCTTATGCCGTGGCCGATGACAAAGTTCAAGCCCATATCAATAAGGTTAGATCCCTGTAAGGCAAAGCCAGAGCTATAGCTTGTGAAGGTTGGAATACTTTAAAGGGTCTGGGAATCTTTGGGGATTTTTTATTTTTCAGCGGATCATGGTTGAAGGAAGTAGGGGTATATATACTCATGTTGTTTTTGTTTCTATTCCTTCTATATGCCGTGATGAGGTGCTACTGTTGCCTAATTGGACGAGTGAACAGAGCCCGAGCAGATGACCAAATCTTCCTCGCTGAGATGAGACACCCCGAAGCCCAACCCACGTACAAGACACAGAGGATCCCATACCGACCGGCCTTCATGTCCTCCTCTAAGTCATTCCTCCTGGATAGGGATGAGCCGAACACCCCCGGGTTCGGTTCGCACCAGAACCTTCGAACCGACCGAAAGTTCGCGCAAATTTTCGAACCCTATACGTTATAATGGACGCGAACGTTCGAAATCAAAAGTGCTAATTACAACGGCCAATATGCATGTTAATGTCATAAAACAGGTTTGGGGACCCGGGTCCTGCCCCAGGGGACATATATCAATGCAAAAAGAACTTTTAAAAACTAACGTTTTTTCGGGAGCAGTCATTTTAATGATGCATAAAGTGAAAAAAAAAGTGAAATTTTCCTTTAAATATGGTACCTGGGGGGTGTCTAAAGTATGCCTGTGAAGTGGCATGTGTTTCCCGTGTTTAGAACTGTCCTTGCACAAAATGACATTTTTAAAGGAAAAAAAGAAGCCATTTAAAACCACTTGCGGCTTTAGGTTTGTTCTTAAGTAGAATCTGAACAGGTACATTATGAAGTGTAGCTCCATCCCCAAAAAATCTATTTTTAAGCTTTTTGGAGAACATAGGGAGGGGTTATCACCCCTGTAACATTTGCTGTCTTTGCACATCTGTTCAGAACATGTCACCTCACTTTCCGTCCCAATGACAAATGTTTTTGGAAAAAGTGGGGTTTTAATTGAAACAAGGATTGGTGATAAAGTATCAGTAGAGAGGAGATACCTTTTTCCCAAATTAAATCTAACAGGATAGAATTTCCCTTCCTAGGGGTAGATTTCCTCTCACTTCCTGTTTTCTCTTTCCATTTGCAAGTAGGAGTCGTTTGTAAGTTGGATGTTTGAAAGTAGGGGCCTGGCGTATATACTCTGCAGAAATTTGCCCTATTAGATGTTGGTGTAGCCACAAGACTGGTGGGCACAGGAATGGGCCCTGCTGTGAGTTAATAGATCAAGATTTGTAATTGCATGCACCTGTTGAACAGGGCAGAAAAATTGGGGGTGGTGGTGGTGGTGGACGGTGTTGCCACAAGACTGTAAGCTCTCACAGTTACTCTTGGTGGGCGCAGGAATGGGCCCTACTGTGAGTTATTAGATCAAGATTTGTAATTGCAAGCACCTGATGAACAGGGCAGAAAAATTGGGCCTTTGGCGGTGGTGGACGGTGTTGCCACAAGACTGTAAGCTCTCACAGTTACTCTTGGTGGGCGCAAGAATGGGCCCTGCTGTGAGTTATTAGATCAAGATTTGTAATTGCAAGCACCTGATGAACAGGGCAGAAAAATTGGGCCTTTGGCGGTGGTGGTGGACGGTGTTGCCACAAGACTGTAGGCCCTCATAGTTACTCTTGGTGGGCGCAGGAATGGGCCCTGCTGTGAACTATTAGATCAAAATTTGTAATTACCCGCCCCTGTTAAACAGGGGCTGAAAAATTGTGCCTTAGGCACTGGTGCTGGTGCCACAACACTGCAACCCCTCACAGATACTGTACTTGGAGCACAGCAGTCACACGTGTTGCAAAGCATTTTTTTAAAAAATTGTAATTACCCGCCCCTGTTAAACAGGGGCTGAAAAATTGTGCCTTAGGCACTGGTGCTGGTGTCACAACACTGCAACCCCTCACAGATACTGTACTTGGAGCACAGCAGTCACACGTGTTGCAAAGCATTTTTTTTAAAAAATTGTAATTACCCGCCCCTGTTAAACAGGGGCTGAAAAATTGTGCCTTAGGCACTGGTGCTGGTGCCACAACACTGCAACCCCTCACAGATACTGTACTTGGAGCACAGCAGTCACACGTGTTGCAAAGCATTTTTTTTAAAAAATTGTAATTACCCGCCCCTGTTAAACAGGGGCTGAAAAATTGTGCCTTAGGCACTGGTGCTGGTGCCACAACACTGCAACCCCTCACAGATACTGTACTTGGAGCACAGCAGTCACACGTGTTGCGAAGCATTTTTTTAAAAAATTGTAATTACCCGCCCCTGTTAAACAGGGGCTGAAAAATTGTGCCTTAGGCACTGGTGCTGGTGCCACAACACTGCAACCCCTCACAGATACTGTACTTGGAGCACAGCAGTCACACGTGTTGCGAAGCATTTTTTTATAAAAATTGTATGTACACGCCCCTGTTAAACAGGGGCTGAAAAATTGTGCCTTAGGCACTGGTGTGGTGGCATGGATCATTGAGGAGGAGGAAGAGGATAGTCAGTGAACATAAGAGGACAGTCACTCAGCATCAGCATAGGCAGTCTTGAAGGGATGTGATATTAAAAATTATTCGGTTATATCCGCCTCAGGTGCCTGGTAGCTGGTGGTGATCCAAGACTGATTCATTTTGATGAAGGTCAGTCGATCAACCGAGGCGGTGGACAGGCGCACCCTATGATCGGTGACAAATCCTCCAGCAGCACTGAATGTGCGTTCGGAAAGAACGCTGGAGGCAGGACAGGCCAGTAGCTCAATTGCATACTGTGCAAGCTCTGGCCAGTGATCCATCCTCAGGACCCAGTAAGCCAGAGGATTTCCGGTGGGAAAGGTGTCCAAGTCTGACCTTGCCCCAAGGTATTCCTGCACCATGTATATCAGACGCTGGCGATGGTTGCTGGAACCGATCATACCTTGGGGCTGCGGACTAAAAAATTGTCTGAACGCATCGGTCAGACGTCCACCTTCCCCACCGCTCCTTCTGCTACTGACCGAAGCCTCAGCAACTCGTCGCCCAGGACCAGGAGTTTGTAGCCTCCCAGTTTCTGGGAACGCGTTGCACAGACCTTTCTGCAAGGCCTCCCTGAGATGTCTCATCCTCTGCTCCCTCTGCGACGGCAAGATAAGGTCCGCAACCTTACCCTTGTACCGCGGATCAAGGAGAGTGGCCAGCCAGTGATGGTCCCTCTCCTTGATCCGAAGAACACGAGGATCCTTCCGCAGGCTTTGCAGGATCAGGGAGGCCATGCAGCGTAGGTTAGCTGAGGCATTCGGTCCGGAGTCTTCTGGGTCACTGAGGATGACATGATCGCCAGCCACCTCCTCCCAGCCACGTACAAGTCCACTGGTTTGTTGGGAATGTACATCATCCCTAAAAGACTGCTGCTGCTGATGCTGAGTGCCAGGCTCCACCTCCATGCTCACACAATCCTCCTCCTCCTCCTCCTCCTCCTCCTCCTCCTCCTCATCCTCTTCCTGTGTGATGGGTGGGACAGGAGGAACACTGTCCGGATAAAGGGGGCTTTGAGAGGCAAGGAAGTCCTCCTCTTCCTGCCTCTGTTCTGCCTCAAGTGCCCTGTCCATTATCCCACGCAGCGTATGCTCCAACAGGTGGACAAGAGGGACAGTGTCACTGATGCATGCACTGTCACTGCTCACCATCCTCGTGGCCTCCTCAAATGGTGAGAGGACAGTGCATGCATCCCTGATCATGCTCCACTGACGTGGGGAAAAAAAAAACAAGCTCCCCTGACCCTGTCCTGGTGCCATAGTCGCAAAGGTACTCATTGATGGCCCTCTGCTGCGTGTGCAGTCGCTGCAGCATGGCCAACGTTGAGTTCCACCTGGTGGGCATGTCACATATTAGGCGGTTCTTGGGCAGGTTCAGCTCCTTTTGCAGCTCAGTCAGCCGAGCACTGGCATTATAAGATCGGCGGAAATGCACACAGACTTTCCTGGCCTGCCTCAGGACATCCTGTAAGCCTGGGAACCTGCCCAAGAACCGCTGCACCACCAGGTTGAGGACGTGAGCCATGCAGGGCACATGGGTGAGCTGCCCCTGTCGCAGGGCGGAGAGGAGGTTGGTGCCATTGTCAGAAACGACCATTCCTGGCTTAAGCTGACGTGGCGTCAACCACCTCTCGGCCTGCCCCTGCAGAGCTGCCAGAACCTCTGGCCCAGTGTGGCTCCTGTCCCCCAAACACACCAGCGCAAGCACGGTATGGCATCTTTTTGCCTGCGTACTTGCGTAGCCCCTTGTACGCCTACGGAGCACCGCTGGTTCCAAGGACAGAGCACTGGAGGAAGAAGAAGAGGAGGGGGTGGAGGAGAGAGGTGTGTCACAACCAGTAGCAGTAGTAGCGTTTTGGAGGCGTGGTGGCGGAACAACCTCCAACACTACTGCACCTTGTCCTGCATCCCTCCCAGCTGCCAATAGAGTGACCCAATGGGCCGTGAAAGAAAGGTACCGTCCCTGTCCATGCCTGCTGGACCATGAGTCAGCGGTAATATGCACCTTACCGCTGACCGCCCTGTCCAGCGAGGCATGGACATTGCCCTCCACATGCCGGTAGAGAGACGGAATCGCCTTCCGTGAGAAAAAGTGGCGTTTGGGAACCTGCCACTGAGGAACCGCACATTGAACAAACTCACGGAAGGGGGCCGAGTCTACCAACTGAAAAGGCAGCAGTTGAAGTGCTAGCAATTTAGCCAGGCTAGCATTCAACCTCTGGGCATGTGGATGGCTGGGAGTGTACTTCTTTCTACGGTCCAGCAGCTGGGGCAGGGAAATTTGCCTGCTGCAATCGGACGTCGGTGTACTGCAAGTACTTGGTTGTGACACACCTAATTCTACACCTTCAGTCCTCTCAGAGCAGCTTTCAGAGAGGACTGAAGGTGTAGTGGGGATGGAGATCCCAGCTGAGGAGGAGCAAGGAGAGGTCCGCTTAGTTCTTTGGTGTGGGTCTTTTATGTGTGCCTGCCAACGAGCTGCATGGCAGGTCGCCATATGTCTGGTCATGCTTGTGGTGCCCAAGCGGCTGATGTTTTGGCCACGCGAGATACGCTTGAGACAAATATTGCAAATAGCAGTGGTGCGATCTGCTGCACTCGTCTCAAAAAAGGCCCACACCAAAGAACTTTTCTGATAACGTGCAGAGGCAGCGCCCTGCACAGGCGGAGCTCTGCGGTGTTGTACAGTTGCTGTGCTGGCCTCTACCTGGCCTCCAGGGGGCACCCTGCCTCGTTGGACATGTGACGCCGCATCCTCCTCCTCCTCGTCCTCCTCCTCATCCTCTCTCCCTTCAGGCACCCACGTGGAGTCAGTGACCTCATCATCCCCTCCCTCTTCACCACTAGAGCAAACCTGGCAGTAAGCTGCAGCTGGTGGAACAGTACTGCCAGATTCCTCAAGCTGGGTATCATCATCCGAGCCTTCGAATCGTTGGGCATCCTCCTGGAGCATGTACCCAACACTGTGCTCAAAGAGTTCGGGGGACTCCTCAGGAGGACATGGTGGGTCTAGGGAAGGGGTGGCTGATGATGCTCTGCCAGTACCCTGAGCCTGGGTGAGAGAGGATGAGGAGGATGAGGAGGGCTTGGTCATCCATTCTACCAAGCCTTCAGCATGATGCGGCTCCACATGTCCAGCTGCCGAAAACAAAGACGCGCGTGTCCCATGGCCACGTGCTGATGACGATGCACGACCACGTCCACGTCCACGGCCACGTCCACTAGAAACAGAGCCTGCCTGCCCTGTGTTCTTGGCTCTGCACGCTCTGCCTCCCCTTGGCGGTCTTCCAGCCATTGTAGTCGGTAGTCGTGTGTGTGTTGCTGAGAAGAATATATAGGAGCTCTGTGTGATGCCACTAACACACTAGAAGTCCTGTGGGTGCTGCTGAGAAGAAAATATAGGAGCTCTGTGTGATGCCACTAACACACTAGAAGTCCTATGGGTGCTTCTGCAAAGAAAATAGAGGAGCTCTGTGTGATGCCACTAACACACTAGAAGTCCTGTGGGTGCTGCTGAGAAGAAAATATAGGAGCTCTGTGTGATGCCACTAACACACTAGAAGTCCTGTGGGTGCTGCTGAGAAGAAAATATAGGAGCTCTGTGTGATGCCACTAACACACTAGAAGTCCTATGGGTGCTTCTGCAAAGAAAATAGAGGAGCTCTGTGTGATGCCACTAACACACTAGAAGTCCTATGGGTGCTTCTGCAAAGAAAATAGAGGAGCTCTGTGTGATGCCACTAACACACTAGAAGTCCTGTGGGTGCTTCTGCAAAGAAAATAGAGGAGCTCTGTGTGATGCCACTAACACACTAGAAGTCCTGTGGGTGCTGCTGAGAAGAAAATATAGGAGCTCTGTGTGATGCCACTAACACACTAGAAGTCCTGTGGGTGCTGCTGAGAAGAAAATATAGGAGCTCTGTGTGATGCCACTAACACACTAGAAGTCCTATGGGTGCTTCTGCAAAGAAAATAGAGGAGCTCTGTGTGATGCCACTAACACACTAGAAGTCCTATGGGTGCTTCTGCAAAGAAAATAGAGGAGCTCTGTGTGATGCCACTAACACACTAGAAGTCCTGTGGGTGCTTCTGCAAAGAAAATAGAGGAGCTCTGTGTGATGCCACTAACACACTAGAAGTCCTGTGGGTGCTTCTGCAAAGAAAATAGAGGAGCTCTGTGTGATGCCACTAACACACTAGAAGTCCTGTGGGTGCTGCTGAGAAGAAAATATAGGAGCTCTGTGTGATGCCACTAACACACTAGAAGTCCTATGGGTGCTTCTGCAAAGAAAATAGAGGAGCTCTGTGTGATGCCACTAACACACTAGAAGTCCTGTGGGTGCTTCTGCAAAGAAAATAGAGGAGCTCTGTGTGATGCCACTAACACACTAGAAGTCCTGTGGGTGCTGCTGAGAAGAAAATATAGGAGCTCTGTGTGATGCCACTAACACACTAGAAGTCCTATGGGTGCTTCTGCAAAGAAAATAGAGGAGCTCTGTGTGATGCCACTAACACACTAGAAGTCCTGTGGGTGCTTCTGCAAAGAAAATAGAGGAGCTCTGTGTGATGCCACTAACACACTAGAAGTCCTGTGGGTGCTGCTGAGAAGAAAATATAGGAGCTCTGTGTGATGCCACTAACACACTAGAAGTGCTGTGGGTGCTTCTGCAAAGAAAATAGAGGAGCTCTGCGTGATGCCACTAACACACTAGAAGTCCTGTGGGTGCTGCTGAGAAGAAAATATAGGAGCTCTGTGTGATGCCACTAACACACTAGAAGTCCTGTGGGTGCTTCTGCAAAGAAAATAGAGGAGCTCTGTGTGATGCCACTAACACACTAGAAGTCCTGTGGGTGCTTCTGCAAAGAAAATAGAGGAGCTCTGTGTGATGCCACTAACACACTAGAAGTCCTGTGGGTGCTGCTGAGAAGAAAATATAGGAGCTCTGTGTGATGCCACTAACACACTAGAAGTCCTATGGGTGCTTCTGCAAAGAAAATAGAGGAGCTCTGTGTGATGCCACTAACACACTAGAAGTCCTGTGGGTGCTTCTGCAAAGAAAATAGAGGAGCTCTGTGTGATGCCACTAACACACTAGAAGTCCTGTGGGTGCTGCTGAGAAGAAAATATAGGAGCTCTGTGTGATGCCACTAACACACTAGAAGTCCTGTGGGTGCTGCTGAGAAGAAAATATAGGAGCTCTGCGTGATGCCACTAACACACTAGAAGTCCTATGGGTGCTTCTGCAAAGAAAATAGAGGAGCTCTGTGTGATGCCACTAACACACTAGAAGTCCTGTGGGTGCTGCTGAGAAGAAAATATAGGAGCTCTGTGTGATGCCACTAACACACTAGAAGTCCTATGGGTGCTTCTGCAAAGAAAATAGAGGAGCTCTGTGTGATGCCACTAACACACTAGAAGTCCTGTGGGTGCTTCTGCAAAGAAAATAGAGGAGCTCTGTGTGATGCCACTAACACACTAGAAGTCCTGTGGGTGCTGCTGAGAAGAAAATATAGGAGCTCTGTGTGATGCCACTAACACACTAGAAGTCCTGTGGGTGCTTCTGCAAAGAAAATAGAGGAGCTCTGTGTGATGCCACTAACACACTAGAAGTCCTGTGGGTGCTGCTGAGAAGAAAATATAGGAGCTCTGTGTGATGCCACTAACACACTAGAAGTCCTGTGGGTGCTTCTGCAAAGAAAATAGAGGAGCTCTGTGTGATGCCACTAACACACTAGAAGTCCTATGGGTGCTTCTGCAAAGAAAATAGAGGAGCTCTGTGTGATGCCACTAACACACTAGAAGTCCTGTGGGTGCTTCTGCAAAGAAAATAGAGGAGCTCTGTGTGATGCCACTAACACACTAGAAGTCCTGTGGGTGCTGCTGAGAAGAAAATATAGGAGCTCTGTGTGATGCCACTAACACACTAGAAGTCCTGTGGGTGCTGCTGAGAAGAAAATATAGGAGCTCTGTGTGATGCCACTAACACACTAGAAGTCCTATGGGTGCTTCTGCAAAGAAAATAGAGGAGCTCTGTGTGATGCCACTAACACACTAGAAGTCCTGTGGGTGCTGCTGAGAAGAAAATATAGGAGCTCTGTGTGATGCCACTAACACACTAGAAGTCCTATGGGTGCTTCTGCAAAGAAAATAGAGGAGCTCTGTGTGATGCCACTAACACACTAGAAGTCCTGTGGGTGCTTCTGCAAAGAAAATAGAGGAGCTCTGTGTGATGCCACTAACACACTAGAAGTCCTGTGGGTGCTGCTGAGAAGAAAATATAGGAGCTCTGTGTGATGCCACTAACACACTAGAAGTCCTATAGGTGCTTCTGGGAAGAAAATATAGGTCTGTGTGATGGGACTAACACACTTCAAGTCCTATAGGTGCTTCTGGGAACAAAATATAGGATCTCTGTGTGATGGGACTAACACACTTCAAGTCCTATGGGTGCTTCTGGGAAGAAAATATAGGATCTCTATGTGATGGGACTAACACACTTCAAGTCCTATAGGTGCTTCTGGGAACAAAATATAGGATCTCTGTGTGATGGGACTAACACACTTCAAGTCCTATGGGTGCTTCTGGGAAGAAAATATAGGTCTGTGTGATGGGACTAACACACTTCAAGTCCTATAGGTGCTTCTGGGAACAAAATATAGGATCTCTGTGTGATGGGACTAACACACTTCAAGTCCTATAGGTGCTTCTGGGAACAAAATATATGATCTCTGTGTGATGGGACTAACACACTTCAAGTCCTATAGGTGCTTCTGGGAACAAAATATATGATCTCTGTGTGATGGGACTAACACACTTCAAGTCATATAGGTGCCTCTGGGAAGAAAATATAGGTCTGTGTGATGGGACTAACACACTTCAAGTCCTATAGGTGCTTCTGGGAACAAAATATAGGATCTCTGTGTGATGGGACTAACACACTTCAAGTCCTATAGGTGCTTCTGGGAACAAAATATATGATCTCTGTGTGATGGGACTAACACACTTCAAGTCCTATAGGTGCTTCTGGGAACAAAATATATGATCTCTGTGTGATGGGACTAACACACTTCAAGTCCTATAGGTGCCTCTGGGAAGAAAATATAGGTCTGTGTGATGGGACTAACACACTTCAAGTCCTATAGGTGCTTCTGGGAACAAAATATATGATCTCTGTGTGATTGGACTAACACACTTCAAGTCCTATAGGTGCTTCTGGGAACAAAATATATGATCTCTGTGTGATGGGACTAACACACTTCAAGTCCTATAGGTGCTTCTGGGAACAAAATATATGATCTCTGTGTGATTGGACTAACACACTTCAAGTCCTATAGGTGCTTCTGGGAACAAAATATAGGATCTCTGTGTGATGGGACTAACACACTTCAAGTCCTATAGGTGCTTCTGGGAACAAAATATATGATCTCTGTGTGATGGGACTAACACACTTCAAGTCCTATGGGTGCTTCTGGGAACAAAATATAGGTCTGTGTGATGGGACTAACACACTTCAAGTCCTATAGGTGCTTCTGGGAACAAAATATATGATCTCTGTGTGATTGGACTAACACACTTCAAGTCCTATAGGTGCTTCTGGGAACAAAATATATGATCTCTGTGTGATGGGACTAACACACTTCAAGTCCTATAGGTGCCTCTGGGAAGAAAATATAGGTCTGTGTGATGGGACTAACACACTTCAAGTCCTATAGGTGCTTCTGGGAACAAAATATATGATCTCTGTGTGATTGGACTAACACACTTCAAGTCCTATAGGTGCTTCTGGGAACAAAATATATGATCTCTGTGTGATGGGACTAACACACTTCAAGTCCTATAGGTGCTTCTGGGAACAAAATATATGATCTCTGTGTGATGGGACTAACACACTTCAAGTCCTATAGGTGCCTCTGGGAAGAAAATATAGGTCTGTGTGATGGGACTAACACACTACAAGTCCTATAGGTGCTTCTGGGAACAAAATATAGGATCTCTGTGTGATGGGACTAACACACTTCAAGTCCTATAGGTGCTTCTGGGAACAAAATATATGATCTCTGTGTGATGGGACTAACACACTTCAAGTCCTATAGGTGCCTCTGGGAAGATAATATAGGTCTGTGTGATGGGACTAACACACTTCAAGTCCTATAGGTGCTTCTGGGAACAAAATATATGATCTCTGTGTGATGGGACTAACACACTTCAAGTCCTATAGGTGCTTCTGGGAACAAAATATATGATCTCTGTGTGATGGGACTAACACACTTCAAGTCCTATAGGTGCTTCTGGGAACAAAATATATGATCTCTGTGTGATGGGACTAACACACTTCAAGTCCTATAGGTGCTTCTGGGAACAAAATATATGATCTCTGTGTGATGGGACTAACACACTTCAAGTCCTATAGGTGCTTCTGGGAACAAAATATATGATCTCCGTGTGATGGGACTAACACACTTCAAGTCCTATAGGTGCTTCTGGGAAGAAAATATATGATCTCTGTGTGATGGGACTAACACACTTCAAGTCCTATAGGTGCTTCTGGGAACAAAATATATGATCTCTGTGTGATGGGACTAACACACTTCAAGTCCTATAGGTGCTTCTGGGAACAAAATATATGATCTCTGTGTGATGGGACTAACACACTTCAAGTCCTATAGGTGCTTCTGGGAACAAAATATATGATCTCTGTGTGATTGGACTAACACACTTCAAGTCCTATAGGTGCTTCTGGGAACAAAATATAGGAGCTCTGCCTGCCTGCCACGAACACACTACAAGTCCTATAGGTGCTTCTGGGAACAAAATATAGGAGCTCTGCCTGCCTGCCAGGAACACACTACAAGTCCTATATGTGCTTCTGGGAACAAAATATAGGAGCTCTGCCTGCCTGCCACGAACACACTACAAGTCCTATAGGTGCTTCTGGGAACAAAATATAGGAGCTCTGCCTGCCTGCCAGGAACACACTACAAGTCCTATAGGTGCTTCTGGGAACAAAATATAGGAGCTCTGCCTGCCTGCCACGAACACACTACAAGTCCTATAGGTGCTTCTGGGAACAAAATATAGGAGCTCTGCCTGCCTGCCACGAACACACTACAAGCCCCTCTTTCTAAATCAATCTTTGTAAATCAATCTATCTAACTCAATCTCTCTAAGTAAATCTCTCTAACAAACTAAATCCAGCAGAGTGTCACAGATCTATCCTGCTCTATCTGCGCCGGAACAGCATGTGACCGGCGCAGACGGCGTGGCGGCCTTTTATAGGGGGGGGGGGGCGTGTACTAAAGCCCCTGAGCTGTAATTGGCTACAGGCGTCCTGCCTGTAGCCAATTATGGCTCTTCGAGTTTCCGGGGCTGTGATTGGCCAAGCATGCGGGGTCACAGTGCATGCTTGGCCAATCATCAGCCAGCAATGCACTGCGCCGGCCGCGCCGGCCGCAATGCATTGCGGGGCCGCTCGCATCACACGAACGTGATGCGAGCGGCCAAAATAGTTCTGGGCTCGCCGAGCGAGCGAACGCCCAGTGCTCGATGCGAACGTGGGTTCGCATCGAGCACCGGGCCCATCCCTACTCCTGGATAAGAGGGTCTACAAGTCAGGCAGTGTTTTCCTTTTTATGGACTCATATGGACTGTAAGGACTGATTCATTTCCAGGTGTAAGAAGAAGATCAAGATTCATCGAGGACCGAATGGGAGCATATGACAAATGAGGAGGGACTGTTGTGGAAATTTTATTAAGATGTATTTAATATGTATTGTCACAGTGTCTCCCAGTGTTAGCTCTCCTGCAGCCCGATCGTCTGGGGGGGATGTGTTCACTCTGCAAAGACATTATCGGTTTATTCTCCCATTCTCTTGGTGCTGTATCTCTCTGTCATGCATTGTAAAGTATCTTCTTGGCAACTTAACAAGGCACTACTGAAAGACCAGACCACTATGACTGAAGTCTCTCAATCATTGACCTCCTACCTATTTCCAAATGAACAATGCTCTGGAGACTGACCCCTTGGACCTATAGGAGCCACACAAGTACACCATTTGGGGAATCTTTCTCAAACACAGGGCCATAGTGAAAAAAGAGAGCCTTGCACAGATATCCTCATTGTACTCTCATATCAAACAGCATGTGCCCCTTGAAGGCCACAAACAAATCTCATGTGACCTATCTTTCTGACTCCAATTGCGCTAAGGTGAAACACTCAGCTTCGATGGCTGGTGTGTCTTTAAAAATGTCTCTGATCGGGTAAATAACTTTAGGGCTCCTGTAACACAATCCTGTCCCTCTCTAATAGTTTAATTGCCTCATTTCTGATATCTTCAGGGCTACCAGAACTTCCTCCATCCATGCGCAAAGACACAGAGAATCCAATCCTTCCACATTATCCAAAGGAAACTTCACCCAGTTGTTTACGAAGATCCGTTCTGATTTCCAACTATGGTGTACCTTAACTCTTACCTGGTTCAGGCACTGCAATGCCTTCAAGATGATGATGTTGCCTCAGATTTTATATCTGATCCAGGCATTGCATCAAAATATCTTAGTCCTTCTTTGGCTCTCTTCACACCATGCTGATAAAATTCATATGGGCTGACAAAGCAGCTCTGACAAGACTCCCTCACTCTCACCTAAAAGGAGAGGGGGGTATTATTCTCCCTGACTTGGGGCAGTATTAAAAAGCCCTTCACTGCTTGAGGGTAATGACATGGTGTGCATTGCCTAGGTACAAACTGTGGGCACAAATTGAACAAAGCTTTGCTCCAGTGGCCCTTTCCACTCTTTTGTGGGTCCAGCTTAAATATTATAGAACACTAAAGAGACCTCCCACCATAGGTGCCACGATTGAGGGAATTATCCAAACCTTTACCACAAGGGCTTATTCCCATATACTTCTTCTTTGACGCCGATATTAGATAACCCACAGTATCCCCAGGCACTGATAATAAACAATTTTTAGGCTTTGTTGAGCTGGGCTTTTCCTGCTGTGCACACTATAAGAGTCAACAGGGCAGGATGAAACTACAAGATATACGGGCCCTTGTAGATCCTCCACTGAATTCGTTGGTGGAACACCAACTAAAAATTTTTTTTACTTTGCTCCCTGATCCAGGTCTTTACTCCAAACCCTTAACTCCATTTCAACGACTCTCCATGGAAACCAAGAGCAATGTGCTGTATGTGTCTCCATGGAGAAGTAATGTGAGCGGGCTGAGGCTCACCTTCTCCAGCTGTTAGGAATCATACTAATGGGCTGATTTGGCAGTCTTTTTTGGCACCTTGGCACATATTTAAGCAGTGAGGGCTTAGTCAGCTAGTGAGCGGTGTATCTACTGAATGGATAGACGCTTGAGGTAACCACTCTGCATTCTGTTGATAGGATTTGATGTTTATTTGGCTGTTGGCTAATTTTTGTACACTATTGATTGGGACCATGCTGTCTTGTTTTGTTTTTCTCCCCCAGTGGGAACCTGTTTGTTTGACACCCTTATTGGATTTTCCTGTGAAGGATAACTGTGTGTTCTCTATAAGTTACATTGGCCAAAGGAGCTGCTTTTAAGACCATTGTTGACAGTATAGGAGAGGCCCTCTAGTGGCCAGCTTCAGGTACTCATTATTGGAATTATGTTTATGTTCTGATTTTGAGCCAAGGTGTATTTTGCTGGCTCTGTAGTCAATGTAGTTATAAATGCTAGTATTTAAGGCACTAAACGGATCACATTTGGAATTTGTAGGCATGCTATTTCTGGCAATCCACATGCTTTTAAGCATCCTAAGCTACCTCTAAGGTGTCATCTCCATATGATAGGCGTAAGTACATATTGCAACTTCATAGATATTAAATAGAATTTTTGATGGCAATTGAGACCATTATATTATAGATTTTGACACGTTTTCTATGTGATATATACTTGTTTTTCTAATGAATAGATTGACTCCAATGCCAATCTAAGTCCCGTACATGCACGATACCGTCCATTCTCCCCCTATATTACATCTAAGGGGAATACACCGCCTCCGTCTTAACTGGCCTGCCTGACCTTTACGGGGCTGCACACATGTAAGTTAAGCTGTTTCAGCCTAAATTTTCAACATATATTTTAAGTGTCAATATTTAGACTGCAATACCTGCATAATTGTTTATATTGTGCATTTAAAGGATTTGACTTACATACCTCTTTCTCCCATGTTTTCTAACTTTTAATGTTCCCTGGTCATGCATGTCTGGTTCTGAAGAAGCTATTTGTGAAACGTGTTAACCAGTGTTTATGACATGAATTATAATCTTGACTATCAAGTTACAAATGAACATGTAAAAATTAGTGAAATAAAATTACTAAAGCGCTGATATGTATTATAAAATCTGAAATAAAAAATCCCAAATAATATAAAAAAATATAAAAAATATATATATAAAAAATATTTTAACATAACCAAATGATGTAGCTGCAACCAAAAATAAAGTGCTCGCACACTTAAAATATCATGAAATAAAGTGTACAATACTGTAGACAATTAGTGCGCTTAATCAACCTTTAAATAAATAAATAAATAAATAAATGAGTAGATCTTCTTGTGAGTTCCTGTGTTTAAATAAATATAAAGTGCAATTGTGTTTCCTGGAACATCTTGTTCCTATAGGATAAATAATTTGCTTAAACGGTGAGAACTTTTAAGTGAATATAAATATATAAATAATTCCAAGTCTGTGTTCAAAAACCTCTAGAATATAAATACGTGATTGAGCAGAAAATACGTTAAAACATGTGAAATAAATATAGTGAGATTCGGTTGCTTAGTCCACATACACCAGCCAATCTTCCCAAACGATTGGTCAGGTGTTTAAAATTAAGGACAAAGGCAAACCACACTATCCTCCTGATATAATCCACTAGAAGATATATATACAACAACAGAGGGTTTTCTGCATGTAATATATCTGAACACATTCAGCAGTTTAAATCCTTATAGCAAAAATCTGGGAATGAAACAATGAAGCAACTTCCTTTTTCCTTATCTAAAGCTGTTTAAATCCTTACAGCAAATATCTAACAAATGTCTTTGTTTAAAAACCTCTAGGATATAAATACGTGATTGAGCAGAAAATGAACCCTTGAAAAAGTCACGTGACCGTGACGATACGCGTGGGGAGAAAGGAGCCTAGTGGCAGCACATTGAGGAGAAGCAGGGCGCGCAGCCCACAAAGTCTGACTGTGTTAACAGCTACCGCAATAGAAAATAGCTGGGTGCATGTGAGTAGTTAGAAGCCCACACTCACCCCACACCTCTTATACAGCACTGCGCAATGGTATGTCTGTCTTTTGTTTTTTTCTATGTGGATCGAAAATCTGACAGGAGGCAAAGGAAATATCTCTAATTGAAGGATTGTAGCACATGAATCCCCACACATAAGGAAAAGGGAAGTGTTTCATTGTTTCATTTCTAGATATTTGCTATAAGGATTTAAACAGCTGAATGTGATCAGATATATTACATGCAGAAAACCCTCTGCTGTTGCATATATATCTGCTAGTGGATTATATCAGGAGGATAGTGTGGTTTGCCTTTGTCCTTAATTTTAAACACCTGACCAATCGTTTGGAAAGATTGGCTGGTGTATGTGGACTAAGCAACCGAATCTCAGTATATTTATTTCACATGTTTTAACGTATTTTCTGCTCAATCGCGTATTTATATTCTAGAGGTTTTTAAACACAGGTTTGGAATTATTTATATATTTATATTCACTTAAAAGTTCTCACCATTTAAGCAAATGATGTATCCTATAGGAACAAGATGTTCCAGGAAACACAATTGCACTTTATATTTATTTAAACACAGGAACTCCCAAGAAGATCTACTCATTTATTTATTTAAATTTATTTAAAGTTGATTAAGCGCACTAATTGTCTACAGTATTGTAAAATTTATTTCACAAATGAACATGTATTTCCATTTTTAACTAAAATGTATATATACTGTATTTTGTATCAATAAAACAATTAGAAATGACTTAATTTGTTGTTTGTATATCCTGTTCAGGTACCGGTATAGTCGGTTTTGTTGGTCTCTTTTTTTGTTAATGTGTAATTAAGGCAACTTTGTATGCTGTCTGCTCCCCTCCATGTACAAGCTGTTGAACGCCCCTACAGAGGACTATATTCCTTAGTATATCTGCAAATTGTAATCTGATCCCTCGTGAAGGGTGAAATTATCAGGGTCATCCAATTAGCCCACAGCTCTTCCATCACCGGTTATAACCGGTTTCAAAAACAGGGCTATAAGATGCTGTCAATCCTCAGGTCTCCAGGTGGTGTCCGTGAGAGCCTAGTACACTACTACATACAGTATTTTATGGAAATGTCCCTCCTTTCAACAGTTCTGGACAGGGGTAAAGAATGTTGTCTTTCAATTGACATCAGTGGACATCAGCACATACCCCTTTAGGTTACCTGCTACACCTTAACAAGGTACCACTGAGATGCTAAAATAACTCACTGACTGCTCACATGCTAAATGTAGCTCATGTTAGCATTCCAGACTTATGGAAGCAAACTTATCCACGACTTTGGGTCACTGGTTTTACAGACTAAATTAAATTAGATCTATGGAGTGCTTAACAGTTACAACAAATTTAAGGACACCTGGCTCCCATGGTCATCCTATACTTGCTCTTCTCAATACACTGAGCTGGTATCCCAGGCCTCAGTAGTGTAGGGGACTTGACATGCTAACTGGTGGGAACCTGACCCGTGACTCAGTTACATCAAAGGATTTCGTGCAAGGGGGGACTGAGTGAAGAAGGTTGCTTGTTTTGCTTGATTTCAGGGAATTTCAGGGGCGGGGTCACCATGTGACATGAGCATGTGACCCTGTCCCCTTGTCCCTATATAAGTCCCAGCACAACGCGGCTCTGGCATTCCGGTCAGAGACAGTGACGGGTCAACATCGGAAGAAGGCGGACCCCGGAAGACCCCCGAAGGCGGATCGAGACCCCCAGACGACGGCGTAGACGACGAAGAAGGTAGCCGGCCTCCTCTGCTCGGTAAAAGAGCTAGGTAAATGGCGGAGGAGTCCGGCGAGAAGACCCCCCAAGACGGAAGAAGACCCCCGGAGCAGTGCAATAAAATATTTTTTCAAAATTGTGTGTTTTTTTTCTTTACATTTTACACCTTAGGTGAATGGGTAGGGGTACATCGTACCCCATACTCATTCACATAGGGTGGGGGGACGGGATCTGGGGGCCCCCTTATTAAAGGGGGCTCCCGGATTCCGATAAGCCCCCGCCCGCAGACCCCGACAACCAACGGCCAGGGTTGTCGGGAAGAGGCCCTTGTCCTCATCAACATGGGGACAAGGTGCTTTGGGGTGGGGGGGGGGGCCGCACGGCCCCCCTTTCCCCAGGGCACCCCCCATGTTGAGGGCACGCGGCCTGGTATGGCTCAGGAGGGGGGGCACTCGCTCGTCTCCATCCCTTTCCTGGCCTGCCGGGCTGCGTGCTCGAATAAGGGTCTGAGATGGATTTGGGGGGGACCCCCACGCCGTTTTTCGGCGGACTAGCCTACTAACGGCGGGATTGTCCGCCGGACTGCCAAGTCCAGCGGATAATCTTAAAACAAAACTTAAAACCTAGTCCGCCGGACTTTTGGCGCCAAAAAGTTCACCGGCGCCCACACACGAGGGGATTGTCCGGTGGACTCGAGTCCAGCGGACAATCTCGCGGGATAGTCCCTTTGTGTGTACGCGGCATAAGGCTTACCTGTAGGTAAAATAAATATCTCCTAGACATGCACCGTTTAGGAGATATTCACCCTGGATGCAGCCATTACGTCACCGGCACATGCAGGTTGCAGGGAGTGACGTCACTGAAGCTCAGGCCAATCACATAGCCGGAGTGTGCAAAACCGCAAGAAAGACCAGGGAAAGGTGTCAGCCATCTCAGAGGTGACAGCACTTTGTTTTATAAATCTGGAAATCTGGAAATTCACTGGAAGGCTTTGTTCCAAGGTAGGTATTTCATAATACATTATGCAACTGCCTTACAGGTCTTTTTTTTTTTTTTTTTTTAACAGCCGCAGTTTACTACTGCTTTAATCTGTATAATATGTGTCTGCAAGCTGCTAATGAGGAATATATTTTTCACTCTTTTTACTGAATTGTTGTCAGTGATCATGTTGGTTCCCTATGATTTTAATTAGTAGTGTCACTCACTACCTGAATGTCTTTCCCTGTGTGAAACCACTTCAGATCAATAAATATTTAACACATTGGTACTGCTGCCCAGAGAAACAGTGAAACAGTAAATATTGAACAGTGTGTAATGCTTAGAATTTAAAAAATTAAATAGAACATAAAGTTGGTTTTAGTCAATTTGGTTTTAATTATGTTTCAGTTTTAAGGATTTATAAAACATAGTTTATACCATGTTCCTAATTATGTTTATGAACTATTTATTTTACAATTACGTTGATAACAGTGTGCATACACAGCATTCTCTTTAAAAAGCATGCTGAGCTTTGTAATAGGAAAGCCCAGCACTACCTTCATGCTTTCTGGCAGACAGTGTTAATCCAATAGTTAGGACCCATTCACACCAAAGCACTGTAATAACACGAAAACCACCCACTAGTGTCATTCATTCTGAGCGGCACCACAACGCACCTTCCTAGTGTACCTGTGCTGCATTGTGCATGAAATATTTTCACACATATACAGCAACACGCAGTTACTTACCGCTCCTCAATAGACCTGAGTGGTATGAATGAGCCCCAAGATCTTTTGCTTTAGTCAACAGAGCAAGAGAGGTTATTTTCTCCTCCAACTTATTCAGATATATATTTTTATTAGCAGGGCAGCTGTATACAAAAATTCACAGAGGATAGAACATCATTACAGCCCTGCCTGCTGTCTGCAACCGGTAAATATGGACTAGTTATGTATAGTAGTTTTTTTTTTTGTAGACATAGGTGAACCATTCCACTAATTTCAAGATAGGACCAAGATTTCATTGATATACATGGACAGTAGAAGGTATCTAGTGCAAATTTCACTAACTGATCTAGTAGTATATAATGTGTTTACTTTTCAGAAGCATTTTCCTAAAATATACTTTCCAAGCAAAGGATGTTATGGGATGTTATCTACATAGCAAGATGGCTCTGAGCAGGGCTATATTTTCCATGATGGCACACGTGAACTAATACCTAGGGCATTAAAGGGACATTGAGCCTTAAAATATAAAATGTGTGATACTTTTTTTTTTCTTTCTTTTTTTTGTTATATTTCCCACTTCTGGCCACCACCATATGTGGCTATGGTGAGCAAGGCAGCTGTAGAGGGAAAGGGGTGCAGTGGGTGTTGAAATTAGCTAGGAAGCTCTTGATAATTTGGAAAAATTAAATGTTGTCTTTCTTCTCTTGCTTGGTACTGAGTATAGCTGATAAGTAGTATCACATAAAAAGCAGACACCAGCCTGCCTCCACAAAAATTCCAACATTATACATTTTTCAAGAATTGATCCCATGAGCCAGGGGTCAACGCAAGGGCAGCACAATGTTTAAATATGACCCTGCTTGTAAGCACAAGGGTCTTCTTCTATGTTGTTCCCAGTCTTTCCCATCATTTCAATTAAATTTTTTTCTTAGAAGGCACTGCAACAAGGCCTGTTTGTTATGAATAAATGGCCAGTACTACTCTTTGATATTCATTTGGTGTGTAGCTGAAAGCCAAGTTTAACCCTAAATGGGGTTTCTGAATGAAAAGAATATCCAGTGCAGAACAAAGAAGACAATCTTTTCTAAATTAAATTGATATATAAAGAAGAGGTATTTAAATATTTTGTGTTATACCCATGTATAAGTAACTAATATGCCCCACCTAATAAATCTAGCAAGACCTGCCAAGCAAAAATCAGTAACTGCTTGTAGAGCTAATTTTTAGTTAATCACATTTTTACTTTTTATTGGCAAGCAGTAAGGAAGCACAAATAACTACAGTAATACTTACAAAGAATAATTCCAAAGACAATAACAATTTATCCCAAATCAAATACAGTTTTTGCTTCCTTAAACCTACTTATTTACAACATTATTTTTATCCCAAAAAAAAAAGAACTCAGCTTTTCATTTATTTGCTTCCTATTTAAATGCATACATCACCTGTGAAAAGTATGTATTGTATTGTACTAAAAGTGCTGTATAGTAAAAGTATTCTTGCTTCTGTAGCAACCAATATTATCCTTTATTTGAAGCTAATTGGTTGCTATGTGGGTAACAAGGACATTGCCTATTACAACACTTTTCAAACATGGTGCTTACTGAGCACCCTTAAAATATACTGACAGTTACAAGAAATTCCAGTGAATGCCAGCTTAATTTACAAAATGCTTGCTAACACTCAAGTAAAGGAAAAAAAAACACACTTTTAAAGCCGGGCTCCCGACACAAAAACTCTTGGCACTTTCACCCCTTTCCTGCCCAGGCCAATTTCCAGCTTTCAGTGCTGTTGCTCTTTGAATGACAATTGTGCGCTCATGCAACACTTTTTATCCTTTTTTTTCACACAAATGGAGCTTTCTTTTGGTGGTAATTAACTACTTGCCGACCATCTGCCATCATCATACCGCGGCAGGTTGGCTCCCCTGCGCAAATCGCTGAAGCTGTGCGGCCATCTCTTTAAGGGGAGTAGGGGGTAGCCGGCTGCGTGTCCTAAGAGCTGATGCACGTGCCCGGCGGCCGCGATGTCCACCGGGCACACGTGATCGCTCCTGAGAGACAGAACGGAGGTCTGTCAATGTAAACAGACAGATCTCCATTCTGTCAGGGGAGTGAAGATAGAACCTCTGTTCCCAGTAATTAGGAACAGCGATCAGTCCCCTCTACCAGTCAGTCCCATCCCCTCACAGTTAGAATACACACTGAGGGAACACATTTAACCCCTTGATTGCCCCTAGTGTTAACCCCTTCCCTGCCAGTGACATTTACACAGTAATCAGTGGCTGTTTTTAGCTCTGATCGCTGTATAATTGTCAATGGTCCCAAAAAAGTGTCAAATGCATCTGATCTGTCCGCCACAATGTCGCAATCCCGCTAAAAATCACAGATCGCTGTTATTACTAGTAAAACAAATAATAATAATAAAAAAGCCATAAATCTATCCCCTATTTTGTAGACGCTATAACTTTTGCGCAAACTAATCAATATACGCTTATTGCGATTTTTTTTAACCAAAAATATGTAGAAGATTACATATTGGCCTAAACTGATGAAGAAATTTGTTTGTTTTTTTTTTGGATATTTATTATAGCAGAAAGTACAAAATATTGTGTTTTTTTCAAAATTGTCAGTCTTTTTTTGTTTATAGCACAAAAAATAAAACCTGCAGAGGTGATCAAATACAAACAAAAGAAAGCTCTATTTGTGTGAAAAAAAGGAAATTGAGTACTGTCCGTGATACTTTTTTTTTATTTGCACTATCATATCAGTACTCAATTTTCTCTGTCACAATTGCACTAATACGGCTACAATCACTTCAAGTATGTAAAAAAAGGAAACAAATTTTGTTTGGGTATAGCTTTGCACGACCGTGCAATTGTCTGTTAAAGTGACGCAGTGCCGTATCGCAAAAAAATGGCCTGGTCAGGAAGCGGGCAAATGCATCCGGGGAAGAAGTGGCTAATCACCACTGGGTTTTTTAGTTTTTGCTGAACTAAAAAATAGTTTTTCTTAGTTTCCGTAAATTTTTTTTGAAAATAAGTAATTTTTCTCCTTCACTGATCGGGACTGATGGGGACTGATGAGACAACACTGATGGGCACTGAGGAGGCACTGATAAGTTTGCACTGATATGAGGCACTGATGGACACTGACAGGCATCGCTGATGGGCACTGATGGGGTTGAACTGATGATCAGTGCCCTGATTATTAGTCTAGATGTCCCCTGTGTGGATTGCCACTCACGGCTCTCCTCTTCTCACACGCTGTCAGCGTGAGGAGAGGACTGGCAATAACTGGCAAATCCTGTTTACACTGTAATCAGCTATAATTTGACAGAGCTGATCACATGGTAAAAGGCCCCTGTGATTGGCACTCTACCGCAATCTGTGATATTTTGGACACAGCTCCCAATGTGTGCCCTTGGGGCATGAAGGGAGGCAGAGTTCTGGGAGGACATCAATAGGAGTCACCCCAAAAATGTGGGACCACGCTGTAGCCGTCATTTGGCTATAGCGCGGTCGGCAAGTGGTTAAATAAATCCCTTAAAAACCACAAAAGATATCAATCCACTTTGCGTGCACCAAATGCTTTTACATACTCAGCCAATACTTTGTAAAGGTAGCAGTGACATCATCACTGTACATAGCCTGCGCAGATAGCAGAGTTGTGGGAAGGGTCCAGATGCTCCACCCACTACAGGCTGCTTGCAGAAAGATACAGGAGAGGGCAGATACAAGACCAGTCACCCTGCACAAAGAGAGAGTAGCAGAGACCAGTCTTATTACAGGAAGTTGCTGCACAAAGGCAACATTTCACACTGGTTTACTGTAGAATTCAGGTAAGAATACACGTTTTCTGTATTTAGGCAGTATTTGCTTGTCCTCGAAGTCAGCTTAAAGGATAATACCAGGAAATTTGGAAAGCTTGCATTATAATGTCTTTCTTATTTACCTAAATAGCACCTGCAATTATACTCTGGAATTCTTGCTTCCAGTAACAGTTCACACAGGTCAATAGACTGCCCAGCAAAGCAACAAACATTTCAGACTACAGAAAGGTACTGGAACTTTTATGTACTGGAATGGTTTTAGTAACTCACATAAAGGATTGTTTTTTGTTTTGATACTGTAGTCCTCTAAAAGATAACTATAATGGTTTTGGTCAGTCTTTTTTCATTTTTAACCACTTCAGCCCCGGACCAATTGGCAGCCAAAGGACCAGGCCCCTTTTTGCGATTCGGCACTGCGTCGTTTTAACTGACAATTGCGCGGTCGTGCGACGTGGCTCCCAAACAAAATTGGCGTCCTTTTTTTCCCACAAATAGAGCTTTCTTTTGGTGGTATTTGATCGCCCCTGCGGTTTTTATTTTTTGCGCTATAAACAAAAATAGAGCGACAATTTTGAAAAAAATGCAATATTTTTTACTTTTTGCTATAATAAATATCCCCAAAAAATATATAAAAAAACATTTTTTTTCCTCAGTTTCGGCCGATACGTATTCTTCTACATATTTTTGGTAAAAAAAATCGCAATTAGTGATTATTGATTGGTTTGCGCATTGGTTTGCACATTTTTGGGACATTTGTCATTTATATAGAATTCAGTGCTATTTAAATAGCACTGATTCCTATGTAAATGACAGTTGTAGTGAAGGGGTTAACCACTAGGGGGCGGGGATGAGTCAGTTTGACGTGTTGTGTTTATTTTACTGTAGGGGGCGTGGCTGTACATGTGACGTCATTGATCGGCGTTCCCGATGACAGGGAACCGCCGATCACTGACAGTCAGTGTAGGAAGCGCGGGGAGAGGTTTGTTTACACAAACCTCTCCCCGTTCTTCAGCTCCGTAACCCGATCGCGGGACACCAGCGGCGATCGGGTCCGCTGGTCCCGCGGCCGGGGGTCACGGAGCTCCCGACCGGGTCGCGAGCGCGCCGCTAGCGGCGCGCGCGCGACCCACAGGCAGGCACATGCACGATCACGTACAGGTACGTAATTTTGCCCACCCGTGCCATTTTGCCGACGTATATCGTCGTTAGGCGGTCGGGAAGCGGTTAATATGATGTTTCCAGGTTATAAAATGGTGCTTTTATATGTTTTTTTTTTGTTTAAACTCTTTATTTTCCAGATAAGGATTAAATATTGTACAAGGTTGCTTACATAACACAATTTTTCACAAGAAAGCCTAGCACTAGCTATGCAGTTAAAGAGGTTGTAAACCTCTATGTGGAAGTTGTACTTATAGGTAAGATAAGGCTTACCTATAGGCAGTGTTGGTCATCTTACTTTAAAAAAGTAATTAGTTAAGTTACAAATTACTTCTCCCAAAAAGTAATTGCGTTAGTAACTCAGTTACTACATTGGAAAAGTAATTAGTTACGCAGCAAAGTAACTGACTTTTTTTTTAAATATTCTATACGTGTAACTGAGGGGCGGGTCTAGTATTACTGTAACCAAGGGGCGCGTTTATTATTATTGTTATATATCGTGTAACCAAGGGGCTGCTCTATTATTACTCTAACCAAGGGGCAGATCTGTTATAGCGTGTAAGCAAGTGGCAGGTCTATTATTATTATATCGTGTAAGGGGCGGATGGCTACAGAAGAGGGCGAATGTTAAATTAATGGGCAGAGCTCGATATATAACAATAATAATAAATGCGCCCCTTGGTTACAGTAATACTAGACCCGCCCCTTACTTACAAGATAGACGCCCCTTGCAAAGTAGCACGAGCATCAGGAGCGTGCGGCATCGCCTCGTACAATTACATGTTAACTGCACCTGCGCGGTGTAGAGTTCACTCAGAGCTGTTTAGGTTCGGCAATTTTCGGAAGCTCCGTAGTCCTTCGTACTGCGCAAGCCCTGCGCAGTACAGGTGGTCCTTATCCGGCGGGGGAACTTTTTCGGCAGGACACCGGAATTACACTCCTGCCATCTAGTGGCGGTAGATGTAATTGGGGTAACTAAGCCAAAGTAATGGGAACTGAGTTACCATGAGGGGAAAAGTAATCAGTTAGATTACTCGTTACCCTCTAAAGTAACTGCGTTAGGTAACTCAGTTTATTTTAACTCAGTTACTTACATCACTGCCTATAGGTACTGCAAATATCTCCTAAATGTGTGCCGTTTAGGAGATATTTACTGTGTTTTGCACTGATGATGTAACGCCCCCCATGCAAATATAATTCTGTATAATTGTTAAGCGTATGGATTTATAACTAATGATATGACATGGAGGAGCTGAACTTAACTGCATAGCTTATAAGGTGAAAAAGACTCACGTCCAGCAAGTTAAACCACTTCCAACTCCCATAGCTTTGGTCCAGAGGAAGGCAAAGATATGGCAAATTTCCTATGAGTTTAACTGACCATAGTATCGCATTCTTAGCCTTTAGTAATTTTAACCCTGGAGATAGTTGCAAGACAGTAATACTGTTACTTTTTTTAAATTCCATAATTGTTTCTCCCATTACAATCTCATGCAGTAAATCATTCTATAACTTAAAGTGGTAATTAACCCAATTTTTAAAAAGCTCCTTGATGCACATTTGCAGCTCAGTATATATTTTGAGCACTCGCGGTGTCATGGTGATGTGACTTACATGCACATATGAAGGAGTAACGTCATTCAAACGGTGTTACAACCAGAACTCGGAACCAGGCAAAGATGGAAGCACTGGGGACCCACGGGATCAGTGACAGTGCAGTTCTGGAGGGCAAATTATTACAGGTAAGCCTGTCCTGCAGTGCATACTAGCACATTATGGCACAATCCACAGGAGAGCCCATATAGTTAAAAAAAATACTTTACTACCACTTTAACAACTCCTACTGTAGATGTAAAATGGAAATTCTATAGCAAAGAGATCCTCTTATCCTCTCTATAGTCCCTGGAATAAAAAAAGATTTTTCAAATATTGTAAGTTATAATAATATAATATGCTTTAATATCCCACTTGCAAAATAGACTACCGCAGATTTATATAAAGTGTTGCTTTTAGTAACAGCCATTCTTAAATCCCCCGCCCCACATACCTTGACAGCCAATGGCCTGGGTTGTAGGGATTAGGCCCTTGTCCCCAGCAACATGGGGACAAGGTGCTTTGGGGGGGACCCCAAAGCACCCTCCCCATGTTGAGGGCATGTGGCCTGGTATGGTTCAGGAGGGGGGGCTATCCTGTGCTTCAGGCTGCATGCTCGGATAAGGGTCTAGTATGGATTTTGTGGGGACCCCCATGCCAATTTTTTTTACTTTGCTGTGGAGTTCCCCTTAAAATCCATACCAGACCCGAAGGGGGACTGGGGGACTGGAGGGGGACCCATGACGATTTTTTCCTTAATTTTTATCTATATTGCCAAGAGCCGGCAATACATTACAGCCACAAGCATTTTTAAATGACATTTTTTACTTTAGAAATTTTGTTTTCCTGCGGCAATGTAATATACACACAGATGTGCCACTTTACAGGCAGACTAAGGGGACCCTCCAGGCACGATATTTAAAGGAATATTTCATTTTTATTGTTTCACTTTAAGCATTATTAAAATAACTGCTCCTGAAAAAAACATTGTTTTAAAAACTTTTTTTTTGCATTGATACATGTCCCCTGGGGCAGTACCCGGGTCCTCGTACAATTTTTTGGCAATAACTTGCATGTAGGCCTTTAAAATGAGCCCTTTTGATTTTTCATGTTCATGTCCCATAGACTTTAATAGGGTTTGCATGTTCTCACAAATGTTTTGCCTGTTCGCATGTTCTGGTGCAAACCGAACTGGGGGGTGTTTGACCCATCCCTAGAGAGCATTATGTAAAGGCAGAGCAGGGCAGTGCAGTAAGCAGTACTTAATGAAAGGAAATTCAGTGAGAAGTATGTAGTGATAGGGCAGTCAATGAGCAGTATGTAGTGATAGGGCAGTCAGTGAGTACTAGTTAGTGGCAGGGCAGGGGGCAGTTCCCCAGTCATTTGTGTGCAGTGTAGCAGCCAGGGTAGGGGTCCTGAACAGCACTGATGGAGGGGATTCCTGCAGAGAAAAACCTCTCCCAATCAGCCTCTTACCACATGGATGGAGATGAAAGACCTGCTTAGCTGTCATCTCTGCTCCTCCTCCTGTCTTATTTTCAGCAGTTTGATCAGCCAGAGTGGCCACCTCTGCATGAGGGCAGAAGTCGAACACATCCTAGTCCTACAAACCACCTCCATCTACCCAAGGAAAAGCTGATAAACTGTGAGAGAGTGCCCACTGGCTGCCAGTCTTAGAAGGCGCACTAGAGAGGGGATATACAGGAGACAAACAGCACCTGGGGGACAAAGCTAAAGTCATCCCCTGCTAACCCAATAAAGCAGCCCTGCTTCTGATCCATAATCTTCATGCTCATTTTAATTCTTCTTGCATTGTATTGTTTTAGATATGAACTGAAGAAATTTTAAGCAATTTCATTATTTCCATTTTTATTTTCTTGATGTATTCTTGTGCATTTTTACTAAGGAGTTCTTTAAGTCTCAGGTATTCTTCGAGTAAAATCCCTTTCTTACAGGGCTTAGTTTTATTTTCTATCTTTTCAAATACAAAAACTCAAAGTACATTACAGGATGTTCAATCCAAAATAGAATGAAGTCATATATTCCAAGAAATAAACGGATTCATTTCAACAATACCAAAAGCCATGTCAACACAATCATGAACAACAAGGAAGACATAATCTTTAATAACATCAGTGTGATTCAAGTGTTACTGGTCAGGGGATGTATCAATCTGTGTTCTTTATGAGATGCAATGATAATCTTCACTCCTTCAAATACTGCAGCATAATGGAGTTAACATTCAAGATGATACTGAGTTGTGACAGATTTGTAACACAAAATACAACACAGAACATTATATTACAAAAAAGATGGTCCAAGAGCGGTTTCCATCTATCCATAAATTCATGGAGTTCTTTCACCTATGATATTCTTTCTGGCATTCTCTATATTTATTTATGACTTTTTATATTGTTATGTATTATTGGGATTCCTTACTGAGTAAAACTGGGAGGCTTTCCAGCCAGTTAAACTCATACTGTGAAAAGCTTTTTAGTATCAAATTTAGTAATTTGAAGATCCTCCCAGTAACCTAATATACTGACCAGAGGTAATGTAGCTAGGCATATTTGATAAATTTAACAAATTATTTCCAAAAAATAATACAAAAAACAGCTATTTTGTTATCTACCAGAGCAGGAAAGAGATTGCATTCTTTAACATGCATCCATAGATTAATCATTAGTATGTCTTCGAAATTGAACGTCGGGCAAAATTTTTAAAAATCACATATATACACTGCAATCATCATCATTAGCACAAAATGTAACCCTGTGTTTGTGTAGATAGTTTGCTAAGCAAATGTGGCAAATATCTACACATCTCCAATGAAACGTGCAGTATTATGTGTTATATAATTATCATGTATGATCATAAGTGCCATCTGGTGGCTATAATGCAGTATTTGTTTTTAAATACCTTAAAGTGGGGTTGCAACCAAAAAACAAAAAGGGGCTTAAAAATCATAAAAAAAATAAAAAAAAAATAATTGGAAAAAAAAAAATTTTTTTACTCACCTCTAAATGCCTGTTGCTAGGGGGTCCCTCGAAGTCTGCCACCTTCATTGCCCGGGCTAAAAGTCACTTCCTGTAGGCAACGCACAGTCATCTGGGACATGTCATGTGTCCCAGATGAGTGAGCGTCGAATCATGCGCAGTGGGTGCCCGGCTGTGAAGCCCAGCCGGGTTCCCACATTAAGAATGCCGGCGTCGTGAGCGGAGCGGGGAACGAGGGGGGGGTCTCGTTCCCCCGCATCGCTGGACCCCGGGACAGGTAAGTGTCCGATTATTAAAAGTCAGCAGCTGCAGTATTTGTAGCTGCTGACTTTTAATTTTTTTTTTTTGCCCGGCCCTCCACTTTAATCAGGGAAAAAATAAATTATGCCCACTAGATGGCGCTTACAATCATACAAGATATAACACAGAACACGGTAAGTTCAGTGAACTTTTTATACACAGACCCTACAGTATTTTTACCTGTTGAAACTGCTATTAGATACATTATTTCTCCACTTCCTTTAAAAAGGGGAAAGAGCTGTTTGCTCCTCAGTGAAATTATGCAGCTGTGTTGTCTCCATGTGGCAGGGTCGTCTTAGATAGACATGTATTATTAAACTGACTTTCAGTAAGTGAAAAACAAATTAAGGCATAAAAAATTCTGCTTATACAGGCATCTGGTAATTTTTCTTCCAGCCTGTAGAAGCAACTCTATGTTAGGCTATGTGTCCAGGCACATATGGGTGTTTACAGACTGAAAAAAAAAACAGCTTTTCTGAGAGGAGCTTTTGAGCAGGAAAAATGCTGCACTTAGGCACATCAAGCATTTTTTACTGCATTTTTCTAGTGTTTTGGGCAAAAATACCTATAAACGCAAATGTGCCCAAAGACATGTACAATATAATATGCTTAAAGTGGATGTAAACCCTCACATATACCCAGTGAAGTGAACAGCCTCAGATTATACACAGAAAAGAAACAAATCTCCCTACATAAGTTTTACATGTATATCTGCTGTCTTCAATTTTATATATTCTATAGAAAGTTCAGATCGTGTTAGAAGATTTTCTCTTCCTGTTGAGCACTGTAGTGAAGCCTGGGCATACAGCCAAGACAGCTGATTGGAGGAAAGGCACACATCCCCTCTCCTCATAGGTAGAGACTTTCAGAACTGTTTGTTGAATAGTTCAGGGCTCTGCTAATCTATTTATAGCATCCTCCCCAACACAAATTCCAGGCTGCTTTTATCACAGTTGACAGAGAACTTGTCAGAAGTTATCGGGCTGATAACAGAACAACGGAGCAGGAGACAGCTACGGGACATAGTGATTTGAAGAGAGATAAGAAAACACTACAGATATATGTGCCCAGCTCAAATGTCATGAATCGGGTTTACATCCACATTAATAGGAGCGTTTTTGATGCAGGTTTTTTTTTTTTGCCTGCAATTCTGGCCTTTTTTTACACTGCCTAGTGTGCATGGACCCTAATGCTTAACTTCAGCTAATAGCTAGTTACAGAAATATATGAAAAAAAGTTTAAACTGTATGGATAAAAGCTGCCTGTTGTACATTTGCCACATTTATCTGGATTACTTAGTCTGTATGTAAACATTGAAAAACTATTGTTTTCTGACAGTGGGCAGCCTTCCCACCATCAGAATAAAGCAATCAGCAATGATTGCAAAGGGAAAATCCAACAGGATGGTTGTACAGAAGCCTATATGTAAATCGACTTCTGTACATCCACCCTGCCCATACATGGATCTAAATTCGTCCAGTCCCTGCTGAACCAGCCATATTTCGGTCCATGCATGGCCAGCTTAAGCCACTACCCAATAAATAGCACTAGTATTGTCAAGCCCTTCCACAAACTGTTTCCACAAAGTTGGAAGTGCACAATTATCTATGTGTTTGTATTGTAGCTTGTATGATTAACTATACCCTTTACTGAAAATTCATAAGTGTAATCATTTGGAGGTGTGTCCTCCAAAACAGATCAGGTGTCAGGTATCCACAAACTTTTGGCCCCATAGTGTATGTCTATGGGTGGATAAATATAGATAGAAATAAGAAGACTGTGATCATTGATTTCACCATCTGAAAATTATCATTTGCTATGACTTCACTGGTTGTGTGTCTGTTCTAGGTTACTGACTCAGAAAACACCAAGGCCAGAGACAGACAGCAAATCTGCAATTCAAGATAGTAGTCATCAGTGACAGGCTCTTTCTCAGCACTGGTTTCTTTAAGACTAAGCTGTAATCTAACAGAATGAAGAAAATATATAGTTCAGCTAAGAGGTCACAGACATATAGATGTGTGAGCAAGTGCACAGCTATTCCCCTGTGTTACCTGATTGAAAAAAAAATCATATCTGCACAATTCATCGATCAAGAGCAATTAATTTGCCACTGTCGAGTCCTTCTGAACTGTTATTAAGCACCTTGACTTGGTGTGATACAATAATATTATGTGGGAATTAGTTGGCACCCAGTGGAAAGCTAGAGCTGAATGTAGTCCTCACCAAAAAATACACTAAGCTATAAGTATATCAGAATTGTCATTGTTTCAGCTAAAAAAACATGCATTTCATTAGCAGCTATCCTCTAAATAAAATAACTGCTGGCTTGGGTTTCTTGTACATTTGTCCCTTCTTTAGGGTTAAAAGCCCCCTGCTAGTGGCCGAAAAACGGCGCAAAAGCACCGTTTAAATCAGTACTTACATACTTCCTGTTCTAGGGTGGCAATGCTGCTTCCACATGGATATGCTTCACCCTACTTTATCTATGGAACGTTGTTATATGTTGGCCAATTTATGTAGGATATTTTATATACATTTAATATGTACATAGGTATGTATGGCAGACTATGATTTATGGCCTAACACAGCTAGCAGGCAAGTTGCATTTTACATATCAAAAGGGCCATAGGAGTTACTTGCAGGGATTGTAATATGTAAAATGTGTTTGATCAGACTTGAAAAGAATAGAAAAAGGTCCATGGGGGGGGGGGGGTTGTTAGAGCAATCTGCAGCATTGTCAGACAAAAATAGGAAAGTAGTTACTGGCCAGAACATCAGGGCTTAAAAGGGTATCAGGGTAAATAGGGAAATAAAATAAAAAACTGAAAAAAAAGAAAACAAATGCAGCCACCACAACTAAGGACCGGTAAGTTATATAGAAGAGTTTCTTTACACAGGTAAAGCACAGATTAACACAGATTAACCAGTTTCTATAGAAAAAGACATATGAGTTTAAGTTTAACTAACCCTTTAAAGTGACATACCATACAAATATTTTTAAAGTGATACTAAAGGTTTGTTTTTTATTTTCTAAATATGTTCCTTTAAGGTAGTGTACTGTTGGTTCACTTACCTTTTCCTTCGTTTTCCTTTGTAAATGCTTTTTTTCTGTGTGTGAATTTTCAACTTCCTGTTCTTCTTCTAGAAGCTTGCCCCCATCATCCTAGCCATTCTGGCTGGGGGTTAGTCTGCATGCTCGCCCCATCCCTTGGGACTACATCCCTGCGGGGAGGCGCTGCGTGCTTTCACAGGCACGAGAGGCAGGGGAGCCTTCCTTTAAAGCCGTGACGTTGCTGCTATTTATCTAACAGGTAAATTAAAAATTTTGGCAGAAATAACAGCTAGATTCATGATCTATATAGCATATAGATCAGATATTGCCAAAACATTTTTAAGCTTTACAACCCATTTAAGTTGGGAAATTGGGAAAACAACATTTGCATCTATGAGTTTTCAAGCAAGCAGTTATTAAAGATTTTGACAGATTTTTGACTAACAGAGAACATAACAGAGAACATAAAACTTTCCCTCATTAAATATATGGCTATTGAAATCCAAAGCTTTTAGGGTAACATCAAATCATCCTCGCTTGTCTATTCCTTCTAAATACAGTAAGTGCATTAAAAAAAAAAAAAAACTGATAGAAATGGCAGAGCTGTTGTATAAAGCAGAGAGCCTAAATGGTTAAGTACAAAAAAGTATTCAACACATTAGTATTTTTACACAAACTTTAACATCGTTGATGATGCCATTTAACCACTTGCCATAACCAAATGGGGCAATGCTGACAAGTTCCCATTAAGCTAAGCATATTCAAAAGAACTCCTTTAAAGTCATTTTTGTTCAGAAACAGCTTGTCTGCTGTCATTCTAGTACATTGCCCATTACAATCAAGGCACTTTGCAGCTGGAGATTGTTCTGTTCTGTTTTTGTATTTTGTAATCTTATTGAGAAGTCTTAACATGACATAACAGCGGTAAGGGACCATAGAATTTTTACAAACGCTTTAGTGATTGAGTGTATTGTGCAGGAAAGTCTAATCATAAAATAACAACAAATGTTTACTTAGTAACTGTGTATTCACATTATGATGTCTTGAGAGGTTTTACACAATTCAGGTAATTTCAGAAGTCTTTCACAAATGCTTTTTATTATGTACAACCACATGTAAAAAAAAAGTTTTTCTTTTCCCACTCTGGAATGAGGTCAGAGAGGTGAACTACTAAGATAAAAGCAATGTTCCCATCAATGCTACCTGTGGTCTCAGTCCTTTAGGGACCTTCCAAATTACCCTATTTTCGTAGGATGGTCCCGCTCGTTGGACACCACCGAGTGTGGTTAAATAGATAGAGTTCTGATATATCAGTACATGGCCTATGTTTAGCCTGCAGTTTCCTGCTTGTGAAATTCTTACCATCTGGTTCTGCTGGACCTGTGGTTCTGCTCACATGTGCTGCTGGCTCCCTTGTTCACCTATGGGCATGGCCTTCTCTACTGTGCATTTATATCGCTTTCCCTTTTATCACTTCCTGGTCCACCTCCCAGTCTGGTTCCCTATATATAGACATGCTTGGTGCATCTCACATTGCTGGAGCAACTTCCTAGTTTTTTTTCCTGACTTGGACATTGTCTACCATGTTTGCCTGTCTGCCGCGTGCCCTGACTTCAGCTTGTTTCTAAGATCCTCTTTTGTCTCCTGCCATCTGTTTACTGCACTAGCAAATGGCCTCCGCATCTTCAGCTGGGTGTACCTGGGGGCCGTAACCTGGTTCCATTCTGCTGAAAGTCCATCCCCACTATCAGGAGCCCTGGTGAAGAATTATGCTGGGGCTTGGACTGCGAGGTACCCTGGGGAACCTCGAGCTGGCCTTTAACAAGAGCACGCTACCATAGGAACCTGACAGGTTATGCTTCCTAATTTTTTTTTTTTAGTATTATGAAATTTAGGAAGTATGGTCTCTGCCCTATACAGTCAATAGTTCAGTCAAAACCTAACCATGGTGCTGTATTGCACATTAGATGCGTGCACTTATGTGTGAATGCGCAGCACAGCCTTATGTGCATTATATATGAGTATCTGGAATAGTGGATTCACCCCAAAGTTTTTGGTTGTGGGATATTAACCCCTTAACTCCGGCGCCTCCCAGTCCTGATGCCAGGAGGCGGGGCAAGGTTTAGGATCATGTGACCGCTGTGATTGGCTGTCACAGTGGTCACATAATCTGAAATCTCCAAATTGCAAGTAGCTGGACAGCTTGGACCAATGTAACTATTAATAAATAATATCTGGCCAATGCGCCCAGGACGTTGGAATTTTGAAGTAGACACAACTCTCTCCACTTGCTTTTGGGTCCTGTGCCGAGCAGCTGCACTTCTGCTTAATTAACACAGGAGGTGGGTGTCCTGGCACAGGTGCCATTCAGAGAATGCTTTGCATTTTAGGAGCGAATGCAATTCATTTCCTGATTGGCGAAGGTGGAGTGGTGGGGTGGTGACGTCCCACTCTTCACCATGTCCACTCATTCGTTCAGAACATGCAAAGTGTTCTCTGAATGGCATATATACCGAGCAGCCAGCTGGACCACCCTCTATAGTAAGAGGGAAAAGATTTAGTCAACTTAACAATGCATATCAACAAATAAGAGATTAAATACCCAAATCTGTATAAACGTTATCTCATTCAGATTGTTGGAAATATAATTCTTTCTCGTACATGCTGCGCATGTGATTGTACATCCAACATCTTTCCTGGAAGAGTGTCCACTTTTTCAAGGATTCATATGCACTCATATAGAGTTGTATCTGTTTTTATAGATACACACCTCATCTACAAAAGTGTCTGTCCTGTATGCCTGTTGAGCTTTTATTTTCCACTTTTCCAAATGTACAGACTCTTTTCGAAGGTTCTGTTGTTTGGAGTTGTTTTTTTATACCTTAGCAAAAGTTTTTTTTCAAAAGACAGCAATCCAGAATAAGGGGAACTTGCTGGTTCAACAGTTTTGAAAGGAAACAAGCAACTCAACTTCAAAAGTTTTCAAAAATGTAACAATTCCAAGTCAGGTACATTAATTAAGCTTGTGGCTGAAGGCATATCAGAATCTGAAGTAGCCACCCTTTACAATTTAGGAAATCGTGTTGAAGTTAGAGAAGTTTATATAAAGTATATGTAAAAGCACTGCGTAAATCAATGGCTCTATATAAGTACCTGAAATAAATAAATAAAAAAAAGTTTGATATATTTTAAAGTGTAAGTTACCCTAAATATGTATGTTTTCTATGTGTGTTCTCATATGTTTGTGTTTTATAATCATAGCCTCTATCATTTTCATATACCTTTTCCATCTAAAGTAGCTAATTTGATCTTGCCAGTCACGTTTCTTTCTTGTTTAATACTGACCATACGTGGTCAGTAGTTTTCATCCTTTGGCTTAACATTCAGATGTACAGGTTTGTTCAGCCATCCCCACCCTGCCCCTGACCAATCTCAGCCTGCCTATGGCACACACACCTCCAATCACAACCTGCCTCTGGCATACACCCCTTCCAATCACAGCCTGACTCTTGAAGATGCCTCTTGCTCAAGCACAGCCTACATCTTGCCTCGGGCTGAAAAGGCTATGGAATACAGGCACACTGTGTGTTTGCACAGTGTCCAAAAACAGTCACATGGTTTTAATATTTTTTTTTAAAAAGGTAAGAAAGATCATTTCTGAAAATAAGCAAAAGCAGTTATGGTGCCTGCATAGTTATAACTGTATTAGAAAGGGTCTATCATTGTTTAAATGTTAAATACATACATTTAAATCAATGTATTGTTTATTTCTAGGAATATTAAGTAAAACATATTAAAGTGTGGTCAAAACGTAAAATCATTATACACTGTATTTCTATTATTTCTAGCCTTCGCCTATTAATATGAAAGAACTTTAATTTAGTAAATTACTTACTTTGTGAAGATCCTCACATATTTTCTTCCTTAATTTCTCAGACACATTTTCACTATGCCATGTTGATAGGCACTACTGTGTCACACATTTCATCAAGCCTGCCTTCTTAAAGCGGACATTTTGGCCCCTTTCACACTGGGGCGGGAGCGGCGGCGACGGTAAAGCAGCGCTATATTTAGCGCTGCTTTACCGTCGTTTTAGCCGCAGTATTCGGCCGCTAGCGGTGCAGTTTTAACCCCCGCTAGCGGGCAAAAAAGGATTAAAATCCCCCGCAAAGTGCCGCCGTAGCGGCGGTATTGCCGCGGTATTACCACGGTGTCCCATTGAAATCAATGGGTAGGAGCGGTATAGGAGCGGTGAATACACGGCTCCTATACTGCTCCAAAGATGCTGCTAGCAGGACTTTTTTGACCGTCCTGCTAGCGCACCGCTCCAGTGTGAAAGCCCGCCGGCTTCCACACTGGAGTGAATGGGGCCGGATTTTTTCAGGCGCTGTACAGGCGCTATTTTTAGCACTGTACCGCCTGAAAAACGCCCCAGTGTGAAAGGGGCCTTAGTATTTTTTCAACTTTGCATCTATTAAATCTTCTGCTCTTGTTGTTTTAACTATGGATAGGAAAACATTTTGTTTTCTGCCAGCAAATACAGGCATACCTCACTTTTAAGTACACAATGGTGTTTATTTACTAAAGCTGGAAAGTGCAAAATCAGTCTCACTTCTGCATAGAAACCAATGAGCTTCCAGGTTTTATTACCAAAGCTTAATTGATCAAGCCGGGATTAGAAGCTCATTGGTTTCTACACAGAAGTGAGCCTGATTTTGCACTTTCCAGCTTTAGTAAATAAACCCCATTGTGTACTTTAAAGTGGGGTATGCCTGTACCTTATACAGCCCACTTCCTGTTTCTTGTCTGATCATTAGCCTAAGCCTTATGACATCATGCACAGCTCGCTCTCTCTCTCTCACTCTTGTGAGGGTTTGCCAGGAAGGGAGGAGGGATGAGTCATAAGAGGGCCAATGAGAGCTGCAATGCTGGAGGTGTGCCTCTGTGTGTCTGTGTAAATCCAGGAAGTGAACAGGCAACAGCTTCAACTGCCCACAGTTAAAATGATTGCAGCCAGACTCAGTAGAGGGAGATTTCTGCAGCATATTTGGCAAATTGAGAATCACAGTATATATAAAATAATATGCAAAGTGGTTTGGAAGGAAGCTTTAGAATGGCAAAGATGTTTTATTACAAATTATGTGAGCCCAAAATTCAGGCTGAAATCAGACCTGAAACAAAGATTGCAGACACACCGGTCAATGCATGTTCTAGTGTGAACCCAGCCTAAAAAATTGTTGGTTCGCAAAGCTAGTGACATTGAAGAAAGTACAAAAGTTCCCAGACGATCACTGACTCTGTCTATTCATAACAGAAGCATAGTAAAGCAAGAAAACGCAGCTCCAGGTCAGTCCACTCATTAAACACACCCCACAAGCCTTCCAATTGGGTGCCGACCCAGCTTGCAGGCTGCACTAGGACTAACAGAAGACATTCAGGCGGCCCCACTCTGATATAAGCCACTTTATGATGCTTGTGAAGACAAATACCTCAGGCTGTCATTGACACTGTGCTAGTTTGTCAATGAATGAGAAGCTCTGTAAAAAGCTATTTCTGTCCATTCATTCATCCTGTGCAGGTGAGGCTGCAGATGGAGATTGAGGGCTGTGTCCTCAATCACCGTTCTCAGTTTTAAAGGTGAAACATCAAAAGGTCTGTTTAGACTCCTAATATTTCACCAAAGCCCCCCAACGAGACTCCTAAATTATTGTAAAAAAAATATTAAAAATAAAATTGTAAAAAAATAAAAAAATTAATTTGTAAAAAAAAAAAAATTACTGACACCAGCGGCAGAACTACCAGGGTTGCAAAGGTTGCACATGTGACCAGGCACTGGCGTTCCACCACAGTGGGGGGCTCCAAGATGGCAGGAAGCATCTCACTGCGGGACTGTAATAAAGTGCCCCATGACGGGAGAATAGGGTCCAGAGGTGTGATAAGGACCCCGGGCTCAGAGGGTTTGTTGCACTGGGACCCTGAAGGTTTTAGTTACTCCTCTGCTTGCAGCTTTTATACATATTTCAATTTTAAAATTGTTCAGATTATGTCCTATCTGCCACTCCATTGTCCATTAACAGAATGGGTTTCCGGAATACAAAATGTTCTGTGATTGGACAAAAGGAGAGGAGGGTTAGATAACTGACAGGACAGCTGGTGTGTAGGAAAGTCGCAAGTCTCCTGTCAGAGCAAATTTAACAAAATTGTTAATTATAAAGAACAGGCAACGGACCAGAAGGTGGTGAATACCTCCTGAGAGTTAACTATTTGTAACCCAGCATATTTTTAAACAGTTTTCCTGTAGTTTTGTCAATAACAAGTTAAAGTGTTTTGATTGAGTAGAGAAGGGTTAGAGCCTCTGTTAGTTTTTACTACTTTCTGTGGACCCATTGGGGACTTTTTTCAAGTCCCTGGTGACAATGTATCGCCTGGACAGGAAGGGGACATCTCACCAATACGGCTACAGACAGTAATAAAATCGTCCTTCTTTCCTTACCTTAAAGTAGATGCAAACCCTCACATATACCCAGTGAAGTGAACAGCCTCAGATGATACACAGAGATGAAACAAATCTCCCTACATAAGTTTTACATGTATATCTGCTGTCTTCAGCTTTATATATTCTTTAGTGCACATCGTGTTAGAGATTTTCTTTTCCTGTTCAGCACTCGGAGTGGATTCTTGGCATAGAGCCAAGACAGCTGAGAAGAGAAAAGAAAAAAGAAGAGAAAAGGCACCCCCCCTTCACATAGGCAGAGACTTGCAGAGCTGTGCTTTGACAAGGCAAGCTCTCTGCTAATCTATTTATAGCAACCTCCCTCGACACAAACTTCAGGCTGGTTTTATCTTGTTTGACAGAGCAACTTAATAGCAGAAACACACGTGCTTTGGAGAGAGATAAGAAAACACTACAGATATATGTGCTTAGGTCAAATTTTATGAATCGGGTTTACATCCACTTTAAGTTCCTACCCTTTCCTATTCTATCCACAACTAAGAAAAAGAGTTATACTTTAATTGTAAAACATTATCTATAAAAAGCACACAGTTACAATGATAAGATGAAAGGCGTGAGATGTACTGTGCTGAGCGTACATGGAGGCAAAAGAGTGGCAGAGACACCTGGAAAGTTTAGGTAGCAAAAGTTTCACAGAGTGTAAAATCCTTTTAGATTTTACAGATTAATGGTTTTGGCAGCTGTTAACCTTTGCTTCCACTGAGCAATAGATAAAATGGTTTAAAACCATTTAAGTTAGCAAAACCTTTAATCTGTCGCCTCATCTTTCGCTTATATCACATGGAGAACTTGATGCTCTGTTAGTGCTGAACACCAGGAAGACAGACATACACAGATTTGAAATATATTCTGTATATGTTAACGATTTTATATGTCAAAAAATATTTATAATCCTCTTCAACCAGGTTTGGGATTTACATGGGATTTACAGATAGAGAAGGGACCACAATTGCACATCCACTGCAAAAGTGTATATAAACCTTATATATATATATATATATGTATATAAACCCTATGTATATAAACAATAAAATTCTCTTTTTTGCTCCCTTTTGGTCTGTTACCTAAACCACTTACATATCTGTTTGAGTGCATAAAAATACCACAAACACACTGAATTAATAACTTATTCTGCCCATAGATGGTGCAAATTTTTTTCAGACAGTGTTGCCAAGGCAATCCCACCTACCAGGCCATTGTCTTCTCCAGGCGGATGGCGGCAGCGGACCGGGAAGCTGTCCCCATCAGGAGAAGATAGTAACTAGTGGTTATAGCAGCCACTTTCAATAATTGTAGGTAAATCCAGCCGGCTGGTTGTACCCAAGTTGATCTATCAATCAACTTGGTACATTCAGCGTGCCCATTTATGGTTCAAATCTCTGACTGATTGCTGCTGAACCAGCCTAGATTCAAAACCATGTATGGCTGGTTGTCTTGGTGTGCGGCACACCCCGTGTCCCCCTGGAATGTGGGAGATTGGGTGGGCCCCGATATGAGGCGCATTAGCGCCATGCCTTGCGCATGGCGTCAAATTTGGTGCCATTGCGCTGGCGTGTCTTTATAACATCAGCCATGAGGGAGGCTCTTTGGAGCCAATCGTTGGGCGCGAGCTGCTGCTTAGGCGATGACCCCTCCCCTCATTTGCCATGCTAGCGTAACGTTGGGAGGGACCTGGGGTGGTGCCTTTGGTATATATGTCACCCCCAGTTGGATTAGACAGTCTCTTTTGTTTCTCTTCTGAGGACATTGCACACCACACCCAGATTATGTTGCTAACATGTGGGATCATCAGGTAAGTGTGGGAGTCTCTCTTTCTTTATATGGGTTCCTTTTGTACTGTGTCTTCCCTTACTCTATCAGTTCTCTGTTGGAGATATTTTATGGCAGGTTTAATGCAATGACTATATTCATTCCACACTTGGGTTGTGGTTTATTTTAACTTTTTTTCCCACGTGTTCTCCTTTTCTTTTCATCCTATTAAGATTCATAGGTTCTGTTATTTTAGCACACAGCACCACCCACTATATTCTTTACAGATATTCACTGGAGCTGTCACCTGCATTTATAACTACTATGACATGGAGACCCATATCCCTCTGGGGGTTTGCGTGCTGTGGGTTTTTTTTATTTTTTTATTATAATGATAATATGCCATCATGATCTCTGTACATAAATGAAAGAATAAATGTGCCATCATGCATTTGACCACTTTACCAGCTATGTGTCACGTGCTTCATTTAAAGTCCCAAACCTTTTTTTCTTGTAAATAAACCTTGTATAGCCAGCCTTACTGTGCTCAGCCTGTGCTACACTAAACTTCCAAGCAGTGTTATCAGTCATGCCCAATTCTCCTTAGAAGAGGGGAAGGCGATCTGTAGTCCTAACACAATTCCTGTCCTATGGCACACAAGTAAGTTTTGTCACCCTATGGCAGAATGTGTGTTAGACCCCGTACATACGGTCGGATATTCCGACCACAAAATCCGTCGGATTTTTTCCGACCACAAAATCCGTCGGATTTTTTCCGACGGATTTTGTCCGAAACTGGTGTTGCATACACAAGGTCGGACAAGGTTGTTGGAAAATCCGATCGTTCGGAACGTGATGAGGTTCGTTCGTTACGACGGAACTACGTTCAGGCTAGTAGCCAATAGCTTTGGTCTCTTTATTTGATCTGAGCATGCGTGGCACTTTGTCCAATCGGAATTCTCTACACACGATCGGAAAAAGACTGATCGGATTTTTTTTGTCGGAAAATTTGAGATCCTGCCCTTAAATTTTTTCCGTCTGAATTTCTGATGGAAAAAGTCCGATAGAGCCCATACACGATCAGATTTTCCCGACAACATGATCCGATCTGACTTTTCCCGTCATATTTTCTGACCGTGTGTACAAGGCATAACTGTTAGGATCACTAGGTAAAAATAAAGGGAAATCACCAGCAAAAAAGGGAATTGATGCAACCATCACATTTAAGGATTGGTAAGCTGCAAAATATAAAAAAATTTCCTGGGCGTACTTACAGTTTAGTCTCAATTCCATCTTTGACTAGAATTGGAAATGGGCTTGGAGAAAAGTGTGGGTAAGATTGGGCTATAAATAATCATCATGGTCACGGACCCAACCACAAATCTGCCGACTGAATAATAAAAGATCATCATTGCTACTACAAAAAGTTCATCACTTAACTCTTATTTCTCCAGACAGCACACTCCTAGTGTTGAGCTGACAGTTGTGTACAATGCAGTAGTCAGACTGTACTTCTCTTCCCTCCTACAGTGTGAGATCTGCTGTGCAGTGTATTAAAAGGAGCTAATCTAAATACAGGTTTAGATGCTTATATAAATAGCATACCTAATACCTAATAGTTTGAAGGGGTTGTAAAGGTTTTTTTTTTCTAAATAACAACATTGGTATACGTACCTGCTCTGTGTAAGGGGTTTGGAAAGAGTGGCCTGATCCTCTTCTTCTGGGGTGCCCCAGCGGCGCTCCTGGCTCCTTCCCACATCGAGTGCCCATTCAGTGACCCACATTCCAAGGGGGCACCCACGCAGGCACGCTCCCGAGTCTTGCTGTTGTGTCCCCAGCTCCCGTGTCACAGGATTTGATTGACAGCAGCAGGAGCCATTGGCTGCTGCTGCTATCAATCAATCCAATGTGGATGCGAGACAGCAGCTGGAGCTGCTGGGCTCGTGCTTGTCGCTGGAAAGATTGGGTTCAGGTAAGTAAAAGGGGGGCTCTAGAGGGCTGCTGCACTACAGAAGATTTTTCACTTTAATGCATAGAATGCATTAAGGTGAAAAACCTTGAGGGTTTACAAACCCTTTGAGTTCAACTTTAATAATAATCATTTTGTAAACCATCAGACTTGTTCAGTAAGGCAGTGTTGCAGTACTGCAAACCATTTAAATCAATCAAACTGATTTGGTCTTGAAAGTGTTAAAGTGGTTGTAAAGGCTAAAGGTTTTTTTTTTTACCTTAACGCATACTCTGCATTAGGCTGGGTTCACACTATTTGCTAGGCGGCTCACAGCAGGGGTTCCAGTGTGTCCCTATTCACCATTTCAGGGGTGATTCAGGTTCAAATTTTTGTCTGAATTCAGACCTGTAATGGAGCCAAAGACGCACAAGACCCTTCTGCAGTGCGCTCTGTGGCCGTCCCGGAGATGTGTGAACCGGCTCTATTGAGAGCTGGTCACAGTCTCCTGTCATGTGAATTGGATGTGTTAGGGTAAACAAACCTTGCATGTTCAGCCCCCCCACCAGATACTTACCTGAGCCTGATGTTGAACCAGCGCTGTGCTTGATAGCAGCAGCGCCACTCCCTCTCTCCTCACAGGGACTGAGGCAGCAGTGCGAGCAATTGGCTCCTTCTGCTATCAATCAAATCCTGATGGAGCAGGAGGTGGGGCCTAGCCAAACATTGTGTGTCAATAGACACAGACAGCCTGGCTTCGAATCGAGCCCCGCTCTATGCCACCATAGGAATCAGCTTCCTATGGTGGTTCACGCAGAAAAAGAGGATCCAAGACTGCCAACAGGGAACCTCAGAAGAGGAGGATCGGGACCGCATTGTGCAAAACCATTGAAAAACCACAGGTAAGTATAACATGTTTGTTGCTGTGTTTTTCTGAAGACGGAAAGGAGCCCCGTTCTGGAACATGTTGATATAAAATGATGGCATATTATTTTGCCTTGGACTATACCCTACCAGTGTGTCCTACAGTTTCTGATGGGAACTTGTTGATACTAACCCTAAACTAGAGTGGAAGCCCACTGAATGTGCAATTTAATCATCTAAGCTTGTTTGTTGTACTTCACAGAGGTGTATGACAGCCAAGTTACAGGAAGAGCATTTCCATGTAAGTGGTATTTAATCAATATGTAATCAATATGTATAAGTCTACTCTCAGAAGAACTTTCCCTCTGCTTATGATTTAGATTTCAGCAGCTTTCTACTAAGGATTGGGCCAAGCAGCTCATATAGACTTAGAGGTTATTAGTACTAAAGCTCCTTTACAACCTCTGTTTGTGACAGAACTTGAGGGCTCCCCTGTGTGCTGTGAGTTATTGCTTTTTCATTAACAGAAGAAGTAGAATGGCACCATCCATCCAATGCACATTTCCTTCCTGCTGTCTCCGCAAACAACAGAGCACAGAATTTGTCAACTCACCAGGTACTCTGGATAAATGCAATGTCATCTTAACCTTCTGAGGCCTAGAGAGAATGGTAAGGGCAGAATTGTTGGGTTGAGCAGCAGTTTTACCTTGGCTGTTTTTACGCTAAATGTGTTGAAATGCTTTGTATTTACCATCACACCTGTGATAAAGGAGCAACATTTTCAGTTTCTTTAACATCTATGAAAACCTTTTCCATGTTTGATTTGGTATGGTTTGTATTTTTATTATGGCACCATCTTGTGCTCACTACAGCAAGACTGACAGCCAGATACAAGATAGGTTACTTAAACTCGTTATTGGCTTCCAATGACAAGATGATAAATGTTTATTATGCAGCATGAACTACCCCCTCCCATCCAAGCATTGCCAGTACAATAGAAGATTCTTTCATTAAAAATAAAAATAAAAATAGCCTTTTAAAGCAGAAATAAATGAACCTTGAACCTCCCTCATTTCTCACTACAAAGCATGTCACCCAGGGCAGCGGGAATGTGAGCTCTTCTAAATTAGCAGTGCTACACAACATCCATAGCCACCACTATTTGACAGATATGCTCAAGAAGTAATCCATTAGAAATTCCTAACAACCTGTCAGGGGACTCCTCAGGTTTAGTACAGAGAAAGGAGTTCAAGCTGATCAATAATTTTATTCTTGTGTTGCAGTTTTATGATTATGGTTCAGCTAATATAGATTTCTGTCTGGGTCAAAGATAAGGGGATTTAGGAGATGCTTGTTTAAAGAGTAACTCCACTTTTGTTGAGAAAAAAAACATTCCCTCTCGGTGAGCTATGTACATTGCAAGGATTTTAACAAATTTTGTTGGAGATTCCTACCTTTTGTTATTCTAAAGAAATCCCTGTTTGTCCCCCTGTGCCCCTGTGAAGAGTGAGTCTAATGGGAGTGGTTTCATAATTATCAACCAGCTGCTGCAGAAGCAGGGCTCCAATGAGGAAAATTGCAGTGTGCAGTGTCCTTTAGACAATATTTCCTATTGGGAGTATCTTACCAAAAATGAAATTTTTGTTGCAGGGGATGCCTGAAATGCCTGAAATGCCTGAAAACTTGTATCTTAGTGCAGACTTCTGGAAAAATCAGTGAGCCAATCACACAAGCAGGAAATTATGTTTCTGGGGGGCGTTCTGTACACATTCTGTGTATTATGGCTAATATTGCATTGCACTTTTCAGAAAATTACAGAGCTGCAGATCGAAAAGGAAAGGTCATTTTTAATAACATTCAATTAGAATATGACTTGTGTCGCAATTGTATACGCTATATTATTATTTTTTTATTTGCTATTTTTTTCCCCATGAAAGTGGAGTTACCCTTTAAGAGTTCTACATTTTTTTTTTTTTTTGATATGTCATGTACAAGTGTATGTGGGGATTTTGACTCACCAAATAAATAATAATTAATGTTTGTCCACTAATTTATCCTTTGTGTAAATGCTAATTTTTCAGGGCTGGCACATGCCAAAGCAAACTGCCATTTTTGTGCCCAAAGTAAAGCCAAAAGTGCCTTTTTATTTATTTTTTGATTGGGTAAGGAAAGGTTAAGACCCCCATATTTTTTTTTCTATCTATGATCCCTTGGGGAGATTTTCCTCCACTTCCTTTCCCAGAGACACAACAAGAAGTAAGTGACATCTTCAAAGTGAAGGGATATCCCCTCTTAGACAGAAGGAGACAATAGGAATGATTTTATCAGAAGCAGCTGTCTGAAGTTAAATACATGCAAACCATTAAACATGCCTAATATGGTGCTGTATACAAACAAAAATAAATAAACCTCAGCTTTAACTTTAAAAAGATTTTCTAAAATCCAATGCAGCCATTTTCATTATACATCTAATGGGGCTTCTGGGTAGCCTCTTATGACAAGTAAAACTGTGCTGGCATCTCCTGGAGTCTCCTGGGTAACGTCATTGATCAGATATTAACATGACCATATTTGTTTAAGTGATGTCACAGAGAGTCATAGTTGGTCAGTGCCATTACGGGGAACCATGCGTCATAGTTATTAAAACTCCAGTTTCCCTAACAACCAGCCCTAAAGGGAAGTTATTCCATTTAGCAGCGGTAGTAATACTGCTGCAAAATGTACCACTTTCAACTGCCACCAGAGCTTTGACTCAAATACCAATTTAGTTTGGCTTTTGCCAAACAAGCAGTGCATCCCTATTTATGAGTCAATGACTTAGGACAAGTAGACGGATCATAAAAAATGAAAAATCAGAAGTCCCCTTCTGCATATGTCTTTTATATTAGTGTCCGATCACAACCAGGATTTAGTATTTTAGAAAAAAGAAGAGCTCAGTGATGGTAGCTTTGAATTCTCCCTTTAATATTTTATTCCTTTAAGATGGACCTTCCATGAAAATGCAATTTTTACTTATTATTGGGACTACACCAAAATAAAACCAAAAGCCTAAAACACTCAAAACGAGTAAAAATGACTTATCCTGAAAGTTCTGTAGTTGCTAATGACATCAATGTACCATACAGCTTCCTCTGGAAAAGCTTAATGTGTTCTAAATGCCACAAGAATGCTTTCCAGCACAGTGCATATTCATGGGACTTAGAGTGCTCAGATGGAAGCCAAAGTTACGTTTTTTTGTATTATACATTTTTTTTTTTTTTTTTTTTTTTTTTTAGCAAAGTCCTCTTTACCACAGTAGAGGAGGTGAATTATGTCACATTCCAAGCTATCTTAGATCAGAAAAGTAAAAGGAAGGAAGATCACTAAAAGCACCTACAGGTTTTTTATCTAATATATACTTATTCCCTTTAGGGATGAAAACATTTCTGCATAAAATTAGCAGACCCTTGACATTTACGCACTGAATAAGTGTAAACTAACTCTGATATTTTCATTTACTTAGCACCATAATAAACAACATTTATTTGCAAAGAAAGGGTCAGGATTATTAGAAGTTAATATATACAGTATTTCTGCATTTATAGTAGCTTTCATGTGCATTTAGAGAAGATCTTCTCATGCCAGATGTTTAAGCTAGCCCTTGAGCAATCAAGCATCATAATCGATATTCATACATAAATACTGCTTACTGCAAGTTTTAAATGGGTCAGTTATGACCTTCATGTATTAAAAGTATTCTTTAGTGCTCTGTCCTAATCCTCTCTAGTTTCTGGGTAGTATTTTTGTCATATAAAAATATGCAATATGCTGTTTCTTTTTTTGTTATTGTAATATGAGAGTATGCGTTATGGATAACGGAAACTTTTTGTACCAACAGGATACTCTTAATTTTGACTGATAAAATGTAATGTTCACATCTCTAGAGAAGCAGTACGGTAAGTGGTTTTAGAAACAAACTGTCAAGGGTCCAGGCAGTAAAGAGTCATTTGTTTCTCACACAAACATGCATTTCATTATTATTTTGAGTCTGAATTTGTTAGACAACTAAAAGTGGATGTCACATATACAAAAAAACAGTCATTATGTAGGCTGATCCAAATTCATAAAAATTGCAAAAATAAAAAAAAAAAAATGCAAAAAACTCAAAGTCTATCACAAATGTATAGTCACGCCAACCAACAGCGGACTCGGATGATTTCTAACTGATGCTTGTTTTTGACAGCTATTCTGTAAGTGGTGCCTAGTTTGCGTTTTTTCATTTTATCCAAGTGGTATTTCACTATGAGTTCCCTCTTTGTTTTCCCATCTATGGAGTGTGGCGATTCTTCTCTGTTAGGCCCGGTTCACACTGCTGCGGTGCGGGAGATCGCATATGATTCGCACCGCACTGCAGTTCAAATCATATGCGATCTCTGTGCGATGCGAATTCAGCCATACAGATAGTATGGCTGAATTCGCATCGCATTCGGCCCAAACTCGCACAGGACCCTTTTTTTCGTTCCGCAGCAGAATCGGATCGCATGGTGTTTGCAGATCCCACTGCGATCTGCGAGCTGCTATGGTGGTGTCATTAACATTTCATTGACACTCCCAGCAGCTCGCATAGGGCAGTGTGAACTGCCGACGGGAGACATGCGGTGCGGGAACCCGCTGTAGATTCGCAGTGTTCCCGCACCGCAGCAGTGTGAACCGGGCCTTATAAGAATTTCTTCTGGAGGAAACTCTGAGCAACCATTGCACATACCCCAGATCATTAGATCACAGCTTTATCGACCCCAGACTGCAAAGCTGAGGGTCCATTAATTCTGGTGAGTGTAGCACCTAACACTTTCCAAGTTTGGAAAACCGTTACACTTTATTTAATGTATTTTATGAGTACCAAGCACTTTATAGAGTGTGTGTATTATATGTTTACAATTTGGATTCACATAGCACTAATTATCATGTCATTGAGTAATATGTTTTCTTCCAGCGCTGTTTATATTCTTTTTCACTGTTTAAGGTTGTATCACCTTTGCACAGCTGCTGCAGTCTTTCATCTTTCACATTTGATCACCTTAGCGCGAGTTTGTGTATGGTTTTTTATCACAAATGTATGTTTATTGGATGAAAAAGATCACAGCATAAAACAGAGGTTGCTATACCCTACAAAAACACCCCCTCCCCAGAAAACCCACACACTTCCCACCCACATACTCACACCCTCCCACTAAGAATATGGATCCCAACACCGACTCCCATACCGAAGCCCAGAGCAGCCCTCCTGGAGAGCTAGGACAGTGCAACCAACCCCCCCCCCCTCAAAAGACGGATCCCCAATAACAACAGCATCTGAACGCTGATTGGACCTCGGTCCATAAATAATTGTACTGGTAGCACAGGGTCCTGAATGTGGTGACACTGCACCTTAAGACCACAATGGGTGAATGCAGTGGAACCAAGAAACGGGAATCCTGAGACCAATTTCCAGAACACTGCTGAACAGCTAGGTCGGGAATAGCGAGCTAACGGTGAATAAATGAATGATGTTCTGAAGAAGTACCAGGGAGGAACGAAACATGTAAACAAGGGACAGACCCCCTCATCCCCTTATGCACCGTATGTGGTTTCATCTGGACTCTGCTTTCATTTCCCCATTGGGGGACCGGCTGGTGTTCAGAACATTGTTGAGCTCATCTTATTGACACCGCTTATGAGATTACTACATGCTCTCAACCATTGCTGGCTCACACAGGTTTGAGACACCTGTTCACACCAGTGTGCTGTGTAATTCACAGCTACCACCCTGTTTGTACATCTGAGATTTCAGCGGGACACGTCTGCTCAGCGCACATCGCACATAGAGGAATCGCCAGACGGCAAACACGGGATAATGAGTATATGACAGTCTGCACAATGGTCACATTGGCTTTACCACGAGAGTACCCAGTCAGTTGGGTCCCAGTGACAGCACTGGCCAGACCATGTGCAGCAGGAGAGACTTCTCTGTCATCATATACTGTATATTGGTTCACATAGATCCTATCTGTTGGTCTTCACCTTATCCTTGCTGTATCTCTGGGACCATTTCAGGTGTGGAGCAATCAGCAGTACACACAGCTCATGGTGTAGTTCACTGACTTACATGCAGTCGTGAAACAGCAGCCTTATGGAACTTTCTGCATTTGTTATAGGGAGCCTTATCTGACAGTAATTTTATCCAATATTCATGGATTGTCATTTATTCACCGTTAGCTCGCTAAGATCCAGCTGTTCAGCAGTGTTCTAGATACTGGTCTCAGGATTCCTGTTTCTGGGTTCCACTGCATTCGCCAATTGTGGCTTTAAGGTGCAGTGTCACCACATTCAGGACTGTGTGCTACCAGTACCATTATTCACAGACCATGGTCCAATCAGTTTTCAGGTGCTGTTGTTATAGGGGATCCATCTCTTGGGGGGGTGTGGTCGTACCGTCCTAGCTCTCCAGGAGGGCAGCTCTGGGCTTCGGTAAGGGAGTCAGGGTTAGAGATCCATATTCTGAGTGGGAGGGTTTGGATATGTGGGTGCGAAGTGTGTGGGTTTTCTTGGGTGGGGGGGATATGGGTAGGGTTTAACAACCTCTGTTTTATGCTGTGATCTTTTTCATCCAAGAAACATACATTTTTGAGGAGATACCCTTTTTTTGTTTTTTACAATTTTTATGTCTAGTTTTCTTGTAACTATACCAAGCCCTTATAGTGGGTGGCACCTATACTTAATTTCCCATTGATCAGGCTCCCAGTATCCTAGGGTTATTTTTGCAATGATCCAATATTCAGTCCAAAGTCAATTTGGATCTAGTTACATCACAATGATCTGGTCTAGTGTCTAGTGACAACATGGCTTCTGCCACTCCATAATATATTAAAGGAAGCCAGTACTGAGGGAATAGAAAATCTGCCTCTGATAATCTTATGTTTATAAATGCACCAACTAGAAGGGAAGGAGTGGTCCATAAACATCATTAAAACACATCTGATATTCTCTGTAAGAATGCTTAGGACTTAGTACTATGCCCCCCACTGTACTAAGGAAAAACCCTTGATACTCCCTTGTATGGGAACACGGCATCCGAGCTGTGAAGCCAGAGATGATGTCACGGACCGCACCGGAAGTCGGGTAGAGCCAGAGGTAGGTCACTATGGGTAGTTGTAGGGGTGGACACAAGTGTATGCATGTCATGTTACCATGACAATGCGTTTTGCACGCATGCGCTTTCTCAAGTCTTGAGGATTTCCTGCTACAATTCTCAAAACCCTGCACTGTATGCAGAAAATATTCCAGCAGCTGAAGGCTTCCAGCATACAATCTCCATCAGCGGGCAAGTAGCCTTTGCTTAGCCACCTTTGTAAAGGCTCGGGTCAACATTTGTCACACAGTTGATCACTACAGAACAACCCAGTTACAATTTATTCTTAAATATGAGTTTTCCAACTAGAAGCCAATTGTGGTTGATTTTTATTTAATTTCAATGTGACTTTTAAGTTCTTATAAATCAACATTTCTTTTTACCAGAATGGGGCTGTTATGAACTGGTGGGGCATAGTACTAAGTCCTAAGCACTCTTTTTTTTAACGTTGAACAAAAATCCTAAGCACTCTTACAAAGAATATTAGATGTATTTTATTCAAGCTACCCCCTCCAATGGTTATCTCTAGCAACTATGGACTTTTCCTTACAGGTACATTCCCTGGGTTTGTTCGTCCCAATTGGTGTCTGATCATTTTTGTTGCGCATAAACGTCATTATGCCACCTGACTCCTCCCCCTACAACCGATGTCTTCTGTGTTACTGTTTAAATGCCACAGGAAGCACATCCGTGAAGTAGTCAGCTTCAGGAGTTTGCCAATACCCAATTGTCCTGGATATTGCTGAATAGTGAGTAGGACATTGACACTGCAAGGTTGGGGGATAAACTGTGGAAGGAGATAAACTGTGTGTGTAGTATTCACACAGGACTGTCAAAAAAAAGTAAGTGTTGGGTGCTAGAATGAACCTTCTAGCACCCAGCACTGGAGCGCTGCCTGGATCTTCAAGACCCTGGTATTTTATCCGAATTCGGGGACAATCCTGGAGGATTAATGGCAGCTGGGGGGTATGCAGTGCAGGCATATTCTTTCAAAAAAAATGCCAGAATAATAATAATAACCACATAATTAAAGTGTATTCAAATTTGAGATGTGGGTTGCCCAGGAAGCCTCCTGCCTTGACTATAACCAGCAGTGGAGATTCCTAAATCCACACTGTTAAGCATGGATCAGAGAATGTATTTATTTTCTCTCATTCAGCCATGTATGGGTAGCTTTAGACTGATCACACAAATTATAGTAACCGCAGTTAGCAATTGGTTTTAGAAAGTGCTTCAGAACGTTAAAAAAAGAAAGTGCTTCAGAACAGGTTTCTGAGCACGTTTTGATATAAAATGCTGAAAAGTGGAATCCGATATGATTTCCTGAATTCCTAGGCTGGTATGCAGTTTATCTGAAGCAAGTTTTTTTTTTTTTTTTTTTTTTTAACTCCATACAGAAAATGGTCCATTTGTTGAGGAGAGCCATCACTGAAAGATACAGGAGGAAGTTTAGCAAGGGATCCTAGAGGTCAGCAGTAGAGACAGAGTGGATGGGTGCTGATAAAGCCCTACTGCTATCCTGGGTTCTGCTGTTACAAGTTCTGTTTGTGCCTTCCTACCTCCTACACATTTCTATTGGCCACTGTGACAGTTCACCTTAGTGAAGGGCCAATAGGAATGTGCAGTGGACAGAAAGTAGCATATCAGAACAGCCCAAGATGCAGCCATAAAGGCAACATTTTCAAAGTTGCTGGAAGTACGTGCAGCATCTCTGTGTCCCTTTATATCTGTAGCAGTCTCTTTAAAAACATGCACCCATCGGTTTTCAGCAAAGGAGTATAGATTTCTAAGAATGGATATGTTTCAGCAGCCAATATTGTTGCCAAGTGCCTCTTGAAATCCCAGTCTGCAAGGTAAAACATTTTACACAGCCTATCTGTACTCTTCTCAACAATTGGTTTCCCCCTCCCTTTCTTCATGTCAAAAGCACAGGAGCTATCAGCTGCTGGCAGACCAGAAAGCATGAATCGTACAACTTGCTTACAGCCCCATGTGATTTAAGTCTTATTATGTATCATCACTTGAGATGTCTCTTTTGGTTTCACTCTTTTTTCTGGGAATTACTTTAAAAGCCCAATGGGGTTCAAATATTTATAAGACAGTATCATTCACATGACAAGAAAATTACTACCCATATAACCAGTAAACAAACAAGTTTCCCATTCCATGTAATGTAGATGACACTGAAAGCCGAATAAAACATGTTTAATAGTTATGTCTCATACTCAGTACTCAGTATTTTACCTGTATCTGTTTCAGTTATTACTGTATATTTTATTAAAAACATGAATATTGCTGAATCAATGTTTATAGAGTCATTGTATTTTTGTGAAACAATCGTCAAGTGCCAGCATTGTCAATTATTATAGAAATGTGTAAGTTATAAGTCAAATTCATAAAACCATAAAGCCCCATACACACGGTCAGATTTTCCGATGGATTCTGTCCTATCAGACAATGTTGTCGGAAATTCCGACCGTGTGTAGGCACCATCGGACAGTTTCCATCGGATTGTCTGACGGACAAAGTCCTATCTCCTGCTGGATAGATTTTTTGACAACAAAGTCCGATCACACCAAATCCGATCGTGTGTAGCGAATTCCGACGGACAAAGTGCTACGCATGCTCAGATCACATTACAAGACCAAAGCTATTGGCTACTAGCCTCTACGTAGTCCCGTCGTAGGCAACAAACGTCACCACGTTCAGAATGATCGGATTTTCCGACAACTTTGTCCGACCGTGTGTATGCAAAACCAACATCGGACAAAGTACGACGGACATGATCCGACGGACCTGGTCCTCGGATAATCCGCGCGTGTGTATGGGGCTTAACAGTGAATGTTTTTCCGATTAAAAAACTTATGGTCAGAAGTACCTTTTTTTTAAGCCTTTAAGCAAATAATTATTAAAGTGAATCACCTCAAATTGGGTGAACTCCGCGCAAAAAAAATTAAAGTGAACAAATATACCTAAAAGACAAGCTGCTCCCCTCAAAGTGCTGATCAGACTTTGTGAAGTTAGTGGGTAGTACGAGGTAAGGGGGCGCTATAATACAGGAAAAAAACAATAAAAAGTGCTCTAGTGCTAAATATGCCAGTGTAATTAATTATGCCATTACAAACATGAAAATAAACAAAGTAAGTAATACAAAATAAAAGGTGCACTATAATACAGGGAAATCAACCCGATATAAAGTGCTCTAGTGCTCTATAAGCAGATGTGGTTAATTATGCTATTGCAAACATAATAATAACACAAATCATAATAAACAAAGTGCATTAAAAAGAAAGTCCATAAATTTGAAGAAATGTCCTTAGTGTTGAAATGTATAGGTATATGAACCCGTCACCACTTGAGGAGGGAAAACAACAATATTGCTTCACCAGGTGGAAAATAGTAGGTATCCTACTCACCAACTCACCATGACCCCTTTAATTAAAAAGACAGGTCAGGTGCAGCTTTGACAGATTAAGGAACTGCCGCCTATGATGGGAAAAAATCCCCTTGTGTAGAACCAGGAAGTGGTCAATCATCCACAGAAGCTCAGAAAAAAATATGAAAATAACAGGGCCATAGCGTAATATTGTTTTTTGATGTGGAATTGAAACATATAAAAAATAGATAAAACAGCCAGATGGCCTCTTACATTTAAAAGTGCCTTGCCTCGGCACTGGAGGTAACAAACCAATTCAGCGAGATGTGCTGTGAACCGGCAGTTTGATACAATAGGCGTGCGTTCCACCACCGGAGAATCATGTTTGTAATGGCATAATTAATTACACTTGCATATTTAGCACTAGAGCACTTTATATTGGATTTTTCCTGTATTATAGCGACCCCTTACCTCGTACTACCCACTAAATAATTATTAAACACTAATGGACTTCACTTAAAAATTGGTGACTCTAACCGTCCTTACCTAAGTAAGGACCACATAAGAGAAAATTGTTTCTCTGTGGCATATTGAACAAGGTACACCAGAAAAGTGATGAATGGGGACGTAGTGACAAACTAATCTGATAATGAGACTCCTTTATTTCACACCTCTGCTATCTTGTCACTATTATATTAGTCACATTATGTAAGCTTACAAAGAAAGAATTCCTGTATGCTTCTCTTGGCCAAATCTAGGATGCCTTGTAGAACCACAGAAAAACATAATGTGCCCGTTCTTAATCTCTACAGGAATAATGTGACTATCGTCACTCTTCAAGTAATACATTACTGACATAGTAGGGTCCTGTACTACACTTTGCTGTCACTTTATAGCAAACATGTCCGTTACTCATCTAGGGCAAAGCAACATATTTACTTTTATTGCCCCCTCTCCAGCACCATATACTTCCCTTTTTCCATGACATGTTTCTAAAGTCCATCTGACATTGGGGGTTATTTACTAAAGGATAATCCACTTTGCACTGAAAGTGCACTTGGAAGTAAAGTCGCTGTAGATCCGGAAAGGAAAATAAAAAACAGCATTTTAACTTGCACATGATTGGATGATAAAATCAGCACCCCTCGTTTCAGATCTACCCCTCAGATTTAGAGCGAGTGTACTTCCAAGTGTACTTTCAGTGAGCTCTCAAGTGCACTAGCAGTGCAATAGGATTTGCCTTTCGTAAATAACCCCCATAGTGTTACATGAACATTAATGCAAACCTGCACTTTGCTCATGCACCACAAAGCAATAGCTTTGCTTTAACCTTCCCTACCCAGCAGTATATAGTTGCCCTCACCATGCTTTGTTCAGTTGCTAGAAGCAAGAGAACCCACCCTTTATATGTTTTGGGTAAAGTCATAGCATGCACAGACTATACGGAAATGTTGGTGCTTGATGTACTATATGGCAATGTTGGTTAGTCTATCCATGTTACATGCAATAAGTGAAGCATAGAGGTTTTTTTTTTCAGTCCAAGCATCCGAACAACTCAGGCTGTAAAACTTTTCACAAAAGGAAAACTAAAATTATAGTTCTAGTGCCTTCTCTTGCCCAGGTTTTCAGAATCCACACACACTTGAAAGTCGCTGTATTGAGATGCATATGTAAAATTCATAACAGTGGTCAGATAGACGCAAAAACATTGGAGAAAATCAGATATTTATTTTAGCTATGCCAATGGTTAGCTGGTGTATGTTTGAATCCTGTTGTGTACACTTCATAAAAAACATGCCCTTCAAATAAATTCACTGTATGTGGTGTGTGCACAAATTTGTGAGCATTGTGGGTGCCAGTGGCGTAGCGTGGGTTGTCAGTGCCCGGGGCAAGGCAAGTAATTTGTGCCCCCTTGCGACTACAACACTACACTGACCACCACACTACACTATACTACACTGACCAGCACACTACACTACACTGACCACCCCACTACACTACACTGACCACTATACTACACTACACTGACCACTATACTACACTACACTACACTGACACTATACTACACTGACCATTATACTACACTACACTGACCACTATACTATACCACACTGACCACTTTACTATACTATACCACACTGACCACTTTACTATACCACACTGACCACTATACTATACCACACTGACTACTATACTATACCACACTGACCACTATGCTATACTACACTGACCGCTATGCTATACTACACTGACCGCTATGCTATACTACACTGACCACTATACTGTGCTACACTGACCACTATACTATGCTACACTGACCACTATACTATACTACACTGCACTGACCACTATACTATACTACACTGACCACTATACTATACTACACTGACCACTATACTATACTACACTGACCACTATACTATACTATACTACACTGACCACTATACTATGCTACACTGACCACTATACTATACTACACTGCACTGACCACTATACTATACTACACTGACCACTATACTATACTACACTGACCACTATACTATACCACACTGACCACTATACTATACTACACTGACCACTGTACTATACTACACTATACTATACTACACTACACTACACTACACTGACCACCACACTATACTACACTACACTACACTGACCTGCCTACAGTCTGTGTATCTCCCTCCCTCTCTTTCTCTCTCTCCCCCCAGCCAGTACCATGACTCTCAGAAGGGAGTCTCGCTAACCTTATTGTCCTGGCCTGCATCGGTCCGGAGATAGGAGAAGACAGCGGCGGCTCAGTTTTGCTTCTCTCCCCCGTGCTCTAGGTGCCATTTTTCAGTGTCCGGCCGGTGCACTGTGATTGGGCGTATGGGGGTCATGTGTGGAGGCGGGACTTCAGGAGCGATTTTAGACAGGCCAGCCCTACGCCTCACATGACCCCCATACGTCCAATCACAGGACGCCGGCCGGACACTGAACATGGTGGCTGGAGTGCGGGGGACACAGGAAATTTAAATTAGGAGGAGGCAGCCAGTAGTGACCCATACTGGCGCCCCCCTAAATGTCACACCCGGGGCCACGACACCCCCTGCACCCCCCACGCTACGCCACTGGTGGGTGCATAGTAAATGCTGTGAGGATAAAGAAGGGGTATCCTTAGTCTACAAGCATGATCCTTGGTAATTCAGGCCCCATGTTTTAAAGGTTGCAAGGCTTTCTGAGTTTTGCTAAAATTTTCCTTAAGCATGCCATACATGGATCGAAAACCAGTTGGTTCATAGGGGCCGGCAAAATTTCGATCCAGGTATGTGCATCCTGGTTGTACACAAGTCAATCTCTCGATCGTGTACAACCAGCCTGTTGGGGTTTTCCTGAATAATTAGAACACATTAGCATTGTGGGAGGAATTCCCCCATCAATACAGTCAGTGCCACCCATGGTGGAAGGAAAGAAAATTGCATAATCTATGGCCTGGTCATCACCAGTGTCAGAATGGTGGTTGTGATATGATTTTAACACAGAGTCTTTAGATAGAATCCCTGCAGCACCATGACATATATGATAAACAAATCAATAATTAAATGCCCAAAGTCCATGATTTGTGATTCAGTCACTGCAATGATGTGAGAGGTAAACTGGTTTAGTAGCAACTATCAGAGGACTAGACAATGGCAAATTTCCTTTATTTAATATGAATGAGTGATTAACTGTGTCTCTTTGTCCCTGGTTGCAAAAGCTCCAGATCCATAAGACACTTTCACTGTACTTTAAACTATAAGGATTATCTAGCAAAAACAAGAAAAAAATAAATTGCAATTCTCCTCTCCCCATGCAATCAATCAAAAGCTCCATTTACCAGTATGGACTCTGAAAGATAGTAAATATGCATTATTGAACTGCTTTGCCACATACACAAACTGTGAAAAATGTTGCATTTCATTTTGAAATCAAGGTCCCAGAGTCTGGAGGGAGAGTGGGGAGGCACAGAATCCAAGTTGCATGAGGTCCAATGTGAAGTTTCCACCATCAATGATGATTTGGGAAGCCATGTCATCTGCTGGTGTTGGTCCGCTGTGTTTTATCAAGTCAAAGGCAGTGCAGCCCTCTAGCAGGAAATTGTAGAGCACTTCATGCTTACCTCTGCTGACCAGCTTTATGGAGGTGCTGATTTCATTTTCCAGCAGGACTTGGCACCTGTCCCCACTGCCAAAAGTACCAATGCCTGGTTTAATGATCATGGTATCACTGTGCTTTATTGTCCAGCAAACTCGCCTGACCTAAAACCCATAGAGAATATGTGGGGTATTGTTAAGAGGAATATGGGAGACAACAGACCCAACAATGCAGATGAGCTGAAAGCCGCTAACAAAACAACCTGGACTTCCATAACACCTCAGCAGTGCCACAGGCTGATCGCCTCCATGCCACACCACATTGATGCAGTAATTCATGCAAAAGGAGCCCTGACCAAGTATTGAGTGCATACTATACTGCACATGGACATACTTTTCAGTACATCATAAGACCAATATTTCTGTAATAAAACATTTCTGTAATAAAATAATTTTTTATTGGTCTTATAATATATTGAAATTTTCTGAGATACAAAATTTTGGGTTTTCACTAGCTGTAAGCCATAATCATCAAAATTAAAAGAAAGAAATGCTTGAAATATATCACTCTGGGGGTTACTTACTAAAGGAAAATACACTTTGCACTACAAGTGCACTTGGAAGTGCAGTCGCTGTAGATCCGAGGGGGGCATGCGAGTAAAATAAGTATATGATTGGATGATAAAATCAGCAGAGCTTCCCCTCATTTGAGATCTACCCCTCAGATTTACAGCGACTGCATTTCCAAGTGCACTTTCAGTGCACTTGTAGTGCAAAGTGGATTTGCCTTTCCTAAATAACCCCCTCTGTGTGTAACGCATCTATATAAAATATATTAGCTTCACTTTTTTAAATGAATTACTGAAATAAATTAACTTGTTGATGATATTCAAATTTTATGAGGTGCACCTGTTTATCTATGAGCTGGGAACTAGATAATGCCTACTAATTGAAACCTACAGTATAGTCAAAGCAATATGGGTTTACTGCTGCTAACTTTTCTTGCTAAAATGGTTGTTACCTCTCGTGCTGATCCAATAGAATCAGTGCTATCTTAATTATTAAAACAAAATATATATGCAAAGTTTTGTCTCTGCTTGCTGCATACTTGCTCTTGCTCAGTGTCAGAGACAGCCAAACAGCTTGCATTTCCTTTCACTTTCTCCAAAATAGACATGCGGTCACTTGTTGTTTTTGAATGTACATAATAAGGTACAAAGCAATGGTCTGTATTCAGCAGCAGCCAATCTGAACATATCTTTCTCCAATCACACTTTGTAGTGTTTTTTGTAGAGCTTTACAGAATAAGCCCAATGATGTAATACAATGGTATATTAACTCTCAAAACAAAATTTGCACTAAGGGGTACTTGAGTAAAAGATTTCCATCAGATTTTCGATCATCAATTCAAGTACAAATCTCGTTACCAGCACTAAAGCACCCACTGATGTGCTATGGGTAAAATCTTGAGTGCACTCAGTGATCTTTCTCAAGTGCCACCTATGCACTTTACAATGTAAAACACTTCTTGCTCCTTTTCAGTACTTAAAATCATCTAATTGTCTGGCTTCAGTATATTAAGTCACAGACCTCTAAACTGTATGCAGATCAAGTAAGTGACTTGGCCTGTGTATGCATATTTGTTTTAGATCAGCACCTACAACTATTGAAGCCAGAAGATCAGCATGACCAAGCAACTAGCATTTTATGAAAAGCAGAATAAGAAACATGCAATGGCAGTTTCTTTGCTTCTTCTATTAAAGGTCTGTGGCAAAAGTGCACCTTTATGACTAATACACTGCACCCTAGGTATAGCATAGTAATAAATATCTATTGTACATTTTGATTTACTACATGCCCTGTGTACTGAGCCTCTTAAAGCGGAGGTCCGCCGATTTTTTTTTTTATAAAAGTCAGCAGCTACAAATACTGCAGCTGCTGACTTTTAAAATAAGGACACTTACCTGCCCAGGGAGCCCGCGATGTCAGCACCCGAAGCCGGTCTTTCCCTTAGCTGTCAGGTGCTGCCGCGGCCACCATCTTCGGTAAGGGAATTAGGAAGTGAAGCCTTGCTTCACTTCCGGGTTCCCTACTGCGCATGTGCGACTGGCGCTGCGCTATATCACTGGTCCCTGCTGTCTTCTGGGACCCGTGTGTCTCCCAGAAGACAGCGGGGGGACGGAAAAGGCGCCGGAAGTGGCGTAGATATTTGCGGGTGGCTCGGGTATCTGTGGCCCGGAAGTGGGAGCAAAATACCTGTATTAGAAACTCCACTTTAAGAACATTAAACATGAACATAAGCAGTATACACATATGAGAAGGATGTAACCATTCCCTGGCTTAATGATGGCTTTCTAGTTCTTGGGCAGTGACTGGCTATGCCCTTCTCATACGAGTATACTACTTCAGGTCAATGTTACTGAGTGGCTCGGTACACAGTGAAATGTAGTAAATGGAAATATGCCATGTGTGAGCTTTAAATTATGAGATGCCCTAGTTATTGTAAACTTATCTGAAAATTAGTATTACTGTATAGGACCTGGCTGGAAAGAGGGGTACAAAAATGTTGGTTCTGACGCACTTATGGTGTAGGCCTATGTAGACACTGTAATATGTAATATGCCCTGTTTGCAATGAGATTTGTGGACACAGCCTGGGTCCACAAGTGACACCACAGGGTGAGAAGAGATATAGCAGTGGGTTATTGGAATTGTGACTTATGATCCAGATCAGATAAAAAATAATGTCTAGACTGTGCAGATTTGCCAAGCATTATCTTAGGATGTAATCCTTAATAATGGACCTTCTTAAGGATAAGGATTTGATAAGAACCTGGTGAAGCAGTAGCCCATTCAAATCCATATTAATCTTGGTGATATTAAGACATTTTAATCTATGGTCATTATTGTGTTTTATATGATATAATCATTTTCAAACCTGTAGTATGAAACCAAGAAATGAGACTCTGATAATCATAGTAAAGCGCTCAAATATAAGTGAGCTTTAAATGTGCATTTCGTATTGCTACAGAAAGCACCTACCAAGATTATGTTTCTGGTTCCGGTAAAGTCCGTTCAACCTGTCCTTTCTATACATTTTCCGAGAAATAGTTTGTGAGATCTGAGAGCCCCTTCATTAAAATTGGGGTTAGGATGTTTTTTTCTTTGTTTGTTTAAATTTATATCTGGTCCACTAAGGTAAGTGTGCTAAATTATAGCTATGAGCAGCTAACCCCCCAAACTACAATGACTCCCAAGAGTTTGTTTAGGCCCTGGGACAAGAACTGTTACTTGTATTACTAGTTGATTAGGTAGCACACAGGTCCACTTTAAAAAGATGTTTTCTATTCCAATACCCAAGAAAGGTACCAGTGACCACTCAGTTTTTGTATCTTCTTTGCACTGAGTATTTCTAAGTATATTTCTGCCCATTCATACGTTTTCTGTAAAATAGCTTATTGAACTACTTCCTGGCATGAAACTATTTGTTTTGCTTGTATTAATATAAGCACAACATTACAGTTTTATAGTAAAATAATAAACTGCAAATTCTATTAAGGGTGTGAATGCAGGAGGGCACAGTGTAAAAGGTAATTCAACAAATTACTATCTGTCAGGCATGCTAAATACTGTAGCTGCTAAAAATGATAAAAAAAATATTGACATTTGCACATGGCTGAGATGGAACTGCATTATACTGTCAATCAACATTCATTTCAAATTACATATGTTTTTTTTTTTTTTTCCTTTATGATAAAACGTTATTCTCTTGCAACAGAGATTGTGAAATATAACAGTGCTAACAGGTCTATTTATCTCTCATAAATCTTTTCATTTGATATAGCTCTACAGTAGGACCTACAGTAATATGCTGCATAGCTCTTTCATTAACTGCAGAGATTTAAAGTCAACGTCAAAACTATTCTTTATATTACACCCAAGGATCTCATGTGCAAGGAAAACACAGGAGAAAATCCTTTCCTTTTATGGTGATACTACAAGTATTTTTGTACTATTAACTACAGGCATACCCCACTTTTAAGTACACAATGGGGTTTATTTACTAAAGCTGGAAAGTGCAAAATCAGGCTCACTTCTGCATAGAAACCAATGAGCTTCTAACCCCAGCTTGATCAATTAAGCTTTGGTAATAAAATCTGGAAACTCATTGGTTTCTATGCAGAAGTGAGCCTGATTTTGCACTTTCCAGCTTTAGTAAATAAACCCCATTGTGTACTTAAAAGTGAGGTATGCCTGTAGTTTGAAAATGGCTTGTGCCTAGCAATTACAGTACCCTGAAAGTGTTTAGATTTAAGAAACACTGGGGGTTATTTAATAAAGGAAAATACACTTTGCACTGAAAGTGCACTTGGAAGTAAAGTCGCTGTAGATCCGAGGGGGACATGCAAGGAAAATAAAAAACAGCATTTTAGCTTGCACATGATTGGATGATAAAATCAGCAGAGCTTCCACTCATTTCAGATCTACCCCTTAGATTTAGAGCGACTGCACTTCCAAGTGCACTTGCAGAGCAAAGTGGATTTGCCTTTCGTAAATAAGCCCCACTGCAACACCCACACTATTTACATAGTAGATAAAATACATAAAAAGAAAAAAAACTAAAATAAAATGCTGTTCACAAATCAGGTAAATATGCATTTCTGTATCTTTATTGTATTCTTGTATCCAATACAAAATCTTAAATGGGTTGTTAAGTCTCAAGGTTTCTCAAATTAATGCATTTTACATTCCACATTCTGCAGCTGAATACCTGAACCCGTTCATTCCAGTGACGAGCATGAGCCCAGCACCTCCAGCTGCTGTCTTTGTCCTCATTGGATAGATTGATAGCAGCAGGAGCCATTGGCTCCCGCCGCTGTCAATCAAATCCAGTGACACAAGAGCAGGGGGCGAGGCTAAGTCCTGCTCCCTTCGTCAATGGACACAGCAGCAGGACTCCCGAGTGCGCCTGCACGGGTGCTCCCAGGGGAAACGGCTCTCTGCGGGGCACCTGAGGTGAAGGAGGGCCCAGGAGCACACCGACGGGGCACCCCAGAAGAGGAGGATCTGGGCTGCTCTGTGCAAAACCCTTGCACAGAGCAGGTATGTATAACATGTTTTTTATTAAAAAAAAAAAAAAAGCTTTAATATTACTTTAACTCCAGCCATTTTTATTACTCTTCCATAACGTGGGAACATGTATAAGTTTCATTACAGGATGTGGCTTGATGCACCCTGTGAGGCACCTCCATCCCCATGTAATATAGAAATATGACAGTTTGCCCTTGGGACTTTAAATGAGGTGCAACACACCACGTAGTAACATGCATGTTATACAGATTTATTAATTCATATAATGCCAACAAATCAATACTAGCAGGTATCATGGTATCAAACAGATTTGTAGTGTAGAACATAATGTTGTTTCGTAACCAAGTACAATATTCCACAGAACAATCCATAATGGGTATGAGAATGCATCATTGTGACCCGATGCGTTTCATAGTTACATAGTTATATGGTTAGTCAGGTTGAAAAAAGACCATCTAGTCCAGCCAATAAAAAAAAAAATCATACAACCCCATATACACAATCCTTCACCCAAAGTTGATCCAGAGGAAGGCGAAAATCCTAAGCAAAGCATGATCCAATTTTCTAAAGCAGGGGAAAAAATTCCTTCCTGATCCTACGAGAGGCAATCGGATTTTCCCTGGATCAACTTTACCTATAAATGTCTGTACCCAGTTATATTATGTACATTTAGGAAATAATCCAGGCCTTCTTTCATCTAATCTACTGAGCTGGCCAGAACCACCTCTGGAGGGAGTCTATTCCACATTTCCACAGCTCTTTCTGTGAAGAAACCTTTCCGTATTGGAGGTGAATATTTTTTTTCCTCTTGATGCAAAGAGTGCCCCCTTGTCCTCTATGATGAATAACTCAACACAAAGTTCACAATATAGACCAATTATGTATCTGTACATGTTGATCTCATCCCCCCTTAATCTCTTCTTCTCAAGAGAGAATAAATTCCGTTCCTCTAATCTTTCCTCATAGCTGAGCTCCTCCATGCCTCTTATCGGTTTGGTTGCCCTTCTCTGCACTTTCTCCAGTTCCCTGATATCCTTTTTTAGAACTTGTGCCCAAAACTGAACTGCATATTCCAGATGAGGTCTTACTAATGATTTGTACAGGGGCAAAATTATATCTGTCTCTCTGGAGTCCATACGTCTCTTAATACAAGAAAGGACTTTGTTCACGTTGGAAACCGCACCTTGGCATTGCATGCTACTATTAAGCTTATGATCTACCAAAACCCCCAGATCCTTCTCCACCTTTGATCCCCCCAGTTGTACTCCCCCTAGTATGTATAATGCATGCATATTCTTTGCCCCCAAGTGCATAACTTTACATTTATCAACATTAAACCTCATTTGCCACATAGTTGCCCAATAAACAGTGCATTGAGTTTGGCTTGTAAGTTGGAGACATCCTGTAAGGACAATTGCTCAACTCCCTAGCTTGGTGTTATCTGCAAACACTGAAATAGTACCACTTCAAGACCAAGCAGTTGTTGCAATATTTTATGCACAGCGGTCTTTCAATTGCAATTTTTTAGAAAAAAATACACTTTTTTAAAATTAAAATATAAGTATCAGTAAAGTTAGTCCAATTTTTTTTGCATCGTGTGAAACATGATATTATGACGAGTAAATAGATACCTAACATGTTACGCTTTAAAATTGCACGCACTCATGAAATGGCGAAAAACTATGGTACTTAAAAATCTCCATAGGTGACATTTAAAAAAAAATGAACGGTTACCCGTTTAGAGTTGCAGAGGTATTTTGCTAGAATTATTGCTCTTGCTCTAACAATTGTGTCAGTACCTCACATGTGTTATTTGAACACTATTTACATTTGTGGAAGTGACATACGTATGTGTTTTTATTTGGTGCGCAAGCTCGTGGGGATGGGGGGGGAGGAGCACTTTAAATAAATTTTAATTTTTTCTTATTTATTTTTTTATTTTTTTTATTTAACACCGTCCCTTTAAAAAAAAAAAAAATCTGATTACTTTTATTGCTGTAACAAGGAATGTAAACATTCCTTGTGACAGTAATGCCGCGTACACACGTTCGGACTTTGTCCGCCGGACCTATTTTGGAAAACTGTTTTTTTTTTTTAAATTGGTGCTATTGGCAGCCGAATAAACCAGAAGTGACGTTGATTTTGTGTTTTCACTTTGGAGACCCGATCAAAGCCATTTCTGGCTTAGTTTGGGACTCCACACAGCCGGTGGACATGGCGGATAATCGGTCCGGTCTCCAGGTGGGATGGGATGGGATTTCCCTTATGATAATGGCTGAGCAGTTCATTAGCCGCATCAGTTATAATGAGAGGACCAACTACTAGCTTTAAAAAACGGTATCAGGGTGATGCCTGCAGGTGCAGGCATCACCCTGGTACAACCACTTCAACCAAATGACGTACAAGTACGTGATTTTGCGTGAAGTGGTTAATCCTAGGCCCTATATCATTTATAAAGATATTAAAAAGTAAGGGCCCCAACACTGAACCTTGGGGTACACCACTGATAACCATTCATCATTAACCACTACTCCAGTTTTTTAGCCAGTTTTCTATCCATTTTGAAACTGATCTTTCCAAGCCTGTAGACTGTACCTTACACATTAGCCGTGTGTGGGGAATTTTGTCAAATGCTTTTGCAAAATCCAAGCATATCACGTCCACAGCCAGCCCTCTGTCCAGCCCTCTGTACTTACCTTCTCATAAAAAGAAATCAGGTTTGTTTGACAACTTCTGTCATTCATGAATCCATGCTGTCTGTTGCTTAAAATATTTTTGTCTAGCAAGAACTCATTTATGTGGTCTTTTAACTATTGTTGTATGTTCTACACTACAAGTCTGTTTGAAAATATGGTACCTGCTCATGTTGATTTGTTTGTATTGCATGTACTAATAAATCTGTATAAGATGCATTTTACTATGTGGTGTGTCGCACCTCATTTAAAGTCCCAAGGGCAAACTGTCTAAGAGTGGAACCTGCGGTGACGCCTCCCCAATAGGGATGGCAATATAAATAAAAAAACAACCAAGGATCTAACCTTTCCCTAAGCTATATAAAAGTTTTTTTGCACTATAGCTTGGGTTTACATTTTAGGCTGAGTATAAAATTATACTAATTTTAAAGATTCAGAGTGCTAAGTTTATACCAAAGATTCCTCTTCCAGCATTGCTGTCGACTGTTCATGGTCTGTAGAATTCCACACTAAAGCCAAAGGAGAGGAAAGATAGGGCCTAATTTACTATGTTCAAACTTCCTTTATTGATCGCTGTTCGTTTGGAAATTATACAAATCATTGCCTCCTAGAGTCTGCTGAAACTAGAATTTACCATTTAATTACTATAAATAAAAACAACATTTAAAAGTACTTTTTAAAATTACATTTTATATTATGAATTAGTTATGCCTATCTTGCCTCTTCGCTGACTATTGAACATTAACAGATTATGTACCCTCTTTGCGTGTTATTTCTGCCTTTGCTTTAATTAAATAAGTTTGAATGGCAGCCTTTTAGACTTCTATTACCATGACCAATTCCATTAAAAAATTAGCAGGGACCATAAAAAGAAAGCGCACAAAACAGAAACAACGAGTGCATGTGTCACTGTGCTCTAGGCCTAATTTTAGGAGAGCTGTACTTGGGAAAGAACGGCATGGAGGTAAGTGTAATTAACATATAAACTTACTATCTGCTATCCTTACCAAAGATATTTCATGGACATCCCAATTAAAGTGATTGTAAAGTTTTTTTTTTTTTTTAATAACAAACATGTTATACTTACCTTCTCTGTGTAATGGTTTTGCACAGAGCAACCCCAATCCTCCTTTTCCTGGGTACCCCACCGGTGCTCTGGGCCCTTTCCTCTTGCTGAGTGCTTGCTATGGGGCACTTGTAGGTGCTCGCTACTGAGCCATCTCTCTGTGTCCATAAGCAACAGAGAGCACAACTCAGCCCTGCACCCTGCTTCTGCCTTACTGGTTGTGATTGACAGCAGTGGAGCCAATGGCTCCTACTGCTGCATCTCAACCAATCAGAAGGGAGAGATCTGGGAGAGCTCTCATGCACATCGCTGGATTGGGATTGGTCTTAGGTAAGTATTAGAGGGGGCTGGGGGAGCTGCTGCACACAGAAAGTTTTTTGCCTTCATAAAAAACCTTCAGCCTTTATAGCCACTTTAACTTGACTTGAAGTAGGCTGTAATCTGTAGTGATCATATTTCAAAAAAAGAAAGCAGCACATCTGCTCATTCTTTTTGGTTTGAGTCTAAAAAGCTTTATTGAAACTCAAACATATCCCCATAATCAAACTGAAGTACATTGCTCTCTGCCAGACCATGTTCCCACACCCCCTAAAGACCACAAGACCGCCTGGAGCTGTAAAGCTTATAGTGATCTCAGTGTGTTTTGTATGCTGTCCAGGCTACACTGCTTTCGTCCCCACCCACAACACACCACCCCCACATAAATTAGAACCATAGTTGTAAGGCCCCAATGTCCTGGCTCTGTATAGTTTCAAAGAAAAAAAAAAGTTTAAAAAGTAAAAAGGTTATTGAGTATATAGGTAAGTGTCTCAAAGTTTACGATTACCCACAAGGTAACCTTTCACAAGCACTATATGACGTCCACTGTATTGTACCATCTTGCTCCACTCTCTTCTAGCGCTGCTGCCTTCTGATTTTGCATCCTTTTCCTTGCATGCTTACCCTTTCCGTGATGCACAAGCTTATGATATTAGGGAAAGTAATAGAAAGAAAGTGGTCACACATGTCTAACAGCAACCATTGTTCCACTATGTAGCTCACCTACCCTGCTTATTATAACTGAATAATAGGTGACGTAATATCACATGACTAGGGGATTAGCTCTAAATTCTCTCCGAGCAGTGATTTACTATATCATAACAAGAGATAAAAAACATAAATATATAACAGTGTATATAAAATATAATCCACAGAAGTGCTCTTAAATGTGTCCAAAAAAAGATAAAAAGTGTCCTTAAAAATGTTTCATATATATATATAAATATACAGTGAAAAAAATGTTTCATATATATATATATATATATATATATATATATATATATATATATATATAAATGAATAGTGAAAAAGTCTTGTGAATAAACACCAAAAAGACAGTCCTTATTGAAGAGTGCAAAAACAATATGTGTGTATGATGACACCAGTTCCTCCACCACAGTGATGAATGGAAGATCAACTCCCATTAAGAAACTAGCTCACCAGATGATGTTGCCATTCACTCTCGTGTTTGGCAAACAAGCTCAAAGATTATATAAAACAGCTGCTCTAAACCGCCACACTCCGCTCACATGCCCGGGTTTGACACCATATGTAGAAAATAGAGGGAGAAATGGAGCCTCCAATAGTGTAAAATCATTTGAAATATTAATGTATTTAAAATATATATTGCACGCACATCAAATACAGTTAAAACACAGCTTTGTTCACTAGACATCAGAACACCATCCCAGCTTCAATATACATTCGCTGTGTAGCCACACTCCGACGCATTTAGTCATTTCTGACTTTATCACAGGGGGTCATTTACTATATCATGCTGATATTCTTATGTTCCCAATGCAGCATTTTAGAGGTCTTTGGGATTGTATCAATGGCATCAGTCTGACATCAGTTTTGGGTGCTTCTGAGGTCATTCAAAATTTGATGAAATGTGCAACTGGCCTGCAGTTTACCTCCTCCTGACTTGCAATTGACCTGCATGCCTCAAGTGGGTTTTGCATCCCCATAGACTTGCATCTGATCTCAAACCCCATCTGGCGCAAACAAAATCCACATGACAGGACACGACACAGGCCCTAAAGATGCAAAGGGTTAAAGCAACAGGATGTTTGTGCAACTCCAGGGAGAAAACTGCAATATGCAAAATAAAGAGTTTAATTTTTAAAGGATCAAAGCTGATATATGAACCAAACTGATCATTTTCTAATGTCTTTGTTTTGAAATTGCAGCTCCTAATTAATTTGTATATTTTTATACGAAGAAAAAAAGAAATACAAAAATCACATAACACAGCTCTGGAAATTTAATGCAAAACATACTGAGCAAAGTCTTCTGACTACAGTACTACATGACTACAAATTGTACATAATGTAATGGAGAGGAAAAGCCCAAAGCAGAGTTTGCCTTTGATTTAGGAGAGCTTTTTTCCCTTTCAGTGTTACATTATGATACACACAGGAAAAAAGAAACTGTCTTATAATTTACACACATCTGCCACAATACATAGCCAGACAGGTGATATACACCTATTTCCTAGTTAAGTAATGCAGCTTCCTATGTCATCTCTATTCCTCTGGCTTGTTCATTGCCAGAAAAATATTCATTTTACTTTGGACTGAAAGCAAAAATGTATTTCTTCGGGAACAGAACTTTTATGTTTAACTTATGGTTTAGAAAAACTTTGCAAAAAGCAAGGCTAATCAAATACAGAACATGGGATTAAGTTATCATCCAAACAACAACATTAATACTAAACAATAAATGCAAATGTAAAAAATATATAAAGTGTGCATGGGAGACAGTGTGAGACGGAGGTACTGTAAGCAAAATAATGTTTGTGGCCTGAATTGGGATAAAACACGTCAATAAAATTATAAAAAAATTTAATTTCACATGGTCAGGGCACAACACTAAAGTAATATAATCCTTGCTTAAATTGAAACACCAGTAAAACAGATAATACAGAATAATATATATATATATATATATATATATATATATATATATATATATATATATATATATATATATATATATATATAAACTGGATTAAGTGCCAAAGCATTGGCAAACCTGATCAGCCAGTCTTGTGTGCCACTCATTAAAATGAGAAGAAAAGAGGTTTAACCTTAAACTACGTAGAGGGTTCTTTACTGTAAGAGCGGCAAGGATGTTGAATTCCCTTCCACAGGCGGTGGTCTCAGCGGGTGGCATTCATAGTTTCAAGAAACTATTAGATAAGCACCTGAATGACCGCAACATACAGGGATATACAATGTAATACTGACATAAAATCACACACATAGGTTGGACTTGATGGACTTGTGTCTTTTTTCAACCTCCCCTACTATGTAACTATGTGATTTAAATTTTTTTACACAACTCACAGCCAGACAGGTTTAACAACTTCACTGTCTATATCAGCGGCTTGCTATGCGGACTGTCTGCTTTTATCTTAAACAATGGAAAATAAATCAGCAACCATCTAAATGAGTAGAAAGCTGACCAACAAAGCAATCAAACTGATTCATAATCACATGACCTGAGCATTTAGTATCTGTACAGGCCTTTTTGAGTGTTTTTGTATGGGGTTTCAGGATTATGTTTTTTAAATTAATTTTAGGCCAATAAAGAGCTACATAAAAGGCAACAAAATGCCCCAAAAATGGGCATTAGGTGTTTTTTTACGCAAATTTTTCAGGGTTTCCCAATGAAATCTATTGGGGCCAAAACAGATTACTTTCCCCCCAAAAGAAGATCATGTACTTTTGTGAGCAACATGCTTCAAACACCACTATGCTCAGGTTTGAAAGGGCACCATTAAAATTGTAATTGAAAAGCTGGACATAGAAAAGCCCCAGTGTGAAAGCAGCCTTAGTGCTTCCTTTGTAATCTGTCTGCGACAGTGATCACCAGGATAGTTTAGACTATATGTACACTTTGACCAGCTTTTCATACTTTGAGACAGATTTTGATTACTAATGATACCATAATACTTTGACCCTCTTGAAGATATTACTTTTGTAAATTATCAGCAATATGAGGTCATTTTAGACCCGATTTTCTGATAATAAGAAGGTGCTATTGGATTCCAATCCAGTCATTGGGCAGGACTAACAATGTTAGGCAGATGAAAAAATTGAAAATTAGAAAAATAGACTTTGTAGGCACACACACTGCGTGTGCCTACAAAGTTCATTTTTCTCATTTTCTATTTTTTCATCTAAACAACATTTAGGACGTTGCCACACATTTATCTGTGTACCCACAGTGTCACCCTGTGAGGATACATTTAAATCTGCAATATTTTTTCTGTCAATGTTAGGGGGGTGTTTTTAAAAGTGATTTCTCAACAAAATAAAGCCTTATTACACATATCATCAATTACAGTGCAAAAATATTTTGTGCAACAGGACAATAGTAACAATAATAGACATCCTTCCCAGTCCCTTATGCATCAAGTGCTTGTGCTGTAAACTATAAGTGTAGTCAGTTCTCAGTGTAAACATTAAAGCGGTAGTAAAGCCCGCTTTGTGATTTTTACCTACAGGTAAGCCTATAATAAGGCTTACCTGCAGGTAAAATGTATATCTCCTATATGTGCACCATTTAGGAGATATTCACCCTGGATATAGCTGGTGACGTCACCGGCACATGCACTCTAAAGGTAGAGAGAGAGAGAGAGAGATATCACCGCTCCCGGTAGGTCAAGCTACAGTGGAAAACCTTCTCATCCAGCTTGTAAGCCCAGGTGCCGGAAATGCATATAGCAATCAAAACAGGAAGAAGATCTGGACAGCCGCACTCAAAAAACGTTTTTTTGCCTTTTATTCAAAAATTCTTGTAAACAAAAATACAAGCCACAGCAGGAACAGACAGGAGCTAATGTGTTTCACACTTCAATGTAGTGCTTAGTCATAGCTACTATTCACAGAAATGAACATAGTATAAAAACTTTTTCATTGTGTACAATTTACTTTAATTGGTTAATTAGCCAATTAAGCTTGATTGGTCACCTGAAATCTACACACATTGTGTGTAACACAAAACAACTGTGAATAATTGATGTGCTCATAAAGAAAATCTAAAATGCATATATATGTGACAAGGGAAAATAAAGTGATGTAAAATAAAATGTAATGAAGTACTAAAAACCTTTATAAGGCTAGTACTGAACAATTAATAGTGAAATGCGAAATGTGAAAAGTCTGATGGGGTAAAATATATAGGAACGTGTATGTGCATACGTTGCATTATATATACAAAAATATAAAAAAATGTAAAGATATAAAACAAAAAAAATTTAATTTTAATTGTTGAAATAATGTGTGAAAAGCAATATGTGCATAAAATGGATAAAAAACATGTAAACACATGTGAATATATGAAGGAAAGGTCTATATTGTGAAAATTATTAATTATATATTGATATATGTACTATGTGAAATAAGTGCAACCATTACCCATATATAGTGCATAAAAAGAATAATAATCTTAAAAATCCCAATCCTATTTGATGTGCAACAATCTAAATGTAGATAAAGATAAGTATTGACATGGTTACTAATATATCTATTATGTTAATTGATAGACAAACTGCTGGGCATTGTCCCACTACTTTATTCCATATAGAGAAATTTTAAATAGGATATGTGGTCATCAACAATGCTGTAAATATATACTATGTATGTATGGAGACATTGATTGCTATATATATTGCAGTATGTGTGTTGCTGTATTACTAGAGCCACTCAATGAAAAAGTATTCACCCATGCAACAATGTAACCAATTGCGTCATACATAAATGCAGGGGTACTAGTACAACAAATGATTTAAGATACTTTTACGTTTGAATAAATCATGAATTTGTTCAAAAGATACACATGTCGATTCCATCAACAGTGTGACATTATGGAAATAAATATATATAAAGGCAACCAATATATAAAAATCAATAAAAACCTTTTTACACTTGATCAAAATTCAAGCTATTGACACATTGAAACCCATCACATAAAATATGGTGTATACCCATATACATAAATACACAAATGTAAACTGCACTAGATGAAAAAAATGATGTGCACTGTGCACGAATCCATCCTACAAAATAATGGTCACTTTGACTGCTTTGGATGAAAAATCGAATTGATGTTATCATAGTACAGTATAATATAAGTATATTGGGTATTGTGAGACCACTATTGAAAACTAGAGGATGGTATTCATCCACATTTTAAGCAGAACCCTTACATAATGTTACTGGACTTCTTACCATACCCACATATATAATGCCTATGGCACAACGTTGGATAAGGAAGTTTAATTAATAGTACGGAAAAACTGACAAATATAATGATGATGACCGTGAATGGCATCCTGTGACTCGAACATGGAGGCATGCAATGCATAACAGAAAGTTTCAAGGAAGTTTCGAAAGAATTTAAACTTAAAGCATCCTCCCATGCTAGAGACCAGGATAGGTCCACTCACTCATCATCCGTAATGGTAATAACAATGGGCAACCCCCCAGTCATCCAACCCCAGCCCGGTTAATGTACGTACATTTCAATAGAACTTGACAGAGGATATTGTGAATATAAATCTATCAGATTTCAGGTGACAAATCAAGTTTAATTGGCTAATTAACCAATTAAAGTAATTTTTCTAATCACATGGTACACAATGAAAAAGTATTTATACTATGTTCATTTCTGTGAATAGTAGCTATGACTAAGCACTACATTGACGTGTGAAACGCGTTAGCTCCTGTCTGTTCCTGCTGTGGCTTGTATTTTTGTATAAAAAGGCAAAAAAAAACGTTTTTTGAGTGCGGCTGTCCAGATCTTCTTCCTGTTTTTTACATGCACTCTAAAGATTTGGCATACCTTGCTGGACCTTCCGAGCTTTGTGGTGGAACTGAGAACTTTGCGTGCATGCACAGGAGTGACATCATTGTGGCTCCGGCCAATCACATAGCCAGAGCACGCAAACCCGCAAGAAAGACCGTGGAAAGATGTCAGCTCTCTCAGCGGTGACAGTGCACCACTTTGGCTTTGTTCCAAGTTAAGTATTTTATAATGTGCTAGTATGCAATGCATACTAGTACATTATGCAATTGCCTTACAGTTGCAATTGCCTTTTTTTTTTTTTTTCCAGCCATGGTTTTCTACTGCTCTAAATAAAATGCTTATTGAATACCTGTGCTGTGCTAGTGGCCGAAAAAGGGTTAAAACTGCCCGCAAAGCACCGCTGCAGCAGTGGTTTTCCACGGGTTTGGCGGCACTGCCCCATTCGTTTCAATGGGCACTGCAAAGACGCTGCTTGCAGGACTTTTTTTGCCGTCCTGTAAGCGCACCGCTCCAGTGTGAAAGCCCTCGGGCTTTCACACTGGAGAGACAGGAGAGGCTCTTTACAGGCGCTATGCAGGCGCCTGTAAAGCATCTCAGTGTGAAAGTAGCCTTAGGTGCAATTGTAACAATTCCTGTCTGCACAAACATCTCAATGCTATATTAACATTCGTTTTCCTTAATGTATCAAAATGTAATGCTGAAAGGGAAAAAGCATTACTGGATCAAAAGGTGATCTTGCACTGAGCTTTACATTCCATTATGTTACTTCAAAATGGCACATAGTAGTATTACTGCAGTCAGAATATGTTGTCAGTTACACTTTTGAGTATATGATGGGTTGCAATAATTACATAAAGATTACATTAGGTAAAACTACTATATTGTTTTTTCCTGATTTTACCTATTTCTTCCTAACTAAAATCTATTAATCAAAAATATTTTATCCAAACCTTCTAACAATTCAAAGCCATATCTTTAACATAAAAAATAAAAAAGATGTATAACATGTATTTATACATTCCAAACACAACATGTACAAAAGATACAAAACCTTCTTAGAAATTTCTAACTAAAACCATTAAAATACATACTTGGGACCTGTTCTAAATGATTTGCATGTATATCCATCCAGTTCTGAGATTTACACAGCTTAGCCAGTAAGCATTGCTAGCCTGATGACCTGACTTTTTTTCTATTGCAGTTAGCAGTCAGCAACAAACCTAGGTCACCTTCAAGCCTCCAGTCTGTGATTGGACAGTGAAAGAACAGCAAGGGGCTTATGAGGTCATATCTCCACTCTCTGCTCCTGCCAAATTGTTATTTGTTTGCACATATGCATGCAGGATACCTAATTGGCCCTGAGTACTGCCAATTCTACTCCCAGAGTGATTGCTGCTGCACAGGAGATTAGAAGAGCCTAAAAACATTTAAAAATATATTAATTATTTAAAGTGGAAGAAAAGCCTAACTATATTATTACTATATTACTACTATTGTTAAAAATTTCCCTGATCCTCTACTTTTACTTCTTCTGATTAACCTGTATAAAAATATTCTTATACTTACCTATGTTTATTCTTTCTCAGTCTGGTCATGTACTCCCGCAGCTCTGGCTCCCCTGTATCTGTGAGTGGCTGCTTCAGAAGAGAGGAAGGGTCACTGACAATGGCTGGGCTATGGGAGCCTATGGGTGACTTCCAGAATTCAAAGCTTTTAATTGAGCGCACCGAGTTGCAGGGCCCCATGGCCAGAGTGGAGCAGATTAAAAATGGGTACATTTACAGATTTTTTTTTATATTCAGGTTAGGCAGGATAGGTAGGAAGAAGGGGTGCATTTTTTTTTTAGAAAAGATATACAGTGGAACCTTGGATTACGAGCATAATGCTCGTAATCCAAAGTACTCGCATATCAAAACGAGTTTCCCCATTGAAGTCAATGGAAACAAAAATAATTAGTTCCGCATTGACTTCAATGGCATGCAATACCGCAAACAGACAGAGCCGGGGGGCGCCAGAGAGCATCGGAAACGGCCGAAAAGGCCCGAGGACACCTCGGCTGACCTCGGCAAACCTTAACAAACCTCAGAAAGACTTTGTTCCCGAGATTTGCCGAGGTCCGCAGAGCTGTCCTCTGGCTTTTCTGTGCATTTCCGAACGGCGCTGATCGGCAATGTTCGGCTCTGGCGCCCCCCCCCCCCACCTCAGGCCAAACGCGGTGCTGCACACCGCTTCGGCCTGAATTGTGCTCGTATTGCGAGACAACACTTGCAAAGCGAGTTACGATTTTTAAAAATACAGTGCTCATATTGTGAAACGCTCGTTAATCGCAATCCGAGTTTCCACTGTAGTTTAACTGCATTTAATGGTGTTTCTGTTTTATCTGTCTGGAGTTTTTAAAAAAACTGAAAGGCTGGGATGGGGGATAAAATGTCAGAAGAATCACTAGGACTGAAGTAGTTAAGGAGCAAATCATTAATTTTGAGCTTTCCAATTGACATACATATCCAATCACTCAATACCACTGTGTGAATCCTCAATAATACCATTAAATTGCATTCAATACGTACACTAAATCCTGTGATTAACCATGGCAGTAGATTGGCCTTCTGATACATTAATTCCTCTTGACTATTACAAGCCAGCAATTATTCCTACATTATTTTCTCCCTTTCATAGGCCACAGGAGGACGTTTGAGATCCTCTGGACTAGAAGCTGTCCAACTGGTAATGAACTGATATGCATTTAGTAATTATCATCTGTTTATGTTGGCTCCACCGCACTTGTGCACTGCACTTAACCTAGAAAATGTACATGCGATATGGAAATTATATTAGCCAAGGTGGACTTAATATTTATCATTAAGAAAGGATTAAGTTCTCATATTAACCTAATATTAAAAAAGTCAATATACTTCCCACCAAGTAGTAGAACAAACAGAAAATATGATATCTCTACTGATTTGTTGCTTATTTTTCCCCTTGCAGTCAATAGTGAGGATTTATGTGTTCAATACTAATCTCCCTCAAAGCAGCTAATCATGTGAACCAAGCAAAGTTTCTGGAGGCAGTAAATATGAGATCGGAGAGGAGCAGCTGACAGACTTCTGTGTAATGAATAATCAAAAACCAACAAAACACAACAAACGAAGATGAGCTTTAAAAAAAAAAAGAGAAGTGGCGTAAAACAAAAGGCTTGATCGTCTATAAAATAAGCCAGGAAACTAGTTTCATAGCTTTCCAGGAACTGATAAATACTTGATCCAGCTGACTTAATGGCCAGCTGAGTAATCATTTACTTTGAATGGAAGTATACATAACTGAAGGCATTATAACAAATTCCCCTGGCTCATGAGGAGCTGATTATACAAGGACTGCATATCCTAAGACTTTTTTTGCCCTATCGTTCTGCACATTTCTTCATTTGTATGCCTCCAGTTTGTTTCTCCTCTCAATAATGTTTAAAGTTGAAATCTAAACTGTTGAGTAAAAAGATGAAATAGACATCTGGGTGCAAGAAGATTTCATTTCCACCTGAGATTTACACAGCTCTACCACACATCACAGATATGTCTGACAGGGCAGGAGACCTGACTTTTTCTAATACAGCTATTGAGCACTTACAGGTCTTGCCCCTCCCTGACCTGTGACTGGACAGTGAAAGGAGAAGCAGTAGACTAACGAACTCATCTCTCTGTTTCTCTGCTCTTTTCTCCTATTAGTATGTTTCTTGTTAGTGCATGAACAACACAGCATAATTTGACTGGCTGCCCGAGCCCCTTCTTATTAAACTCTATACTGCAAGAGGTTGATATCAAGTCAGATTCAGGTAATTTTACTACTTCGATTTAGAAAATTCTTTTGTGTCTGTAGTTCAGCTTGAACAATCCTTCTGTGGTGACTGGGGATCTTATTTTTTTTCTTTCTCTTATTTCTTATTAGTCAATAATTCAGGATATGGTAAGAGGATTTTTCTCAGGATTTTTTATTAACAATACATTATACTGTTGTACTGAGGAATTTTCATGTTTATTTACTTTCCTCTGGGTTTAGTTGCTCATTATAAAATGTAAATGTAAATATAGGCATCATGTATTGAGACCCACATTTGCTATGTTAATAACGTTGTTTTTAGGTATACTGTATATATTTATCCATTTTTTGAGGAGAGGTCTACAAACCCAAGTCTGATTCCTGAAATTACATATTAACCTCTTGCCGACCGCCGAACGCCCATATACATCCTTACTTTGAGGATGGATATCGTTGATATGGCAGCAGCTATCTGCCATAACCCCGGTATCCTCGTGTTCGGCCGGCTACAAGATAAAAGTGGTCTCTGTGAGATCACTTTTATCGGCGGCGGGAGAGGGCCCCCCTCTCCTGCCACGCTCCGGTGCCTTCCGCCGCTTACCGGAGCCGTCGGTAGCGGCGGAGGCGATCCGGTCCTCTCACTGGCTGTGCATTGAGATGAGTGAGAGGAAGATTGCCCCCACCCGTCTCCATGACACTGCAGGGCAGAAACAACGTCAAAACGTCACTTCTGCCCATAGTTCTTAAAGGACCATTCCTTTTAAATAGTTTTTTTAAATTAAATTTTTTTTATTTAATTTTTTATTGCATTTTAGTGTAAATATAAGATCTGAGGTCTTTTTGACCCCAGATCTCATATTTAAGAGGTCCTGTCATGCTTTTTTTTTATTACAAGGGATGTTTACATTCCTTGTAATAGGAAAAAAAGTGGAACAATTTTTTTTTTTTTTTGAAACAGTGTAAAAATAAAAAATAAAAGGTAAAATAAATAAGAAAAAATAAATAACATGTTTAAACACGCCCCGTCCCGCCAAGCTCACGTGCAGAAGCGAACGCATACATGAGTAGGGCTCGCATATGATAACAGTGTTCAAACCACACATATGAGGTATTGCCGCGATCGGTAGAGCGAGAGCAATAATTCTAGCCCTAGACCTCCTCTGTAACTCAAAACATGCAACCTGTAGAATTTTTTAAACATCGCCTATGGAGATTTTTAAGGGTAAAATTTTGTCGCCATTCCATTCGGACGCAATTTTGAAGCGTGACATGTTGGGTATCAATTTACTCAGCGTAACAATATCTTTCACTATATAAAAACAAAATTGGGCTAACTTTACTGTTGTCTTATTTTTTTATTCAAAAAGGTGTATTTTTTCCAAAGAAGTGTGCTTGTAAGACCGCTGCGCAAATACGGTGTGACAGAAATTATTGCAACAACCGCCATTTTATTATCTAGGGTGTTAGACAAAAAACTGTATAATGTTTGGGGTTCTAACTAATTTTCTAGAAAAAAAAAACAGTTTTTAACTTGTAAACAACACATCTAAAAAAGAGGCCTGGTCCTTAAGTGGTTAATCTCATGGAGAGCAGTTAGAGAGGCAGGGTATAGGGGTGTTTTAGGAGAATGTACATTAAGACCTGAACCCAGTGAAAAAAATGGTGGCAGTTGCATTTTCTTATGTCACAAGATATTGTAGTAATTGTTTATCAAAACCCACATTTTACATTGAAAAACCAAGTCTTTATTGAGACAAATCCAGATACAGCATAATAAAGCGTAATAAAGAAAACTGAAAATTACATACTTCTGATTAGACAATTACACCAGGATAAATAATTATTGGACTGAAGAACTGAACAAAATATCAAAGGGATGGGACACAGAAGCATACATATTGCATGTACTGAGCATGTGTAGACCAGTGAACTTCATAGCAAATGCTCTCATTCATTACACAACCTTGCAATGCTAGTAACAAAGTCAATAGCACGACTCCAGATAACCACCAGGCACTCATATTTTGGATAGAGCAGGACGCTAAAGAAGTATTCTAAAGAAACTGATCAGGATTCTACATTACAGGCAAACTAGCAATCACCCACAAGTGCTGGACTGTGCCAGTCAGCAGTCCATGTCTTTATTGTATTTTTTAGGGGCAATCCTGTGTGAGTATATTAGCTTCTTGTTTCGGAGATTAGCATTCACATCCCCCAACTACGACTGAAAAGTAAGAGAAAGTGCCTACTGCAATCACTCTCCTTGCACTAAAGAGCGACTCTTATAATATAATAATATAATCAGAAATGTATTGGTTTCTGGATCCGGGAGAAGACCAAGCAGGTATTGTTACATTTCTGTAGCCATGCCTCCTTGGGGGTTGCTGAATTTGTGGGGTTGTGATTTAACTGTCACCCTGCCCAGTCCCACATCCATCTCTCTGAATCCCAGAGACATAGAACAGTCCATAAGCTTTGTTTTTGTTTTGATTTTATTGAGGGGATTAAACTTGGATGGGAATGAAAAATTATGGGCTGCCCGGGAATATTCAGCACAACTTGCTCAGGACTTCTATATACACTCTAGTATATACACTCCAGTCTTATCTCCAGCACAAACTTTTGCTTAAGACCTCTTATCCTTCATTCCTCCAGCACTTCACTTGCTGCAGACTGTTACTCCTCCAGACTAGCTAGCACTGCATGGTTAGGCATAACAATAACTCAGCTAGGCCTGAGTGAACTGCCTTTTGCAGGCAGGGAAATAGTTCAGGTGCTAACTGTCCTATGCACAGCTACCAATCCCAGATAGCTCTCCTCAGGCCTTGCCAGCCAGCCTGGCTGCAATGACCTCTCCTCACTGCCCTTCCCACAGTCCTCTCTTCTGGTTCTGCACCCATCTCAAACTGCAATCTCCCAGTTCTCTCAGGTGTGCCTCCCTAGTTCTCCCGACTGTGCTTCACTCACCAGCCCTCCTGGCTGCGACCAGTTGTCCTCCCTGGAGTCTCTTAGCAGTGTTCTCTCCCGCTGTCCTCTCTTTGCTCTCAAGTGCCTGTCCTTCCAGGATCTCTTTACTCCTCCTGGATGCACCCAAGCCCCAACCTACAGTCACCCCCAGACTCTAGGTTTTCTTAATTAACTGTATTGCTATCATAAGGGAGCTCCCTGTGGGCCCGACAGCCTCCACACTCTTTTACTCTAGCTCTTCCACCCGACAACTCCTCCCCAGCTGGACTGACCCTGGGTATTTAAGGAGGCCTGCCCCCTGCCAATCCAGGTTGGGGATTGGTCAAGGCTCCTTAGAATACCCCAAGCAGCTCCACCTCCACCTTTCCTCTTCTCCTTTCTTTCTAGCACCTTCTAGAAAGAAGAGGGAGGTGACAGTGATGCTACCAGTGAATCACCCAGCCCTACCCTTTCCTGAGCCACTCCCAGCCCAGAATGAAAACAAACTGGCCTGGCCACCACTACTCTGCTAGAAGAATCCTTACTTCAGCACTTACCTAAAAAGAGGGTGCTACATATGCAAATTGTACATCTGAGTTAGCTGGTCTCAGATTTTAGGAGAAACCAGTTTATAGTTGTGTAAAACTTCCTTCCAGTACATGTCATTTATTGCACCCAAATCCGCTCCCCATCTGGTCTTAATTCAGTATGCCAGTTTTGTGGCAGACGGCGTGAGTAAAATTTTGGATAGAGTAGATATCAAATGCATATTTTCAGTAAAGAGTACGCTCAAATAAGTTTTAGTGCACACAAACACAATATAATCAAATTGTGATTATATTTATCAATATATAAAAGATGAGGTTGTGTTGAGTAAATACATACCATATATGTCAAGCCTTAAAATGATTGTAAAGCTTTGTTTTTGTTTTTTTAATAACAAACATATCATACTTACCTCCTCTGTGCAAGGGTTTTGCACAGAGCAGCCCCAATCCTCCTTTTCTGGGGTCCCCCGGCAGTGCTCCTGGCTCCTCCTTTCTAAAGTGCCCCCACGGAGAGCCACATTTCATTGGAGCACTCATGCGGGCGGGACACAGACATCAGGACTCGGCCCGCCCCCATGTTACTGGATTTGATTGATAGCAGCGGGAGCCAAAGGTGAAAAACCGTGAGGGTTTACAACCACTTTAACTTTGGGCATGCCGATGAAATAGCGAAAAACGACAGCACCCAACATTGTCCATGAGTGAAACTTTAAATGCATTAACAGCTCATCATTCTACAGTTAACAGTGAATGATGGTCCTGGAATTATTGTTCGCATGCCCTAATATGTGAGTAGGGATGAGCTTGACTCGAACATGGGATGTTCGCCCATTCACTGAACAGCGAGTATTATGTGGAGTTCGCAGCAAATTTGAGCACCGCGGAATGCCCCATAATGCATTGCGAGATCGCAGTGCATTGATGTCTGATGATTGGCCAAAGCATGCACCTGACCTGCATGCTTTGGCCAATCACAGTGCGCTTTGCTGTGAGAGCCATAATTGGCAAAAGGCAGGGTGCATTTGGCCAATCATGGCTCAGGGGGACTAAGTCCACGCCCCACACTATATAAGGCTGCTTACATAGTGGCCATCTATAGTGTGTGACTCTCATTCCCACAACCCTTGCCCAGTGGTTGGGGGGGGTCTGTCTGCGGGCGGGGAGCTTATCAGAATCTGGAGGCCCCCTTTAACAAGGGGGCCAGAGATCCCACACAAGCACACCCAACACGTGCATTTCTGTATGTGGGTATACATAGGGGTTTTAAAAGCTTTTTTATTTATTTTATTAAACTTTAACTTTTTACTGTGTTTTCCTTTTTCTTAATTAACTGTATTGCTATCATAAGGGAGCTGATATACCACCTATATTACCACTAAATGCTGAGTGTACACGAGGGCTAAAAGCTGTCATCTTTGTACAACATACACATATACATACTCCTTGACAGTTAATAGATAAAAAGGATAAATGCTATATTTAAATGAAAATTCTTTCACACCTCTACTTTATTGCCAGGATTAATTTGTAAATAGATGGTTTGTACTGCTGATTTATATCTACTGTAGGTCTCTTTATTTTGATCTCCTTACTTTTAATTAACTTTTGTTGTTTGATGTAAACTGTTCTTGTATATATTTTCCGTTATTTGTATGGCACCATGCCTGATAAAGAGAACTGGATATGCATAAATAATTGCAGTACAAAACATATTCAGTTATCAAACAAAAAATATAATTTATGTTTTATTTCATAAAACACTGTTATCTAATGTATCTAATCTAATGTACAAAGTTCACTTTGGCCATTGTGAAGTTGTCCATCAACTGCAAATAGGCTAGAAAAATCCACCCTAAGCTAGAACAATTGTTAATTTTTCATAGCTAAATCATACTACCAAAACCTTGCAATGAGAGACTAAAAAAACGTTCCAGTACAGAAATGACTTTATAGCACTTATGCAGGAGATTGTTGGAAGATTAGTCTAATGAGATTGATTTTACGAAGGAAAAACTTCTATACAAAAAAAAGTCTGTCCAAGAGAAGAAAGGAGATTAATTGCTAACAGTTTTATGGAGATCAACTGCACAATCAAGAAATATCTCTCATGTAGCAGCTGTCATTAAAAGTAAGGTGCACAGGTGGTTGTTAAACTGATTGCTCCCTATGGTTTAAGCTACATACATAGCATGGAGTAGCTTATAATAGTAGTGATCAGGTGTACACAACATAAAGCATTATGTGATCATGTAAAAATAATCTATACTACATTCTATTTATATGGCTTAGATCATAAGGAGTCATTTGCTTCCTCTGTTTGCAATCAATACATTGAAGCACTGCGCACTTAGAAATACAACTATGCTACAATTTTCCTCTTGGGTTGATTTACTAAAACTGGAGAGTGAAAACACTGGTGTAGCTCTGCTATGGTAGCCAATCAGCTTCTAACTTCAGCTTGTTCAGTTAAGCTTTGAGAAAATAACTTGGAAGCTGATTGCTTTCTATGCAGAGCTGCACCAGATTTTACACTCTTCAATTTAAGTAAATCATAACCCCCCCCCCCCCTCTGTGTAGCTCTGTCTCCATAAGTTTGCATGATTCACAAAGGCGCATGCCATATGTAAGGTACTTATTCATACACATCCACTATTTACTGTAAATATAACTTATTTTTCATTAAATCTTTTCTTACTGTGTTGTTCTGCCTCTTTGTAACATCTTCTGTCAGCCCCCAAACCCATGCACTACATATCCCATAGTCCATAGTCCCTAGTCCATCTCAGGAGTGAGCAAGAGAAGGTGGCTATGTTCCTACATACAGTGGGACCATGGAGAAGGAACATGGCCACCCTCTCACCCTTCCCGCTTACCGTACACATATATGTGGCCTTGAAATTTTTTTTTTTCTTTAAAGTAACAATGTAAAAAAAAAAGAAAGATTTTTAAAGCTCCTCTGTCCCTGCGAGCTCGCGCTGCAAAGAAAACAAACACGTAAGTTGCAACGGCATATGTAAACGGTGTTTAAATCACACATGTGAGGTATCGCCACGATCGTCAGAGTGAGAGAAATAATTCTAGCACCAGACTTCCTCTGTAATGCCGCGTCCACACGATCGGACTTTGCCGCGGGAATGTCGCCGGACCTTCCTGCTGGGCTTCGCCGGACTTGAAAGCGAACGGACTTGACCACACACGATCGCGCTAAAAGTCCGGCGGTTCACGCAATGACGTACAGCACGTACGACGGGACTAGAAAAAGAAAAATACTAGAAAAATACTTGCTACTGAGCATGCGTCCTTTTTGGTCCGCCGGATCATCATACAGACGGCCGTATTGTCCGCCGGACTGCCAAGTTCAGCGGACAATTTTAAAACAAAACTTAAAACCTAGTCCGCCGGACTTTTGGGAAAAAAAGTCAGTCGAAGGCCCACACACGATCGGACTGTCCGGCGGACTCTAGTCCGGCAGACAATCCCGCGGGAAAGTCCGCTCGTGTGTACGCGCCATTACTCTAACCTGGTAACCGTGCTTTGTTTTTTAAAGCGCCGCCTATGGAGATTTTTAGGTACCATAGATTATTGCCATTCCATGAGTGTGCGCAATTTCAAAGCATGACATGTTAGGTATCAATTTACTCAGCGTAACATCCTCTTTTACATTAGATAAAAAAATTGGGCTAATGTTACTGTTTTGTTTATTTTTATTTCATGAAAGTGCCTTTTTTCCCAAAAGATTGCGTTTGAAAGACCACTGCACAAATACAGTCTGACATAAAATATTGCAATGATTGCCATTTAATTTTCTAGATTCTCTGCTAGAAAAATATATATATTGTTTGGGGGTTCTAAGTAATTTTCAAGCAAAAAATACGTATTTTAACTTGTAAGCAACAAATGTCAGAAATAGGCTTAAAAAATGATTTTTGGAGATTTAAAGGAGACTGAGAGCAATAGAATAGAATAGAGAAGAGACTTGTTGAGTTAAGAATACATACTTGAAAAGAGTATATATTTTTTCAAACTAGACTTTAGTGTCACTTTGAACTGCTGATCCAAAACATAGGAAGTGACATCACCACACTTTTTACTCAATTCATTTTGAAGCGGTATTAAACCCAAAAGGAAATATCTATTATATTACAGCTTACCCATCCTTAGACGTTAAAGCTGCATTTGTTGTTTTTTCTTATTTTAGGCTTTCTTTCTTCTATTTTCATCTGGTTATCTGGCCTGTTGTTTTTCAAAATAACAAGCTCTCTTGCAGATGTATCAGTTACAGGGATGAGACAAACCATTTAACACAGGCAGGGTTGCTTACAATAATACGCTTTTATTTCTTTATATAAAACCTTTATCCCAAAAGGAAAAAATAAACTGTTGCCATAACTGTTTACAAGGTGTTGGCTTGAGTCTTCTGTGTGTTAATGTATCTAAATCTGCTAGTACATCTAACACTGCCCTCTGTCTAGACTGACAATACTGCTGTCCAAAAGGTGCCCCTGTACTCCTTCATCCAGAGTTTTTGCACTCTAAGGGCTCATGCATACTGCATCTCAAAGAAGCTCACAGAAGCTGCTCCTATAGGCTTTTGAGCTTATTTGAGCCCTCATTTTTCTTCTGCCTGGAAATTCCCCTCCATGTTTGCCAATGTCTCCATGCACATTATGGCATTTTAACCTCCCTGACGGTATGATTATTTCAGATTTTAGGTGCTGAAAGCGGTACAATTATTTTGCATGGAAATTTGGCGTTTTATATTGTAGGCCTTTAATTCTTAGAAATAATTCACTTAAATCCGTCTAAACAAGAGTCTAATAGACATCCCGGGTATGATAAAGTTTGAAATACAAAATCATACATTATAATATAATATTATATATATATATATATATATATATATATATATATATATATATATATATATATATATATATATATAAAATATAATAAATAATAACAAATAATAATACAATAATAATACAAATTATTCAATAATGTAATCAAATCAAAAACACTGAAATTTGCTCAGTTGCAGAATTGTAGCTGTCATTACTTTTAGTGTTTCATGATAAATTTCCCCACGAATCACTATCGCTCAATTCTGCAAGTGATTCTAATTTATTATCGCTGTTTTCTAGCTGGTATAAAAGCACTTTTGATGTAAAGGGACATTTTTTGGTTGCTATGGACAATCTCCAGTTTCCTGGCATAAAGAATATTATTTATAATATAACACTGCATGCAGGACACTGGACAAACCACTAGGGACAAAGGGGATGTGTAATTATTTGATACAGTACTGTAATCTGTAAAATTACAGTGTAGTGTATCTATACTGTGTTTTTTACTTTTTGAACTTGGCGCCGAACTCCGTCCCCGTGCTTCGCAGCGCTCGCAGGGAACGGAGCTCGGCACTGTGAATCAAGGGAGACACGGAGGCTCGCAGATCACAGCGGGGAGACATCGCAGGATCCAGGGGACAAGGTAAGTAACCTCTACATGGATTCTGCGATGCGATCCCGAGTCTGGCTCGGGAATACCACTTTTGGTACTAAAATCTCACCCCGAGCAGGACTCGGGAATACCGCCAAGGAGGTTAAGGAGTTTACAGCCATATGAGCTTACAGGAAAAAAAAGCAAAAAAACAAGCAAACTTGCGTTTTTGAAAGGAGCTTTTGAGCAGAAAAGATGCCTAAGCACCCAAAAACATGCGAAAAAGTGTGAAGAAGCATAAAGAAGCAAACAAAAAGCCTGATAAAGCACAAAAAAAATATGGAAAAAATAGCTGTGGGGAGGGTTTGTGAAAAAAATGCTTATGCTCACAGAACGTCAAAAAAGCTTTAATAAGCTTGAAGAAAGCTCAAAAGAGCTCAAAAACGTGCATTAAAAATGTGTAAAAGAGCAGAAAAAAGCACAAGCTACTTCAAGCTTAAGGCAGAGAAATAAAAGCTCAAATGCCTGTAAAAGCAGCTTTTTTTTTTGAGCTGCAGTGTGAGCCCTAATACAAAAGGGGAGTTACTGGCCAGATCACCAAGTAATAAGAGAGGGGGAAATCCTTAAAAAAATGAATTGGCAAGCAAGCTGCAATATATTAAATATTTTTTCGTGTAATATTGCTTTAATCCACATGTCTCAGGTGCAATTTCAATAGGAAAAAAAAAATATAGAACTATGTTATACCGCATCCTCCATAAAATATTTTCTTTACCTTACATTTTTAACTGTAAAAAATAAATGTAATGTACCTCATGGGAAAACAGCCCAAAAGTGTTCAGACTTGCTGTTTCCACATGTGATATATTAAGATAAACTTTTGTTGGTAACTGCCTTATACATAAACAAATTTTGAACAGTTTTTACTTGTATAAGAAGTTATAAAAAATCTCCTATGTAGCCCCAGTTTTGGCTTGTTATAGTCAGGCCTTGTACCAAACCACTTTTATAATGTATTTCTGCACCCTTTGAGCACACCATGATCTTCTATCTGACACTGCCAAAATGTGTTTTCTCTGCTCATGGTTAAAAACATTTATTTCGTTTTTCCTTCATAGCTAAATAAATGTTCTGCACCAGTTCATAAGAGAAGTTTCAACAAGTTTCAACAAGTTAAAAAATATCTGTGCACACAAGATTGTTTCCAATAACTGGATACATTCATTGCTACTCTCTAGAGAACTTTGAATGGAACAAACACCTTCAGATTAGAGATCTACTCTAATCTTGACTTTACATTGTGTTACTACCACAAAGTATTTTACTTGAATATTCTTTCACTTATTCAATTTCTTCTAAGGAATACATTTTTCCCTTGGGATAATAAGGTCCTAACATCTCATGTAGCATTTGTACACACTTCTCTTTAGGCTCAACAATTTTTATATTGTCTTCCTTTCCTCTCCCCTTTCTCTTGCTGGCTGAAAAAAGGTGTAGTTACCAACCACTTGAATTATTGGTGGTATCAATTAAATATGCTAATTTTCTGTGACACTAACCTGATAGGCCAATTATGTAGAGGTGGAGCTTGTATATGTAAGTATATATATATATATATATATATATATATATATATTGCCATAAATGTTCCGAACTAGCTACGACTAAGGCTATTGCCGAAACGCATCAGAATTATTGTTTTATTGTCACTCTGATGTACCAATAAATGACATTTTAACCACTGTAAGACCGAGCCTCTTTTTTAGATGTGGTGTTTACACGTTAAAAACATTTTTTTTGCTAGAAAATTAATTAGAACCCCAAACATTATAATTTTTTTTTCTAACATCCTAGAGAATAAAATTGTGGTCGTTGCAATACTTTGTTACACCGTATTTGCACAGCGGTCTTACAAGCGCAGTTTTTAAAAAAAATACACTTTTTTTAATTAAAAAATAAGACAACAGTAAAGTCAGCCCAATTTTTTTTTATTGTGAAAGATAATGTTACGCCGAGTAAATTGATACCCAACATGTCACGCTTCAAAAGTGGAATTGGCGACAAACTTTTAACCTTAAAAATCTCCATAGGTGCCATTTAAAACATTATACCGGTAGCATGTTTTGCATTACAGAGGAGGTCTAGGGCTAGAATTGTTGCTCTCGCTCTACCGATCGCGGCGATACCTCACAAAAAAATAAAATAAAATGTTGTCATTTAAAAAAATAAAAAAATTAATGGCCCTTTAAGAACTATGGGCGGAAGCAACGTTATGACGTCGCTTCCACCCTGCAGTGTCATGGAGACGGGGGGGGGCCATCTTCGCCTCACTCATCTCAATGTCAGCCCAGGGGACAGGCGCGATCGCCTCTACCCCTGCCGATCGATCGGGATCGCGGCAGAGCGCACCGGATCGCAGCGGGAGGGGGGGGCCCTCTCCAGCAATAGATAAAAGTGATCTTGCGGTGAATCCGCTGCAGAGATCATGTTTATCTTGTACCGGAATGCCGGCTGAACACGGTGATACCGGGGTTATGGCAGCTAGCTGCTGCCATAACAACAATATCCGTCCCCAAAGTAGGGACGTACATTGGCGTGCTGCAGTCTGGAAGTGGTTAAGGAGTACAGTCTTGCCGTCTCTTCTTACTATTGTTAGATTAGAGATCTACTACAGAATTAGACATCAGTAAAGTAATACAAAAAGCAATAATAGTTAAAGTGCAGCGAACTATAGCATCCATGAGTTTCTTGTTTTGTTTTTGGAGTTTTTTTTATTAGTATTTGCATGATTGAATAAACGCCAACCCTGGATTAACCATTGAGAAAAAAAAGTCATCTGTGTAGCACACAAAGGGGTGGGAGAATCCTTGTTTGAATAATCTGCATTGTTACAAGCAAACGATTTCTTTGGCATGATTCGTGAATAAAGTTAAAATACTTGCTTTGAAATCCTACTATATTCTATTTTGCATTTAAATATTTTGAAAGGTAATAAAATAACTTTGAATACATGTTTTTATTTGCATTTGCCCTTATAACAATTTGATTAAACAGTGTATTTGAAAAATGTCTGAAATGTAATATATTTTCTGTTTTTGTTTTAGTTATATGTAAATAATTTTTGTATGTTGCTTACTGCAATTTATTGTTAAATAAATAAATAGGTTTATATTTAAAGCTGAACTCTAGCCAACAATAAAAAGATAAACATTACTAGTCTTTTAAAAGACCAAATAGGAGAGAAGCATTTGTTGGGATATTCACCTTCTATCCAGAGCTACCCCCCCCCCCCCCTGCAATCTGATGGTCAGTATCATTCCTTGTCAAAAGTATTTTATTGTGTACAAAGGTTATGTACAATTAACATAGGGTGAATACAATATATTCAAAGTAAGGAAGCTTGTTTACACATATTTGGAGGTAAAATCATTTGTGGTAAAATAAAACAAGACAATGTACAAAAAGTGAAAGAAGAGGAGAGAGAGAGAGTAAATAAAACATTGATTTTAAATGTTGTTTTCATTTAAAAGTAAAAAAAAAAAAATATTATAGAATTCACATAGATAATTGTCTTATTTTATTACTAGGCAATCAAAATATTATTATTTAAATAAAAATTTGGAGCTTCAAAATCATAAAAAGGGGGTAGTACACAAAAGAGGAGGAGAAGAAAAAAGAAGAAAAAGTAGGGAAAAGAGAAAGAAGGAGAGAGTAAAGAAGTCCGTGAGGCTAGGGTGAGAGTCACCTACACAACCAGAGCTAGGGTATTTTGAATCTATACCTTATCATCTGAGTCACCACGGCAGCAGCATATTGTTGTCAAGGTTTGGCATTGAATGTGAAATCCAAGGTTGCCAAGTCGCTTTAAATCTGGGGATCTTGTCCAATTCAATAGCTATCATTTTAGCATGAGTCATAAAATAGTTCATCTTAGCTTTTACTTCGTTTATAACTAATGTTGGTGATTTCCAAGCTTTTGCTAATATCAGTTTAGCTGCTGTAAAAAAGTTGCACTAACAGTTTAAACTGGAAATGCGTTATGAATTCAGGTTTCAAGTTGAGTAATGCTGTTGCTGGATCAAAGGGAACTGTTTTCCCAAGTAGTTTAGTAGCAATATTAAATATTTCCCTGCAAAATGTTTGAGCTAATGGACACGACCACCAAATATGAAAAAATGAGCCCAGGTCTGAACATCCTCTGAAACAATGTGCCGAGTAATTCTGTGCAAATTTTGCTACTTTTGCCGGAACCAGGTACCATCTTGTCATTACTTTGTAATTAGCCTCGACCGCCAATATGTTAGGAGGCTGATTTTATAGTAGACCATATTTGATTCCAGTTCGAGATATCTAGTGTGCGTTCTAAGGTCAGTATCATTCAATCCAAGAGTTTGAACTAGCACCTGTCCTTCTGAAAAAAATATCTGATACTAAAACAGTGAAATTACAGATTATGCTTGAACATGCATAATGACACAAAAAGGAATATAAAAGGTATTTGTACTAGTGTTAGTGTACCTCCATACCTGAAAATTTGTTTTATCTGTTTGCATTTTTAACAGGGTAGGATAAGCAGGTTATTGTATGAGGCAAAAGACTATAGCAAAGAACATTTTGGAAACCATAATCAGGGAAAAGAATGACCAGACAAGTTACATTTTTCCACCACTTACATGTAAAGATTTGTTTGGATTGTGTCTTTTCCTAGGTTGCGAGTGTTCCTCCGAGCAGATTAAAGTGGTTGCTTAGTCATATAGTTAAAAACTAAAAGTCAGCAGCTACAAAAACTGTAGCTGCTGACTTTTAACCCCCCTGGCGGTAATCCCGAGTGTGGCTCGGGGCGGGATCTTCAGTACCAAAAGCGGTAACCCCGAGCCGGGCTTGCATTGCAGGATACAGGGGGAAGTTACTTACCTGTTCCCCTGGATCCTGCGATGTCTCCCCACTGTGTGTGCAAGCTGTCTGCTCGCTCGATTCACACAGTGCCCGAGTGCCGCTGATCTCCGTTCCCTGCGACGTTACGACGCCCGGGAGCGGAGATCGGCGCCAAATTCAAAAAAGTTAAAAAACACAATACACATACAGTACTGTAATCTTACAGATTACAGTACTGTATAAAAAAAATACACATCCCCTTTGTCCCTAGTGGTCTGCCCAGTGCCCTACATGTCATTTTATATAATAAATAGATTTTTTTCTGCCTGGAAACTGGAGATTGTCCATAGCAACCAAAAAGTGTCCCTTTATGTCAAAAGTGGTTTTAGACCAGCTAGAAAACAATGATAATAAATTAGAATCACAATTCATCATCAAACACTAAATTTAATGACAGCGACTATTCTGCAACTGAGCAAATTTCAGTGTTTTTGATTTGATTACATTATTGAATAATTTTTATATATATTTTTATTATATTATAATTTATGATTTTGTGTTTCAAACTTTATCATACCCGGGATGTCTACTAGACTCTGGTTTGGACAGATTTAAGTGAGTTATTCATAAGAATTGCATGCTTACAATATAAAACGCCAAATTTCCATGCAAAATAATTGTACCGCTTTTGGTACAAAATTCCAGACATAATCATACAGCCAGGGAGGTTAATAAACAGACACTCACCTGTCCCAGGTCTTTATGAGGCCGCTTTCTTCACCGGGTTTCGGTCTCCGGCCCCGGCATACTAACTGAGGGCAGTCGGCTGTAACTGCTTATGGCTTCACAGCTGGCTGCTTAATGACTGGTGCCACAGATTTCTGGGACCTGTTATGTGTTTCAGAAGGTTGTAGGGGAAAGAGGGGGTCGAACTTCCACTCGGATCACCATGGCAATCTGAGCAGAAGTGGGGGAATGGGTACCTGTACCCCCCCAAAAAAAATTGTGCCAAATGTGAAGGAGGAGGGGGGGTTGCGAAGAGCAGAACTTCCCCTTTTGGGTGACGTTCCACTTAAAGAAGGGGGCATTAGCAGTTGGCATGCTAACCACTGCATATGGAAATAGATACAAGGTTGTCAGATTTTAATACTTTCTAGGTCTCCACTCTGAAGCAAGCATACAGTCAGTGAAGTCAGAACTGCCGATGCGTGTTTCTGTAAGCATTTCATGTTTGTGTGCAAGTTTTGCTTCCTGAAAACATTTTGGTGATTATGATAGAACCCTTCAAACTGAACATAAATATATTTTTTTCATAGGTTTCTTTCATGTGTGCAGCATAGCTAACATGTATTGCAAATAAATAAAAAAAACTGAAGATTTCTATAAAACAATATGGTTTAATTACAGGTTATTTTCACAATTAGCAGCCAAAAATCTAAAAGATACAGCAAAATGTGTTCAGGAAGCAAAATCTTTGGCTGGCTAGTGTTATCCAGACATGTGAAAAGCAAATTCCTGTTTACTTTGCTTTGGATAACTAAAGTGAATATTCACACCATTTATTGTAAGAATATTCTAAACATGCACGCACAAAATATCAGGTGGATGGTTACGCAAGAAAATGCACCTGACCTTTTGAAATTTTAAGTGAATCACATTCAATGAAAAAAAGCACGTGCAAAGAAGCCAAAAATCTCATACACTTAGTACATCAGGCCAATTATACATATTATTACGATAGATAATTTATTTGGACTAATTCAATAAGACCAAGAGCCAAATGAAGTAATCTAATCCGAACGAATGCATTAAAAACGGTTGCACATTACCAGCAAGTGTGGCTGTAGATAGACAGTAAGACATTTTTCTAAATGTCTTCGGCTGACTTGCAGCAAAAGCTCTCCCTGATTTGGTTGACGTACAAGTACAGGATGAGTACATGATGTACAAGATGTACTTAAACATAAGCATGGCTAAAAAAACAACCTTTTACCCTTTATATAAAAGCGGTTTAATAATAACTGATTTCAACGCAATTTTTGAAGTTGAAAAATCTTTTTGAGTGATAATTGTTTCCAAAGATTGGAGGCACTCATTACTGCACTTCTGTATAGCTTGATGTTCATATTTTATGTTCAAATTGGTTACATTGTCTACTTATTAGGTACACTTTGTGCACACAATTGTTTTCTCTTATCACTGTAATGGAAACTTCTACTGTAGCCTCTACAATCAAGGCCCTCTTAACTTTTTTTCTCCAGTTGCATTCACTTCATAAACGCATTCATGCATTTATTTTTTTGTAAAGGGCAGTGAGATATGCTGACACATAAATTCCTAATTACCATTTTACTATATTTTTTTTTGTTTACAATCAACCCTATTTGCAAGAATGTTGTTTTTGCTAGCAGCCGCCAGTACAAAGTGGTGCTGACCGCTTTGTATTTAATGATTTTAACAATTCATTTAATTTTTTTTTAAGACACAAGCAGAAAATCCTATTGGCAGATATCTTGTTTGAATGATGATGAATATGTGCATTTGCTCACATTGTGGTATGTCCACTTCTTCACAATGTTTATAATTATTTTGTGAATTCACGCCAGACAAGACCTAAATGCTTCTGAGATGGCTTGATGAGATTTGCGTGGCAGGAAGCCAGGTTTTAATTCCAACAATCAAGCTTATAACATACTCTTCAAAGATTAAATCATCGCATCCCAGGAGTGTTGTGCTAGATAACTGTGCCCGTCCCTTAGTTCATGTGCTGGCAAAGTCAGAGGAGGAGTCCAACAGTGAAACAGCTTGTTTCCATTTCTCTCTGTGAATTATCGATTGCTGAGGATGAGAAAGAGAGTGCAGAGCAATCACTCACAAACTTCTGCCTTTTAAACTGTAATCGCTGCTAAAGAACACCGCCACGCATCAACAGAAACTTCAATATATCCTTGTTTACTCCTGTACTCCTGAGATAAACATCATTCCTGCCTATCTTCTGAAAGCAGTTTACTCTTTAGGTCAAGGGTGAGTGACCTGTTGGGGTAGGATAATGTCACAATTAAGAGGGAGGCATTTTCAATGTCCATCCGTGTCTCTGGCAACAACAAGCTATTGACAAATCTGTAGGTCAGTATTTATTTGATGAATCATTTTTTATTGAACGCTAAGTCACGTCTTCTAGCCCTTGGACGTGCTTTATAGTAAAGAGAAGATTGCTGCCCATTGATTGCAACTGTTTCTGTGCAGTGAGTCAAGAGAAATTGTTTAGGCATCTCCTACTACAAACATTTATATAACAAATTATGTGTGAAGAAACATGTTTGGTTGCACACAGAGATCTGTTTATCCCTGCTGAAAACGCCCATGCCTTTTAAAATCAGATTTAGACCTGCAATTTGGCCACATGGGCAGTCAAAGAGTATCTAAAGCCAATTGATTTATTTATATTGGATTAAGTGTGGAAGTGTCAACCCCCCCTCCACAGATTTTTATTGCTGTCTTTTTAAACCCAAAGTCAAAATGTTAATATGTTGCAGCTTACTAATCTTTAAATGTGGCGGCTGTATTTGTTAAAATTTTTAGCTTTTTTCCCTTTATTTTCACCTGATGATCCTGCCAGTCTTATGCCGCGTACACACAAGCGGAATTTACGTCTGAAAAATCTTGGATGGTTTGTCCGACGGAATTCCGCTCAAGCTTGGTTTGCATACACATGGAGACACACAAAAGTTTGCTGAACTTTCGACCGCCAAGAACGCGGTGACGTAGAACACTACGACGAGCCAAGAAAATGAAGTTCGATGCTTCCGAGCATGCGTCAAATTGTTTCCGAGCATGCGTAGGAATTTTGCGCGTAGGAATTGCTACTGATGATCGGAATTTCCGATCGGAACTTTTTCCAACCGAAAAATAGAGAACCTGCTCTCGATCTTTTGCTGGCAGGAATTCTGCCAACAAAAGTCCAATGGAGCATACACACGGTCGCATTTTCCGACCAAAAGCTCTCATAATTTTTTTGCTGGCCGAATTTCCGATCGTGTGTACGGGGCATTAGGGTGTCTCTACTGGAGATACAACAAAGCATTGTCAGTTTTGGGAGAGGGCAGTGTTAGATACACTGGAAGATTTAGATAGATTTGACCAAGAAACTAAAGCCAAACTCTAGCTAACATTTTTTTTTTCTTTTTGGGATAAAGGTTTAACATAAATGAATAAAACCTGATCATTGTATGCACCCTTGTCAGTGTTAAATGGTTTATTGCAACACACTAATGCCGCGTACACGATCGGCCATTCCGACAGCAAAGCTGTAGATTTATTTCTGACGGATGTTGGCCTAAACTTGTATTGCATACACACGGTCACACAAATGTTGTCGAAAAATTCCGAACGTCAAGAACGCAGTGACGTACAACACATACGAAGAGCCGAGAAAAATTAAGTTCAAAAGCCAGTAAGGCTCTTCTGCTTGATTCAGAGCATGCATGGACATTTGTGCATCGGAATTGTGTACACACGCTTGGAATTTCCGACAACAAGTTTTGTTGTCGGAAAATTTGAGAACCAGCTCTCAAACATTTGTTGTTGGAAATTCTGACAGCAAATGTCCGATGGAGCATACACACGGTCGGAATTTCCGACAACAAGCTCACATCGAACATTTGTTGTCGCAAATTTCCGATCGTGTGTACGCGGCATTAGGCTACATTCACCTGGCTGTACATGGGTGACCAAGAGCATCCACTGGCAAGAATCAATATATGTACAACCAGGAGCAACTGCCAGATTTTTACTCTGTACAAATCAATGGCCAATGCCACCACTCTTTGCATGTAACCACTCATCTGAGTAGGTACATGTGAAAAGAGCCTCTGACCAATCCTTGATGGATTTACTGACTGCATGCAATCTGGCCGCAGCTAATCAGCCAATGTGAATGTGAACATAGCACAAAGTGTTCCTGTGTCCTGAGGCATGGTTTAGCTGCCTCTGTAGGCAGCAAACAAGATGTACCCATGTAGCTATGTGAATATACAAAAGCAAACTAAAGCTTTGACTGGACAGGTTTTGGCTGCTCATAAATACGAGCGGCTTTGGAGCCCTTGGGTCACACTACCTCCCTTCCAATGTTGATGAATCCCTATTACTCCCATGACATCCTACCTTTATACATTGGTCTATAATTTCACGGTGGCACACTATGGTTCCCCCCCCCCCCCCCCCCCCCCAGACTTTCTACTGCTCTCCTCTTTCTCCCCTCTCTTCTTCTTCCCTCCAGTTTCTTTCCTTTTTACCCTTGCTTCTATTTACCTAACTTATAAACTGAGGAAAAAAACAAAAATCATAGTAGAGCAAAACAAAAAGCTAAGCTAATGTAGATTGTATACATAGGCTTATGCACTAAAGCATAAGCCGTAGATTCATATGTGTATGTCTCTCATGAAAATGGTGACAATGCCACAAAAACAAGGACTATTAAAAACATTACCCTTTGACTTTAGAGTCAACAATATACTTGATTTAGGTTTTTGGGTCTAGATACACTATACAAGTATTAACCTTAGATTGGAACTACAGTGTGTGTAGGGAACAACTTTTTACGAGCTTGACACTTTTCCCTTTCTCTTATTTTCCAGCTACATGAGACTGCAACATTTTGTACATTTTTTTCCCCCTACCTTTAAACCAAAAGCAGGCTTTATTTTGAATGGAAAAAATGAAGACCTACCTATTTTTTTAAAGTAGCACCCCATGCTCAGTAGTGAGTGTTTTGTTAAAATATATATTTTGCACCAATTCTTTTGTGTTTTAGTTATACAAGTGTACACAAGTGAATTCTTTTTTTAACTAACGTTGTTAATCTTTAAAGTGGACCCCAACCACTAAAAAGAACATCAACATGCAGCACTGCTTGCTGTTATAAAAAAATCTTACATTCATTTGTTAAATAAACTTTTTTTCCTGTATTTTCACTTCCTGGTTGAATGAGGCATTGGTGATGTCACCCTGGCTTTAGAGATGCATCTTGGGAGGGCTACATCATCAGTTCCTAGGAAATCTGGACTGTAATCTGCAAAATCACGTGAGCTCTCAGAGGAAAGGCATTTTCTCCCCTGCACTGTCACATGTTCCAGGAAGCAGAATGTTTGAGAGTTCTAGGAAGTAAGGTAGATGTATTAATTTGCCATTAGTAAAAATGCCCACCATGAGAAGAATGGAGAGGAAAAGAAAAGAAAGATATGAAAAAATAAAAAGCCTGCAATTATCTCTAAGTATCTATTTGTCGATTGACCTTACTAAACATTGCTAAAGGTGCTTTTGTTTTAATGTATTGATCAAAAAGACTACCCCCAACAATGGGGGTAATAATAATGAGGTCAGTCAAAAATCTTGACCATAAAGTAAATAAAATCACAACATTTTATTTGAACATGTAAGAACATACAAACAGCCCAAAGCATGTATCCGTATAAACAATACCCTATCTACCTACTTTGACTTATCCAGAGGGACCAGACAGGGCTGCCCTCTTTCCCCCCTCCTCTTTGCTCTGGCCATTGAACCCCTTGCAGCCGCAATACGGGGGAGCACAGATATAGTGGGATTTAAGAGAGGGAACACTGAGGAAAAGATTGCACTATATGCTGATGATGCACTACTGTTTTTAGGTGATACCTCTAACTCCCTGATCAGACTGATGGAGCTAATACGGATCTTTGGATCCTTTTCTGGGTTTACCATGAACTGGGATAAGTCGACGATCCTACCCCTGGACCCGTTGACAGACTCCCTTCCACAAACAGCCACCCTGATTAAAATAGTTGAAAAATTTAAGTACCTGGGAATTATTGTACACCCCGACTTCACCCAATACATAAAACTAAATATAGACCCCATTCTCAAAAATTTCCAAGACAAGACTGCCAGTTGGGTTAAACTTCCATTGTCAGTGATTGGCCGCTGTAACTTGATAAAAATGATTTGGAACCCACAAATTTTGTATGCACTCCACAATGCCCCCTTATGGATACCTATTCATGTGTTCAAGAAATGTAACACTCTGTACCGTGCTTTAATTTGGAGGAAGCAGGTCCCGAGAATTAAACTGGAAACCTTACAGGAGGCAAAGGACTCGGGAGGACTAGCGGTTCCGAACCCATTTTTCTATTTTATAGCTGCTCAGCTACAGCAATTAACGGGCTGGCTCCAGCCCGAGTCCTCTGACCCAATTAGAAATATTATCCGTACACAGTTGACCGGGAATGGTCTTGTGGAGTGCATAGAGGCAGGTGAACTCAGACAATTAACTCAATACCCAACCCTAACCCTCATAGATAAGGTATGGTGTAAAGCCAAACAACATATGCAATATACAGGATACACTAACTGGTCACGTATATGGAATAATCATAACTATGTAGAGCTACAAAAGTTAACAAATTTCTCCAATTGGTCAAGGAACGGAGTGAATTATATTCCCCAACTGTACTGTGGAGGTGTGCTTCGAGACTTCCAATCAATACATGAGGAATTTAATATACCAAACGCGTCATTTTTTCAATACCTTCAACTCAGGCACGCTATAGCAGCACAGGCCACACTATCACACTGGGAACTGACGAGACCCACGATACTTACGCAACTTATCACGTCCTCTTCACGTAAGGGACAGATCTCCTCTATATACGATGCACTGATTGGACATGTATCTAAGGCAATGTCATTACCTTGTAGGAGCGGTTGGGAAATGGATGTGGGTCAAATTACAGGTGAAGAGTGGAATACCGTACTTGACAATGTGTTGAAAGTGTCTCTGTCTGCCCCACAAAAGCTTACTCAATTGTTTATTATCCACCGCACATATCGCACACCCGAAAAACTGCATAAATGGCACAGACGGGATGACCCCCTCTGTCCCCGATGCTCAGTTAATAATGGAACATTGATACATATGTTATGGAGATGCCCAAAATTACAGAGACATTGGACAGCAGTGATGAACACCGTTAATAGCATATGGAATATCAAACTAAGTATTGAACCTAAACTCTGTTTACTAGGCCTGTTAGACGAAGGGGATTACACTCCCTTTACACACACAGCAATTCTTAGGGTACTATTCTTAGCCAGAAAACTCATTGCCAGGAAATGGATATCCACAGCCCCCCCTACACATAAGGAATGGTTACAATCTGTAAATGTTTCTCTTATCAGAGAACAGCTCACATATAAGCACAGAGGAAGCCCCCATAAATTCGAACACATATGGGACCCATGGTTGGACACACCGGGACTAGCACCATTTAGTTTGGTTCACAACAGAATTCTGGGCGGGAGGAATACCTCAAACAATACATAGATGTAATTTCTGTGCTGCACTTTTGAACATGTCATTATGCATAGATTGGAAAGGAGACGAAATAGAAGCAAAAATTCATAACAGAATTGACGCTCCACTTCCCACTCGCTTTATTATTCTTGAGAGATATTAAAATATAAAAGCACTTTAGGCCTGCGGAGGTCTTTTACAAAGTAGGTTGTATATAGTTTTCTCTTTTTTTCTTTGTTTTGTGTTGCACACTGGTAATGTTCCTCTCCTGCTAGATTGGGAGGGGAAGTCCGACTTCACCACTTACCAGCTACGGGTTGGCTGGGGGGGGGGGGGGGGTGAGGAGGGTATATAATTAATATTATACACATGTGCATAAATACAATGACCAAAAAGGATATACTCTAGGGCGTTAAAGACAGGATATTTGATAGACACTGCTATATCTTGGTAAGACTGATAACACCTATAGTAATGCAAATAACTAAGCTAAATGTCCACACTATCTGATTTTGAATGTATAGATAACCAAAAGCGCCTTAGACTGAAGTATACTTTGAAAACAATAGAAATGTAACTTGGTCAGCATTTATTTTCATATACTTATGTGCCTTGCATATTGTGTAATTACGTGCACATGATTGTGTGTGTTTTCTGTTCTGTTGTATGTTTCTAGAATCCAATAAAAACTATCTGATTTAAAAAAAAAAGAACATACAAACATAACACAAATTAAAAATTAAAATTGTCAACAAGATGAATGTACACTGCAAACCCCCTTATAGACCCCAGATGTCTCACACTGGGATCACACAGCGGCTCGATCACAGCTCTTTCCAGTGAGCAGGATCAAGAAATCTGGGGTAGGAGAAAATAATGTGTATATATACAGTGTATATATATATATATATATATATATATATATATATATATATATATATATAATGTAAATATCTAGTTAGTAAGAGGGAAAAATATCTGCGTTGGAGTGTATTTTAACTGGTTCAACCCCAATATTGTTGTATGGGTCAAGTTCTTTATTCACTTCCTGCCATAGGACTTCATAAGATGCCCTGGACTTTGAGTGGAGATACCAGGATGATGCCTTCAGCTACAGGCATCATCTAGGTATCTTTTTTTTTCTGACAGTGATGTTCTGTAATGTAAAAGAAATCCTTGTGGCTAATTATCGCTTTTACAAGCAGCAGAACTGAAGCTGGTACTTCCGTTGGTTTACCATGCAGCTGAACAAGGGCCAGAATATCATCTCTAAGGTATATGAAACCAGAAGAATGAGTATTTTGTCACTTCCAGTTTCAATGGATGTAAACAAAGCCATTTTTGGCTTGGGTAGGCATCTGATCCCACTGATCTTGGTGTGATCAGATGCTTTTAAGGGCAGGGGAGAGATCTGGGGTCTAATAGACATACACATCACTCAGTATAGAGTACCTTTCACTTCTTATTAATAAAAGTTATTAATTAATAAAATAAAAGTGATTTAAAAAAACATTAAAGGTAATGGTGTAAAAAATAAATAAATAATAATTTAAAAACATTTTAAATCACCCCCATCCCCCCTTGTCCACACACAAAGGTGAACGCATATGTAGGTCGCATATGTAAATGGTGTTCGCACCACACACGTGAGTTATCGCCAAGAGCTTTAATGCAAGAGCAATAATTCTAGCACCAGACCTCCAATGTGACTTTAAAATGGTAACCTGTAAAGGTTTTTAAAGCATCTTACCTACAGTGGGGAAAATAATTATTTGATCCCCTGCAGATTTTGTAAGTTTTCCCACTTACAAAGAAATGAAGGTTCTATCATTTTTATCATAGGTGTATTTTAAATGATAGAAACAGAATATCAACCAAAAATCCAGAAAAAAACAACTTATAAAACAAATGCTATAAATTAATCTGCAGTTCAGTGAGTAAAATAAATATTTGATTCCCAAGCAAAACATGACGTGGTACTCGGTGGAGAAACCCTTGTTGGCAAGCACAGTGGTAAGACATTTCTTATAGTTGGTGACCAGGTTTGCATACATCTCCGGAGGGATTTTCTTTACAGATCTTCTCTAAATCCTTAAGGTTTCTTGGCTATCTCTTGGCAACTCAAAGTTTCAGCTCCCTCCATAAATTTTCTATAGGATTAAGGGCTGGAGACTGACTAGGCCACTCCATGACCTTGATGTGCTTCCTCTTGAGCCACACCTTTGTTGCCTTGGCAGTATGTTTTGGGTCCTTGTCATGCTGGAAGACCCATCCACGACCCATCTTCAGTGTTCTGGCTGAGGGAAGAAGGTTCTCATCCAAGATTTTACAATACATGGCCCTGTCCATTGGCCCCTCAATGTGGCAAAGTTGGCCTGTACCTTTAGCAGAAAAACAGCCCCAAAGTATCATGTTTCCTCTGTGCTTGACTGTAGGGATGGTGTTCTTAGGGTCAAAGTCAGCATTTTTCTTCCTTCGAACACAGCGAGTCAAGTTAATTCCAAACAGCTCAATTTTGGCCCCATCTGACCACAGCACTTTCTTCCAATCTTTCTCTGAATCATTTAGATGTTCATTGGCATGACTGTACATTTGCCTTCTTGAGGAGGGGGACTCCACCAAGTCATGTTTTGCTTGGGGTCGCTATGACCGCCAGCAATGAGCGATCGTGGGCACGAGAAGCAGAACAGGGGTGGGTGTGTGTAAACAAACACATCCCAGTTCTGTCAGAAGAGGAGAGAGAGATTGTGAGTTCCTACGAGCTGGGAACCACGATCTCTCATCTCCTATAGTCAGTACCATCCCCACAGTTAGAACACACACATAGGGAACACAGTTAACCCATTGATCGCCTCCTAGTGTTAACCCCTTCCCTGCCAGTGAAATTTATACAGTAATCAGTGCATTTTTATAGCACTGGTCACTGTATAAGTGTCAATCAACCCAAAAATGTGTCAAAAGTGTCCGATGTGTCCGCTATAATGTCGCAGCCTCGATAAAAATCACAGATCACCGCCATTACTAGTAAAAAATAAATCTATCCCCTATTTTGTAGGCGCTATAACTTTTGCGCAAACCAATCAATTTATGCTTTTTGCGATTTTTATTACCAAAAACATGTAGAAGAATACATATCAGCCTAAACTGAGGAAAGAAATTGCTTTTTATAAAAAAAAATTTGGCTATTTATTACAGCAAGAAGTACAAAATATTGTGTTTTTTTCAAAATTGTTGCTCTTTTTTTGTTTATAGCGCAAAAAATAAAAACCACACAGATGATCAAATCCCACCAAAAGAAAGCTCTATTTGTGGGGAAAGTGTAAACAATTGTGTTTGGGTACAGCGTCACAAGACCGCGCAATTGTCAGTTAAAGCGACGTAGTGCCGTATCGCAAAACATGGCCTGGTCATTGAGCAGCCAATTCATCATTATTTGCATGGCTGAAGCTATGGGATCCAGGGTACAGGCTTTCTGCAGACTCCTGGAGTAACTAATGCTAAATTATAATTTTTTTATGTTTAGAAATTCAATATTCTGTACAGGAGTTAGCATTCTTGCACCGTAGCCAAATACCCAGGACATTTGCATTTGCCTGATCTCTTCACCATGCATACTGTGAGTAAAATATACAGTATATTAGTAAAAGTTGCAGTAGGATATGCTAAAAAGGGCAATGGTAAGTGTGAGAATGAAACTCTCTGCAAGTCTCATATAGTCATACCTTTAAATGATAGACAGGTTTTGAGGGCAAATCAGAATAATATACAATTGCTATTTTTGTCATGCCCAGTGTAGCTCAAGAACACCTAATGTGACACATTGAAAAGAATACAGCCCAGCACACAATATTATTACTGCAATACAGAAACGGATATGGTGTGATGGAGCCCTTGAAATGATCTAAGTAGCAGTCTTTTTTTTCCCTGTAATACTAAAACAGTACTCAGGAAATTCAGATTTCTGTGTGACCCCCCAGTGGCCTATTGTGACTGATATTATATTCAAACGTCCATCTATTTGCATTCGGTTATATGAATATAGAACCTTTTAGAGAAGTGCCCTTGCTCTTATTACTACCTGGGTGATCTCTAACTTGGTCATTATGGACCGCTATGGAATAGAAACAACGACATAAAATTCTAATGACATGCAAAACAATTACTCCAAGAGAAGTGCATGCAGAGCACATACTTAAACTCAAAGTATTACATAAGATGTATTCCTTTTTTCAGCATGTAATGGTATCATTGTTTACATTTGCTATGATGTCATGCCAGTCCTTCCCCTTGCATGTATGGAATATATTTTTCTATAATTTAAAAATAAAAATGTAATATTTCTAATTAAAAAGAATAATGCTAATTTTGGAAAAGCAAAGCATATACTTACCTTGCAACTGGTTTCCACTTGTGGGGTCCAGAAAATGTATGGTTATTGTTATGAGGTTTCATTGCTGGCCCTGACACTTATTGGAGATTATGGTTGGTACGGTCAAATGATGGGGCTTGTCGCTCCTGGCTTTGGCACCAACGATGGAACGATCTATAAACCATACACTATAAAGTAACACCCACTTTATTTATTTCTTTGGCTACACCACCAGGTGTGCGGCGGGCAGCATTATGCATGGCACAATCTTCTTCTCAATTCTTTTGAGCAGCCTATTGATAACATTGCATATAACATTGCCTCTTTAATTTTCTTACTCAGTATTTCTCATTATGTTCGGGGTGCAGGGATTTAGCTCCCCCAACACGAGCACTGCCCAACAAAATATCTCCAAACTCACTCCGGATATAAGTTAAAGCGGACCTTCAGTCATTTTTTCAACTTTCCATCTATTAAATCTTCTGCCCTTTTTGTTTTAACTTAGAATAGTAAAACATTTTTTTCTGCCAGTAAATACCTTATACAGCCCACTTCCTGTGTCTTGTCTGGTCATTAGCCTAAGCTTATAACACCATGCCCAGCTATCTCTCTCACTCTCGTGAGAGTTTGTCAGCAAGGGAGGGGGTGAGTCATAAGAGGGCCAATGAGAGCTGCAGGGCCTCAGAGCTTGAGGTGTGTGTGTAAATCCAGGAAGTGAACAGGCAGCAGCTTCAGCTGCCCACAGTTAAAATTCCTGCAACCAGACTTAGTGGAGGGAGATTTCTGCAGCATATTTGGCAAGTACAGAATCACAGTATATATAAAATAATATGTAAAGTGGTTGGAGGGAAGCTTCAGAATGGCAAAGATGTTTTTACTACAAATTATGTGAACGGACTGCAGTTGCTCTTTAAGTATATTTGTTTTTAATTGTATTATATTGTGTATTGTTTTACTGTTTGCTTATGCATTTTTACATTAAGGCACTGGGGTCCGAAGGGCAAATAGGCATTGCATTTTGATGCAAGGTCTTCTATAAGTAAATTTTAAACTGTTTTTACATTTCCCAAAAATACAGTGATACCACAGTGGTAACAGAGAAAAAGTACAGTAATATGTGTAAAGTACACTAAATATGTGGACCTTCCTGTAATATGTATGTATGTATATACTGTACCTCATGAATAAAGGGTAAAATAGACATAATATCCCTTTGATTGGCTGTGTGGACATCACCTGACCTCAGAATATATATTTTTTTATTTATTTATTCGGTGCAAACATTTTTCCAGCAAGTGCACTTCTTCTAGTTGTTGCACACATACTTTTCCAGCCCGTGCAAGCTTACACTGTGCAGACATCTATTGTCTACATTATACTGCAGAGCTGTCACATGCAATCTAAGGACTTGGCAATACCTGCCCTATTGGACAATGATCAACCTGGCCAATCCCCAGACAACCTTCTTTTTGTGACGAAATGCGTAGGGTGGTGCCTACAACAGTAACGTCATCACCCTACACCTCACAGGAGGTTGACAGACAAACAAACCAGGAAGTGAAGCGAAGCTCATAGGGTCGCCGCAGTTCCAGTATAAATACATGCTGTTATCCTGTAAGTGTAATCTTTTTACACCATTAAATTTGGAATTTTGAAGTACTGCACTATGGGAGCATTTCTATTGTTTTACATTTCCAAGCTCCATCTGTAAAACGGGAATCCCGGCCAGTATTAACCACTTACGGACCGCCCGCCATTATACAGCGGCACTTTGAAGTGGAATATCGTTGTTATGGCAGCAGCTAGCTGCCGTAACCCCGGTATCCACTTCTTCAGTGGGCGGTCCGCTTCAAGATAAAAGTGGTCTCAGCGGGGATTCCCCACAAGATCACTTTTATTGGTGGTGAGAGAGGGCCCCCCTCCCTTCCGCGCTCCGGTGCCCGGTCGTGTCCTCTCCCCTGCTTGGCATGGAGCTGAGTGAGGGGAAGATGCCCCCCATCCGTCTCCATACCATTGCAGGGTGGAAGCTACGTCAAAACATCACTTCCGCCCATAGCTCCTAAAGGGACATTTTTTTTTTTCCAAACAACATTTTTTTTATTGCATTTTAGTGTAAATATGAGATCTGAGGTCTTTTTGACCCCAGATCTCATATTTAAGAGGTTCTGTCATGCTTTTTTTCTATTACAATGGACGTTTACATGAATGAATGAGAATTGTGTGGCTATTCTACGCTGTACCTAAACTACATTTTTATCATTTTTTTCCTACAAATAGAGCTTTCTGTTGGTGGTATTTGATCACACTTTTTTTTTTTTTTTTTTTTTTTTTTTTTTTTTTTTTTTTTTTTTTTTTTTTTTTTTTTTTTTTTTTTTTTTTTTTTTTTTTTTTTTTTTTTTTTTTTTTTTTTTTTTTTTTTTTTTTTTTTTTTTTTTTTTTTTTTTTTTTTTTTTTTTTTTTTTTTTTTTTTTTTTTTTTTTTTTTTTTTTTTTTTTTTTTTTTTTTTTTTTTTTTTTAATTTTTTTTTTTTTTTTTTTTTTTTTTTTTTTTTTTTTTTTTTTTTTTTTTTTTATCATTTTTTTTTTTTTGTTGGTGGTATTTGATCACAACTGGGGTTTTTTTTAATTTTTTGCACTACAAATAAAAAAATACTGAAAAAGTTTTTCTTTGTTTCTGTTAAAAAACTTTATAAATAAATATGAGGCAGTACTGATTGGCACTGATGAGGTGGCACTGATGATGAGGCACTTATATGCAGCACTGATGGGCACTGATAAGCAGCACTGGCGGGCCTTGATAGGTGGCACTGATATGCAGCACAGACAAGCACTGATAGGTGGCACTGATGGGCACTCATAGGCGGCACTGATAGGTGACACTGGGCACTTATAGGTGGTATGGAGGGGCACTGATAGGTGGAACTGGTGGGCATTTATAGGCAGCACTGATGGGCACTGAGCACTGATAGGTGGTATTGATGGGCACTGATATGTGGCACTGATAGGTGGCACTGGTGGGCATTTATAGGTGGCACTGATGGGCACTGATGGGTGGCACTGATAGAGGGCACTGTTCGGCAGCATTGATCAAGGGGCACTTGCAGGCATAACTGATGGGCACAGTGCCATCCCTATTGGGCACTGATTGGCATACCTGGTGGTAATCAATCAGTGCAGACCCTCCCTGTCAGGAGAGCAGCCAATTGTCTCTCCTCTACTCACGCCTGTCAGCGCGAGTGGTGGAAAAGCCGATATATGGATCTTCCTGTTTACACTGTGATTGGACACAGCTGATCACATGGTAAAGAGCCTCCGTCAGAGACTCTTTACCTCAATCGGAGATGCGTGCGGTGTGTCAGACTGACACACCACCAATCGACACGATTCACGCCCCCACGGGTGCACTCTAGCGGCTTGTCCTGCTGGACATCATATGACGTTCGGTCAGGATAACTAAACCACTTTGTGCACGCCATATTGCTATATGGCGGGGGGGAAGTGTTTAAAGTCCCAGGGGAAAAACTGTTTTTCTCTCTGCTTCTCATCAGCCATAATTTTCAAACTTAAAGCAGCTTAAAAACTCAAAGGCAGGCAGACAACAAGGAGACTAGGGGGAAGAAGGTAATATGTTTAAGTGATGCACTGCAACAAACTGAAGCCCTGTGAAGACTGTGCTTTCAGAATTTAAGAAAATTGTTATTTTATATAATTGCAAATAGGGAGTCCATTAATCCATAGGTCTTAGAAATGTTTTTATATTTAAACATTCCTGACCTAAAAACCCACCAAGGCTAAATTCACAAAGCTTTATGACAAGGATGAAGAGACACTTCAGTCTTGCCTTTACCTGTTAAGCGGGGTTATCTTCAATCCAATCCATATAGTCACATTCCCAGCAAATCCATCATTGTTCTGCTGCAACCTGGACATGTGCCACAATATTGGTCCTTCTTGGCCAGCTGCCTCTTCTGGGTTCAAGCAGCCGACCCACAATGACGCGTGCCACCATGATGGGGGTACCCCAAGAGGTTTTGGGAGCAGAGACATGTCATTCTCTCCTATGTGAGAATGGTGGCAGAGGGTGGGGCTAGTTAAAAATAAAAAATAAATAAAGCAAAAAAATGTCCATGTTTTAGATTGCATAGGGATAACAGAGTGCAAAAAAAAATTCAAGTCACTGAGGGAGGTGAAGGTCTGCTATAGGGGGCTTTATTTCTAAACATATGACAAATTATTCATTCCTATTAGACTCACCTAAAAATAACTACAATCTTTTTAAATAAGAATCCTTATCCTAATATATTAACTTTATAAATTCAATTAAACAATTGCAATAATTGGATAGTGAGCCATGATGTTTTATTATGTTAAGCTTAGTTTTCAGACCAGATTTTTATCAGAGTTCCCTGGTCCTTTACTTCAATCATTTCTGCTAAAGGACTATTTGGTGAACCACTGCTTGTTATATCTTGATCCTATTTAGCAGTGTAAACAGGACTTACTCCAAATGGAATACTTACTGTACTGAAGCTCCAATATAGTATAAAGTGTCACAACCTGCTGGGCTAAGATACAAGGTTTTTGACTTCTTCCCTCTTAATTAGCCCCAAAGGTAAAATGTCTGTCTTTGTTGGTATGAAGAAAGCCTAGCTCTTGTATTGCAGCTTGTTTGCTACTCTAGTTCAAGCCAGGACACTCTACGAATTTATAACAACTTTGCTAACTTTTTTTTTCCTAAAGCTTTTGTGTTTATCACTTTACTCTCACAGTTGTTTCTGTGATTGGCTGTGTATTTCTTTGTGTTTGCTCATGCATCAATTTCTTTTCTGGATTTTTCTGTAAGAAGCTATTGAAAAAAGTAAAACTATTATGCATTGCCATAAGCACTATATCGTAGGTTGATGGAGAATTTCATCAGTTGCCAGGACAACATTTAATGTTTTTAAGCCATTCTAGATTACTCACAGAATAATGATGAATGCGCAATATACAGTATCTATAGCAACCAAGTTTTACTTATGTCAGAAGTTTTTTTTATTTCGTTTTGAACAGCCCTTAAATACTTCTGTAGCTGCAGGCACTGTGGAGCAATTCATTCTGAATGTTAACAGCAGAAGCACAAACTCATTGAATGGAAGGCATCTGAGTCACTGCTAAGAGGGGAACTGAGATGCAGAGAGAAAAAGATCTTAAGTGCTGTGAGGGCAGGTTCGCACCAGAACGCAGTGCGTGAAACCCCTGTTCCGTGCACGTTTCCCACAAATATTCAATTTGCACGGCAGTTGCGATCTGCAGTGGAGGTTAATGTTAACTTATTGACAACCCACATGCAAGTCGCGAACGCAGTGCATTTTTAAAGCAGTGCACCCACTACCATTGCTGCAGACCAGTGAAATTCACCTCATTCAAGATGAAAGGGCACAAATCGCACTGCGCATGAATTGAACAGGAACACACAGAGAGCATCTGTGCAATTCCATGTGTAAAACAGCCCTGAGATGTGTAGATGAGCTTCTAAGGTTAACCTTGGCCATAGGTCCAGGTCAAAGAACGCCTATCAAGAAGGAATTATGTGGACTGCCATTCTTGACATTCTTGATATCCAACTGAAATGCTAGTTAATTGGCTGTGGTCTGGATCCAATACTTCCAGACCACAGCTCAAACAAGCATGCATATTATTTTATATGTACAGTACTGTGATTCTGTACTTGCCAAATATGCTGCAGAAATCTCCCTCCACTGAGTCTGGCTGCAGCCATTTTAACTGTGGGCAGCTGAAGCTGCTGCCTGTTCACTTCCTGGATTTACACAAACACACAGAGGCACACCTCCAGCTCTGCAGCTCTCATTTGCCCTCTTATGACTTGCCCCCCTCCCTTCCTGGCAAACTCTCAAGAGAGAGAGAGAGAGAGAGAGCTGTGCATGAGGTCATAAGCCTAGGCTTTTTACCAGACAAGAAACGGGAAGTGGGCTGTATAAGGTATTTACTGGCAGAAGAAAATGTTTTACTATCCAAAGTTAAAACAACAAGGGCAGAAGATTTAATAGATGGAAAGATGAAAAAATTACTAAAATTCGGCTTTAATATCCCCCTCCCCTTTTTCTAAATGACCACTTCTTCACTTCCTCTAATCGTCTTATAGTGTGCCATCTTAAAAATCACCCCACATAAATATTAGTGCTATAGTAATTAAAGTCCCTTTCCTCCTTCTCCCCGGACCCTCCACCCCGAGTGCACTGCATAAGGAGAAGAGATGGCGAGTAGGAAGAAATAAAAAAAGGAAAAAGTGAGTAAAAAGGGAAGTATACTTGTATTGAACTGGTATTAAGGCCAAAGCACTAGCATGACAATCAAAGCAACATGCATTTTCAAAAGGAGACATTGGCAATGGCAATTCATGTATTTCTTTCATTACAGGTGTACTTTAAAATCACTATTGCTTTAAAAGCGCTGACATGGATGAAGAGCTTTCAGAAAAATTCTGGAGGGATATGTCAAAACTCGTCATCTAATTATTAGCAAAAACTAGAGAATAACACAATTTAAACCTATCCACAAGGCATTTATTCCTTTCCTGATAAACAAAATGGATCCATCTATTTTCATTTGCTCTTGGCGTGGTTCATTCCATCCAACATTATTTAATCGATTCTGGGAATGTCTGGAAATATCAATCTTCTGGGATCAAATATTAAAGTGTTACTGAACCCTTAACAGTAAAATCAGGCTGTATACGTTACGCAGTAAAGCATACTTGTTAAACTCACTGTGAAACCTAAGGGGTTAATTCTCTGCATTTGTGTATAAAGGCTGTTTGATCCTGTCTTCTCTGAACCTCCCCTTTTCCCTTCTTCCACAGTCCCCAATCTATCTCCTGATAGAATAGAGCCTTGGGGGCACTCTGCACATGCTTAAATTGGTGTGTATTTTTTGTTTTTTCTTCTCCTTGGGAGAGTGCATGTGATCAACAAAGGGCCAATCAGCACTGTCCAGACAGAGGGTCAGGGTCTTGCAGCCACATAGGATAATTAAAGGAGAATAAAAACTCTTCCTACAAACTTTAACCAGACATTGATCGAAGACTCCTATATACTGCTGATGTGAAAAGGTATTTAGCAGTTTATATTTACTAAAATAATTGCATTTCCATGTTCTGTGCACTGTGGGAGACCAGATATAGTAAATGCAGGGTCCTGGGTTTAGTAACACTTTGGCTTCTTGCACACTGCAGCTTGAAAAAGCTCAGTACAGTTTTTTTTTTTTTTTACTGAGCTAAAATACAGCCCAATAATTGTAATGTGCCTAAGCACACAGGTGTGTAAACAAGCGCTGTGCATTCTTCAGTAAAAAAAATAGAAAAATTGAAAAATCTGCTTTTTTGGTCAGTAATTTACACCTCATGCATGCAAATATGCAATAATGTGCAAAAAATGCTCATTTACATATTGTGCAGAAAGAGGATGCGAAAATACGTTTTCACACATTTGCGGGCAAATGCGCAGGTGCGTGCAAAAATGCACAAACCCATATACGTGAAAATCTGTGTAAATACACGCAAATTTATATTGAAAAAAAGCGTCTGAGAAAGCAGATGCTTAAAAAGGAGTATCATGTGCAAGAGACCTTTAAATTATATCATCAGAATTACATCAGTACATATCGTCAAAAACACAATGACACCATCGAAAAAGCTAACTTATCCAATGCATCCTGTAATCCTACCTTACACTAGCCACTCCACCAACGATAACAATTGTTAAAAAAGATTTGAAGGCAATAATGTATATTGAAAAGTTGGAGACAATCGTTCAATCACTTGGCCCCACCAGTCGTTTCTTCACAAGATGACATCTAGTCTAGCCTAGTTGATTTTAAATTGTTAAAGTGGTTGTAAACCTCAGACATAAAATATGAACAAAGCATATCCTCTATAGTGTGTACTTGTCTCAAACCAGAGCACTAATGCCGTGTACACACAACCGGTTTTACCATCAGAATAAACTCTGAAGGTTTTTCCGACGGAATTCAGATGGAATTCCGCTCAAGCTGTCTTGTACACATGGTCACATCAAATTCCGATCGTCAAGAACGCGGTGACGTACAACACGTATGACAGAACGACACGTACAACGTCTCATACTTGCTTCAGTGCATGCGTCATTTTTGGTACGTCGGAATAGCATACAGACAAGTGCTTTTCCCAATAGGAATTTGTTCCATCGGAAAAAATATAGAACATGTTCTCTAAGTCCGTCTGAATTTTCAACGTAAAAAGTCCGATGGGGGATACACACGGTCAGAATATACGATGAAAAGCTCCCATTGGACTTGTTCTGTCAGAAACTCCGACTATGTGTATGGGGCATAAGTGTCTTTTATGTCTGCTGGTTCATTCCTCTGCTATCTGCACGACCCACTGGTGACAAGTTTTCCTGACACTAAGAGAAAAAAGGTGATGGGGAGGGATCTCCAGTACACAGCCTGAGATTGACAGTCTCAGCTCTTTTCCGATGTGCTGTGTGAAGGTGGGGGGGTGTGCCTTCCTTCTAATCAGCCTTTAGAGCTCTTCTTACTGAGCTCTGCAGTGTAATTTCAGCATTCTGCCCCGTTTTTCAACAGCTCAGACACGCTTTATAAATTCTGGATTTTGAACTGATAAAGAGAAGAGGGGGCCTGCAGATAAACAGGAACAACTTTTGTTTCATCTCTGTGTATCCCCTGAGGCTTGCCACTTCACTGGGTATATGTGAGGGTTTATAATCACTTTAACTATCCATGCATCCCTTTATAAAAAGCAGGTTTTACTAAGCAACCACTGCTGTGGATCTATTTATCTTTACATTTCCAGTTCCCGATAATTCTGCATATTTCACTTCCAGCAATCCCTTCATTTACTTTAACTAGCAGAAGCACTGCCTAAGGTACTTATCAGTGATTGATAGGTTTGTGGGGCTGAGGATACAATTCTGTTTATAGACACATTCTAAAAGCCAACTGCACCAACAAAAATTGTATTTCTGGGTGGATTACCAGCCCTTTGTGATGTTGCTTGGAAACTCCGTTCTCCAGATTTTCCTGCCAGTCTCCTTCTTTGACCTCTCCTAAATGGCATAGTGGTCTTATAGCTAGTCTTCAAGCTATAAGTCATTATGTTACACTATAAAGAGACATTTATGTAACAGTTTGACAACATCATGTATCTATATGAGCCACAAGAGTCTCTGCGACTTTTAAGAAGTCATCATATGATTCAACTTGACAGGAGCCCTAACAAGAATGAATTATACTGTACACCCTTATAATAGTAGAACTTAATAAGGATATATTTCTCCTTATACTTATTTGGACACATAATAAAAATTCTCCACATTAACCTATCGCATATTAAAAAAAAAAAAGGATCTTTAACTAATCCCACTGGGTGACAAAAAAATCAATGGGCTTCCTGCCTTGAAGGCCAAAAAGCGTACTTGTAATTGGTACTTACATTTTGTACACTTTACATACATACACTTACATTTTACCAATTTATAGGGGGAATTAGATCTGCCAGGGAAGAGAACTGAAAAAACACAAGCCTACTTCACTAAACCAACCGTCAATGTAAAATGTAAAGATTTTTTTTCATTATTACTACAGGTTGAGTAAAAACTGAAATTAAATACCATATTTATAGGTGTATAAAACAGACTTTTTTACCCCTGAAAATAGGAGGAAAATTGTGGGTGCGTGTTATATGCCGACAGCGTACCTCGGAGGGGAAGGAGGGGGACGAGTGCCGATGGAAATCACCAAGCCGTTGTCTCCTCTCCACTCGGCTCTCACTTGGCTCTAACTCATCTCGCAGGTCACACACACAGTCCCGCCTCCGCCACCAGCATTGGATCAGTGTTCTGTCTATCACAGGAGCTGGTCCAATGTCGATGGCGGAGGCGGAACTGTGTATGCGACTGCCGACTGAGAGCCGAGGAAACAGATGATGGCTCTGTGATTTCATATGAGATATGGTGAGCTGCATTGAGGGGGCAGGTGGGCACAGAACAGGCTGCAGATGGGCACACAAAAAAGTATTTTTTCCTGAAACTTCCCTCTTAAATTGGGGTGCGCGTTATACGCCGGCGCGTGTTATACGCCGATAAATACGGTACATAAATGTCATCCACTGAAATGTATCTCTGGCCAAATTATTTATTTATTGTTTAGTTATTGGGTAAGGGATAGATCCCCTGAAAGGTCCCTACTGGAGAGAATCATCTTTCTATTTGCCCTGGTAACCATTGTCACTAGGACAGAAAATGCAAAATGTTACCGTTGTTACTAGAACATAAGTTCATGTGAATCTCCCCAATGGAACACAAAGAACATAAAAAAAAAACTGAGAGGGGGTTCTTATTATTTTCTAATGACAAACAATACCCTTTAATCCAAGGAACAGCATCAACTATAAACTCTCTACTATTTTACCCTTTTGTAGGCAATACCCACAATTAGGCATTCAGCTGCACGCAAGAGAAACCATTTAGAGTAGATCAGAAACCTGTAGGACATTAGGGTAATTTTGCATATATTTGCATAATTTCATCCATACCATACTTTAGAAATGTAGAAAGCATGCTGTATGTCAGTAAGGCCGCGTACACACGAGCAGAGTTTCACGTGGGATTGTCCGCCGGACTAGGACAATCCGCCCGTGTGTGGGCTCCAGTGGACTTTTTCCTCCCAAAAGTCCGGCGGACTAAGTTTTAAGTTCAGACTTAAAATTGTCCGCTGGACTCGGCAGTCCGGCCGACAATCCCGCGGGAAAGTCCGAGCATGTGTACGCCGCATAAGAGACTGTTCAAAGCCATATGATTCTTTTTAAAGCAAATTGTGATTACTAATAAAAAAAAAAAACTAAATATAGAAGAAACAATGTAACATATACAGGGCACATAGCACAGATTTATTCAGAAAATGTCAAGATACATGTTTAATATCCTCTTGTATAGGTGATAGGTCCACTTGATATGTATTCTCGGTCTCTCATGAAGGCATTATACATTTGAGCAGCAGTGTCCCTGAATAATGTGAATGATATGCTCAGTGCATTATACTGAGAAATGCAAGATGCCACTTGAAACTATGTAATGCATTTTACTATTGATACTTGAATTTATTGTAATGAGGAATAGAAACATAATGAGTCATTTCACCCTAAGTCCACTGATCAATGCCTAGAAGAACATCCATCCACGTGTGTTAATGAGAAAGCAAGCAAAGCACATGAAAAAAAAAAAAAAGGTCTATTCACTTTAGAAGCCCCATCAGACATCCATCCCACTGTGATCATTTAGGAAGGACACAGGCAATTTTCTACTCTCTATGTGTGAACGTCTTACATTATCACAGCACACAATTTTAGTAGCCTACACATTGTAATAGCTCACACTGCTATGTTCATTATTATAGTCTCATTATGGATACATAAATGAGACAGAAAACCACAAAGCTCCTATTTCAGTTACTTAGGAAACTAGTGATATAGAAAAGGCCAGAGTAAGGGGGAAAGCTTAAATTTCACCTGCAATAGTCAGATTGCAACTAAAGAATAAAGCACCATTTAACCTACTCTCCCATATACTGTACCATTTGCTATCTGTTGTTTGAATATCTAATAGAAAACTATTCATTTATTTGAGTAAAATCTATTACAGTATTTTTCGCACACAAGACAAAAAAAAATGCTGCCATGTCAGAATACCGGTGCTTGGCTTCTCTGTGGAGGAGAGAAGAGGACAGGATGTGAGGTGCATCATGGCAGGGGCATACAAAGGGGGAGCGGGAAGTGGCGGTCCGCCCCGGGTGCCAAAACCTGGGAGGTGTCAGTGGCTTTACTATGAGGGTGCGCTCTGCACCCAGGTCGGGTGACACCCGCCAGAGGTGACACCATCCCAAAATCGGCAAGAGCCATGGCTGTTTTTTTTCCAGCCGAGAACAACCCCTGCGCCGTGGCCTGGTCCAGTTTCACTTCCTGCTCTTCCCACTGGCAGCTGCTGCTGCAAACTAAATCCCCAGTCCTCCAGACCTTCCTAGCTGCTGCCCACCCACGTGTATTTGAGTCTGAGAGACAGCCAGCTAGGCAGAGGGGGTTGTAATGGCAGTGTTCTCCGCTGCCTGAGGTGAGCTGGTGATGTGGGAGGGGGTGGGAGGTGTGGGCTGGCATGGTATCCACTGCCCAGTCACCTGAACTGTTGTGATAGAAGAGGCTTAAGGGGGTGTTTGTGTCTGCCCTGCCACCCTGAGTTGATCGGGGAAGGGGGGGAGGTTGCTGTGTCCACCACCCAGGTATAGTGTAGCTGAGCTGATTTGATGAGGGGGATGGTATTGCTGTGTGTCCACCACCCAACTATAGTAGTAGTATAATATTAAGTATGTTGGTACACCATTTGGTTCAGAATATTTATTTTCCTCCTCTAAAACCTAGGTGCGTCTCATGGTCATGTGCGTCTTATGGAGCGAAGAATACGGTAATTACAGATGGGAAGTACCTTAAAGCTCAATTGACCTTTTAGTTTAAATCAGCTATATACATTCCAGGTGTATCAAAGCAAAAGTGTTCAATGTCAAAGGAGAGCCTGTGTCCTGCCACAAGGCTGCACATTGGGGAACTCGCTCTTTGCTCTCACCTGTTGAGTCAGATCTAAAGCTTTCCACCCATTATGAAGCATGAGCTTTTGTGGATTGAGAATTCGAAACTCAGTAGTGGGTGTGCTGGACCTCTGCAATAAAAAGACTGTTTCCTCACAGAGAGCAAGCAACTTAATTAACTGTAAGACATTGAACATCTTTTGCTTTGATGCACCTGGAATGTATTTAGCTTATATAAACTGAGGGTTCAATAAGGCTTTAAAGCTTTTTGTATCATTTTGCAAAACACAGTTCAGATATTAATCCAAGGCCTTGTTGCATTTTAATGTACGTGTCTTTCCGCAATATTCGTTTATGAGATAGAAATGAAACTCCCACATGAATTCTTACATTTGTTCTATTAAAGGAGTTTTATATTCACAGCATACATTTATTTATTTTATAAAATCAGCACTGTAATGCCAATACAAACAATACTTATTTCTGATAAGCCATCATTAGGTTAATTGATAAATCTCCTTTCTAGATTCCCTGCATGCTTTGCAGCGTCTCCTCTCCTCTTTAGTAGAAAAGATGTAGCTGGATAGCCGCACTCCAAATTATTCAACTTTATTTCAAAAAATTTAATAAAATCATAGCATCTAGGCTTGTGTACAGACTAACTGCACAGCTGCTGACATGTTTCACACCGAACACGGTGCTTAGTCATAGCTCACCGTGCTCGGTGTGAAACATGTCAGCAGCTGTGCAGTTAGTCTGTACACAAGCCTAGATGCTATGATTTTATTACATTTTTTTAAATAAAGTTGAATAATTTGGAGTGCGGCTATCCAGCTACATCTTTTCTACTTCAGTTCCTGTTGCAAACAGAGCCAGCACCCTGTGGGATTGTGGAGATAGCTGTTTTGGGAGAAGTCATTACCTTGGAGCAGTGATTCTTTGTATTCCTCTCCTCTTTACTTTCAATTTCTAAGGACTACATATCCCATGATACCTTGATGCCTGCAAGCAGTGATTCCTGTACTGACTCTGCAAAAGTCCACCTTTCATCACCTCTGTAGTTCAGAAGACAGGCTCTTTACATTCTGTGACACAGCAGTGCCTACTCACAGGGCATAGTGTAAATGTGTCCCAGAATAGAAGTAAATGTGTGGGGATTTGATTAAAAGGGGTAGCCTAGAAATTATTGAAATGCAATGTGGAAATAAATATATGATTTTATATTTTAACCATAGTTATGTTTATAAACCTAACTATATGGCAGAATATCTCCATGTGCATTCAGTGCTGTGTCACTATCATCACTGCAATATAAAGGTGTCACTGGCAAACGAGTGTAACTCCACAGAAGAATATTCATTCTTGTCACAGGTGAAAATGTGGTGTTTCGGGACCACTTATTACGTCTTCATCAAAGCAGCAGGGCTGCTTGCTGCTGCCATGATTGGTGTAATGACAGGGAGAGGGGAGGAAATTGTTTCCTGCTGTTTGTCTGAGAAAGCCTTCAACATTCCTGGAAGTGTTGGAGTTTAAAAACAACCACAGTTTTCTTTAAGGGGGAAAACCAAAGTTTTCTTCATACATTTTAATGATATGTTCTGCCTGTAAGGCCCCTTTCACACGGGCGGAATCCGTATTGATCCGCCCCGTGAAGATCCGCTGCTCAGCTGAGCCGGCTGATGACAGGGCGGTCCCTGCACTCTGTGCAGGGACCGCCCTGTCAGTTCTCCGCTCTCCTCTATGGGGGATCGGATGAACACGGACCATCTGTCCGTGTTCATCCAATCCGCTCTGCAGACGGATGAAAAAATAGGGTTTTCCTCCATCTGCAGAATCGGACAATAGCGGAGGTGGACGATAGCGAGTGTCAGCGGATGCTCATCCGCTGACACCCGCTATCCCATAGACATGCATGTATGTCCGTTTTTTCATCCAAAAACGGATGGATGAAAAACGGACATACGGTCCGCATGTGTGAAAGGGGCCTTACATGTAAAGTGGCGATGGTGTCATTTTAATGTATAACAGGTTTGCTTCCCTTTAACCTTTGCAACAGTCCTTTGGTTTGTATGAGACTCCCCAAAATGTATATCTCCCTGCTCAAGGGACAAGATCAATACTTTATACCGAAGCACATAAGGAACATGGGGTGAAACTTTTGATGTCCTCCTGCTTTCAATGATCCTGCAGGAATAAAAGGTTTGGGAATGCAAGGCCCTCCATCAAAACTAATCAAAATTCGGCCGAAATTTGCATCTTTCGGACATTCGGATGAATCCAAATGTCCGAATAAAAAAATAACGAATTTCAACGAATACGAAAGAAATTATAGCGGATATAACGAATTAATTTGACATGATTAGGTAATTTGTTAAAGATCTAATGAAACAAAAGGTCAACTCAAAGTAAATCTTTTTTGATACAAACTTTTTTATTGATGAGAATTGCAAGAATATATACAAATGAACGTAAACATTTGGACATGTAGAATTGCATAGGAGGGAGACACTTTTTAGTTAAACTCAAAGTAAATCTTACAGTCCAATCAGCTGATTAATTTTGTGCTGGAGGTTGGATTACTGGCAAAGTGCATTCCTGAGAATGGTCAGAAGGGTGTTGTATTGTATATGAGCAGAGGAGAAGAGATATTGTCATTGTGCGTGTTAATAGATTCAATAAACAAATGACTTTCCAAACTACGAATCATTATCAGGAATATATATACATACATGAATATCGAATTTCAATGAATACGAATGAAATTATAGCGCATATAACGAATGAATTCGACATGATTCGAGATTTAGTGTAACGAATATCGACACTCTACAGAAATAATGAATTATCCGAAAACTTATTAACGTAACATAAGGAATATAACAGAACGAAATTATGTATTTTACGAATGACAACGAACCGAAACTAAACGAAATTTTTTGTTGTGCACAAGTCTAATAAGTATGCAGTAAGGTGCTTTATAAACATTCTGCATGTGCACAGCTATGAAAGGACCCTTTGGCTATCAACCAAACTAACCATGGCTCCAGTAAACAGCAGTCTCAGACTACTGATAAACAAATGAAAACACAAAAACAATTGATAGCTTGGACAAATCCACAATGATCAAAAGGAAAGTTTACTCAGACTACATGCTGTGGCACTTGGAATTGCTCTTCATAGCAAACTGCTGGGAAATAACAACTGCAAACGATGCCGGACCGGGCTGAACTCACATAATAACACAAATAAAAATAGATGCACTTACAAAGTAAAATATGGCAGGGGTGGTTGCAATTATTTTTCATTTAAATAGCAAACTCTTGCTTTGACTAAACCAAAACATCAGATTAAAACTTGCTGGTAAAAAACAGGTACTAAAACCGGGTGTCAAACATTTTGATTGACATGTAATTGGACATGATTATAACAAGTAAAGTGTACAAGCTGTGACAATGATTTTCTTTAAGATAGATATGATAAAAGAAAATAATAACCCAAAGTAACACAAGAAAACAAAATAAAGAAAAAATTTGAAGAAGAATAATGGAGGGTGCACTGGTAATCCAGCTAGTCCTAGCTAAAGATGCCCGACTAATCCTTTTACAGTATAACTTACAGTATTGTCCCAGTGTTCACTACCTTCAAAGAAAACTGATTTAATGTTTAATGTAGTGAAAGATCACTGATATCCATGTTTATTGTATTAGGCATCCACAAGCATTGCGCTGAAATTGTTTGTGAGCATGGATGGCTCGGCTTGCCTCCAGCACCCAGAGTTCAAGTTATGGTGGGGAAGAGTTAATGTAATCCAAACGTGATTTATTGATTTGTTTAGTGATTTCTTATTTTTCCGTCTTGGTCAGTGGTTTGGCCTTAACCCACTTGGTAGTTTCTAATATTGGTAGTTTTTAATGTCACAGGGAATTAAATAAGTGCAATGGGAACATCTAAAGATGAGCAGGGAAACCTAAAACTACTAGGTGAGTGAGAGCAGCAGTTGGAAATATGACAAGGAGGACTGTGTCAGGGCCTGGACTTGACATGTCAGACTCTTCTCACTGAGCTACCTGAGATGCTGGACAGCACCCTGTCTGATCCATTGGACAACCCTGCCTTGTGCCTTGATTTCTGCTGAACCTTGAACTCTTTGCTCCTCCCATGATCTTCCTAAATTTAAGCCATGTCTTTGCACTTCCTTTTTGCCAGATTATAGTGCTCTCTTAAGCCAGAATCTCGCTCTTGTCTTCCCTGCTGCCACCTACATTTTACTACCACTGCCTGATCCCAAATTACAACTACTCGTTACTGACCTTTGGCTTGTTTACTGACTACGTTTCTATTGATCCTTACCTGCCTATCTGCTACCAGACAACAAGCTTGCTCACCTCCTGTTGGGGCAATCCTGAGGACTGCTACCTGGTGCTAACACTCAGCAAAATCCATCTCCACCATCAAGAGCTCTGGAAAACACTGGTTAGTATTTCAGGTGAGCCCGCATCACCCGCCAGGGTGACTGCCTGTGTACCCATCCTGTTGGTTGGTGGTAGTCCTGATACTGCTAAAGCACCTGGTCTTGAAGCCTGATGCCTAATCATGACAGACTGATACTGAAACTCCATGGGATAGTCTCAGCTAGTTGGGGACTCAGTTGAATGAACCTCACCTATAACTGAAAGGACTCACTCTTTAAAGCAGAACTAAAGTCCCACTGTAAAAAACTGCAAGCAGGCAGGAATTTATTGCAGGAGAGACATACACTGTCTCTTCTTCAATAAAATGCCCCCACCTGCCTGCTTGCTGCCTCCTCCAGCACTGTAAACTGAGTTGTACATGCGCAGCTCAGCTTACAGTGCCAGGATCGTGGCCTCCTGGACATGCACAGGAGTTACGTCATCCAATAAAGAGTCCCAAAGACCAGCACTCAAAAGAAGATGCCAGTGCTGGCTCAGGACCCTTGGACAGGTAAGTATAGAGACTTTAATTTCACTTTAATAAGTTATTTATTGCTAGGTAAATATGTCAGAGTACAATGCATTATTTTATTAGACATGAAGAAGTTATGGTACAAACATCTAAATCAGGAGAGACATTTCTGGCACAGAAACTTCATTTTGTTTCCCAGGCATCAGACAAGCTTGAGTGGTTTGTCAGCATGACACATAATTTTCAGACTCTGAGGAAAAGAAAGACATGTGTTTATGGGGAGCTGGTTATCTAGTGTTAAAACTCTCCAGCATGAATCATGGAGGAGTATTAACAACTGTTGCTTTCTTTGTACTCCAAATGCTAAAAAATACTCGAATAGCAGCTGGGAGAATAATTAAAGATGGAAAATAAGCTGTCAAATGCCTTTGTGTATTTGTCTGCTACCACATAACTAGTATTTAACTTATTGTACTATTGTTCCATGCATGGAAAAAAAAAATCACAAAAAGGGCAGAATTCAGGAACCTCCTTACCAGGCTCTCACTAATACACTGTCAATATATTTCATAGACATCTATACCATTTGTGTCTATTATTATAGGAATTCTTAATACTTTACAGCATTACTGTGGGGACAAAGCATTTCTAGCTACAAATGATAAATTACTCTAGTACACTAACATTCCTGATTTTTTTTTTTTTTTAATGTATAGTGTAATGACGAAAAATGCATGTGCCAAGAAGCTTTTTGTTAATATTAAACACTGAGTATCCATACATTAATAAACTAGAACTCCAGAAAAAACATGGCTAGCATGGGAAATATTTATAACCCCCATCAAGTTGCTATCTATATAGTTATTTATAGTATAGATTTCTCCTGTCTTTCTGCTCCAATGATAGTGGTCAGTGGGAGAGAAAGTTTGGAGAAATATCTACAATTAAAACAAACACAGCATCAAACCTAACAGACATTCCAATCCTTACCTATTCAAAAACGTAAAGCTGAACTCTAGGCAAATATAAGACACTCTAGGCAAATATAAGACACAAATTATTATTGTCAGGGCAGTACAGTGGTGTAGTGGGTAGCACTCTCGCCTAGCAGTAAAAAGGGTCGCTGGTTTGAGTCCCAACCACGATACTACCTGCCTGGAGTTTGCATGTTCTCCCTGTGCCTGCATGGGTTTCCTCCAGGTACTTCAGTTTCCTCCCACATTCCAAAGACATGCTGGTAAGTTAATTGGATTCTGTACAAAATTGGCCCTAGTATATGAATGTGAGTTGGGGACCTTGGATTGTGGGCTCCTTGAGGGTAGGGACCGATGTATGTGTGGAGTGCTGCCTAAATTGATGTCGCTATATGGGTACCTTAAATAAATAGGGATAATTGTAGACACTCACTCAGGTTGAACTGGATGGACTGGTGTCTTTATTCAACCTTACTAACTATGTAACTATATTCAGATCACATCAATAAATGTATTTTTTTAAGTACCTGAATTTGACTTGGTATTGGCCTCCTGCAGTCCTCGATACAGCAGAGTTCAGACAGGAGGAGGGAAAAACCTTGCAAAGAGACAATCTATTGTGCTGTAGCACTTATGTGCTAACAAGGGACATGTTCAAAGGAGGAGAGAGCAGACTTATTGAGAAATTAGTTCATAAGTCCATGCCCTCTCCTTTCATTACTTAACTGCAGCAGAAGGAAAAAAATCCAAAAGAACTCTTCATCATACCTGTGTGTGAAATCTGTAATGTACTTTCAGTGTTAATTAGAGAGTTGCTCTGAATACAGACTTGAACCTAATGGTACTTTAACCACTTAAGGATCGCCTCCTGCACATATATGTCGGCAGAATGGTACATACGTATGTACGTATGGTACGCACAGGTACGTTGTTCTTTAAGAGCCCAGCCGTGGGTTGCGCGCGCGCCGCCTGCCGGCGTGCTCGCGACCCGGTCCTGAGCTCCGTGACCGTGTCCGCGGGACGTGCGGACCCGTTCGCCGCAGGTGTCCCGCGAACGGGTCACAGAGCTGAAGAACGGGGAAAGGTAAGTGTAAACAAACCTCTCCCCGTGCTTCCTAGTGAGGCTGTCACTGATCGTCTGTTCCCTGTCATAGGGAAAGATGATCAGTGATGTCACATGCCAAGCCACGCCCCCCTACAGTAAAAAAACCACATAGGTCACACTTAACCCCTACACTACCCCCTCGTGGTTAACCCCTTCACTGCCAGTGACATTTTTACAGTAATTTTTAATCGCACTGATCGCTGTATTAATGCCAATGGTCCCAAAAATGTGTCAAAATTGTCCGACGTGTCCGCCATAATGTTGCAGTCACAATAAAAATCGCTGATCGCCGCCATTAGTAAAAAAAAAAATTATTAATAAAAATGCCATAAAACTATCCCCTATTTTGTAGACGCTATAACTTTTGCGCAAACCAATCAATAATCGCTTATTGCGATTTTTTTTTACTATTTTGGGGATATTTATTATAGCAAAAAGTCAAAAATATAGAATTTTTTTCAAAATTGTCGCTCTAATTATCTAGTTTATAGCGCAAAAAATAAAAACAGCAGAGGTGATCAAATACCACCAAAAGAAAGCTCTATTTGTGGGAAAAAAAGGACGCCAATTTTGTTTGGGAGCCATGTTGCACGACCGCGCAATTGTCAGTTAAAGAGACGCAGTGCCGAATCGCAAAAATGGGCCTGGTCCTTTAGCTGCAAATTGATCCGGGGCTTAAGTGGTTAAAGGCTTGTGGTGTCCCTGTTAAACAAATGGTCCACCTGTAAGTATTGTGTAATTACAGTAGATCTGATGCCTGTAATGTGAATCACCTTGAAAATTATCTAAAAATCAATCAATCATAGTTGCGATCTACGCTTCCTGCACCCACATTTGAAGTGAATGGTGGGCAGTGTTATCGAGCACTTCATCACACTACCTGGAAGCCAATCTTAAAATCTAACTCCAGGGGTTAGAGGAAATCTACCCCCACACTGCAAAGAATACATGCTCATTTAGTCTAGGGCAGTGAACCTTGGCACCCCAGATGTTTTGGAACTACATTTCTCATCATGCTCAACTATACTGCAGAGTGCATGAGAATCATGGGAAATGTAGCTCCAAAACATCTGGGGTGCCAATGTTCGCCATCACTGGTCTAGGGGGAGCTGAAGAGGCTGCATTACTGAATAGAATAACACATGTATATACAAAACGTTATACAAAATGGAAAATTCCCTCACGGTTTTAAGCAGCCAAGAAAAATATAAACATTTTTGGATTGAAATTATTATTTTTTTTATTAAAATCAGTTACAATTTCATGAAAGTTTTAAAAAAAATACCTCTGGCATTTAGATGAAAATAACATTACCCATCAATCATGATAAAACTACATTTATATGGAACTCGTTATTTAGCATTTTACTGCAACGTGTAAATACCAGAGCTCATTTTTTTACAACTTTCATGAAATTGTAACTGCTTTTTGATAAAATTAAATAATTGTAATCCAAAAAATTTAATATTTTTCTTGGCTGCTATAAAACCCTGTGAGGGAATTTTCCATTTTGTAAGATGCTGCATTACTTACCTCATCCTTGCTCATGGACAGGGGTGAGCAGTTAACCCTTGTAATGTGGGGAAATGGGGGAGGGGGTACTGCAAGAGTAGATTTTTGTCTAATTCCTAGAGGTGGGCTTAAGGCAGCCTATACATTATTAATTTCTTTAGTTCAACCAGCAGGTTGAATGAAAAAAAAAAAAAAGAGATGATTCCCCCATCCACACACTCCATGTGGATGGGGGAATCACTCCTGCTGAGCCTTTGTATTCCTATAGTGGGGTACCTTACCTGCTGTCAGAATACGGTGATCAGTGTTGCCAGCTATAGCAGGAAAAACCCAACAGGCTGGTTGCACACAAGTCAAGGGATCAACTTGTGTACAACCAGCCTGCCCATACATGGATCAAAATTTGGCCGATTGATTCAGCCAAATTTTGATCTGCGTATGGCTAAACTATATTTCCTATTGTTTAGGGGCCCTGAAGCCCCCTATCCTTCTTACTCATCTGTGTATACTACCCTCAGAGCCTGCAAGATGGGGTTGATATATAAAAACCTTCCACAGATGTCAGTCTCTCTGAACGCCCCACTATTGCTTAAAGTGGTTCTAAAGGCTTTAATGCATTCTCTGCATTAAAAGATATGTTCACCTTTGAACAAAAATAATAAATGCACATTTTTTTGCGCCTTTACTGTTGTTTGTTTTTAGGAGGCTGGAAAGCATTGCACCAGTGATCAGAAGATCATTGATACCATGCAGGTCTCCAGCAGACTGTCAGTATAAGCTGTCTGCCCATTCATCATATGGGCTGGCAGTTTTACACTGACAGGAAGAATCAATGAACTACCAGAGCACTCAACAGCGCAAAGGTTGTAGCTCATTGATTCACAGGAATCTGTGAATCAATGACGCGGCCATGTGGGTGGAGTCCCACATGGCTGCGCTCCCTTAAAATGGCAGCGAGTATGGGGAGAAGAACCCTGGCTTGCTGCCACAAGTAAAGGGGGGATCAGGGGAGAGGGGTCTGATGCTGAACATGTTACACCCATATTTAAGGTTGAATTTATCCTTTAAGGTCAAAAAACCCTTCACGCATGCAGCTTCCTCCATCCCAATCTAGAACCAGCCATGTGCATGAGAGCAGCATCTCTCTTGGCTCGCTCCCTCCTCATTGGCTCAGACACAACAGTGGAAGGAAGCAGGGGGAAGGGCCAAGAAATGCTCTGTGTGTCTTATGCAGCATACACGACTGCACCCATAGCAAGTGGCTTGCTATGGGGGAACTCGACGGGGGGAGGAGCAAGGAGTGCAGTTTGAGGATCCGTTAAAGCGGAAGTAAACCCATCGATTTAACAGTTTAAAAAAAAAGGCATGCCGGGAATTCTAACTGCACATTGGCTGTGCTCTCAACCAAACAGTCAAACCATCCAATGGCTGGTGTCATAACGGATCACATGTGCAGCACTGTGGCAGTTGAAGATTAAACAGAGGCAAAGATGGCCGCTTCCTTGGCTGAAAACGATAGGGGGGTTTACTTCCACTTTAAGAGGAGGATCGGGGCTGCTCTGTACAAAACTATTGTACATAGTGGGTAAATATAATATGTTTGTTTTTTGTTTTTTAAATCTGAACATTTACAATGACTTTAACCCTACCCTACCTCACTTCTACATGCTGCCAAACCCTCATGGTTGGACCAAATACAAAATTTAAACTATTTCACACATCGTCAAAAACAACTTATTTTACCTTTCTGACCTTTCCTTATGCTACAATATCCCTGCTTCATATTTCTTTATATTTTTACATGCCCTTAGTTGCACGTCTTCACATATTCCTTTAGTTATGGCTCAGTCTGACCTAGAACATTTGCTTGGGACAAAATAATTTTAAAAGCCAACCTCAGTTATCTAAAACCACCTTAGCCTCAATCTCTGATTTGTCCTCCCTCAGATAGAGGTGGTTGTTGGACATTTCAGACCTGGATAACGAGGACTGGGCAGACATATGGGATTCACCCTTTTAAACAATTGGTCTCTGTTAGAGACAGCCTTAATCAATTTAAAACATTTGTACATTCTACATTGTATTGTATTCACTGACTTTAGAAATCTGATTGGGTGATGTGGAATCATTTATATAAATGAGAATATGTAGTCTGAAATGATGATTATTCTAATGGCATGCTGACCAAGCTGGCAGTCAGTTGGAAGATCTAACCTAAGTGCTGACCATGTTTACTATGTCTTTTTTGTGCCTGGTGTTCTACCACCTGATCATGCATCTGGTGTGGGGAATCTCCTTACATAGGTACATAGTTATTCAGATTGAAAACACTAGACTGTCAAGTTCAACTTTACATGTTGGAGACTAACCTTACACTGCTATGTAAATTAGTTTTGTAGGTCACTTTTTAGGGCGACCGTACTTATAACTTATTTTGCTCTATATTTACTTGAGGGCCAGTTCAAATTATAGAAGCACAGGCCGGATGTGTTTCAGATACTTTTCTGCATGTTTGTTTTTGATGTGTTTTTGATGTTTGTTTTTAATGTGTTTTTGACACGTTTTCAATGCGTTTTTGATTTGATTTTTCTCCCTCTGTTTCCTTCACCTTAAATAATAACATGTGTGTTCCAGTGTGGTTTTGGTGCATTAAGGTGTGTTTATGATGAGTTTTACCATGTTCCAGTACAATTCAGTGCAGAAAAAATACTTTTTTTTTTTCTGGAACACACTGAAACTGACTGCGGTGGTGTGAACTATGCCATTGAAAACCATATAACCTACTATCCATGTGTTTTTTATGCAGAAAAAAACTCAGTGGACTGCACGTGGTGTGAACTGGTCCTTATTGTAATAACCTACAAAAATAAAAATGGGCATTGAAAACAATTGCATGGTGAGCACGGCACGATGACTTGCATTAATACGTGTAATACAGCCTCTCTCTTTCTCTGTTTGTTCTTATTCGGCAGATGTGTTTACCATGTTTTCCAAAAATACTTCCTTTTGTCCAAATCTTTTAAGGCTGTATTTCTAGAAAGCCTCTTAGCTAGCTGTTCGATCATTTTTACATTTTCTGTAAAATGGCCCCTATGGCTTCAGTAAGTCAGAAAAATAAATTCAGAGTGAGCAAAGTAAAGGAGACTGGCAGGGGAGATTCAGTGTAGAAGAGGCGGTGGAAGTAATAATTCATCATATTGCAGTTTTGTCAATTATTCATTGTGGGTGGCATTTCATTTTGAAAAAGCACTCTAGACAAGTCATTTGATGAGACTGGTTTTGTGTTTGAATGTGATTTTTCCAAAGGATTGCTAAATATACAGTTTCTCACAAAAGTGAGTACACCCCTCACATTTTTGTAAATATTTTATTATATCTTTTTACGTGACAACACTGAAGAAATGACACTTTGCTACAATGTAAATGAATGAATGAATGAATGAATGATTTGTATAGCGCTGCAACTGCGAACTGAATCGCCTCGAGGCGCTTGACTGCTCATGTTGGGATGCCATGTATTAGAAGAGGTGGGTCTTGAGTTTTTTCCTGAAGGCCTGATGGTTTTCTTCCATGCGGATGTTGTTTGGTAGAGCATTCCATAGCCGGGGTCCCTGTACTGCGAATCTTCGTTCTCCCTTCGATTTGTAGCGGGCTTTGGGGATGAGAAGGCGATTTTGGTTTGTTGATCGAAGTCTGCGATTCGGTATGTATTTTTCTATTTTCTCACAAAGGTATTGAGGCGCATTTCCTTGTGTACATTTGTGGGTGAGGCAGAGGGTCTTGAATGTGATCCTGTCTTTTACCTTGAGCCAATGGAGCATCCTTAGGGATGGGGAGATGGATTCCCAGGGTTTCTTTCCGGTGACTATTCTTGCTGCTGTGTTTTGGACGACTTGTAGGCGCGCAATCTGGTAATCCGGTAATCCTATGTAGAGTGAGTTTGCGTAGTCGAGCCGTGAATTGATGATCGTTCCTACTACTACCGCTTTTTCCTTTTCCGGGATGAAGGGGATGAGTCTGCGTAGCATGCGAAGGAGATGGTGGGATCCGCTGATTACGGATCCTATTTGTGCCTCCATTGTCATCTCTGAATCAAAGATTACTCCGAGGCTTTTGGCTTTGTTGCTTGGAAGGATGGTCTGTCCCAAGATGGTTGGTGGTGTCCAAGGGGTCTTCGTCTTTTTCCTTGAGTTTGCGTCGAGGAGCAGTAATTCTGTTTTTGATCCATTTAGTTTGAGGGAGCTAGTGGTCATCCAGTCATCTATCAATGTGAGACATTTTCCTAGTTCCTGGTATTGGTCTTTTTGTCCGGTGATCCGGAAGTACAGTTGAGTGTCGTCCGCGTATGAGTTGAAGCACAGATCCAATTTGCTAATAATTTTGAAGAGTGGTCGGATGTAAATGTTGAACAGTACTGGTGACAATGGTGATCCTTGAGGGACTCCATAAGTGATTGCCCGAGTTTCCGAAGTGAAGGCTCCTAGTTTCACTGTTTGTGACCGGTTTCCTAAGAAGGAAGCGAACCATGGCAGATCTCCATCTGTAACTCCTGCCACTTCCTTGAGGCGGCTGAGAAGCATGTTGTGGTCCACTGTGTCGAACGCCGCACTGAGATCCAGCAATACCAGAAGACACGATTCTCCCTCATCCGCTGCTTCTAGGGCGTCATCCCATATTTTCAGAAGTGCCGTTTCTGTGCCATGGCCTGGGCGGAAGCCCGATTGTAGTGGGTCTAGGAGCTTGTGTGTGTCCAGATGAAGTTGAAGCTGTTGTACTACTGCTTTCTCCATGATCTTGGAAATGGTGTTCAGGCTTGTTACCGGTCTGCGATTGTTCGGATCCTTGGGGTCGAGGTTGGGTTTCTTTAGTAATGGTTTGATGATGCCTTGCTTGAGGGAATTCGGAACCAATCCTTCTTTGAACGACTGATTTACTAGGTGTGTGATAGCGGGGGCCAGAATGTCGGAGCATTCTTTCAAGAGTTTTGTGGGGATGATGTCGTTTGGCGAGGTGCTGTCTCGGAGGCTCTTGATGACATTTTTGGTTTCATCCGTTGTGATCGGGGTAAGTGAAAAATGTGGTGTAAAGTAGTGAGTGTACAGTTTGTATAACAGTGGAAATTTGCTGTCCCCTCAAAATAACTCAACACACCATACCATTAATGTCTAAACTGATGGCAACAAAAGTGAGTACACCCCTAAGTAAAAATGTCCAAATTGTGCCCAATTAGACTGCCGGGTTTCCTTACTCGCAATGGAAGCAGCATGCACCCGTCAGCTGATGGAAACATCAGCTGCAGTGCCGACATCGCTGAACCTCAGGACAGGTAAGTGTTCAATTATTAAAAGTCAGAGGCTGCAGTATGTGAAGCTGCTGGCTTTTAATTTTTGCAGTGGTGGGCGGACCTCCACTTTAAATTTGGTGTTATCGCTCTCACTCTCTCATACTGGTCACTGGAAGTTCAACATGGCACCTCGTGGCAAAGAACTCTCTGAGGATCTGAAAAAAAAGAATTGTTGCTCTACATAAAGATGGCCTAGGCTATAAGAAGATTGCCAAGACCCTGAAACTGAGCTGCAGCATGGTGGCCAAGATACATACAGCAGTTTAAGAGGACAGGTTTCACTCAGAACAGGCCTCACCAAAGAAGTTGATATACACATATGCTTGCGCTCAGGATATCGGTAAAAATAAACAATTAAAAATGGGCACAATGGATAAAAGTTGATAAGTCCAGGGATAGGGATTTAAGAAAAGTCCAGGTAGATTTGAGGCAATTTGTCTTTAAAGGTGGATGTTTGTAACATCTCAGGTTAAAGACCAGTACTGAGGGCACAGCTTTTCACATGAGCAAAGCCAGCTCTGGTAGACAAGGATGCCCCATGTTTTTTATTCAATTTAACAATCATTGCTACATGTACTCTATAATCTCTGCTATTCTCTAATCCCTATACAGAGTATTCTCCGTACATGGGTCACTGGAATGTGCTGCTATTTCGCCTTTATAATGTGTGTATATATGTACATGAACTGCTTGGAATATGCAATTAGTCCTTATTTATATGTATTTATGAACTGCACTTTATCCATTTGTGTGTATATATCCAATGGCTTTGCTATATATTTATTATGACAAATAAATAGATTGCTACATGTATTACCCGTTTTTGGGTGCCACCTGCCTCACACAAAGTCATATTTCCCTTTTTATGTTCAATTGATTTGGGGGTGGAGGCACATATTACACAGTATGATTGGGTGCAGCAAAGACCCCTCCCACATAGCCACATGCCATTGCTTGCAGAAGTTCATGCATTTACCTGGAACTGATTTATAATTGTCTACTGGAACTCAGGTCAGATAAATATTTGGGGAGCTATATAAAACTTGACTTTACCGGCTAAACTTTTCTCCATTTTAGAAAAGCATCAACTTCCTCAGTTCTCTCTAACCTGCTTCCCTCTACTGAAAAAAAAGATCTTTAAGGTCTCATTAAAGGTGCTTTCAATAAAACTATCTATTTTACCATTCGAAATGCCCCAAAGTCTTCTTAGTGTCATGAAAGTTTAATGAGGAGCTTTATACGTACTAGAGTTATGCCCCATACACACGGTCGGATTTTCCGACAGAAAATGTCCTATCGGACAATGTTGTCGGAAATTCCGACCGTGTGTAGGCTCCATCGGATTTTCCGACGGACAAAGCTTTATCTCCTGCTCTCAAATTTTCTGACAACAAAGTCCTATCGGACTTTTTCCGATCGTGTGTAGCGAATTCTGACGGACAAAGTGCCACGCATGCTCAAGTCACATTACAAGACCAAAGCTTTTGGCTACTAGCCTCTACGGAGTCTCGTCATACGCAACGAACGTCACCACGTTCAGGATGATCGGATTTTCCGACAACTTTGTCCGACCGTGTGTATGCAACACCAGTGTCGGACAAAATCCGTCTGAAAAAATCAGACGGATTTTGTGGTCGGAATTTCCGACCGTGTGTACGGGGCATTAGTCTTTTAAGTGGAACTTTAGCCAAAATGTTTAAATTAAGTGAAGTGTTAGCGTTTTTTTGGAAGGTTGTCCATCACTATGTGTGTGCCCGTTAGGAAATTAGATGCCCTCTCATTTATTGTCCCTGTGATAACTGTCAAAGAAAAGGAGATTATGAAAAATCTAAACTTTACAGTTGTTACAGGAATGCAAGGTGAGAACTTCTGTTTTAATTATGACTGTCAATAATGGAATTTACCTTCATTTTGGGGAGATTTCTTCTAATTTCCTGTTGTGTCGCAGGCAGCAATAAAAGCATGACAGGGGTTCTAACAGCTCACCACTCTGTCCAAAAAAAAATGGTTTGTCTGGCTTTCCACTTAAAGATTAATCTTTCCAAAAGCTAAAGCTTATAATAATCTGTCATCTGCAAATTTCTTTTTCATATTTTACTTTACTGACCCCTTTACTTTAATCATTTACGTTATCTGTCTACCAGACTTTTCTTTACCTTATTCCTCCTTTCATCCACCTTACCTTCCCTTTTTAACTTTCATCTGTGACAATGGGAGGAATATTTGTGTGAAACTAGGTAGAATATATTTCTTATTCAAGCACATATCGAATTTTAATATTTTAGAATACTTTTAAAAGGAAATAGATTTATTGTACTTTTCAGACCTTTCACTAATCACAGCCATACAGGTTTTCATTGTAATTTACAGCAGTACTGTAATTTAGGTGGAGATTTTTTTATTTTTTTTCCCTTTGCTGAAGATATCGTTTTCTAAGTGCCCTCACTTGATCTCCCAGCCCAGCTGAATTCACTTTTATCACTAGGTCTGGGGATTTAGGTATAAATCTGTGACATCTCCAACTATTAGATGAAAGCGTGATGGATGGTATGAGCTACACCTGCAAACAAGACTCCTCACTGGTTGTCACTGCCAATCACACCTACCATCTGTCTTCCATTTACCTAGCGTAAACCTGACAGGCCTTTCCCTCATTGTTTCATTTTCTGATCACGGAGAGGCATCTAATGTTTTCTCCACGGAGGACATTGGGTTATAGAAAAACTAATTCATGGATACAAGAGGGCTGATCTTATATCTTCCTTTGCTCACAATCTGCCAGGCTAAAGGAAAAAATATGCTTACACTTAACTTCTTTTCACTTCACAAACTCAAAGCAGCTTGCCTAGACAGCTGGCATTAATTGCTAGTAAAAAAAATCCAATATATATTCTAATATATAAGTATATATATTTATTTTGTTCTCATAACCTCACAGCAGTGGTAGGTAGAGTGTCATTGGATTTGATTGACAGCAGCAGGAACCAATGGCTGCGCTGCTATCAATCTATCCAATCAAGACCCAGAACCCAGTGCAGAGAGGGAGAGCACATCTCCGCCAAGGAAATTTACGGGGCTCAGGTAGGTAAAATGGGGGGGCTGGGGGGCCGGTTACTACCAGAAGTTTTTTCACCTTAATACATAGGATGCATTAAGGTGAAACACACACAAGGGTTTACAACCCCTTTAACCACTTTCAGACCGGACCATTTTGCCGGCTTAAGACCAGACAACTTTTTGCGATTCGGCACTGCGTCGCTTTAACTGACAATTGCGCGGTAATGCGATGTGGCTCCCAAACAAAATTGACGTCCTTTTTTCCCCACAAATAGAGCTTTCTTTTGGTGGTATTTGATCACCCCTTATTTTTTGTGCTATAAACAAAAAAAGAGCGAAAATTTTGAAAAAAAAACACATAATTTTTTACTTTTTGCTATAATAAATAATGTATAAAAAAAAACATTTTTTTCCTTAGTTTAGGCCGATACGTATTCTTCTACATATTTTTGGTAAAAAATTCACAATAAGCGATTATTGATTGGTTTGCGCAAAAGTTATAGCGTTTACAAAATAGGGGATAGTTTTATGGCATTTTTTGACCAGTTCTGTTGAATTACCGATTAGTACTATGACAAACTCTAGTGCCTGTTGGACACATTGTGCAACAACTGTAACCAGAAACCAGAGGTAAAGCTATGAAAATAAAGGCTCTTTTAAAGTCTCATTAAATATCTATTTCTGTGACCTTTTGGGCTTTAACAGTCCGTGTGATTTTACTACTTTGAATACTAGACAAATGGAGATACTACATGCTCCATGTAGGCAGGGATTCCTTTAACATTGGTCATTGTATCTCAGTGCAACAAATAGTTTCTCTATCACTTTGCTGCAGTTTCATGTGCTTTTTTTTATGTACCGTACTGCACTTGAAAATGTAGACATTAACTACTAAAAGCAACCATACTTTTTATACAGGAAGAAATGTCACATAGTATAATCCTTATTAAAAAAGAAAGTTTAACAAAAATATGTGCTCTTCTATTCAAACAAGTGCTAATAATAAAGTTTCGGCTAACAATACTTTTAGTTCTTAAACTTTAAGATCTTTAAACTAAAACTATTGGTACTTTCATATTTGAAAGATTTAGCCTTCCAGTCAGACATCATTTTGCTGGTATATTGGCCTTTTACAGAACAGATTTAGCTCTAGGATATTTTGGTCTGAGCTACATAGATCGCTTATACAACAATGCTTTGTGCAGACTTGACAAATGTTTGACAGGCCAGTTTTATTGAACATGAATCAAATTGGTTAAAAATGTCATCTGAACCCTGGGTTACTATACCCTATATACAGTACTGAATTCCATGACACGTTGGGTTACCATCAGTTATGCTTAAAGAACCTTCATAAATAGACTAAATTACAATATATATCTATATATATCTATATATATATATAGATATATATATACACACACAGTAGCTCACAAAAGTGAGTACACCCCTCACATTTTTGTAAATATTTTATTATATATTTTCATGTGACAACACTGAAGAAATGACACTTTGCTACAATGTAAAGTAGTGAGTGTACAGTTTGTATAACAGTGTCAATTTGCTGTCCCCTCAAAATAACGCAACACACAGCCATTAATGTCTAAACTTCTGGCAACAAAAGTGAGTACACCCTTAAGTGAAAATGTCTAAATTGGGCCCAATTAGACAGTTTCCCTCCCTGGTGACATGTGACTCCTTAGTTTTACAAGGTCCCAGGTGTGAATGGGGAGCAGGTGTGTTATATTTGGTGTTATCACTCTCATTCTCTCATACTGGTAACTGAAAGTTCAACATGGCACCTCATGGCAAAGAAATCTCTGAGGATCTGAAAAAAAGAATTGTTGCTCTAAAGATGGCCTAGGCTAAAAGAAGATTGCCAAGACCCTGAAACTGAGCTGCAGCACAGTGGCCAAGACCATACAGTGGTTTAACAGGACAGGTTCCACTCAGAACAGGCCTCGCCATGGTCAACCAAAGAAGTTCAGTGCATGTGCTCAGCGTCATATCCAGGGGTTTTCTTTGTGAAATAGATGCTACCAGCATTGCTGCAGAGGTTAAAGAGTTGGGGGGTCAGCCTGTCAGTGCCCAGACCATCTGCCACACACTGCATCAAATTGGTCTGCATGGCTGTCGTTCAGAAGGAAGCCTCTTGTAAAGATGATGCACAAGAAAGACAGAAAACTGTTTGCTGAAGACAAGCAGACTAAGGACATGGATTACTGGAACCATGTCTTGTGGTCTGATGAGACCAAGATAAACGTATTTGGTTTAGATGGTGTCAAGCGTGTGTGGTGGCAACCAGGTGAGGAGTACAAAGACAAGTGTGTCTTGCCTACAGTCAAGCATGGTGGTGGGAGTGTCATGCTCTGGGGCTGTATGAGTGCTGCCGGCTCTGGGGAGCTACAGTTCATTGAGGAAACCATGAATGCCAACATGTACTGTGACATACTGAAGCAGAGCATGATCCCATCCCTTCGGAGACTGGGCCACAGGGTAGCGTTCAAATATGATAATGACCCCAAACACACCTCCAAGATGACCACTGCCTTGCTAAAGAAGCTGAGGGTAAAGGGGGTGGACTGACCAAGCATGTCTCAAGACCTAAACCCTATTAAGCATCTGTGGGGCATCCTCAGATGGAAGGTGTAGGAGCGCTAGGTCTCTAACCTCTACCAGTTCCGTGATGTCGTCATGGAGGAGTGGAAGAGGACTCCAGTGGCAACCTGTGAAGCTCTGGTGAACTCAATGCCCAAGCGGGTTAAGGCAGTGCTGGAAAATAATGGCAGGCACACAAAATATTGACACTTTGGGCCCAATTTGGACAACTTCACTTAGGGGTGTACTCACTTTTGTTGCCAGCGGTTTAGACATTAATGGCCGTGTGCTGAGTTATTTTGAGGGGACTGAAAATGTACACTGTAATACAAGCTGTACATTCACTACTTTATATTGTAGCAAAGTGTAATTTCTTCGGTGTTGTCACATAAAAATATATAATAAAATATTTACAAAAATGTGCGGAGTGTACTCACTTTTGTGAGATACTATATATATATATGTATATATATATATATATATATATATATATATATATATATATATATATATATACATAGACCTGTTTTAAACTTTATAAGTTTCCAACTTTGTATACGTTTCTGTAACTTTGTATACAGAATACAAAATATCATCCTCAAAAAGAAGCAGCTGTCCCTAGGGAGTGATATTTATTTAACCATACATCCCTGTATGAACACGTGTGCATATTTAGAGTTTATTTCCCAGATGTATAAGTATCAAAACAAAAAAAAAACAAAAAGAAATCCCTGCCACTTTGGGTGACTTACTAACATACTGAGCCCCGACTACCTGTCCTGGAGCTACATACTGCTGCACAGACACATTGCTGTCAGCAAGAAAAAACAGGCCTAGCCACACAGGCTTACTCACACCACACAGGTTCTCGTTGTCACCACACTGGTAGTTTTCTGCTACCCAGGCTGACATGCACAGAGAGCTAAGCAGACTTACAGATCCCAGAGTAACCAGGCTTGCTTCAGCTGTGCTTGTTAACCCCTCAGTCAGTCCACCAAGCTCACTACACATCAAAAAAAAAAAAGCCTGCATACTGCCTGAACCTGGGACAAATGTATCTCCCAAGTCCCAACCTAGACACAACCAGCAGTTTTTCCTGGTCTCCTGCCACAATCCCATATAGAATATTACGGTTTTAGTTGACTTCTATATTTATATATGTAATTCCCCCTAGAAATCAAAGAATTAACTACACAAACTTAAGCCTTTTTAGTAGGAAGGGCAAAGGAAATCCTGTTTTTAGCAATACCTCGAAACCCTCTTTATGTGGGACTATACAGACACAGGCTGGATAAATCTGAGTAAAAATTGTATTTCTATTAAAACATCATGTATGTAAAGCTGCCTTTCATGTATATGTAATATTTTTGTAAAATAAAGTTTCTATACTGTTTTTACTCAAATGTATCCAGGCTGTGCCTGTGTTTCAAGGTTTCAAGGTATAATTATATATATTGGGGTGACGGCACTCTTCAACACCAAACCACTATTCATCCAGTTTGAGCAAATTCCTTTCTGGCTACAAAAAGTCGTTTTCATATAGTCCCAAAATGTGTTTATTGGAATCCACCATTAGAAAACATGACTTAATATGAAAAGATATATCTGACAATTTTCTAGGTATTATGATATCATTATGCATATGGCAACATGGGTGTTGAACTGTGGTGTTGCCCGGATTCCATTCAGTTTGGGAGCTGCAATGCGCACTGCAGACGCGCTGTCACTGCACATCGACGTCACACCAATGCGCCTGACCTGCGACGTCCTCGTGATGCTGTCTCCATGACGGGTCTTTTTCATCTTCAGGAGCACCTGGGTGAGGCTGCGATGGCGCCAACTGCCAGGCGAAACGCTGCCCAGGTGTCGGCGCCCCTCCCCCCACCATGCTCGTGTCTGGCGTTGGGGGTTGGTGCATTTATAGGTAGCCAGTCTGGGTTGCCCTGAGCTCTCTTGCACATTGGCCTTCACGTTTTTTGTTGGACTGTTTTCCCTCCCTCCCTTCAAGCACCAGGTATTTATCAGACCCTCACGATCAATCTCCTCCCTTTATCCCCCGTTTTCCCCTCCCCTGCAACCGGGTGTCTTGGTGGCGACCTTCTATTATGGTCTTCCACCTCCACTCCCACTTAGTCACAACAATATCAGTTTTCATTTCTGCACTAACCATCTTTACTATCCAGTCCACCCTCACTTTTAATTATTAATTCACTCACATGGCCCCAATATTGGTTAACTTGATTGACTCCCTCATCACTGATGCTTCCCATGTTTACACCAGAAGTGCTTGTTTGCCTGGATCCGCCTGGGGCGTTGTCTGTGATGGGTGCCGCCGCTGAACATGCCCACTCAGCTCCCAAAACTGATGCCCTCCGGTGACTCATGGTCCCTGACATTGCGCTATTAAGTGCACATACACCTGTAAGTGATCTTGTTTAAAATAGAGAGGGGGGGTGTTTTCTATCTATCCTCCCCTATATTGATACAAGCTGGTTTACTCTCCCATTGCAGATACATCACATGTCTGCTCCTGAAAAGCGGCTTAAAGCCGCAAAACGCATTGAGCTACCAGATGTCCTGTACTTCAATTACACGCCCATTAAGATATGTGCTCATATATACAATTTTTATTGTGACAGGGTGCATAAAGACCATAGAACATGCTGATGCTATCTTTCAATATGTGTATATCCAATCGTGAATGTTGGTGGATTCCTTAATCTTATCATGTGATTAAGGTTTATAAATATGTTACTACCAGTTATTACTGTTTTAGAAATTGGCACTATGGAAGTGTGTGTTTCTATGTATATGCAATGTAATGTATGTAAACATATCAAGGTAGGAGCGACGTGCTGACGTCACCGTGTTCTACGGCCCAGACAAGCACGGGCGTTTGTTTTCAAATTTTGTTTGTTCATTTGGATTTGTATACGCCTTTGGCGTTTTTTATAAAATAAATTAGTTTGATCCCACCCATGGTCTGCCCTCTTTTCCTTCTTTTTTGGCCCTTGAGACTTAATACCCGGCGAGATATATTCTTTGGTGACTCTGGAAAGACCGAGCGGTTCCTGCTGAGGACATAGACGCATAGGTTTGCTGTACCAAAGCGAGACAGAGGAAAAGGCCCTGGCTGGGTTGTAGATGCAGGCGATTTCTTTACCTACAGCTGGTAAGCCTTCATTTCACTTGGTGGTGGGATCACTGGAGAAAAAAGTCACTCAATTACGGATGTCAATCTGGAAAAGTCACTTACTACATTGATGTCACTTTGATTGGGCTTCAGTCCCACACGAACATCTATGTGGACTGTTTAGCATCAGTTTTCTATTTGTTTTTTATTTGTTTTTTCACTACAACAATTGTATATATGTTCATCATTATTTATCTGATTACCTTGATGTTATATATAGACGAGAGGGTAATTAATTTTGCTCTGTCGTGTCACATTTTTGGTATAATTTTCAATAGCTGATGACTATTGTCATACATTATTCATGACACTTATGTACTTACGATTTGCTAACATTATCTACAGCGCAAACTTTTTTCTTATATGTAAACATATATCTATGTATTATTAAATATTTTACTATCCACCATTCTACTCATTTTGTTACCATGAGCTTCATATAAAGTCCCACCCTTTTTGTTGCATCTTTGCCGCTTTTTCTGCTGCATTTTTGCTCCTTTTCCTCACCACACCACTATTCATCCAGTTTTAGCAACTTCCTTTCTGGATACAAAAAGTAGTTTTCATATAGTCCCAAGATCTGTTTATTGGAATCCACCATTAGAAAGCATGACTTAATATGAAAAGATATATCTGACAATTGGTCAAGACATTACCTGGCAGAATATATGTAAATGTACCACAAGTGTGTAACATTTTTTAATGGGAATAATGGAAACTTCCATTTCTTAACCGTAACATTTCATTTTATAACAGTTTTACAGTTCACAGTGGCTCTAATTTCTGGTGATAAAGTATGGCTGGGAATTTTGATCCCTTGGTAATATGCATGTTTTTTTCAGTTCCTAGCAACATAGTTGAATTCTTTTCTGTATATTTATTACCATTTTAATAGCTATTCTTATTCTTTGAAAAATTACAACAAAATGCTTTATACCCTACAACCACTGCATTGAGATGAATGGCATTAACAGAAGCTTTATTTGCATTGTTTTGCACATGTATTCTATAACAGAAATACTTAGTATTATTATAGATTTTTTTCCCACATTTGTACAGCTCCAGTATGTTACACACAGCACTGTGTTTACCATAATAGTACCCACTGGTCAGGACACCAGCATAGAAGGTGATAACAAGCCTCTAAATGTAAAACTTTATTTTCCCTCTTCTGTCCACCTCTGGATATGTATAAATTCAGCAAGAGAACTGCAGAAGGTGGGGTGCAGCAGTGACCATGCATGAGGGTGTGTGGGTGTGATATAGCATGCCAACAAATTTAGCTAGCACATCCATTGCTATGACTGCTTGCAATTTATTTAAATTTTCTTTTGCCAGTCCCCACTGCAGTGCTATCTTCTGCCCACCAGGCATATTAGTGCTCACGCTACCCTTATCTCTCCCTGCATTCTTCTTTGCCTGGTAGCAACCACATGGCTTTCTTTCTGGCAGTTGAGATAGTAACATAAAACATCAGTCTTGCCTAACACTTAAAGTGGTTGCACACTTTAGGCATGGACAGTGAACAAAGTACATCCCTCTATAAAGTGTAGTAGCCTGAATCCAAAGCACTGATAGAACTCCCGGGAGATGGCCTGCCCCCTCTCCAGCACACAGCAGGTGACTCATAGACTCAGCTCTATGTTTTTCTTTATGAGCCTGTTAGAGGAGTGTGTGTCCCTTCTCTCCAATCAGCTATCAGACTTCATAAAGCTCTGTGCTCTAGCTCTACAGTATCTGTGATGTCAGATCCCCAGACCCTGCTTTCTGCTGCTGATAGATGCTGTGTAAAATGTGTGTTTTGGAAGGCTGTAAAGGAAAGATGGCCGCAAATAAACAGGTACAACTTATGTTGGAGGATTCGTTTGATCTCTGTGTATCAGCTGAGGCTGGTCATTTAACTGGGTATACGTAAGGGTTTACAACCACATTGCTCAATGCACAATACTCAGGTGAGCAGTGGTGCAGAGGTGACGAGTGCATGGTGTCAGAGTGCATAGGTAACCGGTGGTAGAAAGGGGGTGCAGAAATGATCAGTTGATGGAGAGTCAGAGGTGACCAATTGATGAAAGGGGTTTAGAGGTGGCCAGTGGATGGAGGGGTGTAGAGGGGACCAGTGAATCAGGAGGGTTCAAAGGTGCCCAGTGAATGTAGGGGATTCCAGATGTGAGAGGCAACCAGTGATGAAGGAGTTTCAGAGGTGACCAATGGTTAGGTTGGGAAAGGCTAGAGGTGACCAGTGAATGAGGAGGGTTCAGAGGTGACCAATGGATGCTGGAGTCAGTAAAAATATTACACGGAGAATCATTGAATTCAAATTGTATGATGATGTCACATTATACAAATTCTGCATTTTTAAGTATATGCACTATTCACTTTACTCTTAATATACAGTAACTTGTATTTCAGGATTGGGGGCTTAGCTCTTAGCTCTTGTTTAGCACCAACACAGCACCTGCAAAAAATGTCTGTTAGCTTCCCTGGGGGGTAAGATTGTTGAGCGGAGTAATAATTTTTTTTTTTATATCAAACCATCTAACCCTTTTCCTTTTCTGTTGTCTGTACATATGAACCAATCCTTACACAGAAGTGCTTACCAAATTTTCCTATTTTCCAATGTTCCTTTAGTTCAGCCCTCTAAATGAAAAGTGAACAGACAGCTTTAGCCATTTGTGGACCTTGGAAATATGGAGTTCTCCTATTAAAGCTTGTCTAAAACCAAGGATATACAGTACATGTAATATATTGCAATTTACTGACTTCTAGATATGGTGGTGTTTTTTTTCAGGCATTTTTTCATTTGTATTGCCTGATCACCCTGTGAGTAAGGTTGGCCATAGATGCCTTATTTTCTTTTGATCAGCCAGAGGGCTGATTAAATAACGTATTCCCCCATTCACACAATCAAGGTGGATGGAGGAATCCTCCCACTGTATTGTGTCAGTGGATCAGGCTATTAGCTGCAGCAGGACGATCTACACAAGTTTTTCATCAATCCAGTTTTTGACAGAAGTCAGTTGCTAAATCATCTTCGTTTGAGCAGGAACGGCCATCGATGGAGAGAAATGAGGCCGGTCCCTGCTGTACCAGATTCATTTCAATCCATCTATGGGCAGCTTTAGACGCTTGCTGTCCTAAATCAACAATGCTCACTTACTGTACTGTATTTTTGGAGAAGCAGCATTGTCACCCTTGGACAGGACCTCTCCCTTTCTTCTCCTCTGTAGCCCCCTGCCCCCAACAAAAATGTTTTTGCACTTTTCAAATAGATGTAACACAACTTACAAAACACATTCAATGTATAGTTACCTGACCAAAGGACAGTAAAAAAGAGAGATGTTTTCTTTTGGAAAAAATATTTAGTTTTTTATTATTATGTTTTGTTATTACTTTGTTTTTTCCCAGGTGATATCATTTGCTGCTCAGTGATTGCAGTATTCTAGTCTGCATCTCCCCAAGGTAATACTTAAAATCTGGCCTGTTAGTGAATTCTGAGGACAGGAGTTGAGGACCACTGCATTAAAGAGAAAACACATAAAAAAAAAAAAAAGCATTTTCTTACTTTGTAAAGACCTTTTGCCTTGCTTTGTACTAGAAATTAAATTTTAGTATCAATGTAAACAGGTTTTTTTACGGGGCCAAAGAGGAGAAGAAAGGGAGAGGTCCTGTCCAAGGTTGACAATGCTGCTTCAAAAATACAGTATAGTAAGTGAGCATTGTTGATTAGGGATGAGCCCCCCCCCCCCCCCCCGTTTCGGTTTGCACCAGAACCTGCGAACGGACTGAAAGTTTGCACGAACATTAGAACCCTATTAAATACAATAGACGCGAACGTTCAAAATCTAAAGTTCTAATTATAATGGCTAATATGCATGTTATTGTCCTGAAAAGGGTTTGGGGACCCGGGTCCTGCCCCAGGGGACATGTATCAATGCAAAAAGAAGTTTTAAAAACTGACGTTTTTTTCTGGAGCAGTCATTTTAATGATGCATAAATGAAAAAAAAAAGTGAAATAGTCCTTTAAATATCATACCTGGGGGGTGTCTAAAGTATGCCTGTGAAGTGGCATGTGTTTCCCGTGTTTAGAACTGTCCCTGCACAAAATTACATTTGTAAAGGAAAAAAAGCCATTTAAAACTGCTTGCGCTTTAATGTAATGTCTTGTCCTGGCAATATGGATGAAAATCTTTGAGAAAAATGGCATGGCTACCCCATCACCCCCCCCCCCCCCACACCCCAGCCCATTACCAGCCCCTTTGGGTCTTGTATGGATATTAAGGGGAACCCTGCACCCAAAATATGTTATGTTAATGTTAGGCAGATGCCTGTGTTGCACAACTGAACTACACAACACCAGCAATAAAGGTGGTAGATTCAGGTGAATGCTGTGCAGGAGGCACACTACACCCACTGAAGATTAGGCAGATGCCTGTGTTGCCCAAATGAAATACACAACACCAGCAATGAGTGGGTAGATTCAGGTGTATGCTGTGCAGGAGGCACACAACACCCACTGAATATTAGGCAGATGCCTTAGTGTGGCACAACTGAACTACACAACACCAGCAATGAGGGGGTAGATTCAGGTGTATGCTGTGCAGGAGGCACACTACACCCACTGTAACAGCGCTAGGTTGAAAAGCACAGCTGACACTGACACTGTCCCTGCCTATCCTGCTCTCTCCCTGAACGCCAAAACACTAAACCCACAGTAACAGCGCTATCTTAAGAAGTAAAGCACAGCTGACACTGACACTGTCGCTGCCTATCCTTCTCTGTATGAACGCCAAAACACACTATACAAGGCCGCTGTGCTGGTGGCCTTATATAGTGTGGGGCGTGTACTAAACCCCCCTGAGCTATAATTATGGCTCTCCTCACTGCCGGCGCTGTGATTGGCCAAGCATGCGGGGTCACAGTGCATGCTTGGCCAATCATGAGCCAGCAATGCACTGCGATGGCGCAGTGCATCGTGGGGCCGTTCGTGTCACACAAATTTGGTGCGAATGGCCCACAAAGTTCTGGCTTCGATGAGCAAGCGAACGGCCGATGTTCGATTCGAACATGAGTTTGAATCGAACACTGATCTCATCCCTATTGTTGATTTAGGACAGCAAGCATCTAAAGCTGCCCATAGATGGATTAAAATTCATCCGGTAATAATAAAACATAAAACATAACAATGGACATTTCACTGGTCAAATTAGAAGTATTTTTATTTTTGTTGTTTTCATTTTGCTAGAAAAATATTTCTATTCACAGAAAATTCAATAATTTTTGCAAGAAACTATTGCCATCTGAAAGCCTGTTTGTTCAAATTACCATATGGATTGCTCTGGTATCACAAATAATAAAAAGTTATAGAATATATAGGCCCATTACTTAAATTCTAAAATCACACTGGTCAAGTATGTAAATCTTCTCTTATTTGCTCTTCTTTAGTCTGGTAAATATATAATTGAAAGACTTTTGAGATATCAGTTTCATAGGTGCATAACGTATCTGCCAAAATCTAGTGAATTCCTAATGTCTTGTGCACTCTGCCTCTGGTGAACTGATCTATCAGATCTGCCTAGTTCCCTTTTGTGATTAAGGATGAGCTCAGGGGTGTTCACATGGTCCATGTGCAGAGCCCCCCAGGAAGTCGGCACAGCGCTGCGCTAATCACAGGCAGTGAGACATTGTCCCGATGCGCGGCTGCAGAGATCGGGCAATGTCTCACTGCCTGTGATTAGCGCGGCGCTGCGCTGACTTCCTGACAGGCTCTGCACATGGACCATGCGAACACGCCTGAGCTCATTCCTATTTGTGATCTACAAAACACAAAACTCCATGTTATGAAGATGAGGAGAGAGGGTGATTATAGTCTAAATTAGGAGTGAGTAAAAAGTAAAGGAAAATACTAAATGTAGCTACCACATTTCAAAACTGAAATATATTACATTATTATTCTCAAATTTGAAGTTAGACTGTTGGAAACCCAGCTCACAAATGCCACTAAAACTAATATGGAACACTGTATCAAGAAGGAGAATAAACTTCACCATTCTGTAGCCATTCAGCCTGCTAGATTAGAGTACATTAAAATAGGGGGATCTAAACCTGAAATGTGGATCCTAAAACACCAAGTGGGCTTTTAATAAATGTTTTCATACATTTTACCAATTAAATCAATTTGGAAAAATGCATGACTCGCGTGTAAAAACCTTATTAAGTTACCCTTTTGTGTGCTTTAACATTAAAAAGCGTATTGCATTTATGAAATTGCATTACTGTTATATTAGGGGGCCGGTTTATATACAAACATCCATTTGAGCAGTTGTTTTTAATTGTAAATTAGTTATGTTGCTTTTTCACAAAACCCCTTAATGAGCCAGAAGAAAAACACATTCAAGCATAACAATCTACTGTTGTTTTGATCATTTTCTTATTTCGTATTCATATGTTTGCTAGCTGTTTAATCCATAAATTAGTAGAAAATGGAAATTATATGCTTCCTTATGATGTATGCATTGTGTGCACTAATGCTGAATATTGCTCAGCAGTTAAGGTCTGAATGATCTGGACTCACTTCAAACAGGACTTTCATAATCTGCTTTACACAGGCAGAGGCAAAATACATTTTCCTACCATGTAATTTGAAAGCTTTCTGAGGAAAATGTGGTGAAGCATTTTCTCTGAAGCCTAGAAATGATTTGTTTGGTATGAAAGCGGAATCATAATCTTCAACCATGTAAGAGAATCCATATGTGTGTTAACCTCTGATTCACGAAAAATTAGCATGGCTGGGTGCCACAGCATGACAAGCCACAGTATGTTACATGGATGTTTTCTTCTGAATGTGTGTTGCAGTATCTCAACAACAAATATTTTTTTTTTTTTTTTTTTCCAAAGTTTTATTGGGTTTTATCATATAATACAGAACATAGGAAAACAGTAACAGGTGTATATTAATACATTGTAAAGGTACATAGCCATGTGGTTGCAGAGGTTAGAAAAGAACAGACTAAGTAGACCATTGGCAGTGTGGTATCGTAATAGGAGGCAAAGGGTATAATCTTCCCCCCAGACACCCCATCTAGGAACACACTGTGTCTCGAGGGAAAGACAGCACCTACAACCTCCAGGTTGCCATGTATTTGATATAGAAGAGTTGGCAAAAAATTGGTAATACAGATAGAATATGAAAGTCATCATATAGGTAGTACGACAGGATTATAACAATGTGGCCAAGTATATTCAGCCGTGATGCAACAGTCGTTCTCTTGTGGCTGATACAAAAAAAATAAAAATAAAATAATAACAATATAACTAAGATATATGGCCCATAACATCTTGGGCCATATACCATTGACAGTAGAGATAGAGCAGGTATTCCCTTTGGGTATTAATATGTTAGGGTTGTGTTACAAGCTTAGGAGATTGAGGCAGGGGTTTACATTTAGGGTGTGCTAACCAGGGATGCCATCTGCTTAGGAATGCGGGGACTAGCAAGTGAGCCCTGGCATACATGAATTCCATGAGACAATGGTTATTAAGCAATTGAACCACCTCCGTGAGTGTGGGGGGCTCTGGAGATTTCCACTTTCTGGCAATTGTCAACCTAGTAGCGATAAGGACGTGAGTTAGGATGGGGTAAGTAGCCGGGGGCCATGAGTCAAAGCCTAGTCCAAAAAGGATCAAATGCGAAGACAGTGTAATAGGAATTGATAGAACAGAGGCAAGGAGTTTCGTAAGGGCAGCCCAAAAGGTCGTTAATTTAGGACAAGACCACCAAATATGTATTGTTGTGCCAGAGTGGCCACAAGATCTCCAACAGGAGTCGGATGTGTTTCGGTATATTTTTGCCAATTTAGATGGTGTGAGGTACCAGTTATGTAGGATTTTTAGTACCGTTTCCCAATGTGTGAGACAACGGGAGAATTTTAGTGGCCTTCTTAGGGCGCTAAACCATTGTTGGTGAGTGTAAGTACACATGAGATGGTCTTCCCATTTCAGCATAGCAGCAGATTTGATGTCCTGATCTGGGTTGGTGAGTAGCTTGTAAATATATGAGATGCCCTTTAGACGTGTATTCTCTGCATTGTAGAATTGTAGTAAGAGCCAAAAGAAAGGATTTTGTGACCAGATTACCCGTGAGAGCGCAGAGCGGATTCTGAGGTATACAAAAAAGTCTCTGGAAGGAATGCAGTAGGTCTTCTGTAGGTGCTGAAAGGATGAGAGCTAAAAAGCCTGCCTGTTCACATTTTTACATTTATCTCCACTTTAAATACATTCAGAGATGGTGCTTCCCTGAATTGACTAAATAGTGGGTTCCAAAAAGTGGCAACAGCATGTTCAAAGTCTCATTTTTTACTTTATGATGGAATTTAGGTACAGTCAACCATTCTTTTTAATTCTTGAAACCTTAGAAAGTTAGTACACCAATTTTTAAAGAAATCAGAGTCCATGGATAATTGGTTCCATGGGGAATGTCAAAGTTGGTCAAATAATATTCTGACAGCTGCTTTCTTGACTCTTTGTGGGTGGTGTAGAGATTTTCCTGAGGAGCCTTTGTAGACAGCATCACATTACGTATGCTGTGAGATTATGAAAACAGGGATGAAATGTAATTCCTGTTCCTCATGTTCCTGAGGTGAGGATATGATAGATTATTCCCAATCAAGTTTGGTACCAATAATTTACTATATCCATGTTGTAGAAGGAGTTGAGTTATTAAAATCTATGCCCCTGCTCCCCAGACAAAAAAGTGATTGAAAATTGCTATTATTTCAGTTAGGTGATGGCCATGGACCAAAATAACTTAATTTTTCTCTAGGTTTTTAGTTTACTGCTATTTTCCTATATTATTTAAACTACCGTATTTTCTGCACCCCAAGGCGCACCGGATTATAAGGTGCAGTCTCAATTACGGGGTCTATTTCTGTACTTAACCTAACTTAATGCTAAAACATACGGTCTACAAAAAAAAAAAGGTAACAGAAGCAAAACAGTGAGTTTACTTGTACTTTATTCTACTGGTGCCATTTTCGGGGGTCCTTAGAAAAACAAATGTTGTTTTGCAGCATACCGGTAGTATACCTACCGGAGGCGTGGCAGAGTTAAGCGTACGTACTGCACTTATTACGTAATGTTCTCTGATTGGTTTATCGCTGCCAGCGTACGTAGTGTACGTATTACGTCTCTGTGTCCAACAGTCTACCAAGCGGAGCGCTTACCAAAGTAGCACAACAACATTTTTACAGATTTTGGAACTCAGTGCACACATAAGGCGCACCGGATTATTAGGCGCACGGCCGATTTGGAGGAAAATTTAAGGCTCTTAGGTACGCATTATAGTGCGGAAAATACGGTAAGCTGAGATTAAATGTATAGATAGTGATGGGCCTTAAATACTGGGGTTCAAAGAGAAACATAAGTACCCTTTGCATTACAGCTGTAAGACAAACCTTTGGTTTGGATTATGTTTTCCATACGTCATTTATTTTAACAAGAAGCTTTAGTTAGAGGTCTATAAAGGAATGAGAGTGACAATGTTCACCAGGGCAAATACTACATGTTCTGGTGACAACTCTAAAATGTTTTATTGCATATCATTTTCTATCCCATGGCAATGGCCACCAAGGCAAATAGAGATGGCAAATCCCTCAATGAAGTTGCAAAAAAAAAAAAATGGCAGATGTTCTAATCCTTCTTTGCTCAATTTAGTCTTCACTCTGTTGCATTCTGGCAGAAGGGTGGATTGGAAAACTAGACTTCAAAGATCTTACTGTACGTGTAGTGAACAGTTATACTGCGTGTACTGAACAGTTATAATATGTCAGTGGGTGATTTGATGACACAACACATTTGAATGATGAGTAAACACAATGAGTACTCATTTAAATAAGCTGAGACTAAGCACTTTTGGTCAGTAGGGGCTTTTACAATTGTAATATAACTGTACACAACCAAAAGCTCTTATAGGTTAAATCTTATAGGTTAAATCATGGTAACATTTTTGAGTGTCCTGGAACAAGAAGGCAGATGTATCAGAGTGAACTCCTGATTCCATACTTCTTCCCAGTGCTAAACCCATCTTATGAACATAATTGGAAAGCAACTTACATATTAAGGATGTAAGGTGAATGATGACACATGTATTTCTCTCTGCACCCTTTTCCTTTAACATTTATTTTTTATCTTTATTACATATAAAGTGCAAATAGAAACTTCTAACCCAAGAGAATTTTTTTAGGCTAACAGGTGTTGAAGTTCTGCAATTAGTTGCTTATCATGAAAACACTGCACAGCCTTAAGTCTCAACAGACGGTTGAGAAATAAGTTTAAACCTGGACTTGGGGAAGCTGGCACCTGGGTATATAGGCTCAGAGGTCACAATGGAGTACAAGACAAGTCTATATCAGCCTTTCTGCTTGTTCCGCTTCTGCTGCAGGCCTGTTATTCATACTTTAAACTCACAGCAGGAGATATTTAGACAAACAGGCTGGCAAAGATCTGCTTCCAGCACTGTACTTAGTAATGATCTGTCACGTCAGACTCACTTGACCCCAGTACTGACTTTTTTTCTGTCTTTAAAGCCTGGGGAGACTTAAAAGTGTAACTGTTAGTTTACCTGCTGTCTACAAATGTCAAACATAACCTTAAGATTGCTGATGGTATAAAGTACGCTTCCACTAGACAATATTTTGTCAACTAAAATCCGCCAAACAAAAAGGTGCCATACGTTGTGGCATAAGATCTGCCACATGACATGCAAACACCAACTTTCTCCAGCAATGTTGGGTTACAGCTATATTTTGTGGGATGGGGGTGTCTACTCTCCGTGTGCCTTCTATACACAGATCTTCTCAATGGTTGATACTGTGTCTAGATGATCAGTATGTAGTTACAGTATATTCCATAAAAAAATAAAAAGAAATAATAAGAAAAATAAAATAATGAAATGCTATTGAAATTGCAAACCATGATATACAATTTGAATGTGTTGAGGTATAGATAATAAAACATTATATGCATGCACTGTTAGCTGCTATTGTCCTGCTGATCTGTTATGTATGTTAATGACCCACCTATTTCAAATGGCCAAAATGTTCCATCTTCAGCTACAACTGATTTCCAATAGTACTGTTTTATACGAATAGCCTTGCTAGGCATGTCTACTTATTAGCTATTTTGCCTGGCACTTTCAGAAAGAACAATACAGATATGCCTATTAGGGAAGAGAAAATGGATTCAAATTCTAAATCCATCCTGGAAAAAAAACGACACTTGTGAAAGGCCGCTTAGGAAAAGGTACAATCATACTTTATTATGTTGCTGTTATGTTGGGCCAGAAAAAAGAAAGGTCTGCTTGTTTTGGTTTCATTACAAATAAAAGTCAAACATATATCTCCTCGATGAAGAGCTTTTAAGGCACACGACTGTATTAAATTAAAGATGAAAAAAATTAAACTACAATTTACCATTGTGTTATTGGCCGGGAAATGGCTTGTACAATGTTTATTTCCATTATAGAAAGTCAAGCGTTTAAATCTGAACTCCAAGCCAATATAAAAGACACAAACTCACGCAACCATGTATTCAACAATATATAATTTAAAGTATTTGCAATATTAAACATGTTATACTTACCTCTGTGCAATGGTTTTGCAGGGAGCAGCCCCGATCCTTCTGTTGTCCCCCGCTGGCAATTCTGACTCCTCCTGTTTGGGGGCACTCGTGCAGGGTTTATCCATGCCCTCCACTTTCTCATCAAATAATTTTATTGACAGCAGGAGGAGCCAATGGCTCACTGCTGCTATCAATTTGCCCTGTGAAGAAGGAGAGAGCAGCTGCTCTAAAGCAGAGCACTGGATTAAGATCGGGCTCAGGTAAGTATAAGGGCAGGGGATGTATTGCTACCCCATGGCAGCTACTGAATAGGATGGGCCCTTCATTCTTTGCCTTGACCTTCTCAAGAACCTCAGCCTCTCTGACACACCTTTAGATTCAGGCATAGCTGAAGGTAAATCTAAAGAGAACTGAAGAACAAAATTGTATACTGTATGGCAAGTTTAATACTTGGTATCCAATAATAACACTATATCAAAGAAAGCAGGCACCAAACCAGATAGTAAAGATGAATGTATTGTCACCCGATATGGTTGGCAACCAGTCAAGCATAAAATGGTTTGATAATGGTAATAACACAATTTAGCATGTAAAGAGAATAACAGTAGGAACTAGGCAAAACATGACATTTGGCCAGTTACGGTCTGTCCATTGCCTCCTGTCTCCTGCCACTCCCTCTAGCACCAATAAATAGATTCATGCATTGCATGAATCTATCTATGGCTGCCGCTGCCACCCCCTATTCAGGCGCCCGGCCCTTTTCGGGCACAGGTCGCCTGAATTACAACAGTGGGGGATGTTTTTGAAGCACCTGATTAGAGCCATAGGCTCTAATAGGCATCAAAAAAGGTGACCAGCGAGCGCCATGCTATATTCGCCAATGAATATTCACTTTCCTAACACTAAACCGCCTCTCCGCCAATCAGGTGCTCGGCTCTGTTACCCGTCACCTGATTGGCTGAAACGACAGGCGCTGTGAGGATGCCTATCAGGCATCCAATCATAGCAGAGGACGGGAAGAGAGGATGGGAGAAGACATCGAGGAGCTGTCCCATCGAGACTGGGTAAGTGCAGATGGGGCACAGTGGGAGCATTTGATGGGGCACAGTGGGAGCATTTGATATGGCACAGAGGCTACGTTTGATGGGTACAGTTGCTGCATTTGATGCACAGTGGTGCCATTTGATGGGCACAGTGGCTGCATTTGATGGCACAGTGGATGCGTTTGATGGCACAGTGGCAGCAATTGATGATCACAGTGGCTGCATTTGATGGCACAGTGGTGGCAATTGATGGGAACAGTGGCTGCGTTTGATGGTACAGTGACGGTGCAATTGATGTTTTTTTTTTCAGAATTTTTCAGTTTGTTTGCGCCCCCCCAAAAATTTTGAGCACCAGCCGCCACTGCATTTGGCATCCAGCTCAGCATAAACAGTAGCAGGGTCACAAGTGCAGCAGTAAGCAGTAGCAAAGGTTGATCTACGGAGTGCTGGAACTATAGTCCCAGATCACATTTATAGCGTTGATGCTAGTCCAAGAACAACTGGGTATTCACTGTCCAAAAGAAAAAGAGGATGGTAGTGGAGGGAAAGCAGGGGTGAACAAAAGGCGCTTGCAGAGTTATTTTTATCCAATGGAAAGCTAAGTATTAATTTTTCTGGTTTTATCAGAAGCTCCCACTGAAATCTATTGAGGCAAAAGAAGCATATGTACTTGTTCACGCTACAAACCTCAAGCTTCAGACGTCAGTAGGCTCAGGTGTGAACATGCAAAACTAAAACCCATAGGATTTCGGATGTTGAACAATTTGGAGCTAAGTTAAGGATTGAATTCGGCTTATATATCCCAGTAATGGATTCAGAATATTAATCACTAAAAAAATATTATGTAGCACCTGCATTGCTAAAGCCAGGATACGAAATGTGATGTATAAGGCGATTCAAATGATAACTGGTGTAAGCGTATAGCCCAGTGCTCCTAGTTTTCTCAAACTTAATAAAAACTATCTATGTTTATAAAGTGTCTAAACCATCAAACTACAAATTAAATTATTATTATTATTATTATTTTCAATAATCAAATATAAGTGTAAATAAAAGTGTGCTTATTATAAAATAATCCACTCTAAAACAATTCTACAGCTTTCATGACCATGTCCTTGGGAATAATGTGCTCAGTGCAAAATGTGTTTAAACAGCTTCCAATTATTCTTTTATGTCTTCCAATAATTTCTTAAGTTGCACACCACAACGTACACCCTAAGGGATAGGCACTCATCAGATGGTATTGATCACTTATCTTTAAGCTGGTCAAAAGTTGAATTTTAGCTGTATCCATTCTTCCTTTACCCCCTTTTTATCTCCCATTGGGCAGGCTGTTCTTTCAATAGCAGCTCAGGAAAAATAAGGGAGAAGAAGCTTCCATAGTATAAATCATTTTAAAACTTTATTAAAAAACAATAAAAAAGAGCTCACATTTCCATGTGCTATACAGCACTGTTTAGCGTATGCCTTACTGGACACCGCTACCTCCATGAATTAGGAGTGGGGTCATTGATGTGATCAAAGGAAGACATTAGAGACTAAACCAATTCACTGTCTATGACCATTAGAGTGGGTAAGATGGAGTTGATATGTCTTTGGAAAAGGCATATCCAATAAAGTTTATTGAATGATTTTAGTATAATTTAAGTTTCTAGCTTTTTATATATTCAAATGGTATATATACACACAATGGTGTCTGGAGCAATCCGAGATTACCATTTGATATGTACATTTGTTTATCAAGTGTAAGGGGATAGGGAATGGGTCGTTTTGACTATTGCGGTGGAAGGTTTAAAACATGGAGCTACTCACCGTGACATTTAGCTTCTGATGACGTAACGTCAATGACGAAACACGTCAAGTGAGTCTTAGGTGGAACGCACGCCGATCCCTAGACCAATTTTTACTGCCTACTGCTATATGCAGCTATTGGGAAAGGAAGTTTTCCATGGATGTCACTTTGCTTGAAGGCTTTTAAATACATTTTAAAACTTTTTTACGCTATGAGGAGTTCTTCTTATTTCTGGTCCACCCTGCCAATTGAGCGACCTTATCCGTGGTATCCCGAACGGCTGGACGGAGAGGACGGGAGATATGGTCAGTGGTTTATATCCAGTCACAGAGACCATACAAGCCTGATTTGACTTCTCTTGTCGTAAGGCAAAGAGTGTCAATGATTTCTGGTGAGTAGGGACCTGCATTCAATATTGTTTTGCCTTTTTTGGATCTTTTAGGAAGGAACATCATTGAATATTGTAGGCTATATGCAGATAAGGCTGTTTACATGCCTGGGAGAATTGTCCACATAGGATTACAGATTATTTATCATATGGACTAAATCTTATATCTTTTTTTCATTTTTGTCACATTAATTAATGTTTTTTGATTCCTTTTTGATTGTTTGTTTGCACGTTGGCACTTTAATATTAATTGATAATTTGTTGATACACAGTAGCAAGCGCTGTTAATCACGGAGCTTTCCTCCAGTGTATTTTCTATCACATTATAACTCACAGGTTTGTAACAGCAGCTGCTTTTTTACACATATTGTTTTGAAGTTTCATAATTGTGGCACGGGTGTATATATGCACTATGCCTATAACCTATAATTCATTGTGTTTTGTCAAAAAAATTACTTCCTCAGGAATGGTAAATTCAAAGTAAATATAAACCCAACCACTAAAATCTCATATAAGCTTTAACAGGTTATTATTAAAGAGGAAGTAAACCCTAGTTTACAACTTTAGCTTACAGGTAAGCCTATATCAAGGCTTACCTGTAGCTAACAAGGATATCTCCTAAACCTGCACGGTTTAGGAGATATACCTGTATTTGCATGTGCCAACGTCATGCGGCACATGCGCACTTGCGACAACTGAAGCAACGGCGCTATATAATGATGCTTCAGTTGTTATATGCCGCTCTCGTGCGCATGCGTGTGACAGCATCGCGGCTCTGGCAAATCACAGCGCCGGAGCCGCGATACCCGGAAGTCACTCCGGGAGAACATGTCAGCGGTGGGAGGGGGAGAAGAGGACCGATGCCGGGGCTTCGATCTCAGGTAAGTGATACATAATTAGCTAGTATGCTATGCATACTAGCTAATTATGCCATCGTCTTGCAGGTTTGTTTTTTTTTACCGTTTTTTTTAAGAGGGTTTACTTCCTCTTTAACAGGCAATTATTCATAGTTTCAAAAAGTAATTTCAAAATGTTTTAAAATCTGTAGCTTTGATTAAAATAATAGCTAAGTAGTCTGTCATAAATGTCCTTTCTGGAATACTTCCTGTTATGGGATGACAACACTCTCTTCCTGTCTCACAATTGTTCTCTTTGGCTATCACCCTGTCCTATACTCTCCCAAAGGAGAAACCTACCTTGAGAAAAGACATGTAGCCATTGCTTTTTTGCACGCATGTTTTCAGTAAGTGGCTGCAAAGTGGCTACTGTTATTTCTAAGGATTAATTGATTGCTTTTCTATAAGATAACTTAAAGAGGAGGTCCACCCACACCTGCAAAAATTAAAAGCCAGCAGCTACACATACTGCAGCTGCTGACTTTTAACATCAGAACACTTACCTGTCCTGGAGTCCAGTGATGTCAGCACGCAGCTGATGTTTCCATCAGCTGTTGAGTGCTGCCACTGCCATAGCTGGTAAGGGAACCTGGTAGTGAAGCATTACGGCTTCAGGCCGAGTCCCTACTGCACATGCATGAGGCCCCGCTGCGATTTCCTACTGGCCCCACTGTGTGGGAAGAAGGAGGGAGGAGCCAAACCACTGACGTAATGCGCCGCGGTCCGGACACCAGGAAGTGGGGACAGGATACCTTAGTGACACCAGAGGGGGGAGGAGACTAATGAGCGGAAGTTCCACTTTTGGTTGGAACTCCACTTTAACTGAAGAAAACACAACAAAAACTTTCTTTGGTTTATTTTTCTCACAGTGCAACAAACCAATGCAAAATACCTGGATAAAAAAATTCTGTTAAATCTGTATGGTTTCAAAATGAAATGGCTTTGATTAAAAATGTATTTTCATTCTTAATCTTCTTTAACATTCTTAAACTTAAACTGCCCCTTGCAGCATCACTGAAGCTATGAACCAGCAGACTAATTGGAGACTAAAGTCTTCAATGCAAAAACACGCAAGAAAAAGGAAATAGCATATTTCCAAAGCATACTTTTATTAAAAAATTTATCTGAAAACTTTTTCAGGTCAAAAGAGGTATGTGTGGAAACTCATTAAGCACCACTTTGTAATGTTTTGCTCAAACCGACCCACTTAGCTGTACTTATCAGATCTAAGTTATTATTATTTTCACTCCTTACATGCCTGCTTTTAGCTTACAAATATATGATTCTGCAGCTTTTCTCTGACTGAAACTAATGTTTACAAACACTTATCCTACAGATTCTTTAAAAATAATTTGCTGCAAATGGATGCATTATAAAGTAAAGCAATACTATATTGTATACACAGTGTTTTACCTCAAAAACATGCTTCTAGTTTCAAAATTACTTTATCTTTGTGTTCTTCTATTAGTAAGCTTCCTAAAAAAATTACAATTCTAGTAACCTAATGTTATTATAATAATTATTTATTGTCTAGTGAATATTTCTGTACTTGGACGGAAATCTGCAAGTAATGTTGTTTTTTTCCTGTCTTTCAATGTTATTTTATCTAGAATGGCCTGAGAGGGCTATAGAATGTGGCCCGAACAGCATGGACATGTGGCCGCCCCCCCGGACAGCTGTCCTATTTAATTTATTAATAAAAAAAAAAAAGACATGGGCACTTTAAGAAAACAGTAATAGTATGTCAGATGGGAAAACAGGGCCATGTGACATTGAAGAATAGTAGGGAATGTCACATGACCACACTGGAATTTTCCAGAAGGTCACATGACCAGCAGGAACATTGTGGAAGCTGGGGCATGTCTATATAAAGGGGTTCCCCGTGGGAAATTCCTTACAGCTGGTCAGAGTACAGCAACAAGCTCAGCTCAAAAAAGCTATAATACTTGAGCTACTGCTGTCCTGACCATGAAGACCCTCAGAGAAGGTGCCTGGAGCTGGGTGAAGAAGATGCCATGTTGCGGGAGCGGGTGCATGTAGTCGAGAGACCGGCAGTGGCAGAGGTACCTGGCACCATTACTAGGAGAGGCAGACCTGTCACTCGCAGCCCGCAACTCTGCCAGAAAAAATCAGTGCTGCCCTCCACAGCGACCTATTCCCTCCTCACAGCTAGTAAATACAAATATGGCGCCTCCGGAAGAGGCGGCTTCTAGTGCGAGGAACAGAAGAACCAGCCTAAGAGAGAAGAGGAGGAGGAGAACACTATCACCATAGTCACCCAGAAACAGAGGGAGGCAAGCTCCTGTATCAGCATCCACTGTGATGGCTGAGGAGGCGGCAATTTCAACACAGAGCGACTGTCAATCAAGACTCACTCATGCACAGGAGCAAGTAATACCTACTGTGACCACTGGAGGCTTTAGAGAGCAGTAGCTGCTGCCTTCTCCTAGGCAAGCTAATGCAACAGCGACACCTAGTGGTCAGGGTGAGTTGGCGCAGGTCTTAAAAAATATAATGGATTCTATAAATAAGTTAACTTTCAGCATTGATATTCCTAGTAATGATAATTCTAATTACTCGGGTTAATGAGTCCAGGAATATGAGTGATAATGTGTCTAATATCAACAGTACGGTTAATACTAATACTTGGAACTGAATATTACTAATTCTTCAATTCCTGAATCATGTCTAAAAGAGATTTCACCATTCACCATTCACTATTTTTCAAACAGGGGGGGCGGGATCTGGAGGTCCCCTTGTCAAAGGGGCTTCCAGATTCTGATAAGCCTCCCGCCCGCAGACCCCCACAACCACTGTCCAGGGTTGTGGGGATGAGGCCCTTGTCCCTATCAACATGGGGACATGGTGCTTTGAGGGGTCACAGACCCCCAAAGCATCCTCCCAATGTTGAGGGCATGTGACCTGGTACGGTACAGGAGGGGGGTGCTCTCTCGTCCCCCCTCTTTTCCTGCGGCCTGCCAGGTTGCGTGCTCGGATAAAGGGTCTGGTATGGATTTTTGGGGGGAACGCCACGCCATTTTTTTTTTTAAATTTGGCGTGGAGTTCCCCTTAAAATCCATACCAGACCTGAAGGGTCTGGTATGGATATTTGGGGGGAACCCCACGTAATATTTTTTTTTAAATTTGACTTATCTTAATAAATTATATATTTTCACCTTATCTGCGTTTGTTCCTCTGTTGCTGTCCACACAGCTCTGGTCACACCTGATACGTGACAGTATACCAAGGCCATTCCTGACCAGAAGTGGCTGCACAGAGGAGCCATCTCGGTTCTGTTTACTTCAGGTGAAATGAATTTGGATGTTATTAGTTACTATGCTCTGCTGGCGTCTGATAGTTGTGAATATCTCCGCCAGACACTTAAAGAGTGACCAGTTGTTTGAAATCATGCGTTTAGTTCACTCTCTGGTGGATCATGGTTGTTTGCTGTTTGGGGATGTGCAGCCTTTAATACACATATGTACAGAGCTGGCCCTGCCCAGTATTCCCAAAAGCTGTGATGACTTTTTTTCCACCTTTTAATATTAATCAAGTTGTATCCCTGGTATGGCTTTTGGAGGATGATCCCACATACTTTGGTGAACACTATTCAGCCTGCTCAGAACAAATGATCACTGAGTGCATTGAGTCTGTTAATTCCCTGGTCAGACAGGCAGAATTTAAATTACAGTTTGTGCAACCAATACTCTTAGCATGGTCTGATATGCTACAATCAGCCCCAGCCAACCCACAATTAAGAAAAAAGGGAAAAAGAAACTGCGATACGGAAAAGCACACCGAGTGTGCATGCAAAGTGTCGTGGACCTAAAAAAGGCCTAACTGGAAGCTGCGACTCTATTGTAAAACATAACTACAGTGGAACGTGAATGGAAAATAAAAAGAGCAGCGCTAAACCAAAAATAAACATCCAATGAGTAAACAGTGCTTATTACCAACCCCAGTCGGTAATATATATGCAACACCTATTGAAAGAAAAGGGGGGAGTGTGACCCTCCTCAAATCAAGAAAAATTACCTAAGTAAAGTAACATAAATCATATAACACTCTATGACTTCCCCACTCATTTGTGAATATCACATATAAGCAAAAATAAGCATAAACATAAATATAGTGCTAGATGCTGTGAAAGGAAAAAAGAAAACAGTCCAAATAATATTGAGTGTAGTTGAATGATGTTTCCACCCGTGCAACATAAAAATATTAATTGTGAAAATAAATCGGAAGAGTATCAGTCCATCCAGAAAAGGTCTTCAAATTTCAAGTGATCCACCACCAAGGGAAGCAAGATAGGATTTACTTCTTACCAGAACGCCATGACACACCATTACAAAGTGTCATGGTAAGCCTGAGCAGAAATGTAACGCTCCTCGGATCCTAGATGGTATAGCAGCCTAGACAGACCACTCCACACTCTTTGATAACTCCCTCAGTGAAGGCTCAGCGATGTGTGCCAATGCCCATGAAAAAGAGAAGGGGCTCCAATAGTGTAGAATCCAAGGTTTATTGTACAAAAAAGGAAATAAATGCACTTACACTTACTTAAAAACGGAATTAAGCCTTAAGTATGATACACCGGCCGGACGCACACAACACAGACCCGTCCTTCCTGGAATCCCAATACAGCATAGAGGTGACGTCAGCGCGTCGCTCCGCCCTGCCAATTAACCACTTCTGCCATCAGACACCTGCCATCTCAAATCTCTTTTTCCCCTTCCCTTCCCCTTCCCCATAGCAACTTCAGTCGCAGCTCAGTACACCCTGCTCCCAACCAAATACTCCTATCCAGACTCTGCTCCCTGAACCTATCCTGCCTTCAACCCACCTGCCTCTTCTCAGCTGCCTACAAATCCACAAGAACTTCCCCCAGCTACTGTTACCTCTTCCCTGCCATATCCCAATCCTCCTTTCCAGTCTGCTGCACCCCCCCACCTACAGAGCTTCAGTAACTAAGCCAAAGAAAAAACTAAAGTTTTTCCCAACCAAAACGATCCTGCCATTAACCCAACCTGCCTCCACACCCACCAATCTGTCCCAGCTTGAGGTGCCAGAGTTCCAGCCTGAGGTGCCAGAGCCAGCGTCCCAGCCTGAAGAGCCAGAGCCAGCGTCCCAGCCTGAAGAGCCACTGTCTGCTGCTCAGCCTGATGTGTTCCTGTCTGCTGCCTAGCCTGACGTGCCCCTGTCTTCTGCCCAGCCTGACGTGCCTCTGTCTTCTGCCCAGCCTGACGTGCCTCTGTCTTCTGCCCAGCCTGACGTGCCTCTGTCTGCTGCCCAGCCTGACGTGCCTCTGTCTGCTGCCCAGCCTGACGTGCCTCTGTCTGGTGCCCAGCCTGACGTGCCTCTGTCTGCTGCCCAGCCTGACGTGCCTCTGTCTGCTGCCCAGCCTGACGTGCCTCTGTCTGCTGCCCAGCCTGACGTGCCTCTGTCTGCTGCCCAGCCTGACGTGCCTCTGTCTGCTGCCCTGCCTGATGACCCGGAACCTACTGCCCTGCCCGATGACCCGGAGCCTTCTGTCCTGCTCGATGACCCGGACCCTGCTGCCCTGCTCGATGACCCGGAGCCTGCTGCCCAGCTTGATGACCCGGAGCCTGCTGCCCAACTCGATGACCCGGAGCCTGCTGCCCAGCTCGATGACCCGGAGCCCACTGTCTGCCTTTATGTCCCCGCTGTCCTGCTTGATATCATGGACTTTCCTCAGCAGCGGCTAGTTGGAGCGTCCGTAGGCCACTGATGATACTGTCTGACATTTGGCATGCAGTACTGTGGTCCACCAGCAGGTGTATCCTGGCAGTCTGGAATTGCCAGGGGAGCCTTCCCCTGTTGATGGTATTATGTGATCCTTGGGCCGCAGTACCGGCGTCCACCAGCGGGTGGTTCCTGGCAGTGTGGGGCCAACATCATCTCTTGCAATCAGGCGTCACCTGAGTGATTGCAGGAGGTGTGTATAAGTACCCGGTAGACACACTGATGCCTTGCCTTGGCATCTTCCTTGCGCCCTCAACCAGTGAACCTGTCTGTTACCTGTACCCTGGACCCTGAGCCTTGTACCTGACTCGTCCCTTCTGTGATCCATCCATGTAATCATATGTATAGTTCCCTATCTCACACCCCACTCTTTCTGATGTTGACTATAAATTACATGAAAGGACAACTTTGTGTTCCCATTCACTCCTATAAGACAGCTGTACTCTGCAGGACCACGGGAGGCCACCAAGAATATAACCAGTCCATTGGGATAAATGGCACACAAAAGTGAAATTGTCCTTTAAATCCTTTCAAATGCATATCAAGTGCTTCTCATCTCCTGTGAGACCTCTTGCATGAGGGCAAAAAAACTGCCTTTTTCATAATGGATCTGGACACAGGTGCATTACTGTCTATGGGACATCCATAGATGTCTATCCCATGTCTATACAAAGATCCATAATACAGCAATGCACTTTTTTTCTTATTATACACATAATCAGCATGCCTAGAGTGCCATGATAAGTAACTCCTCTGCAAAGTAGTTACATCATTATTGGCAGACAAATCAAGACCACTGAATACTCAAAGGAAGATGGTAGCAGCAGGAAGAAGCTGTACAAATGTTGCTGGAAAAAGGCACAGTGTAAGGAAAATTTGCCATAATTTGCAAATATGCTCTTCATACTTAAACATTATGGTAAGAGCTCCTGGGGCTCTTATTACGTTAGTTGCTGGTTAAGGTTTCTAAAACTACCTTATACTGTTTGGATTATCTGTTGGCTTCTCAGAGCTATATATGATTTGAGAGCTTTTATTCCACATTCCCTCCTTTATACTGGTATGATATGCCAAAGGAACAACATACACACATACCAAGAATCTCAGGTAAAGGGAGAAAGCATTTTAAAACATCCCTAACTGTTCCAAAAAGTGTCTGCCATCCAATTATCAGTTTTGTATGAAATCGCCCTTTAATCTTTTTTTTTTTTCAGTGAAAACATGTATAAAAGATGGACTTGCTGTTTATTTGGCACATTTGCATAGGAAAATATGCCTTATCACAAAAAAACCTTCAATGCTTGGGCAGAGAAGCAAGATTCTTCAGTAAACACCAAATAAAAATTGCAATTTAAATATTATGGGTTAAAGAGAAACTTCGCCCTACATAGCTAAACTGAAATGTCAAATTTCTAATAATTGTCCCTGTATGAAAATAGAGTAACATTTCCAGCAGTCTAAAGCCCCATACACACGGTTGGATTTTCCGATGGATTCTGTCCTATCGGACAATGTTGTCGGAAATTCCGGCCGCGTGTAGGCACCATCGGACAGTTTCCATCGGATTGTCCGACGGACAAAGTTCTATCTCCTGCTGGATAGATTTTTCGACAACAAAGTCGGATCACACCAATTCCGATCGTGTGTAGCGAATTCCGACGGACAAAGTGCCACGCATGCTTAGATCACATTACAAGACCAAAGCTATTGGCTACTAGCCTCTACGTAGTCCCGTCGTAGGCAACAAACGTCACCACGTTCAGAATGATCGGATTTTCCGACAACTTTGTCCGACCGTGTGTACGCAAAACCAACATCGGACAAAGTACGACGGACATGATCCGACGGACCTGGTCCTCGGATAATCCGAGCGTGTGTATGGGGCTTAAGAAGGCCAGGGTTGTCTTTCTTGCTGCCAAATTTCTTCTTCTCTGCACTGCTTCTGCTCGGCCATCTTGAATTAAAATCCTGCGCATGTGCAGACAGTTTTCTACCATCTCTATAGAACTTAACAGAGACATGTATACGAATTGAGGGGTCTCAGGCTGAAACAATAAAACATTGACTTCTGGGATGTCTATGGTGGGTGACTGGATGTATATAATCTTTTTGGTAAGAATAATAATCACTGTGGTAAGAATTCAGGGAGTGGAATATATTTTTTCTGTGTAGAGACATATAAGAGGAAGTGCTTTTTATGGATACAGTTCTGCTTTAATTAAGCCTTAGTTCTGTACCTAAATCCGTTTTTTATAATTTTAAGTGGTATAAGTCTTTAAGGACTCATTCACACCAGCAGCTGAGTTATACCCTGGCCACTAGTGTGCACTATGAAGGGACCGATGTTGATGTGTTGTATTGACTCATTGCACTGTTTACTTTTTTCTGTGTTTCAACCTTATTGAAATGCCATAAAATTACATAAAATTACATTCCCTTCAACTTTATTCAATGCAGCAGATTGTGATGCATTTTAGGGCATTGCAACATGCTGATTTTTAAAAGCATGTACTACTTTTTCCAGCGTACACTACTGCAGTGTAGTGGTGTGAACTGAACAAATAAGGCTCAAGGCAAATTGTCTGTCCATTGGGACTGTTTTGGGCAAGGCTGTCCAGCGTAGCCCAACACATGGCGTGAATGGGTATTAGATATGGGGCATTAAAAGGGTTGTAAAGATTCCTTTTTAAAAAAAAAATAACAAACATGTCACACTTACCTCCTCTGTACAAGGGTTTTGCACAGTGGTCCCGATCCTCCTCTTTTGGGGTGCTTCCGCGATGCTCCTGGCTCCTCCTCTTCTTCTCGCCCCCCGGATCCCACATCATTGGATTTGATAGAGAGCAGCGGGAGCCAATGGCTTCTGTTGCTATCAATATATCCAATGAGGACACGAGACAGCAGATGTAGCTGCTGTGCTCGTTCCCGTCGCTGGAAAGACCAGGTTCAGGTAAGTAAAAGGATGGCTCTGGGGGGCTGCTGCACTACAGAAGGTTTTTCATCTTAATACATAGAATGCATTAAGGTGAAAAACCTTAAGGGTTTACAACCCCTTTAACCTGTAGCCGGCTCTTGTGGCGGGACGCTGTCATATGACGTCGTCAAAATTTTGGCCACTAGGGGGCACGCGTCACTGGGGACCCGATGCGCGTGCCCGGCGGCCACGATGTCCGCCGGGCACCCGCGATTGCCCAGTAACTGAGCAGGACGTGGATCTGTGTATGTAAACACACAGATCCACGTCCTGTCACTGGAGAGGAGACCGATGGTGTGTCCCTTGTACATAGGGACACCGATCGGTCCCCTCCCCCAGTCAGTCCCCTCCCCCCACAGTTAGAATCACTAACATAGGGAACATATTAACCCCTGCAGCGCCCCCTAGTGTTAACCCCTTCCCTGCCAGTCACATTTATACAGTAAGCAATGCATTTTTATAGCACGGATCGCTGTATAAATGTGAATGGTCCCAAAAATGTGTCAAAAGTGTCCGATATGTCCGCCGCAATGTCGCAGTCATGATAAAAATCGCAGATCGCCGCCATTACTAGTAAAAAAATAATAATAATCAAAATACTATAAATCTATCCCCTATTTTGTAGACGCTATAACTTTTGCGCAAACCAATCAATATACGCTTATTGCGATTTTTTTTACCAAAAATATGTAGAAGAATACGTATCGGCCTAAACTGAGGAAAAAATGTGTTTAAAAAAAAAAAAAATTGGATATTTATTATAATAAAAAGTAAAAAATATTATGTTTTTTCAAACTTGTCCCTCTTCTTTTGTTTATAGCGCAAGAAATAAAAACCACAGAGGTGATCAAATACCACCAAAATAAAGCTCTATCTGTGGGGAAAAAATGATAAAAATGTTATTTGGGTACAGCGTTGCATGACCGCGCAATTGTCATTCAAAATGCGACAGCGCTGAAAGCTGAAAAATGGCCTGGTCAGGAGGGAGGTGTTCGTGCCTGGTAGCCAAGTGGTTAAGGGCCAGTTCACAGGATTCGCATGTGATCTGGGTGCAGCGCAAATTCAGCCTATTAATTTGAATGGACTGAAATTGTGCCAGACAGCACCAAAAGTAGTGCCTGCACTACTTTATAGAATGCAGAAGAACTGCATTGCATTGTACTACTGTACCAGGTGATCCGGTGCAAACAAACACATTGCATTTGTGACCTGTTTTTGGGGTGTCATTAAGTTAAGATGGACACCTGCTGCAGATTGCAACTGCCGTGCATTTTGAATGCGATACAAGGAATGTGCAGGAAACATGAGTACCCCCCACTGCATTCTGGTGTGAACAGGCACAGGAAAAAAAATATGCCTCATAAAAGGTTAGAAAAGAATTTTATGAAATTGCACTATTTGCAAATTTAAAATGTTAGAACTGTAAGAAATTAATCACATTTGTCAAGGAGGCTTACAGATTAATACCTTTTTAGGAAATCTACCTAGCTGGGGCTTAATTTATCATTCTCAGTATAGCCAATTTCATCTTTCTCCCTGGTAGGAGAGATCAGAGTAGAATATTTAATTTAATGCATTGCATGCTTTATTTGCATAGCTACAAATATGCCATTTTTAAAGTAGGTGGGTGATTTGCCTCTCTATGAAGTTTAAAAGTGTTAATAAATTCAAGTTATTATGGTTTGAATAATTTTAAAAACATTCTTAAATAATATCCACCAAATAAATAATTTACCTAAGGGTACCCAGGTATTAAATAGCGAAACTATAAAATGGCAAAAATGGATCGGTACAGTGACCCACATATAAGGAGTTAAATATGTCCTTTTTTTGTAATAATAAAGGCTAGCTTTCTTCCATTCTTTCAGTTCAACGTTAATTGCACATGAAAAATGTTCATGTAAAAAAGTCAGTTTGTAGATGTAAAAATATGAAAAGTTAGTATAGGAGGGTGGCAAGAGGAGGAATCTGTCAGCGTGGACAGTTGGCATGCTGGGACATTAGTTACACAAAGGAAGAAGAGGCAGCAGTAAGCATAAGGGGGTTTGTTGCTCTCTGGACAGCAGGTACATTAGTGAGATATGTTTTACAGAGACAAGAGACACCAGTGGGACATGCTGGAGCTTGTAGTTCAACAGGAACACGGATGGCCTCAGTAGAACATCCTGTGATTTGCTTTTTTTTTTTTTTTTATAGAGATAATGAAAAATGCCAGTGGAATATGTTGCAACTTAGATGTAGCAGTTCAGATACACCAAGGGAGATCAGCGGTACAGGCTTGGATTTCTGCACAGTCAACATTGCTCTCAGGGGCAGCATATAGCTACCCAACCATGATGTAGATGACTGTCAGTAACTGATTCACGCATATAAGATTTTAGACTGCTGCCCAACCTGCCAGAGCGATCTGGATTTCCTCTTCACTGTTGCTGTCCTTGCCCTGTTTTACATGTTTTTTTTTTGGTTTTTGGTGTATTAGTAAACTGCACAGTAATAGATCACAAAGAGGTTGATTTACTCATTGAGTGCAAAGTATTTTCTTTTTCGGGTTCTGGCGGTGCAGTGGCATCATGATTGACGATGGATTTACATCAGGGGACATTTTTTTCATTTTTTTTTAATAAAGTAATTGTCAAAAACTGTCTCTGTATCTGTGTTTTTATTACATTTTTTAAACTTTTTTGGTAAATGGGTAGGGGTACTATGTACCCCATACGCATTCTCATAGGGAGCGGCAGGATTGTTAAAGGGGGTTTCCAGATTCCGATAAGCCCCCTGCCCGCAGACCCCCATAACCACAGCCCAGGGTTGTGGGGAAGAGACTCTTGTTCCCATCAACATAGGGACAAGGTGCTTTGGTACCGCCCATGTTGAGGACATGTGGCCTGGTATGGTTCTGGAGGAGAGGACGCTTGCTTGCCCCCCTTTCCTGATCTGACAGGCTACAAACTCGGATAAGAGTCTGGTATTGATTTTGGGGGGCTCGCATTTTTTTTATTTTGCTGTGGGGTTCCCCTTAAAATCAATACCATTTTTTTTTCACTATTTCTTTACTGGCAAATGTTTTTTTTTATTCAGCTGTCAGCGGGGGAAGCCCATTGACAGCTGATGACTCATCGGTTGTTAAGGTCACCGTGGCAGGCTTCCCAACCCGGCTCCTTAACTACTAGCTTTTACTATACCCTGATTGGGCAAAGCTTTGCCCAATCAGGGCGCAGTAAAAGCTTTGCCCAATCAGGTTGCATAATGCACTGTGCAGTGTGTTGCAGGGCATTCGGCGCACCCACCGAACACCCTGCAAATTCATGTGTTCCCCGAACGGGCAAACAGCCAATGTTCATCCCAAACTCATGCTCGGGCCGAACTGGCAACACTGCTTTTAGCCCTTTAACCCCAGTCTCCACTTGTTTGTCTAAATACATCTAATACCACTCCAGGCTGGTCCATCCTTGTTCACAAAACTACTGGGTGCACATGCAGCTTGTCATTGTAACTCCATAAAGCAAAATAGTGGATGGTCACTAAAAGGATTTCTTTGTTGCTGTAGTTCCATAAACTTGGTAAATGGTAATAAGCACTTATGTGTAGATTCTATGTTTATGCGCTCATTAGAGTGAGAAGCGTTAGAAGTCTAATGCTGTTGGTACAATACTTAGATTAGGCAGTGAAATGGGGAAAGAGTGTTGGCCAGACTAAACAGATAGGAGGTACAAAAAAAGTGGGCTCTGCCCTTGGGGCAGAGAGAGAGAGAGAGAGAGACAGAGGGCAAGGAACATTTTTTGGAGACATCAAGGTCCCAGCCAGGTTTAGCTGGGGGACCTACCGAAGAGAGCCTGGTCTAGGACTGAGCAGAGCCAGAGGACAGTTGGTGTAGGAAGCCCAGCCTTTCGGGGGATTGAGTGAGTGTTCGAACCTGCTATACTGTGGAGAAGTGACTGTGGAGTGGTTTATCTCACAAGCAAGTGCAGCCAGGAGTTGTGCAAGGCAGGCAGGAGTTGTATAAGTCAGACACATTTTTGTACATCTAATACCACTCCAGGCTGGTCCATCCTTGTTCACAAAACTACTGGGTGCACATGCAGCTTGTCATTGTAACTCCATAAAGCAAAATAGTGGATGGTCACTAAAAGGATTTCTTTGTTGCTGTAGTTCCATAAACTTGGTAAATGGTAATAAGCACTTATGTGTAGATTCTATGTTTATGCGCTCATTAGAGTGAGAAGCGTTAGAAGTCTAATGCTGTTGGTACAATACTTAGATTAGGCAGTGAAATGGGGAAAGAGTGTTGGCCAGACTAAACAGATAGGAGGTACAAAAAAAGTGGGCTCTGCCCTTGGGGCAGAGAGAGAGAGAGAGAGAGACAGAGGGCAAGGAACATTTTTTGGAGACATCAAGGTCCCAGCCAGGTTTAGCTGGGGGACCTACCGAAGAGAGCCTGGTCTAGGACTGAGCAGAGCCAGAGGACAGTTGGTGTAGGAAGCCCAGCCTTTCGGGGGATTGAGTGAGTGTTCGAACCTGCTATACTGTGGAGAAGTGACTGTGGAGTGGTTTATCTCACAAGCAAGTGCAGCCAGGAGTTGTGCAAGGCAGGCAGGAGTTGTATAAGTCAGACACATTTTTGTACAGAGCAGCCAGAGGCCTAGCAGTCCTCAAGTTCTATAGTTCTACAGTTTCAGGGTAAACCATGCTTCCCATTCCTATCCAAATTCCTGTTCCCAATAAAAAAAAACAAAGCTAAAAGAAACCCCTAGACTGATACTTGAATCAAAGCAAGAATGCTGAAAAGCCATGTGCCTGGCTGTGCATGCTGTGAGTAGGGGAAATAGGCCCAGATAACCAGTGTCTCCTGCAGTGGGGTAGTGCTACATAGGCAACCATTATTGACTTTTTTTCTTTGGAAAATGTTAGTTACCTGGCTTTCATAGTCATTCAGTGGCTTCAGGACTTTCTGAGTCATTGACCCAGAACAAGTATGCAGGTCAGATCACTACAATGTCCTGTAGTGATGTAGGATCAGTGGAGAGAAGCACTGTGTGTGGCAGGGGGATGCAGGCATGGTACACACCCAGAAGTGTGTCAGATATGAAGATTCTGCTGGTATTCTAAGATTCCAGGAACATGTGGTAGGAAAGGGTCAGTATAAAAAAAGCTTTCTTTTGCTGGACATTTTTATTTCCCTTCAAAACGAATGAAGGATTTAATTTGAAGTAACAAAACAATTAATAACATAAAGTATTAAAAATAAAATAAGGAAATAATTTTAAAACAAGACAAAAATAAATACCAGATGCATATATTTTTGATTATGTAGAACCTGTACTTTAAAACAACTCTCAAAATCTGACTTCTTACAAAAAGGTCCAAAAAGTGCAAAACAGCATGACCACATTTCACACCTGCATATTTCCTCAAATTACCAGATTTTGTTCAAGTTTTCTATGAACAGTTATCCCTATAATTGGGAAATTTCTTAGGCTATGGCAATTTAAAACCCATTTTGACTATGTTTTCAAGCCACAGTCTTGGCTGCCTACGGTTCTTATGAGGCTGCGTGAATTCAGGTGAAAAAGACTTGAACTTTAAAATACTGCTGCCTTTGTAAGTATGCCTTTAGGTGTAATTATGTGCAATCTTAACCCGTATGGTAAAGATAACAAAAAAGAATAAGTATGCTTTAAATTTTTGAGTAGCCAAAGAAAAAAAATAAACTCAACTAGCAACATTTAACCACTTCAGCCCCAGAAGATTTTCCCCCCTTCCTGACCAGAGCACTTTTTACACTTTGGCACTGCGTCGCTTTAACAAATGCGCGGTTATGCAATTCGGTACCCAAACAAAATTTGTGTCCCTTCTTTACCACAAATAGAGCTTTATTTTGGTGGTATTTGCTCACCTCTGCGTTTTTTATTTTTTGCGCTATAAACAAGAAAAGAGTGCCGATTTTGAAAAAAATATATATTTTTTACTTTTTGCTATAATGAATATCACCCAATAAAAAAATAAAAATAAACGATTTCTTCATCAGTTTAGGCCAATATGTATTCTTATACATATTTTTGTTAAAAAAAAAAAATCGCAGTAAGCGAATATTGATTGGTTTGCGCAAAAGATATAGCGTCTACAAACTATGGGAAAGATTTATGGCATTTTTATTTATTACATTTTTTAGTAATGGCGGTGATCTGCGATTTTTAGTGGTATTGCAACATTGCGACGAACAGATCGGAGACTTGACACATTTTTGGGATCACTGACATTTATAGAGCGATCAGTGCTTTAAAAATGCACTGATTACTGTATAAATGTCACTGGCAGGGAAGGGGTTAACACCAGGAGGCGATCAAGGTGTTAACTGTGTGTTCCTTCACTGTGTTCTAATTATGGGGGATGGGACTAACTAGGAGAGATGACATACCGCTGTCCCTACTTTGCAGGAACACACAATCTGTCTTCTCTCCTCTGACAGCACAGGGATATTTGTGTGTCTGCACACACAAATTCTCATGCCGGCTCTCGTGCATGCGATCGCGCGTGGCCAGCGGTGATCGTGCCCGCCAGCCACGCGCATCAGGTCCCCTGCTGTGCAGCAGGTGCACGCGCGTGCCTCCGGCGGCGCTTGTGCGCCCTCTGGTGGCTCTCCTGGGCAAAGCCGTATATATACGGGATTTCGCCCAGGAAGGCCATTCTGCCGCAGTATATCTGCGTGAACCGGCCGGGAACTGGTAAACATTCTGTCCTTTCCCTTAACGCATCAAACTATATAACTTGCACATTTAGATTGATTTAACTTTTTACAGTCTCTGTATTGCTTCAAAATACAAAAACATACTTGGGGGGCACACCCTAAAATGCTTTACATTCAACATGGTGCTGCAATAAGATCAAAAACAGTACAAAACTGATTACAGCGCACACATACAAAAATGACATTTATCCTGCAAGGCTAGTTAAAAACACCTGAACATATTCAAAAATTCGGGGGTTTGGTCACACTATATGGTCATAAGCCCACTTACTGCGGGGTAATTCGGGGTACTTTGTCGCATGTAAGTGGGCTTAGCACTATATGACCATATAGTGTGACCAAACCCCCGTATTTTTGAATATGTTCAGGTGTTTTTAACTAGACTTGTAGGATAAATGTCATTTTTGTATGTGTGCGCTGTAATCTGTTTTGTTCTGTATTGCTTCAGTCACGTCAGATCACTTTTGTTTGAATTCAGAATAAAAGAATTTAATATCACAAAGTTTACTCTGTAGACTGTTTCTCTGTGTTATTATGTATTATATAATGCCATTGCATGAAACTGCTACAAGCATAAGACTTCATATTAAAAATATTAAGAACTCCAGGGCACAACAAAGCAGGTTAGCTATATATTTAATTTCTTTTTAACGACTACAGATATTAGGGGAGGCAAGTATGGAAAGCTATTAGAAAGAAATAAAGCAGCAATAGATCTAGGTTAATATTGTTATAGATATATTATTCTGTTTCCTATTTGTGTCCAGGTATAAACTGTTCTGTTTACATTTAACACAGGAAGCAAGGAATTACAAATATACCTTTAAAAAGGCGCCCGTTACTCGGAATGGCTAAATTATATTTACAAGAATGCCACCAGATGCTGACATTCATTGCTGCATATTGTTTACAGCAAGGGGAGATAAACTTTCTTGCCTAGATTTGTGATGGCTGTAGATGTAATCATATTTAATACAGCCTGTCTCAAATATGTAAATGTCACTGTTAAAATGATTAATTTCACCTTTGGGCTAGGTTCAGTGGGTGCCTCACTGCATATAAGGCTAGGTTCACATCTAGCCACTTCTCGCGTGCCGCGTTTAATCTGAATGGGATTCTGTACTTGCGGTAAAAGCAGGAAAAAGGTCCCTGCACCTCTTCAAAATCACAACTTCGCTGAAACTGAATGGTGCTTTTGCACCATGCTGTTTAATGCACCCAAAAACATTCAGCATTTTGAGATGCGTGGGGCGCATTAAAAATGAATAGCACCCACACGCTAAAGAGCAGCGCGTTTTGCCTGCGGGTGCCTGCAGGTACAGGAGCACATGCGATGCATTCCTGCACCCACATAAGTGTGAACCTAGACTAATTTGCATGTGTTCCCTCACTCACTGGTATAGATGCTGGTATAGATGCACGGGGGCCCTTAACTTTTAATGGCACCCTCACGCATCTCAAAAGCACAATGCAGTTTCAGTGCGGCTGCAAATTTGAAAAGGTGCAGGGACCTTTTCCCTGCTTTTTCTATAGGTACAGCAGCCAATTCAAATTAATAGGTTGCTGTGGTTGTGCACATGCGACCTCAGGAAAACCGACATAGAGTGAACCTTAAAGAGAAACTGCAGTCTGCTCACATAATTTGTAATAAAAACATCTTTGCCATTCCAAAGCTTCTCTCCAACCACTTTGCATATTGTTTTATATATACTGTAATTCTGTACTTGCCAAATATGCTGCAGAAATCTCCCTCTACTAAGTCTGGCTGCAGCCATTTTAACTGTGGGCAGCTGAAGCTGTTGCCTGTTCACTCCCTGGATTTATACAGACACACCTCCAGCTATTCAGCCCTGCAGCTCTTATTGGCCCTCTTGTTACTCGTTCCCCCTCCCTTCCTGGCAAACTATCACGAGAGTGAGAGAGGGAGCTGTGCATGATGTCATAAGCCTAGGCTTATTACCAGACAAGAAACAGAAAGTGGGCTGTATAAGGTATTTACTGGCAGAAAAAAAAGTTTTACTATCCAAAGTTAAAACAACAAGGACAGAAGATTTAATAGATGGAAAGTTGAAAAAATTAGTAAAGGTCCACTTTAATGATAAAGAAAAAGTACCTGCTGATCCTATCAAATTTCTCAAGCAGGGTGACAACACTACTGCTTCAACAATAAAATCTGTGCAGTGTTGTCACCATGTGTAGACGATATGACTATTACATGATCATGTAAGTTACAGAGTAGGGTTTTTAGCTTTATCACCACTGCTAACTTTTCTCCCCAAAACCTGTCAGCGGCACAACATCTCCACAGCAAAACCTACAGTCTCCTGAGCCTGCCAACATACTATGCCTACAGGCCCATAGGAACTGTATCTCTAAGTGGTGCCAATCACCATTATGACATAGGGTGTCTTGTTGGAGTCCTTCTCCCAGTTCTGGTGGATAGAAGATTTTTTACATCCTCTATCCCATGGTTCCAGTGGATAGAAGATTTTTTTAACCCCTGTCATAATGCCACAGTTACTAAGATGAAGAATTAAGCATGCTAGTTAGTAACAAGGTTAGTACAAATAAAAAAAATTAGGGCTGTTACTGATTAAAATTTTCGTGTTCGATTAAGTTATTTTTTTTAATAGATTAATCGACTAATTTTGATTAATTATAACGCACATACAGATCCTTACAGAAATACTTTTAGCTGATCTCCTTGCATTGCAACTCTGCATTGGTCAGTGGTAAATGTGGTATATACTATATACAATCACTCAACACTAGTTAGTTTCCACAATCCATGATTTAACCTCACAGTTCACACAAATAAGTTTTAAATTCAAACTGTAGCACTGACGTAAGTAATTTTTTTTATTAGACTTTAAGAAAAATGTAGAAAGTTGGTTTAACTTTAATTATAAAACTTATATAGTCTATTTAAATAGCACCGTTGTTATGGCAACGCCCGAAGCTGGACATAGCAGGGCATGGCTAGGACGTCACATGCCAATCAAAAGCAAGCGCCGCCGTCATGGCAACAGCAGAAGCCGATCCACACGGCAAAAATATCACATCTTATCAGCCTCTAAGGACAACAATTTTAAAATCGGAGGTTACCAAATTTGCCTACACTTAACTCACTGAATGATCCCAGTTAACCACATCCATATTTACCATCACTCTCCAGGCTGTCTGGTGATGTCACAGACATTGACATCACCGGACTCCTCCCCTTTCCCTTCGTTAGCAGACGGAGGCACTTGGGGGAGGAGTCTGGTGACGTCGACGTTCGTGACATCACCGGATCTCAGACGGAACTCCCTGAAGACCCGGAAGACGGCAGAGAGGTGAGTACCGATCAAAAGAATTTTGATTGATCAAAAAAATTGACGATTAATCGAGGAATTAATCGGTAATTTCCGCAGCCCTAAAAAAAAATATTACAATGAGTCAATGTAATATTACAATGTTATAGATAGACTTTAATAAGAATAACTATGTGCTAAAGATTGTAAATGATAAAAAAAAGACAAGGGGGAGGGGAGGGGGGACCTGGGAACCTACTTATAATGAACATCCATTACTGAGATATCAACTTTGGGTTTGTATGAATATTTGACTATTTTTTTAGTTAGAAAAATAGAAAAATGAGCGGATTGTATATTATATATCTTGTTCAGAAGGCATGGGTTATTAATAGTGGCTTTTTTAGTTACATACAAGAAAACATTACCTCAACTTGCTGGACTTTCACTAAAAACAGGCCAGGGGGAAATGTATGAGATGGGTGCTGAAATGAAGACCTCATTAATAAAAAGAGTAGCCATATGGATAAAACAGAATCAGGCAGTTGTTTTTATATGTGCTGAATGCTGTGAACCAGCTCTATGAATACCAATGAAGAATAAGGCTTTAGGGAGAATGTCATGAGCATATGGAGCGCATTGCTCTAGGGGCGGGTTTATTCATGGTTTCTTGGGAAGAACTAATGGGAAATATGTCTCTGGATGTGAGACCATGTTTTTTGCATTTATGTTGATCTGCATGAAAGGACCAGTTAAAAACAAAATCCACCTATCACTGCAGTATTAATTGTGACATACAGCACTACTTGCAGGAATTGTTTGGTTGTTGGGTGAGCACTGCGTTGAAGTTGGGTTGTCTAAGTTGACAGTTTCTTGTAGCCAATTATAAAACACATTATGATGTTGTGGACAGTGTGTGCATGTATGCCTGTGGTCAAATAAAATTAGATATTAGGTAAATAAAACATTAAATTATACCAAAACAACAGATTACATTTAATGCTGAACCTAAAATAATCACATTTTAGCAATGCCTAAACCCATTTGTGAAGATCATCATCAGGTAGGTAGAGACTACTAAGGTACAACATGCACACTTACTATTATAAATAATATGTATATGATAAAAAATGTATTATTTGGATTTAAATTTATAAATGCTAAAAAAGAACAATGTACAGATATGGAATCTCCGTCACGAGCTGTTTTAACAAATGATCTGTTCTAGGTTTGCCAAGACTGAGTGGGCAGTGGGCACTGCCTTGTGTATTCATTATTTTTATGCAAGGAATAGAAAAAAATGTGCAACATACAATAAACCACACCATCAAATTCACTTTACTGTAGTTACATTAAAAAAAGGTTACTTTTGATTATTTAGACAGATTGTTGTCTTGTAAACACTGCACTTTGCCTAGTAAATAAGACCATTATTTTGTATTTAAACTTCCCATAGATAAAAAGTAATCCTTTTTTGAACCAGCTTAATTGAATACAAAAGTGTGGGTGGAAAGACAGCATATCATATATAATCTGTACCATACAGATGAGCCAACCCTTCCTTCATATAAGCACAATCACGGAAAGAAGGAAAGAAATGCTTTGAAAACATTAACACATACTAATTACTTAATTACTGTACTTTAAACAGACCTCTTATATATGTTTAATGAAAGGATTGTAAACATTCCTTAAAGCTCATGTACACCCAAGAATAAAAAGTTATAGTATTACAGCTTACTAACAGCATCCGTTTTTTTGTTTTCATACCTTTATTTTACCCTGGTAAACCTGCCAGGGTAACAACTGCAGCGAGCAGCATTGTCACCTTAGGACAGGGAGTGTGTTAGGGCTACATAACAGTTTTGAGACTACATAATACTTCCATTTCTTTTAGGATGAGGTGTTTTTTAGTCCACCGAGATATAAAGGAACAATACTAACTGATAGTAGTCCAGAGGCAGAGCTCACAGGAAGTTCACAAAATTTCTGGTTGGATGAACAACTATTTTTTGCCAAAAAAAAATATTATTTGTCAAATAAATATAGGCTTAATGGTGTGGTCTTCTATATGTCATATCAGTGGAGGACATCCACGTGCTGAGTAAACATGACATTGTCAACCAGGGTTTTATTGAACACTAGGTTTCTTCCAGAGGTTGCTCACGGTTCCATGAATGACTTCCCATTTTATAGGGTCTGCATAGTTCCGGGGGCCAATGTCACTGGGCAGAGTCAACAGCATGACACTGATGATCGTTTTAGATATCTGTATTCTGACCACCACTATAAGAAGGGGAATTCTTCCCACTGACCACCAATGCAAAGAGTCATTTTTCCAACTAACCTCAAATAATTTGGTTTTAGTGAGGGTTCCTTGAGACCTGAACATTTTTTTGAACGTTCCTCCACAATAAAAAGTTTGAGAAAGGCTGGACTAAATATTTCCATCCTTTCAGATAAAATATTTCTCTAAAGATATTGCTTCAGATTTGTTTTCTTGAGTGTCCACCACACACTGCTCTTTTTAGTGACAAAGCTACCAAAATAGCTTGTTTGATAACATTAGATCAAAAATTTAATTGAGAGTATATTATATATTATGCAAACTACCTACTGTGTTTTTGTCCAGATTCCTAAAGCCCAGATTGTGAGGATTAGCAAGAATTAACTCTGTTTCATTGCATTTGCCATCACATAATACTGGAAAATGGCTGCAGACAATAGGTGCAAAAGAGTGTACATTAGGCATGTCATATTCCTATAATCAACCTGTCTAACATGAACATAAATAATGTATCATTTCATTATGATGTTTTCAGGTACGCATTACTAAACTTTGCTGCATGTCCACCTCCTTGGATATGAATAAGTACACAGAGAATGACAAGCCTTTTAATTCCCTGGCTATGCACAGTTCTGAATGACAGAGCACAGGTCAACCGTATGCCTAGAAAAAATTTAATTTCTTTGACTAGGAGGGAGGTGTACATGCTAATTTGTCTGTCATTACCATAAGATTCAGTGTCAGGTTTTTGTTTTTCATTCTCTTATTGAATTTTTTTTTTTTTTAACAGGTACAAATCAAAAAAAGATGGTTGCAGACATTGGAAAATAGACTTAAAAATGTATATCATACAGAATGCTGCACATTCTTGTAAATATAATTGCAGTTAGCAGATGTCTTTTAGAATGAGAGGGAATTGTAGTATATTATATCTAATATATATATATATGTATACATATATATATATTTAGATATAATATACTACAGGAATGTGCTAACAAAACATTTATTTTGCTCAACCAAACAGCTTACAATGGTCATTTTACAGCCCATGGCTTCATAATGAAACATTTGATTGGTTACTATGGGCAACAATCACTTAGTGGAAAACCAGAACAATGTAGTAGTCATTGAAGTCCAACCAGCCAGCCAGATATTGTTTGTTGCATATTTTATGGGTGAGCTCCTCTCAATCTAATGGAGTCTGTTTTTTTTTTTTTTTGGAAGCACATTTGTGGTTGTTTCCAGTTCTGTGGAATTAAAGTTTCAGTGACATTTAACTGAATCAGTTATGTATTAGTTTGCTATGTCCATTTATTTTCATTATAACCTGCATACTCATACTGAATATACGAATAAAATGAATCTGAATCCAATTTAATTAAACGGTGAGAGGGCTCAACCAGTAATAGGGTGTTACCGATTCGTCGGTTGGGACGGGATACCTCCAAAGCAAATAAATCACTGGAAAATAGGAAAAGGAGTTAGGGTAAAGAGATTTCTCAAGACAGCAATAAGGAGAATCCACCACGGTATATCATTGGAAATATCTAACAAGCTTTATTGATCTTCAAATAGTATGTTAAAAACCACTAAAAAAATGACAGAAATAGCATTAATGTGGAGTAATTTACCCAAATACCCAACAATAAAAAGAAACACACACATACAATTGGGCAATGTTGTCACAAAATGGCACCAGAACTTGAAACCCCATGCACACTGCACACCCAGTACATAATGTTATTATATGGTGCTGCTTCTATATTGAGCCAAAAAATCACACACATATATATATATATATATATATATATATATATATGCATATATCTCTCATAAGGATAATATGGAACCTAGATATGCTAGTATGCTCATGGCTAGATATCCATTAGAGACTAAATATTGGGACCAGTGTCCGTTAGGTGATAGAAAGCCTGGAGAGTTAATGAATTAAAGTTGAAGCAAAAAGATATAGTAGTAGTTGTAGGCTGATCGAATGTTATTCATAGATAAGCATCCCGGATCTAAGACAGGCTGATCAGAAAATGAGATGAACAAGTCCTTTAACTACTTCAATACAAGGCACTTACATCCCCCCTTCCTGCCCAAGCCAATTTGTAGCTTTCAGCGATGTCACTGTTTAAATTACAATTGTGCGGTCATGCTACACTGTACCCAAACAGAATTTTTATAATTTTGTTCCCACAACTAGAGCTTTCTTTTTATGGTATTTGATCATCTCTGTGTTTTTAATTTTTTGCTAACCACTTCAGCCCCGGACCAATTGGCAGCCAAAGGACCAGGCCCCTTTTTGCGATTCGGCACTGCGTCGATTTAACTGACAATTGCGCGGTCGTGCGACGTGGCTCCCAAACAAAATTGGCGTCCTTTTTTCCCACAAATAGAGCTTTCTTTTGGTGGTATTTGATCGCCCCTGCGGTTTTTATTTTTTGCGCTATAAACAAAAATAGAGCGACAATTTTGAAAAAAATGCAACATTTTTTGCTTTTTGCTATAAGAAATATCCCCAAAAAATATATAAAAAAACATTTTTTTTTCTCAGTTTAGGCCGATACGTATTCTTCTACATATTTTTGGTAAAAAAAATTGCAATTATTGATTGGTTTGCGCAAAAGTTATAGCGTTTACAAAATAGGGGATAGTTTTATAGCACTTTTATTAATATTTTTTTTTTTTACTAGTAATGGCGGCGATCAGCGATTTTTATTGTGACTGCGACATTATGGCGGACACATCGGACATTTTTGACACATTTTTGGGACCATTGTCATTTATACAGCAATCAATGCTATTTAAATGCATTGATTCCTGTATAAATGACAGTTGTAGTGAAAGAGTTAACCACTAGGGGGAGGGGAGGGGTTATGGGCTGTGACGTGTGTGTGTTTTTTTTACATTAGGGGCGGGGCTGACGTCTGACGTCATTGATCGGCTTTCCCGATGACCGGGAACAGCCAATCAATGACAGGTAGAGTAGGAAGCGCGGGGAGAGGTTTGTTTACACATACCTCTCCCCGTTCTTCAGCTCCGTGAACCGATCGCGGGACACCAGCAGCGATCGGGTCCGCTGGTCCCGCGCCCGGGGTCACAGAGCTCCCGACCGGGTCGCGAGCGCGCCATTCTGCTGACGTATATATGCAGTGGGCGGTCGGGAAGCGGTTAAACAAAAAAAACTAAAACTTTGAAGAAAAAAAAAGTTTTTCTTTTGTTTCTGTTATAAAATTGTGTAAATAAGTATGTTTTCTCCTTCACTGATGGGCACTGATAAGGTGGCACCAATGAGGTGGCACTGATGATGGGCACTGATAGGTGGCACTGATTGGGGGCACTGATATGCAGCACTGATGGGCATTGATAGGCGGCACTTATGGGCACTCATGGGTGGCACTGATGGGCACTGATAGGCGACACTGATGGGCACTGAAAGGCTGTACTGATGGGTTCTTATGGGTGGCACTGATAGGTGGCACTGCTGGGCACTGATACGTGCCACTGATATGCGGCACTGATTGATGGCATTGATAGGCATCACTAAAGGCACTGGCACTGGCAGGCATTGGGGATGGGCACTGATTGGCAGCTGCCTGGGCACTGATTGGCATTCCCCTGGTGGTCTAGGGTGGCATACCTGGTGGCCCAGTGTAGTGGCATCCCTGGTGGTCCTGGCGGCATCCTGGTGGTTCCTGGGTCGGCATCCGAGGGGGGGCTGCGCTGATAAACAATAAGCACAGACACCCCTGTCAGGAGAGCACCCGTCTGTCAAACGCGAGTGAGGAAAAGCCGATCAACGGCTCTTCCTGTTTACATTGTGATCAGCCGTTATTTGACACGGCTGATCACGTGGTAAAGAGCCTATGACAATACGCCGGTATTGAAGTGGTTAATTGCCTCAGTTAAAAATAGAATACATTTATTTTTGATAATCTTTCATCATTCAAAAATATCAGTAACACTACGTATCACTGATCCCAGCGCTCAAACCGATATATAAGGTTGATGCACTATAGCCGCTATTATATAAATAAAACAAATTATATAAATGCAAAGATAGAATACAAAATAATCATTCCAGCATGAACAGCGCTAAAAAATCTAGGAGTATTTAGTGCAATTGAAGGTCAATCAAAACCCACACACAAACATTAATTCATATAAGTCCAAAAAAGTCCATAAGATAGATGTGGTGCTCTGTGACCCCTCAGATTTGTAGGGAAGCCTCAAAGCCTGAAAACCATCACAGAAAGAAACCTTGTGCTCAAGTAGTCCCCGTTGGTAATGCACTTACCACAAAGGAGCTATAAAAGGCCTTGTTATCTCCAAACAGCATTGAATGGACTGCTATCCTGGAATCAAATCCTTCATGAGCCAGCACCAATAATAAAGGTTAGAACCTGGTTTCTCCTTATAGTGTAGGATAGGCTCCTGCTCTTGTATGTGTCACGATTATTTCTTAAGGTGGCTCACAAAGTACACCATGCAAAAAAAGAAAGGGGGAACTAAAACCATAACACTATTGAATACTGTATTCTCTGCTTGAAATGTTGGTAACCGTATGTTTCCTTACCTTTCCCCTTTAAGTTTTACGTTGCTTATGTTTACAGATATTTTATTTTTCAGAATCAGTATAACTTTGTTTGTCACACTACATTAAGTCACATTTTAAGGACCTCGTGCTATGTGTTATTGTATCCTGATATTAACATATCCCAAACACAGTTTGATCCCAATAGGGGTGTTGGGGAAACCAAAATCTACCACCACTAGTATTGATGCAGGGACATTATCGCTCTATGTTAGGTTATACCTTCATATGTTATCTGCATAAGCGATGGTTCACAATATATTGTCATTTGTCAACAAGTTTATGGTTTGAATCTATACACATGATTTTCGCTTTGTTTCTACTGTACTTGAATGAAAATTTCAATAAACACATTTGGAAGAAAAAAAAAAAAGAAAGGGGAAACTTGCATAGCGTAATACTGTTTTATTTGGGAACACACCCTCAAATGATAAAAATATGCTTACAAGAACATCAGATAAAATCAGCAGTATAAACGTTAAGTCTGTGCTGCCCAACGCAATGACACTATATAATTTATAAGTATAGGGACTTCCAGGAACTGTGCCTATACTTATCAGAAATATACAGAAGAGGTGACATAGTTTTATAGTTAGTCTGGTTTAAACAAGACACAAGTCCATCAAGAGTCCAGTCCTTTTGTATGTATGCCACCGGGACCCGGTGCTTTATGCTTTATGGACCATATCAATTTTGAGCCATTGTGGATCATTTGGGGCTGTGTCAATACCATCCTCATTTTGGCCATGAGCTGCCCCCATGCTCCTTTGTATACACAGAGCTGAAGGTATTTAATAAATCTGCCTTCTCTTTGTCCCCAGTTACCCACTCTAGATTATTTTGTAAAGGGCCTACATGCTCAGACCTGACCTTTTTACTATTAATACCGTATTTATCGGCGTATAACACACACTTTTTTCCCTGGATTTTTGTTGCAAATAATGCGTGCGTGTTAAGCCCCATACACACGCTCGGACAATCCGCGGACCAGGTCAGTCGGACTTTGTCCGACGTACTTTGTCCGATGTTGGCGTTGCGTACACACGGTCGGACTACGTTGTCGGAATATCCGGTCCGGAAGAACGTCGTGACGTAAGTCGTCGTCCACGAGATTACAAAAGGGAATTTCAGCACCACGTCAGGCACCCGTTGGGCTCCTTCTGCTGATCCCGTGTTTATCGAGAGTTAGTGGAAGTTTGGTGACTTAAGATTCGCGCTTCTCAGTTTTCTGACTCAGATCGTTACTGCTCTTCAGTTTGTGCTTGTCGTGCGTATCTGTTTATTAGTGCGTGTAGTCAGTTCGCATTTGTTGTCATTGCGGCCTATATCTTGATATAGGACGCTTTGATTTGCACTGCTTATTGTCTGCTCGTTGCTGGTATTCACTTCGTTCTTTCAGGCCTTGCTGTTTATCGGTGCTTTCTGTTTGTCCGTTCTGACCAGCCGACCTTTTGTGACCTTCTGAGCGATGTTTCCCGTGCGTACTCGTCGCCGAGTTCGTGCTGTACGCGGAATTGGTGTCGGGCTTTTAGCTTTGACCCAAGACCCGTCCATGAACAGAGTGACGAGGAGTATGTGGACCAAGAATTGGTTGCTTCAGCGTGACCAGTTCTCGCACATGCCTTTGCTTCGTGAGATCCGGGAGAATAATCCTGATGATTTCAGGAACTTTCTCAGGATGACGGACCCCGATTTTCACCGTCTTTTGGCTTTGCTGACCCCCTTTATCAGCCGGCAGGATACCTGCATGAGACAAGCCATTACTCCGGAGCAGAGGCTTGTTGCCACGTTGAGGTACTTGGCGACAGGGAGAAGTCTTCAGGATTTGAAGTTCTCTTCAGGTATCTCTCCCCAGGCCCTGGGAATCATTATTCCAGAGACCTGTTCTGCCATCATTCAGGTCCTGCAGGAGGACTATATTAAGGTAACATTTCTACTTTACTATTCCCTTCTATGTATGCTCTGTTTGCTAATGACTTGTATTTTTGACCTCCTTCCCTAATTACCATGATTGCAATATGTTCTAATATGCTGTGCCCCTTTTCTCCTTCATGCATTTTTCCCTTCACTTACCTCACCAGCATGCTCTTCTGCCCCAATAGACACCTATGGCCTAGTCACTTAAGCAATGTCTTTTGTCTGCTGCATAGTATTGTTTGCCCCAAAACACCCCCTAAAATATGCACAAATGTTTGCTGTGTGGTTTACTTCATGTAGAGCCCCCTTTTTTTGTTCTTTTGTTGGGGGGGGGCAAACTCATTAGGAACCCCCTCCCCCAACTGCTCTGTCAGATGGTACCAATCCTTTATCTGCTGGCTTTCCCAAGGTCCATACACACTATATACCTACCTCTTTATAGTGCGCATCTTTAGGGATGAATTCAGCAAAGCATGTAGTGCAAGGGACTGCCTCCATACATTCCATTTCCTATTTTTTTGTCTTCTTTCCCTCCTATTAGCTTGCTTGGTAATTTAATAATGTCACACTGTGCCTGCCTTTTTTGGGGGGGGGGGGGGGGGGGTTGAAATGTTATTTGATCTTTCCTGTGGCCTGCCAATAGTGTTAAGTACAGAGGGTCTGGCCAAACTAGCCCACATTATTGAGCCATTTGCCAATCAATGAAGTGCAGAGGGTTAGCTGTCCACCACCCCCCCCCCCCCAAAACCCCTAGTTATTGCCAATGGCCCATCAGAAGTGGGGGGATTGATGGGGGGGTGAGTAATCTGTGAAGGGGAGCCTCTACTTTTCTGTGCAAATACTTTCCAGCCTCCAATTTTAGACAATGCTCTTGTTCCAAGATGTTGATTGTCTAATCTGCTTGCAATGTTTAGGTGCAAAGTGACTAATTTTTTTTCTTGTTTCACTCCACAGTTCCCTTCCACGCCACAGGAATGGCAGACTGTGGCCTCCCACTTTGCCAGCCGTTGGGACTTTCCTAACTGCGGAGGGGCAATTCATGGGAAACACGTCCGCATCGTCCCACCGCCCAACTCGGGGTCCTACTATTATAATTATAAAGGGTTTAATAGTGTAGTGATGTTGGCGGTGGTGTCGGCAACATACGAGTTTATGTATGTGGACGTGGGGATGAACGGCCGGATATCGGATGGTGGGGCCATTACGCACACGGAGTTCTACTGGCGTCTCCAAAGTGGCAGTCTGTGCTTGCCACCTCCAGAGGAGAATGCCGAAGGACTCCCCTTCGTCTTTGTCGCAGATGAAGCGTTTGCGTTGACTCCCCATCTGATGAGGCCGTTCCCGATGAGGACCCTCACCCCGGACCAGAGGGTCTTCAACTACAGGCTGTCCAGAGCCAGAAGAGTTGTGGAGAACGCTTTTGGCATCCTGGCCAGCCGCTTCCGCCTGTTCCTGATGGCATTTAACTTGGCGGAATACAAACTGAACCACATAGTTCTTGCCTGTTGCATATTGCACAACTTCCTCAAAAGACATAACAGGAACTATGTGGTGCCCGTTGGCCCAGATGTGGAGGGCCCTCCAAATGCCGAACTCACAGCCCTTCGAGTGGCACGTCCAGGCTTGCCCCCTCTAAATGCCCGTGTGGTCCGGGACCAATATATGCAGTACTTTGTGGGTAGGGGGGCCATTGCTCTGCCTGACGATGTGTGAGAGGCATTTTTTAATAAATCTGATATTTTAACCAACCTATGATTTCATGTCATTTCAGTCTTCTTTTTAGCTTATTTTACTTTGACATTTTTTCCCTTTGCCTTCGACAGTGGGAATGCACTTTCTGGGCAAAAGGAGGTAACAGTCTCTTCTTCCCAAAAAGATTATTCTCATGTTGTGTGTTTGCTACCTAATCTTTGGTCTAGAGAAGGTTTGTACTGCATAACTGACACCCAAAATACTCCTTTTCATCACCAGGTCTGACATGTGTGTATTCTCCAAAATGCTGTGCTCCGTGTTTTCGTACAAAGCACTGTGGGTGTCATTTACATAAGTCAAATCCGCTATGCTCTACAAGTGCATTGAAAAAGTTCCCCGGGAAAGAAAATTGGAGTGCAAAGTGGATTTGCCTTTAGTAAATAACACCCATTGCCCCCCATATCCTTTTCATTTTACATACATAATGCATTGTGTTTTTTAAATAAGGAAGCCACACATTTAGAAAAATAAAAGTTTACTAGGAAAACATTCCCAAGTGCGTTTACAATCTTCACGCCAAAACTGACAACATCTTGGTTATTTACAACATTGTTTACAAACATTCCGCAATTGGTAAAACCAGGCATGGAGCAAAACAGAACCTAGGAACTTGGAAAGTTCAACTTTGTAAAGTGAAGACAAGATCAGACATGACTATATGTTCAAAGTGTGTTTGATCTTGCCTTCATCACATGGGGGGGTCACCCCCGAAAAGTGGAAATTTGGAACATGCACACAATTTGGGACTGAAAATGGTCATTAGATGGTAAAAACACATGCCTAGAAGCTTCAAAAGTGCCATTTTCCATCATGGGGATGAATGGACGTTTTTTGGGGGTGCAACCCCTTCACCACAACCACTTTCGTAGTTCGTAAAGTGTTTGCACCCCCAAAAAAACGTTGCCATTCATCCACCATGGTGGGAGCTAGCACATGTGGACACAATGTGTGCATGTTCCAAATTTCAGACAGTTTTTAAGTTGCAAATGTGTTCTGAAGCTGGCACAAATGTGTGTTAATTACTTGGTGCGTTTTCATATTTTTCCTAAAACATCAATGATGTTCTTCAATTTTTGTTGAACATCATTGATGTTTTGCTTTATGTAATCTAGATCTCTATTGCAGACCATTATCTCTCCGATGAGTACGTGGGCACTCTCTGTGGTAAAGTGCGATTTTTCTTCCACAACATCCACGTCACCTAAAAACCACAAACAAACAAAAATGGGGTGTTGGAAATGAGGCAGCCATACATGGATTAGCTTACCAGTAGCTGTGTTCTCCCACACTCACCTGTTGTGGTGACAATTTCTCCAAGTTCGATGATCTCTCCTTCCTCCTCCTCCTCCTCCTCTGCTTCTGCTCTTTCCCCTTTTTTGGTAGGTGTTGGTTTGGGGGTTTCCTCAGACGGCCCAAGTTTTCGCTCCCCTATGAGAATGTCCAAAAGGAAGATTTAGCAACACAAGCTATTGAGGGCAGAAATAGGAAATGACAAACATTGCTTGAAAGTGACGGACACTATTTTAGTTTGGCCAGTTACAAATGTCAACTACATGAATGAAGTCACTTTGTAAAGGTGCTAAACTGACTAGCTTTTTGGTAGAAGTTTGTGTGATGGAGACCCCCCTCTAGTATCCACTGGAGCACATGTGTGGAAAAGCATAATAAAAAGGGGTTTGGGTGTCCCAGCACTAGTGCTCTAGAGTCCAGATGGGTAAACAGCTACTGAGTGACCTCTCCTTTACATTGAATAAATTGGCTTTACATTCTTGATGACATTTCTAGTGAGAACAAACTTCCTTTCCCCAAAAAAACACCAAACATCGTATTATAAGTGGCCGAACGATCGAGGTTGCGTACGATCGAATGCACACACACACGACCATGACAGTGGCAGAAAGATCGAGGCTGAGTACGATCGAATGCACAGACGAACCTGAAAGTGGCCATTTTGGAATGTACAACTTGGTAAAAATCAAAACACAATGGAGCAGTATGCAAGCAAGAAATCAAACACAAAACACAACTACTTACTTTTTTGAAGAATTCTCTTGATCTTTCTGTACTGATCGGCCTCCCTCAGTTTCAGGTCTGACCAGCGTTTCCTGAGTTGCTCCTTGGATCGTTGTACCCCAAAATTATTGTACAGCCTTCTCACAACTTTAGACATGATCTTGGCCTTGCGGACATTGGGGTTGAGGTAAGGCCCATACTTCCCATCATAGTCGCTCCTCTTTAATATGTCCACCATCTCCAACATTTCTCCAAATGACATATTGGAGGCCTTGAATTTCAGGTTCCGGGATCGGGACGTTTCTGCCTCCGGACTTTCCTCGTCCTCCTCCTCGTTGGTGGGATATTTGTGGCGCACCTGCTGTGTCCCCGCCATGTGCTCTCCCCACTACGCCGTAAAGAGAAGGGGTGGGGAATAGACGAGAAAGATCGTCAGGGGCGGGCGGAGTTTGAAGCATGCGCAGTGTATATAAAACGTCACACGCCTGTGTCGTAGCCACGATCTGGGAGACGAGGGGAGAGAAAGCTCACGCACGAGACGATCGCTACAAACGAAGGTACAATTTGACGTTGGTACATAACTAGCCTAGACTGATTAGAACTTGAGGCTTCTTTATGGAGAAGATTAGGAGAGTTTAGGCTGACATTATTTATATTGTTTTGTGTGGCGTTGTGTCTTGCAGAGGTGATGGATGCCTTCTACAACGTGAGCTTTCTCCCACACTTCATTGATAAATACCGGCAATTCCCCCTCTTATGGCAGGCAAAACACAGGGATTATAGCAACAGACCAAAGAGGTACGCAGCCCTGCTGAAACTGGTGGCATTTGTAAAGCCTACCCTGCCCATGGCAACCGTCGCAAACTTAAAAGTGAAGATCACCAACATGAAGACTACCTATTTCCGGGAGCGCAATAAGGTCCTGAAGTCACAAGCATCTGGAGCTGCAGCAGCTGATGTCCATGTCCCCACGCTCTGGTACTATGACAGGCTCCACTTTCTCAAAGACCAGGCTACTGTCAGGAAGTCACTCTCGACTCTTCCTTGCACGCGTCCTTCCACGCACGCCACCCCTGATGAGGCTTCCGAGGACCAACCTGGGCCTTCCAGTCAGGAATATGTGCAGGTGCCCAGCTTGTTCCAGGTATAGTAGTTTTGGAACCAGTTTGTTGAATAATGAATGATGTTCAGTTAATTCACGATCCCCAATTGCTTATTTCCTAACGTGATTGACATATCAACAGACAGTGGTGTGGGAGACATTTTTGGGAAGAATCTAAACTGCAGGGCTGAGAATTGTATGGTTTTGTATTTGAAAACATTTTGCAACAGTCACTAGATGAGAATTGTGTGTGTTTGATGAACAAATAACTGAAACTATGTCCCTTTTTCAGACACAGGAAGACCTCAGCCAGGAGGTGGCTGTGGAAGGTGGCAGTCAGGAGGAGGCAGGGGGTAGTGGCAGCCAACAGGGGGGTAGGCGTAGGAGCCTGACTGTCTCCCAAGTCTCTCCCCTCCGCCTTCCCTACAGAAGGGCGAAAAACATGGGGGAGGTGGGAGAGTCAGCGCTCCAGCTGATAAAAGATGCCTCAGCCTCCCTCTATGCCACACCCACCTACGAGGAGGCCTTTGCCTCCTTGGTTACAAGTAAATTTACGGGTATGGAGGCGGGGCAACGCAGCATGTGTGAGGAGGTCATCCTCAAAATACTAAATGAGGGGATGGCTGGGGAGATGACTCCCCTCACACATGTTTGCGAGAGTGACCTTGCTCCGCCTCCTCCTCCTCCTTCTGCCACCCCACCAGCACCAGCACCAGCACCACGGCGTGGAAGGAAGCGTACAAGGAAGACAAGAGAGTGACAACCTGGACTCAGTCTGGTCTGAGAGAAGATGGAGCCTCTCGTAGTACCAGAGCCTGGGGACCTAGATGGCATCTGCTGCAGTTCCGGATGTTTTGGACTTCAGGACCAGATTGCGCTCCCTTATTATTTAGATAGGTAGTCTTCATGCCCCCAATTGTTTAAGTCTGTAAAATGATGGTTGCCATGGGTGTCCAAGGCTTTGCAAATTCCCCAAGTTTCACCATGGCTGCGTTCCTCTTTGGTCTGTTGCTGAGACCTAAATAAAGGTTTTTTTGATTTGAAATAATCATTGACTATTGTGTTTTACTTTTCTACAATGACAGTTTTTCTTTGAGTAGGCTGGTACATTTCACTAATCCTAGAATTAACAAGGGGCACCAACAACCAACAAACTCCTAGTAAATGTAAGCAAGAAATACAAATGTTAATAATGTGGTTTTGCTAAGTTGAGACATACAAACCCCCTCCAAAAAAAAAAAAAATCTCCTTCAAATATGTATTCCCCCCAAAAAAAAAAAAATCTGGGTAAAAAAATAAGAAAGATTGTATTACGATCTGAGTAAAAATAAACATGTAGTGTATAAATGCTGCAAAGTAATAAAGAAGTAAGTTTGTGAGAAGTGCGGGTGAATAGGAGCAGCTAAAAGATGTCATTCTTGTTGCATTGTAAAGAAAAAGAGAATGCGCTGCATTAAAGACATTTTAACATTGCAGCGTGACGAATGTGCTGTGTCGATTAGGAAAGGTAGTTTTACCTGACCGAGCGCTTCCGTCACAGAATTTCTTCTGAGCATGCGTAGCACTTTGTCCGTCGGACAAGCGTACACACGCTCGGATTTGGTGTGATCGGACCGGGTTGACGGGAAATCTTTCCAGCAGGAGATAAGACTTTGTCCGACGGACAAACCGACGAACACTGTCCGATGGTGCATACACACGGTCTGATTTTTCAACAACCTTGTCCGATCGGACCAAATTGATGAAAAAGTCCGACCGTGTGTATGGGGCTTTATACGCCGATACTTACATTGGGCTGCCTTGGAGGGGACGGGCGGAACGAGCGCTGTCAGATTGCATAAAGAAAGGATCTCCTGGTTACTTGGTGGCCTCTATAATAGGAAGTCCAGTCTCCTGGATGGGCATTGGACCAGTGTGCTGTCTATCATAGGAGCCAGTCCAGGAGGCAGGACTTCTTATTAAAGAGGCCGCTGAGTAAACAGGAGATCCTCACTCTGTAATCTGACGTGATGTTGCAGATGGGCACGGATCAGGTTGCATTGATGAGCAATGGTGAGGCTGCAGATGAGCACTGATCAGGCTACAATGGTGAAGCTGCAGATGGGCACTGACCAGGTTGCAATGGTGAGGCTGCAGATGGGTGCTGACCAGGCTGCAATGGTGAGGCTGCAGATGGGTACTGATCTGGCTGCAATGGTGAGGCTGCAGATGGGCGCTGACCAGGCTGCAATGGTGAGGCTGCAGATGGGCGCTGACCAGGCTGCAATGGTGAGGCTGCAGATGGGCACTGACCAGGCTGCAATGGTGAGGTTGCAGATGGGCACTGATCAGGCTGCATTGATGGGCAATGGTAAGGCTGCATTGTTGGGCACTGGTGAGGCTGCAGATGAGCAGAGACTCTTATTTTGCTATAAATTCTTTATTTCAAATTTACGTTTTTTTTCTGAAACTTCCCTCTTAAAATTAAGGTGCGTGTTATACGCCTGTGCGTATTATACGCCTTTGTGTGTTATTGACCGATTAATGCGGTATATTTGAAGAATTTTTGGGGGTTTGTCCTACTATCTTTTGCAATCTGTTGTTCGTTTTAAAATTTTGCAGCCTTGATTTCTATTTTACATATTCTGTTATATTCTTTGTAACATTTAAACAATGATAGTGTTCCTTTTTTTTTCTTTTTAAAAAGCTCTTTTCTTGTTATTTATAAGTTTTATAACTTCGACTGTGAGCTACAAGGGTTTTTTTTTTAGCCTTTTAAACTTGCCCATGGGAATATATTTTGTAGTGAGTTTGCATATAGTCCTTTTGAAGAATTCCTGTTTCTGTTCATCGATGCCAATATTCCCACCCAGTCTAAGTCTTGGAGAGCAGCCCTCATTCTCTGAAAATTTGCTCTCTTAAAGTAAGTGTTTTTATATTTCCAGTATGTGTTTGTTGCTTAGAGCTAATATTAAATGAAAGCATGTTATGGTCACTGCTACTCAGTTGTTCTTCTATGAACATTAGTAATACGCTTTGCATGGTTTGAGATTACCAGGTCCAACAGGGCATCATTCCTAGTCTGGGCCTCTATGAACTGGACCATAAAATTATCTTGTAGTAGGCTTATACATTTTTGTCCTTTAATTGTTCCTGAATTATTATCACCCTCCCACCCCTTGCAGCCCTTTCTACTAGCACAGGGATCTGAGTCTCCACCTCCTCGTTAACATTGGTGGCCTATAACAAACTCCAATGATAACCTTTGTAGTACACACACCCATGTACAGTTCCACCCATAATGCTTCAGACTAATCACACTCTCCATCAACTAAGTCCTCATTCACACTCGCTTTGAGATCACTTCTCACATAGAGGCAGACACTGCCACCCCTCTGTTTACCCTGTCTTTCTGAAAGAGAGCATAGTCAGGAATATTTATAGCCCAGTCATGTGAAGAATGAAGCCAAGATTCAGCAATACCAATAAATCATAGTTCTCTTCGTGTACAAAAGCTTCCAAGTCACCTATTTGAAGTGTGAACAAACACTTTAATTCATTGCCACATTTTGCACACGTATTTTGCTTATTTTTTATTTCAGTACAAATAGTACCATTTCCAATGGTTGTTTGTAACATGGGAACTTTCTTATAATCTGCCATAGCCCCCCCTTCCCCTTCTTTCCCCATGCCACCCACCAATAGGGACTGAGGTGCACAGGGAAGAAATGTATGTCTGCAGCATAAGGATATCATCCCAGAATTCCCATAGCCAAAGCCAGTTACACTTCTAAATATACTCAAAAAATGGTTTGGGTGCCATACGATAGCAATCACTTTAACACTTGCATCCTTGGGACACCTTAAATTCAGCGTGCTTTTTCTGTTGGACTGACAAGTGAAACTCAAATTTTGTGTCATTCATCACAGATTTATCTTTCAGTCATCATAGTTAAACCCATACCCATTTCAGGAAGCTGCCAGAGCTAAAACAAGAAATATAGGGAATAAATCTCATAATCATAATCACTCTTTGAAATAGGACAAATGTTAAAAAATTATACAAATGAATATACAGTGTGTTAAAAGCCATATGTAACAAATGATGGAGCTTAATAAGGAAATTAGTATATACACACATAATTAAACATAATTATAAGTTGTGTTTAGTTTTAATTATGTTTAATTATGTGTTTGTGCAGATTTCCTTATAAGCGCTATCATGTGTTACATATTGCTTATATAATACATATAGCATACTGTATATTCCATTGTTTTGTTTTTTTAACATTTGTCTTATTTCAAACATTGCTTATGATTATGATATTAATTTCTTATATGTATTAAGAATATGGTTATGTTTTGTTTTTAGCCCTGAATATCATTGGCTGCCTTTCATCTTCCTGTTTTGATATGATCATCAATAAATTATATTGGACTCTTATGGTGACCGTCTGACACTCTCTTTGTTGACTACATTTTGTTTCCTCAATTTGGGAGACCATTACCCATTTAAGGGGGTCCCTGGTAGAGCCACCAAATTTTAGTCACCAAACTCATCAACACCTTCTGAGTGATGGTTATATGATCAAAGTCCAGCGCCTCACATCTACTCCATCTAAAACTGCAAGATTGTTGACCATATATTGTCACAACTGCCCATTTGTTGTCCAAGTGTTGTCATGCTTGTCAGTTTAATGCCCATGTATAAATGCCTGCTGGGCTCATTGCCAGGGGTGGTGTTTGCCATGTTGCTGATATTTGATTAGGGAAACACACTAGCTCCTTTGCATGTTACTTACATGTTTCCATCAGTGGTATTTTTCACCAAGTTTAAAGCCTGACCCCTCACTACCATTCCTGCAGCACAAGTAATATGCTTTACACTGTTAAGTTAGCAGTGTGCAGTAATACACAGTAACAAATCACCTTAACATGGAAAAAATGACATTTGATTGGCTATGGACTACTGCATATACTATCATATTACATAAGCTTCATGTAAGGAAATATGAAGTGCCCACACTTCAGCAATTTTATTTTACCTTATTGCACCCGTTTTACCTTTTGTCAGGGGCACCTTTTAACATTTCCTTTTGTTATAAGCAGTGCAAATGTGTATTTATGCAGGTGACTTTGTATAAGACTAGCCCAAAGTGATATTTTTGTTATAAGTGGAATGCTGTGGGCGAAGTCAATCCCTGGCTTTTTAATATAGCTTAGATTTTACAATAAGATCTCATTGATATAATTACAAGCTCTTTGCCTTTCCATATGGGAGGTTTGGTTGTTCCAGGTCTCCCAGCTGCATTCCCAATAACATGAAATTATACAAAATAAGGCAAAGAGAGTGGAAATCCTTTATAATGGGGAGAGCAGGTGTGCAGATCTGGAAACTAAAATGTAAAGATCTCAACCACGGGACCCCTTAGAGTATTAACAAACTGTCAAGGGATTTAACCATTCAGCATCTATGAAAAAAAACTAAATTGAGTTGGCTGGCCCTTTATTGCATGTAAAAAAGAGGTAAAATAATACCGCGCTAATAAAAAATAATAATAAAGGTGAAAGCAGCAGCAAATAACCATCAAATAACGCTAAGGAAATCAAACATAAAAATAAAAAATGCTGCGCTTTATTGCATGTATACAAATATTATTTAATGAGAAAAAGGGAAACCGCGCCACCCTTCGTTATTGTTATTAAGTATAGAAAGAAATCTGCTCTGCTATGCCACAAGCAGGAAGGGGAGCTCTGTCTAGATACTACAATAAGTAAAGTGCCATGTTGTAAATTAATAATAAAGTGCTTCTGTGCTATGCCCTAGGTGAAAATAGCACGTTCCTAGGGTAGTAATTATTTATAGTGGTTAAGATTAGTTTGAGATTATTGCACCGACTAAATTTGATACCATCAAAAAAATTGGTCAAAAAAAACATATAAGTAACATCACCTATGCCTCAAGCAATCACAGTGATTATAAACAAGCTCAAAAGTACAAATTGGCAATCAAAATAAACAAGTGCAAGTAAATAATTGTGGCTAGAAAACAAAGTCCATTGGTGACACCAGGTGCTTATTGAAGTGCTATGCTTTAAAGTTTCACGGTGCAGATCTTTTTTCCTCTCAGTGTGGCCACCACCAACTATGCAATGGATCACTTACCAAACTGGGGCAAGTGTGGGGCGTGTGGTTTAGTTTTGGATAACCAGTCCTATCTGTGATCTCCCTCCAGTTCCCAGTTCCTGATACTGGGATTTGACTTGGTCTCCAAACGTTTCCCCAAAAACGAGATAATAAGAAGAGGGCTTCTAATGGTCCGGTGCCTCTAGCTGGCACTGAGCATATCCAGCCTTGTATTATAGGTAATATCGCTGTTCGCTTCCCTGTTGTTTAGCGTCCTGGATCCCTTCCTGGTGCGAGCTGCCTCCCCCGGAAGTGACGTGATCGCGTGTTTACCCAGCAGCCTCTACGCGTTTCGCAAGTACCTTTTGCGTCATAACGAGCTTCCTGATGACGCAAAATGTACTTGCAAAACGCGTAGAGGCTGCTGGGTAAACACGCGATCACGTCACTTCCGGGGGAGGCAGCTCGCACCAGGAAGGGATCCAGGACGCTAAACAACAGGGAAGCGAACAGCGATATTACCTATAATACAAGGCTGGATATGCTCAGTGCCAGCTAGAGGCACCGGACCATGTGAGTTTTTATGATTTATGTTTTAAATAAACTTTTAAAAAAAACTTACTTTACCATTAGAAGCCCTCTTCTTATTATCTCGTTTTTGGGGAAACGTTTGGAGACCAAGTCAAATCCCAGTATCAGGAACTGGGAACTGGAGGGAGATCACAGATAGGACTGGTTATCCAAAACTAAACCACACGCCCCACACTTGCCCCAGTTTGGTAAGTGATCCATTGCATAGTTGGTGGTGGCCACACTGAGAGGAAAAAAGATCTGCACCGTGAAACTTTAAAGCATAGCACTTCAATAAGCACCTGGTGTCACCAATGGACTTTGTTTTCTAGCCACAATTATTTACTTGCACTTGTTTATTTTGATTGCCAATTTGTACTTTTGAGCTTGTTTATAATCACTGTGATTGCTTGAGGCATAGGTGATGTTACTTATATGTTTTTTTTGACCAATTTTTTTGATGGTATCAAATTTAGTCGGTGCAATAATCTCAAACTAATCTTAACCACTATAAATAATTACTACCCTAGGAACGTGCTATTTTCACCTAGGGCATAGCACAGAAGCACTTTATTATTAATTTACAACATGGCACTTTACTTATTGTAGTATCTAGACAGAGCTCCCCTTCCTGCTTGCGGCATAGCAGAGCAGATTTCTTTCTATACTTAATAACAATAACGAAGGGTGGCGCGGTTTCCCTTTTTCTCATTGCATCATTCAAATAACCACTAGTTGGTGATTATTGTTTATGAAACTGCTAGCACACCATTAAGATCCCAATAATAACATTTTAAACCAATAGAAAATAATAAAAAAATTGAAAATATTAACCACGAATTAGTAGCGCCGGTACCCCACCATTTCATTTACAAATATTATTTGTCTAGATAGACAAGTCGGGAAATATACTGATAGTGTACACATTATTGTAAAATAGAGAGGGTGTACCCATTTAAAGAAGACAAACAGCAGAAGTACCTGGTTTCCTAGAGCATAGAATTTGCATCTTCCGAGGTGCAAAGAGTGCAAAGATTATAACCAGTTTGGCGGCAGAGCAATTTTTTTTATTTGTTGCAGAAATGTAAAAATCTTAATTTCTGGCAATAAAATTACTTAAACCCCCAGAACATTATATATTTTCTGAAAGCAAAGGCCCTGTAGAATAAAAAGGTAATAGTTGCATGTTTTTAGGTCACATGATATTTATGCAACTGTTTATTAAATGCAAATGCTAATTTTCCGGAAAGAGTATAATAAAATAAAGTTTAGTGAAAAAACACACCATGTAATACCCATTTTTTGTTAAATAATAAAGGTGCATTGAGTAAATTGATACCAAACATTGCATGTCTTAAAATTGCATGCGCCCATGAAATCGCCAAAAACGATGGTGCCCAAAAATCACCATAGGTGGTGCTTTAAAAGTCTTTACAGCTCATTAGTTTAAAGTTAACTTGTTATTTATTATTTTTGTTCTCACTCTGATGTTCGTGGCGATATGTCACACTTGTGGCGTGACCATGGTTTACATACATGGGCACACCCTGGGCTTGCATTTGCATTTGTGCAGATGAATGGAGCAAAAAGGGGGGTTTCGGCATTTTTTTTATTGTAATATATTTTTTTATTCGTTTTTTTCTTTTTTTTACTTTTTTCTTTTTTTTACTTTTTAATTGATTACTATTACAAGGGGTTAATAAACCCCTATATAATAGCATTGGGCAGGTAACAGGTACTCTTTATGGAGGCATTAGGGGTCTAATAGACCCCAATGTCTCCCTTGCCCTTCACACCATCTAACCAAGCACAGATCAGCTTGGTTAGATGTGTCCCCTAGCTGTACTGGCCAGGAAATGGTTTCATTGTTTGCATCGGAGATTGAGGGTTATGAGCCATCAGTTTGTTGATATTTGTTTCAGTACAATTATATAATGTTTCTTTCGTGCTAATCTGAGACCCACTACTGCAACACTACCGTTGACATAAAACTTGTATCAATGTGAACCCTTGTTATTGATGAAAATTTAATTTCAATAAAAATAAAAATCATCGAAAAGAGATTGAGGCATGGATTTGCCTTGGTTTCACAGCAATCTCTCTCCCGGGCTCAGTAAGAGCGAGAGAGCCCGGGAACCACGGGAGGAGAGGAGGGGGGAGGCACTGCGCTGCCAGCTCTGTGAAAGTGATCGGCAGCTATGTAGCTGCCACATCGCTTTCACTTTAAAGCCGACGGCTAAACAAAATCCACACAAACTGATGGCTGCTACTGCCATCAGATTACCCCCCACCCCCCCAAAAATGTGGCATGTAAGGGGAGAGAGGTGCTTAAAGCAGAAGTTCCACTTTTGGACGGAACTCCGATTTAAGCTGTATGCAGCATCAGCACATATATATAGTACAGTATACAGCGATGTGTTTCAGCAGTCATTCATAAAATACAAGGTTTTCTGTGAATGGTTGAGTCGCGCACAGCCCAACTCAAATTTGGTCCAGGAACAGGACGGGAAGTCCCCCTACTGCAGCTGGAACATAGCACTGTATCCAGTATATAGCTGATGTTACATACAGTTTATACAGCACTGACAGTGGGTGCATATATTAGTGAAAGAAATTGTTTGTTTTGACCAGCTCGATCCAACCAAAATATAAAATGTTAAATGAAATGTGGATTTAGGATTTAAAGCTATGTCAACTTCTTTCTTTAACCATTAATTGGACAATAAAGGAGCAGTTGCAGTTTACCTCTATGCTTACATTGCTCTTTCCTACTGTAAGCATTTTTTGTTGTCAGTACATATGCATGTAGCATACCTGATCGGCTCCTAGTACTGCCCCTTCTGCTCCCAATCTGAATGCTGCTGTAAAGGAGATTACAATAGGTACATAACAAGTCAAATTATGGTACTTAGGCTAGCTGTATAAAAAATAATTTTTAACCACTTGCTTACTGGGCACTTAAACCCCCTTCCTGCCCAGACCAATTTTCAGCTTTCAGCGCTCTCACTCTTTGAATGACAATTGCGCGGTCATGCAACACTGTACCCAAATTAAATTTGTATCATTTTTTTCACACAAATAGAGCTTTCTTTTGGTGGTATTTAATCACTGCTGGGTTTTTCATTTTTTGCTAAATCAGCTGCACTGATGGGCACTGATAGGCTGCACTGATGGGCACTAATAAGGTGGCACTGTTGGTTGGCACTAATGGGCAGCACTGAAGGGCACTGATAGGTGTCATGGAAGGGCACTTATAGGTGGCACTGATGATCACTGATGGGTGGCACTGATAGGCACTGGTAGGTGACACTGATAGACACTACTGATCGGTGGCACTGATGATGAGGCACTGATGAGCATTGATTGGCAGCACTGGTGGGCATTGATATGTGGCACTGTTGGGAAAATGTAGGTGGCACTGGTAGGTGGCACTGGTGGGTATTGATAGGTGGCACTGGTTGGCACAGATGAGGCAGCCATGGCTCTCTGTGTGAGGGACCGATGATGCTCTGAAAGAAACGGGTGATCGTTTTTTTTTCCCTCACACTGATAGCGTGAGAGAAAAAAAATTGATTACCGATCTTCTGTTTACATCACGAGATCAGCTGTCATTGGCTGACAGCTGATCACATGGTAAGGGGCCTCATAGACTCGTGATCACAGAGTGTGCCGCACATGTCCCACAGTGGGCACGCAGGTAGCTTATGCACCGGAGGATGTCTATTAATGGCCTCCCGGCAATTAAGGCCCGCGCTGTAGTTGTCATTCAGCTATAGCGCGGGCGCGAAGTAGTTAAAGATGAAACTTATTTTAAATATATTCACCAATAGAAACAAAGGATCAATAGCCACAAAGGATATAAATATATTGGTGTGCACCAAATGTCTTTGCAAACCCAAATATATGGATGTAGCTGTGACATCATCACTGGGCAGTACATAGCAGAGCTGTGGGAGGGATCCAGCTGGTCCTTCCACTATAGGCTGCTTGCATAAAACTTCACAAGGCAGGCAGAGACAAGACCAGTCACCCTGCACAAGGAGAGAGCAGCAGTGACAGGTCTATATTACAGGAAGCTCCTGCATAGGGATGAGCCGAACACCCCCGCGCCCGGGAGAGAGATTGCTGTGAAACCAAGGCAAATCCATGTCTCAATCTCTTTTCGATGCTTTTTATTTTTATTGAAATCACATTTTTATCAATAACAAGGGTTCACATTGATACAAGTTTTATGTCAACGGTAGTGTTACAGTAGTGGGTCTCAGATTAGCATGAAAGAAACATTATATAATTGTACTAAAACAAGTATCAACAAACTGATGGCTCATAACCCTCAATCTCCGATGCAAACAATGAAACCATTTCCTGGCCAGTACAGCTAGGGGACACATCTAACCAAGCTGATCTGTGCTTGGTTAGATTGTGTGAAGGGCAAGGGAGACGTTGGGGTCTATTAGACCCCTAATGCCTCCATAAAGAGTACCTGTTACCTGCCCAATGCTATTATATAGGGGTTTATTAACCCCTTGTAATTGCAATCAAGTAAAAAGTAAAAAAAAAAAAAAAAAAAATAAAAAAATATATTACAATAAAAAAACAGGGGGGCCGGGATCTGGGGGTCCCCTTGTTAAAGGGGCTTCCAGATTCTGATAAGCCCCCCACCCGCAGACCCCCACAACTATCGGCCAGGGTTGTGGGGATGAGGCCCTTGTCCCCATCAACATGGGGATATGGTGCTTTGAGGGGTCACAGACCCCCAAAGCATCCTTCCAATGTTGAGGGCATGTGGCCTGGTACAGTGCAGCCTGCCAGGTTGCGTGCTTGGATAAAGGGTCTAGTATGGATTTTTGGGGGGAACTCCACGCCATTTTTTTTTAAATTTGACCTGGGGTTCCCCTTAATATCCATACCAGACCTGAAGGGCCTGGTAATTGAATTTGGGGGGAACCCCACACATTTTTTTTTTTTTATCAATGACTTTCAATGACTGTTCTCTGTATTATGGGGAGCCGACAATTCATTATAGCCGCGAGTGCTTTTAAATGACTTTTTTTCCTGCAGAAATTACACTTTGTGCATGAACAGTTCTAACCACGGGAAACATGCGCCCCTTTACAGGCATACTATACACACACCCCCAGGTACGAAATTTAAAGGAATATTTCACTTTTATTGTTTCACTTTAAGCATTATTAAAATCACTGCTCCCGAAAAAACTGCAGTTTTTAAAAGTTTTTTTGCATTGATACATGTCCCCTGGGGCAGGACCCAGGTCCCCAAACACTTTTTATGACAATAACTTGCATATAAGCCCTTAAAATTAGCACTTTAGATTTCTCTCATAGACTTTTACAGGGTGTTCCGCGGCTTTTCGAATTTGCCACAAACACCCCAAATTGTTCGCTGTTCGGTGAACAGGCGAACAGGCAATGTTCGAGTCGAACATGAGTTCAACTCGAAGCACATCCCTACTCCTGCATAGGGACAATGGGGTAGATTTACTAAAGGTGAATATACTGTGCACTTTGCAAAGTGTAAGTGCAGTTGCTCCAGAGCTTAGTCAATGAGGTAAAGGTTAATTTTGTAAAGAATACCCAATCACATGCAAGGGAATTTGAAAATACTGCATTTTTGCTTGCACATGATTGGATAATGGAAGTCAGCAGAGCTTCTGCTCATTTACTAAGCTCTTGAGCAACTGCTCTTGCAGAGTAAAACTACACTGTGCAAAGTGCACGGTCTATTTGCCTTTAGTAAATAAACCCCATTGCTTCAAACTGGATTACTGCACAGATCTGGAAGAAATACACAAAGAACAAAGTAAGAATTCACATGCGTCTTATATTTAGACAATATTTGTGTATCTTGGAGTTTATATCCTGAAGAAGCCACATGACAAATGCTTAGCCAGGAAGTGACATAATTTCATTCATAATTTTTTTAACATACATGGATTTTATTACTTTGTGAGTAGTTTTAATAAAATAAATGTACTTTGATTTTAATGGTATTCACACTATGTTTTTTTTTATTATCTTGTTGAGCTGAATGAGGGTCATATCGTGAGCTGTGTGTCTGTCCTGAGCTGGAGACCCCTTTCTGTTCCTGTCCTGGAGTAAAGGAAAACTGGAGTATTTGTTATTTGTGACTGTGAGAAAATTAGTCAATTCTCTCTTGTGAGCCTTCCCTTTATATATGGAATGCAAGCAGTCTGGGGTGACGGCATTCTTGTGTTCATGGACTAATTGATTTGGTGAGCAACTGTAAAATCAGAGGCTCTGTGAATGTACATTTTATAATCAGTGAATGTTATTTTTATTTAACACTGAAGTATTAGGATACTACATTATGAGGGTTTTTCCATATTATTTTAACCACTTCCCGACCGGCGCACACAGATATACGTCGGCAGAATGGCACGTACAAGCAGGAGGGCGTATATATAAGTCCCTCCTTAATGCCTGTCCGTGCCATCGCACCGGTCGGGACCCCCGTGAGTACGGTCGCGGGCCCCGCGGACTCGATCGCCGTGGGGACACCCGCGATCGTCTCACGGGAAGGCTGAACGGGGAGATGCCGAGATAAACAGCATCTCCCCGTTCTGCCTAGCAACTAGTGACGCCGATCTCTGCTCCCTGTAATTGGAGCAGAGATCAGCATTCACTAGCTGACAGCCACGCCCCCCCACAGTGAGAAACACACCCCTAGGCATACTTAACCCCTACACTGCCCCCTTGTGGTTAACCCCTTCACTGCCAGTGTCATTTATACAGGAATCGATGCATTTAAATAGCATTGATTGCTGTATTAATGACAATGGTCCCAAAAATGTGTCAAAAATGTCCGATGTGTCCGCCATAATGTCGCAGTCACAATAAAAATTGCTGACCGCCGCCATTACTAATAAAAAAAAATATTAATAAAAATGCTATAAAACTATCCCCTATCTTGTAAACGCTATAACTTCTGCGCAAACCAATCAATAATCGCTTATTGCGATTTTTTTTACCAAAAATATGTAGAAGAATACGTATTGGCCTAAACTGAGGAAAAAAATGTTTTTTTATATATTTTTGGGGGATATTTATTATAGCAAAAAATAAAAAATAATGTGTTTTTTTTTCAAAATTGTCGCTCTTTTTTGTTTATAGCGCAAAAAATAAAAACCGCAGGGGTGATCAAATACCACCAAAAGAAAGCTCTATTTGTGGGAAAAAAAGGACATCAATTTTGTTTGGGAGCCATGTCGCACGACCGCGCAATTGTCAGTTAAAGCGACGCAGTGCCGAATCGCAAAAAGGGGCCTGGTCCTTAGGCTGCAAATTGGTCCGGTCTGAAAGTGGTTAACATTGGTTTAGAGTGCCCCTTAAAGTGAGGAGGTCTGTGTTCATTAATGGAGAATCCCAAGGGTATAAAGGAGATCATATGAATCACCCTATTGGGAATCACGCATGGGATTTGAGTAATATAACCTTTCTTTATCTGGTGAGCCTTTGACTGTAAGGTTGTACAAAAATTTAATATAGTAGTGAAATGCAAGTGTAACATTTTGTGAATATAACTCAACAGTTGAAGAAGTCTCTTTTTCCTAAATGTGTCTATACGTAAAGGATCAAGAAAGTAAGTGAAGGAGTGAAATGGGCGTGTCTTACCTGAGACAGAAGGTAGATTTGGCAACTGGTGTGATTAACCCTTTTAAGGAGGATGCTCTATATGACCTACTTTGTTATAAGAGGTTAATACGCTCTGGTGAGATAAGATAATCACTGGGCACGTGGTGGAAAAGATTTGGAATCAATAGAAGGATTGTATAACATGAACTTTTTAGGACCTCTCATGTCCACACTATATTTCAGTATTTTACACTTTATGTAAGGATTACCACTGGTTGTACACAAGCTAGCACACATATACTGTATATACAGTTTTCAAAAGACAAGAAAAGCTACATTTTTATTTCACCCATCACTGACCACTCAAAATGAAAATACAAGGCAATTTTCAGTAGCAGGTTTAACTTCTGTTCTGTCACGTGGTCAGGGTCCTCCTCCTTCCCTTCTTCCTTGGGAAAGTGGGCACAGTGCTGAGAATGACATGTAAGTGTTCTGTGTACTTTGAGTGCAGGCCAACATAATGACGTTGGTGGTGGTATCCATGATGCTCTTTCACAGGAAGTAGGTTGAATGGCCTTAGAAGAGGATGGAGCAATGGGGTATATTTACTAAAGGCAAATAGTCTTTGCAAAGTGAACCTTTACCTCATTTACTAATCTCTGGAGCAACTGCTCTTGCAGAGTGCAACTGCACTTTGGAAAGTGCACAGTCTATTTGCTTTTAGTAAATCAACCCCAAAGTGTCTATGGGCTACAGTGACTCAGAGAGTATGTAAATATTCCAGCAAAAGTTGCATTTTTATTGTTAGATGCGTGGGGAATTGTTTTTTCTTTAATTATTATTATTACAGTAATATGTATTTTTTTTAAATCCCATAGTTGAGTTTTAATCATCTACACTCTTAAAAAATAATGCACATTGTTTTGGGATGGAGGAATAGTGTTATCAATGGTCCAATTGTCATATCTGACCAAATGAAAATGTCAAGGCCTGCCGCCATAGCACTTAAGTCATTATACGGCTGCTGACATTGTTTTTATGAATCAGAGCATCTGTAGTAAATATAAAATGATGTGTTTTGAAACACCTCAGTAATTATGTTGTGCTTTACAGCATATCACGATTGATTATTGACTTGTGCAGTGTTGCTATTTTTCTGTAGCATTAATATGCACATTTTATTCAATCAAACAGCCCTAAATTGGTCACTTTACAGTTATACAAATATATTATTTAAGGTATTGTGCTACAGTTAAAACCACAAATAATAGAAATGAGAATGGTCATTATTACAAAACATTATGTATTTTAGTAAAGCAATGTTAATAGTAATTTACATATATTCAATTTGTTGTTCAATTTATCTTCCAGAAACAGGTGCAGTCGTGTTAACAGCACATTTTTGCTCCAGCGTACGTTATTGCTCTCTAGAATGCAGGATAAGCATTTTCTTTTACTGTATGCCAAAAAGAAAAATAAGAAAGGTCTTGTAAGTGCGGTGAACCGATTTGTTGAAAGGCACACACATTGGTAAATAAGATAAGAGAACTAAAACAGATCTTTTATTGTTTTTCCTTAAAGCTGAACTCCAGGCTTTAAAAAAATAAATAAATTAGACTACTTATGTATTCTTTAAAAAACAGGTAAATATATTTTACACAGAACCAGCGCAAATCAAAGGGGGGGGGGGCATCACTCTGAGTAAATCAAAGACAGTGGTGACTTCATTGTTGTGTTGCTTTTCCTTCGTTATTAAATCACCGGCTGCTGGCAGATTGGTGACCACCAAGTTGTAATGCCTAACTGCAGTACAAAAAAATGAGGTCACCAAACTACTAATCATTTCTGCAAGAAGTGCCTAATAACAAGACTCACTAAAACCCATTTTAATCCTTTGGCAGGAAAAAAGAGTTCATTCTTATGTATGTCAATAGTGCAGTTGGCTGCGTATCTGGAGCTCTGCTTTAATTGCCTAAATATAGTGCAGTAGTGAAAAATATTAAAGCATACAGTAGTTCCTCTTTTGCAGTCAAACTTGAGAATCCCCCTGTACCATATATTTGTTATGTGTGCTCATTCACAAAGCATGCCAAAAATGATACATATAAACAGTACTGTGCAAAAGTTTTTGACAGGTGTGAAAAAAGGTTGTAAAGTAAGAATGCTTTAAAAATATATATTTAAATGTTTATTTTTATCGATTTAGAAAAATGCAAACTGAGCAAACAATACTTGATGTGATAAAATGTATAAGTATTCAAGCGCTACCAAAGAAATAGGTGCTATTAACTGCTGCAAGCATCGAAATGGTCAGTCCATAACCACAGGATAAGATACAATAGATGGTGCTGCGCTGTTACATAAGGTAAATAATTAAATAATAAAACAAATTACTATAAACGTAAATAAGTTGCTGCGTGCTAGGTTAACAATATAAATACGCTGAAGGTAAAAACGTGAATAAAGTGCTAAGTGCTAAAAGTAGCAGTATATATGTGATAAAGTCCACATTGAATAGATGAAAGTCTTATAGATGTATGGGGGAGGGAAAATAAAAAACAAGTGCTGGATTCCCTCTAAAGCTTTGTGCAAATAATAGCAATGTGTAAGGAGACTTATTCTCTTCTGTGCAAAAACACCTCAGTGCAAGGTGGCCTCTTACCTTACAGCTGTAAGGTAACAGCATGTGTATATAGCAATGGAGATCCTGGGTGGTTAAATAGATCATGCCAGTGGCTTCTTATGGATAAACATCTAGTGAGCCTTTTTATCCCAATAGTTTATCCTTAGTATGATGATATATGTCTACTCCCTTGGAGTCAGCAACGGCAATTGCGTCCCTCTCCAGGTTATTCATGTGTAATATGAAGGAAGGAAGGGGGATTCCAGATAGTATAGTATGTAAAACCAAAATACTTTATTTCTAAAAACAGCTGTGGTACTCACATCTCAAACAAAGGTAAAGAGCTAAACACCACGAGCGGCGAGATCGCACGCCAACGTCACTTCCAGTGCCTGTCTGTCCCAATGCGTAGCATCACGGTCATGTGGGAGGGAGAGTCTCAGATAGCCGAGTCTCTCGTGCAACATCGCTGGATCGAGATGGGGCCCAAGTAAGAAATTTCTCTTTTTCTGACCATTCTCTGTAAACCCTAGAGAAGGTTGTGCGTGAAAATCCCAGTAGATCAGCAGTTTTTGAAATACTCAGACAAGCCGTCTGGCACCAACAACCATGCCACATACAAAGCCACTTAAATCCCCTTTCCTCACCATTCTGATGCTCGGTTTGAACTTCAGCATATTGTCTTTACCACATCTAGATGCCTAAATGCATTGAGTTGCTGCAATGTGATTGGCTGAGTAGCAATTTGTGTTACCAAGCAATTGAACAGGTGTATATATGTATATTGTTTCTTCTTGTGTAGTTGTTTCTTTGCAGCAATTTTTTACATAGGATAATATAGGCAGCTTCCAATGCATAGAATAGATGGCAACATGAGGGTCAAAGTAGTTAGGGATAACATGAGGTAGTTTGTTTTTAAAATGCTTAACATACAATGGTACCACCCAAGTCTTTAGCTCTTTAACTCTTTCTTAGGACAGCCAGAGTACAACTGCTATTGAGATCTACCAGCATAGCACAGTCAGGGTTAATTATGACAAACACTACTCCTCAGCCCCCCTCTTTAAATTCCATAGTATTAGTGAGCCAAACAACACTTTTTCATCAAATTCAGGAAAGCTTTTTTGTTGTTTTTTTTTTGTGAGTTATGCTATGTAAATAAGAAAACAAAACAAATATAAAGTAGATGTTATCCCAATTTGGCTGTGAAAGTATAAATACACTTTAAAACAAACTCATAGAAAAAGAGATAAACGGAATTCCCCAGCTTTGGCAGGTAATAAAAGTTTTTAAGCTTCCTTCTGTGAGCAATAATACAATGTTTTCCTTCTTAAAAGCTTCCCTTTAGTGCACTTCACTTCAAAAATACAAAATCGTTATGCCAAATCTACCAGTGGAGACTCCTGGACAGCGCCCCACCAGTCTTTGTTACAGGAAGACAATAAATAAATAAATAAAAATAAACTATATAATATTTTTTTTCTGTTGAGTTCCCTTCCCTGATTGTTATATCTTTCTCTGCTGCTGTTGTTTGGTATTTTTGGTATATTTATCTATATTGCCGGGATCCAACAATACATTACAGTGAGCAGTTTTAAATGACATTTTTTCCTTTAGGAATGTAATTTTGCTGTGGCACTGTTATGTTTCACTTTAAGCATTATTAAAATCACTGCTCTAGAAAAATCGGCAGTTTTTAAAACTTTTTTTTGCATTGATACATGTCCCATGGGTCCCCAAACACTTTTTATGACAATAACTTGCATATAAGCCTTTAAAATTAATACTTTTGATTTTTTACATTCGACTCCCATAGACTTTAACGGTGTTTGTGTGTTCAAACAAATTTTTTGCATGTTCTGCTGCAAACAGAATGGGGGGGGGGGGGTGTTTGGCTCATCCCTAATGACAAGCTTATGTGCCGGACTCCAGCACTGGCTCTGCTGATATGTTATCTTATCAGTGTGCTGCTCTCACACTCTATGCAGGAAGGACTGACACCTGTGTGCAGGCACCGATAGTGGGCAGGCAGAATGCAGCATGGTAAACTGTTAGGGAATGTAGTCTATATAGCTGATGAGAGTGTGGGGGGGGGGGGTGATGTGGTGACTATATGACTGCTGAGGATCGCTCTACAGGGGACAGCTGCACGTAGTAGCACATAGGCAACTGATTTAGAATTGACCACAATATAATGCTACCTAACTCTCTTACATAAGAGTTTTAACAACTACAAAAGCCTTCAGCCTATTGACTGCCACACTTTGAATAGACTGCACAGACTAATGCCCCATACACACGGTCGGACAGTCCGACAACAAAATCCATCTGATTTTTTCCGACGGATGTTGGCTCAAACTTGTCTTACATACACACGGTTGCACAAAGTTGTCGGAATTTACGATCGTCAAGAACACGGTGAAGTACAACACATACAATGTGAGTATAAAGAGGAAGTTCAACAGCCAGTAGCCAATAGCTTCCATTTTGTAATTTATTCAGAGCATGCGTGGCACTTTGTGCGTCGGACTAGGCTACACACGATCGGAATTTACGCGATCGGATTTTGCTGTCTGAAAATTTGAGATCCAGCTCGTAAACTTTGTGCGTTGGAAATTCCAACGGAAAAAGTCTGATGGAGCCCACTCACGGTCAGATTTTCCGACAACATGATCCGATCGCACATTTTCCGTCGGAAAATCCGACCGTGTGTAAGGGGCATTAAAGTTGTTTCTCTCTTTCTTTCTTTTTCTTTCCACTTAGGGTGTCTCTAAGGCTGGTCATACATGGTCGCATTTTAAAATATTTTTTTTTTAAAAATGAGAAATTTTGTGCGTTTTGTGATCCGATGGTGCCACCATTGATTTCAGAATTCAACCAACCAAGCCTTCAATTTCACCTCCTGCTGCTACAGAAAAGAATTTTCATGGCTGGGAATCTTTTTTTCTTTCTGGGAATTTTCTTTTTTTGCACATACGCATTTCTTTTTCGATTACATTTCTCACACGATTCCCCTGTCATTGATTAGAAAATGGTTTGTCTTTCAAAAAATGTCCAACATGTCCAATCACTCAAATCACAAATCTCAAATTCGATGGCCGCACAAAAATCAGCTGTTGCTACAATCCAATAATGATGTGAAATTCAAACAAGAATTCTTCATACGATTTTCTAAAGATTTTTTTTCAAAATTAGACCCATGTCTTAGTATATCCCATAACCCCCATTTTGGGATTTATACTGAGAGACACCATAATATGGGATATACTGAGAGTGAGAGACCCCCTATTATGGGATATATACTGAGACCCCCTATTATGGATAAACTGAGAGAACCTCTATTTTATTATAGGGGTTCTATCAGTATATCCCATAATAGGGGTCTCTCAGTATATATCCCATATGGGGGTGGGGGTCTCTCTCTCAGTCAGTAAATCCCGTAATAGGAGGTCTCAGTATATCCCTGGCGCGCCACCATCTTAAAACTTCACCAGCCGCCACTGAACTCTACACAGTTTTTGACCAAACACATTTTCTGGTTAATTGAGGAATTTCAGATTTATTTAAATAATTCAACAAATGATATGGGTATTTCAAACATAATCATGAAGAGTTGGAACTATTGACTTCCATGGGGAGGGGGGGTCTCTCAGTCAGTAAATCCCATAATAAGAAGTCTCTCAGTATACCCCTGGCACCCCACCATCTTAAAACCTCACCAACCGCCACTGAAATCGACACAGTTTTTGACCAAACACATTTTGTGGTTAATTGAGGAATTACAGATTTATTTTTAGAATTCCACAAATGATATGCGTATTTCAAACATAATCATGAAGAGCTGGAACTATTGACTTCCATGAAAATAAAGCTGCGATACTATATTTCTATATCGAAAAGAACTACATTGGCTCACCATTATTAGGAACCATGAGGACTGAAAATAATATTTTTTAGGCTTCATTGATATTTAGAATTTTAAATATCTGTATTATAGGTTTGTTTCAAATATGCATCATAAAATCATCCCCTTCCATATTTACTTTACATCGAACATATTTTATGGGCCTCTTTTAGGGCCAAGTCCCATTAGCAACATACCAGCAACAGGATGTTTAAAAGAGGAATGTAGGTACAGCGTCGCTGTCTAATTACTGAACCAGTAGGGTGTCACTGCTCATAGTTGCATAGTTACATAGTTAGTCAGGTTGAAAAAAGACACAAGTCCATGCAGTTCAACCAATAAAAAATAAATAAAAAATATATCATACAATCCCATATACACAAGCCTTCATCTGCAGAGGAAGGCGAAAACCCCCAACAAAGCATGATCCAATTTGCTACAGCAGGGGAAAAAAATCCTTCCTGATCATGTATAGGCATATGAGATTTTTAATCACTTATGCCAGGAAGGCAGTGACACCATAGTAAAGGAAGAGTTTGCTCTTTGCCAATCCTGTTGCTGACAAGATGCAAACAGCCAATAGGATTTCCATATGAGATGGCCCTTAAATGATAAGTTCACTTTTTGTAACATGTTACTAACAGACTGGCCCCCGCACCTCCCCCGCTGTAACAGCTAGCAGGGTTCTTCTCCCTTCCCGTTAGCTGTCACAATTTTAAAAAAACGTGGCCGACAGGGCTCCGCCTGCCCTGCTGCATTACTGATTGAGAGGGCTCTGTGCATGGAAAATTACAAGGCTCGGCAGTCTTTACAGCTGTCGGATTGTAGTTTTCAATAAACTACCATGGCACTGTGGAGCACTGTGGTAGTTCATTCGTGCTTCCTGTCACATTGTATCTGCTTACCCATACAGACCTGCATGGCACCAGCAATCTGCTGATCGCTGGTGCAATGCTTTACAGGTTCCACAAAAAAAAAAATGCTAATTTTTTTTACCTGCAAAAATATGTGCATTCATTATTTTTTTGCAAAACGTTAACTCATCCTTTAATTATGATGACCCAGAAGTTTGTGATTTTATTCTTACTGATTACTGTAAATGAAATACCTAAAACCTCTGCACCCCATTGTCCGCATATCACTTCTGTGCCACCCCCTTTCAAAGCTCAACTCTGAACCCCCATTTCCCCTGTAAACATCCAATTTCTGCACCCCTTCTTTCACAGCTCACCTCTGGATACAGCTCTATATCCCCTGTCCACAGTCTATCTCTGCACCCCTGGCCATAGCTAACACCTGGCCACAGCTCATCTATGTACCCCTTTTCTGCAGCGTATCTATGCCCTCTTCCACAGCTCGCCTCTGCATCCCCTGTCTATCTCTTAGTTCTGACCTCAGCACCCCCCCCCCAACCCTCCTCTAGAGCGCTTACCTCCATACCCCTTCCCCTCTGAAGCTTACCCATCCTCCCACAAGCATGAAAATAACAATCGCTTTATTCTTAGTGCTCTTCCATTCGAGATACAAAAGAACAATCAAGAAATAGGTAATCTGCTTTCTCAAAACACAAGTAATATACATGTAACATACATGTTACAGGTACAGCTCAGTCTAAATTTGACTACTAGTAGTAAACTGTTTTTTTTTGAGTGTTCATCTTATATTACAGTCACTATATCTTAAGCCCCCAAGACAACCCTTTGCAAACAGCTCATTTAAATAATGCCTAAGGCATCATAGCAAGGAGAACAACAAAGATGTGTGCTCAAAGTTTTACTAAGATTCTCTCTATAACTCCATACGTAAGTTAAATAAATCTTTCAAATTCTTACTTCTGACAATAGAGATTTAAGGACAAAACTGAATACTGATCCAATATCACCTGTTTTTCTGTACTGGGTGGAGATGAGCAAACCTATCAATCTTAAAATAGCCAAATTAAAGGAGTATATGTAGTCACAGTATGTTTGAAAACCTTAACTAAGACACATTTTCCTAAACCTTGACTTCAGCTACATGGGTAAGCCTGCACTCTAACCAGCACACTACACGACTAGATCTGTGGCTTAATTTGTCCATCACATTTTCACTGTGTATGTTCTGTGTTAACCTTTTTTTAGCACTATGAAAAAGTACGCTTACCTACTACTTGTTTTTTTTTCTACTTTTAATGTAGGGATATCTACTTCTTAACATCAGACTGGAAAGAGCTTAGAAGAAGTCTTATGCCCCGTACACACGGTCGGATTTTTTCCGTCGTACTTTGTCCGATGTTGGTTTTGCGTACACACGGTCGGACAAAGTTGTCGGAAAATCCGATCATTCTGAACGTGGTGACGTTTGTTGCCTACGAAGGGACTACGTAGAGGCTAGTAGCCTATAGCCTTGGTCTTGTAATGTGATCTGAGCATGTGTGGCACTTTGTCCGTCGTAATTCGCTACACACGATCGGAAAAAGTCCGATAGGACTTTGTTGTCGGAAAATTTGAGAGCAGGAGATAAAACTTTGTCCGTCGGAAAAACCGACGGAAAAAGTCCGATGGAGCCTACACACGGTCGGAATTTCCGACAACATTGTCCGATAGGACATTTTCCATCAGAAAATCCGACCGTGTGTATGGGGCATTAGGTTCCAGTAGTGACTCCACCGAAGCCTCACTCTAATAAATAAGATGCTGGGAAGGAAATAAAGTACAACTGGACACGTAATGCAGGGTAGCGTTTAAAACATTTTAAACCAGTAATTCCATGTTAATTTTATTCATTGTATAACATAAGTATAACTTAACCACTTCAGTCCCGGAAGGATCTACCCCCTTCCTGACCAAGCCCTTAAAGTGTATGTAAACTCTAACAGTTAACTTATATTTCTTGTTTTATATATACAGTTGAATGCCTTTTGGTATAGCTGCTCAATAAGTACAACAAAAATACCTGATGACCATGACAAAAATTTAGATTTGTCTTTTATCCTGTGAGCATTTCCTTTGTTATCTCAATGAGTCGAATTAGCCCATCTAGTTCTTTTTTGAACTATAGAACACATACAGGACGATTAACTAAGGGCAGCCATACACGGTTCCAATCTTGGCCGGTTCAGTAGAAACTGGTCGAGATTCAAACCATTAATGGGCAGGCTGAATGTACCAAATTGATTGACTGATCAACTTGGGTACAACCAGCCTGCTGGATTCACTAGCGATTATCGCTAGCGACCACTATGGCCGTCATCGATAATCACCGCCCCCACGCCGGGAAAAGACAATTGGCCGGCAGAAGGAATTCCTGTCTGTGTTGATGGGGGGAATCAAGCTAAAAATTCAATAAATCTATCCCCTATTTTGTAGACGCTATAACTTTTGCGCAAACCGATCAATATACGCTTATTGCGATTTTTTTTACCAAAAATATGTAGAAGAATACGTATCGGCCTAAACTGAGGAAAAAAATAGTTTTTTTTTTAAAAAAATGGGATATTTATTATAGCAAAAAGTAAAAAATATTGTGTTTTTTTTCAAAATTGTCGCTCTTCTTTTGTTTATAGCGCAAAAAATAAAAACCGCAGAGGTGATCAAATACCACCAAAAGAAAGCTCTATTTGTGGGAAAAAAAGGACGTCAATTTTGTTTGGGTGTAACGTCGCACGACCGCGCAATTGTTAGTTAAAGTGGCGCAGTGCCGAATCGCAAAAAGTGCTCTGGTAAGGAAGGGTGTTTAAAAGCCCTGTATTGAAGCGGTTAAATTATCCAGTCAGGTGAAAAGCAAATTCCTGCTCACTTATTTCACCTACACTTGATTGTATAATTGAATTGAATATTCACACAATCTAGCCCCGTGCTCTGTTTGTTGTGGAGGGATTCTAGTGTTTAGCACTAGCAAAAGACCACTAGCCAGGGCTGACAATATTTCTTGCTATTTCAGTCTAAAATGCTTTGTGTTGTGCCCATAAAAAGACATTATAAGCTGTGAACATCTTTGGCAGATCAACAGATATTTTCTGTACTTGCAGGGTCGCTTGGGGAAATGTCAATGTATTGCAGATATATACTGCAGACATTTAAGCATATATTTTGTCAAATACTGTAGATTTTGTTTAAAATCATTTTTTTTTCCGCTCACTTGGTTCTATTGCTTCATTTTCCCTTACTGCCCCCCCCCCCCCACATGAATCTTTTTATTGCCCACAGTGGGTTGTACTGCCCATTTTGGGAACCACTAATCAAGAGTATACCTTTTTCTGTTTCTTCTGCAGATTAGTCCAGTAATTGGTGGACTCTTTATTTATTTGTGGAGTACTTCCTGCCTGCCTAACATGAACTCTATAATATTTTCTGCCATACACGCTATCTTATAATACTGAGTTCAGCCAACATTCCTGAACCCTGGTCCTCAGCTATTGTGCATGTCAGTATGCTCTCCTACTAAGCACTATATACTCTGCATCTAGATTAGGATTGATTTCCATTTTACAACTGGTTTCTTGTGACCATTAGCACTGGAGAAGAAGAGGTTACTTAAAAGACAATATATTATAAAAACCTGTATGCTGCAGAAACCCTAACCAGATTTCAACAGCAGGCAACTCCGTAGTGCAAGTGGATTATGACCAGGCAATATAAATTTCATCCAATCAAAATGATTGCTGAGTCTTCGACCTGCTGGAATTCCACCTGGTCCCGATTGGCTAATGTTGCAACTAATAATGTATCAGGCCAGGGTGTGCTGTCAGGCAGTTAGCTGTGAGCCTACAGATGACATTTGATATTCTGAACATCTTTGAAATTAAAGCTCAAAAGTTTCTGCCTGTAAAGATTCCGTTACCGATCATCGCCTGGATAATACCATCCCTACAGTGAAGATTGTTGGTGGCAGCATCATGCTGTGGGGATGTTTTTCAGCGGCAGGAACTGAGAGACTAGTCAGGCTAGAGGGAAAAATCAATGCAGCAATGTAAAGAGACATCCTTAATGAAAATCTGCTCCATAGCGCAGACTAGGGCAAAGGTTTATCTTCCAACAGGACAACGACCCTAAGCACACAGCCAAGATAACAAAGGAGTGGCTATGAGACAACCCTGTTAATGTCCTTGAGTGGCCCAGCCAGACTTGAACTGGATTGCACATCTCTGGATGCCTGTAGCATCATTTTATTATTATTATTATATACAGGATTTATATAGCACCAATAGTTTGCGCAGCGCTTTACAACATGAGAGCAGACAGTACACTTACAATACAAATCAATACAGGAGGGATCAGAGGGCCCTGCTGGTTACAGCTTACAATCTAGAAGGTAGGGTCAAGTGGAAACAAAAGGTAATAACTGTGGGGGATGAGCTGATGGAGAAAATGAAAATACAGTTGTTAGGTGTGGGTATGGTAGGCTTCTATGAAGAGAAGGGTTTTCAGGGATCGTCTAAAAGCTAATAAAGTAGGAGATAAGCGGACAGATTGGGGTAGGGCATTCCATAGGATTAGAGAGGCTTTGGAAAAGTCCTGGAGACGAGCATGGGAGGAGGAACAAAGAGAACGAATAGGTTGGTATTTAGAGACTAGGCTATATTTAATATCATTTAATTTAATATCATATTATTTAATATTATATTTTAAAAGACTTGGGGCTGTAATTGGTACCAGAGGTGCTTCAATAAAGCATTGAGAAAAGGCTGTGAATACTTATGTACATGTGATTTTTAATTTTTTTTTATAAATTTGCAAAGATTTCAAACAAACTCCTTTCACGTTGTCATTATGGGGTATTGTTTGTAGAATTTTGAGGAAAATAATGAATTTAATCCAGTTTGGAATAAGGCTATAACATAAAAAAATGTGGAAAAAGTGAAGCGCTGTGAATACTTTCCAGATGCACTGTATATTAGGCTTCCTATTATAATTACCGTATATACTCGAGTATAAGCCGAGGTTTTCAGCACATTTTTTTGTGCTGAAAGTGCCCCCCCTCGGCTTATACTCGAGTCAAGCACTTTTCTGCAGCAAAAAAAAAAATTCCGACCCGACTTTGGGGCCCCGTATCTCGGGGCCACTTGGGTCTAGGGATCCCAAATTTGGTGTGCCAACCCAGTGGACCTAGCACTATAACATATCCAAATATGGGGTTCCTAGCACTAAGTGGCCCCGAGATACAGGGCCCCAAAGTCGGTTCAGAAAATGTCATTCTCTGCTGCAGAAAAGTGCTTGAGATTTTCTGACCCGAATTTGGGGCACCATATCTCGGGGACACTTGGTGCTAGGAACCCCAAATGTTGTATTCCAACCCAGTGGAATTAGCACTACAACATATCCAAAGATGGGGTTCCTAGCACTAAGTGACCCTGAGATACAGGGCCCCAAATCGGTCAACTGTGTCCATCTGCATGGGCACAGTGAGGCTGCAAATGGGCATCGTTGTCCCTCTTTTCCACTTACAGTAGCTGCGCATTTCTCACCCTAGGCTTATACTCGAGTCAATAAGTTTTCCCAGTTGTTTGTGGTAAAATTAGGTGCCTCGGCTTATATTCGGGTCGGCCTATACTCGAGTATATACGGTAATAATTTTTCTCACAAAATTACACTCACCCCTAACCCTCAGCAAAAAAAAACAAAAAAAAAAAACACAGGAATAGTATTTTGATTCATTAATTTTGGCAGAAGAGTTAGGCAGAAATAATACTGAGGATTAGTTGCAATCCGTGGTAGAAAGGGATAGCAGGGACTTGAAATGGGTCAGTTTAGAATTAGCCAGCTGGGTAATGTCCAGAGAGGAGACAGATGAGTTCCCTGCCTAGGCCACATCACATTTATTCAGTGCAGAGGGAAACATATAAATTAAATGCCTGATGCATTGGAAAATGATTTGCATCTCACTTTTCACAAAGCTCCGGCTTTCTTTCTCTGTACCGATCTATAAAAGAAGGAAACTCTTCAGGGACGATGTTCTTTTGTAGCGTCTCTCAATAGGCAAATTAGCACTTGCGTAAACAGTCTCTATTGTCCCTCACAGAAAATTACATTCTGCATCGTAATGCAGCATTTAAAAATTATATAGCAACATGCAGATTAATCTCCCAGTTGGACCATTTCTCTTCCGATACTGCCATTATAAGCACTGGTGTTCACAGTGGGCTTGTGTTAATAGACAAATCAAATTTCTCATTTATACAGAAGATACCAATGGGATAAGAAAGTAAAATGAAAAAAGGATTAGGATAAAGAACAGTGCAGGTATTTGTTTAGTTAAAGCTTGAGGTGAAAAGTTTATTAGGCCAAGGTGTATTCAGTCTATAGCAAGAACCAATTAAAAAAAAAAAAACTCTTAAAATTCTCCAGCAACATATGTATTATTATTTAACACATTGGTACAGAAAAATAAATGTATGTATTTGTATGTCGTTTTTGACTCTCATTAAATCAATAGACTTTCTTGGTGAATTAATTTTTTTACAAGGTAGGTCACTAGGTTTTTTCCTCAACCCTCCCCAATTGCTTAGGCTTGGGACCAGCATGCAGAATGTGAAAACACATGTATGTGGCCCTGTTGTACACACATACTAGGATTGATTTAGACAGGAGTTAATGATTCTACAAACATGTCTATTGAGTGTGGGAGAAAACCTACACGAACACAGGGGGAGCGTGCAAACCCTATATAGATACTGTCCCGACTAAGGTTCAAAACTAGGACTCAAGTGCTGCAAGGCATATGTGCTAACCACTGAGCCACTGCAGACATCCCAACCTGCAAAAACTCATTTCTCCCCAACCCCCCCTCTAAACAGAACCCTGACATCTCCCCTTTGAGACAGACAAAGGGACTGAGGACACAGATTCCCCAGTCTCAGCTGAGATGAATGGACAGGAGACAGCGGCTGAGCAGAGTAAACACAGGACACAGGAGCGAATTCGCTCACCATGTTCAATTACTAGTTCCACCCGCAACCGGCGGGAGAGGAGAGGAGGGAAGCCGGCTGCGGGGGGACAAGGGGGGGCCGGAGAACAGGTGGCGGCGGAGAAGGACATGGAGGGGGCCAGAGGAGAACGGGGGGGTGGAGAAGGACATGCAGGGGGCCAGAGGAGAACAGGGGGGGTGGAGAAGGACACGGAGGGGGCTGGGAGAGGAGCACACAGAACATCCGGGAATGATCGGTGCAGCAGGAAGGACAGCTGTGCTCACCGATCGCCCTGTACAGCTGACAGCCACGGGAGGGAGAGAAGTGTCTGTCAGCTAAAAATCGATACAAAGGTGATCGTGATGTTCCCCACTGCACCGATCATTCCTGGGAGATCGGGAGGTGCATGCGTGTGTGCGGGAGCCACCGCAGAAATGTGGGAGTCTCCAGCACCTCGCGGGAGACTTGAGATGTCTGCCACTGTGCTATCCTGAAAAATACGTACAAAATCTAAATTCTAATAACATAGTCTCAGTTAGCAACAACTACTTCAGATGAGCTATACCAAAGCCGAGGCTGTCACCGTGACCTGTGGGACAATAATCTTATACAACTGTTTGTGTAAAGATTTAATCCCATGGTGCTAGTGCATAAAGGCTAGAGCTACACGGGAAAATTAAAGCTGAGCAGTTAAATACATGAATCAATAAATGAAATACATATAAGGACCTTGTATCGCCTGCCAAAGGATTTGTGCCCCATGTCCAGCCAGCCTTGAGATTTAGAAAGCGTGTCTGGCTGGCAGGACAATAGATCTGCTTTTTCTCTGCTGCAGTTAAGTTATGCTTACAGGTTGTGTCTCTCACCCAGCCTGACGTGTGAAAGGAGAAGGATTTATCTCTCTGCTCTCTCCTCTTAACAGCATGTTCCCTGTTAGCACTTAAAGTGAAGGAAAAGGCAATATTTTTTTTGAAAAAACAACCTTTACATATGCTTTAATGCATAGGATGCATTAAGGTAAAAAAAAAACTTCTGTCTTTGGAAACACATTAGGAATTGCAGCACAACTGATTGGCTCTGTTAACTGTGTACTGTATTCATCTCTCAGTTCTGCTATACATGGACTAAAGGAAGCTTTAGCCAAGTAATTTCAGCACTTACTCTACTTGCATTTAAAAACATGATGAATCAATGAAAAATATACTTAAAGCAGACCTTGAGTAATTTTTTTTTTATCTTTCCATCTATTAAATCTTCTGCTCTTGTTGTTTTAACTTTGGATATTAAAACTTATTTTTTCTCTGCCAGTATATACCTTATCCAGCTCACTTCCTGTTTCTTGTCTGGTCATTAGCCTAGGTTTATGACATCAAGCACAGCTTTCACTCTATCTCTCGTGAGAGTTTGCCAGGAAGACATCGGCCTAAAGGGCCTAAACTGGGGAAAAATGTGTTTGTTTTTTCTTTTTAATTGGGATATTTATTATAGCAAAAAGTAAAAAATATTGTGTTTTTTTCATAATTGTCACTCTTTTTTGGTTTATAGTGAAAAAAAGGACATCAATTTTTTTTTGGGTACAGTGTCGCACGAGCGCGCAATTGTCAGTTAAAGCGACGCAGTGCCGTATCGCAAAAAATGTCCCGGTCAGGAAGGGGGTAAATCCTTCCGGGGCTGAAGTGGTTTAAGAAACTGGACATGTTTTAATTTTTCAGATTAAAGTAGAACTATAGGCAAAACTTGCTTTTTCATTTTGGATAGAGAAAGGGAGGGTTATAAACCCTGCCAGATTATTTTTCAGCATCTGTGCTCCATTACAGAGATTTCCCTTCATTTCCTGTCCCATAGCCAAACAGAAAGTGAAAGAAAATCCCTGAAAATTAAGGGAGCTCTTTGGGGACCCCCAGGTCACCAGAACTAGTGTCCCCATTGGAAGATTTCCCCTCTATTACTTTTCTGAGATCCACCCAAAATTTACATTTTCTTTTACTTTCACTTTCAATAATAATGGCAAACAGGACAAAGAGAGAGGGTGAATCATCTTAAAGTGTTTGTAAACCTCTTACAACCACGTTAACCTACAGGTAAGCCTAGATTAAGGCTTACCTGTAGGTGCAAGAAATATCTCCCAAACCTAAAAGGTTTAGGAGATATTTGCAGGAATATCGGCACCGACTGAGCGTGCCGTTTCTGGCGGCGATCGTACCGTTAGTGGTGGCACCAGCGCGCGTGCACGGGAGTGACGTCATCACGGCTCCGGCCAGTCACAGCAATAAAAACTGACAAGCTTTCTAATCCCTCTGCAATCTATCCAAAACGAATAAAAGTCTTGCCTTTAGTTATACTTTAGACATTTTAAAAATGACTGCTCCTGGCCATATATATATTTAAAAATATATTTGTTTTCATTCATACAGATTTGTCATATATTTTGACAACCACCCCTAACCCTATTCCAATTAGATTACAAAATGTGCATTTTGAATTTGACAGATTCGGCTCTCATTGATCTCAATGGGGTTAAAATTCAGCAACTGAACTTCCCCAAAACTTGGTCGAAAAGAACCCAGGGAAATTTGTATCATCACTAGTTATCAGCAAGACAGGAACCGAAGATATACTGAAGATATTTCTGATATTTCAGATATTTCTGAAGCAGAAAAACTCCCCATTCTATTTAAAAAGAAAAAAAAATAGTTTTAGCTTGATATTACACGTTATTTGCAATTTTGGAGTGCAAATGAATTACTATAAACACAGGCCTAAGTCTTTGACTATATACTCACACCAAAGGAAACGTTTAGGTCCCACACTCAACAACTTAGTTTAATGTTTTTATTAAAGATTTCATTTCAGATATATATCACGGGCATTTTCTAAGCAGTAATATATATGATCAATTGATTTTTAACTATGCAGGTGTGCCATCTGTTACCTCCCAGTGTGATTCCAATGCTATGAATAAAAAAAATTACTTGAACCCATCCTTTATATCTAATAAAACTGAAGATATAATTAATAATACATTATTACTACAGTACTTAAGGTACATTCCGCTAATATCTTTCTGGCTGATAGTTCTTTTTTATTCTCATATCATCCCAAGACAATCAACTTGCCTGGTCCTTTGTCTATTCTTAAACACTGTTTAAAAGCTTGTTTGTATTGTTCGAGGAGAAAATGTGTCGGTAAAATGATTACACTTGACCTGAAAATCCAGTGGCTAATCATTGCCTGTTTTGTATAATAGGAGCCTTTTACAACAACCAACAAGTTAAATTCACAGTGGAATGCAATTTTTCTTTCGCCCCTCTATACTTTGAATGTCATAGAAGTCATAAGTCATACAGAATTGTTTTATTAAAATGTAATCTATTAAAGCAGAAGATGAGATTTTTAAATACATATTTAACCTTGCTATAATTGTATTATTGTGCTTTACTAGTCTGCTCTCACAATAAAAGGTTTTCATTGTTAAATGTATAATAGCATTATACAATAGCATTACTACATTTGCCTGTATTTGCAAATTAAAGTAACTCAAATTAAAAAAAAATTGCCTGGCTAACTCAGCCAAATAACTAATGCATAACAGCTATAAGGCAAAGGTTAGGTACTTCTGGGCAGCTTGAAGAGACCGAGGCTAGCAATTTATTGCAGAAAATAAAATTAGTTTATCATTTGAACAAAGACAAATGGACTAAAGGGTTTTATCCCTCAGAAGTTAAGCACTACGCTTAGCGGTGACATGTCCAGTTTGTTACATCCGATGGTATAGATTCCATCTGTTCACATTCCTTTTTTTCCAGTCCAGTGGAGCAAATTCAATGGTAAAAGCACTTTTGCCAGAAGCCATTGGCTATGAATTAAAATGTCCTAATGCCAAGCCCTGCTGGAGCTTAGAGAATCCAAAGTTAGATGGCACACTTTCTAAAATGCATCTGATTCTGTTACTATATAAATGCTTTTTTTTAATAGGGTTAAATAATGGCTAAGCTACATATATGGGCTTTCACGTTGGTTTATAATGTTTATCACTGCTACCCTTTCTGCCTTACACCATTAAAGTAAATCCATTATGAGAGAAAAATGACCTGGCTGTAATGTTGCCTTTCTTCTTTAGAGCCACTGACTGCAAATATGCAGATAAGGACTGATTTTTTTTTTACTTCACTGAATGGCATACCTGATCCTGGTTATTGACTCATTAGGCATTGATGGTAGTAGGCAACATAAGTAAATAAAATAAAAAAATTTCAAAAGGTTCATCCTAAAGTGTATTTAGACCCATGTTTCCAAAATCAGTTACATTCAAGGCATTTTGTGAATGATACAGTCACGGATGCTTGTGCTTTCCACCGAACTGTCAAGCCATAAAATAGATGTTGCATAACTGATCACCTGTGTAGCACCATGGAAACTTCATATGAAAAAGAGGCTAAAATGACAGTTTGTTTTCTTGACAGTAAAGGATAGATGGATTTAGTTACACTTTAATGGATAACTAATTTTAGTACAGTCAATGTCTTACACTTACCTATTCTAGTTTCTACAAGATTTAGCTGGGTATCCTGCTGGGAACTGCACAGGCCTTGAATAAAAGTCCCCCCAGATAGACTTTACCTTATTGAAAATGTGCACTGTAATTTCATTAATTTCTGATATCAGAAGGAAAAGTACATTTTAAAACTTGGAGAAGATCTTAAGATAGGGTGGGGGAACCTTAATAGACACTGTTACTGTTAAACAGGGCCAATTCGGTTGTTTTGCAAGCTGGTCGGTAAGCGTGCTAGGAACTCTTTTGTTTGTTTGTGATGTGCATTGCCTTTCTATGTACACCTTGCTGCAAAAGGGCAGTTATAGGTAGGGGTCGTTGCTACTTTTTTGTACAGTGGAACCTCAAAAGATGCCTGCAGTAAAAGTACACCTCTAGCTCTTTTTCCAATACACCCATTTGTAGGAAACATTGGCTATGGCTCCAAATGCTCCAAGAGTGTGAAGGATACAGACAATGGTAGCACCAAATCTGTGGCTATTATTCTACTACAGAACGTCTGTAATTGAAAATCTTTATCCTCTGTTGAGATAAGACAACAATGTTTTAAAATGAGCTGGAGGAGTAGACGCAGGCGGTTCAACTATAAGTCACACATTTGATGATGTTTTGTGCACCACAAAACATTGGATGTGCATGTATATGTGAGCGCTGGGAAAAGGTTATCATCAATAGCAGGTCTCTTCCATCAATCTGAATTTTTTCTGAATTGTCCCTTTTTTAACCAAAAGTAGGAACTGATCTCTTGCTTGAGCCCAGAGGTCAGTGTTCCCAACCAGGGCTTACAGAAACAGAGGTTCAGCTATGTAGCAATTATAATTATGCAACTTGTTTTCTACTCATAAAGATCTGCCATATTTCTGTAGCAGTGGCGTGCTAAATTTTTTTGGGGAAACGGCAAACAAACCTGGTCCCCGCACTACAACCACTTACCCACATCCCCCCCCATCGTTCGATTGATCACCCACTCGATCGCCACTTTGCTCGCCCATCGCCCGCCAACCCCGCACTTACCCCATCCAGGTCGTGCCTTCGGTGGCTTCCCCTCTGCCTCTGCTCCCGAGATCCAGCTTTCACTTTTCCTCAAGGCCAATCAGGTCTTAGGACTCCCGGCCAATCGGGTCTCAGGACCCGCTTCCTGATTGCCAGGAGGAGAAGCAGGAAGACATTAGCGAATATTAATCTGCTAATGTCACACTAGTGGGTGGGCTCGGGGCACAGTGCACTGCGCCCTGAGCCCACCCTTTTTTAAGCCAATTAGAGCCTCAGGCTCTAATCGTGTGCTTAAAAAAAAAACATTTAAATCCATGCGTCCGGCGCCCTGCATGGAGATTAAGGGCCGAGCACATGGATTAAGGGGGCGGCACACCTTATGAGCAGCCACCACTGATCTGTAGTCTAATCATGAAAACACACAAGACTAGTTTATTAGTTGTACATTCACAGTTTCTTATAGGAATGCAGATATATATATAAGAATTAGGGTTGAGAGGTACAGGCCCTTCAAAAAAGGAAGAGTTGGCAGCTATGATGTACACATACAGTAAGCTCAACTGACAGACAGGGTGATAGAATGTACAGTATCTCACAAAAGTGAGTAGACCCCTCACATTTTTGTAAATATCTTATTATATCTTTTCATGTGACAACACTGACGAAATTACACTTTGCTACAATGTAAAGTAGTGAGTGTACAGCTTGTATAACAGTGTCAATTTGCTGTCCCCTTAAAATAACTCAACACACAGCCATTAATGTCTAAACCGCTGGCCACAAAAGTGAGTACACCCCTAAGTGAAAATGTCCAAATTGGGCCCAAAGTGTCAATATTTTGTGTGGCCACCATTATTTTCCAGCACTGCCTTAACCCTCTTGGGCATGGAGTTCCCCAGAGCTTCACAGGTTGCCACTGGAGTCCTCTTCCACACCTCCATGATGACATCACGGAGCTGGTGGATGTTAGAGACCTTGCGCTCCTCTACCTTCCATTTGAGGATGCCCCACAGATGCTCAATAGGGTTTAAGTCTGGAGACATGCTTGGCCAGTCCATCACCTTTACCCTCAGCTTCTTAAGCAAGGAAGTGGTTGTCTTGGAGGTGTGTTTTGGGTTGTTATCATGTTGGAATACTGCCCTGCGGCCTGATCTTCAAAGAGAGGGGATCATGCTCTGCTTCAGTATGTCACAGTACATGTCGGCATTCATGGTTCCCTCAATGAACTATAGCTCCCCAGTGCCGGAAGCACTCATCCAGCCCCAGACCATGACACTCCCACCACCATGCTTGACTGTAGGCAAGACACACTTGTCTTTGTACTCCTCACCTGGTTGCCGCCACACACGCTTGACACCATCTGAACCAAAGACGTTTATCTTGGTCTCATCAGACCACAGGACATGGTTCCAGTAATCCACGTTCTTAGCCTGCTTGTCTTCAGCAAACTGCGGGCTTTCTTGTGCATCATCTTTAGAAGAGGCTTCCTTCTGGGACGACAGCCATATAGACTAATTTTATGCAGCACTCATACGTCTATTTCCCAAAGACAACCTCTGGATATGACGCTGAGCACGTGCGCTCAACTTCTTTGGTCGACCATGGCGAGGCTTGTTCTGAGTGGAACCTGTCCTGTTAAACCGCTGTATGGTCTTGGCCACCGTGCTGCAGCTCAGTTTTAGGGTCTTGGTAATCTTCTTATAGCCTAGAACATCTTTATGTAGAGCAACAATTCTTTTTTTTGAGATCCTCAGAGAGTTCTTTGCCATGAGGTGCCATGTTGAACTTCCAGTGACCAGTATGAGAGAGTGAGAGCGATAACACCAAATTTAACACACCTGCTCCCCATTCACACCTGAGACCTTGTAGCACTAATGAGTCACATGACACCAGGGAGGGAAAATGGCTAATTGGGCCCAATTTGGACATTTTCACTTAGGGGTGTACTCACTTTTTTTGCCAGTGGTTTAGACATTAATGGCTGTGTGTTGAGTTATTTTGAGGGGGCAGCAAATTTTTCACTGTTATACAAGCTGTACACTCACTATTTTACATTGTAGCAAAGTGTCATTTCTTCAGTGTTGTCACATGAGAAGATATAATAAAATATTTACAAAAATGTGAGGGGTGTACTCACTTTTGTGAGATACTGTATGTATATTCACACAATCTCTAATGAGACACTGACTGTTAGAATACATATACACTCTGCACTACAATACTAGGTCCTTAAATGTTGGCACACAAGCTCTAGTGAGGCTTAAATAACATGTACATGCAAGCTCCACTGAGACATTAGCTGCTTAAACTCATGTACATAAATTTCAAATGAGACATAGTGCAGGAATGCATGTACACACAAGCTCTGCTGAGACACTGTGGCCTCAAATGCATGCATATACAAGCCTTGCTTTAAGTGTCATTAAACCCATACTATGAAAAACTCTCATTAAATGCTATACTGTATAACAGATTGTTCATACTTACAAAGCCACTAAAGCATGAGTAAAATATACATGGCCTTCAGCTGTCCCTCCCATTTTCTCTGTGTCCCCACTGAAAGTTGAGATTGTGTAGACCAGCTGATGTCCTCTATGGAGCATGATCAATTTCAGTTCCCTTCTAAGCTCTTCTTTTCCTTCTTTATCTTATCTGCACAGCCCACATGACTAGAGAGTCACACGTATGGGTGTAAACACAGTGGTAAATGACACTACCCTCCCTCCTTCCCTCCCTCCCTCCACCTCCTCCTCCTCCATGTTCTCCTATTGCTAAACACTATTGGGATAGGATATAGTATGGAAAAAACAAACAATACTGTGCATGTGTAATAAAATATCATAGAAAGCAACAACACTAAATGTGAGATATAACACAATAAATAATAATGATGAAAGTGAATAAGTTGTGCTCATTAATTCATAAAAAGACATAAAAGTCCAAAAATGTGCTTAGATCAGTCCAAATAATGAATACAAAGGAATGAATGTGAATAATCAATATAAACATCAGAGCAAACTCAGAGCAAACATCAGAGCTTTTCTTGTGAAAAGCGCATCCAAAGGAATCCCCCAGCATGTGACGTCACCAACACTGAAGTAAGGATGTGCTCTTACCATAACGGATGGACCCTCTATTATGGAAGGTCAAATGCGCATTGGGATATATCAGCTGTTAGGTATCCATGTACGTCTCACCAGCAGTACGGATGATATGTGTCTCACCAGCCATATCGTCCCTGCACTTCTGAGTATTCCAGGTAGGCTTTGAAATGGACGTGGACCAGACCCTCAAAAGATGACTTCCAATCAATGTGGTGAAGTTATGCCGTCTAGCTATGCTGGGGATTTGTGACCTGGCTTCACTTTCATCATAGGATATAGTATGCTGATTCACTAAGAAACTCAAAAAAATGCTTCATTTTAATATAAAGTAAAGTTAAAAAAAAGAGCCTTGGATGTAGATGCCATCTGATCAAAATGGAAGCTAGTGTCAATCATCCTTCACTCTGCCTACACCATATTAATGCACAAAATAAATGCACATTTTATGTTCAATTCATTGAGATCTGTAAAATAGTTATTCTGTATTTTTAATCTAATTCGAATTGCTCTTCTGAAAGTTATGTGACTGGCACAGCACCAATCATGGCTGTGCAGATACAGACTCACACTGTAGAGACCATACATCAGCAGAGTAATAGAAGTGCCTCCCAAAGATCTTTCCCTACAGATGCCAAAGAACAGGGAAAGATCATGTGACCATGCAACAGCGCCGCAAGAATAAGGTACTTAGAGGTCTTAAAAGCAATTAAAGTGGCATGATATATATATATGATTTCTGTTAAAAAAATGGCAATTAACACTGCGTTTATGGATCATTCAATGCATGTACACACAATCTCTAAAAGAACATAGCTCTAATGACACAAGGGAGTTAATTTACTAAAGGCAAATAGGCTGTGTACTTTGCAAGAGCAGTTACACTCATTTTCCGCATAGCTAAGTGAATTCATTAATTCCAAATTCACTAAGCTCTGGGAAATATATATATATATATATATATAAAGAAAACAGATCAAAATCCAGGTCCATGAGAGCTGTTGGGATGCATGCACACACAAGCTTCACTGTAACACCGGCCTCTGCAATGCATGTACTCATTGGATTTACCGGCCTCTGCAATGCATGTACTCATAGGATTTATCTTAGAAAGCCTCATTTGTTATTTGCTGATTTGTGTCTTAATAAATAAATATGTTTAGGCATACAATCTCAGTCCAGAGCTTTACAGTAATCTTATTCCATTATTTGGTCTATATTATGTATTTTTTGAACCAACTCCTTGCTTTTGATGAGCAGTGTCATTACAGCAACTAAATATAAAAGGTTGTCACAGTTTGAATACCTCAGCTCTTTATTGATGTAACTGTAGAAAATTGCAGACATGATTGCTGGAAACAGATTATGCATGTCTTTATGTTTTACATCGATGTCTTTCAACGTACCAACATTTTAAGAATGGAAAATGTTTCAGCATATTTTTTCCTGGACACAGAGGCTACACTGCAACTGAAAGACTGCAAAGACCCAAACTAATTGTATATAGTTGTATATACAATTTAAGGTACTCAAGCAGACTTTAAATCTACCATGTCACCAGAAGAAAACCCTAAGATTACTAATACGTACCTGTCTTCCAAAGCTATGGCCACTGGTATTTGATGGTACTGGTATTTGATAGCAGGGGTTTCAGGGGTCATGTCCCAAACTGAGTGAGGTGGCTCCAGTGGAGGGAACCTGTGGTTTTTGCTATGATGAATTCCTGTCTGTCCACCTGCAAGGTGATTGATGTGGTCATTTTCTGGGTGGAGACCAAACCTGATTTAAGCCAGCCAAGCTTGCAATCTCATGCTTGTGATATTGCTTTTGTAACACATGTTTAAGCTCTCTGTTTGTCTGTCCTGCTCTGCTATTTGGATTCCCTCATTGAGGACCTCGGATCGAATTTTGACTCTGAACTCTGCCTGCCTTTTGACTACGGATCTGACCCTGACTATTCTGAACCCTGCAAAAAGAAACAAATGCTCCTGCACTCAGATTGCCGTAGGGTAAATCGAAGAATAGAGTAGGGAAATCTTCAGAAATCATGCCACTACATCAGCTGTGCTGCCACTATCAACAGGTCAGGGAGAACCCAGGAGTAACTCTAAAAGAAAACAAGGACTGAGGGCGCACCAGCCTTGTGCATTACCTTTGCAACACTAAAATTTATTCAAAGTAAAATTGTATACAGGCATACCCCACTTTTAAGTACACAATGTTTATTTACTTAAGCTGGAAAGTGCAAAATCAGGCTCACTTCTGCATAGAAACCAACGAGCTTCCAGGGTTTATTACCAAAGCTCAATTGAACAAGCTGGGGTTAGAAGCTCATTGGTTTCTATGCAAAAGTGAGCCTAATTTTGCACTTTCCTGCTTTAGTAAAAAAAAAAAACATTGTGGAATTAAAAGTGGGGTATGCCTGTACTCACAAACGAGTGATATAGTCAAACAGATAATACAAAGTCCATCATTAGCCTCACCCAGCAAGACCTGCTGGCCAGTAGACTTGGGTGGGATAAAAAAAAGTCCAAAGTAGACTGATGCGTTTTAAGGGTCTGCCTGCCTTGCACCTGTTCTGTCAATTAACCACTCTACCTGTCTGCCAACCACAAGTACCTGTTTGCTTTGCTCAGTTCACACCTGCCCCAGCGTGGTGGCCAAGCACTAAAGCATTGTGTATATGTCCTAGGGGCAACTGAGTACCAGTAGGCCTGCTTGCCTTATGGGAAAGGGGGCTGCTATAGGTGAAGAACACAGAAGCTAGCTATAGTGTCTGACCACCTGCGTTAGGAGGTAAGTGGGACAAAACAACAACAAGCAGCCAGTGAGTGTATCACAACGAGCAGCAGAGGATGCAGTATCTAACAGCCCCAAAAGTGTTGGATACTGACAGGGCCATAGAAAAGTCAAAAAGGAGAGTCACTGCCTGCTTGACTGGTATTGGTAATCTTCTTTTACAGAATGCTTATATGGCAATTTTTTTGTCTAGAGTTGCTTTTACAACTCAGTCACTAGATCATGCAAGATATCATGAGAAAGACATCCGATCTGATCCAATGGCGTCCCTAGGGGGGGGCCAGAGGGGGCCCTGACCCCCCAAAATTATGCTGTGCCCCACCATGTGCCCCCCCCAAAAAAAAAAAATCAAAAAAAAAAATATTTTTTTTTTTTTTATTTTTTTACAAAAAGGCAATGTCTTTTTGTTTGCATTCGTAGCGGATGTGCCACATCTTACTCAGGCCGCTGCTGGAGTAACACAGTCTCTATTGAGAGGGGGAGTATTCTTCTAGCCTGGACGCGTGGGTAAGTGTGTGCACTGCAGTACACTGTAATCACTGAACTGCATTATCTCCATCTCTTCTCTCCACCATCTGTCCCTCCCCTCTCCTGTTCTTTCAAGACCTTCACAACTTACTTTCACGTTCAGTTAGGCAGGTAATAGACTAAGCAAATTTCTTTCCTGCATCCACAGAGTGCAGGAATGAAACTTGCATGATTCCCCCATCAACACAGACATTGGTGACAAGGGGAATATCCTTCCTGCCCAGCAATTGTATTCTCCCAACAAACAGTCATTATCACTAGTGGCTATAGCAACCACTAGTGAAAATTATAAGAGTATCTGGCAGGCTAGTTGTTCCCAATTTGATCGATCAACTTGGTACATTCAGCCTGCTCATTAATGGTTCAAATCTCAGCCAGTTCCCGATGAACCAGCTGAGATTTAAACTGCCTATGGCTGGTCTTAGCACTTAGGCAGCCCATACATTGATCACTTTTTTAATTTAACTAGTAGGTTGCATTAAGAAAAAAAAAAAAGAAATGATCCAATTCTCCCATCTACACATTATAGGTGGATGGGGGAATCCTCCCAGTGTGGACCAGTGGTGGAACTACCAGAGTTGCTGTCCTGTCCCGGCTATTCACAGCGATGGTCTCTGTCTCCATGGCAGCGGCGGCACATTGAAACCCAATGCTGGTTACTTTATGGGGCTAATGTACAGGAGGGCCAGCACAATTTGTTGTTAGAGATGGGCTGGGCATGTTCAAAATCCAACATGCCCGACCCCGCCAGGAAGCCACACTGCACAGCGCTAATCACAAGCAGTGAGACATTTCCTGGTCCTTAGCTGCACAGATCAGGAATGTCTCACTGCCTGTGATTAGCTGTGTGCAGTGTCGGCTTCCTGGTGGGATCGGGCATGTGGGGTTTCAAACACACCCAAGCCCATCTCTAATGGTTGTAGACAGTTGACCTCCCTGCAGGTTGCTTAGCAGCAGTGCAGCCTTCTCTGACATGCTGATCGTGATGCAATCCAGGTGATGCTCCTAGTCAAATCCTAGTGTTAAATATCATAGTGGTTTTATTGATCAAAGCCCACACCTTACAGGCATAGAGCCCACACCTTACAGGCATAGAGCCCACACCTTACAGGCATGGAGCCCACACCTTACAGGCATAGAGCCCACACCTTACAGGCATAGAGCCCACACCTTACAGGCAAAGAGCCCACACCTTACAGGCAAAGAGCCCACACCGTACAGGCGTAGAGCCCACACCTTACAGGCGTAGAGCCCACACCTTACAGGCGTAGAGCCCACACCTTACAGGCTTAGAGCCCACACCTTACAGGCAAAGAGCCCACATGGCTGCTGAACATACGGTGGATATGGTTGTACTGTTGATGCTAATAAATACTGTGTTTATTAGATCTGACTGGGAGCATCACCTGGATCACATCCTGGTCAGCATGTCAACAGAGAAGGTTATACAGCATTACTGCTGCTAGGTGACCGGCTGGGGGCTCGGCTCTCTACAACCAATAGTGCCAGCCTTCCCCTGCATGCACCCATAATGTCACCAGCACTAGGGCCTAATAGACTGCTGCTGCTGCCAAGGAGACAGATGCCAGACCAGCACTGTCAATAGCTGGGGAACACCACAGTGGCAGAACACCAAGGCCCGGAGACAAGACAACCTTTGCAAACCTGATAGTTCTCCCACTGCTTTGGACCCTTATATTTACTTGGTATGCTGGTGACATATATCTCTTCTGCCACCCTGGGGATCGTAGTAAAATTGCATTTTATAGTTGCCCCCCTAATTTTGTCCCTGTCCCCCCATGTGCCCCCCCTAAATATGAAAGCTGGAGACGCCACTGATCTGATCCTGTCCACTAAAAACTAACTGATGGGGATCCGTTCCTCAGCCATCTGGCAGATCGGATCAGATGGCAGTAGGGTGTAAATGAACAGGCGGTCCGTTTACATCCGACTGCTTATAGAGGGGACCAGGCTGTGTCCGCTCTGAATAAGCAGAGCAGACATGGACAAACTGTCCACCTGCTTAACGGGGAACAGATTCCCCGCTGAGTAGGTGGACTCCAATGGAGCCCGCCCCTGTGTGGAAGGGGCCTAAAGGTTTTTTTTTTTGTTCGTTTAAAAATAACAAACATGTTATACTTACTTGCCCTGTGCAATAACTTTTCACAGACCAGCTCTGATCCTCCTCTTCTCGGGTCCCCCGTCAGTGCTCCTGACTCCTCCCCCCGCCAAGTACCCCCATAACAAGCCGTTTGCTATGGGGGCACTTTTGCATGCTCACTCACAAGCACTGCTGTGTGTGACCATAAGACACACAGAGCAGAGTTTTGCCCCACCCCCTCACCTTCATCACTAGCTGTGATTGACAGCAGCAGGAGCCAATGTTTCCTGCTGCGGTATCTGACCCAATGAGGAGCAAGAGAGCAGAGAGAGCCTAGGCTCTCGTGCACATCTCTGGATCAAGATCGGGCTTAGGGGAGCTGCGGGGGAAGCTGCATGCAGAAGGATATTTACCTTACTGCATAGAATGCTGTAAGGTAAAGAATACCTTCTGCCTTTACAACCACTTTAAGTCCTGGCAGTGCAGGGGGATTAGAGGGAACAGGAATATAGAGGCATGCCCAGGGGACAATTGAACATTGAAAAAATAAAAATAAATTAATTTTATTTTTATCTGATTTAGGAAAAAACTGTATACTACTTTAATACCACTTTAATTAATAATGTGAATGTTCGATTTGAATACACATTTGCATGCATGGGAATTTATAAAGAATATTTCCTTGATGATTAAAATTAACACAGCTTCACCTTATTTAATTTTAAAGTTAAAGAGGCACTACAGTCTGTTCACATAATTTGTAAACAAAAAAAAAGTCTGGCTGCAACCATTTTAACTGTGGGCAGCTAAAGCTGCTGCCTGTTCACTTCCTGGATTTCCACAGACACACACCTCCAGCACTGCAGCTCTCATTGGCACTCTTATGACTCACCCCCCCTCCCTTCCTGGCAAACTCTTGCGAGAGTGAGAGAGACAGCTGTACAGGGTGTCATAAGCCTAGGCTTTTTACCAGACAAGAAACAGGACGTGGGCTGTATAAGGTATTTACTGGAAGAAAAAAAAAATGTTTTACTATCCAAAGTTAAAACAACAAGGGCAGAAGATTTAATAGATGGAAAGTTGAAAAAATTACTGAAGGTTCGCTTTAAGTTAACATTCACTTTGTTCAGTGAACATTCTTTCGACCTCCACTACATCACCCCATTAAGTAATTCATAGCACGAAAAGAAAAAAAACTTGCCTGCCTTCAACCTAAAATAGCTAGTTGCTGCTTCCTGCTGCTGCAGAAATCTATGTAACAGTATAAGGTAAGTGTAAAGAAGAACACATATCAGTTCTGAGAAAGGTGCATAGTCACTGTCAATTAAAAAAAAAAAAGGCACCCAACAGTTCTAATTTATAACTGATTTACTCCACAGCATGACTGAAAACAGTTTAAGCGCTGCACTGAAATACTAAACTGTATAATTCCCCCACTATTAGCAAGTCTAAACAAGTTAATATTACAAATACTGTATATAAATTATAAAGAGCTTTTAACTTTAAAGGAAACCTTTGGACTGTTTTTGTTTGCTTTAGAAAACTAAAATTGTAAATAAAAAAAAATGTGGCAGTTTTGCTACCCATTCCCCATTCCCAGATGTGTAAATAAAGGCAGCATTCATATGTATATCATACTGCCCTGAGGTCATATCTACCATCACCTATACTTAATTCTGCCCCCTGGGGAGGTAAAGGGGCAAGCTTGAAAGTCCTGCCTGCAACTGTGGTCATTAAGCCTAACATCAGCCTGTTCTGCAAAGGTAAGAAAATTGGTGGGGGAGGGTAGTTTGGGGTGTGCAGAGGTAGACAGAGAAGGAATTACAGTTTGGGGTACACAGGTGAGCAAGGAGGGGATATGTAGAGGTAAGGAAGGTGGGTGCAAAGATGAGCAGAGGAGGCAGGTAGAGTTAAAGGGGTGGAGGGTTGGAGTGGAGAGAATGGGGGAGGTTTGGGGTGCTGAGGTTAGCAGGGGTTTTAGGTGGACTGACAGGGTGGATAAAGATGTAGGCAACGTGTAGGGCAGCCCATTAATTTCAATGGGCTGCTCTATGCGCTAGAAATGCAGAAGAAAGTCCCTAACGCTTTTTCAAAATCACACGGTGCCACAGCACATGTCAGGAGATGCGTGAGGGTGTCATTAACAACTGATGGCACTTCTGTGTATCTGCTAAAGGGCAGCACATTTCTGTGGTGTCAGGAAAGTGATTTTGCATGTGTTCCCGACACGCAAATGTGAATGCAGGCTAAATGTCTCAGTTACATTGGTGGTCAGTGTAAATCTTTTCATTACATTGGTGGTCAGTGGAAATCTTTTCATTACATTGGTGGTCAGTGTAAATCTTCTCATTACATTGGGGCTTGGTGTAGAATCATTTAATTCACACTAGTGGCCAGTGTAAATCCCTCCTTACATTGGTGTTTACTGTAAATGCTCCTATTGCATTAGTGGTCAGTGTAAATCCCTCTTTACATTTGTGGTTACTGTGAATGCTTATATTACATTAGTGGTCAGTGTAAACCCCTATTTTATTGGTGGCCAGTGTTGAAACTACTCTTTATATTGGTAGTCGGTAAAAAAATCAGAATTGCCATTGATCACCCCCCCTAGCACTGCCACTGATCCCAGGAGTTCTAGGATCCCTAGGAGTTTTCTGTCTATTAGGTCCCCTCATCTCCCCAGTCCATGGTGTGAGGAGATAATGTCCTGTAACCTCTAGCGACCAATCAATAAGCAGTAATGAAGTGCAGTAATCTCTAGCACCCAATCAACAAGCAAAAATAATGTGCTGTAACCTCTAGCAACTAATCAGTGAGACGTAATGTGTGCTGTAACCTCTAGCAACCAGTCAGTAAGTGGTAATGATATGCTGTAACCTCTGGCAACCAATTGCAATCGCTGCCTGATCTGATTCAGTAAACTGATTTTGAGTCTAGCTGCTATTTATTGTATATATATATATATGTATATATATATATATATATATATATATATATATATATATATATATATATATATATATATATATATGTATATATATCAGAGCAGGTGGAGAGCGAAATTGCATTGGGGGGCCAAAGAAAATGTTTGCCCCGGGGTCCAATCAATATTAAAGATGGCTCTGGATTTATTAATGAAGCCATATTTGGTCAGTTATATCAGTCTTATCTGTGCCTCTTGTTTACATGGCCCGGGATTCCCAGCAAGCTACTATATGCTCGGCTCCCTCCAATTGAGCATATATATTCAGTGATCCAATGAATGCTCAAATAGGCAAAGTTCAGTTCAAACCTCTGGTTTAGACTGAACCTTGAGCTCATCCTAAATAAGGATTGTAATAGGCACAGAGAAGTGGTGCCATCTGTATTTTCTATATTGACATGGTCCTATAAGACATCCCCCTTATGAACAGCTTTGACCAACAGGCAGGAACATTCTACAGCCTAGGCTACTGTCTAGGTTCCCTGTGGGTGATTCAGCTTTGTTGTTCGACTGTCATGCAAATCCTCTACTTGTAATACTTTGTGAGTTCCTGAGTGGACCAATAACACAGACAGTCAGGCAGTAAATTCATAGGGAAGCCTAAATTTCAGCCTCACCTTAGATGGAGATGTACAAGAGAAATATTAATTATTAATTTGATTCCCTCATTTGTGAGTGCACATTTCAAAGAAACCTGTGTTGAGAGCACATGGAGGTCTCCTCCTGTATATGTTTCTTGAGTTCAGAGACTTGGAGTTGTTGACCTAAAATACATATGCAAATCATAAATTCTGACTTCACTCTTGACATCACTTGCTGCATGCTTGTTATTGATCAATATGTAAAATGTCTTATTTTTAGAGGGAGCTTCCAGATTCTGATAAGCCCCTCACCCGCAAACCCCCACCACCACCAGGCCAGTGTTGGGGGAAGGAGGCCCTTGTTCTCATCAACATGGAAACAGGGTGTTTTGCCAGGGGGGTCCCTTTGCAAGGTACCCCTCATGTTGAGGACATATGGCCTGGTATGGTTCGGGGAGAAGATTTACAAATGTCCCCACTCATTTCCTGGCCAGCCTGGCTGCATGCTCAGACAAGGGTCTAGTATGGATTTTATTTTTTATTTCTTCATGGGTATTCCCCTTAAAAGCCATACCAAACCGGGGCTGGTGACGTCACTGGTTGTTAAGGACTCAGCATGTCCTTGAAATGGCGACTAACTTTGGTACCTAAAATTGTCCACAGATGTTGCTTTAAAAGCTTTTACAGATTATCAATTAAGGCTGGCTTCACACTGGGGCGGTGCGGGGCGGCGACGGTAAAGCAGCGCTATATTTAGCGCTGCTTTACCATCGTTTTACCGCGGTATGCGGCCGCTAGCGGGGTGGTTTTAACCCCCGCTAGCGGCCGCAAAAGGGTTAAAAACCTCTGCAAAGCGCCGCTGCAGCGGCGGTTTGCGGGCGGTATCCCCGCGGTTTCCCATTGATTTCAATGGGAAGGAGCGGTATAGGAGCGGTGAACAGACCGCTCCTTCACCGCTCCAAAGATGCTGCTAGCAGGACTTTTGTTGCGGTCCTGCTAGCGCACCGCTCCAGTGTGAAAGCCCGCCGGCTTTCACACTGGAGTGAATGGGGCGTTTTTTTCAGGCGGTATACAGGCGCTATTTTTAGCGCCGTACCGCCTGAAAACCGCCCCAGTGTGAAAGGGGCCTTAGAGTTAATCATTAGTGATGTCCCTAGGATTATTACTCTCACTCCTACATTTGTGATGATATATAACACGTTTAGCACAATTGTTATTTTCATGTGTAGGTGCACTTGCCACATGCGTTTATGTTCTTATATGCATGCTTGTGGGGACTGGGTAACTTAAACTTTTTAATTTTTTTTTTATTATGATACTTTCCTGTTTTTTTTTTTACACTTAAAGCGGGACTGTACTGAAAAAAAAAAAATTTAAAAGCCAGCAGCTACAAATACTGCAGCTGCTGACTTTTAAAAAATGGACACTTACCTGTCCCTGGTTCCAGCGGTGTCGGCAGCAGAGGCCGATCGCTCACTCGGCTCTCTGCTGTAGCCGGCGCCATTCTCGGTGAGGGAATCAGGAAGTGGCTTCACTTCCCGATTCCCTACTGCGCATGCGCGAGTCGCGCGGCGCAATGAGAATCTTCAGCGCTGTCTGCCGGGACACGTGTGTGTCCCAGCAGACAGCGCGCCGGGACAGGAACTTGCGTAAACTCCCACGGGAGTTTATGCCGGAAGTGGGTGCAGATACCTGTCTTAGACAGGTATCTGCACCCCCCTCCCCCCTGAAAGGTGCCAAATGTGACACCGGAGGGGGGGAGGGTTACGAAAAGCGGGAGTTCCACTTTAGGGTGGAATCCCGATTTAAGGTGATATTAAATTCTTTTTTTTTAATAACAAACATGTTATACTAACCTGCTCTGTGCAATGGTTTTGCACAGAGCAGCCTGGATCCTTCTCTTCTTGTGCCCCATGCCAGTGCTATTGGCCCCTTTCTCCTACCGGGTGCCCCCCCAGCAAGCAGCTTGCTCCGGGGGCACCTAAGCAGACGAGCTCCCAAACCACAGCTCTATGTGTCCCTGCACACAGAGCTGAGGCTTGCCCCCGCCCTCTCCTGCTTGACTCACTGGCTGTGATTGACAGCCATTGCCTCCTGCTGCTGCCAAAAGCCTATCTTTATCTTCACTTTAAAGGGGTTGTAAAGTTAAAAGTTTTTTCACCTTAATGCATCCTATGCATTAAGGTAAAAAACATCCGACAATACCGGCCCCCCCCCCCCCCCCCCTATTTTACTTACCTGACCCCTCAAAAGTCCCGTGCTCACCCCCGACATCCTCTTCGCCGCTCAGCCTGCCCGTTGATTGGTTACAGTGGATGGATTGAAAGCAGCCATTGGCTTGCGCTGCTGTCAATCACTACCAATGACGCGGTGTGTCGGGGGGGCGGGGCCGAGTGATACATTGAGCGGCTATGGCCACCGGCTGTATAACGGGAGCACGCCTGCAAGCACTCCTCACGAGTGCGAGGGAGCTCGCATGAAGGTGTTGAGTCCTTGCGGTGGGGAGCAGAGACAGCCGCCGAGGGACGCCAGAAGACCAGGTTCGGGCCACTCTGTGCAAAACAGTGGAGGTAAGTATAACATGTTTGTTATTTAAAAAAAATATATAATTTATCTTTAGTGATCCTTTAACTTTACTTTAACCTTACTGCTACATAGGGGCCAGTAGCATACTGTAATGACAGGTTCTCTTTACTGAGACGTCAAAGGGATACTGGACCCCTGATGTCTCCCCTGCCCTTGCTAATGAAGTAAAGATCATGCTTCTTTCGATTCTAAGCTGACCACAATAGCCAAGGACAAGCGAAAGCCCATGTTTATTCACCAAAAAGAAGATCAGAAAATAAATTAACGATTGCTGGTCTCCCTCAGTTGCACCCTTCAGTACCTACCATGCTGATCCCAAGTCCGCAGGTAGGTCTACTTGCAACTGTTTATAAATGGCACTGGTAGACAAGTGGTTAAAGGAATTTTTCTTTTTGATGTTGCTCTGTTGCCCTTTAGGTACAGTTGTGCTCAAAAGTTTGCATCCCTTGGAGAATTGGTAATATACACTATGTACCATTTTTAAAGAAAACATGACTGAGCAGGAAAAACACATTTATTTCCTCTGGGATTCATATTCAACTGTAGGTCATAACCGAATGGCACAATCATGAAACAAAACATAGCAACAAGTAAACAAATGAAACGACCCCGTTCAAAAGTCTGTTTACCCTTATGCCCCATACACATGATCAGACTTTCCGACAACAAAACCGTGGATTTTTGTTCAAAGGATGTTGGCTCCAACTTGTCTTGCATACACACGGTAACACAAATGTTGGCCAACAATTACGAACGTAGTGATGTACAAGACGTACGTGATATCTCCATTATGAATGCTAGTTTTACAAGACCGTGCGCTTCCAGCTCGTAATTGATTCCGAGCATGCGTGGACTTTTGTCCGAGGGACTTGTGTACACATGATCTTAAAGTCCGACAACAAACATTTGCTGGCGGAAAATTTGAGAACATGCTTTCCGCCAACAAGCTCACATCCAACATTTGTTGTCAGAAAATCCGATCATGTGTACGCGTCACGAGTACTTTCACACTGGGGCACACTCCTCCCCAACAAACTGCACTCCCTTGGCCGTACTGATTCTGCTATTTCCTGGTTCTCCTCCTACTAATCTCAGTGCACTTTCCGTGTCACCTACAACACCAACTCCTCCGCTCCTCTTCCTCTTTCAGTTGGGGTACCACAAGGCTATGTCCTTGGGCCCCTCCTATTCTCTCACTAAATCTCTTCCCTGGGCCAGATGTTAACCTACCATTACTTCCAATACCACCTATATGCTGACAACACCCAGATCTATCTCTCTAATCTCAACTCTCCTCCTCAATCTCCTCACGTATCACAAACTTACTGAGCGACATATCAGTATGGATGTCAAAACACTTCCTCAAACTCAATCTTTCTAAAACTGAGCTTGTTTTATTTCCTCCTCCCCATGACTTTACAATTGAGATCAACAGTACAACCATTGGTACCTTCACACACGCCAAGGTGCTATATGTAACCCTAGACTCTGACCTCTCTTACAGCCCCCTCATCCAATCACTTGCTACATCTTGCCTCTTAATCTCCACAAAATTTCCAGATTTCCAGATATAAAATGGTTTAAAATGGTTCTAGGCCCCAGGTCACACTGGTGTGACTTGTCATAAGATTTGAAAGTTTCAAATCACGTGACAAATTGCACCCTATTGTCTACATTGTAAGCGGTTAAATCGGTGCAACTCTGACTTGCAAGTTCAGGTGCGACTTGCATAGACATCTGTGCATGAAGTAGTACAGATGTCTTCCAAGTCGCACCTGAAGTAACACTGAAATGCTACTTTGAAATCATGCTACTTTAAGGCCGGCTTCACACTGGGGCGGTGCGGGCGGCGACGGTAAAGCAGCGGTATATTTAGCGCTGCTTTACCATCGTTTTACCCGCGGTATGCGGCCGCTAGCGGGGTGGTTTTAACCCCCGCTAGCGGCCGAAAAAGGGTTAAAAACCTCCGCAAAGCGCTGCTGCAGCGGCGCTTTGCCGGCGGTACCCCTGCGGTGTCCCATTGATTTCAATGGGAAGGAACGGTATAGGAGCGGTGAACACACCGCTCCTTCACCGCTCCAAAGATGCTGCTAGCAGGACTTTTTTTACCGTCCTGCTAGCGCACCGCTCCAGTGTGAAAGCCCTCAGGGCTTTCACACTGGAGACACAGCAACAGCTGTTTCGGGCCGGTTTGCAGGCGCTATTTTTAGCGCAATAGCGCCTGCAAACCGCCCCAGTGTGAAAGCAGCCTAAGTGAAGTAGCACGACTTCAGTGTTGCGATTTGTGTGTAAAGACAAAAGGTTTTTTGCCTTAATGCATTCTCTGTATTAAAGCGGATCTAAATGCATCAATTTAACAGTTTAAAAAACAGGTACATTCCGAGCACATGCTCTCAACCAAACTGTCAAACCATCAAGTGGCTGGTGTCATAACTGATCACATGTGCAGCATCATGTCAGTTGTAGATCGAACAGAGGCCAAGATGGCAGCTTTATAGGCTGAAAACAATAGGAGGGTTTAGTTCCGCTTTATGGTAAAAAACCTTCTGCATGTAGTTCCCTCCCAGCCTCCCCTTATACTTACCTGAGACAGATCTCGAATCAGTGATGTGCGCAAGAGCAGAGGCTCTCTGCTTTCTCTCTTCTCATTGGCTCAGAGACAGCAGTGGAAGTCATTGACTTCTGCTGCTGCTGCCAATCACAGCAGTGACAAGCGAGTGGCGGGGGGGGGCAGGGTCTGTTTCAATAGACACAGACAACACTCAGGAGTGAGCATGCAGGAGTGCCCCATAGCAAGCCGCTTGCTTTGAAGGTACTCAGAAGAGGGGAGGAGCCAGGAGAGCCAGCAGGGGACCCAAGAAGAGGAGGATCGGGGCTGCTCTCTGAAAAACTATTGCAAAAGGCAGGTAAGTATAACATGTTTGTTATTTAAAAGACAAAATATTTTTAGAATCACTTTAAAGTGGTTGTAAACCCTTAACCACTTGCCGACCGGCGCACGACGATATACGTCGGCAGAATGGCACGTACAGGCAGGAGGGCGTATATATAAGTCCCTCCTTTAGCCTGTCCGTGCCATCGGGAGCGCGCCGGTCGGGACCCCCGTGAGTCCGGTCGCGGTCCCCGGGGGCTTGATCGCCGCGGGGACACCCTCGATCGTCTCACGGGAAGGCTGAACGGGGAGATGCCAAGATAAACAGCATCTCCCCGTTCTGCCTAGCAACTAGTGACGCCGATCTCTGCTCCCTGTGATTGGAGCAGAGATCAGCATTCACTAGCTGACAGCCACGCCCCCCCACAGTAAGAAACACACCCCTAGGCATACTTAACCCTTACACTGCCCCCTTGTGGTTAACCCCTTCACTGCCAGTGTCATTTATACAGGAATCAATGCATTTAAATAGCATTGATTGCTGTATAAATGACAATGGTCCCAAAAATGTGTCAAAAATGTCCGATGTGTCCGCCATAATGTCGCAGTCACAAAAAAAATCGCAGATCGCCGCCATTACTAATAAAAAAAAAAATATTAATAAAAATGCTATAAAACTATCCCCTATCTTGTAAACGCTATAACTTCTGCGCAAACCGATCAATAATTGGTTATTGCGATTTTTTTTACCAAAAATATTTAGAAGAATATGTATCGGCCTAAACTGAGGAAAAAAAATGTTTTTTTATATATTTTTTGGGGATATTTATTATAGCAAAAAGTTAAAAAAATAATGCATTTTTTTCAAAATTGTCGCTCTATTTTTGTTTATAGCGAAAAAAAAAAAAAAACGCAGGGGCGATCAAATACCACCAAAAGAAAGCTCTATTTGTGGGAAAAAAAGGATGGCAATTTTGTTTGGGAGCCACGTCCCACGACCGCGCAATTGTCAGTTAAAGCGACGCAGTGCCGAATCGCAAAAAGGGGCCTGGTCCTTTGGCTGCAAATTGGTCCGGTCTGAAAGTGGTTAAAGAAAAAAAACCTGCACGACAAAGACATAATGAGCTAGTATGCATAGCATACTAGCTCATTATGATTTACTTACCTGAGATTGAAGCTCTGGCGGCCGACATCGCTCCCGGAGTTACTTCCGGTATTGTGGGCTCCGTCGCATTTTAATAAACTGTACTCCCTCTAATATTGCTCATATTGCTTTCTCTACCCAAGAGAAACATACTTTAGTAGGTGGTGTATCAGTACCAACAAGAATGGAAGGGGAGAGAGAGGAACCCAAACCACCAATAGTGCATGTTTATTGAGTAAGAACAATAGTAAAAACACAAATAATGCACTCACAGAGTGCCCAGAAAGACAGACATGTAAGAAGTGCTGGGTGTCAGCTAGAGGGATCCAGGTCTGTGCAGCGGTTTTGGTGCCTCTCTCTCCCATTCCCTTCTTGTTTTTACAGCGGCTGGGTCTCCCAGCCCGCCATCAAATCGCCTCACCCCCTCCATGCAGTATTTTCAAGAGAAATGTTTGAACTTATTTATCCACTGGTCTTTTTTTCCTCCGGGACAATTTTAATTTTTTTTATTCCACCTTTCTTTACAAGAAAATTACTTTTAACTGGGTTTCCACCACCAGAGTTTTTTTTTGCACTTGTATATCTATTGACTATCCAACCCAGATGAGTACCATACATTGTCCAATTGTTACCGTTTCTAATTTCATGGTCTGCTGACAACATGTGCAGCGCTAAGCTTAACATTTAGTGTGTTGTTGATGTATTAGTACTCAATTTTTTTTTATTATCTTGCCCCCCTAAAAGACCATACTCGAAATTGGTGGAACAATGACCCCCACAAACTGTGGTCATGATCTGAAAAGCTTTGACTTTGCAGAATAATGATACTAAAAAAATATTGTTTTTTATTCAAAATTGTCGCTCTTTTTTTGTGTATAGCGCAAAAAATAAAAACTGCAGAGGTGATCAAATAGCACCAACAGAAAGCTCTATTTATGGGAAACAAAGGACGCAAATTTCGTTTGGGTACAGCATTGCATGACCGCGCAATTACCAGTTAAGGCAACACAGTGTCGAATTGTAAAAAGTGCTCTGGTCAGGAAGGGGGTAAAACCTTCCATGGCTGAAGTGGTTTACTGAGGAGGACTGTGAGGGCTGTGTCTCTTCCTATGTCATGAATTTGATCTCTGCACGGGATCACTTTATTCAATTGAAGTCTCTGCATAGAGCTTACTATACGCCTCAGAGACTAGCTGCTATCTACCCTGATAGGTCCTTGTCATGTGATTTGGTCATGTCCCCTTCTGCAGGAGTTTTGGGAGAAGGCCCTAGCGGATATTAATCAGGCTGAAGGAACTACCTTTGCACTAACCCCTGAGGTCACATTGTTAAATGTAATTGCAGACCCCGCTGTGTGGAAATATACCAAACTGTCAATAATATACGCTACATACTATTCTCGTAGAGAGATTTCATTGAAATGGCTGCATTGCCACCCACCGTTGTCTTCTGGAAAAATACCCTGAATAATGTCCTACATTTGTATAGAATAACGTACATTAACAGGAACTGTCCGAGTAAATTTTACAATATCTGGTCTCACTGGATAGACTCTTGGGGCCTCCCTGCAAATGGAGATTTATCCACCTAGCCCAGAGGTGGACCCATAGAATTGAACATGCTACTTGACTGGGTCTCCCCTGGCATGGTTATGGGTCCCCTCCCTCTCCCCTCCCGCTTACCCCCCCACTTTTTAAGTAGCTCCTCCCTTATCCTCAGGTCCCCCCCCCCCCATTCTACCACCCTGCCTCCTACCTTTCTTACCCTCCCTTCATGTCTGTTCATGGCTTTTGTCAGATGCTCCAAATAAGTTGACTATTCTGTTAGATGTATATGAATGGTATCCCCTTGTATGATTTTCTTTGTGTTGTGAACCTGTACCTGTACATTTATGTATGCCATGCAACTATTTTCTGTTACTGACATGTGATTACTTTAATAAAGTCCTTTCAATTGTAAACAAAATGGACCTATAGAACCACCATATGTGCTGACCACTGGAAACTCTTCCAAAAGATTTAACACAGATGGTATTTTACACAGTACAAACTCTCTAGAATGCGCACTACAATTTCTCCCAATTGTTGGCGTGTCTGTGGTTCTGTAGGTTCATTAATACATATCCCTTGGTACTGTCCTTCACTTAGGTCTTACTGGAATCCCATTTTTTAATTAAATCCTGAATTTACTCCAGTGCTTAACCCCCTCCTTTGGCACTTATACACTAAAATATAGCCTCCGTCCCTATTTCAGCTAGAACAAGAGTGATACACATTCTCTTGGCAGCTAAACTGAATATCACATGCAACTGGAAATCGCTCCCAATACCTAATATGTCTGATGTAATTAATGATCTGAACCGTATCTGTTTCTTGGAACGTGTCTTTGCAGTTAAGAATGATACACTCTAGCCCCTTAACTCCTCCTGGAACTTATGGATGTCCCATAAACTATATGTAAAGTTCAGCTCATATTTGCTATGTTTTTCTTTTTGACAAGTACAAGTCATGGCTCTTTACCTAATTTTATTAACTCATAATGCTATTTCTGATATGTGGTGTATTGCTTGGATGATCTGTGTATCATGTATAACAGGCTGCCTGTTACCACGGTTGATATTATGTATGTCTATACACATTTTAAATTAAGAATCCTCAGGCTGTAAATTGTAACTCCATTGGGGAGCTGCATCTGCTTCACCAGTATGTTCACTTTTCCTTTACATGATGCATATTGTGTTAGCTTTTGTATCTTCTAGATCAGGGGTCTCCAAACTTTCTAAACCAAGGGCCAGTTTAATATGCTCCAGACTTTAGTAGGACTGAACTGTTGTCATCGGGAGAAAAAATTATCATGACATCAGTGGGAGTAAACAATGCATCTTTGGTATTAGAGGGTGAAAAAGCACACTATTGCTGGTGTCAGTGGGCTGGAAAGTGTTCCATCGTTGGTGTCAGTGGAAGGAATAGTGCAACATCATTGGTGTCAGTGGGATTAATAGTGCCCCATTGTTGGTGTCAGTTTGAGGAATAGAGCTCCATCATTGGTGTCAATGGGAGGAATAGCGCCCCATCCTTGGGGTCAGTGGGATTAAAAGTGCCCCATTGTTGGCGTCAATGGGAGAAATAATGCCCCATCATTGGTATCAGAGGGAGGAATAGTGTCTTGTATTAGTGGAAGGAAAAGTTCCCCAAGGGCCGGATAAAGGCAAGCAAAGGGCCTGCATTCGGTCTTAGGGACGCAGTTTGGAGACCCCTGTCCTAGATTATAAGCTCTAACAAGCAGGGCCCTCTGATTCCTCCTGTTTTGTATTGTAACTGTACGGTCTGCCCTCATGTTGTAAAGTGCTGTGCAAACTGTTGGCATTATATAAATCCTGTATAATAATAATAATAATAATATTGCTTCTCTTTAAAAACCCAATAAAAAATATTGAAGGGAGGTCTTTGGCCACCTTTAAAGTAATCATGTAAATTAGGCTATTGACTTTAGATCCCAACTTTTTCAGCATCAGGTTATCACTGTAATGTCTTTTGGCACCTTAAGACCACACCAGTCACCTGCTATTGACTGATCAAGAGATATCTACTTTCTCGATTTTTGGTTTCTGATAGATTATTGTTCCTGCTAGATAACATTGGCACAAGGGAGTATATACCACATAGTGCTGCATATTGTTTTAATATTTAAAGAGATCTACTGTTCAGTGGTTGCAACCAGTATCTCCACCCATCTGTCATCTACTGTCCATGACCCACAATAAGTTGATCATAGTGAGAGTGTCAAACTTTTCCAGAAGAAATCATAAGCTTGTGAACAATAGCTCTAAATACCCATCTGCTGGACAGTATATTTATGGTATGTGGATTTTTGCAATGATTGCTGAGTGCAAAGACTGCTTATTTCTCAGTATCAGCACACAGCAATTCATAAAAAAAAACGTTTCACTGCAAATGATCAAGGTTACGACACGCAGCAGGAGTTTTCTCTGTACATGGCTAAACTGTCCATAAGAAATCATAAGATTGCTGGACAGCATATTTACAGTATGTGGCTGACTCTAATATATCTAAGTATTTTCTGACTCTAATATTACCTTGACAGTATAATCCATAATTCTAAGCAATTCCATCTGAATTTATTACACACAAAGGAGTTAGCTTTTTTGAACTCATACATTTATTTAAAAATATACAATAACAACTCTTATGGGAAGCTAACTAATCTAAAATCACTAGAAACTCTGTGACACGTGTAAATTGGCACACATGTATAATCCTTTTGCCATGTAATTTAGAATGAGAAAATATATTTCTGCTCCAGATTTCTTGAATCTTAAAACTTCATTCTTGACCCATGTCTCCAAAGGTCAGATCTTATAACAGGTTCTTTACTTCTCATTCAACTGACTGTTCACTTTTAACCTTCCCTAAAATCTTGTAATATAAAGACTGAAATAAGCCGTGCTATTAGGCTTTAAAATGTGAACTATGACTAAACTAGTAATTTTGGCCAAGACTTCACAACAGAACCAGGCAAAAAAAAAACTGCTGTGTTTCATTATATAAAAAAAAAAACAAGATCCCGTGAAAAACATACACCGCAAAATACTTTTTCGACTTTTTTTTTGAATAAACAAAAGAGAATTGAATACAAAGCTTGTGTCTTCATAAGTAACTGTCAGTGCCTTCATATTTCACAGTAGGGAGCTCATTATCTCTTATAAGATATTTATACTGTAAAATAGCAGCCCAAAGAAAAAGTTGATTAAAAAAGAGTGTGGGGAGGGAGCTGTTAAGATCTACAAGAAGTTGTACTGTGAATTGCATCAGATATTTAAAAACAAGGCAGAAATTGTGAAAGGGAAGGAAATTAGTAAAATGAAATATGTGCTTCCTAAAAGAAAGAAAAATTTGGGAGGAGTAGGGTTCCAATAAACCTTATCTACCTTAAAAACATTGCAAAATGTTCAAAAACTAGAAGTTTCACAAACTGATCCCAGCAAATCAGTTTGGGTTCAGTTCGAGAACAGTTTCACAAATCTTGTTCGAAGTTTTTCAAACTTTGCAAGAACCCAATTATAGTGTATGGGGCAAATCTTGTTATTCAGTTCTGGCCATTTGCATGGCTAAGAAGGAAGGACATTGGAAGCTGGGCACATTCATAGAGGACATGTTCCAATGCCAAAATTAGGAGAATTGAGAAAATGAAAAAAACACATATCTGTCCGCTCTCCCTAATATACTGACAATTTGGCTGCTGTGTGCCCACCCTTTTAAAGAAATAGAATTGTGTTTTAAATTCCTTCAAATTATTGGCACTCTTTTGACCAGTGTGATGGCTATGGCGGGGAACCTGTGAAGTCGTTGTGCTTCATGTTCCTTTTGAATCCTAGGGATGCGCAATAAATCTGTGGTACCTGATTTATATTAGCCAGGCGTAAGAGGAGTAGAAAGGAGAAATGCTATCTTTAATAGACATGTGCATTCGTTTTCGTCCGAATTTCAGGTATTTTCGTTATCGTTTTAACAAACGATAACGAAAGTGCAGAATCCGAAAAACGAAAGATCCGACATAAACAAATGCTTTATTTTCGTTGTAACAACAGTTCGATATAGATAGGAGATTTGACGCTGACAATAACAATCTGTGTTCATTGAACCTGTGGTCAAATGTGCCTAAACTTAACTCTATTAGTCCAAGATTATTCTACATAGAGAGAAAAGATTCGACGTAGAAAGGAAAGATTCGACGTAGAAAGGAAAGATTCGACGTAGAGAGGAAAGTTTGCTGCTGGAATTGGGTGGAATTGCAGCTAAACTATACAGAGTCATACAGTTTCGCTGCTCCGTCGAATCTTCTTTGAACATTCGACAGACACCATAAGCCTTCAATGACAGATTCGACCTTAATTCATTTGAATTTTCGGACGAATGCAATTTTTAACGAAAAACTAAATAAATAAAAACGAATTTCGGGAGTAACTAAATAAATTTATTTTTCGGACGAAAACGAAATTTCGAAACAAAATATTTCAGTGTGCACATGTCTAATCTTTAACCAGTTCCCATCCGCGCTATATCCCAATGACGGCTACAGTGCGGACCTACATTACCATCAATAGACGTCCTCCCCTTTGCACGCTCCCTGTGCTGTGATCCCTGAGTCAATGAGACTTGGGTGATCACAGATCAGAGTAAGGTGCCGATCCCAACCCCTTACCACGTGATCAGCTGTCAGCCAATGACAGCTGATCACGTGATGTAAACAGAAGATCGGTAAACTTTTTTTTTCTCCTCACGCTAAAAGTGTGAGGAGAAAAAAAAGATGATCACCAGCTTCTGTGTAAGGGACATCGGTCCCAAAGAGGAAGAGGCACAGCAACTTCATCTGTGTCCACCAGTGCCATCTGCCAGTGCCACCTGCCAGTGCCAACAGTGCATATCAGTGCCACCAATCTGTGCCCCACAGTGTATATCAGTGTCACCAATCAGTGCCACCTATCAATGCTCACGAGTGTCACCTATCAATGCCCATCAATGGTACCAATCAATGCCACCTAGCAGTGCTGCCTATCAGTGTCACCTACCAGTGCCCATCACTGCCACCTATCAGTGCCCATCAGTGACAGCTATCAGTGCCAGCTATTAGTGCCACCTATCAGTGCCACCTATTAGGGCCCTTCAGTGCCACCTATCAATGCCCTTCAGTGCCGCCCATCAGTGCCCATCAGTGCCACCTATCAGCGACACCTCTCAGTGCCACCTCTCAGTGCCCACCAGTGCCACCTCATCAGTGCCCACCAGTGCCACCTATCAGTGCCCATCAGTGCCACCTTATCATTGCCCATCAGTGCCGCCTTATCAGTGCCCATCAATGCAGCCTATCAGTGCCCATCAGTGCAGTATATCAGTGCCCATCAGTGCAGCCTCATCAGCGTACATCAGTGAAGGTGAAAAATTACCGGTTTGCAAAATTTTATAACAAAATTTAAAACTGTTTTGCATTAATTTTTTTCAAAATTTTTGGTCTTTTTTCATTTTTTTTTAAATATAAAAAACCGAGAGGTGATCAAATACCACGAAAAGAAAGCTCTATTTGTGGTGAAAAAAATGCTAACAATTTTATATGGGTACAGTGTTTGATTGTGCATATGTTGTTCAAAGAGTGACAGCGCTCAAAGCTAAAAATTGGTCTGGGCAGGAGGGGGGTTTAAGTGCCCAGTAAGCAAGTGTAAAGCTGAACTCCAATTGTACCTTTCATCCTGCACAGTTTTACAACCATCTACTGATATTGCTTACTCTGATTTGAATGCGGAAGGCAGGCTTCCCATTGTATCTATTAGAAGCTGCAGCAAGTCAAACAGAGCCTGCCTCATTTCCTGACTAAGGGACAACCAGCATCATCTTGCTCTTTCCTCCTGAGACTTACTGTCCCTGGCCCACCCCTTTTTATTTACTGAATTTTAGTTCCTTTAACCACTCAGCATCTCATGTAGGCATTACCCCAACTTCCTGTTTTCAAGAAGCTATATACAGCACTTTGTCCGTTCCTTCTACAAGCCACGATCCACTTACACTCCCTTAGAAAAGCAACGAAACCCAGTGATAAGATCACTGGGTCTGAAATAAGGTATGTAAGGGAAATGGAAAGGTTTTATTTAATAATTTTATTAGCATATTGACCATGGGAAAAAATGAAGAACCAAAGAAGACAAAATAAAATCAGATTAAAATTCAGCTTTAAGCTCTGATATTCTAAAGATCCCAAAATCTATAAGACTCTAACGGCATCAGCATCATCACCAGTTAGGTGCCAATCTGCCAAAAGATGTCAACAACTTGATTTTATTTATATATATAAAAATCGAAGAATTGAACAGCTGAAAGAAAATCATCTGGATTGTATATTTTTTTTATATAAAATTGACAAACCACAAACACAAGCTAGTGAAAAAGAATAAGATATTTGCTCTAGTCTTTGTAAATAAAAAAAAATGGAATCTAGGTGCAGATACTGACAATGTTACTTACATGCTACCTAACAAATCAAGTCAATATCTTCAGTTTAAAAATACAGAAATATATGCTTTATTTTTTAATTATTCAGAAATTCATTTAAATACTCCCATTGCTTGTTTCTCATACCCAGAAGGGTATGGACACATTCAGTTCAAAAACTCCTGCACTAAGCTAAAGCGCATTTGTAATTTAGAAACAATTTACAATCATTATTTTTAGCCATATAACTGTTATTTGGCTGTGGAATTGGATGAAAATAACAGTTGCTGCATTCCTAAAAATAACAGTTGTTATAGCAAATAAAGATTGTTATAGCTTCTTGAATTAGGACTCTTGTAAGTTACACTCAGACTGTATACTGAAGAGTGCATACATTAATCTACACCTATATTTTAAATGAAGAAGTATAAAGGTTGTATGTATAGACATTTTTTTCTTTCTACTGTCTGAAAAAAATGCATTGCCTTTAAGGTGCAAATGTAATCAGAGCCAATTTAATCCAGTTTATTATTTATTATTATATTATTATATTTATTATTATATTATAAAAATACCTCAATCTCTGTTAGTAATAGCTTCCTAGGGGCAGCTACATACACTAAGAAATCTTTATTGCGTTGCATCATCCTGTAAATCTAACAAAATAACTAGTTACTCAGAGGCTTGACTAAATTGCATAGTTTTTACAAAAGTTATAACCATGGCTTAGAAAATTGGATGAATAGAAATGTCTTTGGCCGGTGACAAAGTTCAGTACAAAAGAGAGAGTTAAACTTCATTAAAAGAAAGCATGAGACTCTAAATCTAGGGATACAAATCTCAAAACCTTTTTGCATACAAGGCATGACATGCATGCCTCTATGATTGCTTATTCCCACCAGAGTCTAACCAAACTTTATTTCTAACAGAAATATTATTCAAACGTGTGGAATTTGTTTTTAACTTTTTTACATATTCACTTTGGAAGGTAAGGCATATATTAAAAATACCTACCCTAAAAGCCATCATCATTTTTTAAGCTGTCACTACATTCACAGGTGGTTGAAGTAGTATCACTATGTCAATCACTAAGTCACTCTTAAAACTCCATGCCTGTAATCTGCTGGATTCCCCCACAATCATATCATTCTAGTCCCACCAAAGCTCACCCCCTAAATTAAAGGCACCAAATTAAAGACCCCACCCCCATTTTTCCCTTTAACATGTTTTGTCATATTAAATCATAAAACCCATTTTATATGGTATTAGATCATAAAACCCATTTTATTTGGGGGAACGAGCACCTTGGTCATGTTTATTTATGTTTTGCACTCCTTATGAAGCCATACTCTGGAACGCTCTACCTAAATCTGCCCAGCTATGTTTTACTCTGTCGACCTTCACGTGATCCCTAATTATTCATCATTCCAGGGAAGCCTATCCTGCCTCCTCCTAACAACTGAACGTTTTATTCTTCCATCAGCTGTTCCCTCACAGTTATTGAATTTTGTACCACTTACTCCACCATATTAGAATGTAAGCTCTTATGAGCAGGGCCCTCCTAACCCCCTTGTGTTGTATTGTAACTGTACTGTCTCCCTTTATAAAGCTCTATGCAAACTGTTGGCGCTTTTTAAATCCTGTGTAATGAAAATAATATTAATAATAATGCTGCCATTCTTAATTTATCAATATATATTTTTTTCCTGTTTCTTTGCGCAACAACTCGATGTTATATAATAATATTTATGCTTTAGGATATCAAATATTAGCCATAAAAAGAACCTGATTGTTTAATGAATCAAGCCTGTATTTAGCACAGCTGTGCAGTTCAATTAGAGAGAAGATGAGATCTGGACTTTTATTTAATGTAATACTATCTAGGATTAAAGCAAGCAACCTGTTGCAGGTATCTAAGCTGTATGTTATCTTTTAGCTTTTGAACAGTTTTCTCAAAATAGGTCTTTCTTTCTAATTTATTGTATTTTTGTCCATACGTATAGTTTTATATAGGTAAAACTGTTTAGTATCTAAAATCTAAAGGTACGCAATGTACAGTAGCACAAAAAAGTAAAAAAAATGGGTGCTGCAGCCTTAGGTTGGACTTTGTTGGACATTAATGTATGCCCAGGCTGGATCATGGCAGAGACATAAAGATATGTTATTGAGAAGGTAGGCCTAATGGATCTGCTGATTTAACACCTGGAGTGCCTTGGCGATGAATAATCAAAATGAAAATATAATTGAAGAGATGGCATGTGTAATGTAACATGCATGCTCTTCTCAATTTAATGTTGGAAATACACAATTCAATGCAACAGAAAAAGGGAATCTTGGGTGAAATCTGTGTCAGGCATGTACTGTATCAGCCTCTAAGATGTTCTTACACTGAAGAACTGCCCAGCTGTACCATCATTAAGAGATACGAAGAAAAACACAAGGTAAAAACAGAAGGCATGTGCTCTATTTCTAACACATGGGCAACTAACTAAAAATAAAAAAATAATCTTTAAAAATATATGTGCATTTTTGTTGTATGGGATACTATAAAAATAGAATATTCAATAGATAACAAAAGATAAATCATGATATGACATTAAAATCACAATAAAAATAGTCCACTTGTGTGGGACCATGTAAAATCATGAAATAACTAATTACAACTTTTATAAATTGTATAAAATATGAAAAATATATGAAAATATGTATTAAAATAAAATAATAATAATAATAATAATAAAATAATATGAATATAAGTAATAATAGAAATAACACGGTTTAAAGATAATCGCTGATAGTGCAAGATAAATACCAAGACATGTTCCCTATAATTTTATATATGACCCCCTCTTTCGTCCTAAATAAGGAAATAGAGGCAACACGGTCATATAAAAATGTATAGGGAATATATAGTCATTTTTTATCTTGCACTATCAGTGATTATCTTTTAACTGCTGTGTTTTTTCTTTTCTTTTTTTTTTTAAACAGATATTTTCATATATTTTTGTATATTTTATGCAATTTATATATGTGTTAATTAGTAATTTAATGATTTCACACAGTCACACACAAGAGGACTCTTTTTACCCTGATTTTAGTGTCATATTATCTGTATCTATTTTATTATCTATCTATTGAGTATTATAGTTGATTTCTTTAAAATATCCCATACAGAGAAAATGCACATATATTTCTAAAGAAATTTTTATTTTTAGTTAGTTGCCCATGTGAGATAGATCATATGCCTTCTCCTGCTTTTATCTTGTGTTTTTCAGTGAGTTTCTTAAGCATGGTTCAGCTGGGATGTGCTGTCCTCATGTATATTTAGGAAAATTTAGGAAAATCTTCAACAGAGTAGAGACAGGCTTGACAAAAAAGCCGTAAGGTTACACTTTATGCACATTGGTGGTCCTGGTCCTGGCACCGCTTTACTGGCATCAGAATTAGAATGTACTTATAACATCTATCTGCCTGGAGAATTCGTTTGACATGTGTTTCTGATTTACAACACTGTGAGTTGCTATTTGTCTTTTAATTTAATAAATTATTACACTTAACCCTCAACCGCACTACTAGTTTTTTTTTCCGTTCAACCCACAAATGTTAGTACAGCAATCTCCCCTGCTGTGACAGGTCCCCCCCCCCACCAGAACACTCCAATCAGCTCTCTCACCCATCGGTCAAGAGTGTCGATCGGGAGCCAGTCGGAAGATCTTTTTCGGTCATGACTCTTCGATGACAGATGGTGGCCGAACGCCCGTGTGTACTAGGCTTTAGACTGCACCCTCTTTTGTTTATTTATTCCCATTACCAATGTTAAGCTGTCCTATGCAGCAAGTGCTTTGAAATGGAACACCCACCTATACCACATGTATTATGAAAGACTTACCACATGGTCTTCTGTGATATACTTCTCTATATGGCCCACATTGCCACTATAGTTTTTTAGCACTTGGTTTAATTTTGTGTCATTATGTATTTAAATATATATAAATAGTATATAACGCTTATATAACGTTTATGCTCATATGTCACATTTAATATTCTAAGAAATATTAGACATTTCATTAATATAAGTAAACGATTCAAAATGGTTTGTAATAATAATTTAGGAACACCCCTAGTGTAAACTAGCATATTTTCTATATGCAAAAGTACATAATATAATAGTAATATTTTAAAAGTTTAAATAATTCAAAATGTGTAGTTTTAGAGCAAGAGTCACTAAATACTTTTGATATAAAACTCATTTTTCACACAGTTATTTACAAAACATTACCTTCAGCCTTAGAATGCATTTACAATAAGCTTTAGAAATGTTAAAGCTTACCTTAGTTTGAATTTGGCTTGTGTGAAATTTTTAGAGGCAAACACAAAATATGTTAGAATGTCTCCTATTCTCATATTCCGTGATAAAGATCGGATAGCCAAATTACCATCGATCTGCACTTCAATGGAAGAGTTCCTACTGAGGGCTTGATAAAGATAAACACTTCCAATTCGCTGTAATGGTGGACCAGTATCATCCATGTAACTGTGAAATGACCGACTGGTACTTTTCTTGGTGTCTTCCTTGACACACTCTCCCTTCTCATCACTTGGCTGAATGGCATAGTACAATTCCACAGGGCTACCATCAGTTTGCTCTAACATTCTTTTATGGCCGGCAACAACTGTAGGTGGATCGAACCAGCCTGCAAGCAGCTCCAGTTCAGCAACACACAACCCTATATCACTTGTCAATTTGCAAGTGCCCTTTACTTCCCTAGTTTCCCGAAAAGCAAACACCTTAACACATGGAAGTCTCTCTGTAGTGCTGTAATCATCCCAGTCTCTCCCCACAATATAAAACAATATCTGAACTTTGGGTTTAGTCTGAAAAATTTTATCCTTCAGTATATATGCTTTGATCTTCCAATTAAATGTAAATTTGTCTGTAAATCCAAAATTATTGGGAATAAAAAGTAAATCTTGTGGTACTTCTTGTTCAACAAAAAATGGTCCATATGTGGCATTCATGACAGGTTGTTTTTTGGCTTTATAAATGAGAAAAGACTCAACTCGTGTCTGCAGGCTGGAATTTCTCATGATATCCTGGTTGGCTTCCTTTAGGAAGAAGAAAACATCACTCTGATGAATAGTGTAAGTCACTGGTAGGTAGGTTGGAAGCAAGGAAAACCTCTGTACGCTGTCTATTATCCCACGGCTCTCCGTCACTGTGGGGAAATATAAATAATTAATGATAAAATACATCTGCAGAATACAAACAAACAAAGAAAATATATAGAAAATTGAGCATCTAAATCGTAGCAAAAAGTTAAACAGGATATGACCAGGAATTGGCTTGAGTGAATGTGTAAATGTGGGATTCTTGTAAAGTGTACCGAATAAAAAAAAAAAAAAAAGATTTGCTTTATTATAGGAAGCATCTAGGAGTGTTAATTGTGCCCAATCAGTACACAGAAAGGGTACATTTTGCAATTCATTTCTTCAGAGATATGTGAGGGTGACTAGGCATTTATGTCCCTCCAGCCTCAGAGCTGTAAATATTTAGTGTAGGATCTGTAGCGATATTTGGAAAATTGTTCACTGTCTTTCTTTCTGGAGACTTTAGGAAGCAAAGCCCTGACCTACCAAGATGGAGGTACATGTTTTCAGTCAATTGCAAAATGAGCAAAAACCGTGTGACCAGGCAGTGGGGAAAGCGAATAGAATTCTAGGATGCATCACTGGAGGGATCATCAGCAGGAGGAAGGAGGTTCTCATTTCCCTATATAGATCTTTAGTGAGACCTCATTTAGAATACTGTGTCCAGTTCTGGAGACCTCACTTACAGAAAGTTATTGATAAGATAGTACAAGCCTAGAAACAAGTAAAAAAAAATGGTGAAGGGTCTGGGGAATAAACCATATTGAGAGCAACTTCAGGAACTTAATTTGTACAGTCTGGAGTAAAGAAGGGAAGGAAGAGACATTATTGAAACCTTTAAATCAGGGGTGTCCAAACTTATTTCAAAGAGGGCCAGATTTCATGAAGTGAACATGCGTGAGGGCTGACCATTTTGCCTGAAATTTTTTGAACCATTAAAATTAAATGCAAATTAAATATTTTATGCAAAGTTTATTGCAAACGGCATACTTTTCATTTCATAACATTGATGACAATATATGATGACATATAATATATATCTTCTCTTCTCTGCTCAGGGTAACGATGAGCTCAGGTGTGTTATGTTTAAAAAAATCTCTCTCTCTCTTGGAAAGGAACCGCGTTACGGTTTGATGTGTCCCCCCCAAGTATATCCATCTGTGGACCCCAAAGCTCGAGCGTGTTATGTTTTTTTTGCTGTTAATATATCTATCTTCTTTAGCCTGACAAATCCCGAGCGCCGCGCTCATTCTTAGTATGAGCTGGGGCGTGTGGCTGGGCGTGTTCACAAGTCTAGGGAAGCTGACAGCGCCACAGCCAATCACAGGCACTGTGACATTTCCCCGATCTCTGCATCTGCAGTCCGCAGATGCAGAGATCAGGAATAGTCACAGTGCCTGTGATTGGCTCTTCGCGCTGTCAGCTTCACAGCGGCTCGGGCACATAGATATATTAACAGCATAAAAAACATAACACGCTCAAGCTTTGGGGGCCACAGATGTATATTTATGCAAATTCCAAGTGGGGGCCACATTAAACCGGAACGCAGGCCGCAAGTGGCCCGCGGGCCGGACTTTGGACATACCTGCTTTAAATGCATCAAGGGTGTGAATAAGGTTCAGGAGGGCAGTTCTTTCAATATGAAACCAAAATCAAGAACACTGGGACATGACCTCATTCTAAATGGAGGAATGTTCAAAATGAATCTCAGAAACTATTATTTTACTGAAAGTGTAGTTAATGCTTAGAATAAACTTCCAGCAGAGGTATGAGACAGTCAACAGTAAGTGGCTTCACACATGCTTGGGACAAACATAGTTCAATACTAAAAAAAGTTAACATGAAAAAAAAGAAATATGGGCAGACTTGATAGACTACTCAGTCTTTTTCTGCCGTCACTTTTCTATGTTTCTATAAGAAGGCTGTCTGCACACAGAAACAGCATGGAAACAGTACAGAGCAAGACATGGTTCGTCAGTAATAGGGGAAAGAACAGCTGCATGGAGTCCACAGGCAATAGTGCTACTAGTCCACTGCCCTCTGCCTGCCTTTTTTGGGCACAGCTACCAAGGTCAGTTTTTTATCGGATGGCCTTTATCTTTACCTTTATCTAATAGCCTGGCTGAGACTAGATCAAAAGGCATATAATCTATCTATGTGCTTTCATTCTTTGATCTGTCATTGTGTTCCACATCATGCACTTCTGATTCTAGCCCATCATGTTTTTCTGCCCTTGGAAATAAATATAAATGTATAACCCTATCCCCATCTTGTGAGTTTCATGTCATGCACTTTTGATTCCAGTCCATCATTTTTTTCTGCCCTTGAAAATCTATAAAAGTGCATGAATGCAATCTACTCACTGGGGGTAGAACCTCTGGGGGAATCTAGTAGGTAAAATGATCTGGGGGTCCTAGTAGATGACAGGCTCAGCAATGGCATGCAATTCCAAGCTGCTGCAAGCAAAGCAAACAGAATATTGGCATGCATTAAAATAGGGATTAACTTCAGAGATAAAACGATAGTTCTCCCACTCTATAAGACTCTGGTCCGGCCACACCTGGAGTATGCCATCCAGTTCTGGGCACCAGTCCTCAGGAAGGATGTGCTGTAACTGGAGAGAGTCCAGAGAAGGGCAACAAAACTAAGGGACTGGAGGACATTAGTTATGAGGAAAGGTTACGAGCACTGAACTTATTCTCTCTGGAGAAGAGATGCTTGAGAGGGGATATAATTTAATTGTACAAATACTGTACTGGTGACACCACAATAGAGATAAACCTTTCCCGCGAAAGGGAATTTAATAAGACACGCGGTCATTCACTAAAATGAGAAGAAAAGCGGTTTGACCTCAAACTGCGTAGAGGGTTCTTTACTGTAAGAGCGGTAAGAAAGTGGAATTCTCTTCCACAGGCAATGGTTTCAGCGGGGAGCATCGATAATTTCAAAAAACTATTAGATAAGCATCTGAACGACCACAACATACAGGGATATACAATGTAATACTGACATAAAATCACACACATAGGTTGGACTTGATGGACGTGTGTCTTTTTTTAACCTCGCCTACTATGTAACTATGGCATTAATTATAAAATAATATATATATATTTTTAAAAAGGTGCTGAATCCAAGGTGCCTTTTAGAGAGCATAAACATAAGGGCTCAGCGGAACAGGGGTAAGTTAACTAGTGATATTATAGCATTAGCCTTCTCACTCCATACTTTGTTATTATGAGGTAATGCTATGCTTCAGCACAAGACAAGTGAACAGATTCATTTTTTAAGAAGGATCTTACTTTCCTTTATACTTTTGATCATAAAGTTTTAAGATGCAGCCTGGCTTGTGTCATTATACTGAAAATGTCCCTAACATCTTAGTTCCTGTACACACATAACTTCTACATCTAAATGATCATCCTCACTCAAAGGCAAATAACTATTTTGCATATTACTCAATTTGGCAGACATAGACGTGTCACAATAAGTATCAGTCTTGGACAAAGTCTCAGCCTTGGCTTCAGACATAACACAGCCTTCCAAGGCAAATAGAGTTGCTAAACAAAAGCTCAGTGACATCTGAGGTTATGAATCAGCACTTCGTGAACAAAAGCTGGACTTGGACTTTGTAGTCATCTTCTGTAATTAAGACCATTATCATTTTTTATTTTCAATGTGCCAGACGTTTTCTATACTCCCCTTATTCTCTTGTAGTTTTACTAAACCAATCCCTTTATAACACAGCCATGAATTTTAAATGATCTGGTTGTTTAAGAATTCATGAAACGAAACAATAATAGAAGCAATTCCTTCAAGTCCAGAAACTAGAGATTTACAGGATAAATGGTGAGTTACAAAAAATGCAGCTAAAATTCGACAGAATAATTCATTCTTATATTTATAGCAATAAGCCCCCGTACACACGGTCGGACAAAGTTGTAGGAAAATCTAATCATTCCGAACGAGGTGAGGTACAAAACGTACGACGGGACTACGTACAGGGCAGTAGCCAATATCTTTCGTCTCGAAATTCCTTCTGTGCATCGGAATTCTCTACACACGATCGGAAAAAGTCCGATCGTATTTTGTTGTCGGAAAATTTTAGACCCTGCTCTAACGGAAAAAGTCCGCTAGATCCCACACATGGTCGGATTTTCCGACAACATAATCCGATCTGACTTTTCCATCGGAATATCCGACCCTGTGTACGCGGCATAACACTTATTTTCCCTCAATAAAATGTTTTACCACCCTCTCGGTAGTGGTTTGGTAGCCTAAAAGCTAAACATGAAAGTGCACAGGGAGGGAGGAAGGAGCAGAGTTCTGAGACCAGATTTGAACAACTTCGAACTTTGAAGGAACATTTCTCCACAGTATCTGCAGAGGTCAGTAGTGGCTTTTTGTTAAAAAAATATGTGCATTTTTGAATGTCAATAGCCTGGTCACAGTTGTACTTTGCAGAGATATGCCCAGTACATTTGTATTATTGTGCTCTTCTTTCAAAATATGTCACTGGGGATATCTAGAACTTAAAGAATTAGTGCACTTTCAAACAAAGTGCACATCCCTTTTGCTTGCCTGACCTAAAATACTCTACACTCTCCACTCTCTGTATTGACTATACTTATGCAGTAGATTCACCTTGCCTTCTATTGGGCTATCTCCATAAGATTTTTGGTGAAGGATGTAAACTTAGTGGATGTTTTTTCCGACGGAATTCCGCTCAAGCTTGGCTTGGATACATACGGTCACACAACAGTTTGCGGAACTTTCAACCATCAAGAACGTGGTGACGTACAACACTACGACGAGCTGAGAAAATGAAGTTCAATGCTTCCGAGCATGCGTCAAATTGTTTCCGAGCATGGGTAGGAATTTTGCATGTGAGAATTGGTACAGACGATCGGAATTTCCGATCGGAACTGGAATTCCGCCAGCAAAAGTCCGATGGAGCATACACACAGTCGCATTTTCGGACCAAAAGCTCTCATCGGACTTTTGCTGGCGGAATTTCCACTCGTGTGTACGGGGCATAAGTGTGCATTTGGAGAAGAGGTTTGGGCAAAAAAGATATTTGCACTTTGTTAGTAAGTTTTGCTTTAACTGTGTCTGAATTACATAGGACTTACACATTTCTTTATGATATGATTAAAGTTTTTGTTACCCCAGCACATCATATTCCCGATAGGTGTCTGCTGTACCATGTACTTGAATGAGAAAGTATCCTGTTCTCTTTGTATTGCATCCTTTATGCAAAATACCTTACAATCCTGCTTTTTCCCTTTATCTCCTAATAAAAACTGATCTCACTAAGCAGGAGGACACACCGTGGTCAGTTCTCCAGCTATACTATGCTGAGTGTACTTTTCTTCAATGATTAGACTTGTCCTGACATGCCCCTGCTACAAAACCATTTACTGGTAAGCTCAGTGTGCTGCTGCTTCTCCTCCCCCAGCTCTTATGCAGCTGAGAACAGAGGGAATGTGATCACTTATAAAAAAGGGAAAAAATGTATATCTGTACAAAAATGTCTTGATCTTCATTTCTATTTTAAACTGAATGGGTTGTTTTACAAGGTTTACAATCACTTTAATATTAATATGACCATACTGCACAGTATCTCACAAAAGTGAGTACACCCCTCAACATTTTGTAAATGTTTTATTATATCTTTTCATGTGACAAGACTGAAGAAATTACACTTTGCTACAATGTAAAGTAGTGAGTGTACAGCTTGTATAACAGTGTACATTTTCTGTATACTCTGTATATACAGATATTCTGTATACCCCATATGTATAACCGGTATAATTGTGTGGGATAGGCAGCTGCTGTTCTTGTTTTCAGTGCATTGTAAAATAAACAAAACCGCTTTTATTCTGAAATAAAAGAGTCTTAAATGTTCTAAATTCACATTGCTCCTTTAAAAGTAATCATTGATTGTTTTGATTTAAAGTACAAAAGATCTTGGTGCAAAATTGAATTGCAGGAGACCCTTATTGGTTATTTGCAAGAAGCCTAGCAGGATAAATTGATATCAGATCTATCATTACTGACTTTTTGAAGATGATGTTCCAAGATTGTAATTGTATCCTTTCTTTACTACTTGGTGAGTCACTGACCTGGAAAAAACATGTGAATAACAGATGTCAGAAACCCTGATATGTAAATGTTTGTTCCAAGTGGGCTATTTAATAAGTAGGGAGCCAGGTAGAGAATAACAGTCCTGGAGCATCCACCTTCCAACAGACCTCAGCATGGTAGCTTCTATATTTCTATTGTAAGAGGTTCCTTAAAGTGTTTTTATGGAAAGCTTTCTCTTTAAAGTACAAAAGATCTTGGTGCAGAATTGAGTTTCAGGAGACTCTTATTGGTTATTTGCAAGAAGCCTAGCAGGATAAATTGACACGAGAGCTATCATTGCTGACTTTTTGAAGATGATGTTCCAAGATTTCAATTGTATCCTTTCTTTACTACTTGGTGAGTCTGGGACCTGGAAAAAAACATATGAATAACAGATATCAGAAACCCTGATATGTAAATGTTGGATTCTGAGTGGGCTATTTAATAAGTAGGGAGCCAGGTAGAGAATAACAGCCCTGGAGCATCCACCTTCCAACAGATTTCAGCATGGTAGCTTCTATATTTCTATACCAACAAACAAAAAATAAAAAACACAAAGACCTTTACACACCATAAAGTTAAACTACAAAAATAATTTATTGATAAAAGAAGCGATGTACAACAATTTATTAGCACAATGACCCAAGACCCCCCATACAATCCAACCCTCCCCAAAAAATATTCCTCTTAAAACCAAACACACTATGTAGGGCAAAAATACCCCTCGTATGACCGAGGATCAAAAAAGTAAAAAAAAAAACCCACAATAGGCAAGCCCACCCTCCCCAATGCAAAGCACTCCCCTTGATTCCTAAATAATGGCTCAAAGCCAGCTAAAAAACGCGATCCCTGCAGCTCTTTCCTAAAATGGAGCAGTGTGTGTCTGTGTAAAACAAATATAACGTATGTCACACTATCCCGTAATGGAAAGATACACAGAATAAGAACCACACTGTACAATATCTACAAAGCTACCCTGGTCATAAGTCCATCAGTCAATGGGGCTGAAAGGACAACGGGATTGAACATGGGCATATCATATGCAGTCAAATATTTATACACCCGCATTCCATGTGTGTGTAATGAAGGTTAGAATCAGTCCTGACTGCTTAATCCAGGTAAGTAGTCATTGAGAAGAAGGAGATATAACATCACTGGAGAAAAACTGCATAAAATGCACAATACTGATCCAATCTGCTCAGATTTTCATTCATTGTACATGGCTTCTATATTTCTATTGTAAGAGGTTCCTTGAAGTGTTTTTACCAAAAGGTTTCGCTTTACTTTAGATAAATTCTGTTTTTGAAGGCCAAATCCAGCAAGACAAGAGAATTACCAGCAGTTCTTCAAAATATAAAGTCAGCTCTAGTTGCAATATCTCCTTTCTGGTGCTGTCCCCCCAACCTGGACTCAATGGAGGATACTGTAGAGGGCAGTGCCATGTCAGTAACGTATGCAGCATTCAAGATATGACCTGAGCATCACCAGAAGTAGATGATGGAGAAGACTTGTGATATTATTGGTCTGAACCAAAGGAATATTCCAAGCCTGGGCTTAAGAATTAACTTTTGTGATTGCCTTTCACTTTTTATACACTGTGATGATAAGGCAAGGCCTTTACTGGTTTCCCTGCTGGCATGGGTGGTGTAGAAGTGTCCCATGCCTGTTAACAGAAGGTTGGTGCTTTGATGGGGCTTGTATGCCTATATTTTTATGGAGAAAAACTATAGATCTTATTTAAATTTGCAAAAAAAACTACTAAAACTAAGAAAAGATGTGATAATTTTAATTAATGGTGGATCAGTAAAGCCAGTGAATCAGACAGCAAGAGAAGACCAGGCTAATAGTGATCAGAGTGGATTTTAAGATATTAATTAAATTTTAATCCTTAAAATTTAGTTCACTTATAATGTTTAAGGAAAAGTTTGAACAGGCTTAGAGCAGTTATTCAGTTTCTCATTTTCATATTCTGGTCCAGCATTGACATTGACATTGACAGCAATTAGGCAACATAATCACACTTACCTTAACACTTTGATAACTGAGATATAACATTTAACTGAGCATGCTGTTATAGATCTAGATGCTAGGAGAGATTTGGGGCTAATGGTGGGGCTTTTTCAAAGAACAAGGTATTTCATTTTTTTGTGCACTGTGGTTGTTATTGAGGAGATGACAGGGAACCCAAGCTTCACATGAGGGCCTGCAGACCTTTATCTACGTCACTGTATAGAGATATTAAAATGTCCTGTATTATGACAGGGTCTTCAGAATCGAACCACTAGGGATGACGTGCCATTGTTAATCTTCTGTGTTTGGACAAGATCTTCCAAAGACTGACACAGCAAAGAAAAGGAGCTGTCACGGTGGCGGAGATGTGCGTCTCCTCAGGTCACTGTGCTTGAAATCTACAGCTAAGTCATAGGAAGCCAAGAAATTAGACTTTCTACAAAACGTCAGCTCAACACACAGATGCAATGTGTAATTCGTTTTGAATATTCAGGAATGATTGTTTAACTGATAGAAACAGGAGATGTGTTCATTCAATTGAAATGCATTACTCAAAGAAGCTGCAGACTTATTCTGATGAATGTCAAACATTCTAAAATTTGAAACAATTCCTTCAAACTGGCTTACCGAGTCTGCAAACCAATATGGGAATAACATTTGCTATATTAAATATGTAATTTATGACTTGCGGAATTTAATTTGCAATGGCATTTATTTATGGTTTAAAAATATAAAATGAAATGGAAAGGCACATTTAATCCATATTCAGCAATGCATTTCAGTAATGTGTTATGAGGAAATGACATGGGAGTGAATTCAGGCAATAAAGTGAAAAGAAGCTCACTTTTTCTTGATTTACAGGATCAGTATAGATAAAATCCAGCCTGGCAATGGAATAAAACCACCCATGGATATAAATGGGCTAAATGGGAAGTTAAATATGAGCTTTTCCCAGTGACAGTATTAAGTAAAGATGTACTTCAGCACTTGGAAATCTTTTTATGGACTCCAAGTCCTAACAAAAATGCTGGGCATTACGGGCCTTTTAACTTCTTCACAGAGGCTGGCTGCGGGCACCATGGGCTAAGAGCACTGTTGCACTGTTATGGTGACACAATACATTAATGACATTCCTCAGCTGAACACACAAGAGCACAAAAAACATTGTTTTCAGTCGGATAAATTTTTCTCTTATTCATAATGGACTACTTCAAAATGTATCTAAAATGTTTTTAATCCACATTTTAATATGAACACTTTCTAATGCATATGAACATTTTCTAATGCAGTTCTGCAGTTCAGGCTATACTATAGGACAGATGTGCTAGATTACCCTGCCCAGAGAGCCATTATATTCAGTTCTCTTGTATCAGATTTGAATTAAAGTGATTGTAAATGATCACCTTGTAAAAAAAATAAAAAAAACATTCAGTTTAAAATGAAAACGAAAGGCAAAACATTGTTGTCTAGATATAAAAAAAACAACAATATTTCCCTTTTTTATATGTGATCACATTCTCTCTGTTCTCATCTGCATAAGAGCTGGGGGAGAAGCAGCAGCACACTGAGCTTCCCAGTGAAAGGCTGTGCAGTGGGGGGGGGGGGGGGGGGGTGTCAGGACAAGTCTGATCATTGGAGGAGAGTACACTAAGTTCCCAGCATGGCTAGAGAACTGACCACAGTGTGCTCTCCTGTTTAGTGTGGTCAGTATTTAATAGGAAAGCAGAGGGACTGGAAGGAACACCAGAGATTTTACATAAAGGAAGCAATACAAAGAGAACAGGATACTTTCTCATACAAGTACATGAAAGAGCAAACACATATCAGAAATATAACGTTTTGCGGTAACAACAGCTGCTCTAACTGCTGGTTTCCTATATTTCACAGGAACTCTGGCACTGCACCAGAGTTTGTAAGTTACCCCATCTGCTTTATGCTATTATAGGGGAATCTCGCTACCTTGTTAGAGATTGTAAACGTATAAATAAGAAGACAGCAGCAGATTCAGTGTATTGATATATAGCTTATGGGTGAACTAACCTTATAAAGAAAAACTCAGCTTTTTAAAAAAAGTCCCCTTTTTTGTTTAATTGCCAGCTGCTACTGAAGCATCTTCCCCCACCCCCCAAAATACTTGTGGGTGCCTTGCCCACCCTGCCATTTTCTCCTTGCCTTGTTGGTGAATATACAGATACAGTGGTGACAAAGATGTGTAGTGGTGGCAAAGTTAAAGGGAGCAGTGGTGGTAGAGGTTTGCGGGGGTTGCAGTGGCAGCAGGGGTAGGGGGCATGCAGTGGAGGCAAAGGTGTGTGTGATTCTGGAAGAATGGCACAAATGCGCTTCTGGAAGAATGGTCAAACATTCCCATAGACACACTCCTAAACCTGGTGGACAGCCTTCCCAGAAGAGTTGAAGCTGTTATAGCTGTAAAGGGTGGGCCAACTCAATATTGAACCCTACAGACTAAGACTGCGATGCAGTGGAGGCTTGTGGTTTTTTGTTTGGGGGGCGGCAAGCAAACAACCCCCACTGTGGCACCTCAAAGACCTTTTCGCTGTCTGCCGGTCCACTTACCCCATCTAGGCAGCGGGCATCAGCGGGGATCGGGCAGCTGTGGTGATCGAGCAGCAGCAGACATCAAGAAGCGGCCCGGATCAGGGCATTGGCGGACATAAGGCTGAGGCAGGTGATAGCGGCTCCTGTGTCTTCTCTTTCTCCCTCCTCCTCACTTCTGCTGTGCATCTCCTCCCCTCCTCCTAGGCATCCAATAGGATTGCCTGTTCTTTCAGACAATTGGGTGGCAGGTATCAGACCCGCTTCCTGATTGGCCAGGAGGACGATCAGTGTTGCAACAGCGAATATTCATTCGCTGTTGTAACAACTGGGTGGGCTCGTAGTTCAATGCTCCATGCCACAAGCTCACCCTATTTGGCTCTAATCAGGTGCTTCAAAAAAACAACCCTACCACTGTAATTTAGGCGCCCAGCGTCCTGAAAGGGGCCAGACATATAAATAGGGTGTGGCGGCGGCAATAGATAGAGCATTGCATTGCCGCATCACTAGAAGGTGGAGGGGGTGGCGGCCATGGATAGAGGGGGCGGCGATTGGGCACCCATAATGGATGGGCCGCCACTGCTGGGATGCCATTAAAGTTCATGTGCGTGTAAAGGCAGGTGTCCCAATACTTTTGGTAATATAGTGTATATTTAATCATGTAAAGTGTATGTCAAGCCAAAAACTTTTTTCCTAGTTTTGGATAGAGTGAGGAAGGATTAAAGCACCTGATGGATTTTATACTGCTCTATTAGGGACATTTAGCCTCACTTCTTCTACTGACAATGGCTTCATCAGAAAGGAAGTGAGTGTAAATCTGAAACAATTACACAGACACAAATGAATTTCCTCAAATAAAATTTAAAACAAGGGGTTTCACTTCTCTATGAAAAACTAAGAAATACATTTTAGCTGTAAATACAACCCATTTGATTTAAAATTGAAATTAAAGGCAAAACATGTTTCTATATATAAAAAAAATTATAAATACCTTTTTGTATAAGTAATCACATGACCTCTGTTCTCAGTTGTATAAGGTACTTAGAGAGATAGGGGTGGAGAACAGCAGTACGCTAATCTTCCCAGTAATTAGCTGTGCAGGGGGGCGTGTCAGAAAAAAGTCCGACCTTTGGAGGAGAGGCAGGCTATGCTCCCCGCATAGCTAGAAAACTGACCACATTTGAAGGGATGTACTGCCATGCCTAGCTTGGTCAGTTTGAAAATGGAAAGCGAGGAACTGGCAGAATCAGTTATTTCACACAAAGGAATAAATACATAGAGAAAAGGATACTTATATCCTGGAATATGAAATGTTGGGGTAGCATATTCTTTAAATTCTACCTATTGTAAAAGTCAGGTGTTATTTTATACTATTGCATACCAGTCCCTTTGTATTTGGTAGTTAAAAAAGTTATGGAAGAGTTTGCTATTCTGAAAGATGCATTGTCAACTGAAAAACTGTCACATCTAACTCTCACACGCTCTAACCTGTCAAAGTATTATACAAACACCACGAAGCAGCACCATATAAAATAGGCTTATGACACTTCCAAATAACGCTAGGCAGTGGTGAAATATAATGTGGTCTAGTGTCTATCTTTTCTGTCCTCTCCAGGATACAAAGAATTCACAAACATGTTTAACAAATCTGCCCCCCTTACAGCATAATCATATTTTGCACCGTTCCTAACATTTATATTCTTTTTTATACTGTAAATCTGTTTTTGATGGGTGTATTTACATAAAAACACATCTTGCTTTATTCTACCTTTAGAGATTCATGTAAAATGCATAGAACGGCATTTTATGACACATATGTCTATCATAAAGCTTTATATGCCAGACCAAACATGTCTTAAGCACACTGATGCATATATAAAAGCTAGAATAAAATTCAACAAATGTCCTTTAAAATCATTCACAGTCATACAATTGCTCTGTGTCCTATTTTAGCGCATTCTGTATATGATCCAAGTAATCCCTCTTCACCTGTCAGAATAAACATCTTTTATGCAGTGCTTTTCTCATCTTGTCCCTTAGTACATATGACACCGCATAGCCTACAGGCTTTTATGCTTCATTTTCAAAGTGATTGACTGGCATCTGAAAGCTGTTACCTCAAAATCTTTAAACTATGTATTTTAGGTCTAGCTGAAATTCTGAATTATTAGCACATTTATTAACTCCTTTTAAAATGGCTACAGATATTCTTGCGCTATACCTGTAAAACTTTAAACAAAATCATAATATTCAGATCAATACAGTTAAAATAATTCTTTTAAAAAATAAACATTTTTAAAAAACAGTGGTAAACTAAAAAAATAAAAAAAAATACATCCAAAGTTCCACACATTTATAAAGCACAGTTGCGTGTTTTACAAATGTGCATTGTGCTGACTTTGGGAATCAGAATTGGGGGATTGTACTAAAAATAATGTTGAAAAGAAAACTGGGAGGAGAACCTAGTTATAGGACCTGTTAAAATGACATAACTTCCTCTTCTCTTTATTAGCAGAGAGAACTCCGTAGGATACCAATTTTCACTCTCAAATATAAATGGACCTCCAGCAGTCGTTCTTCAGTCTATCATTTAAGCACTTTCAGACCGGACCATTTTGCTGGCTTAAGACCAGACCACTTTTTGAGATTCGGCACTGCGTCGCTTTAACTGACAATTGCGCGGTCGTGCGGCATGGCTCGCAAAAAACATTGACGTCCTTTTTTCCCACAAATAGAGCTTTCTTTTGGTGGTATTTGATCGCCCCTGCGGTTTTTATGTTTTGCGCTATAAACAAAAAAAGAGCGACAATTTTGAAAAAAATGCATTATTTTTTACTTGTTGCTATAATAAATATATAAAAATCATAATGTTTTCCTATGTTTAGGCCGATACGTACTCTTCTACATATTTTTGGTAAAAAAATTGCAATAAACGATTAGTGATTGGTTTGCGCAGAAGTTATAGCGTTTACAAAATAGGGGATAGTTTTATAGCATTTTTCTTAATAATTTTTTTTTTACTAGTAATGGCGGCGATCAGCGATTTTTTATTGTGACTGCAACATTATTGCAGACGCAACGGACATTTTTGACACATTTTTGGGACCATTGTCATTTATACAGCAATCAGTGCTATTTAAATGCATTGATTCCTGTGTAAATTACACTGGCAGTGAAGGGGTTAACCACTAGGTGGCAGTGTAGGGGTTACTTGTTCCTAGAGGCGTGTTTCTAACTGTGGGGGGGGCGTGGCTGTCAGCTAGTGAATGCTGATCTCTGCTCCAATCACAGGGAGCAGAGATCGGTGTCACTAGTTGCTAGGCAGAACAGGGAGATGCTGTTTATTTCCGCATCTCCCCATTCAGCCTTCCCGTGAGACGATCGCAGGTATCCCCACGGCGATCGAGTCCGCGGGACCCACGACCAGCATCACAGGGGTCCCGACCGGCGCTCAATGGCACAATGGCATCTTAAAGGGGACGTACCTGTACGCCCTTATGCCTGTCCGTGTCATTCTGTCGACGTACATCGTCGTGCGCCGGTCGGGAATCAGTTAATTCATAATGATATTCATACAGGCAGCTTACCTGTTTGCTTCAGTAACCCTCACCACATTTTCACATACCCTTATTATGCTTAAGGGTATGCTTGTATGCTATCTATAAGGGTATGATATCTATAAGATTACAATATCTCTGACTAGGGATGAGCTGATGGTTCAGTCCCAACCTAAGTTTTCATTGTCACTGGTTGCTAAGGAAGCAACGGGTGCTTGCACTCATTGCAGCCCTAGGAAACGCTGATGTCCTCAGCTACTTAACCAAAGGGTTGGGGACAGTGGTGACATCATTGATCAAATATGGCCACATGCTATATTTGTACAGGGGCACTGACCAAATATGGCTATTGGCCATATTTGGTAAATGATGCCGCCACTATCCCTACCCCTTCCCTTATATATCTGATGGCAGCTTGAGGAGCTGTTATTCATTTATGAGTACTGTTGGGATAGGTTGTGGCAGGCAGCGGGCATTGTGATTGATGATGAATTTTTAATAAAGGACATTTTTGGGTGGGTTACTTTATAATAAAGGACTTGCCAACAACAAAGTTTGGGTGTCTTTATTTCTAGGTGACATCTTTTTTTTTGTGAATGAGTAGGAATGTAAGCCATACTCATGCATATAAGGGAAAGTGTTATCTGGGGGCCTCCTTCATCGTTAAGGACCCCACAACCACCAGCCTGGATTGTGGGGGGCCCTTGTTCATATCAACATCTCTAGCCATGACTACTATGAGATAAAAGAAAAATTTACAAAATAGAATTTTATATTTAAGCAACAGCAATTTTTCTAGTTTAGGATTCTGGTCAAATCTTTTTTTTTTTTTTTACTATTTGTTCCCACCCATCCTGCTTATTCCTCATTTAATCACCTCAATACCGCCATCATGGCTGCTGATAAGAGGGTAAGCACCAGTCATCTTATACCAGGCTTGGGCCAGCAGAGGGGCCGGAGCAGCAGAGGAATCAGATGTGGGCAGAAGAGGGGGTGATCGTTGCAGTGGAAGGGCAAAAACAGTAATGAATGCCCTGTGTTTCTCTTACTGCAACAGCTGGGACCGGCTTCTCCTCCTTTCCCTCCCACCTGCTTTCAGCTGTCGCAGGGAGAGACATACAGGGGATCGGTTCCTGTAATTGCCCACCCCACCCCCGTTGCACCGATCATCCTCTCTGTGCAACAACCTCTAACCGCCCTGCTCCACAAAGCTTCAGGCTCTCCTCTCCTGTCTGCTGCTGCTTTCAGGATGAAGAGTGGGGAAGGAGCTGGTAAATATATCAAATTCACCGGCCCCTTCTATTTGTAAACTGTGTTTACTATGCTTGTGAATGCAGGAGCTTCTGTATAAGGCTTTCTTTTTATTCACTGCAGAGAGCTGAGGCTGCAGAGAAAAGGATGGTTAAACTATGTTCTCAGTCCCTTTTTCTGTGTCAAAAGTGAGACATCAGGGGTCTGTTTCATCAAAGCCTCCCCCAACAGTATTGTGAAAAAAAACGTTGCCACCAGTGGCATCGACATCCATAAACACAGTGCAAGGAACTGATGTTATACCTCCCACTGTGTGATGTCAGAAACCTGAAGTGACAAGGATTTTCTCACTTCCGGTTTTGGTTTGTTGTTTACAATTCGTTTACAACTTGTGAAAGCATTTGATCAAACCAATCTCAGGCTGATCAGTTGCTTTGGGGGTCAGAGGAGAGATATGGGGTCTCATAGTTCCCAGATCTCTTCATAAAGAGGACCTTCACTGCCCATGCTATCACAAGGGATGTTGATGTTGTTATAGCTATAATAATTGGTCATAAAAAAATAAATAAAGGGGCAGTGTAAGAAAAATAAATGTAAATATAATAAATAATAAAATCATTTTAAAAAGTGCCCCAACCCACGAGCAATGACGAATGCGCACGTAGGTCTTACATGCATATGGTAAATGGTGATTGCACCACACATGAAGTATTGCTGCGAATGTAAGATCAAGAGCAATAATTTTAGGGCCAGATCTCCTGTGCAACTCTAAACTGGTAAACTGTAAATGCTTTTAAAGTGTCGCCTATGGAGATTTTTAGGTACTGGAGTTCGACAGCCGTGCGCAATTTTAAAGTGAATAAAGTGAAGAGTAAATTTACTAGCTATTTATATCTCTTATATTTTACCCAAAAAGTGGGTATCATATTGTGTTTGTAGATGCTATAACTTTTGCGCCAACCAAATAATATACGCCTATTGGGATTTTTTTTTTACCAAAGATATGTAGCAGAATACATTGTGGCCCAGATTTATAAAGAAATTATTTTTTTCTTTTTTTTGTTATGGGATATGTTTTATAGCAGAAAGTAAAAAAATATTGTTTTTGTTAGTTTTTTCAAAATTGTTGGTCTTTTTTTGTTTATACAGCAAGAAATAAAAACCCAGTGGTAAACAAATATTACCAAAAGAAAGCTCTATTTGTGGGGAAAAAATGACAGTATATCAATTAAATTTATGTACAGCGTTGCATGACTGTGCAATTGTCAGTTAACCGTTTGCCGGCCAGCCGCCGCAGTTGTACTGCGGCAGAATGGCACAGGCAGGCGAATCACCGTTAGGTTATGTCGGTTCCTAAGTTGGTCACTAGGGGCACACGCATGCGTCCGCTACTCACTCTTGGAGCCGATGCTAGTGCCTGGCGGTCTCGATGACTGCCGGGCTCCCGCGATCGCTCGTAACACAGCAAGAACCGGGATCTCTGTGTGTAAACACAGAAATCCCGGGTTCTCCGAGGGGAGAAGTGACAGATCGTCTGTTCATACAGAGTATGTACAGCGATCTGTCATCTCCCCTAGTTAGTCCCCTTCAGTTAGAACACACATTAGGCAACACAATTAACCCCTTGATCGCCCCCTAGTGTTAACCCCTTCACTGTCAGTAAAATTTTTACAGTAATCAATGCATTTTTATAGCACGGATCGCTGTATTAATGACAATGGTCCCAAAAATGTGTAAAAATTGTCCGATGTGTCTGCCATAATGTCGCAGTCCCGAAAAAAATCACAGATCGCCGCCTTTACTAGTAAAAAAAAATTCTATAAAAATATCCCCTATTTTGTAGACGCTATAACTTTTGCGCAAACCAATCAATATACGCTTATTGCAATTTTTTTTTACCAAAAATATGTAGAAGAATACATATCGGTGTAAACTGAGAAAAAAATAGCTTTTTTTTAAAAAAAACAGGGATATTTATTATAGCAAAAAGTACAAAATATTTTTTTCAAAATTGTCGCTCTCATTTTGTTTATAGCGCAAAAAATAAAAACCGCAGAGATGATCAAATACCACCAAAATAAAGAAAGCTCTATTTGTGGGGAAAATTTTGTTTGGGTACAACATCGCACGACTGCGCAATTGTCAGTTAAAGCGATGCAGTGCCGAATTGCAAAAAGTGCTCTGGTCAGGAAGCGGGTAAAATCTTCTGGGGCTGAAAGTCAAGGTAACGCAGTGCCGTATAGCACAAAATGGCCTGGTCATGAAGGGGGTGGGGTAAATCTTCTGGAGGTCAAGTGGTCAAAATCCTTGCAATGTCCATGAATCACCCATAAGGGAATGTTTTAAAGTTTGTAGCACTGCAGTGGTCACTGGACCTAATAAGAAATGACTACAAGGATTCTAAACTAATGACATATAGTTCATGTGCATTGATAATTTGCATAGATACTGAAGCTTTGATTTCCTCAAAATCTTACTTTATCATGGGAAGGAATAGATATTTGGTACATTTAATCTAACAATGTAAAAGTTGCAAAATGGAATCTGGACACATTTAAATACTCTCTAGTCTAATCCATCTGAAAGCAATGATGTTTTTGTTTTGATCCAGATCCTTCTATACGTGCCACCATTTCCTGTTTTCGCCAGCTATCATCTACAAGCTTGTCATTTTGAAGTTACAGGACTTGGCAACCATGTACTTTTAGATTGTTACATTCTGACCCGTCCTTCTTTATTTACAGCAGTTAATGGCCTTGCAGTCCATTTGAAGCATTGGGCTTTGATGTGTTGTTTAATCCTCTATGTATTGTGACTAGGGCAGATGCAATGACCTGTGGTTACAGCTGGTAGCGTGTCATAGGCAGAGTAGAGCACATTGACCAGCTCATGTTCAGAGGAGCTGGTGATACATCATCGATAGATGTATTCTTTTACTTCAGCTTGACTTTGAGAGCAAATGTTTGACAGTTCAAATAGTTTTCTAAATCTATCTATTTGATTGTGAATAGTTAGGAATGGAATAGCGTTTAGTAAACCTTTCACATTCCATTGAAGATCACTTGTCTAACACATTCCATGTCAAAAATTCCTTTCAATTATAAATGACAGTGGAGGTCAAGGCATGTTTAAAGTGGAACTTTATTCTCCCAATCAACATTGACTATTTGTAATCCTTATGCTGCTATCATTAGTAAATAGATAGGAAAGTATATCATATTTACATGTTTTAAACTTTTTTTTTGATAATTTCTTGGGTTACTTTTTGGTTTCTTGCCTAGGCTGATGATGTCATACATCCCAGGAGTCTTAAGAAGGGGAGAAGAGGAGGAGGTGTTTTCTCAGTTAAGAAGACTCTACTGCATGCATGCTTGAGCAGAAAAATTCTAGGAAGAAATGCTACATAAATAATTTGCCCTTACTTAAGATGGTCCTGGTCAAAAATGCTAGGGGGGTGTTTTTCAAAGCGATTTCTCAACAAAATAAAGCATGAAGCCATAGATGGATGGGTGAGTTTGTTTTGTATATCAAAATTAATTAACCACTAGGCACCCACGTTTTAGCCAAAAGACCGATACAGTGCGGCACTCAATTGCCGGGAGGGCATCCCTGGGCGTCCTCCTGTTTACTTGTTCCCTGCATGCCGCCACGGGCATGCATCAGTGAAAATCTGTGTTCACAGATCCTGCTAAATGGCCAATCACAGCGACCATTTAGCCCTTGATCGGCGTGTCCAATGAGAGATGATCTCAAGTGTAAACATATGAGATCATCTCTCATTGCCGGCTCTTCCTCCTCACATGGAGACCGCCTGTGAGAAGGGAGAGCAACCTTCACTGCAGCTTGTGAGTTCAACAGTAAAAAACAGTAAATACAGTGCCCACAGTACCTGTCAGTGCCACCTGTCAGTGCAATCTGTCATCAGTGCCATCTGTCAGTGCCATCTGCCATCGCCATCTGTCAGTGCCATCTGACATGAGTGCCACCAGATAGTGTCCCGTGCCATCTGTTATCAGTGTCATGTGTCATCAGTGCCACATATCAGTGCCAGCTGCCATCAGTGTCACGTGTCATCAGTGCCACGTATCAGTGCCATTTGTCATCAGTGCCACATCAGTGTCACGTGTCATCAGTGTCACGTATCAGTGCCATCTGTCATCAGTGCCACATCAGTGTCACGTGTCATCAGTGCCATCTGTCATCAGTGCCACATCAGTGTCACGTGTCAGCAGTGCCATGTATTAGTGCTATCTGTCATCAGTGTCACATGTAATCGGTGCCATTTGTCATCAGTGTAACGTAATCAGTGCCATTTGTCATCAGTGTCACGTGTCATCAGTGCCTTCTGTCATCACCAACAATGTCTAGAAGATTATTTTCAGCCGAGGAGGCGTACAATATTCTTGCAGCCGACAAGAGCATCAGGGAGCTCTCCGCTTCGGATTCCTCCTCAAATTCTGATTCTGAGTCTAACGTTGACTAGGAGCCTGTCCTAGGCAGTGGAACACTGACAGCCTCAGAGGAGAATGAGAGTCCACCTGCCAGTGTTCTGTTGAGAAGGCAGTGCCATCCACTAGCACCGCAGTGCCACCCACCAGCACCGCAGTACCTCAGCGAAGGCCACGTACCAGTGGGGCGTCACCTCAGTCCCAAAGGGTTAGGGTTAGGTCCCATGCCAGCCTTCCCTATTCCCTTCAGAACCCCTTGTGGCTTCCTCCTAAATCAGGAGAAGCTAACGTTACCACCTTCACTGCCCAGCCAGGAGTTCAGGTGGACACAGAAAATTTTTCCCCGATTGATTTTTTTCATTTAATTTTTACTGAGGACATGCTAGCATCAATTGTGGCCCAGTGCAACCTGTATGCACAAAAATTCATTGTAAGTAACCCAACGCCCTATTATGCCCATCCCTACGATTGGAGAGCCCTAACAGTGGAGGAGTTTAAAATTAGTTTGGGCCTCACATTCTGTATGGGACTAACCAAAAAAAATGAATTACGTTCATATTGGTCAACCCTCCCCATCCACCACATGCCCATCTTTTCTTCAGTAATGCCAAGAATCAGATATCTCATGATAATGATAATACCCAGTGCCCATCTTCGAAATGACCCAAATTTTGATAAGCTTTATAAAATTCAGCCACTACTAACTTATTTTTCTGAAATCTTTCCCCAGTTGTCTATTCTAGACCAACACATATGCGTGGATGAGTCCCTTATCAAATTTACTGGCAGGCTGGGCTTCAAACAATTTATTCCCACCAAAAGGGCCCGCTATGGGGTGAAGCTGTATAAATTGTGCGAGCCACAGGGTATACATATGCCTTTATGGTATATGAAGGGAAGGACACCCAGCTGCATCCCCCTAATTGCACAGACTACATGGGATCAAGCGGGAAAGTAATTTGGGAACTCATAAACCCACTCCTAGAGAAAGGCTACCATTTGTACGTAGATAACTTTTATACAAGTTTGCCCCTGTTCCGCAACCTTCACAGAACGAACACTCCAGCATGTGGCACCATTAGGACGAACCAGAAGGGCTTTCGTCAAAGCCTCGTCAACAAGAAGCTAAGAAGAGGGGAGACGGAATGAGGAAATTCTGGCTGTGAAGTGGAGGGACAGAAGGGATGTCTACATGCTTTCTTCGATCCACAACAATACATTCGTTGAGATCACCAGGAGGAATGGCCCAATCCAAAAACCAACATGTATCCACAAATACAATATGATCATGGGGGGTGTCGACTTCAACGACCAAATGCTCGAACCCTACTTTGCCACAAGACGAACATACCAGTGGTATAAAAAAGTTTACATTTATTTGTTCAATTTGTTCAATTTGGCCATATGCAACAGCTATATTATCTATCGCAACTCCACTGAAAGCCCCAAATCCTTCCTTGGCTACCAGGAGGAAATCACCACTGCCCTTATATTCCCGAACGGCCCACCAGAAAAACATTCGATCTGATGTGATTAGCAGACTCTCCGAGCCCCACTTTCCCGATAAAATCCCTCCCAGACCAACAGGCCAAAAACGTCAGAAAAAATGCTGGGTGTGCACCAGAGGAGGAGTTAGAAGAGACACCACTTATCATTGTCCCCAATGTCCTTCCCAACCAGGCCTCTGCATAGTTGACTGTTTCCGCCGTTACCATACTTCACTAATTAGTGAAGTATGGTAAACATAACCCACACTTCCTGCCATTTACCTTCACACCCCTTATGCCTCTACTTGCTCTGTAACTGACCCTGGCTTGTTATTCAACCACACTTCTGCCTACCGATTCTTTCATACCTCTGCCTGATCTGGAACTGACCCTGGCTTGTTATTCGACCACGCTTCTGCCTACTGATTCTGTTCATACCTCTGCCTGATCTGGAACTGACCCTGGCTTGTTATTTGACCACGCTTCTGCCTACCGATTCTGTACATACCTCTGCCTGATCTGGAACTGACCCTGAACTGTTTGACCATGCTTTTTGCCTGCCTCTTGGACTGATCTTGTACCCTGCCACTGGACTAGTGGGATTCATAACACAGGGGTCTCACATATGTGAAGGGCTCCAGAATTGTTATTATGGATAAAGAAAACTATGTTTTTTGTTTTCTCATTCCTAGATTAGGGTCTGGATACTCGGAGGCTTCAAAGAGATTTGAGTGGGAGAAGCCTCTACCCCTGTCCCCATTCTGTCCTGAACAAGGCCCTACTTCTGCCTGCTCCCTGTAGGACCTATGCCATCATGCCTCTGCCTGTCGCATGAACTGACCACACCACATGGACCATGTTCCTGCCTACTACCAGGACCAATATTTTGGCATTGCTGACAATCTCTGCCTGCACTGACCCTGGACTGTATATGGACAGTATCCCTGCCTGCTTCCTGTACTGACTATGGACAGTATTCCTGCCTGTTGCCTGGACAATTGCATTCCCTTTTACTGACCAAGTCCCTGCCTGCTGCCTTGACCAGTGCTATCTTCCTGTGGACAACTGTGCTACTAAAACCACAGGAAATCTTTTGTTACCCTTTGCTCAGCAGAATGTATTTTGGGGTGTAATTCTTGGTATGTGCATGCTATGTGTCCCTGGAACACCTGATGGTGTTCCTTGCATGTTGGGCTTCTGTATGTGGCCAGGCTGTGTAAAAGTCTCACACATGTGGTATCGCCATACTCAGGAGGAGTAGCAGAATGTATTTTGGGGTGTAATTTTTGTACATGCTATGTGTTGGAAATAGGGTTGTCCCGATACCGATATTAGTATCGGTATCGGGACCGATACCGAGCATTTGCGCGAGTACTTGTACTCGCACAAATGCTCCCGATGCCTTATCCGATACCTGGTCGGCGGGTGGATGGATAGGGCAGGTGAAGGCAGAGGGCGGGCGGAGACAGCGGTGGACGAAGAGGGCGGGTGAAGGCAGAGGGCGGGCGGAGTCAGCGGTGGCTGAAGAGGGCGGGTGAAGGCAGAGGGTGGGCGGAGTCAGCGGGTGAAGGCAGAGGGCGGGCGGACGAAGAGGGTGGGCGGAGTCAGCGGGTGAAGGCAGAGGGCGGGCGGACAAAGAGGGTGGGTGGAGTCAGCCTGTGTAATTAAGACATTACAAGGGAGCGTATGTGAAAGGGGCGTGTCTTCTGCTGCCCTGTTCCTCACTGTGACAGAGATTGAAGCTGAGAGAGGGAGGGAGAGAGAGATAAGGGAGAGAGAGAGAGGGAGAGAGATAAGGGAGAGAGAGAGATCAGGGAGAGAGGGACAACAGAGAGAGATCAGGCGGAGAGGGACTACAGAGAGAGATCAGGGAGAGAGGGACAACAGAGAGAGAGGGACAACAGAGAGAGATCAGGGAGAGAGGGACAATAGAGAGAGATCAGGGAGAGAGGGACAACAGAGAGAGATCAGGGAGAGAGGGACAACAGAGAGAGAGGGACAACAGAGAGAGATCAGGGAGAGAGGGACAACAGAGAGAGATCAGGGAGAGAGGGACAACAGAGAGAGAGGGACAACAGAGAGAGATCAGAGAGAGAGGGACAACAGAGAGAGCAGAGAGAGGGACAACAGAGAGAGATCGAGAGAGACAACAGAGAGAGAGACAACAGAGAGAGATCAGATAGAGAGAGAGGGACAACAGAGAGAGATCAGGGAGAGAGGGACAACAGAGAGAGATCAGGGAGAGAGGGACAACAGAGAGAGAGGGACAACAGAGAGAGATCAGAGAGAGAGGGACAACAGAGAGAGATCGATCGAGAGAGATCAGGGAGAGAGGGACAACAGAGAGAGATCGATCGAGGGAGAGGGACAACAGAGAGAGATCGATCGAGGGAGAGGGATCAGGGAGAGGGACAACAGAGAGGGATCAGGGAGAGGGACAACAGAGAGGGATCAGGGAGAGGGACAACAGAGAGAGATCAGGGAGAGGGACAACAGAGAGAGATCAGGGAGAGGGACAACAAAGAGAGATCAGGGAGAGGGACAACAGAGAGAGATCAGGGAGAGGGACAACAGAGAGAGATCAGGGAGAGGGACAACAGAGAGAGATCAGGGAGAGGGACAACAGAGAGGGGGAGAGACAACAGAGAGAGGGGAGAGACAACAGAGAGAGGGGGAGAGACAACAGAGAGAGGGGGAGAGAGAGACAACCGAGAGAGCCGTCAGCGGCTGAACGTCCCGATACCCATCTTGGTACACTCTGCACTTGGCTGTAGTAAGCCAGCAGTGGACATCTTGTTACACCCAGCTCATATAGTTCGAGCTGGATGTAACAAGATGTCTGCTGCTGCTTACTGCGGCAGGGTGTACAGCATTTTAAAAAATGAATCCTTTCCTCATGTCATTTATTGCTGCATTTCAGTGCCAGCCACCTGTCAGTGCCCATAAGTGCTGTCTATCAGTGCCAGCCACTTGTCGGTGCCACCTATCAGTGCCCAGAAGTACCGTCTATCAGTGCCACCTATCAGTGCCAGCCACCTGTCAGTGCTAGCTATCAGTGCCTATAATTGCTGCCTATCAGTGCCCATAAGTGCCACCTTTTAGTCCCCATCAGTCAGTGCTAGCCATCAGTCAGTGCCACCTATCAGTGCCCATCAGTCAAACTGTCACATGACATTAAAAAAAAAGTATCGGTAATCGGTATCGGCGAGTACTTGAAAAAAAGTATCGGTACTTGTACTCGGTCTTAAAAAAAGTGGTATCGGGACAACCCTAGTTGGAAATATCTTATAACAGAACAACTTTGTGTAAAAAAAATGCGTTTCATTTTTTTTCCACATTTTCCAAAAATTTCTGGAAAAAAATGAACCGTTCAAAAGACTCATTATGCCTCATAGATTATAAGTTGGGGTGTTAGCTTTGTAAAATAGGGTCATTTTGTGGGCGTTTCCATTGTCCTGGTGCTCCAGGGCCTTCAAAATTGTAATAGGTAGTCAACAAGTTAGATGTGTCATTTATGCTCCTAGAACACCTGATGGTGCTCCCTGCATGTTGGGCCTCTCTGTGTGGCTAGGCTGTGAAAAAGTCCCACACATGTGGGATCGCCATACTTAGGAGGAGTAGCAGAATTTATTTTGGGGTGTCCTTTGTGGTATTCACATGCCATGTATAATAACCTATTACAATGACAATTTTGTGGGGAAAAAAAATCTTAATTTGCAAAGAATTATGGGAAAAAATTACAACATCAAAAACCTCACCAGGCATCTTACTAAATACCTTGGAATGTCTACTTTCATAAAAATTGGTCATTTGGGGGGATATGTACTTTCCTGGCTTGTTCAGGTCGCAAGAAATGAGATAGGCCACCAGTACATCAGGTGTGATCATTTTTTTAGGATTTACACCACAGCTTGTAGACTCTCTAACTTTCACACAGAACAAATAATATCCACTAATGTGGGTTATTTTTAACAAAGATATGTAGCAATATAAATTGTGGCCAAAATTTATGAAGTAAAATTAATCATTTGCAAAATTTTAGCACAGAAACTAAGAAAAATTTGTTTTTTTCTTCAAAATTTTCGGTCTTTCTTTCATTTATAGCGCAAAAAAAACAAACCCAGAGGTGATCAAATACCACCAAAAGAAAGCTCTATTTGTATGAAAAAAAGGACAACAAATGAATTTCGGTACAGTATTACTTGACTGAGTAATTGTCATTCAAAGTGTAAGAGCACCAAAAGCTGAAAATTGGTCTGGGCAGGCGGGGGGTTTAAATGCCCAGTAGGCAAGTGGTTAAATAGTGTTTTTGATTTGTGGTGCTCAGATGTAGTGATCTGCTTTAAATGCTCAGTTTGAAAAATTCAGTTGTAAGATTCCTCAACCAACTACAGGTATTTTGTTCTGTCTTTCACAAAAAGCCCTGATTTAACTTTCTGCCAATGTCACGATGGTATAGCATATGGAATTATAGGCACCTTGGGGTGAAACGTGCAATGTTGTAAAAAAAGTGCATTTTTCAGCACAATTTCTCAAACCAAATGTTCACTTCTGGGCAGTTAAATATATTGCAGGATCTATTTTTTGTTTATCCTAGACTAGAACTTTCCTTTGGTCTTATCCCTTCCCTTGCTGCCTTTGGTCGGCCCTATAGTGTAATGTGTTTCAATGTTAACAATTTAGCTCATCATTTTTGAGTCAATAGTTGTAGGATCTTTTGGTTGTTTAATTTTCTTGCCTTAAATAGGAAAACCTAAATTAAATAAATGACCTTTCTCAAAATCTCAAATGCTTCATCAGCAATGTCCTTGTCTTTGAGTTCCAACCTGATTAGGGCATTCAACTGGCAGATTTGTAGGTCACTGCAATGTCATATTTTTGTAGGTGTCACATCATCCTTTGCAACCTAGCTGGGGCAAATGCAAAATTCCACAATTAATGGTTACTTTATGAAAATATTTATATCCAATACAAGTGGCGGGGATTTACTTAAGCTGGTGTTTAAACTAGAAGCTGATTTGTTACTACGCCAGATTCTATGTGCACCAGTTTAAGTAAATTTTCCCCGCTGTATTTCATCTGTGGCCATCTTGCAGCAAGTTGCAACACAGTACAAGGTCCATGCTTGGAAGCCCCATCTTGAAAGTTACTTCTTGTTTGAATTTAACAGAATGCTAAAGTTATAGACTCTGCAATTAGTTCATTTTGTCAAAGCATTATTCTGCTGAGATTTTCACTGAAACTCAGTGGGGTTGATTCACTAAAACTGGAGAGTGCAAAATCTGCTGCAGCCATGCATGGTAGCAAGTCAGCTCCTAACTTCAGCTTCTTCAATCAAGCTTTGACAAAAAAAAAAAAAAAAAAAAGAAGCCTGGAATCGGATTGGTTTCTATGCAGAGCTGCACCAGTTTTAGTAAATTTAGTAAAGGTGGTGAACAACCCAATGATGTGGTTTGGACTTTGCCTGTTACTTAGCACTGTTTTTGGCTGCTGTTTTTAGGCCCAAAAAAATGTTAATGTTAAACGATAAATTACACATCCAAAATATGTGATGACAGAATCCATTATCACTGACTGTCACTGACTTATCACATACAGCCTACAGACAAAGGCTTGGTGTTTTTATTTTTTTCATTAGTACATGTCCCTTTTTGACAATTTATTCCGTTAGCCTTGAAAATTACCCATACTGATTATAAAAATTTAGCCCCCACAAACTTTAACTTTTTTGTTTGGACTTCACACAGGATGTAACCCCCCCCCCCCCCCCCCCATTCCCTCTTGAATTGAACGTGGGGAAATTCATTCATCCCTAAAGATGGCAAAATGAAGGCCAGATATTCAACTTTCTTTATTCATAGTAACAAGATTGAGTTTGTTAATGCACTGTGTATCATAAAAATTGCCATTTTGTAAGTAAAAAGTTTGTTTTTACTTGTTTTTAATCCTTTGTTGCATCTCAGTGCTGCAGATCTCCAGTAACCACTACCTGTCTACATACATACATGCAGTGATGGCTGCATGGCATTTTTCAAGACTGGTTTTCTAATGATGGGAACAGTGGATCATGCCTATGTAATGTGTGTTAAAAAGGCTACCTGTGATCTCTATCAGAAGCCTATACGAAATGATGACAATGCAGGAGCACAATGGGAAGACAGGGACAGAGTGTTGTCATAGTAATATATAAAGTAACAGAACAAGGACTTTAAAGGCAGGATCACCATTTTTTTTATGGAAGGAAGCTGCAAATGTAAAACTACTGAAAATTATTTTTGAAATTCATATTTAGGCCTCATGCACACGGACGTTTTTGCAGCCGCGTTTTTGAGCGTTTTTTGCAGCTTAAAAACGCCTGTCCATGTTAGTCTATGGCTTCATGCTCACCTAGGCGTTTTTGAGCTGTAAAAACGCGATTTGTGCAAAAACGCGCAAAAACGCGCACCAGCGTTTTTGAGCTGCAGTGTTTTTTTTCTGCAAAAAGATGATTGGACACTGTAATCCCTGTATAGGAAATTTCTGCCTAGACATAGATTACCCAAGAGTGCTTTGCACAGTCATGCACCAGAACAGTCATTCATTGAAACTGAAAGTCATTGATAAAAAAAAAAGTCATTGATAAAAAATAAAAAAAATGAAAAAAATAAAGCGTAGGGGTCCCCCCAAATTCAATAACCAGGCCCTTCAGGTCTGGGATGGATATTAAGGGGAACCCCAGCCAAAAATAAAATAAAAAAATGGCGTAGGGTCCCCCTCAAAATCCATACCAGACCCTTGTCCGAGCACACAACCTGGCAGGCCGCAGGAAAAGAGGGGGGACGAGAGCGGCCCCCCCTCCCGCCTGAACCGTACCAGGCCACATGCCCTCAACATTGGGAGGATGCTTTCGGGGTCTAAGACCCCAAAAGCACCTTGTCCCCATGTTGATGAGGACAAGGGCCTCTTCCCCACAACCCTGGCCATTGGTTGTGGGGGTCTGCGGGCGGGGGGCTTATCGGAATCTGGAAGCCCCCTTTAACAAGGGGACCCCCAGATCCCGCCCCCCCCCCTGTGTGAAATGGTAATGGTAAGGGGGTACAAAAGTACCCCTACCATTTCACCAAAAAAGTGTGAAAAATGGTAAAAATGACAGGAGACGGTCTTTGACAATTCCTTTATTAAAATCTTCTTTCTTCACCCTTCGGTTTCTTCATCTTCTCCTTCCGTCATCTTCTTCCATCTTTTTTCATCTTCTTCTTCCTCCGATCCGCTTCTTCTTGCGCTGGTCTTCTCGTCCTTCTCGTCCGGCATCTTCTTCCGTCAGCGTCGGTGTCGGTGTCTCTTCTTGGGCCGCTCCGCGAAATGGGAGGCTCCCGCTGTGTGAGGCTCCGCTCCGTCTGACAGGTCTTTTATAACGGAGGGCACCTTTAGGGGTTGATTTACTAAAACTGGAAAGTGCAAAATCTAGTGCAGCTGTGCATGGTAGCCAATCAGCTTCTAACTTCAGCTTGTTCAATTAGGCTTTGACCAAAAATAAAAACTGGAAGCTGACTGGTTTCTATGCAGAGCTGCACTAGATTTTGCACTCTCCAGTTTTAGTAAATCAGTCCCTTAGACCACTTTCACACTGGGGCGTTTTTCAGGCGTTTTTCAGGCGCTTTATCGTTAAAAAAAAAAGCGCTTGAAAGAAGCCTCATCTGCAATCCCAATGTGAAAGCCCAAGTGCTTTAAGAGCCCTTTCACACTGCCAGCGCCCGAAAAACGCTCGTAAAGCGCCGCTTAAACTAGCAGCGCTTTACAAGCGTTTTTCGAGCGCTTTTAGCCCCTGCTAGTGGCCAAATAAAGGGTTAAAAGTGCCCACAAAGCGCTGCTGCCAAAGGCGCTTGTTGGGCTTTTTTCAGGCACTTTTTGGGCGTTTTGCAGGCGCTTCCTATTGATTTCAATGGGAAGGGGCACTTTATTCACCGCTCCAAAAGCTCTGCAAAGAAGCTGCTTGCAGGACTTTTTTGACGCGCTGACAGCACAGCTCCTCAGTGTGAAAGCACTCGGGCTTTCACATTGGGATTGCAGCTGAGGCTTCTTTCATGCGCTTTACAGGCGCTTTTTTTAATGCTAAAATGCCCCAGTGTGAAAGGGATCTCAGTGTGAAAGCACTCGGGCTTTCATATTGGGATTGCAGATGAGGCTTCTTTCAAGCGCTTTACAGGCGCTTTTTTTAACGATAAAGCGCCTAAAAAACACCTGAAAAACGCCCCAGTTTAGTGACTCAGTTTACAAAATACTTTAAAGTTTACCTAAACCCCAAAACAGTAGTACTTTTAAAGCTTTTTTCCTTATTTTCACCTAGTAACCCTACAATGAACATAATTCCTTTCTAACCTTTTATTTTTCTTCATTACATTTCTACAGGGAGCCATGGTTATCACATGCTTGCTTCTGTCTGGGGATGGGAAAACAACTTTTACTCAATTATTTGATTTCCTGCTCCCCTGGCAGGTAGCTCTCTCCCGTGCTCCACTGGTTTCTCAGCATCCTCGCAGCTATGTGCCCTGCATCAACCTTGAAGATGTCAGTAGGACCACTGAATCATAGGGAAGAAGAGGTATGGGGACCGGTTTAGCAGCACAGAGAAGCCCTGCAGAATCAGAAGATTGGGTAAAACTGATTTACCTGGTCTCCTAGGCATACACGTGCATTTAATCCTTTCAGTGCAGATGCAGATGTAAGGGAGTATTTTTACTTTTCCTGAAGTTTAGCTTTAAAATCATATATTCATTTCCATGTTAGATCATTAGTACAGCGGCTCCGACTGGAGCTGTTAGTTTTTTTCGTTCAACACGCTGAGTTGAACGAAAAAAAAAAAAAAACTAGTGCTGTGGATCAGGCTTTAGGCTATATAAAAAAATCAGTTTGTACGTGTTAATGGAGTAATTAACTCAAGTCCAAGCACAATCCTCACCTCAAGCGAGAGTCCTTTTGAAATGTCCATATACCAAAGAAGCAGTAAAAAAAGCAACCATTAATGAAATGCTACTATTTATCCTGACCAATTGAAAAGTAATAGTTATTGTAAAAAATATAAATCTATAGTTATCAGAATTTAAAGTATTATTGGGCTAATTGGTTCTCTTTCCATGATTTGAAATGTCCTATCAGTAGCATAATCTTTAGATTATTTAGGCCCTTGATGCAGAAATAGGCCACTACCAGAACATTGTTTTGTTCTTGTTATTTGTGAACCTATAATGTGGCGTACACACGCTCGGACTTTCCCACGGGATTGTCCGCCGGACCTAGTCCAGCGGAGGTCCGCCGGACTTTCCGAGCGTGTGGACTTGCCCACACACGCCCGGACCTTTTGTTTTTGCCAAAGTCCACAGGACTTTTGAAATGAACGAACTTGCCCACACACAGAGGAATGTCCATTCATTTAGAACGTGACTCCAGCTAGACGGGACTAGCGAAGGCAGTGAATGTCGCCGCGCTAGCCCCGTCACCTGGTATGGATTTAAAGGGGAATCCCTACGCCGAAAAAATGGCGTGGGGTCCCCCCCAAATCCATATCAGATCTTTATCCGAGCATGCAGCCCGGCCGGTCAGGAAAGGGGGTAGGGACGAGCAGGCGCAGTACGATGTACCCCTACCCATTCACCTAAGGAAAAAAGTGTAAATAAAAAAACGACAAAATTTTTTAAAAATATTTTATTGACAAGCTCCGGGGGTCTTCTTCCGTCTTGGGGGGTCTTCTCGCCGGACTCCTCCGATATCTTCTGCTCTTTTAACTAGCTCTTTCACTAGCGGAGGAGCCCAGCTTTCTTCTTCGTCACTGCGATTGTCTGGGGGTCTTGTTCCGACTTCGGGGGTTTTCGGGGTCTCTTTTGTTCTTCTTGCTGGTGGCCGGGGCTTCTATTGCCGTCGCTGTCGCCGCCGCCTTCTGCTTCTGCTTCTTGTTCTTCTTTCTTCATCCAAAGTTGACACAACGCTCTCTCTGGTCTGGGACTGTGACATCATATGGGGGCGGGGTCACCATGTGACATGAGCATGTGACCAGCCCCTTGTCCCTATATAAGTCACAGCACCGTGTGTCTGAGCAATTATGGCCAGAGAGCGTTGTGTCAACATCGGATGAAGAAAGGAGAACAAGAAGCAGAAGGCGGTGACGGCGACAGCGACGGCAACAGAAGCCCCGGCAACCAGCAAGAAGAACAGAAGAGACCCCCGAAGATCCCCGAAGTCGGAACAAGACCCCCAGACCACGGCAGCGACGAAGAAGAAAGCCGGGCTCCTCCGCTAGTGAAAGAGCTAGGTAAAAGAGCAGAAGATAGCGGAGGAGCCGGCGAGAAGACCCCCCAAGACGGAAGAAGACCCCCGGAGCTGTGCAATAAAATATTTTTAAAAAATTGTGTTGTTTTATTTATTTACAGTTTTTTCCCTTAGGTGAATGGGTAGGGGTACATCGTACCCCATACTCATTCACATAGGGTGGGGGGCCGGTATCTGGGGGCCCCCTTATTAAAGGGGGCTCCCGGATTCCGATAAGCCCCCCGTCCGTAGACCCCGACAACCAACGGCCAGGGTTGTCGGGAAGAGGCCCTTGTCCTCATCAACATGGGGACAAGGTGCTTTGGGGTGGGAGGACCGCAGGGCCCCCCTTTCCCGAGGGAACCCCCCATGTTGAGGGCACGCGGCCTGGTATGGCTCAGGAGGGGGGTGCTCGCTAGTCCCCCCCCCCCCCGGCCGGGCTGCGTGCTCGGATAAGGGTCTGATATAGATTTGGGGGGGACCCCACGCCATTTTTTCTGCATAGGGATTCCCCTTTAAATCCATACCAGGTGGCGGTGGCATTCACTGCCTTCGCTAGTCCCGTCTACAAGCTCCATGTGCGAGGCAAGTCCATTCATTTCAAAAGTCCCGCGGACTAGCATACAGACGGCGGGATTGTCCGCCGGACTGCCGAGTCCAGCGGACAATTTTAAGTCTGAACTTAAAACTTAGTCCGCCGGACTTTTGGGAGGAAAAAATCCGCCGGAGCCCACACACGGGCAGATTGTCCGGCGGACTCTAGTCTGGTGGACAATCCCGTGGGAAAGTCTGCTCGTGTGTGTACGTGGCCTAAGGTTCATTTGTTGGTCAAGGGTTTGACCTGTCTCCCAAATAAAGTCCTACAGGGCTTTTTGCACACATTATCAGGTACACAATATATTGATGGGGACCTACAGCAAAAATGATCCTGTATTCTGTACTCATTCTGTGTTCTTAGTACTGGTATATTATCAGTATTGTGGATATGTGTGTGGGTTTCACATCTTTTCTGCATGCAGGGAAATAGCAAAGTAATACATACATTGTTTTTTGGGGATAAACTAGGCTTTCTTTTGGCAAAACTGTCTTGCGAAAAATATTTTATTTCCTATGTAATCTATAGGCTAAAAAGCATAAAAGAATAAAATATATGTGGGTTTTTTCTATTTTGACCAGTGTTACTTTAAAAATGTTTTATTGTAAATAACATGTATTTTATTCTCTAATTTAACCTATTTAAATTGACACTAAAGTAAAGTTTCTGGTACAAAACTTTGTACTTTTTTTTTTTTTAATAAATAAAACAAATTAAATTAACAAAGCATTAATATAAACAAAATAAGAAGTAAAAAAAAAACAAGCAGAGAAGGGGAGGACGGGGTTAATTAAAGTGGATGAAGATTAACTAAGGGTCAAAAAGGGGTTAAACAGGAACACCATTTATTTACATTTATTTCTTGTAAGGTTTTTTTAACTGGTACCTTATGCAGATCAAAGTTCACACCTTTGATCTTCATATGACATGGTAAAAACAATAAAACAATTATTATTATATTATATTATACACGATTTATATAGCGCCAACAGTTTACGCAACGCTTTACAATGTATAGGGGGGACAACACAATTACAGTACAGTTCAATACAAAAGGTACAGGGCCCTGCTCGTAGAGCTTACATTCTAAAGGGACGGGGTGGTGGTACAAAATGTAATAGGTAAAAGGTAATAAACAATACAAAGCAATTCCTACCTGTCATCTTGACAGCCGGTAATTGCAGGTAATATTGGTGGGGGGTGCGGCAAGGGAAAAGGAGCTGAACATCAGAAATACCTTCTAAAAACTTTGTTAAAATTTTTAGGACATCTCCTATGTCTAAATCCTCAGGTGGATAAGTATGCTCTCAATGTGTCTGAGTTGATTTATGGGTTCTTACAATATCAGTTGCTTAGAGTTAGAGAAGTACCTTATTCATCACTTCTTGAAGGAGTTTGTTTCAAACACAATTCAGTCATTTTATGAATGCACGGGTTCTTTCTTATAATGTTAAGACTGTCACAATTCTTCTGTTAGACTTTACCCTTTGTTGCCAAAAATGTATCCTGAGAAATGTGGGTTTGCTGTTGGGGTAACATAAGCACTGCATTTTTTGTGATAAGCGCTGATTTGTTTGCGCTCCTTTGCAGACAAGGTTCTTGCTACACATTATCACTGGCAAGTTGTATACTTGCAGAGCACTTTAAGCACAAGTTGTATTTGACACTTTCCCAATTTGTAGCAAATTTGCATGGCAAGTCTCTAGCATGAGCAAACTGGCAGTGATGAGTCTACAGCAAGAGCTCTGCAAGTCTACAGCATAAAAATTCAGCCACAGTGACCCCTGTGGTGGGATGACTATTGCACAACACAACTGAACCCGAACTTGCAGCAGAATTGCAGAATGCAAAGAAAGTTGATCTGGAGTAATGCAACACAGACTTGCTTGTGCAACAGACTTGTGAAGCCTGGCAAGTCTAGCAAGAGCTTAGCAAGTAATTTCCAAACTTGCAGCACAAATGCTTTATATCTGGGATACCAGGAGTAACACACTGGTTCTAGTTGGCCCTGTGTGGGGCCTTACCTGTATCTTTAAAACACATGCTTACCCGCTCAGTGGATCCATCGCTGTCCTGCTGTTATCTGCTGTTTGGGTGACATAGCCTGGGTCCTATGCCGGCGCCTTGGCCTTCTTTAGCTGGCTGCCCTTTCTGGGTTCAGACAGCCAGCTCCTACAGAGGCACCAAACCTGCCCTCCAGATAGTCTGTGTGCCTAGGAGATGTTACATGAGTCTCCCAGGAAGACCTGGGGCACATCACTCTTGCAGCAAGGGATGGGGCCAGAGAAAAACAAAAATAAATAAACACGATAAATTGCATTGTCATTTGGGGGGGGGGGGGTTTAAATGGAACAAACTCCCTTTTGGGTTTTAAATCATGTATCTGCTCAGGCTTGATTGAAGAATTTAAAATGCACTGCTTTTCCAGCTCTCCACAGCTCTCAATGTTCAGAGGTTTACAATGTTATCGCAAACAGAAAGCCTAAAAGCATACGGTTTTTATATACAAGATTTAGTGCAGGGCTGGAAGTGACAACAATAAATAAGTGGCTATCCTGGCAGAGTCAAAGTAATTTAGTTGGTAATAGTGATGGGACAATCAATAACTTAGGGTGAATCTGGTCAGTTCACTTCACACCAAAATTTACAGATAATAAAAAATTCACAGTTTCATGACTTTTTTGTCAGCGATATTAAAAATGGCTTTAGGAGAAAAAGGTCTATTTTGACCAAATGCACTTCTTTTCCTGTTCCAATTGCTGTAAAAAAAAAAAAAAAAGTTATTATAATCTCTAAAGACTAATTTTGCAGGCTTGCAAATTTGTAAGCCAAAGTTTCACTGGCCTAGTGAGTTTTTCGGTATTCTCTAGGCAGTGATGAAAAATGTGCCACTGGCTTTAAAACTGTGCTAAAGAAAACACAGTAAGTGGTTTTATAAACGGGTACTGTTGAGGTTTGTATAAGGTACAATTTGAGACATGTTTGACCTTTTCAGCCTAAATCAACTTATTGTTGGTCCTCTGTAAAAATACTCTTTACTTAATTTTATAAATGTAAAAAGCTGACAGATTGACAGACTGATGTTTGATGTCTAATTCTAAAAAAAAAAAAAACATTTATCCTTCCTTACAAATGCATAAATCCAAAAACAGACCTCAGATCAGTCATTTGTGGGCTTTTAACATTTAGTTTTGAATAGAATAGGGATGGATAAGACTTCCTGTGAGATTTTACAGCCATCATAAGCTCCACTGTAGACACTTCCTGTCTGGTAAAAAAAATTTTCCTAAGCAGAAAGGGATACTGGCAAAATGTGTTTTTAAGTTAAAGGAGAAGTTCGGGTTTTCCAAAAAAAACAACAATCATACTCACCAAGGTGGATACAGCATCGATCTGATGCTGCATCTATCCCCTGCCGCCTCTAAGGCTGAGAACTGAGAGATGAAAGACCATGAGAAAGAGTTCTCTCAGTAAGCAGAGCCAGCATCTGGGCAGATCAGGACATTATTGTCGGGATCCGTGCAAAGCCTGGGCAGGCCCTGTGATGTCAGCCAACAGCAGGCTGAATCTGGGTCACAGGAGTGCAGAACTAAGTGCACTACTGTGACTCGCATGAGAAGTACAGTCAAAATAACTTTGACCATACTTCTCCTTTAGGCTGACCATACATTAGTAGATTTTTCCAACGAGCATTTGAATGTCATTCGAAAGTACTTCAAAATTTGGTTTGCTTTTCATACTGAACAAAAACCACATTCGCTGTTAGATATTCATTTGTTTGAGAAGCATTTTTCACCCTGCTCCTTTGAATTTTCTTTGATTTGACCCACTAACAATTTAAAAATTGAACAAAGATTCTTAAATTCAAACATCTTGAATCAAATTCTATTACTGTATGTCCAGCTTTAAAGCCTAAATCCAGCTCAATTTAAAATATTTTGTTTAGACTAAGCTGATCAAAACTAATTATTAACTTCACTAACACATGCGCTGTAAGTGCCATATAAATTGTACTGTATGTAGCATCAGCTGTGTTCCTATCCTGCTCCAGTAACAAAACTGAGTCAGGCTGAGCACTGCTCAGCCATTCACAGAAAGCTTTGTATTTTATGAAAGAACACAAGGCTTCTTATGATTGGCTGAGGTGGAAAGGAGGGCAGATGACATCACCAACTCAGCCAATCAGAGAAACCTTGTACTCATTCAGAAAATACAAAACTTCCTGTGAATGGCTGAGCAGCACTCAGTCTAACTTGATTTTGTCCTGGGAGCAGGACGGGAAGTCCCCACTCTGCTGATAGAACACAGCGCTGTGTACTGTATGAAGCTGTTGCTGTATAGAGTTTATCCAGCGCTCACCGCTGGCACATCTGTTCGTAAAAGTAAAGGTTTGTTAGGACCATCTTGGTCCTAACAAACTATTTTAACCTCTTGCCGACCAGCCGCCGCAGTTACACTGTGGCAGGTTGGCTTGCTGCGTAAATCACTGTACTGGTACGGTGGTCCTTTTAATGGCTATAGCAGGCACCCGCGTCGCCAGAGCCGATGCGCGTGGCAGGCCACCCGCGATCGCTCCACAGAGAGCCAGAAAGGGGACCTGTTAATGTAAACAAACAGAGAGAGATCGTCTGTTCCTAGTGATCAGGAATAGTGATCTCTCTCTACTCCCAGTCAGTCCACTCCCCCCCACAGTTAGAAACACCTCCCTAGGGAACACTTAACCCCTTGATCACCCCCCTAGTGTTAACCCCTTCCCTGCCAATGTCATTTATACAGTGATCAGTGACTATTTTTAGCTCTGATCACTGTAATAATGTTACTGGTCCCAAAAAAGTGTCAAAAGTGTCCAATCTGTCCGCCGCAATGTCGCAGTCCCTCTAAAAATCGATGATCACTGCGATTACAAGTAAAAAAATAATTAATAAAAAAAATGGCATAAATATATCCCCTATTTTGTACACGCTATAACTTTTGCGCAAACCAATCAATATACGCTTATTGCGATTTTTTTTTTAACCAAAAATATGTAGAAGAATTTATATTGGCCTAAAATGAGGAAGACTTTTTTTTTTTTAATGTGGGATATTTATTATAGCAAAAAATAAAAAATATTGTTTTTTTTTTTCAAAATTGTCAGTCTTTTTTCTTTATAGCGCAAAAAATATAAACCGCAGAGGTGATCAAATACCACCAAAAGAAAGCTCTATTAGTGGGAAAAAAGAACATAAATGTTGTTTGGGTAAAACGTTGCACAACCGCGCAATTGTCAGTTAAAGCGACGCAGTGCCGTATTGCAAAAAATGGCCTGGTCATTAAGGGGGTAAATCCTTACGGGGCTGAAGTGGTTAAAGTAACAGAAAGCTGGAGATCAGGGTAAAGTAAGGAAATGCTAAAACCACTATTAATCTTTTATTATTGTTTGTTTCAACAGAAAGAAGAAATCACTCTTAATGAGTTCACTATAGCAGTAAAAACATTTCCTGTTCTATCCAAAATTTTGGAGTGTAGATACACTATAACCAATAAGGAAAACAATCTAACTATCAAAACCAAGCCAAGTAAAAAATAATATTGATAGAATTGATAAACATGTTATGAAATATACAATATAGGCTGCAGGTGGTAGGTAAAACAGCATAAAATGTAAATAAATTACCATATTAATTGTGTACTTATTGATATGTGGACCTCACAGAAAATTCTTGTCAATATATTTTAAAAAAATACGTAGTACACCTGCTTTTCTTTCTTGTGCTTCCTTTACCTTCTTAAATTCTATTTGGTTTATTTCATTCTATAAGTTGCCCATTTGTATTAACCTATCACCAGGAAAAAAGAGCAAGAATATGAAAAATGTATATATATATATATATATATATATTATAAATAACACATGCCAGAGGCTTTCCTGGACACTGTTCACCCTGTGTTAATCTTCCTATTGTTGCGTTTTTTTTTCATGAGAGCATGGGATATCTTTGTATCAGGCTGCTAGTACATAATACTAATTTCCGTAGTGACATTCAGGTTTGTGTCTGTACTATTATTACTATGTATTCTTGCTTTTTTAATCACATTTAATTGTGTCAATTCACCCTTGGATAGCATTCTTTATTATTAAAAAAAAAATAATAATCTTGGCAAAAGAAAATGCATAATTGGAGGTCCCTAATGACCACCTTCTTATTTGCGCGGTGACTTATCGCTTAGTGTAGATCTTGTACACTGATACAGAAATAATGTGCTTTCTTCCCATGTGACCCTGTGTAGCTTCACATGTATTTGAAAAACTGTATACTGTATGCTGGGAAATTTTGTGTATGTTCTGTCTCCTGCTCTGCTGATGTGCCGCTTTCCTTTTACTACGTATACATTGATATGAGAAGCTTTACAGTTTGCTTAGCAGAATCTGATACATACACACACTGTAGGTCTTTAACTACTTTGGATACTTACTTTACCTGGGTTTATGGTGTGTTGGGGTACCTTATAGCGTGGACTGGGCTGTTTCCAGGTATGCCTGCTTTTATTTGCAGGAATTAACCTGGAGCTGCACTGGCATAAAGCATGTGTTACTCCTCTAACTGAGCAGATCCTGCTCTTAATTAACAAAGTGGATACAATCATTGTTAATTAGCAGCGAAATGTTCCATTTCATTTACCACCAAAAGCCATTAAAGTAGCAAATTGACTCTGCCCTACACACTTACTGAAGAATAACATCCCCTCCTCAGTTGGTGGCCTTGTCTGTTCCTACCAGCCTCAACAATAGACACTGTAGCATTTTGAGAAAGTAATAGAAAGTATGTCCTAAACCCCACCAGCTCTTTCACATCCTCACTGTACACTTTACATATTATGCCCTAAAGCACACTGTACTTCTGATTAGCAAGGCTTTGCACATCGTGACCCCAGGCTAGGTTCCTAGGCGAGGCCTTGTACTGCATCAGACTCTAATGGCCTGTAGTTCAGGAAACAAAACGAATGACCACACAGGATAAGGATATACACTTTATTGTGTAAAAACATCCAACAACAAGAAATTATTATATTAACAGCATCATGACATGCACAGAGAGAAGCATGGTTGACGCATTTCAAGAATTTCTTTGCTTAACCCATATGCAGCACTAGCGACCACATATCTTAAATAGTAGTAACACAGCTGAATAACATGAAAGTGCTTAATTGGTTCTATTTCCAACAAACATTGCATGACAACGGTTGCGTGGCTGGCCGCGGAGCAAGATGGCCGCATGATACCTCAGCTCCGCTCAGCCATGGGACACCCAGCAACCCACAGCCTTATACATCAGCGATTCCCCCTCTCTGTCACACCAGAGGGGAGATGACTTGACTGGCACAAGAGCGATATGTCCAGAAGGAGAAATAACAGACTGCACAAGCTGCCACCTCACTGACTATTTCAGTATAGCAGACATGCAGAACAGCAAAGCCTCCTCCTGAGAGACTCACAGGAACATGTCACCATGCTAGAGGAGATGGATAGCACAGCTCCGGACACAGATTCCTCTCAGCCTTCTCCCGCTGATCGAGGTAAGAGAGACGCTCAGTCTCCAGCCCCCTCTCCTACCAAAGCCCCCCTGCTTAAAAAACAACACTGGGATCCTCCAGCAGCTATAGACCCTGAAATGGTTAGCTCTGACTCCCTAGATACACTGCCTGCCTCTGACCAGCCCGCGTCTGAGCACACCCTTAAGCTCATGCTGCTGTCCCTGCAGAATGATATACGCAACGAGCTGAGGTCCTCTATCTCCATGTTACACTCCAGAATTGATCATGTAGAAGATCGCACTGATGATCTGGAAAATCACTGAACACACTGCGTCCTATAATGAAAAAAGCAGGGGCGTGGCCGACCGGAGAAGGAGATGGACGCTTAGCCCTTAAGCTCGTCAGGCAGGGGACAGCAAACAGCGACTCAGGCCCCACACACATCAGCCCCCAACCCCCAGGAGGACGATCCCCACCTAGGCAGCCCAGCCAAGGCCAAGATGCGGCTCACCCCCGCAGCGGCCGCTGTATTCCAAAATTGAGGCCCAGGCTTCACATCCCCTCATATCTGACCAGGCCCTGCAGCCATCCATGGCGTCCTTCCCCACCTCGGGCCAGCCAGTCATCGACACCACCTTAAAGGACATGCTATTGTCCCTCCAAACCTCCCTCATGTCTAATCTCTCCTCACTATTCTCTAACCTCACCTCAGACATCCGCATGCAGAGAGTAGATTGCACTTACACTGTAAATGATATCATTGACACCTGCGATGACATTAAAGAAGAGCAAGCCTGGGTGCGTGCCAAGCTGGCCGATTTAGAGGACAGGTCCAGAAGGAACAATGTCAAATTGAGGGGGGTCCCCGAAAACATATCCCCAGCTGACCTATCACGTTACGCGAAAGATCTGATGCATCCCTCAATTATTCCCAGACCTCTCCAAATACACCCTCCAACTGCGACGCTCGCTGAACCCAATAACAAAAGGCCTCCAAAATCATAAAGTGCCATACAAATGGAGATACCCAGCCACCCTTCTCATTACCAACAACGGGCAAACCCACACTGTCGGAGACATAGAGAAGGGCCTACGCCTACTCCATACATGGGGTATCCTACCAGAACCCCCTAAACCTCCTGCCCACCAACGGGGTCCACCTGCGCCTCGCAGAAGATCAGCCCATCCGTCCGTTTAACTACCATGCATGCCAGAGCTCATCTGGGCCGAATTGCTACAATGAAGCTCCCCGCTGACCTGACACTTCTTCATTCCTGTTCCAGTTCTCCGGTACCGCTGACTCTTTATACCCTCCCTTTAGAGGCTATTGTGGTGCTTGCACCCCCTCTGTGAACATTTCAGTTTTTGTATTTTTATTTTTTTTATTTATTTATTATTATTTTTTTTTTTTTCTTTGCTTTCCAGCGTTTTCACCGCTTTCATTGGAACATACCTCTTCGCAAGGATACACCACTTCTACCCCTCAGAGACATACTTGACGGATCCGCATAACCGGCATTCTATCTTTTTCCCTTTTACCTAATTAACTTGTTTTAAAAGTGTTGCTCTATTTGCAGCTTTCAACCAGAAATTGCCTACAGATCCCTGGACTGTCGCTAAGCCATACGCCGCCACCTGAAGACTCCAGGTCCCCATACCAACCAACTGTAAGTGTTTGTTTACTTCTCTCAAAACAAAACAAACACTACGAAATGGCTCAACATCCTTTCGCTAAACACGAATGGTTTAAACCTCGCTCTGACTCCCTAGCTAAAAACTTCCCACACATTTTCTATGCTTCCTACTGTACTGATCGCAATCAAGGACACGGTTAACTTCCAGTTACTTCAAACTGTCTCAGATCCTAACGGACGATTTATTATTCTTGTATGCACATCAACCAAACTGTATACCCCCGAACTCCCACCAATGCACGTCCTCCAGGCCCCTATTCAAAAAGGAACATCTGACTTCAACCTAGCCCCGGACACTGACTTAGACTCTACTACCACGCACAAACAACTACATAATCCAAAACGAAAAATACACCCCAGAGATATCTAATCATATCACTGATTTCTTTTCACTCAACAAGGGCACAGTGTCTGACCACACAAAAAGAAGAGGACGCAACGTTTAGATGAACTGACAGCTCTTAAGAACAAGAAAATCTATTAAAAGCTCTTGTAATAACTATACCGAAACCAGGGAAGAAGTCGAACGTCCCCCAAAACTTCCGCCCAATCTCCTTACTCAATCTAGACCTCAAAATATATGCAAAAACCATAGCCAATAGACTACTCCAGATCATGCCCACTCTCATTCATAGCGACCAGACGGGCTTCACAAAAGGTAGACAAGCTTCCGACGCCACCAGACGAATGCTAAATCTCATCCACCACGCGGACTCCACAGGAACACCTTCTCTGCTCCTCTCATTGGATGCTGCTGTCCTACCACGAAAAATCTTTTACAAATACAATACCCTTTTGAAATGGCGGATTCCAATCCCCTCCTCCTTTTTTAGATCCCTTCAACATACTGAGGAGATACACTATCTGTCAAGCAAAAGTCGCAGATTTAGAGGACGTTGTTATCTCACTACCCACATACTCCTGGCAGCTAGAGAATAATGATCATTACATTTCTGGGTGTACCAGAAACTGTTAAACCTCCCAATCTGATCCCCTACATCCAACAACTATCCCTCATGCTCATTCCTCAACTGCGTCAAGCTGACATGGTTATTGATCGGGCACATCGCATTGTCAAACCTAAGCACCTCCCTGCATCTGTACCACATGACATATTGGCATGCATTAACCTTTTTCAGGTGAAAGAAAACATCTTGGCAGCTGTCAGATCCACTTTTCCACTACCTGACCCCTACTCTTCTGTGTCACTTTACACAGATATCGCCGCTGATATGGCTCAAAAAGGGAGGGATTTCTCCTATTTAACAACAATCCTTAGAAACCACAACATGCTGTATAAATGGGGCTTTCCAACTAAACTGGTAGTCACGTACCAGAACACCAACATCTTCACACCCAAAGATGGAATCAAATGAATGCTTAACTGGGGCCTGATTACCTCACCACCGCCTGACCCGCAACCTCAGCGAACATCAACATTAACCCAGGATACCAGGCGCAACCCCTCTGTTACCACCCGCGGGTAAAAACTTCCTAAGTCTTCATTCTTTCAAGACTGCCCCTTGTAATTTTTTTGACCTAACAAACCTACAATCTCTCATCTCAACGTATGTTTCTGATGAGCGTAATACTGACTGCGCTCTTTACTCTCTCCCCAGAGAAGGAAAAAGTGCTTTACAGATCTTTTTTTTATTTGTTGCTTTTATTTTCTCTTTTACATAATTTTACTTTTTACCAATTTTGTTCATGGTATTACTGTTTTACTGGTTAACTTTAGACTGTTAGCTCTGTTTTGCCTACTGTGTAACACTACTATAGGTCTAACACTTCTTACACCTACCTGTGTGCTACAACTGAAAGCATAATCCCTACACTTCCCCTTCCTCACCGATTACCCACCAAAATGTCTATACATTTACTTCCATCAACGCAAAAGGCCTACATTCCCCTTAAAAGAGAAATTTACTATGGAAGTAAGCATTAGCCCAAACTTCTGACATATGTGTACAGGAAACTCATATTATCTCCAGCAAACCCACCTCTTGTACCCACAAACAATACCCACACTGCTACTTTGCCAACTCCACAAAGAAAATGGCTGGGGTTATTCTCGCCATATGCTCCTCGGTTTCCTTCCAATCATTTTACACCGAAATAGATCCTGAGGGCAGATTCATGATTCTAAATGCAGCTGTCCACAATCATACAATGACTATTGCTAACATTTATTCCCCCAATACCAATCAGAACCGTTTCTACAAAACCATAATGAAGAAATTGGAACCTTTTAAACAAGGTTCCTTGATCATATGTGGTGATTTTAGACCCCTTACTAGACAACTCAAACCCTGCCCATAAACGCTCTACCTCTCTTTCCTCCCTTTTCCACTCGGAGGACTTATATGACCCCTGGATACTGAAAGGAATTACACTTTCTTTTCACACACACAAAATGCATTATCCCAGATAGATCTCTTTTTGACTGACAAACATACTTTACAGCTGGTCCAAGAAACTAAAATTGGACCTATTACGTCCCCTGACCATGCGCCAATCTCAATGAAGCTGTATACAGCACTCACAACTAAAAATAACACCATCTGGAGGCTCAATACCTCTATTATTGCGTGTCCACACTATCAAAAACAGATCCTATACGAACTGCAATAGTATTTTACAACCCATGTTGGATCTATAGACAACCACACTACACTATGGAATGCCCACAAGGCCTACATCAGAGGCCTCCTAATTATGTTGGGGGCCCATGAGAAAAAACAATACAATGCAACAAACTTTTGGAGCGTATATGCATACTCGAACAAGCCAACAAACCTCAACCCTCCCCCCTGCTTAGCTCGGAACTGCATACAGCTAGACAAGCTCTCAGTGACCACCTCCCCACAAACTTTGACTACCACTTTAAATGCCTCCACCTGCAATCCTTCTCACAACACAACATACCTGGAGCATATCTGGCCAGGCATCTTAAATGCAAACTCACACAAACTAAAATCCCATACCTTACTGACCACGCCGGTACACGACTCACCAACCCTAAAGATATTACTGATCAATTCATCTCCTTTTACCTGCAAATTATACAATCTAACTATCTCCAATTCCACCCAACCACTTTCCTCTGCTGACATAGATAGATTCCTGAAAAACATACTGTACACCTTCCCTCACTATCACTGGACCAATCACACCACCTTTTGGCTCCATTCTCCCCATCAGAAGTTCATCTATGTCACACCTTCAACTTCACTGCTAACACTGGCTCCATTCCACCAGAATCTCTCCAAGCCACTATCCCAAAACCAGGTAAACCGACCGATTACCCTGCCAGCTACTGACACTAAATTATATGCCAAACTCTTACCTACACGAATCTCAAATATTATCCGACAACTAGTACATACCGACCAAGTGGGTTTTGTTGTTGGCAGACCAGCATCGGATGATACCCGTAGATTTATCGACCTAGTACAGTGGGTGGAACACCATCAAATGCCTTCTCTGCTCATCTCTCTCGATGCAGAGAAGACGTTTGACAGAGTGGACTAGTCCCATTTGACAGCAGTGCTACGGAAATTCGGCTTCTCTGGGCCATACTGCAAGCAATACTCTCCCTCTACCTCAGCTCTAGAGTAATAACTTCTGGTCTACTCTCGGAACCCCTTTTGCATCTCTAATGGGACGCGTCAAGGGTGCCCACTCTCACCCTTGATTTTCGCCCTTGTAATGGAACCCCTAGCCCAATCTATTTGAGACAACCCACTCATATCAGGAATTACAACCGGGGATAGAACACATAAAATCAACCTCTACGCCGACAAAGTCATCATCTCTCTGACTGACCCTTTTAACTCACTCCCTGCACTCCATCACACCTTCGATTTATTTAGTAGGGCCTCCTCATATAAAATTAACTTCTCCAAATCTAGCATGCTAGGTATAGGCCTTGACCAACGCACCAAAAATTACATTACTGCCCATACGTCTTTCTTGTGGCCCCCTAACTCCATCCTCACATACTTGGGCATTCAACTAATCACCCCCTCCTCTCGTTTCCGATCTATCAACTTAATCTTATATCCAAGCTTCAGAAAACTGTGAAAGACCTCAAACACACCCTAGTCTTCTGGGCAGGTAAAATCGCCCTCGCCAAAATGTATCTTCTTCCCTTATGTCTTATATATGTTCCGAACTATCCAGATACCCTTTCTCAAAAAGCAACTATTAAAGCTACAGTCTATCATAAACACTTTTATCTATGGTGGAAAACATTCTCGATTTAAAAGCAACACCCTATGCAAACCCGTCTCTTCTGGAGGGATGGGGGCATCGGACATTCTAGCATATTATAAAGCAACAATTCTCGACCAGGCCAAGGTCTGGTGGAACCCAATGCAACAAACCACCTGGTTTCTAATAGAAAACACAGCACTCGCTTCCCATCCCAAACAGATTCTCGGTGCTCTTCTCCTGCAATACCAAGCAACTCACTCATTCCTCGACACCATCAATGCCACCATTTAGACATGGAAAGCCACTATACAATCCTCTAAAGGCCTCCCGTTATCATTGCTCTCACATATACCTCTGCAGAAACTCTGCACTCTTACACCTAACATCAATTTCTCATACTGGATCACCACAGGCATCTCAAATATTGGAAACCTATATGAAGGTCCCACACTCATATCCTTCGAACAGCTACAGGCCACCAGGCACATTGGGTCTAAAGAATTCTTCAAATACCTCAGAAAAAGCTCAGTCCTATCTAAGGTAAAATGGTCAGAAAACCTACTACTCTGGCATGTGATAAGATCTTTCAACCTAAACGCCCCTTATCGTAGAATCTCATATATCTACAAACTCCTCACCGATACCTGCCACACTTCTAAGACCCCAACAATGCAAACATGGGAACATCTGCTACAATGCTCCTACACCCCCAACAATGGCACCACTCGCTCCAAATGCCTTTGAAAATCTCAAGATGTGTACTACATTGGGAAACTATCCAAAAGTTATTTCACAACTGGTATCTTACACCAACCAAACTTGCCCGCATCTACCCATCTTTTACCAACCTCTGTTGGAGAAACTGTGGAACCCCAGGATTCACACTACATATTTGGTTGAACTACCCAATACTCATTGCATTTTGGACTATGCTCTCTAGATTCCTCCTCTCCATTCTTCCAACCCCTCACGCCTCAAATGGTACTATTGGGTCTGGACATGGATTTATGGCCCTGACCTTCCCACAACATCATCTCTCTTGTATTATTGCTACTCAACTAGTTATTGCCAAAAATTGGGAATCCCCCAGCCCCCCTTCTAGCTCGAAGCTAATTGCCCTTCTGAACAACCATTGCCTGATGGTAATGATGTACGCCACAGTCCACCTACAAACTCCTAAATTCCAAAAGCACTGGGATCTTTGGCTCAAACATCCTAAATGCCTACCTCTCCCATGAAAGCACTACCGCATATTTGAAACCCTAATGCCTTGTCCACACACAATTGACCATATCATTGCTTATATATCTGTCAAACACAACACAGTCCAAATATTTACCCTTAATTGCTAAACCTATGTTAGACATATTCAAATGCATCTTAAATGACCTATGTATATCTTCCTTCTGTTGATACGATAACCTATTCATCATCTGACTGTTGATCAACATTGCATGACAACAAACAAAACCAAAAAATAATAATTAAAAATTAATTAATTAAAAATTAAAAAAATTAAATAATAATAAAAATAATTGTGCTATTAAATTAACTAAAGTGTTTGTCTAAAGAGCACATAAATCTGTTTTCAAATATATCTAGGGTGTGTATCTATATGTGTACCTAATGTGAATATAACAAAGGTACTAGTAATCAGTAAATTAAATACAAAAAACACACCCATTTGACTAGAAAAATACTGAATGGTATTTACAGAGAACAGACTTAGCAAAAAAGTTGCATGAAAAGAGAAGATAAAATAAAAGAAAATTATCTTTGAAAAAACTTGCATGTAAAGAAGACCCAAACCTCTTCATGCATATATAGAAAATATGGTTATTTCATCACCCAAATTGTGGATATCTTTCCACACATCCAACCTAACACAAAACAAAAGCAAGAACAACCGGGAAAAAAAAGGGGGGGGGGGGGTTAACGTTATCAAAAACTTTTAATCTTCTTGTATTGAGACTCTGTCCACCAAAACCACCGTCTATATTATCTTTTCTTTTCCTTTTTCTTAACCATTCTTAACCATTCCCTCCTCTTTTTCATTTATCTTATTTATTTTTCCTTAAAGGTTTCTAAGTTCTTATTGTTTCCCTATACAGCCTCCAGGGGGCCCAAATCCGGAGGCACCTCTCATATGAGTCTGGTTAATTTGCAGAAAGTACTATTGGTATTTTAAGGTTTATTTTTGTTATATAGTAACTCATGTCTATTTTTATTTGAAGCAATCGAGTAAGCTCAATCCAAGGACCACCTAGGGTATCCCCTTGCTAAAAATCTATCATACATCAAAGAGGATTCCCTTTCAAAATCCACCTGGGCGCTGCAAATTCTGCGCAATCTGAGAAATTGCCCCACTGGAATGCCCTTAATAATATGATAAGGGTGACTAGACCCAGCCAACAATAGACTACAGTGGTGTGAAAAAGTGTTTGCCCCCTTCCTCATTTCCTGTTCCTTTGCATGTTTGTCACACTTAAGTGTTTCGGAACATCAAACCAATTTAAACAATAGTCAAGGACAACACAAGTAAACACAAAATGCAATTTGTAAATGAAGGTGTTTATTATTAAAGGTGAAAAAAAATCCAAACCATCATGGCCCTGTGTGAAAAAGTGATTGCCCCCTAAACCTAATAACTGGTTGGGCCACCCTTAGCAGCAACAACTGCAACCAAGCGTTTACGATAACGTGCAATGAGGCTTTTACAGCGTCCTGGAGGAATTTTGGCCCACTCATCTTTGCAGAATTGTCCTAATTCAGTTACATTAGAGGGTTTTCGAGCATGAACGGCCTTTTTAAGGTCATACCACAACATCTCAATAGGATTCAGGTCAGGACTTTGGCTAGGCCACTCCAAAGTCTTCATTTTGTTTTTCTTCAGCCATTGTCCTGCTGCAGAACCCAAGTTCGTTTCAGCTTGAGTACACGAACAGATGGTCGGACATTCTCCTTCAGGATCTCTTGATAGACAGCAGAATTCATAGTTCCTTTTATCACGGCAAGTCTTCCAGGTCCTGAAGCAGCAAAACAGCCCCAGACCATCACACTACCACCACCATATTTTACTGTTGGTATAATATTCTTTTTCTGAAATGCAGTGTTCCTTCTACGCCAGATATACTTGGACACACACCTTCCAAAGAGTTCCACTTTTGTCTCATCGGTCCACAGAATGTTGTCCCAAAAGTCTTGGGGATCATCAAGATGTGTTGTGGAGAAATTGAGACGAGCTTTGATGTTCTTTTTGCTCAGCAGTGGTTTTCTCCTTGGAACTCTGCCATGCAGGCCATTTTTGCCCAGTCTTTTCCTGATGGTGGAGGCATGAACGCTGACCTTAACTGAGGCAAGTGAGGCCTGCAGTTCCTTGGACGTTGTTGTGGGGTCTTTTGTGACCTCTTGGATGAGTCGTCGCTGCGCTCTTGGGGTAATTTTGGGCGGCCGGCCACTCCTGGGAAGGTTCACCACTGTTCCATGTCTTCGCCATTTGTGGATAATGGCTCTCACTGTGGTTCGCTGGATTCCCAAAGCTTTGGAAATGGCTTCATAACCCTTTCCAGACTGATAGATCTCAATTACTTTCTTTCTCAATTGTTCCTGAATTTCTTTGGGTCTCGGCATGATGTGTAGCTTTTAAGGATCTTCTGGTGGACCTTACTGTGTCAAGCAGCTCCTATTTAAGTGATGCCTTGATTGTGAACAGGTGTGGCAATAATCAGGCCTGGGTGTGGCTAGAGAAATTGAACTCAGGTGTGGACAACCACAGTTATAGTATGTTTTAACAAGGGGGGCAATCACTTTTTCACACAGGGCCATGATGGTTTGGATTTTTTTCACCTTTAATAATAAACACCTTCATTTACAAATTGCATTTTGTGTTTACTTGTGTTGTCCTTGACTATTGTTTAAATTGGTTTGATGTTCCGAAACACTTAAGTGTGACAAACATGCAAAGGAACAGGAAATGAGGAAGGGGGCAAACACTTTTTCACACCACTGTATTTCCTGCAAGTGGTTTCCTATATAGCTGAGTAGAAACTTTTAGACATGTGCAATTCGTTTCGTCTTTTTTCGTTTTTCGTTTTTTTCGTTATTTTCGTTCGTTCGTTTTCGTACGAATGAACGAATCATTCGAATCGTGCGAATCCAAATAACGAATCGTAACGAATCGTTCAAATCGTACGAATCCGATTAACGAATCATTCGAATCGAACGAATCTGAAAAACAACGAAAATCCAAAAAAAACTAATTAGAAACAACGAATGTACTAATGAAGAAAATCCGAAAAACGAAAACGAACGAAAAAATTCGTACATTCGTAACTTTTTTTTTTGTTAAATTGGTAATTTTCCGTGTCCCTTACAATGGTGCTGCTAAACGTGCTTCGAATGGATTGAACAAAAAAATTCTTTTTTTTTGATTCGTAACTTTTTTTTCAATTCGTAACTTTTTTTTTTCGATTCGTAACTTTTATTTCAATTCGTAACTTATTTTTTTTTTCGATTTGTAATTTTCGTGTCTCTATTGAACCAAAAAATGTGTAGCTTTTTTTTCGATTCGTAACTTTTTTTTTCGATTCGTAACTTTTTTTTCAATTTGTAACTTTTTTTTTTTTTTTTTTTCGATTTGTAATTTTCTGTGTCTCTATTGAACCAAAAAATTCGGAACTTTTTTTTCGATTTGGAACTTTTTTTTCAATTCGTCCCTTTTTTTTTTTTTTTTCGATTTGTAATTTTCTAGAAACTTTATGTATATCACTGCTTAAAGATACATTAAAAAATATGACTACTCCGGGATCACTCATGCCTGTAAACCGCAAATTGCACTGATTGTCATTCAAATATAGTAGAAAGGAAGTAAAATCAACATCCCTTGTACACACAAAGATAAGGTCATCTATGTAGCGAAAATACAGAACAATGTGATCCCTGAAGGTTTTCCCATCTCCAAAGATGTGGGACTGCTCCCACTAACCCATAAAAAGGTTGGCAAGCAAGGGCAAAAATGTTGCCCCCATCGTTGCCCCACACCTCTGGAGATAGTGAACCCCGTCAAAAGCAAAATAGTTATGGGTTAACAAAAAATCTAAAGGTCTCTAAGAGGAAGGCACTAAGTTCAGATGACAAATCAGTGCAATGTTGGAGAAAAAACATGATAGCAATGTGTGCCAGTGAATGTGGTATAGAAGAACATAGACTGGATACGTCAAATGTAATCCAAATATAGTCTTCACACCATGTAAACTTGTCCATAATAGACAGTAGATGGTTGGTGTCCCTCAGATAGCTAGGTAAAACATGGACCAATTGCTGGAGTTGTGCATCCACCCATTGTCCTAGACGCTCACTGAGGGACCCAATACCTGACACTATGGGTCTACCACACAAAGGATCAAGACCTTTGTGAACTTTAGGGAGGTGGTGGCTCGTACACACAATCCGAAAATCAGACGTAAAATGCTGATTTCGACGTGATTGTACGATAATTGGATTGTTAGTACAGAGTTTTCGAGAGTCGATCACAACAGTTCATCCGATATTATCTGATTGGACAAGCACAACATTTTTTCTCGTATGATACCAGATCATACAATTTTCATTTAATCAGTTCAGTTGTTGTCCAAAAACACAATACAATTAGGCTACAACACATGACATCACTTCCGATTTTTTTTTTCTGTCGTACGAGAATTTTTGTAATTTTAGTAAACTCTCCATTTTTTGATATGCGACTCGCATGCAAAGAAAACGGACGATCTGTTTTCCGATTTTTGGATGGTGTGTACGGGCCATAAGAGGGAGACCAAGCCACTAGGTAGGGAACATAAAGTATGTCTGTTCCCTAACCGCCTGGGCTCCCATCAACTGGCCCCTGTCACCTGCTTCCACTACCAGTTGGTAGATGTAGTTGCCATTTGCACTTTAACTTGGTAAGGGCACGCACACATGGCTGCTGTGCCGGCTGTGCTGTAATTAGTCCCAGCACAAGCCAATCAGCGGGTGCCAGCCAATGACTGACCACCGGCACCCACTGTTGGGCAAACAGGATGACAGGACAGAGCTCTGTGAATGTAAACAATACAGAACTCTGTCCTGTATGTAACTTTGTGCCAGTTTTTGTTTCCCTGCAAAGCAGGGAATAGAAAACGGTACATCCCTTAGTATAAACAGCACACAGTGAATACACCCAGTGGTGTATTTAGGTTTTGTGCTGCCCTAGGCCTGACTAAACTCTGCACCCCTTCATTTAAATATGACCCACCCCTTCCTGCTAAGGCCACCCCCTTTCTGTTTAAGACCCACCCTATCATCTGTAAACCACACCCCTTCCTCTTTAGGCTTTATCTTTTCCTTTCTGTATATTAAAAGTGGGTACCAAGTGCCTACTTGTAAGCTCCTTGAGGGTAGGGACTGATGTGAATGTACAATGCAGGCCTCAAAATATGAAAGTCCTGAGCCACTAGCCAGGCCTTACTCGCCACCACTTGCCCCACCCAACTCATAGCCTGCCCCGCCCCTAAGTCTGATTTTAAATTATCTCATGAAATTACACTGTTAAATGTTTTATGCAGAATTAAGATCAAAAAATAAATATTAACAACAACTTTAACAAAATTAACAGAAAGCATATCAGTACCCATCAGTGCAGCCCTCATCAGTGCAGCCTCATCAGTCACCACCAGTGCAGCCTCATCAGTTGACTCCAGTGCGTCCTCATCAGTCCCCACCAGTGCGGCCTCATCAGTCCCCACCAGTGCAGGCCTCATCAGTCGCCACCAATGCAGCCTCATTTGTCCCCACCAGTATGGTCTCATCAGTCCCCACCAGTATGGCCTCATCGGTCGCCTCTAATGCCGCCTCATCAGTCGCCTCCAGTGCGGCCTCATCATTCCCCACCAGTGCGGCCTCATCAGTCGCTCCCAGTGTGCACTCATCAGTCGCTACCAGTGCATCTTAATCAGTGCAGCTTAAGAGTGCCTCATCCGTTGCCACCAGTGCATCTATCAGTGCCGCCTTAAGCATGCTGCCTCATCAACATCACAGCTTATTAGTTATATTAATTGCGTATGGATTATAGCACTGAGCACTTTGCAATACATTATTTTTCACTGAATATGCACTGTTTAATGAGTTTGCATTAATTTTAGCATGCATGGAGCACTTTGCACATGCTAAAATCAATGCAAACTCATTAAACAGTGCATACTGAGTGAAAATGAATGTACTGCAAAGGTTGTTTAATACATTTGTGGCACGGAACACTTTATTCATACCTGTCCTCAGGCTTCTCCTCCAGGTCAGGGAAGCTCCTCTCCATCATCTCCAGCCAGTCCTCCTCGGAAGGAGGGGGGTGCTCGAGGCTCTGCTTGTTCATGGAGGATGCCGCTCCCTGTCACTGCACTGTCACCCTGGGCCACCCTTCAGTCACCGCCGTTATCACCCCTGGCTGCTGTTCATTCATCACGCGCTGACAGGACGAAGAGCCAAGTGGGACAGACGTAGTTAGAGGAGTGCACAGGAGGGCGAGGCCAGTCACCGGCCACTCTATGGGGGGCAGTCACTGGCCGCTCTTTGGGGGTGTCAGTCCCTCCACCCTACCCAGCAAAATACGTTCCATATAGCCCATAAGTGCCGCGCTAAAACAAGCCGCTGGCAGCTGGGGATTGAATATGTGCGGGAGACGGGAGTCAGGAGGCCTTTTTTTTGTGCAAAGTGCCTCCCTAGGCCTGGGCCTTGTTGGCCTAGGGCCTAGGCCAAGATACAGCACTGAATACACCAAGCACTGTTAGGCACACATTTAACCCCTTGATCGTCTTAGACGTCAACCCCTTCCCAGCCAGTGTCATTAGTACAGTGACAGTGTATATTTTTAGCACTGGTCACTGTATTAGTGTCACTGGTTCCCACAAAGTGTCAAAAGTGTAATTTATAATTGCCCGCCATACTATCACAGTTCCGCTCTAAGTCTCTGATCACCACCATTACCAATATAAAAAAATAAATAAATAGAATTTCCAGTATCTATACCATAGTTTGTAGACGCTAAAAATGTCATGCAAACCAATCAATATACTGGGATTTGTTTCACCCAAAAAATGTAGCAAAATACATATTGGCCTAAATTTATGAAGAAATCTTTTTTTTTTATATTTTTTTTTATTGGATGTTTTATAGCAGAAAGTAAAAAATATTGTTTTTTTTTTTTCCCAAATTCTCAGTATTTTTTCGTTTATATAAAAAAAACAAAAAAAACAAATACCACCAAAAGAAAGCTCTATTTGTATGAAAAAAATATATACACATTTTATTTGGGTACAGTGTTGTATGACCGCGCAATTGTCAATTAAAGTAACGCAGTGCGAAAAAGAAAAAAAATGGCCTGGCCATGAAGGGGGGTAAATCTTCCGAATAGCAAGTGGTTAAAAAAGTACGGTGGATATGGTGGGGCAGTAAGGCCCCTTTCACACGGGCGGCTGTTCTGCCGCTGTTAAAAGCATGTTTTGTTATTTTGAAATTCAGAGAATCCTGGCACAGCGTTCACTTGCACTTGTACATTGCGATTAGCTGCGTTTACGTGCGTTTACACGTGTGGAACATTCTTGATATTTTTGATGTGCTTCCTGTTGTTTTTCTTTGCTTGTTGCCGCTGCTATCTGCAGGAGAAATAGTACACTGCGATTACCTGCGGTTATGTGCATATAGCTACGCTACATCGCACCTGGACGCATTCAATTCTATTTTTTCTATTCGCACCGAACCGCATGTAACGAAATCGCAGCTAAACGCTTTGTGTGAATGGGGCCATAGGAAAGCATTGTGTGCATTTAGCTGCGGTAGAAAACTAGAAAATCCACAGCTAAAAGCACCATTCTATCCGTCCGTGTGAAAGGGGCCTTATACTTCAACAATACATGAAATTAATGTGCAGTGCATCTAATTCCGTGTACACACGGCCGGACAGCAAAGGTCCGATGGAACGAATCCGTTGGACAATTCGACCATGTGTGGGCTTCATTGGACCTTTGCTGTCAAAAAAATCAGACAGACTTTAGATTTAGAACACGTTTCAAATCTGTCTGACGGACTCGAGTCAGGTCAAAAAATCCGTTCCTCTGTATGCTAGTCCGAAGGACGAAAACCGACACTAGGGCAGCTATTGGCGACTGGCTATAAACTTCCTTATTCTAGTCCGGTCGTACGTCATCACGGTCGAATCCATCAGACTTTGGTGTGATTGTGTGTAGACAAGTTCGATTTGACGGTAGTCCGTCAAAAGTCCATCGAAAAGTCTGACGGAATTCAGTCTGTCAAAAAGTCTGGTCGTATGTTCACGGCATAAGATTTGCTTCCATTTTTGTTTATTATACACATGCACAAGAACAGAGCAGCTATGTTTTATTTATTTTTTTCTTAGCGCCCAGCAAGCTCTCCCTGGAGACGGTAACACTGAAGGTGTATTGAGGTGAATGTCTCAAAAGAAGTAAGTGATCAAGCGAATAGCGCCTGCAGGACCTGACAGCACCCATTCCGGCTTCCCTTAGTGGATATCCAGCTCAGGATAATGCTGACAGCTCAGCTTATGTGGGAGATTTAAAAAAAAAAAAAAAACTCGCTCCTGTTTATCAAGCCTTTATGTTGCCTTGTCTCTAAACCTCTTTCATTGTGTAATTCAAAAGAGCGTTCTGAGTAATTATCTGCATATTGATACACAAATTCCCAGTGTCTGCCTGTGAAAAGACTTCATAAAAATAATCATGGCAAACTCAGCAGATACAAATAAGAAAAGGGAATGGTGTATATCATAACAAATATTGTTTAGATGTATGAAAATTGGGATATTTGATTTTCGTAGCTTGCTGTACAATTTCTTTTAGCACAGCATGGCTTTTTTTTTTTTTGAGAGAGATATGACGGCTGCTGTTAAACCTACTAGTAATTAGAATAACACCGACATCAAGGCATCTTTGACAAAATGCAAAGTGAGAGTTCAATCAACAATTTGGTGCACAGACTTTTTAATGTTGTGAAAGCAGATTTTTTTTTTTTCTCTGCCTTTGTACTCTTTTGCTGGGCTTCCTGTGATGTCATGTCTTCCCGGTACATTTGATGATGTGAGACAGGTCAGCAGAATCTTCAACTTTATTTATAAGATTTATTACTTGTCTTCCTTACGTTTCTACATTGTTTTACAGGGAAACTAAGAGGAAATGATGCAGGGAGTATTTCGTAAGGGAAAACATAAAGAGGAACTTCACTAAGCTTTATTAAAAATGAAAAGTCAGGAGCTACAAATACTGTTTCTGCTGACTTTTAAAAATCAAGTACCGTATTTCTCAGCGTATAACACGTGCCGGCGTATAATACACACCCCAAGTTTAGGAGGGAAGCTTAAGGAAAAAAACTTTTAGGGGGGAAGTTTAAGGAAAAAAAATTACATTTTAAATGCCCATCAATGCAGCCTTATCAGTGTCCATCTGCAGCCTTGCCCATCATTGCAGAATGATCAGTGTCCATCTGCAGCCTTGCCCATCATTGCAGAATGATCAGATCTGCAGCATTGCCCATCATTGCAGAATGATTAGTGTCCATCCGCAGCCTTGCCCATCATTGCAGAATGATCAGTGTCCATCTGCAGCCTTGCCCAACAGTGTCCATCTGCAGCCTTGGCCAACAGTGTGCATCTGCAGCTTTGCCCAAAATTGCAGCATGATCGGTTTTAAATTGTTACTGGTACTCAATTTAGGAGGGAACGAGCGCCGCTGAGATAGACAGAGCTGGATGTCCTGTGTACACGGCTCCTCTTGGCTTGTCTCGCAGTTCCACCCAGTCCCGCCCCTTGGCCTGGCTCCTATGATGGACACAACACCGGTCCAATGGCGGGACGTAAATGCTAGGAAGTGGGACTGGGCGTGACTGTGAGCGGAGCGAAGCCGAGCCTAGCTGAGTACTCAGTACACTCGGCTCTGTCTATTTCGGTGGCTCTTGTTCCCTCCTTCCCCTCTGAGGCAGTGGTTCGGCGTATAACATGCACCCATGATTTTCCCCTGATTTTAATAAATGACTAAAAGATGATCATTGTAACCACCCCTGTCAGTGTTAAATGGCTTGTATCAACTCACTAACTGTCACTTTTGCTGGACAGCTTGGTCTGTTAAAGGAAGTTGTTAAAGCAGAACACAAATACTCACTTATGCTCCAATGGTCTGATGCCCATCACCAGCATTGGTATGTTCTGACCCAGTTTCTGGGTGTCAGTCTTCAGCTATTTTGATCGGCAGATGTGGGATAATGTTACTTGTGTGGGAGTTATTCAACCCCATACACTGGCACTGCGCTGGAAATGTAAATGGAGCTGCACATGCACAACTCTGTTTACATTCTGGCAAGGATTGCGAACAGGCAGGTAAGTTTATTTTATTGCAGAAAAAAACAATGCATGTCTCTTCTGTAAAAATGTGCCTATCTGTTTTTATTTTTTGCATCTAGTTCTGCTTTATAACAGACTTATAAATGCAGCCACCACATCTAAGAATTGGTATGCTGCACTATAGAACATTTTTGTTTTGGGGTTTAAATTTCCCTTTTTACTACAAAGAACAAGATACACACTGTATCTATGCAAACATTCTATAGAGCAATGCACATAAACATGGACAGCTGTATGAATAATTCTCCCACAAGAGTTAGCGCTGTCATATGGCTCGAAAGAAGTCTGCAATTCATCCAACATACATGTCAATGTACAGTATATGAAATGTTCTACTCAGATAGCACTTATTTATTTATCAATATGACAGCAGAGTACACACAATTATCAAAATGTGTGCCAGAATGCACAGAATGTAGTTTACTGCTCTGTGAAATTCAATTTATACAGCAAGGAAAGTTATGATTTACAATTGTTTACACATATCTGTCATGGACACATATTGTAGAATGGCTGAAAAGTGTTTAAAGCATATATTCATGCTGGAGCATTATTCAAACTTTCGTACAAGATGTACACACATTAAAACTACGAGTTGACAGACACATTCATTTCTGAAAGCACAGAAAGATTCAAAAAAGCCTGTTACAATGCTGCATCTCTGATGTACAGAAGTTAGCTATATTGAGTATGACTGTGATGGACCACTTCTTCCTGGAGTGGAGTAATGCAGCAAGTCAAGAGAATGCTGTATATATAAAATATTCCTGAACACCAGATGACTGAGTGTCCTACAGAACATTATATAGGCTTTTATGAACGTAACAGCTCCCCTCAGTAAATACAAATTCCTACTTTTTCCTTTTACTGAAATTTTATTGAAATTTTTCAATATGAAAAGAGACGTAAAAGCGGTACATAAACGAAGTGTAAACAGAAAGTATCAATACTTTTTTCTTTTACTAAAATGTTATTGAAATTTTTCAATATAAAAAGAGAAGTAAAAGGGGAACAGAAACAAAGTGTAAACAGAAAGTATCAATACTTTTTTCAATAAAAAAAAGAAGTAAAAGGGGTATAGAAACGAAGTGTAAACAGAAAGTATCAATACTTTTTTCTTTTATTTTTAACAATATAAAAAGAGAAGTAAAAGGGGAACAGAAACGAAGTGTAAACAGAAAGTATCAATACTTTTTTCTTTTACTGAAATTTTATTGAAATTTTTTAATATAAAAAGAGAAGTAAAAGGGGTACAGAAACGAAGTGTAAACAGAAAGTATCAATACTTTTTTCTTTTATTAAAATTTTATTGAAATTTTTCAATATAAAAAGCGAAGTAAAAGGGGTACAGAAACGAAGTGTAAACAGAAAGTATCAATACTTTTTTCTTTTACTGAAATTTTATTGAAAATTTTCAATATAAAAAAAGAAGTAAAAGAAAATACTTTTTTCTTTTATTAAAATTTTATTGAAATTTTTCAATATAAAAAGCGAAGTAAAAGGGGTACAGAAACAAATTGTAAACAGAAAGTATCAATACTTTTTTTCTTTTACTAAAATGTTATTGCAATTTTTCAATATAAAAACAGATGTAAAAGCGGTACAAAAATGAAGTGTAAACAAAAAGCATCAATACCACCCCTACTTTTTTTTATATAACATAAGCTTGCATTTTCCAAGCTAAACACAATATTTTACTGAGTACACAGAACCATTTACCCCATGTCTTTTAGACTGTAAGCTCTAACAAGCAGGGCCCCCTGATCCCTCCTGTATTGAATTGTATTGTAACTGAACAGTCTGCCCCCCATGTTGTAAAGTGCTGTGCAAACTGTTGGCACTATATAAATCCTGAATAATAATTATAATAATAATAATAATAATTTCCTGTCCCTAAAGACGCTCAGAATCCTATTATATATCATCTTGAACTGCCATTACATATTTGCTCTTTTCCTTATCCTTTCACAAAAATTAGGGTGGAAGGAAAGGATATGTTTTGTTCTGCATCCATAGGAAGTTGAAAATATCCTATCCCCTGAGAACTAGCATAGATTGCCTTAAAGGGAATATATAGTGTTTTATATATATATTTTTAATTTATTATTTTATAATAACCCTTTCAAGACAAAGGGTAAAACAAACCTTTAACCCAGTTTTCCAATTTTTGGCATGTGTTATTAAAATTTTACATAACATTACAGCTACTAGGCCTCATGCACACAGGATGTTCTGCAGAAGCCTTTGCTCCTGACAGCAGCGTGTTGCCGTAAAAAACACCCAGTGCTTGTAAAGGTTTGTATAATGCTTTCAGGCGCATTTAGGCAAGTTAATAGGTGTCAAGTGTTTGGCTGCCAATTCGTTTGGTTGGCCAGAATATTATTATTATTATTCACAATTTATATAGCGCCAACAGTTTACGCAGCGCTTTACAATGTAGAGGGGGGGCAACACAATTACAGTACAATACAGAAGGGACAGGAGGGCCCTGCTCATAGAGCTTACATTCTAAAGGGAGGGGAGGTACAATAGGTAATAGATGCAAGGAATGATTTAATGGGGGGTGGCTTGGGGACAGTTGTTAGGTGGGTGTGGGATAGGCTTCCCTGAATAAGTGAGTTTTCAGGGATCTCCTAAATGTGGACAGGTTAGGGGCTGATCGGATATACTGGGGCAGGGAATTCCAGAGGATGGGAGAGGCTCTCATAATAATTTATTCTGGCTGAAATGAATTAATGCTCAATCGCTAAAGCGTTACCACGCATTTAGATGTGTTTACAAACATCAATCATTTTTTCTGCCAAAATTCTGCTGCTCCTGGATGCACTGGCAGTGGGAGTTTTCTTCCTGCCTTTAAAAGCCTCTGCCACTAAATGCTGCTAAAAGACTATGTGTGCATGGACACATAGGCTAACATGCAGGGGAGCTTAGAGGCGGGAAAATAAAAAACGCCTGATGCTCCCAGAAGCAACTGCAAAAACATCCAGTGTGCATGAGGCCTAGTGCATCCAGGTTGGTTATAAGTCATGAGTAAGCGCTGAGTTAGCGTGAAATGCATTGACTTCTCCTTTAGCCCACAAAGTGTCTTGCTTTTACTACCGAAGCTGTCATTACAGCAACAGCATGGGTGCGCCCAGTATTAAATGTTCCTTTGTGAAACAAAACTGTTTTTATAAGATATTTAAAAATGAGTTTAAAATGTTTAAGAATACAAAAAGCAAAATTGACTGAGCCCAGTATAGTTCCTCTTTTACTGGATATCTATCAGTTTGGTAAGTTCATCCTCACAAATACATATTGGTAACCATCCTTCAACATATTATTTCATATTTTGTATGTACATCCTTTGCCAAGTTTACCTTATCACTAACATGATACTAAAAAGAGAAGTGTCTATTGCCATAATTCATTCACATAAATCACTTATACCATGCCACTGTATTTTGTTTGTTTTATTCCTGTAAGTACCTTATTCCTGCAGCGCTATTGTGCGGTCACATGATCTTTCCCTGTTCTTTGGCATCTGCAGGGAGAGACCTTTGGGGGGAGGGGCTGCTATTACTCAGCTGATGTATGCTCTCTACAGTGTAAGTCTGTGTCTGGCCAGCCCCGATTGGTGCTGTGCAGATCACATGACTAAAAACACTGTTTCAGAAGAGAAATTCAAACTCGGTTATAAATATAAAATAACTGTTTTACAGCTACCCAAAAATATTTATTGAGCGTCAAATGTCTACTTTTTGTGCATTAATATGGTATAGGCAGCAGGGACGTGCAGTCAGGGGAGGCAGGTGAGGCAGAGCGCATGACAAAAAACTGAACATGATTCAAGTAGCTGAAGTCCTACCCTACCACTGGTCAATTTGGGGCTCCTGCCACCTATGGTTCTGGAGATATGGGGCTCCATGTGCAGCCTGTCAGAAGCTACATAATAGATAGGCCAGTTTAAATACAAGCTGGCAAACTCTGTTTGCAGTAGACTGAGGGGGTGAGCTCACAGTGCCTCTGACGTCTTGTCAGAGGCACTGAGCTCAATAGATAGCTTGGAGCCTTGGACCAATGGTAAAGTATCATTGGTTCAAGCTGTCAAATAAAAATGCTGCAGTGGAGGCTGTCCTCTCACTGCAGTGTCATAGAAGGGGGCATGTGTCTAAAAGGCAAATGCTCCCTTCCAGCCCAGCCCTCTTAAATAGAAAGAAAAGACATGGGTTTATGGTATAAGATTTATCCATAACCCCATGTTTTTCCCACACAATTAGGAGGTAGAATCTTCTGCTGTTGAAAAGGTACTGTTTTAATCAAGCTAAATCATATTTTTATGCTATATTTTATAACATAATAATTTATTATTTGTCTATTTACTGTGAAATTACTGGTTTGAAGTTATAACTTCAAACTTCAATAATTTATCCGTTAAGCCACCTGCTTGAGTACATTTTTTGAAAAAATTGTAAGTTTCATGAATAAAAAAAAAAGACACTAAAGTTAGCCCGATTTTTTTATTTAATGTAAAATATGATATTACATCAAGTAAATAGATACCTAACATGTCACTCTTTAAAATTGCACACACTTGTGAAATGGCACCAAACTTCAGTACTTACAAATCTCCATAGACGACACTTTAAACATTTTTACAGGTTACATGTTTAGAGTTAGAGGTCTAGTGCTAGAATTATTGCTCTTGCTCGATTGTTTGCGGTGTATGTAACCTGTGTGTATCTGGCTCTGATACTAGCTAGTGCCTCACCAGCCACTGACCTCACGGCAAGTCCCTGATAGGCAGAGCCAGAGATGATTGACACTAGCTTTCATTTTGTTCAGATGGTATCTGCATACAAGGCTCTTCTTTTTTTTTACTTCATAGGTATTAGCAATTACATTAGACATATTTAATACTGATTTATATTAAAACTAAGCAATTTTGTGAGTTTTTTAGTGAATATAATCAATCAACATACAATATCTGGACCTCATAGTGCATAGCAATAGGAAGACATAGAGGAGAAGGGGGGAGAGGAGTGTAATTTACCACTGTGTATATGCCCACATAGGGGACTCTATACTCATGTGGGCTGCACAGATAACATAAAGGAGGAAATGAACAGCTTAGAAGGGAACTGAAATTGAGCATGCGCCATAGAGGACACCAGCTGGTCTATACAATCTCAACCTGCAGTGGGACACAGACGATGGGAGGAACAGCTGAACGCAGGTCAATCAGGTATATTTCATTCTACCCAAAATAAATGCTTTGTGAGTATGTAAGGCTGCTTTGTGAGTATGAGCACTCTGTAATGTAGCATGTAATGAGAGTTTTTCATAGTCTGTGTTTAATGACACTTTAAGAGTATAAAGAACAAGGCAAAAAATTGTTGTAGAGATGTGGAGGGCACTAACTAAAGAGCCATAATAATTTTCTCTTAGAACATGGCCACCAGCCATATCAATAGTTGTGTTAGAGGTCTTCTATAACATACAAGACAGCTGTGTAAACAGATTTGATAGTGGCCTTTAAAAACATGGCCAGTGTAGTTTTAAAGAACATGTCCACCGGCTAGGTAATACACATCAGAGCCTCTATACAATATTGCTGAACACGCCTCCCACTGCTGTCCTGTTGTATCCTTTTTATAGCAGATGGTTTACACACCGCTATGCCTGTACCCCTGGATGACATCTGTGTTGACGAAACATAGCAGTGATTTTTTCATGCTAACTCATCAGCGAATAGCTGTTCTGTTTGCTTTTGCAAGTATTTTGGTACGACACCATGGAGTTTCCTCTCTCTCTATCGCTAATGCTTACCATTGCGAGATTGGAGTCTGTGCAACCTGCCTTTGGAGATGCACAGTGGATAGAGATCCTTCACTGGCTGCATTTAGCACACTCCTTATCATTGGGGTCTGATTTTGTGGTGAGCTGGGGGAGGAATGACATAATGTACGGCATACTTGTTTTTTTTATTTTTTCAACAGTAGAAGGAGAGCACAAACTTCAGTCCTTCTGGTGTCTTTACCTAATGATATGTTGTATTACAAATTGCCAAATACTTTCTAGGGTGCAAGGACATAAATGTGATTTCAGTCACTAAAACCAAAATGATATAGTTTCCTGATTGATGAAAACACTTTAAAAAAAAAGTCTAACCCTAATGGTTGCCTAGTTATAACACTAAAGTGTATGCCAAGCCAAAAAACGTATTTCTACTTTTGAATAAAGTAGGCAAAGATAGAATTCCAGTCTGGTTTATAACAGCTATCTGGGGCTCTATTAGAGAGATAAACCCTGACAAGTTTCACCAGACTGGAAATAAAGAAAAATCTGCAACAGGGACACAGTTGGAGAGTTCTCCTAATTTCCTGTCTGATAAAGTTGTCAGCAATTCAGAAGTTGAGGGTAAATCTCTCTGAAGGAGCCCTGAAGGCAGTGAAAACAGGAATTATCTATTCTGTACAAAGCAAGAAAAAAAATTTTTGTCCTAACTTATGGGTGGCATTTAAAAAAAAAAAATGCCTCAATACTTACATTTATGGCTTTAGTCCAGCACCATGCCCTTCCAATGCACTCTGCTCACCCATCCCATGATTGTGCATGTCCCTCCATTTTGATGCCTCAATGCTGCCTTGCACTTCCTGTAGTCTCCAAGCTGCAAGCTCTGGGGGACCAACGTCAGCCTGGAGTCCACGGGAAGCGCGCATCCTAGGGTCACAATGCTGCTTCTACTTTGGCAGATGTGCAGGGAGTGTTGTCACCTTAGAATCAGAAGTCACCAGGTAAAAGAGACCAACCTTTAAAAAAATAATAATTAATTTATAATTTACAGGGCATCAGGAACTAGGCTAAGGTCTATGATTGTAGGGAAATATGGTCAATAGGGGCATTTCACAAATATCTAGTCATTAGGGCTGCCAACTATCATCATGGCCCTATGTTCTTGCTTAAGACAACATTCTAGTAAATGTAGTCTTTTCTCCTTTTTATTACAATCACTGTTGAAAAAACTGTATATCTAGTTTATTTATTGCAAAAATGAATTTCTATAGATAACCTATTATGTCCTATTATATGGGTTGTTCCAAGTTAGAACTGAAATTGTACAGTTATGGTGTGGATCTGTGTCATTGTTTTCTACACTGAATTCCACAGTCAATTTTCCCTTGCAACAGCTGATAAATTATATTTTACAGAAAAAAAGCATGCAATTTTCTTCACCAAACAATATAGACTGGCTCTTATTTTAATGTAGCTCAAATGGTTAGATCAAGGCATCAAGCACAAAAGCGAAATTGAACTGTAGCAGTGTAAAATATAACGTTTTTCATAGTTAGTCATACTGTGGCGTTTAATGTAAAGGTAGTTGAAATATGATTAATACTAAAGGACTTACATACTGCAGCCATAAAGCACATAGGCAATAATTGTAATTGAGATAAATCTACGTAGTACATCAGATTCTGCACTTAATAATTCTACTGCTATAACATTTTTTTACTGACTTGCACAAAAAAGTTAACTCCAGAAAAAGTTACAGGAGGTCAAGATATCTACATTTCAAAAGAAATGAAATAGAGCTAATTTCTAAAAACTTAAATAAAAGAAAGCGAATTGTCATTTATCAAAAACCAAATGTTTTTCTACTGCGGGGAGAGTGACTGCAAACCTCTATTGGTAGCATTTATTAACATATTTTTTTAGTTTATTCAAGATGTTTAAAATCAGGGGTGTCCTAACTTTTTACCTTCCTGGGCCACATTGGAAGAAGAGGAATTGTCTTGGGCCATACATAAAATACACTAACAATAGGAATAGGTAATGAACAGAAAAAGTCGGGCAGATCACAAGTTAACAATCACTGATAATGTACCTATATGAATAATAAAACTTCATTTTTTTTAAATATTTTTTATTAAAAAAGTAAAAGAGGGCAACATAAAACTAGTGTGATCTTTGACACTGTTTTTCTATAAACGCATCAATATCTGGTTCGATGGATGTAGTAGCAATTCTCAATGAATTCTCAAGGTTCACTAATGCCAGGAGTCTGGAGGTCAAGATGGGAGAACTAGAGCTGCTATTGTATGAGGAGGATTTAGATTTTGTGGGAACTTCAGAGACTTGGTTCAACAGCTCTCATGATTGGCTGGCAACCATTCAAGGGTATTCCCAATATTGCAGAGATAGGGATGGTAAAAAAAGAGAGAGGTGTATGCCTGTAAATCAAAAATGATGTACAAGTGAATGTGAGGCATGCCATCACAAATGGAGCAAGGGAGGAGGTGGAATCCTTAAGGGTAGTGCTACAAAGGGAGCAAACCAAGGGGAAGGTAATGCTGGGCATATGCTATAGGCCCCTTAACCAGAGGGAGGAGGGGGAGGCGGATCTCCTATCACAGTTTGGAATGGCAGCAATGATGGGAAGTGTCATTATAATGGAGGATTTTAATTATTCAGACATAGACTGGGTGGAAGGAACCATGCATTCATCTAAGGCTCGCCATTTCCTAAATGTCTTGCAGGACAATTTCATTAGTCAGATGGTAAATGCACCAACAAGAAACAAAGCGTGTTTGCGGGTGTGAGTGGTGGGATGAATGCGGGTTATAATCGAAAATATTGTATCATTAAAGATATGGATTTAATAAGTACATAAATACATAAATACACAAATAGAGGTTAATATGACCTAGGCAACGACCAATGATTTGAGGACAATAGAAAGCAATCCAGAGTAATAGTTAACATGTGAATTTGTAAATGTTATATAAAAATCTGTAAAAAACGTTTTGTAAAATAAAGATTATTAAAAAAAAAAAGAAACAAAGCGTTACTAGACCTACTAATTACTAACAATACAGACCTGATCACAGATGTGGAAATACGGGGCAAGCAAAAAGCAAAGGAGAAGGCCTTCAAAAAATACAAGGCTGATGGGTCATTATCAGCATTCAAACTTTACGAAGTATGCAATAAGAAATGTAAGGGTGCAATCAGGGCGGCTAAGAGAGAACGCGAAAGGGACATATCGGAGGAGAGTAAAAAAAATCCAAGAAATTCCTTAAGTATATAAATAGTAAGAGAGGGAGATCAGATAAAATTGGCACCATAAAGAATGATGAAGGGGATCTGGTTACAAAGGATGGAGAGATGGTGAAGGTTTTGAATTTTTTCTTCTCCTCAGTGTTCACAAAGGAAACAGGGGGCTTCAGTAGCCAAAACTGCAAGGTTTATCCTCATGACACGTCACAGGAAGCACCCTCATGGCTAACAGAGGATAGAATTAGGAAAAGACTATTAGCTTAACATGAATGACTATGAGCTTAACATTAATAAGTCACCGGGACCAGATGGCTTGCACCCAAGGGTCCTTAAGAAACTCAGTCAGTAATTGCCAGACGATTGTTCCTAATTTTTATGAACAGTCTACTGACTGGTATTGTACCAGCTGATTGGAGAAAAGCCAATGTAGCAGCAATATTTAAAAAAGGACCAAGGTATATCCCTGGGAACCAGTGTTGCCAACCGCCTGTAGTTTTATGGGCAGCCCGTAAATTTACTCCCAGTCCAGAAACGCATTGACCTTTTATACACACACACTAAAAGAAAAAAGTGCAGCGCTGGATAATAAATGCAAGTGTGTCAATTCCTAATAAATGACCAAAATGTAATGTACATAGGTGCTAATAAAACCAAATATTGTGAATTAGATCAGTGCATGACCACATATAAAAAACATATCTAATAGTCAAATGTTCAAAGAAAAAGTTCATAAGTGAAATTCCAAATAATCATATATGAAGATTATTCTTGTGTAGATGCATCCAGAATGCACTCCAAAAGATACTTGTCACCACTCGTGCTGCCCGTCACCACAAAATAAAGCAAAAGGGGAGGCTTACCAGAAAGCCAGCGACCACCCTTATTCAGGGGGGTCAAACTAAGCTTAGTAGAACAGCCTTGGTGCTGTTAGATGTCATCAGCATCCCATTCGATATTCAATCGACATCTGTGATTCTCCTGTGTGGCAGACTTTTACGAAACCCTCGATTTCCACAGAGTTGGTGGAACATCCGGTGGATAGGGAGCGGGGAAGACAAAAAAAAAAGGCTCCGATAGTGTAGATGTTTCCAAAAAGGATTTTTATTGGATAAAAAAATCCTGATACATTTTTATCCAATAAAAATCCTTTTTGGAAACGTTTACACTATCGGAGACTTTTTTTTGTCTTCCCCGCTCCCTATCCACCGGATGTTCCACCAACTCTGTAGAAATCGAGGGTTTCGCAAAAGTCCGCCACACAGGAGAATCGCAGATGTCGACTGAATATCGAATGGGATGCTGATGACATCTAACAGCACCAAGGCTGTTCTACTAAGCTTAGTTTGACCCCCCTGAATAAGGGGAGTCGCTGGCTTTCTGGTAAGCCTCCCCTTTTGCTTTATTTTGTGGTGACGGGCAGCACAAGCTGTGACAAGTATCTTTTGGCGTGCATTCTGGATGCATCCACACAAGAATAATCTTCATATATGATTATTTGGACTTTCACTTATGAACTTTTTCTTTGAACATTTGAATATTAGATATGTTTTTTATATGTGGTCATGCACTGATCTAATTCAAGATATTTGGGTTTATTAGCACCTATGTACATTACATTTTGGTCATTTATTAGGAATTGACACACTTGTATTTATTATCCAGCGCTGCACTTTTTTCTTTTACACATCCAATTTTGTGCCCTATATCAGGGTTATTAGTGTCCAGCTGCAGGACAACCTTCACGGTATTTTTTTATTTATTGATATATATTTTCGCACACTTAGTGCAATTCTTTTTGTTTATAATTTATACACACACACTAATTACGAGCAAACAGATCACAGGTGAGGATGGTGAGGATAGCAATTCAAAGCCCTGTCAACTTGTGTGCATGTTATCAGGCCAAAATCACCAGGGTATGTAAACGTTTGTATAGTTTCTGTTGCTATTATGATTTAAAAAGAGTAAACACAGTTGATTAATAATAAATGGCTTCAGCCAAACACCAACCATGAGTGAAAGAAATGTTTTTGTGTTATCATTCATAGTCTGAAAAATGCCCAAGAAATCATACATTTTGAGCTGTATGTAGCAGAATACATATTGACCAAAATTGAAGAAATTTTTTTTTTTTGTTATTCGGATATGTATTATACATATTATATTTTTTGTTTTTAAATTGTCCGCCTTCTTTTGTTATAGCGCAAAAAAAAAAAACATGCAGAGGTGATCAAATACCAATGAAAGTAAGCTCTATTTGTGGGAAAAATGGATATCAATTTTATTTTAGTACAGCATCGTACAACCACCCAATTGTCATTTAAAGTAAGGCAGTGCCGTAAAAATTGCCTTGTCATTGAGGGTGTAAATTTTTCCGGGGCTGAAGTGGTTAAACCAGGTATTGGTACTTTTGTCAGTGTGGGCAGGTGCCAAGCCCTGCTTAAAAATTAATTGGCTCTCAGCCTTATATACCTCCATGTTTATGGAACCTTACTGGTCTCTACGCTCTGAACACGCATACTGGGATTCAACCTTAAACAGGGAAATAATAGATGCCCACTGGGACCGTATCCATCTATACATACATAAGGGCTCTCTTAATGTCCACACACAGGAGAATGGGTACAAACTCAAAACTAGATGGTACAAAACCCCACAGGTGCTTCATAAGATTTTCCCGACAGTGCCAGACCTCTGCTGGAGGTGTGGAACAGAGGTGGGCTACCTAATTAATGTCTGGTGGTCTTGCCCTCGGATCCAGCCATACTGGCACAAAATACATGAAGTGACTACAGCAATTTCCTCTCTTCCATTGGAGTTCACACCAGGACAATACCTGCTACACTTGTCCAAAATTCCCAAGAAAAATACCTTAAATCAATAGCCATACACCTAATAAATGCCGCTAGGCTCTGTATACCGGTACATTGGAGGTCCGCACAACCACTTTCGTTGAAGGAGTGGGTCCTCCGGGTAGACTGCATAGCTACAATGGAGGAACTAATCCTTGCTGCACAAGATAAAATCACTAGCTTCTCAGCTACCTGGGATGCATGGCTTACATACAAGATGTCCCAATCCTACCGAGACTTATTACAACAAACCATATAATTAAGTATTCCTAAACAAATTCATTGTGGTTGTACCTTCCGGGACTCCGAGGGTCCAATGTATGCAGCAGATGGACAGTAGACGAAGAGGATAGCAGATGGGACCCAACCCCCCCCCCCTCACACCCCCCTCCTCACTCTGTATCCCCCCACCCACCCATTCCCCCTGCTATTTCTTTTCTTCTTTTTTTCTCTTACTAGCTACAATCTGAACCCAATAACAGATGGACAGGGTGCCCGGTTAGGGTGCTACTACCTGACACCGGACCCCATGTCCCTAACTCTAGAAGAGGACAAGTGGGTAAATCTGATCCAATATATTTTTATGCCCTACCAGATGGTTCCGGAAAACTGTTAAATAGTACTCAACTATCTTGAAAGGAGTTATTAGGTTCTGAAGAACACATACACCCTAGAGTATTAACCAAATTCTCTCATTAAGGGGGAAATAAAATATACTTGGATCTGGAGTGTTTACTAGATAATTATGATGCTCAGAACATGTGAATTTTTGCTTGAAATGTTTTGTAATGGAACCGGTCGCCCAGTTTGTTACATTGTTATTCTGTTTCACTATGCAGTACTTTCTTTTTGAAATACTCAAATAAAATCTTTATGAAAAAAAAAAAAATTTAATTGGCACCTCCATAAAGCTGGTCAGCAGAAGGAAGCATGTACTCTAGAAGTACTCTAGAATTTCCTGGTAGAGCGCTGCGCTGACTTTGGACTTGGTAAAACACAGTGGACCAACAACAGTAGATGACATGGATTCCCATGTCGAGAAACTTCACATTGGACCTCATAAAACTTGGATTATGTGCCTCTCCACTCTTCCTTCAGACTCTGGGACCTTGATTTCTAAATGAAATGCAAAATATTGCACAGTCCGTGATAATTTAGGGGCTCGCTGGATTGAACTGAAGCTGAAGTTATCTGTTTTATCATCTGTACTCCATCTTTAACTGAAGCAAATCTTTTTTGAAATCTGAAAGGGTAAACATTTGAATCTGTCAATAAATAAATAAATGTAACAGGGAATGAAGACGGACGGGTACACACAGAATCACTTCCCAAGCCAATATCTGCTGTGACTTTATTTAGGAGAACAAGGGAATTGTTAAAGTTTTGTCTGTGATACAGGTCATTTGGCCTCAAATGTTTCAAAGTTGAATGCGCTGCAGCCCTTCAGGAACTCCCTGATATCTCTTTCCTCACAGAGGCTGAGTATACTTACTTCTTCACACAAATAATTTTATTTTTATTTTAAGCAGATTATGATTTGTGTTTATGTTTATTCAACTGAATATAGCGCATCACTTTCACATTTTTATTTGAGACTCAATTTATATACAGCAGTGTTTGCAGCTTGGTTCACGTTCCTTTTTTTGATGTGCTAACTTATTTTCACATTTAGGTTCCACTGAGATGCAGCAAAATAAACCTGTGCTAATTTTTTTTTTTTTTTTTACTTTTTAACTTACTGCTAGAGTTTAAAACCTAAAAACACATTAAAAAGTTGTGTCATTCTTGTGTATACCTAAAATCACGTTAAAATGTTTTGTTATTCTTGTGTATACATAAAACCACCTTAAAAAGGTTTTGTTATTCTTGTGTATACCTTATCACACCTATACTTTCCTGAAACCATAATATGAAATATACTTTCATTAGCCACACCTTGGGTTCCTCTGAGAAAGGCAGTTGCTGGTTCTAGTAAAACTGGTTCTTAGAGGGGGAACCACTATGCCACAACACTGTGTCTACACCCCTATGCCCTGCAAGTGCCACTGCCATTTTCATCTCAGCAACCACAAGCATTGACTATATATTATGATTTGGAATCAGCCCTCTTCCAAGTGTATAGATGTTTGAAGAATTTAGTTTTGGAGTATAGCAAAGTGTCTGTGTAATTGTGTCAATTAAACAAGGCATATAATAGTCTTATGCCCCGTACACACAAGAGTAAATTCCGCCAGCAAATGTCAGATGAGAGCTTTTGGTCCAAAAATGCCACCGTGTGCTTGCTCCATCGCACTTTTGCTGGCATATTTCCAGCCAGCAAAAGATTGAGTGCAATTTTTCGCTCGGAAAAAGTTCCGATCTGGAATTCTGATCGTCTATACCAAATCCGTACCAAAATTCCTACTCATGCTTGGAAACAATTTGACGCATGCTCGGAAGCATTGCAATTAGGCTCGTCGTAGTGTTGTACGTCACCGTGTTCTCGACGGTCGAAAGTTACGTGAACTTTTGTGTGAACGTGTGTATGCAAGCCAAGCTTGAGCGGAATTCCGTCGGAAAAACCATCCAAGATTTTTCTGACGGAAATTCAGCTTGTGTGTACGCAGCATAACAGAAGCAAATGTAGTTGGACACGATAATAGACCCAAAAACAAACCCTTAAAAAAAAAAAAAAAAAAAAAAAACACCAAGAATTAAAGGTTTTTAACTACAAACCGAAAAATAGAAAATTGGAAAAAATAAAAAATAAAAATCACAGACACTGCTTGGAACTAAAGTGTGTTAACCATAAATCCTATATGTCTAAGTGTAATAGATATAGTTTATTTCTATGGAATGTGAAAGAGGGTGACCCGGTGGGGAATGTCCCCAGGATCCACATCCTATAATACTGAGGGTGTTGTGTGTTGATCCGGAGTACCTATATAGCCTGCTATCAATCCCACACTGATGTAACAAGATTGACAATGTAACAGCTTTGGATGAGTATAAAAAACCTTTACACTAAGCCAGAAGCTACTCCTCCACTCAGTATCCTGTCTCTGACCAATTGGAACAGTGCCAAGCCAGGAATGCCCAACCAGGCATCCCAAATAGTTGTACATTTTGCTGGGCAACCTCTGTATTTACATATCAATTTTTCTCTAATTAGGGTATAATTAACCGCCTGAACCCATATGGAAGAGTTTACAACCACGGTTACACTGACAGGGGTGCTTACAGTGGTCAGGTTTTATTAATTTATGTCAAAACTTTATTTTTCCCATTTGGGATAAACTGTTGCTGTAACTGCCTAAAAAGTTTGGCTTTAATTCATTTGTTAAGTCCATCTAAATCTACGGGTGCATCTAATGCTTCCTTCCCCCCAGATTGACGATGCTGTCCAAAGGTGTTTCTGTTGCTCCTCCATCCAGAATGGAGACACCCCAAGGCCTGGTTCACACCTATGCATTTTTTCGTGCATTTTTAGTTTTGCAGAAACACACTACAGTCCATTTAACATGGTTTCCTATGGGTCACGTTCACATCTGTGCATTTTATGGAAAGGGCCAGGGACTTTTTTCCAGTTTTTGGTTCCATAGACTTCAATGGATCAAAAACGTGTATTGAAAAAGGCAAAATGCACATGGTATATGAAAACTGCAACCTGCATAGGTGTGAACCAGGACTAAAGCCTCGTACACACGATCAGATTTTCTGCAGACAAAGCACCAGACTTTTGTCCAAAGGGCGTGTGCCATGAACTTGTCTTGCATACAAACGGTACGTAATTTTGGGCCAACAAACACGAGCGTAGTGACGTACTACATGGAATTTCAGCTCTTGAGCACCACCCTTTGGGCACCTTCTGCTAATGTCATGTTTGGTGAGCACTGATTCCGAGCATGCGTGTTTGTACTTTGGACTTTTGTGTGATGGACTTGTGTACACACAATAGGAAAATCTGACAACAGACCGTTTTCAATTTTTTTTTTATTAACCTGCCATCCAAAATTTGTTGCCCGAAAGTTGGCCAACAATTGTCTGATGGAGCGTACTAATGGTCGGATTTTAGGCAAACAGTCTGTCATTACACAATTCCCGGACAAAAATCCGATCGTGTGTACGAGGCTTAAGACAGGAAATGTGTTACTTGCTGGATCAACAAAAAAAAAGGTAAAAAACATCAAAATGAAAACTAACACCACCACCAAGTTTAAGGATTGGTGAGCTGCAATATGTTACATTTTTGTTTTTATGTATAATACCACTTTAATATTGACCAAATGTAAACAACACAGACAACTGTGAATTAGAATATTATTCTTCAAAATGCAACGCTGAATTAACGACCATTTAAAAATGTAAGAAGATATACCCAATGACAGACTATTGTTTAATAAGGATGGGAAGTGACTTCTGATTTTCCCTGTGATGGATTAGATCCATGGATTGGCAGAACCCCATACTCTTTAATGTGCATTTGTATTACACATTTAGAAACATTTGGATCGTTACACATTATTCTTTGGAATAACATATGCTGTTTTGCACCATGGACATTGATCAGCCAACAGATTGCACTCCATTTCAAACTGCTTATCTTTTTCTGGGTTAAGCTCTGAAGATTGATTTATTAAATATTACATGGCTTGGGATTTGTGCATGGCTTAATGTGGAGTATATGTATGAAAAGGATACCGGACATCTTGTATCTTATGTATGGATACTGATCACAATTTGCACATGTTATTTTGATAATAACGATTTTGTGCAAATTGGGGAAGGGCCCTTTTTGCTGTAGTTTTTCATGGATAACCTGATTTAGTTTATAGTTTACGAAAAATATATGATTTTTATCTTACTATAATGTTCACTAGTTCTTTCTAGACATGCTACTAATTGACACAAATTGAGTTCAATTGTCTTGACTGAATAGCTATATACTTAGTGTAATTATATAGCTGCATTGTGCTGTTCATATTTTTTAATGTAGTCAAGTCTTTAGTGTGTTTTGAATTCAGTCAGAGGTCAAAAAAAAAAAAAAAAAAAAAAAAAACTCACAGCGCTAATGTCTTAGTATTTGCATAAAAGTCACAAAGAATGTCCATAATGTTTGAATTTGCGAAATGTCAGTTTCTACTTGTTAACTTTTTCAGGGCAAATGTCACATTGTCTAACTTTTAATGCTATAATAGCCTTACCAGAAAACAGTCTAATAAAATTTGCTAAGAACTTTTGACCAGAAAAGGAAATATTATTAGGTAGACCTCTGCATGGTAAATATGAAGTGTGTTTATTAAAAAAATTACAGAGCTATTTGTCCTGTGATACTGCCTGTACATTTGTTTTGTGCGAACGGGGGACAAAAAACAGAAATGTAAATGCACTAATTTCCTTCTAGTTTGAATGCTTTCATTGATAAGAATAGCGTGATTTACAAAAATACAGCATTATAACCACTAGATGGGGCTAACGATCATAGTAAATAAGTGTTTATCAGCTACTGCAGGGAGTGAACTGCTATACGGAATCGATACAATGTTAACCGCTTCCCGTTTAGCGACGTACTGGTACATCACTGAATAGGAAGGACAATATATTGGTCATCACTGCAGCTGCAGCAATGACCGAGGTATCAGGGTTTCCAGCCAGTGATTCCAAAGCAGGTAAAAGTAATCAGAGTGGTCGCTGAATTAATTTTACAGGTGGCGAAAGGGGCAGCACAGTGGTGTAGTGGTTAGCACTTTCACCTAGCAGTAATAGGGTCACTGGTTCAAATCCCGACCACGACACCTTCTGCCTGGAGTTTGCATGTTCTCCCTGTGCCTGCGTGGGTTTCCTCCCACACTCCAAAGACATGCTGGTAGGTTAATTAGATCCTGTCAATAAAATTGGCCAAATATGTGTATGTTGTATGTGTATGTGTTTGTAAGCGTGTCAGGACCCCACAGGGCAAGGACCGCACTATACCACAGATGGACACCAGTGGTAAAAGCGCCCTGAGGCGATTCAGTTCGCAAAGGTAGCGCTATACAAGTCATTCATTCACCCTCCACCACTTTTGCATGGGAGAGCCCAGTAAGAATGCGTCCAGTGGCATCCTGTTCTTGAGTCACAGTGTAAGGAAGGGATGCCATTCTTCCCACTGTGGGACATCAGCAACCGGAAGCAACGAGGATTTCATCACTTCTGGTTTCTGTCTGTTGTTTACTAGCCAGTGCCAGCTTAGGATCGAGCTTATCCAAGTTTGAGCAAAATCTTTCAAAGGTAGAGGAGACATCTGGGGTCTAGTAGACCCCAGATGTGTCAGTAAAGAGGACCTCTCATTGCTAGTTGTTATCACAAAAATGTTTTACATTTCTTGTGATACCAAATGAAAGTGATAAAAAAAACTATACAGTGTAAAAATGTAAAAGATTAAAATAAAATAAATAATAAAGTGTAAAGAAAATGTAAAGCGACCCTGCCCGCCGTGCTTGCGCACAACTGCAAATGCATGCGCTAGTCCTCCACACATGTAAACAGCAATTGCACCACACATGTAAGGTATCACTGCGAACATCAGAGCAATACTTCTAGCTCCAGACCCTCTATGTAACCCTAAACTGGTAACCTGTAAGGGCTTTTAAAATGTTGCCTATTCGTTTTTTTAAGGTACCGTAATTTGGTACGATTCCACAGGCGGATGTAATTTTAAAGTGTGACATGTTTGGTACCTATTTACTCGGCATAACATCCAAAAAATGGGTATTATATTGTGGTTTTGTGCAAAACATATTTTTTCCAAAAAATAAACATTTTAAGTGTAGTAACACCAACAAATCCCACTCCAAATATTCTAAGAATAACTTTTTTTCTGTGGAACGACACAGTGAAAAGTGGATGTAACCAGTGAAAAGTGAGTGTGACCATATTTGGTTTTTGTTTAAAGATGTACTTGCAGTAGCTTTATCAAGAGTCCCAAATGAAACTGAGAGATTTGTCATAATCCGATAATTACAAAGGAAAAAAACAGTCAAGAAGTTATCAATCATTGGTAAAATTATTTATACATTTGTTTAGTTAGCTACAGCTGTACAGTGTTTTTAAAGCAGTGATGATCAACCGACATGATACAATAGATGGTCAGAGACTACAGACATGATACAATTGATGTTCAGAGACTGCAGACATGATACAATAAATGGTCAGAGACTGCAGACATGATATATGAGATGGTCAGAGACTGCAGACATGATACAAGCGATGGCCAGAGACTGCAGACATGATACAAGAGATGGTCAGAGACTGTGGACTTAATACAGGAGATGGTCAGAGACTGTAAACATGATACAAGAGATGGTCAGAGACTATGAACACCCTACAGGAGACTGTGAACATGCTATAAGAGTTGTTGGAGACTGGGGACAAGCTTTAGGAGACAGTCATAGACTGTAGACATATTACACAAGGCTGCTAGAAATCAATGCTAGAACAGGACAATAGGGTAACACAGATTAGTGTTTGAAAGGGCCCTAAGGGCAGCATAAAAGGTTCATAAAAGGTGCAACAATGTGACACCTGTTGTAGAAGTTTCTGGATGTACAACATAGCATATACAGTGCAAGGGTCAGGAGTATAATGTGCAACATAGTGAATGCAGTGAAGGGGTCAGGGCTATGTAAGAATTTAAGATACAGCATGGTGTACAGGGTGCAGTGGTCAGTAATATTGTGCATCTTACTGCTGGACAGTAGGAAAAAAGAAACATGTCCCAAAGTTGGTGTACATAGGTGGAGTAATAGATCCCACACTACTTCCAGCCTTTTAATGGCTAGCAGGTCTTTGATACCTTCACAGGGAACCCTGGCTGGGTTTCTTTGATATCTTAACCAAACTGACAGTGCCTCTGTAAACAGGACATCAGGATAAAGGTGATAATGTGGGACAGCCAGCCCCACACAATCCTGAACTGTTGGGCGGTATGCATTAATACATTTACATATTATTAACAGGCACTAAAAGAGCTTTAAAGCAAACCTAACCTCTCTAGCTGCTTGTACTGTGAAGTATTTTTTTTAGAACTCCAGCATATTTTCTAAACCCTGCTGTGTAGAAAAAAAAAAAAAGAATACTTACTTTTAGGATGTCTGCCCTTACTTTACTATTTACAGTTTAATTCATGATGGTTAGTGTAGCTTTTGCTATACTTCCAGCACAGCGACTCTTGGAGCTGTGGCTCTAATACATAGAACTCGTACTGATGTTTATCTGCCCCTCTTTTCCATTTGTCCATTCCAAGAAGAACGCCTTGTATTTTTTGAATGGCTTACCAAGAATCTGTCCTGAGAAAGGCCATGGAGCCATCACTGGACTACATACAAACAGGAAGTACATGGGGAGAGACCCCGTTTACTTGAATTAACCATAAGCCCCATACACACGGTCGGATTTTCCGATGGATTCTGTCCGACGTACTTTGTCCGATGTTGGCGTTGCGTACACACGGTCGGACTACGTTGTCGGAATATCCGGTCCGGAAGAACGTCGTGACGTAAGTCGTCGTCCACGAGATTACAAAAGGGAAGTCCAGCACCACGTCAGGCACCCGTTGGGCTCCTTCTGCTGATCCCGTGTTTATCGAGAGTTAGTGGAAGTTTGGTGACTTAAGATTCGCGCTTCTCAGTTTTCTGACTCAGATCGTTACTGCTCTTCAGTTTGTGCTTGTCGTGCGTATCTGTTTATTAGTGCGTGTAGTCAGTTCGTATTTGTTGGTCATTGCGGCCTATATCTTGATATAGGACGCTTTGATTTGCACTGCTTATTGTCTGCTCGTTGCTGGTATTCACTTCGTTCTTTCAGGCCTTGCTGTTTATCGGTAAAGTGAAGACAAATTCCGACCGTGTGTAGGGGACAAAATGGTCATTAGATGGTAAAACACATGCCTAGAAGCTTCAAAAGTGCCATTTTCCATCATGGGGATGAATGGACGTTTTTTGGGGGTGCAACCCCTTCACCACAACCACTTTCGGACAGCTAGCACATGTGGACACAATGTGTTTTCCATCTTCAATTTTTGTTGAACATCATTGATGTCCGACGGACAAAGTCCTATCTCCTGCTGGATAGATTTTTTGACAACAAAGTCCGATCACACCAAATCCAGGGAGAGGAAGAAGGTCGTGAAGTCTGAGGAAACTGCAACTTCAGCAGATGAGGTCTACCAAGTGCTACGCATGCTCAGATCACATTACAAGACCAAAGCTATTGGCTACTAGCCTCTACGTAGTCCCGTCGTAGGCAACAAACGTCACCATGTTCAGAATGATCGGATTTTCAAAGTACGACGGACATGATCCGACGGACCTGGTCCTCGGATAATCCGAGCGTGTGTATGAGGCTTTAGAGTTCTATTTGTTTTTTTAACAAGTAAAATAGGGTTAACATCTACTTTAATTAAATGCAAGTAAGGCACTGTCTTAGTTTATTATCCAGGGAAGCTTATAGAAAAGATAGGTTAGATATGTTAGTAGCTAAAGAAATTAGTTAACCCTGAATTTAAATTAAGTTTGCTGCGTTTTGCAAATAATCCATTCATGTTAATGGGGCCAATTCTCGTGCCAGCAATGCATTTCAAATTCACCTTGTTTCCCATTAAAGGCTAAACTCCAGGGAAAGAGATACGAAAAAACACATATATGAAAGCTGTTTTACCTGTCAAAGTATTCATATTTCTGTATATCCATTACTGGGATTTACACAGCTCTCCCACACAACACATTTCTGTATGGTCTGATATCAAGTCAGATTAAAGTACTTATACTGCTTGCCTTTCAAAAATATAATTAACAATGTATTAAATAACATAGAACTGTGTTAATGTGCGTCATTTATATATGCCTAGGGTTCAGCTTTAAGTCAATGCAATGAAGATCTTCAACACATCTGAAATTGCACGGCAACACATGTAAATGTTCATGCAACATTGCTTTTGCTATGGATGAATACTAAAAGCAGACAGTGATTGAAAAGGTCTCTTCATTTTTAAAAGGAGTATGTGATACCAAACTGTCGGGGGCCCCGCAGCTTCTGATTAGGTGCTTTGTAATACAAACAAAACTTATGATGTAGCTAAAGCCAAACCTTTTTTTTTTTTTTCGTTTTGGAAAGAATAGTGCTTTTTTTTTTTTCTCGTTTTTATCTGGTGATCTGCCCAGTAACACGCCTACTGTATTAGAGTGCCCCCATTCTGGATGAAGGCGCACAGGGGCATCTTTGGACAGCAGCACTGTCCGTCTGGGGGGAGGGGTGTGTTAGATGTACTAGCAGATTTAAATACACTAACAAATTGAACCCACACTCCAGCTCACACTGCAGTTACACAAGCAGTCACAGCAACAGTTTTTGCTTTGGGGATAAAGTCTTTACATAAATAAATAATAGCTGATCATTGCAAGTACCCTTGTCAGTGGTAAATGGTTTGTCTCCAGTCTCTAACTGCTAGATTTGCAGAAGAGCTGGTTCTGTTGATCAACATCAGACTAACTGGCTGGATCACCGGGTGAAAATAAAAGAAATCATATCATATCTCATCTAAGAATTGGCAAGCTGCAATATAATAAATGTTTGTTTTTGGGTTTAATACCACTTGACGGGGTTAGAATCCATGTCAGATTTGTATTGCTGCCTGTGTGCTCACCAGGAACTCTTTATATATTTCTCCTTGTGACCATTTTCTGTGGGACCAAAATTGAGGGAAATCCAATTTTTGGAGTTGCCAACAGAATAAGAATGTCATGGAAATGTTTCAATAGGGACACTTTTCACAGTGACAATGGCAAAGAGATTTCCCCTCACTTTCTGTTGTGACAACAAGACAGGACGTAAAGGAAAATCTCCCTAATGCTACATAAATGGCAGGAAAAAAAAAGACACACATGGGTTTTTAAAGCTGAATTTCAGGTATGGCAATTTTTATATAGTTAAATTGGTCCAGCATGGACCAATGAAAGTATGTATGCATACCTATGGAATCCCTGTGGAAGCTGGAAATCGCTCTAGTAGGTACCATTATTAGGCCCCTTTCACACTGGGGCGGGATCGGTGTCAGCGGTAAAGCAGCGCTATATTTAGCGCTGCTTTACCGTCGTTTTAGCGGTGGTATTCGGGCACTAGCGTGCAGTTTTAACCCCCGATAGCTGCAGCAGCGCTTTGCCGGCGGTATTGCCGCGGTGTCCCATTGATTTCAATGGGTAGGAGCGGTATAGGAGCAGTGAATACACCGCTCCTTTACCTCTCCAAAGATGCTGCTAGCAGGACTTTTTTGACCGTCCTGCTAGCGCACTGCAGTGAAAGGAGACAGATTTTTTCAGGCACTATACAGGCGCTATTTTTAGCGCTGTAGCGCCTGAAAAACGCCCCAGTGTTAAAGGGGCCTTATTGTGACCTCCACTAGATTCCGGGTCCTGTGCCAAGCAGCTGCCCTGCTGCATTGTGAACACAGGATTTTACCAGCTCGACATGGGCACCGTTGAGGGAATACTAGTTTAATTGGATGAGGTGGAGAGGCAGAGTGCAATGTAACAGTCTCCACCTGATCCAATAGGAGAGAGCTTTGCATCCATTGAGAAAATGCAAAGTATTCTCTCAAGGGTGCCCGCGCTGAGCCAGTGACCTTCTGTGTTCACAATGCATTTGTGCAGCCACTCAGCGCAGGATATAATAGCTAGCAGCAATCATTGTAGTTGTGGTGCCTACTACAGTGATTTCCAGCTTCCATAGGGATCCCACAGGTATGGCACATACATACTTTCATTGGTCATAGTGGGATCAATGTAACTATGTAAAAAATGCCACACCTAAACTTTAGCTTTAATCATTACCTTTTCTATCCAAAATGAAAAGAAAAATGGTATTGACTTCAGATATGCTTTAAAGAATAACACCTAAACAGAGAACATACTTGAAAAGACATAGTATAACAACACAGATGTTAACCAGTTCCCATCTGGCCTTTAGCAAAATGGCAGTCAAATGGGTCTTTCGTCAATCTGGGTGGACATCATATGATATCCTCCGGCATCACGCCTGGGGCCGTGCTGCGGCACAATCTGTCACGGGCTGTGTCCGGTGTACTGATTAGTGTACCGGCCCGCTGCCAGTAGCATGTGACCACTGTGACCAACACAGCAGATCACATGACAATTGTAAACAATGGATGGCTTTCTTTCATGCCATCCATCGTGTACAATTGTGTTGCTAGCTGTGATTGGTCACAGTGATCACATGGTACAGACAGGGCCAGTCAAAGCCCATCTGTACCATGTGATTAGCTGTGGCCAAACACAGCTAATCACAACAAAACACACTGAATAAATCAGTTTCATTCCATAGAAATGGTTGCATATACCAGTGAAATTTACTGGTATAAACAATCATAATGTGTAAAAATAAATGTAAAATCCTGATGACTTCCCCAGAGTAGTGCAGTGTTACTATGGAACCACTGTATTGCTCTGGTCACAGTGTGTTGAAAAAAAATCATAAAAAAGGAAAACAAATGAAATAAAAAAGAAAACAAATGAAAAAAAATTAAAAAAAAAACTATTAATTTCTTTTTTTTACATACTGTCACCAGTTAGTGTCCCTGATCATCACCACACACATTACATGGCAAAGCTGTACTGCACTGGTGACAGTATGTAAAAAAACTAAAAGAAAAATGTAAATTCTTGAGACAAATTGTGACAAAAGATTACAACTTCAAAAAACTTGTCATGCTTCTTACTAAATACCTTGAACTGTCCACTTTCCAAAAAGGAGTCATTTGGGGGATATTTATACTGCCCTGGCATTTTGAGGCCTCATGAAATTAGACAGTACATCGGGAGTTAGGACTGATCGATTTTCAGATATACACCATAGATTATGGAGTCTATAACTTTCCTACAAACTAAATAATATACACTGATTTGGGTTATTTTCACCCACAAAAATTAGCAGAATACATTTTGGCCTAAATTTATGAAAAAAAGATTATTTACTTGCAAAATTATATAACAGAAATTAAGAAAATTTTCTGGATTTTTTTGTTTATTTAGCAAAAAATAAAAAACCCATTGCTGATTAAATCCCACCAAAAGAAAACTCTATTGTGTAAAAAAAAATTATGTCAAATAGGTACGCTGTTGCATGACCGTGCAATTGTCATTCAAAGTGCGACAACGCTGAAAGCTGAAAATTGTACTGGTCCGGAAAGGGGTAAAAGTGCCCGGCATTGAAGTGGTTAAATATAATTACAAATAGGTAATCATGTTGTCATTGTTAAAAAAAATCGAATTCTTAAGTTGGTAAATGAAGTGGTGAAGTTACAAATTAATATGAACCCTAAATGTGTGCCACTACACCTCCAAGCCTGGTGTCCTACCACTTCTCTCAACATTTTTTATCCGTGTCATTTTTCAGCAGTTTAAACAGATAAATTTTCCCACGATACCGACCCTTTAATGTATAATGAAAATGGAACACACAGAATTCCAACAGCTGAAAATTGTCCTTTATTCAAGCCAAACATACAGCGTGATCTATAGGGAGGTAAAAAGAGGACATTCATGTTTTTACTGTTTTTATTCTCTGCTTTATAAAAGGGCAGTTTGGATGCTTTACCATTATGAAATATACTTAAACCCCTTATTTAAGAGGTTTATACATCACCGCATTATCAGTGAAAGCTTTCTAAATGAAAGAAAAAACTGTGTCATTTATTGTGCCATAGAGACCATTTGTATTCTGCTCTAAAAGTGTAATCAATATAGTGCATTATTTTTCTGCTGTATAAGTGAAGAAAGACACAAAAAGATAAACCAGCCCGTTTGGCTTTTGTAACAGCTAACAAGTTTCCACCTTGATAGTACAACCATTAACCTTTCTTTTTTATTGTCGTGCTATAAAGTGGATTTTGCAGCTCCCAGAAATGTTAAAAATACATGAAACAATGCCAATTTTAATTACAAAAAAAAAGAGTACCCTGCCCAGGCCGAAGATGGAAAAAAAGGAAAAATTTGGTTTAATTTCTTCATTTAATATGCAATAATAATCCATGGCATTTGCATGCTCAATGGTGCTAGCTTATGTAATAACCTCCAGCAATGATGGCAGTGTGTTTGTGATCCCCATATGATCCCCATATGAAATGGCTGGAGTGGTTAACTCTCATTGGGGGGGATAGGTTAATTAACCACTCTGAGCTCTGAAAGATTTTACCCCCTTCATGACCAGTCCATTTTTTATAACTGGTAATTGCGCGGTCATGCAACACTGTACCCAAAATGAATTTATATCATTTTTTCACACAAATAAAGCCTTATTTTTTACCATATAGAAAAATAAATGTTTTACTTTCTGCTATAAAACATCTAATAATAAAAAATAGAAAAAAATCTTAATATATTTAGGCAAAAATGTATCCCGATAAGAATCCCAATAAGTGTATATTATTTGGTTGGTGTGAAAGCTACAGTGCCTACAACGATGGGATATATACTGGAATTTTTTTTATACTGGTATTGATGGCGTTCAGTGACTTAGGTGCGGTTCACACTGGGGCGAAATGTCAGGCGACTTAGTCCCCAGACAAGTTGCACTCCATTCAGTGCAATGACTTAGATAAAGGTTCCTGCACTACTTGGGGCTGACTTTAGAGCAGCTTGCATTGACTTCTATTAACCACTTAAGGGGCAAGCCTCTTTTTTAGATGTGTTGTTCACAAGTTAAAAACATATTTTTTTGCTAGAAATTTACTTAGAACCCCCAAACATTATACTTTTTTTTTTTTTTAACACCCTAGAGAATAAAATGGCAGTCGTTGCAATACTTTCTGTCACACCGTGTTTGTGCAGCAGTCTTACAAGCGCACTTTTTTGGGAAAAAATACACTTTTTTTAATTAAAAAATAAGACAACAGTAAAGTTAGAACATTGTTTTTTAATTTGAGTAAATTGATACCCAACATGTCACCCTTCAAAATTAGGAGGAGGTCTACCTCAGATCTCATATTTACACTAAAATGCAATAAAAAAAAAAAAATTGTCATAAAAAAAAAAAAAAAGAAAAAAAAGAAAATGGCCCTTTAAGAGCTATAGACGGAAGTGATGTTTTGAAGTCGCTTCCGCCATGCAATGTCATGGAGACGGGTGGGGGCCATCTTCCCCTCACTCATCTTCATCGCCTCCCCCACTGCAGACGACTCCGGTAAGCGGCGGAGGGCACCGAAGAGCTGCTGGAGGGGGCCCCTCTCCTGCCACCGATAAAAGTGATCTTGCGGCGAATCAGCCACAGAGACCACTTTTATCTTGAAGTGGACCGCCAGACGAACAAGAGGATAACAAGAGAGCTAGGTGCTGCCATAACAACAATATCCCCCGCGGCGGTCTGGAAGTGGTTAAAGAAGCCATTTGTAAGGTGCTCTAAAGGTGTGCTGTGCGGGGCAGCTTCAAAGTCCGGTGACACTGACTGGGAAGGGGTTAACATCTAGGGGCAATCAAGAGGTTAACTGTGTGTCTAATAATGTGTAATGTGTGCTGTTTTGTACTACTGATCGATGTGTTTCTTTTCCTTCAGTACAGAGCTCTGGGCTGTGATTGGACACAGCCAATCAGCAGGTTCCATCCATGAATCATTGGCCGGAATCTGCTGACAGACTCCTGCTGTGTACAATCACAGGGGAGTAGGGAGGAGCATGCGCCTGAAAAAGGCAGCAATGTGTGTGTATGTCCCAATGCCTGTAGCTGTCACCTGTGGTGGGTTGGCAAGTGGTTAATTAGTAATATACAGCAGGAAAGGAGGTTAATGCATGGTCACTGATGCATTAGTGACCAGTGGCAGTTAATTAACCCCTTTGTGCTGCATTAGTGGCACCAGTGTCAGTGTTAATTAACCCACTGGTGCAGCATAAAGAGGTTAATTGACTGCCACCGGTCATGAATGCATAAGTGACAGTGCATTAACCTCCTTTCCTGCTGCATATTACCAATACTATTGCTAATTAACCACTACAATACTGGGCACTTTCGCCCCCTTCCTTCCCAGACCAATTTTCAGCTTTCAGCGGTCTCGCACTTTCAATGACAATTGCGCGGTCATGCAATGCTGTACCCAAATGACATTTTTATCATTTTGTTCGCACAAATAGAGCTTTAGTTTGGTGGTATTTATTCACGACTCCGTTTTTTATTTTTTGTGATATAAGCGAAAAAATAGCGGAAATTTTGAAAAAAAAACAATATTTTCTCCTTTCTTTTTTAAACGAAATCCAATAAAATCAAATTTTGTCATAAATTTAAGCCAAAATGTATTCTGCTACATGTTTTTATTAAAAAAATTCAGTTAAGTGTATAATAATTGGTTCGCGTGATCACGGACATATGTACGCAAATGATCATGTACAGATGTGTGCAGGTGATCACGGACATATGTGCGCAGATAATCATTGGCAGATGTGATTTTACTGGGACATATGTGGGGGACATGTGTTTATATTATTTGGGGACATGTGTTTTTATTTGGGGACATGTGTGTTTTGGGGACATGTGTGTTTTACTGTGTTGGTGCACTGTTGTGGACACTAGACTGGTGATCAGTGAGTAAAAAAACAGCTAATACTCACTGATCACCAGCCGGCTGCAGCGATCCGCTCTCCTCTCCTCACCGACGACTTCCGTGTGAGGAGAGGAGAGCCGATTGCCTAGCAACCGGCTGTTTGCTTACATCACATGACAGCTGTGATTGGACATGGCCGTCATGTGATCAGGAGGGCCAATCACAGAGCCCTCCTGCCGATCCGAGATGCGCCATGTCCGGGTGACACGAGCGCATCGGGATCGCGCCGCTGAGCGGGCACGCGCGCGCAATCCCCCTACTTCTGAAGGACGTTCGGGAATGTCCGATCAGAAGTAGGCGGCTCCCACCCGGCCGTTTATATACAGTGGCCGGGTGGGCAAACTCCTCTCAGCTCCTGCCCGCCCCCCATTCAAACAGTTAATTATGTAATCTGCTTACTGTGATGTGATGCACTGCTTGGTTCCTCCTCGCACTCGCATGTCATAGCTCTGGCGGGCGGCAGCACTCTATGCTCGTTTCCCATCCCGCTGCCTGGCCGTCCTCTCAGTGACGTCACACCGGCCAGGACTAGGAAGTAACTGTGGGGCAGAGATTACTCCACCTGACAGGAAAGTGAAGGGCGGGTGGGGCTGGGCTGGTCTTAGGCTTGTGCCCCGGTTGGGCCAACCTTTGCAGCTATAAACAGCTTCAACTCTTCTGGGAAGACTTTTCACAAGGTTTAGAAGTGTGTCTATGGGAATGTTTGACTATTCCTTCAAAAGTGCATTTGTGAGGTCAGGCACTGATGTGAACGAGAAGACCTGGCTCTAATTCATCCCAAAGATGTTCTATTGGTTGAGGGAAGGGCTATGCGCAGGCCAGTCAAGTTCCTCCATTCCAAACTCGCTCACCCATGTCTTTATGGACCTTGTTTTTGTGCACTGGTCCAAATCATTTAGTGGAGGGGGAATTATTGTGCAGGTGGTTTTTCAGGGGTTGGGCTTGGCCTATTAGTTCCAGTGAAGGGAACTCTTAAGGTGTCAGCATACCAAGACATATTGGACAATTTCATGCTCCCAACTTTGTGGGAACAGTTTGGGGATGGCCCCTTCCTGTTCCAACATGACTGTGCAACAGTACACAAAGCAAGGTCCATAATGACTCGGATGACCGAGTTTGGGATGGAGGAACTTAACTGGCCTGGCCCTTGACCTCAACCTGATAGAACACCTTTGGGATTAATTAGAGCAGAGACTGCGAGCCAGGCATTCTCATCCAACTTCAGTGCCTGACCTCACAAATGCCCTTCTGGAAGAATGGTCAAACATTCCCTTAGACACACTCCTAAACCTTGCGGACAACCTTCCCTGAAGAGTTGAAGCTGTTATAGCTGCAAAGGGTGGGTCAACCTAATATTGAATCCTACGGACTAAGACTGGGATTCCATTAAAGTTCATGTGCGTTTAAAGGCAGGTGTCTCAATACTTTTGGTAATATAGTGTATGTCAGAGCAACTACCTAATGCAACTACCTATGCAAATACCTAAAACTTATCTGCATGGAATTTACTGCATTGTATTTACCCACAATACATGTACCATATAGATTTGTTTCTGCCCTCAATCATTTCTTTCTTTTGAATAAACAAACCTGCATCAGCAGTGCAGTGCAGTCCTAGACTATGCTTTTTCTATGGAAGCAATATACATATTGTAAAAATTGTCTTAAAAGGATTTCTATATTTTTTTTTTTATGTTGAAGAGTTGAGTTAGAACCTTTTTGTGGGTTTTATAGCTGTCTATGTTCCTTCAGGGAGATCTAACTTCAGTTTGATGACAGCTGCCAACCGGATCAAAAGTAAGGTGAAATCCTTAAACTGACAGATGTCAGTGGAACAGGGGGTGAGGAAGAACTTTCCCAGCAGTTTTCATCCACCAGTCCTAATGAAAGGAATACTGGTGGTCCTAATGAGCAGATATGGCTCAAATGACAATGCTTTTGAAAGCGAAGCTAGAACTCTGAAAAGGGGATTTGTAAATCGAGGTTATAAGAAAAGACATTTTGTTATAGCATGTCAAGGAGTGAGAGGCAGTAAATTACACATGCTCTTATATAGGAAAGAGGATAACGGTCACAAAAAAGAGGGTGATGTCATAGAGGTTCATTTACTAAAGTCAACTAGGCTGCTAACTCTGCAATGGAAGTTGCACTTTGCAAGGGGATTTTCCCCAGAGCTTAGTGAATGAGGTGAAGCTCTTCTGACTTCCATCATCTAACCACGCAGAAGCCAAAATGCTGTTTTTTTTTTTTGTTCACACACATGACCTCTTTTGTACAGATAAAGATATATGGCCACATGTTTTAAATATTCAAAGTATAGGAATGTGTTCACTGAGCAATATATTCATGCACAGTTTGAATACTGATAATGCTGAGAAGGAGAAGAGAATAAAAAGGTGGAGAAATTATTGCTGTGGGAGATGAGAGTATGGTTTCTACATCAAGCAAGGAGACAGTTTAAAGCAACATAAGGATTGGTGTGGGGTAAAAATTATGCAGAATGGGATACTACAAGTGTAATATATATTATTTGTGCCTGTGGTGCATTTATATTGATAAAACCAAGAAAGGCCTTAAACAGAAATTATATCAGTATCTGCAGTATATGACATCTGCATTTTTACTTGAATTATTATTATTTTTTGTGGTAGTCAGGTATTTTTGCCTTTCAGCATGATAGAGATTTCGCGTTACTAAAAATTTGGGTTGTAGACAGATTTTCCAACAAAAAATGTTGATTAAAACATATGGAAAATAGGTGGATTGAACCTCTTGAAGTGAAAACTATTTGAAAAAAGTTTTTCACATGTGAATGGGTGGAGATGTGTACACCCAAGGTTTTAACTATTGATTTACACAAAAGATGTGCACAAACATAGTTTTCTACTAATGCAGATTCTAGTGAAAGCCCTGACAGACACTGGGGATCCATCTACATGGAGACATTGCTGGAAATGCTATAGAATGCACTGGTGTGTGGTGGACCATTCATTTGTGCAGAGTTTGGGTCTAAAGACATGAGTGCTGGTTGGGTATATCTGGAGAAGGTAACAACATTTTTCTATCCTTTATAACTCTTATTGATATGCCACAAGGACGGATGCAGTCACGAGAAAGACTCATATTAATGCTAATGTTATATTCAGGACACAGCTATGGCACTCTTGATGATATACAGTATCTCACAAAAGTGAGTACACCCCTTACATTTTTGTAAATATGTTATTGTATCTTTTCATGTGACAACACTGAAGAAATGACACTTTGCTACAATGTAAAGTAGTGAGTGTACAGCTTGTATATTGGTGTAAATTTGCTGTTCACTTAAAATAACTCAACACACAGCTATTAATGTCTAAACCACTAGCAACAAAAGTGAGTACACCCCTAAGGGAAAATGTCCAAATTGGGCCCAAAGTGTCAATATCTTGTGTGGCCACCATTATTTCCCAGCACTGCCTTAAGCCTCTTGGGTGTGGCATTCACCAGAGCTTCACAGGTTGCCACTGGAGTCCTCTTCCACTCCTCCATGGTGACATCACGGAGCTGGTGGATGTTAGAGACCTTGCACTCCTCCACCTTCCATTTGAGGATGCCCCACAGATGCTCAATAGGGTTTAGTTCTAAAAACATGCTTAGCCAGTCCCTCACCTTTACCCTCATGTTGGACATTTTGACTTACTCACTTTTGTTGCCAGTGGTTTAGACATTAATGACTGTGTGTTATTATGGTTCCCCGCTTTAGCAGCTGTGCGGCTGTGTGGAGCAGCCTCTCCACACAGCCGCACAGCTGCTAAAGCGGGGAACCATAACGGAACCAGACTATTACAAGGACACCTTTGGACAAGCGGGCTGAACCCCTCTCCACCCTTCCATACTAGCTTTGGCCAGTCGGAGGCTCTATAGGCGAACGTGTCCCGCAGTATCCACTTTTTACCTCTACTTACTTTTTAACCCTAATGTATGGGCTCACAACAATAACTATTAGGCCATTTCCCCACCATAGGAACTCCTCGGCCTATTGACATACATATATGTCCAGAACACCGCTGCTGAAAAACGTATTCTGGTTCCCCGTTCCACTAAACTCCCTCCCTCTTATAGGGATTAAAGCTCCTGAGGAAGCGTCTTAGGACGCGTAACATGTAGAGCAACTGCAAACAAGCTGTTCTTCTGTATAATTGTATCGCTCACTGATGGTTTCGTGTTTTTATCTACTCTAATGTCACAATCTTTCTAAAGAAATTTGAATGATTGTATAGTGACACCATTGGAACCACTTTTGCTACTATTTAAGCGTACTTATACATTAGCCTGTTAAATATTTCTATAGTGTGCCAGGTTGTTATTTCCAAACAATCTGTTTTAGATTTACATTTCCTTTTATTTTTACATTTTTTCTTTTTATATGTTTTTAATAAAAAATTGTTACATCTATCTGACGCCTAAAAAGTCCATCATTCTCCAACATTAATTTGTTGACAAAATACCTAATATTCAGACTACAATTTTCGGGACGTGGCAAGCATTTTTATACACTGCACCGTATCCGCAACACCATTACGCGGTGATACGGGGATAAAATTACTTTTTCAAAAAACAAGTATACAGGCTTTTATACACTTGGGAACGACATCCCCCCTCCTTATCAAATTACCCTAACAATACAACTGTAACCAGAAACATTAATTAACATGAGCGAATTAACTAGTCATTTAGTCAGCCTAGGTGACCCAGAGGCCTGACCTTTCAGGTCAGACTTGTCATCTTCTAGATCAGAAGACACAATCCACATTATCATAAGTATAAACACAGGACACCTTCACACAATAGCAGAAGCCCCCAGTAGCAGACTATCTGTCTCCTACATTGTACAAAGGCCAATGTGATCAGCTCTTTCAATTAACACGTATAGTTCAGAATCAAATAAACCAGGAATAGTCTTTGTATATTTCCTGGGAGATATTGTTGATAAATATTATTGTTCCAAGCCACATTCTCAATGTCCACTAAATAGTTGTCCATCATTTTCTCAGTCACCCTGTGCCCCTAATAGACACAGTGTGACTTAGACATAGGAGGAGCATGGGGAGCTGAAACAAAGGTTCACCTTAACAAACCAGGGCCCATAGTCAGTAGACAAGAGGCTAGCATTCAGCCCCCTGCAAAAGCCTCTGTCCCGGGTGAGTCTATCACAATTCTGATGCTGGTTTCATTACCCTATAAGTCAATTATTTGTAACACGGATGTGGCCAGTGAAGTCTGACAAGCCTAAATTATTATCCTGCATCCTTGCTCCAGGTCAACAACTTATTATATGGTGAAGGCAGGGTCCGGGCAACATTTCTGGAACTCGCATCTAAAAACAATTCTCTCGTGGTAGCGCACAGGTTCAAGTTAGACTTTGAAAGAGAGAGTCGCCCTCGTTACACCTCATTAACAAGAAAACTCTAAAGCTAATTTACTGAAAACTCAAAAAAATTGTAACTTTAAATGGGAAACTAAAGCACTAAAGTATAGTGGCATCTGGCTAACCCCACAATTAGATTCTCTTTATGAATACAACTTCTTTCCACCAATAAAGGGAATCGATAAAGCTCCTAAAATATGGAATTACAAACACTTTTCATGATTTGGAAGGGCAGCGATTTAAAAAATTACCATTTTAAAATGGACTCCTATATTACTTCCACGCCCTCCCCATTAAACTCCCTTCAACCTTTTTAAAAAAACTCACGATGATACAATGCTATTTTCTCTGGTCAGGAAAAAAACATGAATCAAACTTAACCTAATGTTCCAACCCAAAAAATCAAGGAGACATGGGTCTTCCAAACTTCAAATTTTACTACTTCGCTACACATATGACAAGAAAAATAGACTGGAATTGTCATGAACACAACAAAGATTGGATCAATTTAGAAAGCATGTGGTCAAATCTACCCTTAAAAAATTTACTGTGGATCCCAAAGATCTCTTTAACTCCAAGAATTAAACAATGCCCTCTTATTAACACAATAGAAATCTTCCATAAAATCACCAGCATTGGAAACCTCTCCACCACACCGGGTCCCTTGACTTTAATGGCGAATAACCCAGACTTTCCACCTGGGATGAATAATAAAACTATCCTGGCCATAAACCAAATTACACCTCTTCTGGCTTTTCATTGCCTTTATAGAGGAAAACTAAAATCCAAAGAAACACTCCAATTAGAATATGGAATAGACCATTTCAACACTTGACTCTACTTACAGCTTAATGACTACCTACAAAAACAAAACAAAAACATGCCTTTTCCAGAACTCACACATTTAGAAAATATTTGTGTAATAGGGCAACCCATTCAAAAAGCAAATTCTTTGTCATATGCATGGCTCCTACAAAACACTGATGATCTTTCTACTCTTTATAAGAACATTTTGGAATATGACCTACAAACAAATCTCACTGACGTGGACTGGAAAAAGGCACGTGTCTTCGCACATAAATGCTCGCTAAATACACGCATTCAGGAAAATTCGTACAAAGTACTCACTCATTGGTATGCCACACCAACCAAAATAAATAAATGGTCACTACATACTTCTAATCTATGTTGGAGATGTAACCAAAGCAAGGGAACCTTTATACACATTTGGTGGAAATGCAGTAAAATCTTAAAATACTGGGACCAAGAAATGGATCTTACACATAACATCCTTCTTAAATCTGCCGCTAAACATAGCTTGCTGTTTTGCTTCACATTAACCGTTTCTCTCCGCGCTATTGGAACACTGCCCAAGTTCCTATCAAAGAGTGGTTTATGATAATAAACACCATTCACGCCATGAAAGAGACAATAGCAATGGTAAACAAATCCACTGTTCGCTTTCATGAAACCTGCCATGCCTGGAACATCTTCACACAGTCTAAAAAAAAAAATTACCGAGTTGTTAACCTAAAAGTCTGCTCCAGACTTTCACTTAGGAATTTCCTTTTTTGAAATATTCATACATGATAAACACCCATTAAAACCCATCACAACAATTATTTTTCTCTTTTTTTTTTTTCTCTATTTGACATCACTATAGAATTAATGTTTAACTCCCAATATTTGCCATTGTAACCCCCCCCCCCCCACACACACACACACACACACATACACACTTTAAGGCTATCTGGTCTGTATATATCAGTGCTCTATTACTTAACTATATGTAATTTAACCACTTTACATCCGCGCTATAGCCGAATGACGACCACAGCACGGATGTCAATTCCCGGGGTCTGTCATATGACGGCCTCCCCTGTGCACGCTACCTGCGCACGCCCTGTAGTGCGCGTGCGGAGCGCGCTGTGATCACAGAGTCTCTGAGACTCGGGTGATCAGCGATCCGAGTAAGGGGTGGGTCCCTTACCATGTGATCAGCTGTCAGCCAATGACAGCTGATCACATGATGAAAACAAATAGTACTGAAATCATTGCAGGAACATTTTGAAAAAAAGTTATCACGTCAATTTTTGTGTTAGCTGTGACTTTTCCGGTCATGTTATGACTTTATAAAAACTGGAGCAAAGCTGAATAATATTATGCCTATAGCAACTAATCAAATTATTTGCTTTAAAAGAATAATTTTTTTGGCACTTGACAACAATTTTTTAATCCGCTGTTCTTTACTTCACATACTGTACTTTTGTTTATTTTGTTTTCTGAGAGGGAAACTCTAGAGAATTTCACTGGGTAAGCATTTAGAGTTATTGCAGTTTTTGCCTAAAAGTAATGTTACTAGAACGTCCCCATCTCCCATGTTGTTCCATGCTTCCTTGACTGTTATTTTATGTAAACATTTTGTAGATTCCCCATCTGTTGAAGAACCTAGACGTGGCTGAGATAGCATTTTAAAGCCTAACTTAAAGGATATGTAAAGGTTTTTTTTTTTTTTAAACAAACGTCATACTTACCTTTTCTGTGCAGTTGGTTTTGCACAGGGGGGCCCAATTCTCCTCTTCTTGGGTCCATCAGCGGCACTCCTGGCTCCTCCTCTTCTCAAGTGCACTGTTGGAGAGCTGCTCTCCCTCGGTGCACTAATGCGGGCACGCTCCGCGATTGTTGAAGGAGGTCAAATACAGATCTTGAACTAACCTGGGCAGAGCTACTATGCAGAGAACAAACTTTTAATAAGAAAATATTACTGAATATTGCTTTAACTGAAATTATAACTTTTTCCACAAAATAACCATTTTCTCCTTCCCATCCCTCCAAGGGATTAGCAGTAAATAGTACAGGCGTCAATTGAGAGGATTTGTTGTTCCACCATGGAAGATCCCCTTTGTTTTCACAACATCTGCCTAGATGGCTCGACACAGTGCTATGTATGCACTAGTTAGCTTCATAGTTTTAAACTAGGGGAATACAAAGACACTGAATTTCAAAAGAGCCAACTTCCCTAAACAAGAACCTTGCTAGAAGATAAAAAGTGGGATAAAATCTGAGGAACAAAGAACACAGAGGAGAGATGGGTTTGCTTTAAGAGCATATTAAATAAGTGCATTAGCCAATGCATCCCATTGGGAAATAAATTTAAAAGAGCGAGAAAAAAAAGGCCTGGATGGCTTAATTCCAATGTAAAAATGCATTTAAAAGCAAAGGAGAAGGCCTTCAAAAAATACAAAGCTGAGGGATCATCATCAGCATTCAGACTTTACAAAGAATGCAACAAGAAATGTAAGGGTGCAATTAGGGCAGCCAAAATCCCCCCTCAAAAATCCCAAGAAATTATTTAAGTATATAAACAGTAAACAAGGGGGGGCAGACCATATTGGGGACAGACCATATATAAAGAATGAGGAAGGGAATCTGATTACAAATGATGGGGAGATGGCAAAGGTATTGAATGTATTCTTCTCCTCAGTCTTCACAAGGGTATCGGGGGGCTTCAGTAACCAAAACTGCAGTGTTATCCTCATGACACATCACAGAAAGCACCCTCATGGCTAACAGAGAAAGAATTAGAAATAGACTTGGAAAACTTAACATTAATAAGTCACCAGGACCAGATGGCTTGCACCCGAGGGTCCTTAGGGAACTCAGTCATGTAATTGCCAGACCATTGTTCCTAATTTTTACTAACAGTCTACTGACTGGAATGGTACCAGCTGATTGAAGAAAAGCCAATGTAGCACCAATTTTTAAAAAAGGGCCAAAATACATCCCTGGAAATTACAGACCAGTTAGCCTAACATCAATAGTATGGAAGCTCTTGGAGGGGGATGATAAAAAACTATATACAAGATTTTAGTAATGAAAACGGTATCATTAGCAGTAATCAGCATGGATTCATGAAGAATCTTTCTTGCCAAACCAATCTAATAACCTTCTATGAGGAGGTGAGCTGCCATCTTGATAAAGGAAGGCCCGTAGACATTGTGTATCCGGATTTTGCAAAAGCATTTGACACAGTTTTCCATAAACGTTTACTGTACAAAGTAAGGTCCGTTGGCATGTATCATAGGGTGAGTACATGAATTGAAAACAGGCTACAAGGGCGAGTTCAGAGGGTGGTGGTAAATGGGGTGTACTCGGAATGGTCAGGGGTGGAAAGTGGGGTCCCCCAGGGTTCTTTGCTGGGACCAATTATATTTAATTTGTTCATAAACAACCTGGAGGATGGGGTAAACAGTTCAATCTCTGTATTTGCGGACAATACTAAGCTAAGCAGGGCAATAACTTCTCCAAAGGATGTGGAAACCTTGCAAGAAGATCTGAACAAAAGAATGGGGTGGGGAACTACATGGAAAACAAGGTTTAATGTGGAAAAATTTAAAATAATGCACTTGGGTGTCAACAATATGAATGCAATCTACTCACTAGGAGGAAAACCTCTGGGGAAATCAAAGGATGGAAAAGGACCTGGGGGTCCCGGTAGATGATAGGCTCAGCAATGGCATGCAATACCAAGCTGCTGGTAACAAAGCAAACAGAATATTGGCATGCATTAAAAAGGGGATTAACTCAAGAGATAAAGCTATTATTCTTCCACTCTACAAGACTCATCTGGGGTATGCTGTCCAGTTCTGGGCACCAGTCCTCAAGTCATTGTCCTGCTGGAAGGTGAACCTCCGTCCTAGCCTCAAATCACACACATAGTTGTACAGGTTTTGCTCAAGAATATCCCTGTTTTTAGCACCATCCATCTTTCCCTCAACTCTGACCAGTTTCTTAGTCCCGACTGTTGAATGGGGATGGTGTTCTTTGGGTGATGTGATGTGTTGGGTTTGCGCCAGACATAGCGTTTTCTTTGATGGCCAAAAAGTAAAATTTTAGTCTCATCAGACCAGAGCACCTACCTCCATGTCTCCCACATGCCTTTTCACAAACTCAAAACGTGCCATTTTGTTTTTTGCTGAAAGTAATGTCTTTCTTCTGGCCACTCTGCCATAAAACCTAACTCTATGAAGCGTACGGCTTATTGTCGTCCTATGTACAGATACTCCAGTCTCTCCTGTGTAACTCTGCAGCTTCTCCAGGGTTACCTTAGGTCTCTGTGCTGCCTCTCTGATTAATGCCCTCCTTGCCTGATCCATGAGTTTTGGTGTGCGGCGATCTCTTGGCAGGTTTGCTGTTGTGCCATGTTCTTTCCATTTGGTTATGATGGATTTGATGGTGTTCCTAGGGATCATCAAAGATTTGGATATTTTTTTTATAACCTAACCCTGACTTGTACTTTTCAACAACATTGTCCCTTACTTGTTTGGATAGTTCCTCTGTCTTCATGGCAGTGTTTGGTTAGTGGTGCCTCTTGCTTAGGTGTTGCCGCCTCTGGGGCCTTTCAAAAAGGTGTATATATGTAATGACAGATCATGTGACACTTAGAATGCACACAGGTGGACATCATTTCACGAATTATGTGACTTCTGAAGGTAATTGGTTAAAATGTCAATAAACACACATCATAAACAAACATCAATAAATGTTGTATTGCACGCTGTTCATACTCACTCAGTCACTATGAGATTCATTTTCTGTATTCTGCAAAAAACCTGGTTGATCCTGCGTCTCTCTATCTCCACCTTCTGTCCATGTCCCCAGTTCAGCTAGGGATTTGCAGAGCAGTGGTGGCAACTCTGCACATGGTTTGTTTTCAGTGAGTTTCTATGCTGAGATTTTCTTCCCTTTAACATCTGAGCAGACCATGTGACTATGGAGACACTTGGGTGTATGCACAGTGGTAAATGACAGCCCACTCCCTCCCTCCTTCTCCATGCCCCCTAATCACCTAAATGTAATGGGATGGGATATTACATGTGGATTAATGGAGGAATCACCTCCCTCCTTTTCTAAGGCTAAAGGGACGTGACAGCCTGTGACTGGCAGAAACCCATCCACACCATGTTATTTCCCCAAATTAATATTTGATTTCAAATATATATTTGTATACCATTTTAAAACAGTTTATTGGTATTATTATATATATTTTTTTTAAACATGTAACCAGAAGCAGAGGACTAGAAGCTCCTCCTGTTTATGTTTCCCTGCAGACAGGCTGGGAAAGAGCTGGGTCATGTGACAGCTGTATATTGATTAGGAAAAAGGTACTTATATGTTGTTTTTATTAAAATAATTACAGAAAATTACAGTGCCATCATCCACATACAGAAATAAAAGGAACAATGTAAATTAAACAGTGCGTGTTCAGTATCACTTTAAATATATTTAAGACGCTGCTGATAAGTGTCCCCAATTTGTGGTTTTAAAAAACTCCAAGCCAACTTCCTGAACCTTTTTTCAGGCTTCAAATGTCACAGAATCTAAAAAACGGTTCTCAGCACATTTAAGTTCAAGGACGTTCAAGGAAGGACTAGGGGTACCAGATATAAAAAATGTACTACTCAGTATCACATTTATGCCATCTTGCTTCCACCTTCTGGTCATATAAATGGTAAACTGAGACTGAATGGTAAATCCAATCAATGAAACATCTTTATTGACAATGACTAATCTCCAATTCCAAACTCCTATCCCCTTTTCAATTTACCCAGAAAATTTTGAGACAAATCAAAGAAACATATTGATTGTCATCCCCAAACTGGATGATGACATTTTTTCTATTCACCCCTCTTATTCCCAAGAAACTGTCTCCTCATAGGGTTCAATCATGGAACTCAAGCTCATTTAAGGTTAACATGGAACTCAAGCTCATTTAAGGTTAGGCCAACTGACAAATTATCTGACTTGGAGTCTTCTCTTCTTCTTCACTCTGCAAGATAAATATGAACAATAAGATACCTGTAGCCATACCAGAAGACCCGTTCCCTAAACATCCATATATGAAGAAATGTGAGGAGATGCTTGGGCAAGAACCACCCTGGAAAATTATTTGGACCCAAAAACACAAAAGCTCCATATGTAAAACCTGCAAGGAAAATGTATATGATACTTTGCTGTGGCAATACACACGCAAAATCATGCACACCATATACCCCTCAGTGAGAAAAATATGCAATTCCATATATTCTTGACCTGCCCAGGTAACTCACCCTACTGACAAGAACTTAAAGCCTTAATCTCCAAAATGCTGGGAATTACTGTCCCTCTAGACTCTTTCAAACGTCTCTTGGCCTCGCCCTGAAAGGGATCTCTAAACATCTTAGAAAACGTATCATCCATATATTGACAGCAAGTCTGGAAACGAACCCCTTGCCCACCAAAGCAGAACTATAAAGCAGAGTTAAAGAGATCCAGCCTATAGAAACTCTAACTGCCAGATTAAACAACACACTGTATAAACACCATGGGACCTCTATATTGCCCAGAGTTCTCTGTAGAGCATCCAGACTTCCAGACGTTTTTTTCCCCATCAATAACCTAACCCCCCCCCCCAACTTCTTGCACCCCTTCCCATTCAACATAACATTCTCTACAGAGCAGCCTGTCCAGAAGTGTTGGAAGTTTCCTGACAAAAGGCATAGTGAAATGCTATACATGCTTTACAAAGGCAGCATCAGTAAGCACTAACTATTGCATCAGCCAAAATTAAAGCCGTGGGTGACCCTGTCAGCACCACTGGGCTCTACAAAAACTTAAAAAAAATGTAAGGAGTCGGGTGGAAGACTGTTGACCAAACAGAGATTTTATCCAAAAAGATGCAGTTCACTGTTCAGGTATTCAACTGCCAGTGCCGGCGGGGGGGGGGGGGGGGGATAATCTAAGTGTGTATGGCTAGCTCCCTCTAGCAAGTTTTAAACTAAATTTCTCTTGTACATGCTAGCTTGACTTACATTTTATGAATCAGTGTTCTCCTATAGTTTTACTCTGGCTTTTAAATAATTGTATGAAAGCTATAATATAAGAATAAATTATTTCTTTAAAGTACATTTAGTGGCTTTTGAGGTTGACTTAGCTAGCTATGGCATGTGACACCCCTGGAGGGATACTCAGGGGGCCACCAAATGGGAGGGATTTTTTTTTAACTGTGTTGAATTACTTTTTGTAATTCAACGCACCATAGCAACCACCAAGGACTGTCATTTAATTAATGTTCCTGCTACCCAGTTACCCCAACCAGTGCTGGGATGGACACCCGTGGCAACCCCGGTGGGCAATCACACCCATGGATTACAAATATGTCCAGCGCTTTCATAGGGTTTAGCTGGGATTTCACCCATGCTACCCTGGCACATATAGGTTTAAGGACCAACATGAAGGAATTAATTAAAGCCCTGTACTCTCACCCAATGGCATCTGTTAACCACTTAATGACCAGAAGAATTTCCCCCTATATGACTAGGCCATTTTTTGCGATACGGCACTGCGTCGCTTTAACTGACAATTGCGCGGTCGTACAACACAGGCGGCAAAAGAACCCCCCCCCAGTCGTTGTCTTTACCAGGCTCTCCCATCTCATCAGGGAGTATGGATGCGACCGGCAGCATCGGCTTTTGAGCATACAGTGAGAGGAACCAATGTTGTTCCTCTCACTGTGTGATGTCAGAAACAGAAATCAAGAAATATTTTATAACTTCCTGTTTCAGTCCGACAAACAAGCAGTTAACGGCTTGTGAAAGCATCTGATCAAATCGATCCAAATCTTAATGTTGGGATCAGTTCTATTTACAGCTGTAAGTCAGGGCTCATTTATTTGCTTTTCTAAGCTACTCAAAAAATTCTAAATAATATAGCCAGTGGTTGCAAAACATGTGGACCTTTCTTATGCATTTATGCAGGCCACTATAAACATTAAACATTTTAAAGAAAGTATCCAAATTATTTATTTTTACATTTCACTAGTAAATACAAGCTCTACCTGTCCTTTTGGATTTATTGAATGGTCATCATACTGCTGAAATATATAACAAACAATCAGAGACAAAAGATGACCCTTTTTTAGTGCTTACTTTATACTCACCACCTGTGACCATGGCGAGAAATAAGTCTGTGCAGACTTTTGAAACTATACCTATCCATCAATAGTCACTACTTATAAGTGCTCTAACAGCTCTAAACATGCAGCAAAAAATTCAGCTGACAGCAATTATATTTGCCTTAAAAACAGTGCTTTGATCTGCACAGAACCGTTAGGATGATTGAGTATGTGTATGACATACTGAAACGTTGTTTAGTTTGGAAACATTAAGGTAAAGAGAAAAGAAGAAAGCTGCTTCCCTAAGAAGAATTCTAATTTGTCCACTGGAGTCAACAAGATCATTCTGCAGAAAAGGCTCAGCAACAACACGCGGTATTAATATGCAATTATATAGATGGAAAATATTTGTTTCCTGCATCCCCGTGCAGAGCTGGAGATGGGGGCTAATGGGCTAAATATCCAGGAAAATATCACCATATAATACACTCAAATATATCCTTTAAATTTTGCACTAATTGACAGTAGTATATTATTTTAAAATTAAGAGATTGAAGAAGAAATAGAGCCAGTTAATGCATTTATACACCTTTTTTAAGGTAGGAAAGCAAACGTGGAGTCTGTTGTATGACATCTCAATATACAGTTAATTATATTTAATAATAAATCTTGCAAGTCTGAGTCGGAAGACCGTGAGCTTTTTCTGAATCCACAGTTTACTTAGGGAATACACCTCTTGTAAAAAGGTAAATTTACTAAATGAAAGCCTTAAATTTTGTTAGCTGTGGTGCAGTAGATATAGGATCTACCTACTGAGAACCTTTAAACTCAATAGATATACAGTGCTTAACACAAATGTGTACACCCCAACAGATTTGTCTTTACTTTCTTTTCAGAATCAATATTTTCTATGGGCCATTGATTGCCACCAAGATTTGTTACTTTGCACACACAAAAATTTTTATTTTTCCTAACAAATTCATTCAAGACCATGTTGCAAAAATGAAAACATCCCAATGCAAATCTTCTGCCCCGTACACCGTCGGAATTTCCGACGGGAAAAGTCCGATCGGATCATGTTGTCGGAAAAATCTGATTGTGTGTGGGCTCTAGCGGACTTTTTCCGTTGGAATTTCGGACAGAAAAAATTTGAGAGCAGGACCTAAAATTTTCCGACAACAAAATCCGATCAGACTTTTTCTGATCGTGTGTATAGAATTCCGATGCACAAAGTGCCACACATGCTCAGAATAAATTTGGAGACAAAAGCTATTGGCTACTGGCCTCTTTGTAGTCCCGTCATACGTGGTGTATGTCACCTCATTCTAAACGATCAGATTTTCAGACAACTTTGTGCGACCGTGTGTATGCAAGACAAGTTTCGTCCGAAATCCGTCGGAAAAAATCTGACGGATTTTGTGGTCGGAATGTCCGACCGTGTGTACAAGGCATTAGGAGCAAAGCTACATTTTAGACAACAAAATCCTACTTAACAAGAATTCCACTACATGTGAGTCTAATTATTCCTTAAACAAGTGTCCAGCAGACAGTTGATTATAAAAGGGTGTTACTTAACAAAGAAAACCCCTTCCCATGTCATGCTGTCAGCAATTGCACCACATGAAAGAGAAATGTCACAAAGTCTGAGAAAGAAAATAATTTCTTTACACATGAAGGGAGAAGGCTACAAGAAGATCAGTCAGACTACTGTAGCAAAAGTGATACAAAAATGTAACAAATATGGAAATGCAACCATCTCATAGAGACATCCAGGCCGTTTAAAGGATAAATGTTGTTGGAACTGATGGCTTCAAAACTGTATGGGATCGCAAGCTGAAATGAGGAGTTCAACGAAAAATGCATGGTGCCTACACTGAAACATGGTGGTGGCTGTATTCCTCCTGTGGGTCTGCATGAGTGCTGATGGTGTTGGGGAGCTCAATTTTATTGATGATATCATGAATTCACAGATGTACTGCTCTATATTGAAAGAGAAGATGATACCATCACTCCATACCCTTGGTCCCATTTCCAATAAGACAATGATCCAAAACACACATGCATTGCAACTGAAGAAGAACAGGGTGAAAGTAATTCAGTGGTAAGTATGTCTCCTGATCTGAACCCAATCGAACACCTATGGGGGACTCTGAAGAGACAAGTTGAGCATCGCTCTCCATCCAGCATTCAAGCTCTAAAAGAAGTCGTTTTTGAAGAATGGAAAAAGATAGATGTTGCAATATGTCGCCAACTTGTTCATTCCATGCCTAGAATACTTGGTGCAGTCCTTACAAATCATGGAGGTCATATAAAATACTAGATGTAGTAGTTTTTGTTGTGGGGTGTATTCATTTTAGACATCAATTAATTTGACATCAACTAATTTGAGTAAAACTGAAGATTTTGTAATCTAAGTTAAAAAGGGGTGCCGTTTCATTTGGTTTAAGAACTTGCGAATAGTATGTGTTAATGTGGAAAAGCAAATGGCATTATGTATGCGATTGTAAGTAAAAAACTGAACATAGGTAAAAGGTGTAATACCGACATATTGGGTTTGTACAGCTGCCATATTCATTGTAAAGGTCTAGAAAGATTTATTAATATGAAGAATTTAACATTTATAATGGGAAAGGGTAACGAAAAGGCTATTCTTGAGTTTTTCTTGAGGTACCTGTACCCACACCTTCATGACATGATACTGACAGACAAAACATGTACAACAGAGTAGAAAAGCTACTGCTACATCAAGATAGAGGGTTTTCAACCAATCACTGTTATTATGAAGAATGCGAATAAAGGCCTTGCCAACAGAAGCAAACATTTTGATTATTTCATCCACTATGACAACTATGATGACTATGTTAGATTTCCTATTACTTTATGCATTGTAGTTATTGGTCACCAGTAAAATAGAGAGGGTGAATCTCTCCAGCAGGGACATAGAAAGCAATTAAACCTAACATGGTCAAGGCTCGGTTTACACTTCTGCGACTTGGGATCAAACTTATGAGACCCCAAGTCGCATGACATTTGAAATCCCATGTTAGTCAATGAGCGCTATCTTAATTAGCACTACTAAAGTCGCTACAACTTTAAAAACGATTCCTGTACTACTTCAAGGTGACTTCTATTAGACTTGTGCCCATAGACTTTAATGGAAGTCTCCTCTGAATCACATACTCATCTATATTTATGTGATTTGGATCCGACACTACAGGAAGATTGCCCAGGAATTCTTTGTGGTGTAGCCTCTGTCTCGCCTCAAAGCCGCATCAAAGTAGTACAGCAAATTGCCAGGAAGTCACCTGGCAAAATCACACCATGGGTCGCAGTAGTGTGAACCAAGCCACAGTGCTTTAAAATATAAAGAGAGACAATACAGCAACAATACAATTCAATACAAGAGGGTTAGGAGGGTCCTGCTCCTGGGAGCTTACAATCTAATAGGAAGGGGCTGGTGGAACAAAAGTTAATAACTGTGTGGGATGAACTGATGGGAGAAATATAAGATTTGGTTGCTAGCTGAAGCTCATCACTGTGCTGCTTCTCCTTTTAAAGTCAAAGTCAAAGTTTGGAGCAGCTCCAGGATGACCTGGGCTCAGAGAAAGTGTGTTGAATAATACTGGCCATCAGAATGGGAACATCTAGTGGAAAAAAAAGTACTGCAGTGAAAACCTATTGATTAAAAATGACAATTGCAGAAAAAGCTGTTTTGTTTTATGAGGTATTCATTTTTATCATGTTATTTTTTTTTTTGCTTGAGTTATGCTTTAAGTAATGATTTGAGACACAGCTAAAGTTAGTAAACATGTCAAGCATAAGCTGCAAATACTAACTGAAAAATGATTATTTTGTTAACTGCGATTTTATGGGTAATGTGTTTCCCAAGTGCATAGAAAAACCCACTACTAACCACAGTGAGGAAATTTGCCTTACTCTGGGATGCCAGCACTCATGAAACAATAGCCAGCTGCTAAAACTACTTAAAGCGGTTCTGCACCCATTTCATTTAGTAAATCTCTTTGCCTTCCAAATCAGGCAAAGAGTACTAAATGAAATGTTTTTTTTTTTTTTTTACTTACCTTGTAATTGAAGACTTCCGGTCTTCTCTCTCTGCGGCGGCGGGCGGGGGGGGTCTCTGCGTCGATCGTCGTCACGGCGCACTGTCTCCTGGGATCTGGTGTCATTGATCCCAGGAGTCAGTGCGGGCATCTTCCGAAATCTCGCGAGATTTCGGCCACATCTTCCGAAATCTCCCGAGATTTCGGCCACATCTGCCGAAATCTCGTGAGATGTCGGCAGATGTGCCGTTACTGCGCACGCGCGAGTAACGGCGGTGCATGCTGGGCCATCTAAAGTTCCTGTGGGTGTTTCACATGCCCACAGGCAAGATGGCCCCCAGCACTAAAGAAGAAGACGAGGAACTTCATCGGACGAAAAATGGCGGCGATCGAGATGGAAGATGGAACAGGTGAGTCCCCTAATAAAGGTAAGCATCCTTTATATTACGTCCTAAAAAAAAATTTTTTTTTACAGAGTGCAGAACCGCTTTAAATGCTACATGAGTTACTGTGATAAACAGCTAAAGAGCTAAGTAAAGGCTTTCCATTATTTATATCCAAAGCATAACTAGGTATCCTTGCAGAGAGTTCCCTCCCTCGCCTCTTAGGTCACAATTCCTTATATTCAAACTTCACACATTTTAATCATGGTGTATCCTCATATATAGTGGTATTCCCTGTACAATAGATTTGTAAAAATCTATTTACACTGTCAGCCACTTGCCCTACCTTTGCAAGCTTTTTCCCAAATGTTTTCTTTTTTTTCCAGTGGAATACAGTCGTTTTAATCCCTAGGTAGCTTCCCCTGGCCCTTCCCTAGTTACAGTTGTAAAATATATGCTTAAATTCAGGTTAAGAGGTGAATCCTTCTTATATTGACATTTTATTGTATAGATACAACATGTGCAGGTTTTTTTCTCACAAATATTACCCAATGCCTATAAGAGTGAATGAAAAAAAAAAAAACAGATTGCTAAAAAAAAAAACATACTGTTGATTTACTAAATCAAATAAGCAAGAGTAAGCCCCCGTACACACGGTCGGACATTCCGATCACCAAATCCGTCGGATAATTTTGAAACTGGTGTTGCATACATACGGTCGGACAAAGTTGTCAGAAAATCCGATTGTTCTGAACGTGGTGACTAGGGATGAGCCGAACACCCCCCCGTTCGGCTCGCACCAGAACCCGCGAACGGACCTAAAGTCCGTGCGAGCTTTAGAACCCTATTAGTTATAATGGATGCGAACGTTCGAAATTAAAAGTGCTAATTTTAAAGGCTAATATGCATGTCAATGTCATAAAAAGTGTTTGGGGACCCGGGTCCTGCCCCAGGGGACATGTATCAATGCAAAAAGAAGTTTTAAAAACGGCCGTTTTTTTTTCAGGAGCAGTGATTTTAATAATGCTTAAATTGAAACAATAAAAGTGTAATATTCCTTTAAATTTCGTACCTGGGGGGTGTCTATAGTATGCCTGTGAATGGGCGCATGTTTCCCGTGTTTAGAACTGTCTCTGCAAAAAGTGTCATTTTTGAAAGTAAAAAAGCTATTTAAAATCACTCGCGGCTAATGTGTATTGACGGCTCCCGTAATACAGAGAACAGTCATTCATTGAAACTCATTCATAAAAAAAAAGTCATTGATAAAAAATAAAAAAAATGAAAAAAAAAAGCGTAGGGGTCCCCCCAAATTCAATAACCAGGCCCTTCAGGTCTGGGATGGATATTAAGGGGAACCCCAGCCAGGTTGCATGCTCGGATAAGGGTCTGGATGGATGGTATGGATTTTGAGGGGGACCCCACGCCATTTTTTTTTGGCTAGGGTTCCCCTTAAATACCATACCAGACCTCAAGGGTCTGGTATGGATTTTGAGGGGGACCCTACGCCATTTTTTTATTTTTTTTTTGGCTGGGGTTCCCCTTAATATCCATCCCAGACCTGAAGGGCCTGGTTATTGAATTAGGAGGGACCCCTACGCTTTTTTTTTTTGTTTTTTATTAATGAATGACAGTTCTCTGTGTTACAGGAGCCATCAATTCATTAGCCGCGAGTGCTTTTAAATAGCTTTTTTCCTGCAAAAATTACACTTTTTTGCAGGGAAAGTTCTAAGCACAGGAAACCTGCCCCTCTTCACAGGCCACCTATAGACACCCCCCAGATGTGATACTGCAATGCTGTTCTAACAGCACGCACACACATATCCCCAGAAATAGAGCACATATTGTCAGCAGCACACTGACACGCTGACACTGACTGAAACATAATATGCGAGGCCGCCGGCGCGTGGGGCGTGTACTAAAGCCCCTGAGCTATAATTGGCTACAGGCATCTTGCTTGTAGCCAATTATGGCTCTCCTCGCTGCCGGCGCTGTGATTGGCCAAGCATGCGGGGTCACAGTGCATGCTTGGCCAATCATCAGCCAGCATTGCACTGCGACTAGCGCAATGCATTGCGGGGCCGCTCGCATCACACAAATTTGATGCGAGCGGCCCCAATAGTTCTGGGCTCGCCGAGCGAGCGAACGCCCGGTGCTCGATTCGAACATGGGTTCGAATCGAACACCGGGCCCATCCCTAGTGGTGACGTTTGTTGCGTACTACGGAACTACGTAGAGGCTAGCAGCCAATAGCTTTGGTCTCATAATTTGATCTGAGCATGCGTGGCACTTTGTCCGTCGGAATTCCCTACACACGATCGGAAAAAGTCCGATTAGATTTTGTTGTCGGAAAATTTGAGATCCTGCTCTCAAATTTTTTCCGTCGGATATCGTCGTTATATCTTCGGTATAGTAATTATCATAAAATGCTCCATTTAAAGCACTGAAGTATGGACCCTCAAAGGCTGCTGTGTGGACTTCTGCAGATGCACTCAAAAATACACAGATACATCTCCTACACCTCCTTTAATGCTAGCAGTTTGCATTGAATGTGTTATTAATTCCATACATCCAAGTATTCCAAGACATCCAAGTATACTCCCAAGACATAATTATAATGTGTTAGCTACACTTACATGCTTTGCTAGTTGCTGCATGAGTTCCTTCTCAGGGTCATCCTTTTTGCAGGAGATTACCTTTAACATCTGACAAAGTACACTTCTGTCTATAAGGTGGCTCCACTGCTTAATGGGATCTCCCTGGAGTCACCCCTCCATGGATACTTAAGGATTTAACTAAAGAACACAATCTGTGTGCAAATTGCTAATTAAAAAGAAGGTTCCTCATAGCTCCCAACTCTCCCTGAATTCAAGGGACTGTTGATGATTCGTAACACTGTCTCTCTGTCCCTCTTTCCTCCTCATTTGGTCCTCATTGTGGTCGGATCTATATAGTTGTATATAAAATGCACTTTTTATCTTTCAAAAAGTGTTTTCCAGTGCTAAACCTTTCATCCAATTTCTAAATTGCTGCATTTGTGAATTTCAGGACCAGCCACCGTCATTATACGGCGGCAGGTTGGCTCTCCTGGGCACACGTTGGCCGATTTAAGAGCGATAGGGGGAGCGCACGCGCAGCGTGATGCCGGAGCCGATGCGCATGGCCGGTGGCCACGATGTGCGCCGGCCACCCGCAATCGCTCCACAGAGAGCCAGGATGAGGATCTGTGTGTATGTAAACATGGGGAGGAGAGACAGATCTGCTGTTTCCGGTGATCAGGAACAGCGATCTCTCTCCTCCTCCAGTCACTACACTCCCCCCACTGTTAGAAACACCTCCCTAGGGAACACTTAACCCCTTGATCGCCCCCTAGTGTTAACCCCTTCCATGCCCGTGACATTTACACAGTAAGCAGTGGTTATTATTTAGCTCCGATCGCTGTATAAAAGTCACTGGTCCCAAAATTGTGTCCAATCTGTTCACCGCTATGTCGCAGTCCTGCTAAAAATCGCAGATCGCCGCCATTACTAGTAAAAAATAAATAAATAATAAAAATGCCATAAATCTACCCCTATTTTGTAGACGCTATACCTTTTGCGCTAACCAACCAATATATGCTTAATGCGATTTTTTTTTACCAAAAATATGTAGAAGAATACATATTGGCCTAAACTGATGAAGACATTTTTTTTGGGGGGGGATATTTATTATAGCAAAAAGCTTTTTTTCGTTTATAGCGCAAAAAATAAAAACTGCAAAGGTGATCAAATTCCACCAAAAGAAAGCTATTTGTGGAAAGAAAGGGACGTCAACTTGATTTGGGTACAGCATCGCACGACCGTGCAATTGTCAGTTAAAGTGATGCAGTGCCGTGTCGCAAAAAATGGCCTGGTCATTAAGGGGGCAGCCCCTATGTGATGAGGCTGTGTGTACTCCTGTCTGGAAGTTAAGGGGACTGCACTGAAAAAGCCAGTAGCAGAAAAAAAATGTAAATTCTAAATATATTTTTAGAAAAAAGGGAACTAATAATTTTTCCCTAAAGTGAAATGTTATATAATGTGATGAGGGTTCTATACTACTTTATTTCTATTCCTACATGATATGTGCTTTAAAAAAAAGTTAAGAACCTTTAAACAGACTGAAAAACAGTAGAAAAAAATAAATCAATAATTTTTTTAAGGCACACCAGGGTTGATTTACTGCAATTGGAGTGTGCAAAATCTGGTGCAGCTCTGCACAGAAAACAATCGACTTCCAGGTAGGGTTGCCACTTCATCCCTTTAAACCCAAACACATTAATTACACAAGTTCTGAGGCTAATTTAATGCAGATAAGTCACTGAGTTTATTTACCACATTAATCAGCCACAGAACCTGTGTAATTGATATGTGTTTGGGCTTAGAGGGATGAGGTGGCAGCCCTACTTGCAAGTTTTATTGTCAAAACTTAAAGTGGTTGTAAAGGCAGAAGGTTTTTTTTTATCTTAATACATTCTATTCATTAAGATAAAAAGCCTTCTGTGTGCAGTAGCACCCTTTAGCCCCCCTAATACTTACCTGAGGTCCCTCTAGATCCAGCGATATTGTAGGATTGTCTCAGCTGTCTGGGACTACCCTCCTTGTTGGCTGAGACAGCAGTGTGGCGCCATTGGCTCCCGCTGATGTCAATCAAAGTCAGTCGACCAATGAGGAGAGAAAGGGGGCGGGGCAGGGACAGGCAACGGCTCTGTGTCTGAATGGACACAGAGAGCTGTGGGTCGGCTTGGTTGCCCCCATAGAAAGCTTCTTGGTGTGGGGGGCACTCAATAGGAGGGAGGGTCCAGGAGCACCAAAGAGGGACCCGAGAAGAGGAGGATCTGGGCTGCTCTGTGCAAATTCACTGCACAGAGCAGGTAAATATTTGTTTTTTTTATCTAAAAAAAAACAAGAATTTACATTACCTTTAAATACTTGCTGACCAGTCGCCGCAGTTCTACTGCTACAGATTGTCACGGCTGCACGAATCACGGTCATTGTACATGTGTGGCAGGCGGCCGCTATGTCTGCCGGCCAGCCACAATTGCCCCAGAGACAGGCAGCAATCTCTCTCCTCCTCCAGTCAGTACACTGCCCCCACAGTTAGCAATTCCTCCCTAGGGAACACTTAATCCCTTGATCGTCCCTAGTGTTAACTCCTTCCCTGCCAGTGACATTTATACAGTAATCAATTGCTATTTTTAGCTCTGATCGCTGTATAAATGTCACTGGTCCCAAAAAAGTGTCACAAGTATCCAATCTAATTCAGCATATGTACACTGTAACCTGGGTGTGTGCATATCATGGGAGCAAAGAAAATTGAAGGGGGGGGGGGGGGGGGCAGGCAGATGGCTGTGTGCCATAATCAACCCCATCTGTAGTGTGCAGGCAGAACTTCATTATCAACTGTAACTAGATGTGGCCACTGTCTGTCCTAACACAGGGTTAAAGGTGTAGAGGCTGGGCTTCTTCCCTTGTATGTTAACCACTTGCCATCTGGGCCAATTCTGTCACTTTGCTTCTACATGTAAAAATCTATTTTTTTGCTAAATTACTTAAAAAAATAATAATTTGCGTCTGCCCGTGGAATGGTGGCAAACTATGGTGCCTAAAATTCTCCATAGGTTACACGTTAAACGCCTTTACAGGTTACCAGTTTAGAGTTTCACAGAAGGTCTGGTGCAAGAATTATTACTCTCGCTCTGACCTTCACAGCAACACCTGAAATGTGTGGTGCGATCACCATTTACATATGCGTGCGGGAGCAATGTATACGTTTGCATTACTGCGTAAGTGCGGTGGGACGGGGCAATTTAATTTTTATTTATGTATATATATATATATTATTATTTATTTTTTTACAAATCTTCTTTTTTTTTACCCTTTCCTTTGATTAACTTTATTGCATTCCTTGCAACAGCATGGGCCATGACAGGTTCTCTTTATGGAGAGATCTGGGGTTTATTAGACACAGATTGGTCTGATCGGCTGTTTTCCTAGCTGCTGGTGGCCAGGTAAACAAAGAGGCGTAACCGGAAGTGACAACATAATTCGTCGCTCTCGGTTTCTGGGGCTACGAAGAGAGGGGAACAACATCAGTTCCTCTCTCTTTGTACAGGGTAGCCATTACCGCCGGCTGCAATGCTCCCGGGCACCCCGGGAGAGGTGGGAGGGGGTGGGACCCCTTTCCGCCACCCGCAAAAAATGATCAAGTAGCTAATTAGCCACTTGGATTACTTCTGCCTGATAGGGAATCACAGACTGAAAACAAACATACCAGAATGACGCCTGTAGGTGCAAGCATCATTCTGGTATAATCACTGAAACTGGGGGACGTCCATAGACATCTTCCCAGCAGAAAGTGGTTAATGAGGACAGGTTTGGGACAGACTCCCTCTGACATCGTTAAAAGAAAAAAAAAACTTGTAGTCAGCCATGATACCTTGTCCTGAGAAACATCTAAATTGTAAAGAATTTTAAAAAAATCTGTATGCTGTGTGAATGGAAACACACAACACACATATGGTGGGGTTTTATCAAAGTACAGTATTTATCGGCGTATAACACACACCGACGTATAACAGGCACCTTAACTTTAAGAGGGAAGTTTCAGGAAAAAAACTTTCCACAGACCCCTGAGCCCCCTGCATAACACATAGACCCACTGCATGACACACAGACCCCCCTGCATGACACACTGAGCCCCCTGCATGACACACTGAGCCCCCACATGGTACACTGAGCCCCCTGCATGACACACTGAGCCCCCTGCATGACACACTGAGCCCCCACATGGTACACTGAGCCCCCTGCATGACACACTGAGCCCCCTGCATGACACACTGAGCCCCCACATGGTACAATGTGCCCTCTGCATGACACACTGAGCCCCATTCATGGTACACAGGCCCCTTTCATTATAAAGCCCCCCTCCTCCTCTGCACTCCCAGGAGACCCCCAAGTCTCCTGGGATGGCATTGCTAGCATGCTCTGGATCGGAGTTATTGAATACCTTCATTGCTGGCCCCTTCGCGTGCGCCGCTCCTCCTGTCATGTGTGGATCTTTTGAACTCCTCCATTGGCGCCGTGGACCCGGTCATGTGACATATCTGCTCAGAATCTGACGGTCACATGACCGCTCTCCTCCAATCACACGCTATACTCGAGGAAGAGAGCGGGAGGAGGAGATCGGGCGGTCCGTCTGCCTTTCCTGGCCGTGAGACAGCGCTGCCAGGACAACTTCAGATAACGTTAATGCCGGCCGCCTCCCACACAACCTCCCCTATGCCATTGTATGGCAATTCAAACCCCTCCACCAACGCTGCTCTCCTCCAATCACAAGCTACACTCGAGGAAGGGGGCGGAGCGGGAGGAGGAGAGCGGCGTTTGTGGAGGGGTTTGAATTGCATGGGGGAGGTTGTGTGGGAGGCGGCCGGCATTAACCTTATCTGAAGTTGTCCTGGCAGCGCTGTCTCACGGCCAGGAGAAGCAGATGGACCGGCCGATCCCCGCCCCCCCTGGTGAAAAAAAACAGATATCGGCGTATAACACGCAGGCACAGTTTACCCTCTGTTTTCAGGGTAAAAAAGTGCGTGTTATACGCCGATAATTACTGTAGGTTGCAAAAGTGGAAATACGCTTTAAAGAAATCCTGCCATGAGTAAAATATGAGGGACAACCATTGCTGACTTCCATCTGAAAATACAAGTTCTTTGGCTATCATGCTGACCCTCTGGATTTTATTCTTTAGAGTTGATTTACAGTAAAGGCTGTTTACTTTGCAAAATAATTTTTCCTTAGGTTAGTAAATGTGGCGGAAATTCACGTTTGTAAATAATATGCCATAACATGCAAGGAAAATTTAATGAAAACAGTATTTTCTTGCACGTGATTGGGTGATGGAAGTCAGTAGAGCTTTACTTCATTCACTAAGGTAAAGTAAAAGCCCCTAGAAACTTGCTACCTGCTACGTGACTTGAAATATGATTTTCAAAGTCACACTTCCATAACCCTTTTCTTTTAATTCTTCTTTGATCATGACTCTCTGATGACAGTATTCCTTTAAAATGCACAGTCAAGTTAGGAGCATGCGACTTTTATCAACAACCCCCAAAAGAGGATTTGGAAATCACAGTATGATAATATGATAGCTAACAACTACAGGCAATTGCAAGTCTAAAGTAAAGGTACCGACACATACAGAATCATGATCAAAGAAAAAGCACAGACAGAGTTCAGGAAGAGTGACTTTGTAAACCATAATCCAAGTCAAGTAGCAGGCAGCTATACACGCCAAGCACCAAACCAGACCTTCACATCTGGATAAGACAATAACCAACAGACAGAAAAAGGATGAATATGTTGTTGAAGCTTTGTAAACACAGGGCACCTTTAAAATAGGAGTCTGCACCATAGTAGTCGAAAACAGTAGGCACCCTTACAGAAGAGAGAGAGAAACAAATTTAAAATAATCCCATGCTAAAATTTGTAAAATAAATATTTGAAAAAGTTTAAATATTCCAAAATCGAGAAGTTAGAAAACATATTGGGAAGTGAGTGTGACATCATTATGCATGTATCATATACTATATAGGGCTTTGGAAACCCTATCAAATGTATTTTTTCTTAAATGTTACTGTTTATTTTTAATCGAATTACAAACTATAAGGATCTTATTTATGTATTTGCTCCTCGGGTTTATTGATATCCAAACCATTTTCTTGGGGAAAAAAAAAAACTGAAGTAGTATGATATTCATTAATACACCATGAAATGTATTTCCTTCAAATGCAAGCAGTGTGAGTACCTGAATTTACTTGGTATCAGCCCCTCACAGTCCCTATACAGAAGAGCTTAGAATGGGAGAGGGAGGAGCAGCACAAGGATCCAATCAAGTATGCTGCAGTGCTCATGTGTTAACAAGGATTCCACTGATAGGAGAAGAGAGCAAGGTGACAAAAAGATGAGACTCTCTGATCAGTCTGCTTCTTCTCCTTTCATTGTCCAGGGAGGAGCTTGAGTGTGGCGTGAACCCAGAAGTTAAAGTGATCGTAAAAAATCAACAACCCATTCAGTTTAAAATTGATATGAAAGGCAAAACATGGATCATGGACATCAATACCTTTTTCACTTTTTTTTTGTGATCACACCCCCTCTGTTCCTTCTATTCTCAGCTGCATAAGAGCTGGGGGAAGAGAAGCAACAGCACACTGAACTTTCCAGTGAATGGCTGTGCAGAGGGGGCATGTCAGGACAAGTCTGGTCAATGGAGGAGAGCAGGCTGAGTTCCCAGCACAGCTAGAGAACTGACCACATTGTGTTCTCCTGCTTAGTGTGGTCAGTCTCTAATAGGAAAGCAGAGGGACTGGCAGGAACACCAGGAATTTCACACAAAGGAAACAATATAAAGAGAACAGGATACTTTTTCATACAAGTACATGGTACAGCAGACACATATCAGCAATATGAAATGCTGGGGTAACAAACACTTTAACTGTATTGCTGGGCTAATGACCTGAGGGTCAGAGATTGCTCACCATGTGTAGCTGCACACATACAAAGGTACAGGGATGCAATTACATCATTGACCTGATATGGCCACATTAGGACAATGACATTGTCCTAATATAGCCACGTGGCAATCCTTGCCCCTTTGTTACGTGCAGCTGCAAATTATAACCAGTGACAGGTTAAGCGAAAAAAAACATTGATAAACTCGTTGCAATGGCACCTGAAATTGGGTGGGATATATTAGTCAGCAAGTGAATATGTTGTCCCTGAAGTTGATATGATGAAAGTAGAACAAATGGGCAAGTGTAAGGATCTAAGCAACTTTGACAAGGTCCAAAATTTAATTTCTAAACAATTGGGCCAGATCAGCTCCTCCCTTGTAGGATGTTCCCAGTCTGCAGTGGTCAGGACCTACCAAAAGTGGTCTTAGGAAGGACAACTAGTGAAGAAGTGACATAGTCACGAGTGGACAAGGCTCATTGATGCACGTGGGGAGGGAAGACTGGCCCATGTAGTCCAATTCAATAGAAGAGCTATTGTAACTCAGATTGCTGAAAATGTTAATGCTGATTCTGATAGAAAAGTGCTGGGTCTGATATGGAAATTAAGGGGAACCCTGCACCAAATGTAAAAAAAATGGCGTAGGGGTCAGGTCTGGTATGGATTTGGTTTGGTATGGATTTTAAGGGGAACCCTGCGCCAAAATGTAAAAAAAATGGCGTAGGGGTCCCCCCAAAATCCATACCAGACCCTTATCCGAGCACGCAACCTGGCAGGCCGCAGGAAAAGAGGGGGGACCCCTATGCCATGGGGGCTTCCCCATGGCTTCCCCATGGCATCAGAGGGGGCGGGGCCCCCCTCTGACACCACGGGGAAGCCATGGGAAAGCCCCTTGTGTCAGAGGGGGCGGGGTCACTCGGTTACGTCACCGGGGGCCCCTCCCTCAGTTATATAAGAGCTGGCACAGCGAAGACGCATTAGACGGCGGGAGCCTCCCATGGAGGCGGGTCGGTTGTAGCTTTTTTTTTACTTTTTTGGTCCATCGGGCGGCGTGAACTTACACTGTGGGACATTTTTATTTTTTAATAAAGGACTTTTCCCAAGCTTTTTTTACCATTTTGACACTTTTTTGTGACATGGTAGGGGTATATTTGTATTTTTTATCAACATGTATCCAACAGTGGATTTTATGTTTTAAGGTGGATTTTAACATGGAGGATTTTTCCATTTTAATTATCATTTCAGATGCATCTAATAAACATATTTGATTGTTTATATGACTCATAACAATCCTTATTTGCTTGAAACCATTGAGCGCTGTATTTTTTGTTGATTTTGTTCACTCACTTCCCTCCAGGAGTTGGCGGCTGCACTGGATTCTGCATTTTGAACATATATTAGACAACACAATGGTTTTATTATTATGTCAGTTTTAGCGCTTAAGAACTTACTTTGTTTTTCTCTTGGTATATTTGTACCCCGTTAGCAATTCACACAGGAGAGGAGGCCAGGATCTGGGGTTCCCCTTGTTAAGACCCCCACAACCACCAGGCAAGGGTTGTGGCAATGAGGCCCTTGTCCCCACATCTTGTGCTTTGGGGGGCTACCCCAAAGCACCCTCCCCATGTTCAGGGCATGTGGCCTGGTACGGTTCAGAAGGGGGCACGCTCTCTCGCCCCCCTTTTTCCTGTGGCCAGCCAGGTTGCGAGCTCGTATAAGGGTCTGGTATGGATTTTAGGGGGACCCCCACGCAATTTTTTTTTACATTTTGGTTCGGGGTTCCCCTTAATATTCATACCAGACCCAAAGGGCCTGGTAATGGATGGGGGGATCCCATGCTCTTTTTTTCAATTATCTGTATCGTTATTGCTGAGACCCGACAATTCACTACAGCCACGATCAGTTTTAAATAACAATTTTTCCTTTAGAAAATTTAATTTTGCTGTGGTACTGTTCTAAACAAGGGAAAAATGAGCCACTCTACAGGAATACTATAGACACCCTCCGGGCATGATACTTAAAGGAATATTTCATTTTTATTTTTTCATTTTAAGCATTAAAAAAATCACTGCTCCTGAATAAACTGCCGTTTTAAAAATATAGCCTTTAAAATTAGCACTTTTGATTATTCATGTTCGTGTCCCATAGACTTTAACGGTGTTCGTGTGTTCTGCAGAATTGTTTGCCTGCATGTTCTGCTGTGAACCGAGCAGGAGGGTGTTTTGGCTCATCCCTAATGTATACTATAAAGGCTTTAGTGAGTTTTTGATTTACTTTTAATTAGGAGGATCTACTCACTATATTTATTGGTTTTGGGGAGATACATTGGTGAATCATTTTTGAAGACCACTTCCACTTACATTCTGAACATTTGGATACATATTATTGACAAACGCATTCAAATTTTCATAGACTTTTTTGCACATGGTCACCTGCATGTTTTGTTATTGAGATTATTTAAAGTGGATTGGATTTATTTTTTCTTGCTGTTTTTGTTTCACATTATCACTTTTACTTATATAAAACAATTGTTATATATAGAGGAAAGTACACCATAGTATATATGACTCTCAGTTTAAAAGTATATCAAGTGTTTACAGCATAGGCATAATAATCGATGTGCATTTATTTCTTCATTTTTAGGCTTCTTTCACAGGCTAGGTGTATCAACTATGCTCAAAAAAAGCCCTCAAGCTATTTCATGCTGTACACACTAGAGAAGATTACTGCAGCACGAAGCCTTGGTTTCCATGAACCAGTTTTGAATCATTGTCACAATATGTACTGAATAATCAATGAAGGACTCTGGCTTGTAGCTTCAAACGGCAATGGCTGTCATGCTGTCATTTTACAAATGCTTCTTCTGGTATATGATTTACTTCTTCAAAATTCTAATGCTGTTACATTTTAGTCCATCTCTAAAGACAAAGTTGAGCTCCTATACATTTCTATACACTAAACATAATCCTTTTACTGGCAGTGAACAAGCTTAGTAAATAGCAGGCTTCGCAAGGCAAAAGATAAAAAAAACATTGCATTCCAAAAAAGATCCATTGGCAGAAACATTAACATTCATTTACAGCGTTGTTGTTTTGGAAGGACAAGCAGTAGAATTCATTAGATTACTATTCTGTACAAAACACAATTATTGAGGTCATTGGTAATTATATGGTAATTTCTAGCCCGCATCTTACTGAATGTGCGCCAAAGTTTTTTTATGGAGAACCCTTGCTGGGTAATTATTGCTGTGTCAACAGTAGAAAAGACCTGATCACAACCACTGCTAATCAATACAGTTGAATTCTGCAGAAATGTTTATGAAAACATGGTGAACAATCAGATTCAAAGGATGGTGGCAAGTACTTGGAAGAAATAACAAGATGCATAATAGTTCAGAAATTATGCAGGTATACTGCTATCCACCCAACATTACCCATAGCTGATGGATACACAACATTATATTCATCAAGACTGATTCATGGACAAGCCTATATCTAATATATTATACACTGTTAATTCCATGTGTTATTACTGAAAGCTTATGTTTACAACAATAAATGCTAAATAATGTGTACACTACCTGTAATCATGCAAATGTTTTATCAATCATATAAGGGTATAATCATATAAATGTAAGGGAGTAGATCAAAAACATGTGGGAACGAAAATTGCCCGTGGCGCACATACACCACCAAGGGATCATAGACTTGTGCACAAAGGAAAATTTTGTTTCGTTTCGGTTCGTTGTCATTCGTAAAATACATAATTTCGTTCTGTTATATTTGTTATGTTGCGTTAATTTGTTTTCAGATAATTTGTTATTTCTGTAGAGTGTCGATATTCGTTATACTGAATCTCGAATCATGTTGAATTCATTCGTTATAGTCGCTATAATTTCTTTTGTATTAGTTGAAATTCGATATTTATGTATGTATATATATTCGTGATAATGATTCGTAGTTTGGAAAGTCGTTTGTTTATTGAATCTATTAACACACACAATGACAATATATCTTCTCTTCTGCTCATATACAATACAACACCCTTCTCACTCAGTTCTCAAGAATGCACTTTGCCAGTAGGGATGAGCCGAACACCCCCGGGTTCGGTTCGAACCAGAACCTTCGAACGGACCGAAAGTTCGCGCGAATTTTCGAACCCTATACGTTATAATGGACGCGAACGTTCGAAATCAAAAGTGCTAATTACAACGGCCAATATGCATGTTAATGTCATAAAACAGGTTTGGGGACCCGGGTCCCTGCCCCAGGGGACATATATCAATGCAAAAAGAACTTTTAAAAACTAACGTTTTTTCGGGAGCAGTCATTTTAATGATGCATAAAGTGAAAAAAAAAAAGTGACATTTTCCTTTAAATATGGTACCTGGGGGGTGTCCAAAGTATGCCTGTGAAGTGGCATGTGTTTCCCGTGTTTAGAACTGTCCTTGCACAAAATGACATTTGTAAAGGAAAAAAAGAAGCCATTTAAAACCACTTGCGGCTTTAGGTTTGATCTTAAGTAGAATCTGAACAGGTACATTATGAAGTGTAGCTCCATCCCAAAAAAATCTATTTTTAAGCTTTTTGGAGAACATAGGGAGGGGTTATCACCCCTGTAACATTTGCTGTCTTTGCACATCTGTTCAGAACATGTCACCTCACTTTCCGTCCCAATGACAAATGTTTTTGGAAAAGTGGGGTTTTAATTGAAACAAGGATTGGTGATAAAGTATCAGTAGAGAGGAGATACCTTTTTCCCAAATTAAATCTAACAGGATAGAATTTCCCTTCCTAGGGGTAGATTTCCTCTCACTTCCTGTTTTCTCTTTCCATTTGCAAGTAGGAGTCGTTTGTAAGTTGGATGTTTGAAAGTAGGGGCCTGGCGTATATACTCTGCAGAAATTTGCCCTATTAGATGTTGGTGTAGCCACAAGACTGGTGGGCACAGGAATGGGCCCTGCTGTGAGTTAATAGATCAAGATTTGTAATTGCATGCACCTGTTGAACAGGGCAGAAAAATTGGGGGTGGTGGTGGTGGTGGTGGTGGACGGTTTTGCCACAAGACTGTAAGCTCTCACAGTTACTCTTGGTGGGCGCAGGAATGGGCCCTGCTGTGAGTTATTAGATCAAGATTTGTAATTGCAAGCACCTGATGAACAGGGCAGAAAAATTGGGCCTTTGGCGGTGGTGGTGGACGGTGTTGCCACAAGACTGTAGGCCCTCATAGTTACTCTTGGTGGGCGCAGGAATGGGCCCTGCTGTGAGTTATTAGATCAAGATTTGTAATTGCAAGCACCTGATGAACAGGGCAGAAAAATTGGGCCTTTGGCGGTGGTGGTGGACGGTGTTGCCACAAGACTGCAGGCCTCATAGTTACTCTTGGTGGGCGCAGGAATGGGCCCTGCTGTGAACTATTAGATCAAGATTTGTAATTACCCGCCCCTGTTAAACAGGGGCTGAAAAATTGTGCCTTAGGCACTGGTGCTGGTGCCACAACACTGCAACCCCTCACAGAGACTGTACTTGGAGCACAGCAGTCACACGTGTTGCGAAGCATTTTTTTAAAAAATTGTAAGTACACGCCCCTGTTAAACAGGGGCTGAAAAATTGTGCCTTAGGCACTGGTGCTGGTGCCACAACACTGCAACCCGGCCCTCACAGATACTGTACTTGGAGCACAGCAGTCACACGTGTTGCGAAGCATTTTTTTAAAAAATTGTAAGTACACGCCCCTGTTAAACAGGGGCTGAAAAATTGTGCCTTAGGCACTGGTGCTGGTGCCACAACACTGCAACACGGCCCTCACAGAGACTGTACTTGGAGCACAGCAGTCACACGTGTTGCGAAGCATTTTTTTTAAAAAATTGTAAGTACACGCCCCTGTTAAACAGGGGCTGAAAAATTGTGCCTTAGGCACTGGTGCTGGTGCCACAACACTGCAACACGGCCCTCACAGAGACTGTACTTGGAGCACAGCAGTCACACGTGTTGCGAAGCATTTTTTTTAAAAATTGTAAGTACACGCCCCTGTTAAACAGGGGCTGAAAAATTGTGCCTTAGGCACTGGTGCTGGTGCCACAACACTGCAACACGGCCCTCACAGAGACTGTACTTGGAGCACAGCAGTCACACGTGTTGCGAAGCATTTTTTAAAAAAATTGTAAGTACACGCCCCTGTTAAACAGGGGCTGAAAAATTGTGCCTTAGGCACTGGTGCTGGTGCCACAACACTGCAACACGGCCCTCACAGAGACTGTACTTGGAGCACAGCAGTCACACGTGTTGCGAAGCATTTTTTTTAAAAATTGTAAGTACACGCCCCTGTTAAACAGGGGCTGAAAAATTGTGCCTTAGGCACTGGTGCTGTGGCATGGATCATTGAGGAGGAGGAAGAGGATAGTCAGTGAACATAAGAGGACAGTCACTCAGCATCAGCATAGGCAGTCTTGAAGGGATGTGACATTAAAAATTATTCGGTTATATCCGCCTCAGGTGCCTGGTAGCTGGTGGTGATCCAAGACTGATTCATTTTGATGAATGTCAGTCGATCAACCGAGGCGGTGGACAGGCGCACCCTATGATCAGTCACAAATCCTCCAGCAGCACTGAATGTGCGTTCGGAAAGAACGCTGGAGGCAGGACAGGCCAGTAGCTCAATTGCATACTGTGCAAGCTCTGGCCAGTGATCCATCCTCAGGACCCAGTAAGCCAGAGGATTTTCGGTGGGAAAGGTGTCCAAGTCTGACCTTGCCCCAAGGTATTCCTGCACCATGTATATCAGACGCTGGCGATGGTTGCTGGAACCGATCATACCTTGGGGCTGCGGACTAAAAAATTGTCTGAACGCATCGGTCAGACGTCCACCTTCCCCACCGCTCCTTCTGCCACTGACCGAAGCCTCAGCAACTCGTCGCCCAGGACCAGGAGTTTGTAGCCTCCCAGTTTCTGGGAACGCGTTGCACAGACCTTTCTGCAAGGCCTCCCTGAGATGTCTCATCCTCTGCTCCCTCTGCGACGGCAAGATAAGGTCCGCAACCTTACCCTTGTACCGCGGATCAAGGAGAGTGGCCAGCCAGTAATGGTCCCTCTCCTTGATCCGAAGAACACGAGGATCCTTCCGCAGGCTTTGCAGGATCAGGGAGGCCATGCAGCGTAGGTTAGCTGAGGCATTCGGTCCGGAGTCTTCTGGGTCACTGAGGATGACATGATCGCCAGCCACCTCCTCCCAGCCACGTACAAGTCCACTGGCTTGTTGGGACTGTACATCATCCCTAAAAGACTGCTGCTGCTGATGCTGAGTGCCAGGCTCCACCTCCATGCTCACACAATCCTCCTCCTCCTCCTCCTCCTCCTCCTCCTCATCCTCTTCCTGTGTGATGGGTGGGACAGAAGGAACACTGTCCGGATAAAGGGGGCCTTGAGAGGCAAGGAAGTCCTCCTCTTCCTGCCTCTGTTCTGCCTCAAGTGCCCTGTCCATTATCCCACGCAGCGTATGCTCCAACAGGTGGACAAGAGGGACAGTGTCACTGATGCATGCACTGTCACTGCTCACCATCCTCGTGGCCTCCTCAAATGGTGAGAGGACAGTGCATGCATCCCTGATCATGCTCCACTGACGTGGGGAAAAAAAACCAAGCTCCCCTGACCCTGTCCTGGTGCCGTAGTCGCAAAGGTACTCATTGATGGCCCTCTGCTGCGTGTGCAGTCGCTGCAGCATGGCCAACGTTGAGTTCCACCTGGTGGGCATGTCAGATATTAGGCGGTTCTTGGGCAGGTTCAGCTCCTTTTGCAGCTCAGTCAGCCGAGCACTGGCATTATAAGATCGGCGGAAATGCACACAGACTTTCCTGGCCTGCCTCAGGACATCCTGTAAGCCTGGGAACCTGCCCAAGAACCGCTGCACCACCAGGTTGAGGACGTGAGCCATGCAGGGCACATGGGTGAGCTGCCCCTGTCGCAGGGCGGAGAGGAGGTTGGTGCCATTGTCAGAAACGACCATTCCTGGCTTAAGCTGACGTGGCGTCAACCACCTCTCGGCCTGCCCCTGCAGAGCTGCCAGAACCTCTGGCCCAGTGTGGCTCCTGTCCCCCAAACACACCAGCGCAAGCACGGCATGGCATCTTTTTGCCTGCGTACTTGCGTAGCCCCTTGTACGCCTACGGAGCACCGCTGGTTCCAAGGACAGAGCACTGGAGGAAGAAGAAGAGGAGGGGGTGGAGGAGAGAGGTGTGTCACAACCAGTAGCAGTAGTCGCGTTTTGGAGGCGTGGTGGCGGAACAACCTCCAACACTACTGCACCTTGTCCTGCATCCCTCCCAGCTGCCAATAGAGTGACCCAATGGGCCGTGAAAGAAAGGTACCGTCCCTGTCCATGCCTGCTGGACCATGAGTCAGCGGTAATATGCACCTTACCGCTGACCGCCCTGTCCAGCGAGGCATGGACATTGCCCTCCACATGCCGGTAGAGAGACGGAATCGCCTTCCGCGAGAAAAAGTGGCGTTTGGGAACCTGCCACTGAGGAACCGCACATTGAACAAACTCACGGAAGGGGGCCGAGTCTACCAACTGAAAAGGCAGCAGTTGAAGTGCTAGCAATTTAGCAAGGCTAGCATTCAACCGCTGGGCATGTGGATGGCTGGGAGTGTACTTCTTTCTACGGTCCAGCAGCTGGGGCAGGGAAATTTGCCTGCTGCATTCGGACGTCGGTGTACTGCAAGTACTTGGTTGTGACACACCGAATTCTACACCTTCAGTCCTCTCAGAGCAGCTTTCAGAGAGGACTGAAGGTGTAGTGGGGATGGAGATCCCAGCTGAGGAGGAGCAAGGAGAGGTCCGCTTAGTTCTTTGGTGTGGGTCTTTTATGTGTGCCTGCCAACGAGCTGCATGGCAGGTCGCCATATGTCTGGTCATGCTTGTCGTGCCCAAGCGGCTGATGTTTTGGCCACGCGAGATACGCTTGAGACAAATATTGCAAATAGCAGTGGTGCGATCTGCTGCACTCGTCTCAAAAAAGGCCCACACCAAAGAACTTTTCTGATAACGTGCAGAGGCAGCGCCCTGCACAGGCGGAGCTCTGCGGTGTTGTACAGTTGCTGTGCTGGCCTCTACCTGGCCTCCAGGGGCATCCTGCCTCGTTGGACATGTGACGCCGCATCCTCCTCCTCCTCGTCCTCCTCCTCATCCTCTCTCCCTTGAGGCACCCACGTGGAGTCAGTGACCTCATCATCCCTCCCTCTTCACCACTAGAGCAAACCTGGCAGTAAGCTGCAGCTGGTGGAACTGTACTGCCAGATTCCTCAAGCTGGGTATCGTCATCCGAGCCTTCGAATCGTTGGGCATCCTCCTGGAGCATGTACCCAACACTGTGCTCAAAGAGTTCGGGGACTCCTCAGGAGGACATGGTGGGTCTAGGGAAGGGGTGGCTGATGATGCTCTGTCAGTACCCTGAGCCTGGGTGAGAGAGGATGAGGAGGATGAGGAGGGCTTGGTCATCCATTCTACCAAGCCTTCAGCATGATGCGGCTCCACATGTCCAGCTGCCGAAAACAAAGACGCGCGTGTCCCATGGCCACGTGCTGATGACGATGCACGACCACGTCCACGTCCACGGCCACGTCCACTAGAAACAGAGCCTGCCTGCCCTGTGTTCTTGGCTCTGCACGCTCTGCCTCCCCTTGGCGGTCTTCCAGCCATTGTAGTCGGTAGTCCTGTGGGTGCTGCTGAGAAGAAAATATAGGAGCTCTGTGTGATGCCACTAACACACTAGAAGTCCTATGGGTGCTTCTGCAAAGAAAATAGAGGAGCTCTGTGTGATGCCACTAACACACTAGAAGTCCTATGGGTGCTTCTGCAAAGAAAATAGAGGAGCTCTGTGTGATGCCACTAACACACTAGAAGTCCTGTGGGTGTTATGCAAAGAAAATAGAGGAGCTCTGTGTGATGCCACTAACACACTAGAAGTCCTGTGGGTGCTTATGCAAAGAAAATAGAGGAGCTCTGTGTGATGCCACTAACACACTAGAAGTCCTGTGGGTGCTGCTGCTGAGAAGAATATATAGGAGCTCTGTGTGATGCCACTAACACACTAGAAGTCCTATGGGTGCTTCTGCAAAGAAAATAGAGGAGCTCTGTGTGATGCCACTAACACACTAGAAGTCCTGTGGGTGCTGCTGAGAAGAATATATAGGAGCTCTGTGTGATGCCACTAACACATTATAAGTCCTATGGGTGCTTCTGCAAAGAAAATAGAGGAGCTCTGTGTGATGCCACTAACACACTAGAAGTCCTGTGGGTGCTTCTGCAAAGAAAATAGAGGAGCTCTGTGTGATGCCACTAACACACTAGAAGTCCTGTGGGTGCTTATGCAAAGAAAATAGAGGAGCTCTGTGTGATGCCACTAACACACTAGAAGTCCTGTGGGTGCTTATGCAAAGAAAATAGAGGAGCTCTGTGTGATGCCACTAACACACTAGAAGTCCTGTGGGTGCTTATGCAAAGAAAATAGAGGAGCTCTGTGTGATGCCACTAACACACTAGAAGTCCTGTGGGTGCTGCTGAGAAGAATATATAGGAGCTCTGTGTGATGCCACTAACACACTAGAAGTCCTATGGGTGCTTCTGCAAAGAAAATAGAGGAGCTCTGTGTGATGCCACTAACACACTAGAAGTCCTGTGGGTGCTGCTGAGAAGAATATATAGGAGCTCTGTGTGATGCCACTAACACACTAGAAGTCCTATGGGTGCTTCTGCAAAGAAAATAGAGGAGCTCTGTGTGATGCCACTAACACACTAGAAGTCCTGTGGGTGCTTCTGCAAAGAAAATAGAGGAGCTCTGTGTGATGCCACTAACACACTAGAAGTCCTGTGGGTGCTTATGCAAAAGAAAATAGAGGAGCTCTGTGTGATGCCACTAACACACTAGAAGTCCTGTGGGTGCTTATGCAAAGAAAATAGAGGAGCTCTGTGTGATGCCACTAACACACTAGAAGTCCTGTGGGTGCTTATGCAAAGAAAATAGAGGAGCTCTGTGTGATGCCACTAACACACTAGAAGTCCTGTGGGTGCTGCTGAGAAGAATATATAGGAGCTCTGTGTGATGCCACTAACACACTAGAAGTCCTATGGGTGCTTCTGCAAAGAAAATAGAGGAGCTCTGTGTGATGCCACTAACACACTAGAAGTCCTGTGGGTGCTTATGCAAAGAAAATAGAGGAGCTCTGTGTGATGCCACTAACACACTAGAAGTCCTGTGGGTGCTTATGCAAAGAAAATAGAGGAGCTCTGTGTGATGCCACTAACACACTAGAAGTCCTGTGGGTGCTTATGCAAAGAAAATAGAGGAGCTCTGTGTGATGCCACTAACACACTAGAAGTCCTGTGGGTGCTGCTGAGAAGAATATATAGGAGCTCTGTGTGATGCCACTAACACACTAGAAGTCCTGTGGGTGCTTCTGCAAAGAAAATAGAGGAGCTCTGTGTGATGCCACTAACACACTAGAAGTCCTGTGGGTGCTTATGCAAAGAAATAGAGGAGCTCTGTGTGATGCCACTAACACACTAGAAGTCCTGTGGGTGCTTATGCAAAGAAAATAGAGGAGCTCTGTGTGATGCCACTAACACACTAGAAGTCCTGTGGGTGCTGCTGAGAAGAATATATAGGAGCTCTGTGTGATGCCACTAACACACTAGAAGTCCTGTGGTGCTTCTGCAAAGAAAATAGAGGAGCTCTGTGTGATGCCACTAACACACTAGAAGTCCTGTGGGTGCTGCTGAGAAGAATATATAGGAGCTCTGTGTGATGCCACTAACACACTAGAAGTCCTATGGGTGCTTCTGCAAAGAAAATAGAGGAGCTCTGTGTGATGCCACTAACACACTAGAAGTCCTGTGGGTGCTGCTGAGAAGAATATATAGGAGCTCTGTGTGATGCCACTAACACACTAGAAGTCCTGTGGGTGCTTATGCAAAGAAAATAGAGGAGCTCTGTGTGATGGGACTAACACACTTCAAGTCCTATAGGTGCTTCTGGAAGAAAATATAGCTCTGTGTGTGTAATGGGACTAACACACTTCAAGTCCTATAGGTTGCTTCTGGGAAGAAAATATAGCTCTGTGTGTGTGATGGGACTAACACACTTCAAGTCCTATAGGTGCTTCTGGGAAGAAAATATAGCTCTGTGTGTGTAATGGGACTAACACACTTCAAGTCCTATAGGATGCTTCTGGGAACAAAATATAGCTCTGTGTGTGTGATGGGACTAACACACTTCAAGTCCTATAGGTGCTTCTGGGAACAAAATATAGCTCTGTGTGTGTAATGGGACTAACACACTTCAAGTCCTATAGGTGCTTCTGGGAACAAAATATAGCTCTGTGTGTGTGATGGGACTAACACACTTCAAGTCCTATAGGTGCTTCTGGGAAGAAAATATAGCTCTGTGTGTGTAATGGGACTAACACACTTCAAGTCCTATAGGTGCTTCTGGGAACAAAATATAGCTCTGTGTGTGTGATGGGACTAACACACTTCAAGTCCTATAGGTGCTTCTGGGAACAAAATATAGCTCTGTGTGTGTAATGGGACTAACACACTTCAAGTCCTATAGGTGCTTCTGGGAACAAAATATAGCTCTGTGTGTGTGATGGGACTAACACACTTTCAAGTCCTATAGGTGCTTCTGGGAAGAAAATATAGCTCTGTGTGTGTGATGGGACTAACACACTTCAAGTCCTATAGGTGCTTCTGGGAACAAAATATAGCTCTGTGTGTGTAATGGGACTAACACACTTCAAGTCCTATAGGTGCTTCTGGGAACAAAATATAGCTCTGTGTGTGTGATGGGACTAACACACTTCAAGTCCTATAGGTGCTTCTGGGAAGAAAATATAGCTCTGTGTGTGTGATGGGACTAACACACTTCAAGTCCTATAGGTGCTTCTGGAACAAAATATAGCTCTGTGTGTGTGATGGGACTAACACACTTCAAGTCCTATAGGTGCTTCTGGGAACAAAATATAGCTCTGTGTGTGTAATGGGACTAACACACTTCAAGTCCTATAGGTGCTTCTGGGAACAAAATATAGCTCTGTGTGTGTGATGGGACTAACACACTTCAAGTCCTATAGGTGCTTCTGGGAAGAAAATATAGCTCTGTGTGTGTGATGGGACTAACACACTTCAAGTCCTATAGGTGCTTCTGGGAACAAAATATAGCTCTGTGTGTGTGATGGGACTAACACACTTCAAGTCCTATAGGTGCTTCTGGATTACAAAGTATAGCTCTTTGTGTGTGATGGGACTAACACACTTCAAGTCCTATAGGTGCTTCTGGGAAGAAAATATAGCTCTGTGTGTGTAATGGGACTAACACACTTCAAGTCCTATAGGTGCTTCTGGGAACAAAATATAGCTCTGTGTGTGTAATGGGACTAACACACTTCAAGTCCTATAGGTGCTTCTGGGAACAAAATATAGCTCTGTGTGTGTAATGGGACTAACACACTTCAAGTCCTATAGGTGCTTTCTGGGAAGAAAATATAGCTCTGTGTGTGTGATGGGACTAACACACTTCAAGTCCTATAGGTGCTTCTGGAAGAAAATATAGCTCTGTGTGTGTAATGGGACTAACACACTTCAAGTCCTATAGGTGCTTCTGGGAACAAAATATAGCTCTGTGTGTGTAATGGGACTAACACACTTCAAGTCCTATAGGTGCTTCTGGGAAGAAAATATAGCTCTGTGTGTGTGATGGGACTAACACACTTCAAGTCCTATAGGTGCTTCTGGGAAGAAAATATAGCTCTGTGTGTGTAATGGGACTAACACACTTCAAGTCCTATAGGTGCTTCTGGGAACAAAATATAGCTCTGTGTGTGTAATGGGACTAACACACTTCAAGTCCTATAGGTGCTTCTGGGAACAAAATATAGCTCTGTGTGTGTGATGGGACTAACACACTTCAAGTCCTATAGGTGCTTCTGGGAAGAAAATATAGCTCTGTGTGTGTAATGGGACTAACACACTTCAAGTCCTATAGGTGCTTCTGGGAAGAAAATATAGCTCTGTGTGTGTAATGGGACTAACACACTTCAAGTCCTATAGGTGCTTCTGGAAGAAAATATAGCTCTGTGTGTGTAATGGGACTAACACACTTCAAGTCCTATAGGTGCCTCTGGGAACAAAATATAGGAGCTCTGCCTGCCTGCCCACGAACACACTACAAGTCCTATAGGTGCTTCTGGTAACAAAATATAGGAGCTCTGCCTGCCTGCCACTAACACACTACAAGTCCTATAGGTGCTTCTGGGAAGAAAATATAGCTCTGTGTGTGTAATGGGACTAACACACTTCAAGTCCTATAGGTGCTTCTGGGAACAAAGTATAGCTCTTTGTGTGTAATGGGACTAACACACTTCAAGTCCTATAGGTGCTTCTGGGAAGAAAATATAGCTCTGTGTGTGTAATGGGACTAACACACTTCAAGTCCTATAGGTGCTTCTGGAACAAAATATAGCTCTGTGTGTGTAATGGGACTAACACACTTCAAGTCCTATAGGTGCTTCTGGGAACAAAATATTAGCTCTGTGTGTGTGATGGGACTAACACACTTCAAGTCCTATAGGTGCTTCTGGGAAGAAAATATAGCTCTGTGTGTGTAATGGGACTAACACACTTCAAGTCCTATAGGTGCTTCTGGGAACAAAATATAGCTCTGTGTGTGTGATGGGACTAACACACTTCAAGTCCTATAGGTGCTTCTGGGAAGAAAATATAGCTCTGTGTGTGTAATGGGACCAACACACTTCAAGTCCTATAGGTGCTTCTGGGAAGAAAATATAGCTCTGTGTGTGTAATGGGACTAACACACTTCAAGTCCTATAGGTGCTTCTGGGAAGAAAATATAGCTCTGTGTGTGTAATGGGACTAACACACTTCAAGTCCTATAGGTGCCTCTGGGAACAAAATATAGGAGCTCTGCCTGCCTGCCACGAACACACTACAAGTCCTATAGGTGCTTCTGGTAACAAAATATAGGAGCTCTGCCTGCCTGCCACTAACACACTACAAGTCCTATAGGTGCTTCTGGTAACAAAATATAGGAGCTCTGCCTGCCTGCCACGAACACACTACAAGTCCTATAGGTGCTTCTGGTAACAAAATATAGGAGCTCTGCCTGCCTGCCACTAACACACTACAAGTCCTATAGGTGCTTCTGGTAACAAAATATAGGAGCTCTGCCTGCCTGCCACGAACACACTACAAGTCCTATAGGTGCTTCTGGTAACAAAATATAGGAGCTCTGCCTGCCTGCCACGAACACACTACAAGTTCTATAGGTGCTTCTGGTAACAAAATATAGGAGCTCTGCCTGCCTGCCACGAACACACTACAAGTCCTATAGGTGCTTCTGGTAACAAAATATAGGAGCTCTGCCTGCCTGCCACGAGCACACTACAAGCCCCTCTTTGTCAATCAATCTTTGTAACTGAATCTATCTAACTCAATCTCTGCAAGTGAATCTCTCTATCTATCTAAATGCAGCAGAGTGTCACAGAAACAGCCTGCTCAATCTGCGCCGGAACAGCATGTGACCGGCGCAGACGGCGTGGCGGCGTTTTATAGGGGGGGGGGCGTGTACTACAGCCCCTGAGCTGTAATTGGCTACAGGCGTCCTGCCTGTAGCCAATTATGGCTCTTCGAGTTTCCGGGGCTGTGATTGGCCAAGCATGCGGGGTCACAGTGCATGCTTGGCCAATCATCAGCCAGCAATGCACTGCGTCGGCCGCGCCGGCCGCAATGCATTGCGGGGCCGCTCGCATCACACGAACGTGATGCGAGCGGCCAAAATAGTTCTGGGCTCGCCGAGCGAGCGAACGCCCGATGCTCGATGCGAACGTGGGTTCGCATCGAGCACCGGGCCCATCCTTATTTGCCAGTAATCCAACCTCCAGCACAAAATTAATCAGCTGATTGGACTGTAAGATTTACTTTGAGTAGACCTTTTGTTTCATTAGATCTTTAACAAATTACCGAATGATGTCGAATTCATTCGTTATATTCGCTATAATTTCTTTTGTATTAGTTGAAATTCATTATTTTTTTATTTGGATGCATCCGAATGTCCGAAAGATGAAAAATTTGGCCGAATTTTGATTCGTTACGAAACAAATTGCACATGTCTACTGGGAAGCAGTGATCCAGTAAGGAATAAATAGGAACTGTAAATCGGAAGGAATGTAACAGCTTGTGTGGGTGATAATACGGGGCACGTTATACTAAGGTAGCCACCAGCACTCTGCAAGTGTACCAAAGATAAGTGTATCAACTAGACATAGAGTGTAAACAGAGATAATAATGGTAACCTAAATAAAAAAAAAAAAATGCGGAAATGTAGCCTTAACTATACATAGAATACTAGTATGGGCTCCTCAATTCAGACTTGGGAAACCATACTCTACGAAAACACAAAAGAAGGGAGAGGGGTGCCAAGTAGCCTTATGGTGTAGTAAGTCAAATTTATTAATGCACATTTAAAAAACAGTTATGTATGCACTCACAAGAACAGGAGTGTTCCAAGCATATCACTGTGGAGCAGTGTCTGTGCTGTGGGTGGATGGATCAACAGCACTGACATAGCTGCTATGCAGGGGGGAGAGCTCCACCATTACAGAGAGCTGCCTAACTGCCAGGGATCAGAGAATGCTGAAGATGCAGGTGAAAGCAGAAGCACCACATCAAGTTAAAGGCAGACGCTCTTTCTCACAAAGGGTCTCTGAAATACACGTTTCAGGTATCAGAGCCCCACCTTAATCAGTTTGCTTAATTCTACCCTCTGGGGGTTATATAGCAGATGCACTTGGTGGAAATTAACCCCAAATACACCAGGGTCTGTCTCAATTTTGAGATCACTATATATATATACATATATATAGCGAGAGAGAGAAAAAAAAAAACTGTAAATAACAAAGTGATTGAGTCAAAACCAAAAAATAAGTAAACACACAATTGTTTTGTCAGTTCGGGGAAACTTAAATGCAGAAATAACACACAAATAATCATTGGATAAAAAAAATGTTTAGGATAAAATGTAAACATTGTGAAAGATAATCGAAAAATAAAAAGCAGGCTATTTATTTACTTTACCGTAATTTTCATAAATACTGTGATAGGAATAGGTTAATATTAAATGGCAAAAAATCTGTTCATAAAAATGAATATAAAATGAATATAGAATCCAGAGATTAGTTTGAGAGAAAACGAAAAGACCACCGCTTCAGGACAGCTCTCCTAGGCAAATGCTTATCTTCCCAATCAAGGAGCCCCAGGTGCTGGCCAATACAATCACAATAGCAGGCAATGGCAGAAAAGAACTCTGGATAGCACCACACCGGGAAAAACTTAAAGCGGGACGGTACCTGATTTTTTTTTTTTTTAAAAGCCAGCAGCTACAAATACTGCAGCTGCTGACTTTTAAAAAATGGACACTTACCTGTCACAGGTTCCAGCGATGTCGGCAGCAGAGGCCGATCAATCGATCGGTTCTCTGCTGCTGCCGGCGCCATTCTTGGTGAGGGAATCAGGAAGTGTCGCCTTTGCGGCTTCACTTCCCGGTTCCCTACTGCGCATGCGCGAGCCGTGCAGCGCAATGAGAATCGTCAGCGCTGTCTGCCGGGACAAGTGTGTGTCCCGGCAGACAGCACGCCGGGACAGAAAGTTGCGTAAACTCCCGTGGGAGTTTATGCCCGGAAGTGGGTGCAGATACCTGTCTTAGACAGGTATCTGCACCCCCCCCTGAAAGGTGCCAAATGTGACACCGGAGGGGGGGAGGGTTCCAAAAAGCGGAAGTTCCACTTTAGGAATCCCGCTTTAAAATCCTGTGCTTTTATTGAAAACGAAGATCACATCAAAACAAAACACTCCACAGCAATGGGGGGGGGGGGGGGTACAGCCATGAATAAGCACTGATTCCAGTGCGAAACGCGTCAGTATTTTTTGTACCCCCCCATTGCTGTGGAGTGTTTTGTTTTGATGTGATCTACATTTTCAATAAAAGCACAGGATTTTAAGTTTTTCCCGGTGTGCGGCTATCCAGAGTTCTTTTCTGCCATTGCCTGCTATAAAATTAATATAGATATAAATCACAAAATCAACAAATGATACAAAAAAAATTAATAAAATAAACCCATAACATGCAAAATTGCTGGAATCAAATAAACAAAAGTATCATGAAAGCTGTATTGGTGGTAAATGACCAAAAATCAGGGCTTAGGATGATGAACACATTTAGGCAAAAAAAACAGGATGACTAATAGCAGTAGACGAAAATTAACATACGTGCATACAAACAAATAAGTTGTGTATTTGACTGTGCATGCATATAGAGAGCCTAAGGCAAAGGTAGTAACAACATGTATTTAGCCTCCTGTAAAGGATGGGTGCAGGGCTTACATGCTGTATATGTTAAGAAAAACAACATAAGTATAATAGATTGGTAAGCAATAAATAGATAATTTATTATTAATTTTCTGGTACTAACGAAGGGGATATATCATAAGGGCTAAGAAAGATAAGAGGAATTTAGGGAAAATAATGGATAACAATCATTATGAATGAAATATGGCCAAGAAATGCAAAAAAGAGAATCCATGGAGGGTTGGTAATTTCCTGTGAGAGGACCATAAATATGCACCCTTACCTATACATATATATAAATGTATATTCATATACTGTATGTACAGATGCATGAGAACACATACACACCCACAAACACATACAGTATCTCACAAAAGTGAGTACAACTCTCACATTTTTGTAAATATTTTATTATATCTTTTCATTTGACAACACTGAAGAAATTACACTTTGCTACAATGTAAAGTAGTGAGTGTACAGCGTGTATAACAGTGTAAATTTGATGTCCCCTCAAAATAACTCAACACACTGCCATTAGTGTTTAAACCGCTGGCAACAAAAGTGAGTACACCACTAAGTGAAAATGTCCAAATTGGGCCCAAAGTGTCAATATTTTGTGTGGCCACCATTATTTTCCAGCACTGCCTTAACCCTCTTGGGCATGGAGTTCACCAGAGCTTCACAGGTTGCCACTGGAGTCCTCTTCCACTCCTCCATGACGACATCATGGAGCTGGTGGATGTTAGAGACCTTGCACTCCTCCACCTTCTGTTTGAGGATGCCCCACAGATGCTCAATAGGGTTTAGGTCTGGAGACATGTTTGGCCAGTCCATCACCTTTACCCTCAGCTTCTTTAGCAAAGCAGTGGTCATCTTGGAGGTGTGTTTGGGGTCGCTATCATGTTGGAATACTGCCCTTCGAATCTTCGAAGGGAGGGGATCATGCTCTGCTTCAGTATGTCACAGTACATTTTGGCATTCATGGTTTCCTCAATGAACTGTAGCTCCCCAGTGCTGCCAGCACTCATGCAGCTGCAGAACATGACACTCCCATTACCATGCTTGACTGTAGGCAAGACACACTTGTCTTTGTACTCCTCACTTGGTTGCTGCCACACACGCTTGACACCATCTGAACCAAATAAGTTTATCTTGGTCTCATCAGACCACAGGACATGGTTCCGGTAATCCATGCCCTTAGTCTGCTTGTCTTCAGAAAACTGTTTGCGGGCTTTCTTGTGCATCATTTTTAGAAGAGACTTCCTTCTGGAACGACAGCCATGCAGACCAATTTGATGCAGTGTACAGCATATAGTCTGAGCACTGACAGGCTGCCCCCCCCACTCCTTCAACCTTTGCAGCAATGCTGGCAGCACTCATACATCTATTTCCCAAAGACAACCTCTGGGTATGATGCTGAGCACGTGCGCTCAACTTCTTTGGTCGACCATAGCGAGGCCTGTTCTGAGTGGAACATGTCCTGTTAAACCTCTGTATGGTCTTGGCCACAGTGCTGCAGCTCAGTTACAGGGTCTTGGCAATCCTATTATAGCCTAGGCCATATTTATGTACAGCAACAATTCTTTTTTTTCAGATCCTTAGAGTGTTCTTTGCCATGAGGTGCCATGTTTAACTTCCAGTGACCAGTATGAGAGAGGGATAGCGATAACACTAAATTTACCACACCTGCTCCCCATTCACACCTCAGACCTTGTAACACTAATGAGTTACATGACACCGGGGAGGGAAAATGGCTAATTGGGCCCAATTTGGACATTTTCACTTAGGGGTGTACTCACTTTTGTTGCCAGCGGTTTAGACATTAATGGCTGTGTGTTGAGTTATTTTGAGGGGACCGCAAATTTACACTGTTATACAAGCTGTACACTCACTACTTTACATTGTAGCAAAGCGTAATTTCTTCAGTGTTGTCACATGAGAAGATATAATAAAATATTTACAAAAATGTGAGGGATGTACTCACTTTTATGAGATACTGTATATGTGTGTATGCGCACACACTTACACACATACAATTCCATAAATGCATGTGCCCCTGGATCATGTATACAAACATGCAAACAAACATCCTAGTGTGAAAGTGTGAGTCAGAGTTTAGAGGGGTGTGTGTGGGGGGCTACCGATGCTCTAAGGACCTATGTCTCAAACCAGAATGTAGTTCACCTCTACAAGGACCCTACCCTAGTGGATAGACCCCTACAAAGAATGAATGCACAAATAAATGGATGAAAAAGAAAGAAAGAAAGAAAGAACAGATTTTGAAAAAACAGAGAAGGCCAATAGTGGTTACCCCTAAACATGACAGTGGGATATTCAGAAGGCAAATAAAAAAATTGGAGAATGGCTTCATGGGAAGTTCTAAAATGTGGGATTTGGAGGGCAAATGGAGAATGCCAAGACCAAAGAAGAGGAAAGAATCCCCAAGGACAACAGAGAGATGTGTGTCCGCTCCCATTTCCATGAGAGTGTACATGGAAGAAGGGAGAATTGTAGTTATTTATTGAGCCCCCTGGCTTCAGACTGCTTGACTTGAAGATCCAATATGTCACCTGGGAACCTAACTTCCTAAATCTTTCCCCTTGCACTAGGCTGGAGGATATGGATTGGATGGCTATTACTTTAAGTAGAGAAGGATCACCATTATGGCATAGAGCAAAATGATGTGGGATGGAGACTTTAAGAACCATGTTCCCCAAACCTTGTGAGCAGGGGCCTTGTAAGCATTGAAAGATACAGAGGCACATGTTTTTATGGATTTGTATGTGTGTGTGTGTATCTGTGCATACACATGTACACTGTATTACCAAAAGTATTGGGACGCCTGCCTTTAAACGTACATGAACTTCAATAGCGTCCCAGTCTTAGTCCGTAGTGTTCATTATTGAGTTGGCCCACCCTTTGCCGCTATAACAGCTTAAACTCTTCTGGGAAGGCTGTCCACAAGGTTTAGGAGTGTGTCTATGGGAATGTTTGACCATTCTTTCAGAAGCGCATTTGTGAGGTCAGACACTGATGTGGATGAGAATGCCTGTCTCGCAGTCTCTGCTCTAATTCATCCCAAAGGTGCTCTATCGGGTTGGGGGTCAGGACTCTGTGCAGGCCAGTCAAGTTCCTCCACCCCAAACATCCGCATCCATGTCCTTATGGACCTTGTTTTGTGCACTGGTGCGCAGTCATGTTGGAACAAGGAGGGGCCATCCCCAAACTGTTCCCACAAAGTTAGGAGCATGAAATTGTTCAAAATGTCTTGGTATGCTGACGCCTTAAGAGTTCCCATCACTGGAACTAAGAGGCCAAGCCCAACCCCTGAAAAGCAACCCCACACCATAATCCCTCCTCTACCAAATTATTTGGATCGGTACACAAAGTCTCTTCAGGCCCCAAGTGCTGTGCGGCAGGACTTCCGGTATTATGCCACTTTTGCCTTTTGGAATGCACGCCGGCTCCTGTATGAATCAGAGCGGTGGTGGCCCCACACAGAGCATTGGCAGAACATTCCAGATGCCTGGCTAGACACCATACAATGTGAGGGTAATCTGAATTACTTTTTGCTGTGATTGTATTAAACAATAATACCCTATAAGGTTTTCTTGGCTTCCTCTCCTTCCATGGGTGATGTAGATTTTAGAGCAATGATCCTGTAGAAGATGGCATGATACACAGAGGGACTGTATTAAAGCGCTTAATGACCTCCATTTGTATAACCTCTGATTAGTCTGGTCTCTACAGGGAACACGGGTGGATTCATGGATTGGAGGAGAGTGAATTTGCACGGAGAAAAATCACGTTATTTCAAAAAGAGTTGCAAATATGTTTGCACTTTAATTCAGCACTATTGCACTTTGGTTAGAATTACATCAGTACTTAAAGGGTAACTCCACTTTCATTGGGGGAAAAAATAGCAAATAAAGATAAAATAATATAGCATTTTAAATTGTGACACAAGTCATATTTTAATTGAATGTTATTAAAAATTGATGTAGCACCCTACAATCTCTCCTGTTATCCATCAGAGGCCAGGTTCTGTGGAGACTGAAGAAGTACCAGAGCAGCTTTTTCACTAGCCAGGGGCGGTGAAGAAGTTGGGAAAGCTTTAGGAGAGTCAAGCTAGGTACCCAGCGGAACAGTGTGGGTGACGCTTGCAGAGGATTCAGCAGGTTAGCTGAAGAGCCAAGCAGGACAGTGTGGGTGACATTTGGAAGCCTCAGCGGGTTAGTTGTGGAGGAGCTAAAGTGATCCAATGGCAGCTGGGATCTGAAGAGTCTAGTGAGAAGCTGGCAGCTCAGTGAGAGGACCTACAACGCATAATGTGAGTTGTGATCTGCACTGAAGTTGAAGCTACAAGTTCAGTTGCTATAGGAGACAGCAGTCTACAGATAAAGTTTAAATTGTGTTTTAGGTAGTGGTGCGCTGTATAGAACAATCCTAGATGTGCTAGACGGAGCTAGCTAGATAGGCAGCAAAAGGTAGGTGTGGATGATGGTAGAGCCAAAGCGATGTCTGTAACCTGAACGGTTACAACCTTAATCCAGTGCAAATATCGCAAATTTTAAAAAGGAAATACATAATAAAAACCTAGTGGTTGAAAATGACTAGTGCAGTGTGCACTGTGGTGAATGAAGGTAAAATCTCAACGAATATAATAAAGTGTCCAGGTGATAAAACAGAATAAAATAAATAATCCCAGTGGGTGTGTAGCAATGTGAGATCCTTAAAATGAAATAGACGGATAAAGTGCAAAGTGCTGGAATGGAAAAAAAGGAAATGGACACTATTCCAAGTTTCAACAGTGTCTTGGTGCTGAAAGTAGCGCCTAAAGTGGCTAGTGATCCTCAGAGGTAGGATATTTTGTGACAGAGAAATTTACACAAATAATGAAACTTATATTTAAGACCGGGTAAGCGAAACTCGCTAAACATAAAGATGTATTCAAAAGTCCAGATGGAGCATACTCCTAAGGTGATCAGTGCAAGTATGGGTGGGAGGAACGTGAAAACTGGTTTCCTATTTAGTCCAGTGGAGAAAACCAATAATATAAATAAATAAAAAACAATAATTTAAATAAATAAATCTGTGACTGTGTGGCACACACCGTATTCACAACGGTTAATACACAGTTGAAGTGATGTAAGGTTTTAGGTGCAATGTGACATAAACTGAGTCCAACATAAAAGTAAAGTGCGAGTGCTTGATAACGCAGATCAGTGCAGTGCTGTGTGGGACGGTAGATGATCCGTGCGTTCTCCTTCGTGCAGAATAAATGGATGGATGTCCCCTTACCTTACGGCTGTAAGGTAACAGCGTGTAGTGGAAATCTCGTTTGGGTCCTTGGTCGGCGTTCCTGGTGTACTGCCCTGGGTCCTACCCTGCCTATAGTATGCGGTCCTGCCTCTTTACATGTGTCCACAGTGGGGGAACTCGCCAGTAGTATAGGTTTTTTAGGGAAGAGATGAAGGAAACCTCATAGTGCAGTATTCCAGTATAATACAATGTTTTAATGGTATACAGAAAGGTACTCACATTTAGCAAACAATACAATGAGCGATGTAAAAACGAGCTGCGGGCTCGTATGACGTCACTTCCGGTGTCACAGTCCCGACGCGTGTTCGTCGCGGTCACGTGACTTCATCCCCATCTGGACTTTTGAATACATCTTTATGTTTAGCGAGTTTCGCTTACCCGGTCTTAAATATAAGTTTCATTATTTGTGTAAATTTCTCTGTCACAAAATATCCTACCTCTGAGGATCACTAGCCACTTTAGGCGCTACTTTCAGCACCAAGACACTGTTGAAACTTGGAATAGTGTCCATTTCCTTTTTTTCCATTCCAGCACTTTGCACTTTATCCGTCTATTTCATTTTAAGGATCTCACATTGCTACATACCCACTGGGATTATTTATTTTATTCTGTTTTATCACCTGGACACTTTATTATATTCGTTGAGATTTTACCTTCATTCACCACAGTGCACACTGCACTAGTCATTTTCAACCACTAGGTTTTTATTATGTATTTCCTTTTTAAAATTTGCGATATTTGCACTGGATTAAGGTTGTAACCGTTCAGGTTACAGACATCGCTTTGGCTCTACCATCATCCACACCTACCTTTTGCTGCCTATCTAGCTAGCTCCGTCTAGCACATCTAGGATTGTTCTATACAGCGCACCACTACCTAAAACACAATTTACTCTTTGGCTTCAGACATTTGCCCCAGTGTGTGCAGCAGTCACTTTGCTCTATTCTGTTTATGGTGGCGCAGGGATAATCTTTATACACATATCACTACAGATAAAGTTTGCTGCAATTCAGCTTAAAGGCCCTTGAACTGTATTGCCGTTCTTCTATTCCTATTTTTGTCTCTGTCTCCCAAGCATTTTTGCATCTGCCTAAGGGTGTTTAGGCCCTAACCCTCTCTCCCCAGTTCTGCTAAGAGACAATCAATCTATTTTTGCATTCTCAAAGAGTCTGGTGCCCAACTTACTACTCTATCTACACCACACCCACTATGCCTAGTAACCTACACTGTGAAGATGGATGTCAGCTCTCCCTGACTATGGAGGTCACCATTAGGCCTGTGGAGGTCAGGGATGCCGGCTACCTTACCTTTCCTTTTCAATTTGCAGCAGCTCTAATTTTCAAAAAATGCAATGGAATATGGCTACCTGGAGTTGTACTGTACACAGAATGTGTACAGACCAGCCCCAGAAACATAATTTCCTGCTTGTGTGATTGGGTCACCAATTTTCCCAGAAGTCTGCACCAGATTTTAGGCATCCCCTGCAACAAAAAATACATTTTTAGTGAGATACTCCCAGTAGGAACACGCCTTAAAGGATGCAGGCCCAGCAGCTTGCCTCATTAGAGCTCTCCAGCTGCACAGCTGATGGATAATTATGAAACCACTCCCATTAAACCCACTTAGAACAGAGACACAGAGGAACAAACAGGAATTTATTGGGAATAACAAAAGGTAGGAATCTGCAACAAAGTTTGTTATAATCTTGCAATGTACATAGATCACCCAGACGGAATGTTTTTTTCTTAACAAAAGTGGAGATACGCTTTAACCACTTGCCTACCAGGCACGAACACCCCCTTCCTGACCAAGCCATTTTTCAGCTTTCAGCGCTGTCGCATTTTGCATGACAATTGCACGGTAATGCAACGATGTACCCAAATAAAGAATGTCCCCACAAATAGAGCTTTCTTTTGGTGGTATTTGATCTCTGCGGTTTTTATTTCTCGCGCTATAAACAAAAGAAGAGGGACACGTTTGAAAAATTGCAATATTTTTTACTTTTTACTATAATAAATATCCAATTTTTTTTTTTTTTTTAAACAAATTTTTTCCTCAGCTTAGGCCAATACGTATTCTTCTACATATTTTTGGTAAAAAAAAAAAAACGCAATAAGCGTATATTGATTGGTTTGCGCAAAAGTTAGCGTCTACAAAATAGGGGATAGGATTTTTATTTTTAATTTTTTTTACTAGTAATGGCGGCGATCTGCGATTTTTATCGTGACTGCGATATTGCGGCGGACATATGGGACACTTTTGACACATTTTTGGGACCATTCACATTTATACAGCGATCCGTGCTATAAAAATGCACTGTATAAATGTGACTGGCAAGGAAGGGGTTAACACTGGGGGTGATCAAGGGGTAATATGTTCCCTATGTGAGTGATTCTAACTGTGGGGGGAGGGGACTGACTGGGGGAGGGGACCGATCGGTGTCCCTAGGGACACACCATCGGTCTTCTTCTCTGACAAGACGTGGATCTGTTTTTTTACACACACAGATCCACGTCCTGCTCAGTTACTGGGCAATCGCGGGTGCCCGGAGGACATTGCGGCCACCGGGCACGCGCATCGGGTCCCCAGAAACGCGGTGGGCGCGCGAGCGCCCCCTAGTGGCCACAAAGTTAGTGCCATCATATGACAGCAGCCCAGAACAAGAGATGTTTCTTGCCGCCGTCAAATGACGTTGGACGGTCTGAAACTGGTTAAGGATTTTTACACCCGAATTTGACCTAAATTGATATATGTTTTTTTATGGTTGTATGTTGGTTTGCACTAGTTGATATATGAGATTTTACACATTGGCAGAGTGAGCACAGCTTTAGTCTAATTTTATATATGGTATGTGGAATTAACATATACCATTAAGGCAGCAGCTACCCATGTTTTTTTCACCATTTAATGTTTCACATATTTTGTTGGTATAAACTGTTTTTTTAAGACACCTTGGTTTGTCTAACTGTTGTGTGGGTACTCTTTATTAATACGATGTGGGACATTGGGCCTTGGGAGATACTCGCTAAGGCGGGAAACTCCTTGTGGTGTGAAAAAATGGGCAGAAGATGTAGTGGCTGTATTATTTTTTCTCTTTGGGCTCAGTATGAAAGTTTCTCATTCTCCAGAAATGGGCACTTGAACACAGTTCGAGAGACCATGTAAAGCTTAAAGTGAGATGCTAGTGCAACACAGTACAGATGGGAACAGCCCAGCATTGGTTCTGATATTCAGTGTCAGTTTTGCTGGATGTAGTAAATGTCATCTTAAAACGTTAGTTCACCTTTACTGAAATTAAAAAAAAAATGCATATGCATTACAGCTTTACAAATTTAAAAAATGATGCTTACTCTTTAAGTTGCTGACATGGGCTTCCTCTTTTCATCTTGCCTAGATGGCAGGATGTCCAACCGTTAAATGCATGGCCCCAGCACCTCACAATCGAGCACTCAACTACAAGAATGCACTACACCATGCATGCACAGTTCACCCTCTCTCTCTCTCCCACTTGCAGAGCACTGAGTTTCTATGAGTGCAGATTGCACCTACATATTTCGTCAAGCTACATTCTCATAGCCAAGCACTCGTTCGTGAGGTGTTGGGAGCCGTCAAATGGTCAGACTTCCTTCCATCTAAGCAGGATGGAGAGGGGAATCCCATAGTAGAAGCAGCTTAAAAAGAAAGGATCACTTTTAAAGATGGTAGTCAAAATTTGAATATGCATCTAAAGCTGTAATGCATATGGGATTTTTTTTTACAAGGTGTAAAACAAGGTGAAATAACCCTTTAAAACATTTGCAGTGGCACTGTGATGTATAGCAATGTCCTGGTCCTGCATTGCATAAGAAGTAAATGCATCATTATAGCTGCCTGTCACATTAGAAATGCTGAAAGGAAGTGTTATAACAGCACATTTGTATGTGAAATAATATGCATTAGCATGGGGCAAATGTTTCAAATGTTTAATTAGCTACTCAGCCTGTTTTAAATGCCATTTTCTTTACTAACTGTTTTCCTTAAAAAAAAAAAAAATCAGTACAGACTTAAAACCAGTTAATAATATTTTCTGGAAAGCAGTCTTGGCTTATCAAAAACACTACTGTTTGAATGCCTGCTCACTTGTCCAAACCGCTTAGTAATTGAATACATCCTCTCTGCCTGTTCTTACAAACCGTTAAATTAATTTACACTTCCATGCATGCAAATGCTAAACATTAAAGATAACTAAGAAGTGAAGACACCTGACAGGTTAATTAATAAACAAACAGTCACGGTGTGATCTTTAAAAAAAATAAAAAGGGGAAAAAAAAGGGAGAAAGACAAAATAACAGAGCCCTTCACAGATGATATGAGCAAATCATTTCCACTTAATAGGTTTTTATCGATCACATAAGCAATAAAATAAAGTTCAGTGATGTGAAAAGGTGAAAAAATTGCAGCAGTTTTACAGATCTTCTACATTTGAAATGCACCAGCTTACACGTTAATTTAGATTAACTTCATTGTATCTTCTTTCAGATAATTTAACTGGCAGTGTTATACATTACCTATCCTTTACCAAAAAACTCTTTTTTTTCATTGATGCAAGATAAAGTGTTTTTACTCTTTATGTGGACAACTTTAACCTGCTCCACATGACAGCAGTGTAGCTTGGCAGTTAACATTGTTGCACTGTAGCAATGTAGGGCATTCAACTATGCCTGTCACTACCTATAACCAACAATCAGCATCAATGACTAAGAAGCTGTTGCAGCAGAGCAAGCAAATCCTAACTTTGGATAAATTGACACTGCCCCCAGTCCACCCAACCCTGGGTGTGCATTGCAAGGATTTTAACAAACTTTGTTGCAGATTCCTACATTTTGTTATTCTGAAGAAATCCCTGTGTGTTTGTGTCCATGTGGGAAAGTGAGTCTAATGGAAGTGGTTTCATAATTATCAGTCGCCTGCTGCACCTGCAGGGCACTAATGAGGAAAGCTGCTGGGCCTGCATCCCTTTAGACGTGATTTCCTATTGGGAGTATCTCACCAAAAATTAAATTTTTGTTGCAGTGGATGCCTGAAATCTGACTTGTATCTTAGGCAGACTTCTGGGAAAATCAGTGAGCCAATCACACAAGCAGGAAATGATGTTTCTGGGGGGCATTCTGTACACATTCTGTGTACAGAACACCTCCAGGTAGCCATATTGCATTGCATTTTCAGAAAATTATTTAGTCATTTTTAATAACATTTAATTACAATATGACTTAAGTCGCAATTGTATACCCTATATTATTTTTTCTTTATTTTCTATTTTTTTAGTGGAAGGTACCCTTTAAGCAATAGACACCTGACATTGTCTGGTGTTCATTTGTAATGTTAGTTTTGTAATAACAGGTAGTAACAGGTAATGCTGATAATATACATGTACAGAATAAATAATACAGTCTATGTCTGCTTTTTTAAATGAAAATGCTTTTTTAGGAACATATGAGCTATGAAAGCTCATTCTGATAAAATTATGAATGCTATTCAAAAGCCCTGTCATCTATTTTTGCACCACCTTACTAATTAATTTCAACTTTTCAATTTCTCAGATGATACTGCTCACACGAGCTTCACTGTAGACTAAATAAATTATGAGAACAAGGATTTTTTGGGAATATCTGTATTCTCTTTGTTATATTTCCATGTTTTAATTTATGAAATCTAATTATGCATACTACCAGATTAACTCTTTTTGCAGAATAACAGGTACTACTCTCACCCCCTTCCACCCTCTGTACAGAAGAAAAAAACAACCTTGTGTAGGGAAAATGACCTTTGGGCAGCCATCTGTTGACCTGCTGAATTCCCCAAAATTTATATTTTTTCCTCTCAAAGGTACTGAAAGATGTTCCACAACACAATTTTTACAGGTTTTAGGAAGGCCTAGATTGCATTTATCTTGGATCTCATCCAGAAAAGTGTATTTATACTCAGTCTTTCAGCTAAAACCGTCACAGACATCCTAGTAAAGTGTATGCATACATGCCAACATTTTATTCTTGCCTTTTTTCTTTTTTTGCATTCAATCTAGATCAAATATATGGTAACATTTCGTGACATATCATTTCTTTTTAAAGTAAACAAGAGGACATTTCTGCTAAAGTTTTAGTCTACTTTTCTGATGCAAAAAAAATTGTTGGTTTTCTCAAATTAAGATAAAAGGGTAGAAAAAAGCAATATCGCTATCTTACTCCTCCTCGCTCCGCTTCGTTGCCTTACCAGCCAAATAAGTTTAAGGAAAAAAAATAATATGTGAATTAGTTATATCTGCCAATCCTAAAAGAAATAAAAGGTTTTAAGTAAAGCTAAATTGTACATGTAGGAGAAAACACTCAATGATACATTTTAGCAAAATATTTTATGATGTGATGAGTTGAAGGTACCCAAAAAGCAAAAACAGTATGGAGTACAGTGGAGCTTTCTTAAAACAGATGGTATCTTGATGTTGGTTATCATCTATGCAGTGCAAGCAAGCTATGGATTCTATGAAGTACAGAATTGGGACCAACAGGACAGTATATCCTTACCAGTTTTGGCGAGGTGAACTTAAAGCAATCAAATAGTCTTGCACTAAACCAGTACAAAGCACTCCAGAGCATTCTGAGCTAATACTAACCTTCCTCCCACAAAACTTTTTTTTCATTTTGGATAAAGAAAAAAGGGTTAGAACCCCTGTCAGCTTTCTTTTCCATCTGTGTCCCATTGGGGAGCTTTCCTTTCACCTCCTGTCCTATAGCCAATACATCATTGAAAGTAATGGAATTCTGGGGTGTCAACAGGGTTTCCGTTGGAGGATTTTCCCTCTATTACTTTTCTGATGTCAACCCAAACTGTGAGCTGTTCTTGTACTTTTACATTTAATGTAAACGGTAACAGTAAACAGGAACAAAAAGGGAGGGTGACTCTCCCTAATAGGGACAGACAGAAATAAAAACCTAATAGGTGTCTCAATCCATCTCCACTCTATCCGAAAATAAATGGTTTGCCTTCAGTTAAACTTTGCCAGTGCAAAAGCCACCTGTTTAACCTGGAAAAAAAGCAAAGTTTAACTTTTTTTTTTAATTTTGCATACTGAATGCGGAAATTACTATGTTAGCCAAGGTTATTTCCAGTATATTATCTGTAATCTACATTGGTACGTTCTTAAAACAGAAGGCGTGGACTGTTGTGGAATCTAAAAAGCGTGTGGTGTTCATCTTTGTCAGTGCCCATGGGACTTTAAATAAGGTACAACACAAACAAAAATTAAATTAAAACGTTTTTATGATATAAAAGGACTATAAAATAGGACATACCTCTATAAAATAAATTGAAGAAATATCACTCAAGATAATGTGGATATAACTTTAATTGGAACAGCTAATTTATTTTATATATTAACACAACACACTGTGAAGTCCTACAAGGTTCAAAAACATTGGGTCCTATAGTTTGGTGGGAGAGCTATTCCACCAGTAAAGCAAAATAAATCCCACTTAAGATAATGTGGATAAAGCTCAACCCCTCCCTCTACAAATATATATATATATATATATATATATATATATATATATAACTCTAAATCTTGTCTTACTTCCTCCTGAGGAAAGGAGGATGATGACAAATGTGAGCCTAAAGGTACTCCCATTAGTGTACAAGAATTACCTTGACTTTTATTGCAAAAATATATAAAAGGCATATATCACACGACACATTAAAACATTTTCCAGCCAACCTGCTCCTATCATCTGGCTTATTGATGTAAATTTAGATGTCTGGAATCAAGTGGGTCTATCAATCAATCTAAGTGCTCCATACATTGTGTATACTTATCACGTATTATTTGAATTAAGGAGGGTGGCCTCCCTTAAAGCATATAATTGTTACAAAAAAGTCCATCAAAAAGCTAGGAAGTAATTATCAACCGCATGCTATTTTGCAGAAATGTCCCTTTAGCCTAGGTTCACGCTACTGTGATGCGATGTACTGCAAATTTGTTCCTTTTTTTTGTCCTGTGTGAGGTGCGAATTTGCCTTGCGTTTTGAGGTAGACAGGTGCAGGTCCAATTGAAGCATATGAAGATAAAATTTGCACTTCACCATAGGAATTCTCATTGCACCTGTAGTCAACATACACAGGACCCTTTTTTTTTTTCTCGCTCAAAATTTGCAAAGCATAGATGTCAACCAAAGCCATGAAATTCTATGCTTTTAGTACACAGTCACAGCCAGTACTTGCCAGATATTCCTGCAGCTCCTTTAATGTTGCTGTAGGCCTCTTGGCAGTCTTTTCATCAATTTTGTAATGATGAAATGTCACTGTTGTGCCATATTTTCTCCACTTGATGAGGACTGTCTTCACTGTGTTCGATGGTATCTCCAATGCCTTGGAAATTATTTTGTACCCTTTTCTCCTGATACCTTTTAACAATGAGATCCCTCTGATGCTTTGGAAGCTCTCTGTGGACCATGACCTTTGCTGTAGGATATGACTAAGAAAATGTCAGGAAAGAACTACTAGAACAGCTATTTGGGGTTAACCAGAGGCAATTTAAATGATGGCAGATGTGTACTGACTCCTATTTAACATGAGTTTCAATGTGATTGCTTAATTCTGAACACAGCTACATCCCCAGTTATAAGAGGGTGTGCACACTTATGCAACCACATTATTTTTATTTTTTTTATTTTTACTTCTCCCCTAAAAGATTTCAGTTTGTTTTTCAATTGAGTTGTACAGTTTATAGGTCACATTAAAGGTGGAAAAAGTTCTAAAATGATTTATCTTTGTCTCATTTTTTTTACATCACAGAAACCTGACATTTTAACAGGGGTGTGTAGACTTTTTATATCCACTGTATATGTATGGGGTTGAACCCCTAATCAATCAAGTATATCCTCTGGACCACAGATATTTCTAATCATAGCTCCTTGCACTACCACTTGGACATCCTGGCTGGTTTATTAAAGCATTTGAGCGCACTGCATATCTGCTCATAGTGGCACTGAACAATTTTTGTTCCTTATGATCTGTGATCACTCAGAGATTCCATACATAACCACACAAGCAAGACAATTTATTTCTCCTTTAACAAGTCTCCTTAAAGGCACTTTTCTGCAAAATAAGGATGAATGAATTTCCAAAGGAATGTTTTCTTTTTGCATGCGGTTGATTATTACTCCCTAGCAATTTGATGGTCTTTTTGTAATTATGATATGCTCTAGGGGTGGCCACCCTCCTTAATTCAAATGATAAGTATACACAATGTATGGAGCACTTAGATTGATTGATTGATAGACCCACTTGATTTCAAACATCTAAATTGACATCAATAAGCCAGATGATAGGAGCAGGTTGGCTGGAAAATGTTTTAATGTGTCGTGTGATATATGTCTTTTATATATTTTGGCAATAAAAGTCGAATTGTTGTATACTAATGGGAGTATCTTTATGCTCACATTTGTCATCATCCTCCTTTCCTCAGGAGGAAGTAAGACAAGATTTAGAGTTATATACCTGATGTTAGAATTTTTGATACATATCTGATTTTGTATTTAATTTATCCTTGTAGAGGGAGGGGTTGAGTTTTGTGGTGTTTCTTTGGCTTTACTAGTGAAATAGCCCCCGCACCAAACTATAGGGACCAATGTTTTTGCACCTTGTAGGACGTCACAGGGTGTTTTGTTAATATATCAAATAAATTAGCTGATCCAATTAAAGTTATAGCAGATCAGCTAATTTATTTTATAGAGGCATGTGCTATATATAATTTTCTTATTAAATAATAAAAACGTTGTCATTTAATGATAACATTATTTTTGGTGTACCTCATTTAAAGTCCTATGGGCACTTGTATTGTTGTATCGGTATAAATGTATATCACCTCATGCACTGGATTACTATACTATATATATATATATATATATATATATATATATATATATATATATATATATATATATATATATATATATATATATATATATTATATATTATTCATCTTTGTCCCTCACAAGAAAGGGCAGATTTGGGTGTGACATCCAATACACAGCCTTCAAAGCATGTTTTGTTATCTACCATCAGTCCATGATACATGTAGCTCCTTTGTAGATCTAAGAGACATATGAAAGAACTATTAAGGTTAAAGTACCGTGGAACCACGGAAATCAAAAGCCCTAGAGGTAAGATAATCAACTGATATGCAACTGCACAGGCTACATACATTAGCAGCTATTATAATGCTGTAAATGAATAATCTCCTCATTCATATTGCATAGCACATTAGTACATTCTAAATGAATAAAAAAAATACTTCAACAACACAATGCTAGCAATTTGTAAAATAAATTCCAGGTGGGAGATTGTAGGGGTGGAAAATGTTTTTTAATGCACTACCATTTTTTTTTTAGATAAGCATTTGTGTATCTGTCATCTGTTGATATCTGTATCTATTGTTATGTAATCACTGTCAAACACACAATTTAGTCCACATGTATATCGAAATTAAACAGCTGGTATTTTTAGAGAATGTTGTATGCAATTAACTGGATTTTTATCCTGCACACCAACGAATACCTGCTAAAATTTTAAATTAGCTTAAAAGGTGTTTACTTACTGAAGGCAAGATGGCTGTTCACTTTGCAAGTGTAGCATCCCCCCCCCCCCTGACCCCTGGCATCCAGGAGGGCTGACATTTCACCTCAGGTGCTGGTTCTTAGGCATGGTGGGTGTGTGTGGTTGCAGAAAAGATGGCCACCAGTCACTTTTAAAATGAACAAGATGAGTTTATTGCTTACCACAACAACAAATGCATGGAGAGAGGGTTAGGGCACATGACACCCTTAGGGCAGGAGGCAGACAGATTAGAAGACTCCAAAAACAAAACCAGCCAGGTAAACAGCAATACAGAACAACGGCCTTAGGCCTGCACACAGCGCACTATATCTACATATCAACTGCTGTCTCCAATAGCAACCGAAAAACTCATGGTACCATGCAGGGTTTCTTTGGATGAGTCCCTCCTCATACTTTCCCAGCCTTTCCACATTCCCCGGCTTGTGAAGCAGTAACTTCTGGTACTTTATCTCAGACCTCCATCCCTTTCCTCAATGCCTCAAGGCAACAGCCAGGCTTTCTCCGCCAGAGCCTTCCTCATGCCTCCAGGCAACAGCCAGGCTCTGTGTTCTAGAGCCTCCATTTTGCCACGTACTATCCTGGGATTTCAGAGCCCCCAAAATTGTAATAGGTGGTCAGGAAGTTAAATGTGTAATAAAAGCGTTGTCCCACCTACAATTTTTTTTTAAAAGTCAGCAGCTACAAACACTGTAGCTGCTGACTTTTAATAAGGACGCTTACCTGTCCAAGGAGCCCGCAATGTTGTCCCCCCGAGGCCGATCCGTCCATCAGATGTGCGGGTGCCACCATTCTAATTAAGGGAAACTGGCAGTGGCAAGAATTTGTAGTGTTAATATGTGGTCACACCCCTTTAGCACCTGATAGTTTAAATACATGTACAAGCTATTGGGATTTGAGCACAGGTATATTTTCTCTGTTGTAACACAGGTCAGTGAACAGACCTGAACCTAGTAGCTCTCCCCACCTTGGATCTTTATGCCCCATGTTGGCATGGAGTCCACCGTAGCATTTGCAGTGGCAAAGCAGAGTAGGACTGCCCAGAAGAGGTATTACTTTGACGCAGTTGGCCAGCATGTATTGCAATATGTGTGAACTAAATATCCCTGTTTTTCATTGCACAGTTTGCTGGGAAGGGTGTATAGCAGTGTGCAGAGGGTCCATCCAGATTTTGTAGTGTTAACATGTGGTCACACCCCTTTAGTACCTGATAGTTTAAATACCTGTACAAGCTATTGGGATTTTAGCACAGGTATATCTTTTCTCAAGAGAGAGCACCCAGGCACACACTGGAATTTCAATGAGGAAACATGCTTGTGTTCAACAGCTGGAAGGTCCCATTGACAGGACTGGGGAGTTTTTTTGGCCAGGTTTCTGTGGGTGTGCAAATGGTATGGTGCTTACCTTTCTAGACATCTTTATAAACTGCACCTATTTCTATTATCTACTGGGGCCCTTTGACCGCATCGTTTTTTTTTTTCTATAAAAGGTGTGCTTAGCATTTAAGATCTATCATTTTACAGAATTCAGTCAGTAAACCCTTCTTCTTGATGTACTGTGGGTTTTTAGTTCTGAGATTTTCAGATGAACTTAAAGTGGGACTCCACCCATAAGGGGGAGTTCTGCTTTAAAGCTGTTGTATAGTCTTTTTTTTTTACTTTTACCTACAGGTACCTACAGGTAAGCCTATAAAAAGGTAAAAAAAATCTCCTAAACCTGTATGGTTTAGGAGATATTCCCCTCGCAATGAGCCGCTGACTGCAGCGGCGCATGCGCACAGGGGATTCTCAGCTGATAGCCCGACCAGACGGCAGACCCTGCCAGGAGGAAAAAAAATGTCAGCGGGAAAAAAAACTCCCGATTTAAGTACTCCACCCCTCCTCTGTCACATTTGGCATTTTTTGGGGGGGAGGGGGAGCAAGTACCTAGATTTGACAGGTACCCAATCCCACTTCTGCTTAGATTGCCTAGTTCTCCCCCCTCCCTCCCTCCCCGCAGTCTTCTGGGACACATCACAGGTCCCAGAAGACTGCAGGACCATTCAAAAAGCAGCATGTGAAGCCGAAAGCAGCATAGCCAGCTGCCCACAGTTAGGGCTTGTTCACATTGTACGTGCATAAAAACTGATAGTGATGGGAAAACCGTGCAGATTTCACTTGCAAAGACATGAGTTCACATCAGTTTTCATCATGTTTCAGTGAGTTTTTATGCGCGGTGACATCAGTTTTTATGCACGTCAGTTATGTGTCATGTTCACACCAGTATTGATGTCATGTTTTTTTCCATGCAGAAAACTGCATACACATTGCAGAAAAAATCCACATGTGATACCAGTGTTGTGCCCTTGCAGAACACGTGCAGAAAAACTGACGTCTTTGCACCATGATGTGAATAAGTACTAAAAAGGGGTATTGGCGCTGCTCTAAAGTAAAATTAAGAAGGGGTGTAAAATATATAATATAGAGGTGGAAGGTGTCTGGAATATTTAAAATCACAAACCAGAAATAAAGTGCAAATGCAGAGGGTGAACCAGTGGAGTAAGTTGGCACTTATATCACAATATAAATCACAAAGTATTGAAGGTGTCCAAGATATGGTGTTCAGCTAGCACAAAATAGTGACTATTAAAATATTAAAGAGTGAAATACAATTGAAAAAAGTGCACGTGCATCAATAAATAAGTAAATGCAGTAAACATATTGGCTGATTGCTTCAAAGCGTAAAAAATAGATCATAAGCTTAAATTGATAATAAACAAACGATATATATATGCATAGTGTATATTAAAAAGCCACAGAGAAAATAATAATAATGAAGTAATAATATATAAAATGAATGTCCGATATAACCAAGCAGTGGTGTCACCTACTAATATGGGTGAATTAAGGAATGAGTCAGTATCAAAACTGAAAATTATATATAAAAATGAATTCTATTGCAAAAAATACGTGGATAAAAATTAATTAATAAATTTGAAAAAATGAAAGTCCACCGTGCAACAGGCAAGACAGTGTTGCAGGAACAAATAAATAAATAAACGCAGTCTGCACAGACGTACAGAAGAGAAGCCACCCCGCAGTATATGAACGTGGGGTGGTTGGCAAGAGGTTAATATTAGGGTTTATATATAATTGAAACCATTTGCAAAATTCTCCAATTGAATGTATTGCTAGTGGATTCTAAATACAGGCTATGTTGTAAAAAAAATTATAGCCTCCTGCCAGGGGTGTTATAGTACCACAGAACATCCGTTCTGCATTACATTATTTAGCATACATATCAGGTGCACCTACCTAACAAATACTAATAAGGAAGCACTCATCACTTCTGAATATTTGTTTTGTCAAAATTAACTTATGACATTACACTGTTCATACCAGTAAAAGCATTAGTTCATTCAGTAGTTCTCACATCAATAATTTAATGATCTCCAAACAAGTTTAACTATGCTATAGTATGCAGCAGGAATGATCTAAGATCAAGCATATACTGTATATATTCAAGCATATACAAGTGTGCTCAAAAGTTTGCATACCCTGGCAGAAATTGTGAAAATATGACTGATCGTGCCAAAAAAATCTCTTTTATTTAAGAATAGTGATCTTATGAAGCCACCTTTTTTTTTTTTTGAAAATTATTTTTATTTTGTTTTATACAATACATATTATAACAAGCCACACAACGTGGGCTGCAACCGGCAACAAACTTGCCGGTACATTACAGAAAAACAATACAACATAAAAATTCTCACAGAAACTTGTGGTACATCCCCCCCTAACTTTGCCCAGACAGGTACACAAATGTTCCTACCTCCAGCCGGAGGCAATGGACACAAGGATACAATTCCACGGCTCCCCTGCTTTCTATCAGATGTCCTCCGTGGAATGGGTACGCTCTCGACCCCCCCGCTCCCCCCCCCCGCCCCAAAGTGACATGGTTTAATTAAGTAAAGTTACCCATCCCCCCAACTGTGCAGTGTGCAAATTCTTCAATCACTCACTAATCTTCTAGCCCTTCAAGACAATCACCCTTCCGTGTTATCTTATCTACAAAGGATCTTAGGTTATGTCCCAGTGTGGTTAATCTGATACCGTGTCCATGGAACCCATCCACCCCCACCCCCCAAACCTCTGCTCAAGTATGTAGCCTTGTAAAAGGGTACTGCCTTGTTGACCAATGTTTTCCAAGACTCCAAGGTCGGTGACACAGAACTCTTCCATGAAAGGATAATGCTCTTTTTAGCATAAAACAGTAACAGGGTAAGTAGGGTCTGTATGGCCCTGGTAGTGGCCGGGGGCACCACTAAGGGTAGAAGACATACTTCGATGGACATAGGGATAGAAATTGAGGTGACCGACCTTATACAGGAGGCGATGGCTTGCCAATAAGTTTTAATTAGTGGGCATTCCCAGAAAATATGCATGAAGTTAGCTAAGGGTGCAGCGCATCTCCAGCACAGGGAGTGCTGATTCCCAAACATCTTTACCAGTCTAGCCGGGGTAAATTCTGTGTAGGAAATGAAGCCACTTATTATCAAATAGTTGCTTGTTTTCTTTTTAAATCATAATGATAACAGAAATCACCCAAATTACCCTGATCAAAAGTTTATATACCCTGGAGTGTTTGGCCTTGGTGCAGACATACAAGGTGACACACAGGTTAAAATGTAAATTAAAGGTTAATTTCCCACATATATGGCTTTTCTAATTGCAATTTGTGTTTGTGCATAAATAGTCAATGAGTTTGTTAGCTCTCACGTGGATGCACTGAGCAGGCTAGATACTAAGCCTTAACGAGCAAAAAAGAACTGTCAAAAGACCTGCTTAACAAGTTGATGAAACTTTATAAAGATTGAAAAGTATATAAATAGATCCAAAGCCTTGAATGTGCCAGTCAGTACTGATCAATCACTTATTAAGAAGTGGAACATTTGGGGATCTTTTAATACTAAGCCAAAGTCAGGTAAAAAGATTGCAGCCACAACTGCCAGAAGATTTGTTGTAGGTGCAAAGAAAAACCCATATGTAACAGGAGAAATACAGGCTGCTCTGGAAAAAGACAGTGTGGTTGTTTCAAGGAGCACAATACGATGATACTTGAACATAAATTAGCTGCATGGTCAAGTTGCCAGAAAGAATCTTTTGCTGTGTCAATGCCTGGTTGCAATATGCTTGGTTGCAATATGCCCGACAACACCTTGTCAAGCCTCACAACTTCTAGCACACTGTAATCTGCAGTGACGAGACCAAAATAGAGCTTCAATGGTCACAACCATAAGCGCAATGTTGGGAGAGGGGTCAACAAGGCCTATAGCGACAAGACTACCATCCCCAATGTGAAGCATGGTGGTGCCTCAATATTTTCTACTTTCTGTTATAAAACATATTCAATAAAATCAAATTTCTTCAAATAAATTCACAAGGTTATGCCAAAATGTATTCTGCTACATGTCTTTGGCAAAAAAAAAGTCCCACTAAGTGGATAATAATTTGGTCTGTGTGAAAGTTATAGTGTCTAAAAACTATGGTATATACAGTATCTCACAAAAGTGAATACACCCCTCACATTTTTATAAATATTTTATTATATCTTTTCATGTGACAACACTGAAGAAATTACACTTTGCTACAATGTAAAGTAGTGAGTGTACAGCTAGTATAACAGTGTAAATTTGCTGTCCCCTCAAAATAACTCAACACACATTAATGTCTAAACCGCTGGTAACAAAAGAGAGTACACCACTAAGTAAAAATGTCCAAATTGGGCCCAATTAGCCATTTTTCATCCACGATGTCATGTGCCTGTTAGTGTTACAAGGTCTCAGGTGTGAATGGGAAGCAGGTGTGTTAAATTTGGTGTTCTCACTCTCTCATACCGGTCACTGGAAGTTCAACATTGCACCTAAGCATAGGCTATAAGAAGATTGCCAAGACCCTGAAACTGAGCCACAACATGGTTCCTCTCAGAACAGGCCTCGCCATAGTAGACCAAAGAAGTTGGGTGCACGTGCTCAGCGTCATATCCAGAGGTTGTCTTTGGAAAATAGACGTATGAGTGCTGACAGCATTGCTGCAGAGGTTGAATGGGTGGGGGGGTCAGCCTGTCAGTGTCCAGACCATATGCCGCACACTGCATCAAATTGGTTTGCATGGCTGTCATCCCAGAAGGAAACCTCTTCTAAAGATGATGCACAAGAAAGTCTGCAAACAGTTTGTTGAAGACAAGCCAGCTAAGAACATTGATTACTGTAACCATGTCCTGTGGTCTGATGTGACCAAGATGCATTCATTTGGTTCAGATGGTGTCAAGCGTATGTGGCGGCAACCAGGTGAGGAGTACAAAGACAAGTGTGTCTTGTCTACAGTCAAGCATGGTGGTGGGAGTGTCATGGTCTGGGCATGCATGACTGCTGACGGCACTGGGGAGCTACAGTTCATTGAGAGGACGATGAATGCCAACATGTACTGTGACAAACTAAAGCAGAGCATGATCCCCTCCCTTCGGAGACTGGGCCGCAGGGCAGTATTCCAACATGATAACCAACCCAAACACACCTCCAAGACAACCACTGCTTTGTTAAAGAAGCTGAGGGTAAAGGTGATGGAATGCCCAAGCATGTCTCCAGACCTAAACCCTATTGAGCATCTGTGGGGCATCCTCAGATGGAAGGTGGAGGAGCTCAAGGTCTCTAACATCCACCAGCTCCGTGATGTCATCATGGAGGAGTGGAAGAGGATTCCAGTGGCAACCTGTGAAGCTCTGGTGAACTCCATGCCCAAGAGGCTTAAGGCAGTGCTGGAAAATAATGGTGGTCACACAAAATATTAACACTTTGGGCCCAATTTGTACATTTTCACTTAGGGGTGTACTCACTTTTGTTGCCAGCGGTTTAGACATTGATGGCTGTGTGTTGAGTTAATTTGAGGAGGCAGCAAATGTACACTGTTATATAAGCTGTACACTCACTACTTTGTATCTTTGAATTGTAGCAAAGTGTATTTCTTCAGTGTTGTTGAGGGGTGTACTCACTTTTGTGAGATACTGTATATATTTGAAAATTGCTTAATCCTGATGTACTGACTGTTCTTGAGCCCCAAAATGCCAGAACATTTTTAGAAAGTAGACAGTCTGAGGCATTTAGTAAGAGGCATGGCAAGTTTTTTGAAGTTGTAATTTTTTGTCAAAATGTTTTGGAAAAATAAATAATTTACTTTTTTCACAATTTTTTTTACATACTGTCCCCAGTGCAGTAGAGCGCCATCATATGACTGGCGAGGCAGTGATCGGGGATGATAATAGGTGACAGTATGTAAAAAATGTAACATTTTATTTTCTTTTTTTAACATTTCCTTTCCTTTTCTACTATTTTTTTTAAAGATCCTGTCATCAAAGTAGTTCAGTTTCACCATAGTGACAATGTACTACTCTAGGGGGGGGTGGGGTGATCGGGGATTTTATTTTATTGTTAATAACTGCGTTATTGCTTGCCTATGGTTGTGATCTGTGATTGGCATATCACATGGTACAGTTAGCCAGGTACCATGTGATTGCCTTGGGCCAATCAGAGGTCACAACAGTAAGCAAGTTGTTAATGAAAAGAAAGCCATTCATGACAGGTTGTTTACATTGTTATCATGTGATTTCTATGACCCATCATAACGATCACATGATATTCGGTTACCAGATACCGGTACCATTAATTCACTGTGTCTAAACCTGGAGGAGGCTTAGTCACGTCTAAATATGTGACTGAGCCTGCCTGTGCCACCTCGCCTCAGTAAATATACTGTGGCGGACGTCGAGTGGTTAAAGTGATTGTAATTTTAAAAACACAAACAGGTGTACACTTACCTGTTCTGTGCTTGATACCGAGCCACGCTGCCTGCGTCCAAGGCTTAGCCGTGCACCCCACTGCCTTGTCACAGGATTTGACTGACATCAGCGGGAAGCAATGGCTCTCGCTGCCTCAGCAAAGCCTGTGATAGCAGGGATAGCAGCCCCTACAAACGGGCACAGTGCTGGATCAAGTGAGGGCTCAGGTGAGTCAAAATGTGGGTACGTTTAGGCTTTGGAACCACTTTAACTACATTATATATTTAACTATATTATATATATTTTTTTTCATGACCCCGCTTACCTAAAGGTGGCATCTGCACATTTCAGATACTCACCCATGTACTGGATCCAGCGTTGTCCTACTGAGATCCTCTCATGCCCGGCCACAGCTCTGTTTCGTACCGCCATGTTCTTTCTGACATCATGGAGAAGCCCACTGGCTCTTCCAGGTTCAGTGGACGGGCCTCTCAATGACACGCTAATAGTCCTGCCCCCTTCTCCTTTCGTTCAATAAAAGGCTAAGCCTCCTGGGATATGTGAAGTGCACAGTGGGCAGTGTGCGTGTCAATCACCTAAGGTAAACAAAAGTAAAAAAGCCAGATACTTCTGCAGGATGGGAGGAGGGGTGGAATGGAAGGAACGAGAGGAAGAAGGTGAAGGTCTGCTTTAATTATGGGAATCATGATTATGATAGTAACAGTGCATTTAAAGATATTATTAGAGATGATTTTGAACATCTTGATATTTTTTACTGTCATCACCACTATTTAAGGTCCCTGAAGAAAACTAAGCATGATCCATTTCTAGCATCAGCTTTGTCACTTTTCAGATTGATTTCCCGGTCAGGAGAGAGCTGTACAATTCACCAGCCCTACAAAAGCACAACTGCTGCTACGAGAGGTTCAGCATGAGCTCCAATTATGTGCTGTGTGCTACGAGGTGTGCTAATCAGAACTAAACTGTGGAGATTCCAATGTATTATAACACACTTCTCTGATAGAGGTTGGATGGAAAAGTGGAAACGCAAACTAGTTATGAATCTTTTCCTTTCGTTTTTCTCAATGTGCAATTACTCATCTTGATTTTGATGAAAGCTGAAATCAGATTGCTTGTTGTGGGCATCTGCATATAGCTACACTTCATTGCATAATGTTTTATAAAACGAGTTCTCTGTGTTAAAGGAAACCTGTATTGACAGAAATACTGCCATTGCTGACCTTCTAAAGCCTCGTACGCACGATCGGATTGTTGACCAACAAAACCGTGGAATTTTGTTTGAAGGGCGTTGGCCCAAACTTGTCTTGCATACACACGGCCACACAATTGTTGGCCAACAAATACGAACGTAGTCATATACTACATTGTTTTTCAGCTCTTTAGCACCACCCTTAGGGCTCCTTCTGCTAATTTCGTGTTAGGAGAAGTTTAGTGAGTGTTGATTTGTGCTTTTCTTTTTGTGCTTCTCATTTAGCGCTTTTCAGTTCGCGATTTTCAGTTCGTTTATGAACGGCCATTCATCAACCAGACATGTTGCAGTATCACAGGAGATAACGTGTTATTTATTATTGGCCTTGGAGTTATTGCTTTGACATTATTTTTTTGGTTGAATAATGATTTGATTTGGTATATTTTCTATATTTTTGGATGCATAGAATGCACTTTTTGGTTAAGTTCTATTGGCACATAGCATGTCTAATTTTATTTGTTTCTTTTTTTAATGCACAATAAAAAAAAATTGTGTAGAATAATACTTGGCTATGCGTTTTACTTCAAATGACAGTTTGGGGGTAGGCTGTTACATTTTAAAAACTACAATGTAAAATTGACAAGGGACACCAACAAAGTTGTATCTTTGATCTTAAAAACTAAAGGATAATGGTGTTGTGTTAACTTGCCCCAAAAAAATATATATATATATATATATTATATTAATAATAATAATAATAATAATATTATTCTTGATATCACTAGAAAAAAAAAAAAACCTTTGAAAATGTGTTTGCAATAACTCCATCAGTATCACCAGCAAAGCAGCTTCATTTTTTTTTTGCTTTGCTGCCAGCGGTTTAGACATTAATGGCTGCGTGTTGAGTTATTTTGAGGGGACAGCAAATTTACACTGTTATACAAGCTGTACACTCACTACTTTACATTGTAGCAAAGTGTAATTTCTTCAGTGTTGTCACATGAAAAGATATAATAAAATATTTACAAAAAATGTGAGGGGTGTACTCACTTGTGAGATACTCTACTGTGATTGTGTAATTGCCAAATATGCTGCAGAAATCTCTCTGCGCCGAGTCTGGCTGCAACCATTTTAACTGTGGGCAGCTGAAGCTGCTGCCTGTTCACTTCCTGCATTTACACACACAGAGGCACACCTCCAGCTCTGCAGCTCTTAATGGCCCTCTTATGACCCATCTCCCCTCCCTTCCTGGCAAACTCAGAGTGAGAGAGAGAGCTGTGCATGATGTCATAGTCCTATAATAATGACCAGACAAGAAACAGGAAGTGGGCTGTATAAGGCAGAAAAGAAAAAAAATGTTTTACTATCCACAGTTAAAACAACAAGGGCAGAAGATTTAATGATGGAAAGTTGAAGAAATGACTGAAGGTCCGCTTTAAATACAGATATACTTGATCCTAGAGAAATGTTGGTGAAGCAAATTGCTTCAATACTTTTCAGCTTGACAAATATGCCCCCTTATTACAGCTTCAATGATAAAGGCTCAGAAATACTTTTAAGAGTTCTTTCTAAGTGTACCATGTAAAGGTCACTAGTTATAGAAAAGACAATTTTAAGGTACAGGGTCTCTTTATTGCACAAAAGGTAAGAAACGCCAGGATAATTATTACCCAAAATTACCAATCTGATGGCTCCTTTCATTTCTTTTAGAGATGAAATAGTGGAAGGTGATTGGTCACTAAGGGGAAACGCTGACTTTTTTGCTCACATTTTTGCTTTTGAGTTTATATGAACAAACCTATTTAAAGTCAGAATATATTTATCTTCCATGTCTGTATATTTTTTTTTTTTTATTCCGAAAGAAAGCTTTTTAATTCCCAAAGCTAATGTGTCTGTATTCAACAAATTAATGTAATTACATACTTGTCTCTACATAAACTTTGGTAGCAGAATCTATTCCTATTGTGTTGGTGATGGGAATAGAGTGTCAGGCTGTGAATCAGTACACAATACATTTTTCATGAGTAGCTGTAATTAGAAGCTTGGGAAAAGATTATGCTTGTGTTATGGAATGTATTAGTTCATTACAGGTTCTCCGGGCTTCACTTTGAAGAACATCATCCTTTTTTGCATGTCATGTTGTTGCTCAGTTAGTGGTAAAATCGGCGGCACATTGTCATTTTCACAGTAGGACGGCTGTAGCTTAAAATAATGAAAACCAATTTGTGGTTTAGGGTTCTCTTCCTATTGTTGTGTATTTATTATGTGTGTGTGTCGTTCTTAAAGGTCTCGGATAATCTGCAATTACATCTCTGCTGGCTGAAAGCTTGCCACTTTATATTAAGTTGCAATTGTGCCAGGAAAAGCTGAGATTACTATTAAGGTTTAGAACAGCGGCCACATTACAATCTGAAAAAAAAAATAAAATAAAAAAATCTACTCTGCAAAGTACAATATAATTATTTAGTCATAGGTTAAATTAAATTGTCACAACAAGATCAAGTTTTCATATTTATTATGAATACATATGTCATTGTTTTTTGTCAGTTAAACCTTTTGTTTAAAAAAAAAAAAAAAGCTGTCAGATATTTTATTACTACACAAGTCATATTGTAATTCAGCTTGATTTAAAAGGACTTTTCCATATCAATCTGCAGCTATGATTTTCAAAAGCTGCTAAAAAGTTCAATTTTCATCCCCTTGCAAACCGAGGGCATTCATTGCATGGGCTACCTTCCCTAACCACTTTAATACCGGGCACTTTTACCCCCCTTCCTGCCCAGGACAATTTTCAGCTGTCACACTTTGAATGACAATTGCGCAGTCAGGCGACACTGTACTGATATGACATTTTTTTTACTCTTTTATGTCTTTAAAGCGGTGTTTCACTGTCTCAAACTTATTTTTTTTGGCAAAATGACAATCATTAATATAGTTAAATATATCACTCACTTGTTCCGTTTTAAAAGACTTCGAGCCCGTTCACACTACCGTGACTTGGGGGGCGACTTGTCAGACTGCAAGTCGCCCCAAGTCACTTGACATCAGAAATTACATGCAAGTGAATGAGAGCCATCTTAATGAACACTACTGAAGTCGCTCCGACTTCAGAAAAGGTTCCTGTAGTACTTCAATCCGACTTCTAGGCGACTTGTACCCATTGATTTCAATGGAAGTTGCCTCCAAGTCGGATCCCCTGTCTTAACTGAAGCAACTTTCCAGGAAGTATAAATAGTTTTCTAGGCAAACCCCTCCCTCCCACAGAGCTGATTATTATGTGATTGGCCACTGCCAACGTCGCCTTGCCTGGGGACGACTTGAAGTTGTGTTGTAAATAACTCAAAGTCACGTCCAAGTCACGTCCAAGTTGCCTTGCTAAGTCGCGCTGTAAGTCGTGTTGCCCCAGTGTGAACCGGCACTTCTGCTGTCAGTTTTCTGTGCAAAAAAAAACCTGTATAAAATGTCATGAATAAATAAAATTACTAGAGCGCTAATAGGATTAAAAACCAGAATAAACCAATAAATAGTAGTAATATATAAAAATATAGCCAAATGATATTGCTGCAGTGGGAGCACTTCTTATTGGTTGTATAAAATGTCATGCTGCCGGTTGTCATATTGCTTGTGGGCATGTGAGGCCCACAGGCATCCTCTCCCGGGACACTGTGCTGCTGATGGATACCAGCATGCACCGCCCGTTCTATTGCTGATCTTGCGCATGCGCAGTAACTTCGAATTGGAACGCCGTCAAAAGGATAAGTTGCCATCACAACGGGTGGCGTCGAAGGAAGTTCCGCCTCGTTGTGATGGCAACGGAGCAGCGAAATCACGCGATAACTTGCGCCAGGCACAGACTCCTGTGAACTATCACAAAAGCTCCCCGGAGTCAGTGCGGATAGAGGAAATTATGTTTTAGCCGCACAATCCCCGCCCATATCCGCAGTCCCCACATCCAGGAAGTAGACAGACTGATCAGCATAACAAAGGTACAGTAAAAAAAAAAAAAGGGTCCGTTTTTAAATTAGAACATCTACATAATCATCATGAGCTATTGTCTTAAAATCGGGTAGAGCTCCGCTTCAACACAAACAGAGCTCTCTTTTAGTGGTATTTATAATTTTTTTGCTAAATAAACAGAAAAAGACCAAAAATGTTGAAAACAAACACGTTTGTCTTCGTTTCTGTTATAAAATGATGCAAATATATAAACTTTCTTCATAAATTTAGGACAAAATATATTCTGCTAAATTTTTTTGGTGAAAATAACCCAAATCAGTGTATATCATTTAGTCTGTAGGAAAGTTACAGAGTCCACAAATTATGGTGTATATATCTGAAGATCCTGATGTACCGAGGGCTAATTTTTAAAAAAAATTAATTATTATATATATATTTTTTTACCTTTTTTTTAATTTTTTTTACATTCTGTGACTGTGACCAGAGAAATGCAGTGTTACCATAGTAACACTTTACCACTCTGGGGAGTTGAGCAGAACTTTTTTTTTTTTTTTTAAACACTATGATTGCTTATAGCAGTGAATTACACTGCTATAAGCGCATCCTTTTACTGAATGACAATATGTACACACTGGGCTTGATTTACTAAAAGGCAAATCCACTTTGCACTGCAAGTGCACTTGGAAGTGCAAGCACTTTAGATCTAAAGGGGAAGATCTGAAACTAGGGGAAGCTCTGCTGATTTTATCATCCAATCATGTACAAGCAAAAAAGCTGTTCTTTATTTCCCTTGCATGTCCCCCTCAGATCTACAGCGACTGCACTTCCAAGGGCACTTCTAAGTGCATTTGCAGTGCACTTGTAGTGCAAAGTGGATTTGACATTAGTAAATCAACCCCACAGTGTATTGCTGTGATTAGCTGTGATTGGCCACAGCTAATCACATGTTACAAATTGGCTGTGATTGGCCCTGTCTGTACCATGTGATCACTGTGACCAATCGCAGTTAGCAAAACAATTGTATACAATGAATGGCATGAAAGGAAGTCATTCATTGTGTACAACTGTCAAGTGATCCGCTGTGATTGGTAACAGCAATCACATGTTACCAGCAGCGACAAACTACACTGATCAGACATCCACTGTATCCGGTGGTCACAGTGCCAGATCGCGGCCCATTCTCGGGAAGACGTCATATGATGTCCTCCCAGAACAATAGGGTTCTCGCCAGTCCATCATATTACAAGGACTTGGGCAGGAAGCAGTTAAAAGAAAACTCCTGTAAAAATAACAAGATACAAATTAATAGTCCATTGAAAGATAAAGTTACAAAACAAGCTTTTGCTGTAATATTCATCATCAATTCAGAGATTTCCCCTGCAGTACTTTTTTTTTGCCACTAGATGTCTTCAGTCTAACTTCCAGCATCCTCAGCCCACTTCCTGTGAGCCCAGGTTGTCCTGACTGAGTCCACCCCTGGATGTTAATAGACCGTGAAAAGAGACACAGCACATTGATGAGCTCATCTCTCTGTCACTCTGCTTTCACTTCTTATCAGCATGGTTCTTTCAGCGTTTGTACTGATTGACTTCTTGTACTGCTTCTTCCTCCCACTCTCCAGCTCTGCTGTGTGGGGTCTGCAAGAGGCTGATACCACATCAAATTCAAGAACATACACTACTTGCATTTAAAATATATATTTAACATTCAGATTCACTAAAACTGGTGCACCCAGAATTCGGTGCCGCTGTGCATAGTGACCAAATCGGCTTCTTCAGCTTTCTGAATTAAGCTTTGAAAACAAAACTTAGAAACTGATTGGTTACTATGCACAGCTGTATCTGATTCTCTGAGCGCCAATTTTAGTAAATCTCCCCTTTTGTGTCTGCTCAAGCGTTTCTGGTCACTGTGAAATGAGCAGTACTTGTCCTGTGCTGCTATTAGAGGTTCTTACATTTTTTGTGGGTGCGTCTATCAGAAAAGTGATTTGTTTGCACTGGAATTCAGCCCAGATCTTAATTTACGCAATGAGGATCATTTAAAAACTTTGGTGGTTTGCCCAAAAATGTTTGCCCTATTTCTAGTTCTTCCGAACATACAGAGGATTATAATGCTGCTTTAACCACTTACTGACCGCCCAATAGCAGATTTACTGCTACAGGGCAACTGTCCTGTGCAGAATCACGTACATATACAGTATGTGATTCTGTACTTCTGCCTATGGGGGGCTTAGAGCGCCACCAGCAGGCCGCTTCTGCTGTGATTATTCGCAGCAGAAGCCAAGCTGTGAGTGCCAGGCACTGAATGTTGGCTGGCACCAGCCAATCGTTGGGCAGAGACTCAGAATGGAGTAAACATAGCAGATCTCTGTTCTGACAGGGGTAAGGGATGGATTTTGTGTCCCTGCAAAGCTTGGACTAGGATCCATGTCTTCCCCTAGTAAGACCAGCACATACAGTACACATAAACACTGGCTAGGCACACAGTTGACCCTTTGATCGCCCTAGATGTTTAACCCTTTCCCAGCCAGTGTCATTAGTACAGTACAGTGACAGTGCATATTTTAGCACTGATCACTGTATTAGTGTCACTGGTTCCCGCAAAGTGTCAAAAGTGTAATTTAGTGTCCGCTTGTTCGCCTCAGTATCACAGTCCTGCTATAAGTCGCTGATTGCTCCCATTACTAGTATACAAAAAATACAATAAATAAAAATTCCAGTATATATACCGTAGTTTGCATTAAACTATGCTTAAAGCGGAGTTACGCCTAATTTTTTTTTCTTTAAAAGTCAGCAGCTACAAATACTGCAGCTGCTGACTTTTAAAATAAGGAGACATACCTGTCCAGGGTGCCCGCAATGTCGGCACCTGAAGCCGACCCGTCCCTCGGCTCTCGGGTGGAGGCACCACCATCTCCCGTAAGGGAATCCCTACTGCGCATGCGTGACTCGCGCTGCGCGATCCCACTGGTCCCTGCTGTCTTCTGTGACCTGTGTGTTTCCCAGAAGACAGGGGGGGGGAAGCCACCGGAAGTGGCGTATATACCCACGGGTGGCTCGACTTTCTATGCCCGGAAGTGGGAGAAAATACCTGTATTAGACAGGGGGGAGGATTCCGAAAATCGGAAGTTCCATTTTTGGGTGGAACTCCGCTTTAAGGTGAAAAAACTTCTGACACTGACCAGCCCCCCAGTTTTACTCACCTGAGCCCATTCGTTCCCTCGGTGGAGACGTGCTCTACCTCTCTGCCCATTGTCTCGGCTCTTGATTGGATCGATTGATAGCAGCGCAGCTATTGGCTCCCACTGCTGTCAATCAAATGACGTGGGCGCCGGGGGGGGGGTGGGGGGCCGAGTCCTGCATTCTGTGTGAATGTACTCAGAAGCAGGAGGGCCTTCTCCAACGTGGGCACTCAATGCGGGGAGGAGCTACCAGCGCCGCCGGGGAACCCCAGAAGTCGAGGATCGGGGCCACTCTGTGCAAAGCGAACTGCACAGTAGAGGTAAGTATGACATGTTTGTTATTTAACCGCTTGCCGACCAGTGCACGTTGATATACCTCAGCACAATGGCACGGCTGTGCAAATGGGAGTACAGGTATGTCCCCTTTAAGGCGGGGCATTGTGGGCGATGTCCGCCGCTGTCCCACAATCGTGTCACGGAGTGGTAGAACAGGGAGATGCCTATGTAAACAAGGCATTTCCCCGTTCTGCCTAGTGACAGGACAGAGATCTACTGCTCCCTGTCATCGGGAGCAGTGATCTCTGTCATGTCCTAGGTAGCCCACTCCCCCAGTTAGAATCGCTTCCTAGGACACACTTAACCCCTTGATCGCCCCCTAGTATTTAACCCCTTCCCTTCTAGTGTAATTTACACAGCAATCAGTGCATTTTTATAGCAATGATCGCTGTATAATTGACAATGGTCCCAAAATAGTGTCAAAAGTGTCCGATGGGTCCGCCATAATGTTGCAGTCAAGATAAAAAAAAAAAAAATCGCAGATCGCCACCATTACTAATAAAAAAAAATGTATAATAAAATGCCATAAATCTATCCCCTATTTTGTAGACGTTATAACTTTTGTGCCAACCAATCAATATACGCTTATTGTGATTTTTTTTTTTTTTTTACCAAAAGTATGTAGAAGAATACATATTGGCCTAAACTGAGGAAAAAAAAAAATTTTTTTTATATTTTTTGGGGATATTTATTATAGCAAAAAGTAAAAAATATTGCTTTTTTTCAAAATTTACGCTCTTTTTTTGTTTATAGCACAAAAAAAAAAAATTTCAGAGGTGATCAAATACCATCAAAAGAAAGCGCTATTTGTGGGGGAAAAAAATACGTTAATTTTGTTTGGGTGCAACGTCGAACGACCGTGCAATTGTCAGTTAAAGCGATGCAGTGCCGAATCGCAAAAAGTGCTCTGATCAGGAAGGGGGTAAATTCTTCCGAGAGAAGGCACTGGGAAGGCTGCTTGTGCTCTAGCTCCATCTCCTAGGGACTGAAGGGAAAACTGTCTCCAAACGACACGTCAGACGAGACTGGCTCATCATCCCTGACACAATAGCCTTCGGTATCTACCAAGCTGTGAACAACGTATCTCCAGACACCGGAAAGTTTCTTATGGGAATATTTGAGTCGGATCCTGTGCAGAAAACAAGCTGACTGATCCTGTGGCCTGCCTTGGAAGCTGTTCGGTTCCAGTTTGCGGTGGTCCCCTCCTGACCCATGGATGCAAGATATTCTACCCTTAAGCCTGTCTGATGCAGATGCCGTACGGTATCTACATCCAACACTTCTGGTAAGAGTATATACGCCTTACAGTGACACCAGTCAAGCCTGTTTTTCATCTATGTTCCTTTATCTTTGAGCCGACCTGAGGGACTCATCTGTCGGTGTCACCACTTACATGAACTTTATACTTGTACTTCAGTTATTACTGGGTTATTTCTAGTATTAATATTTACATTTTATGTTTCACATTGTTCACGTTCATTATTAGAATGTTGTAACATACATTCATATCACGTGCATGTACTAGCGCTACAATTTTTGGATTTGCATGTTTTTTTGACTTTGTTTGTTTTGTTTGTTAGCGGCTTTTTCACATTGTATAGTTTCAGTAGCGCGGTGTTTCCCACATACATGGTAAATTCTTCCGAGGCTGAAGTGGTTAAAAAAAAAAAAAAAAACGAGGGCTTACAACCGCTTCAGTGCACATGTGTGATACCTTCATGAAGAGGTCCTGTGTAGCTCCAAAATGTTGCACACTATTGTGTGATTTACTGTAGATGCTAGAAAGCAATTTTCTTTATTTTTGCTGTGGTGTGCAGATGACACATTTGTGCTGCTTTTCCCTGAAGTGTTTTTTAGAACTGGTATTTAAATTAGAGGCATCTCCTGCAGCAGGTGTTTCACTGTTGCAGAGACACTTTGATGAAGTAATGATAATGATGACAGACTCTCCCACAGCCAATTTGAGAAAGGACAGGGTGAGGTTATTAGTTTCCGAACACAGAAAATTGTGAATCTGCTAAAAAGTTGGCTAAAATTCACAAAAACTTTTCTCAATTTTTTTGCGATGTCGGCCGCCCGAGATCGTCCCACGGGTCTCGGTTCCCGGCGCCGCCATTCCAACTAAGGGAAACAGGCAGCGTAGCCTTGCTGGCTTCACAGCCCGTTTCCTACTGCGCAGGCGCATGCGCGAGTCGCGCAGCGCTTTGTGAATGGGGGACGCGTTGTGTTGTGGGACACACAGTTCCCATAACACACCGCGCCCCATTCACTAGAAGACGGCGCTAGGAGCAGAAGACCGAACAACTCCGCAGAACAGCAAGAGGCAGATTAGGACGATCTGCCTAGCAACAGTCATTTCTGGTATGTAAAAAAAAATTTTTTTTTTTCCTTTTAAATTTTTATTAACATTTTTATGAAGTTTTTTTTTTTTTTCAGGGTGGCCCTCCACTTTAAGAGGTAGCACGCGACTAAGCTGTTTGGTATTTTTATGTTTTACGTTTCTTCCTCCAATCCAAACACACATAACCTACCAGTAGTATGGGGAAATCGCCCCAATGGGGTCACGTTCAAAAATAACAGTCTGAAAGAGATTTTAATCTCCCACCTTCTACGAGAAACAGAAATAAGGAAAAGTTTCACTTTTATGTTTATCAATAATCATTTCTAAGCATCTTTTAGAAAAAGAGAGGCAAGATAAAGTCTGGGTAGGTAATATAGATTACCCACTCTATCAAAACAGAGGCATGAAACGTTCAGAAATTTTTTTTTTTAAATATAACTGTTTTTATTTTTTTTATTTTTTTTTGTGAGCTGTCTAATGTATAATATGTAAGAAAAAGTGAAATTGCCTGTAAAGCCAGTGACATAAATGGGTTATTGCCATTGCTTATGGTTGTAAAACACAATCTGTTAGGTGTCTGTGATGGTACTCATTCCACTTTTATTATCTCTATTGAACATTATTTCTTTCTAAACATACACTTTTCCCACAGTAGCACATCTAATATTTTTAACCCCTCTGGTCTTGCAGCATATGGAGCAGAGCAATTATCACTATAGCTATAGGCCTATATATAGCAATATTTTTTATTATTTACAACACTAACGTGATATGTATATTGTTTTAGGAGGGAAAAGTGGAGGCAAAGAAGATTTTCATTTAGTACTATTGCCTTGCAAGAATTATGTTGTTTTCTTTATATTTCAAAGGCACAACGTTTTAAAAAATGCATTTTTTTTTACTTTGACCTGTAAGAACTATATTGGTCCAAATGTTTTTGTTTTGCTCCAATCATTGCAACAATAAATTGTAATTTCTTGTACAAAGCCTGTTAAACTTACTTACACGTCATCTACTTAATGGTAAATATACCTCCATGTATATGGAGAGATTTTTTTGCACAATTTGAAATGTTGCAATGATGTTCTGTATATTGACACAAGTCTTAAATTAAACTACATTTTTTTGATACATTTCCCTAGAATCTAAATCCCCCTGAAGAAGACCAGAATGGGTCGAAATGCATTGGGCTATTCATGTGGATATTAATGTTGTAAATGCAATTGGCAAATTATGTTCTCCTGGGGGTCTCTTTGCCATGAGTGATGTTTTATGTTGTGGTTTGCTTACGTGAACCAGAGTTTGTATTTTATAATAAAACTATTGCATATTTGAATCTATCTTGAATTTCTGATCTACTCCATATTCTTATATCAATATTTTAATGTTTTGCTGCTTAAAAAACCCCTTGGGGAAACTTTCCATTTTTTGAACAAGTACAACATTTAACCACTTCCGGACCGCCGCACGCCGATATACGTCCTAAGTTTGAAGAGGAATATTGTTGTTATGGCAGCAGCTAGCTGCCATAACTCCAGTATCCTCTTTTTCGGCCGGCGGTCCGGTTTCCGATAATAGTGATCTCTGCGGCGGATTGGCCCCCTCCTCCCGCCACGCTTCGGTGCCCTCTGCCGCTTACCGGAGCCGTCGGCAGCGTCGGAGGCGATCGGATGATGATCCATTCTGGGTATGGAGACGAGTGAGGGGAAGATGGCCCCCACCCCATACCATTGCTGGGTTGCTCAAAACGTCACTTCCGCCCATAGCTTTTAAAGGGCCATTTTTTTTTTTTTTTTATTGAATTTTAGTGTAAATATGAGATCTGAGGTGTTTTTGACCCCAGATCTCATATTTAAGAGGTCCTGTCATGCTTTTTTTCTATTATTATTATTAGATAATTATTATTTTTTTCTATTTTTTTTCTATTACAAGGGATGATTATATTCCTTGTAATAGGAATAAAAGTGACAGCATGTATGTAGTCAGAGCTGGGCAGAGTAGAACATCCAGTGATCTGATAACCTGTCTCAGGCTAGTGCATGAGATATGTAAATCCCCTGTCACTCACAGCAAGGGAGCGTTTTTGACAAAGTTTTCAAGACTTTGTCAAGATTTCTCTAACTGAACAATAAAAGAGGATTACTCAGGCCTCGAGTAAATCTGCGTGGCAAGACTGGACTCAAAGGAAAGGAAATCTAATTCTCTACATTATGACATACAAAAAAAATAAAAAATTGGGGTTTACATCCACTTTAAGTGGTTAAAAATGTGCATTTTTTTTAACTTAATACTATAAGAAATTAACAAAAATTGTAAAAATGCTTCTGTGCAAATGATAAAATATATTTTACTTACCTCAATCCACACATGGCTGCTGATAAGACAGCACAGCCAGCCCTCCTGTACTGGGCCCAGGCCCCATCAGTTCAAAAAGGGGGGCCCGGGCGCCTACTGAGCAGGAGGGCTGGCTGTACTGTCTTATTGCAGACACTGATACTCTTCTGTCTCCCACTTCTGTGTTGCCAGCTTCTCCTCCTCTCCCTTCCTTAAGCTGAACTGCAAGGGGATTGATCCTAGCATTCCGGGCCCCCTGTGTGCCCCTTTCCCCAGCAGCGCTACCGGCTTCCATCCTTTCCTGGTAATTTACTGGCCCCTTCCTTTCCTGAATGAACACAGAGAGCGATCGGTACCAATCAGTGCTGTGTCCATTTATCACTGCAGCTTAGTAAACAGTGTTTACTATGCCTCAGTTTGTAAATGAGCAGGAAGCCCCAGAGCGCTTCCTATTCTTTCATCTGTGCAGCTGAGACTGTAGAGAAAGGGACTGACAAATTGATGTCCTCAGTCACTTTTGTCCGGGATGGGGGGGGGGGGCTGTCAGGTAGGCTGTATGGGCCCCCCTGTGATTTTTTAACAGCAGCCCTGAATCCACAGCACCTAGTGTGGTTTTTATCTACTCTCTCTTCTCTCTGCTATCTGCATTTCTAAAATTAGTAACTACTGACAGGTTATGTCGACACCACAGAATGCCGCCCCCTCTCCAGCACACAGAAGCAGATTGATAGCCTCAACTGTGCATGTTTCCCTATGAGACTGGGTAGAGGGAACGGGGTATCCTTTTCCTCCACTTAGGTTTCAGATTACACTTAGATGTGTGCTCTATACTGTGCAATGTGTGACATCAGATCCCCACTCCTTGTCTTCTGGAGCTTAGAAATGCTGTGTAAAATGTGTGCTTATGGGAGGCTATAGAGGAGAGATAAACAGGTACAACTTATGTAGGAGGATTTGTTTTATCTTTGTGTATCACTTGAAGCTAGTCACTTCAGGTTGGTATATGTAAGGGTTTACAACCACTTTAACCGCTTATTGACCATGCTATAGCCAAAAGAGGAGTACAGCGTGGATCTCCAGTTCTAGGAAGGCGTCCATGAATGTCCTCCCAGAACCGCACCTCCCGTGCACCCCCTGGATTGTGCATCGAGCGTGCTCTGTGACCACTGTGTCCTTTGGACACAACTGATCACAGATCGTGGTAAAGGGCCAATCACAGCGCCCCTTTACATGTGATCAGCTGTGTCCATTCACAGCTGATCACATGTAAACAGACTTGCTGGTTATCCGCAGTCGTTTCCTCATACTCTGTCTCTGTGTGAGGAAAGTAGAGTCGATAACCGGCAAGGCTGATAGTAATTTGTTTACACTAATAACCAGGGCACTGATCATCAGTGCCCTGATTATCCACTTCAGCTCTGGAAAATTGACCCCCCTTCATGACCAGGACATTTTCTTGCAATACAGCACTGCAATAATTTAACTGACAATTGCGCAGGCATGTGACACTGTACCCAAATAAAATGTATGTCCCTTTTTCCCACAAATAGAGCTTTTGGTGGTATTTGATCCCCTCTTCGTTTTTCTATTTTTTGCGCTATAAACAAAAAAAGACCGACAATTTTGAAAAAAGTAACAATATTTTTTTACATTCTGCTATAAAACTTATCCAGTAAAAAAAAATCTAATTTCTTTATCAATTTAGGCCAATATGTATTTTGCTACATATTTGTGGCAAAAAAAAGTTATTGCGTCTACAAACTATGAGATAGAGTTATGAAATTTGTATTTATTTATTTTTTTACTAGTAATGGCAGCGATCAGCGACTTATAGTGGGACTGCGATATTGTGGCAGACAAACTAACTAAGTGACACTTTTGACACTTTTTAAGAACTAGTGACACTAATACAGTGATCAGTGCTATAAATATGATGGGAAGGGGTTAACATCTAGGGGCAATCAAAGGGTTAACTGTGTGCCTAGCCAATGATTGTGCACTGTGTGGAATGTGCTTTTACTAAGGGAAGGCATGGATTCATGTCCCTGCTTTGCAGGAACACAGGATTAATGCCTTCTGTACTGACAGAAGGGCAACCTGGTTTGTTTACATAGGCAGACTATGGTTCTGCCTGTGTATTGCATGACTGTGGACAGCGTGTCTACGGTACCCGCTGATTGCATAATCACAGTGGGAGCCAGCCGCCTGTGGCGTGCATTCACCCGTGATCCTGCGCATTAAAAGTGCTATAGACCAGTCAGCAAATGCTTATCTGTGTGGCCCCATCAGTGCCAATCAGTGCCCATTAGCGCATATCAGTGCCCATCAGTGTAGCTTATCAGTGCCCATCAGTGCAGCTTATCAGTGCCCATCAGTGCAGCTTATCAGTGCCCACCAGTGCCACCTATTTTCTGTCTTTTTTTTCCTTTTTTTAGCAAAACATTAAAAAAAATCTGCCTCAAAAAAATAATACAAATTTTATTTGGGTACAGTGTTGCCTGATTGCGCAGTTGTCATTCAAAGTGCGACAGCATTGAAAGCTGAAAAGTGGCCTGGGCAGGAAGAGGGTAAAAGTGCCTGGTATTGAAATGGTTAAGGATTACTCTGGGTTATTAAAGGTTTATATAAAAAAAAAAATGTATTCCCCCTGAAAAACGCATTTGTTTTACTTTGTAGGTGTGCAAATGATTATCATAGTCTTTATCTATCAATGATCATCATAACAAGCTGATGCAGTGATCATAGAGAGAGAGGCTGTCAGCAGGTCTTGCACATAAAGCATGATTGGTGCGAGCAGAGTGCAGAAAAGGTGTAGGACAGATTGAAATCTTTTTAAAGATTTACCAATGATAACCAGAGTTTATGAAAATGTTAGGAGCAGTGGCGGCTGGTGCTCCATTTTCTGGTGGGGAGGCAAACAAACCACTCGACCCCCTCAAAACACCCCCCCCCCCCCCGTTGCTCGCCCGTCCATCCACCAGCTCCGCACTTACCCTATCCAGGTCGCAGGCAGCTTCGTCATTTTCCCCCTGTGTCTCCACCTCAGTGACTTCCCCTCTGCTTCTGCTTCCGGCCAATATTGTTACTTTTATTATTTCTACCTTACTATGTTGAGATAATTGTCATATACTATGAACTGTTCAGACTTAATCCATCGAGACCCAATACTATATTGTATCATTTTTATTGACTTGTTACTTATGTATACCTTCTGTAATAAATAATTATGTTTCATTTGATTGGTCCATTTTGACTTAGTAATGTGCTTCACACAAAGTCCCACAAATTGTTCTTTCCTGTCCAAGATATCGGGAATGGAGGTATATAATTCATTATTGCCTCATATAAAGTCCCAAACTTAGCTTTAGCCTAGTCTTAGCCCATTTTTTCTGGCCAATATGGTCGCTTCTCCTCTTGACCAATCGAGTCCTTCCTGATTGGCCGGGAGGAGAAGCAGGAAGACAATAGCGAATATTAAATCGCTATTGTCACACAACTGGGTGGGCTCTGGGCGCAGTGGAGCCCACCCTTTTTTAACCACTTACCCACTTGGGCACTTAAACCCCCTTCCTAACCAGACCAATTTTCAGCTTTCGGTGCTCTCACACTTTGAATGACAATTACTCCGTCATGCAACACTGAACCCAAATGAATTTTGTGTCCTTTTTTTCACACAAATAGAGCTTTCTTTTGGTGGTATTTAATCACCGCTGGGTTTTTTAATTTTTGCGCTATAAATCAAAATATACTGAAAATTCGGTAAAAAAAAGAAATAAAAATTCTTTGTTTCTATTAAAATTTATTGCAGAGTATTGGCAGAGTATTGGCGAGTATTGGCAGAGTATTGGCGGAGTATTGGCGAGTATTGGCAGAGTATTGGCGAGTATTGGCAGAGTATTGCAGTGTTGCACAGTGGTTGCAGAGCATTGCAGTGGTGGCAGAGTGTTGCACGGTGTTTGCAGAACGTTGCACGGTGGTTGCAGAGCGTTGCACAGTGGGGGCAGAGCGTTGCACAGTGGGGGCAGAGCGTTGCACAGTGGGGGCAGAGCGTTGCACAGTGGGGGAGGAGCGTTGCACAGTGGTTGCAGAGCGTTGCACAGTGGTTGCAGAGCGTTGCACAGTAGGGGCAGAGTATTGCACAGTGGTTGCAGAGCATTGCACAGTGGTGGCAGAGTATTGCACAGTGGTTGGTGGCAGAGCATTGCACAGTGGTTGGTTGCAGAGCATTGCACAGTGGTGGCAGAGCATTGCACAGTGGTGGCAGAGTATTGCACAGTGGTGGCAGTGTATTGACCAGCGCTGTGGGCACTACACATCCAGCCCACAGCGCTGGTCCCGTCTCTCCCCCTCTCCGCTTCTCTCCTCTCTGTACCGATCGGTACAGAGAGGAGAGGGAGGAACCGGCGTCATGACGTGACGCCGGTTTGTGTACATGTGATCGCTCCGTCATTTGACGGAGCGATCACATGGTAAACGGCCGCTATCAGCGGCTGTTTACCGTGATCCGTGATGCGCCGGGTCCTCGGTCCTCCCTCGGTCCTCCCAGGATAAGCCGACCGCGCTGTAGCCGTCTTTTGACTATAGCGCGGTCGGCATGTGGTTAAACCAATTCGAGCCCCAGGCTCTAATCATGTGCTTCAAATAAAGAAAAAAACTATTGAAATCCATGTGTCCGATGCCCTGCATGTAGATTAGAGGGGCGGGTGCATGGATTAGGGGGCGCCGCTAATGGAGTGGCCGCCACTGGTTAGGAGCGTTTAAAAAAGGCCACTCATTATAAATGAGTAAAGACAAATACACACGCACACATGTAGTAGGCTGACAATACTGGCACGGATGCACTTAAATGCCAGCCCTGCTAGCTTTCTCCTCTGCTGGACTACAGCTGCACATTCTCCTTATTTACATTGTTAGCATTCTATACCCTCCCGCACCTTTTGTGTGCTGTTTCTCCCCCTATTCTGCTATTTCGGCGGAGAGCTAGTGACTGCCCCCTATAGGCATTTGTGGCAGGATCAACAGTTATTTGTTAGTAAAAGTATATGGGGAAAATGTGCATGTATTGGTGAGCTGTGCTGAATATATTTTGTTTTTTAATTTTGTCCAGACATTAGGTTGTGCATGACTAAATGTGTATAATAACCCCATCTAATAGCAACTTGTATGTGTTTTTCAGTCTTAAAACTATGATCACAACCAACCATTCTGCTAATTTTCGCTCAGTACATTTAGTGATCAGAAGCCTAAAATGCTGCAGAGACCTTAAGTCAGATCTGCCAAAAACATACTGTTATAAGAAGTAAAGACCTTGGTACATCATTAGTACAATATACAAACTCGGGTCTGAAGTTCTTAGATGTTGGAGCGCATCTGTAAGCTAGTGTTAGCTGCTATTCTTTCGGAACATAGCTTCAAACGCTACAATAATCTAGTAAAATGTCCTACCTCCTATACACAACCCCCCCACCATGATGCTGTATTCCAAGCATAAACATGCCATTCCACTGATTGCAGCAAAGTTTGGTCATGCACACAAATGTAGACTCGTTTTCTTTATATGCCAGGGCTGCTTTTTAACTCACAGACTGGCACTGTTCTAGGCAATCACTGGATTTCTAGGGAATGAATTCTGTCTTTATCTCTAACCCAACTGGCTACTGAGAATTCTGAGCTTGAAATCCCAAAACGTCTGCGTTAAACGTCAAGTACATGGAAATGTACATTTCCAAAAAAGAGAAGACATTTAAATAAAATCCAATAAACACGGGAATCCTCTTTTTATAGTATTCAGAACAAACCTGCACTTATATTTTGTGAAGATAAATAAAACTGATAAATAACAGTGATGGTGTACACACAGAGAAAAGTAATTTCTATTACTGGAAAGGCTTTGATTACTTTTCTTTGGAATTTGTGACATGAAAATAGCTTTCTTCTCTCCAGCCCTTCTAAACAAACACATTGAATGTTAATACTGAAAGTTTCATTAAAGAGATCCAGTAGCGAATTCTCCCTTAATGCCACTTACATTAGTCATTAATTAGACTCATCACAGGGGGCTCTACGGATGAAAAGACAACACAGGAGACATCTCTTCAAAGACTTCTAAACTGACTTCAATGTATAGCTATAGGATAGATGTGTTGATGTTGTGTACAAAATTTGACTGGAATACCAAATTCCATGTGTAATAAAATTCTATGGTATTTTTTTAGTTTTTCTTTAAAGCGGAGTTCCACCCAAAAGTTGGCTGGAATACCAAATTTCCATGTCAAATAAAATTCTATGGCAATTTTTTAGTTTTCCTTTAAAGCGTAGTGGAACTCTTGCTTTTACGCTCCACCCACCCCTCCGGTGCCACATTTGGCACCTTTTAGGGGGGGGGGGGGAACAGGGAACAGTTTTTGACAGGTCTCCCTCCTCACTTCTGGAGACAGGCCCCGGCCCGATCTCCTGGAAGTTTGACCCCCCCTCCTCCTTCCCCTGCCGTCAGGCCAATTAGAAAGCACAGCCCGAAAGGCTTCACTACCAGGTTCTATTACCAGGAATGGTGGCGGCAGCACCCGGGAGTCGATCCAAAGATCGGCTGGGGTGCTGACATTGCGGGCTCCCTGGACAGGTAAGTTCCCTAATATTAAAAGTCAGCAGCTGCAGTATTTGTAGCTGCTGACTTTTAATTTTTTTTCACCCATGCTGGAACTCCTCTTTAAGACCTTACACTTTCATAATAGGTATGTATTCTAGGGAATTTTAAGTAAAATTTAGGAAAGTTGATTTACTATAGCAGTAGAGAAAATTTTAACAAAATGTGGAATAGTCAATCATGAGCAGGGGAATAAAAATATGGATTGTTGTCTGCACATAAAAGGATGATTAAAGAAGCTTCACCTTATTAAAGTAATAATAACACCTACCTTGTTTGCTTGTACCTACAAGTAAGCCTAAACTAAGGCTTACCTGTAGATACAGTAAATATCATCTAAATATTCACCATTTAGGAGATATATGCCATCCATTAAAAGAGCCGCGCCGCGGCTGTGACTCCCGCGAGCATGCACAGGAAACCCGCAAACCCGGAAGGATAAAGATGGAAGCCCTGTCAGCGGTGACACTGTGCAGCTGAAAGACTTCGTTCTAAGGTAAGTCTTTCAAAATGTTCTAATATGCGATGATGCATACTAGCACATTATACTATTATTTTGCTGGGGACATTTTTTTTTTTCCGGTTTACTACCACTTTAACTAATCTCCGTGACTATTTACTTTGAAGTCTGAAAACTTCTCTTTTAGTACATCAAACCTACAGTGTAATTTTTATGTTTCTCACTAATATTAATTTTCAATTTTTCCTAGTATCCTATAGGATAGATCTATTTAGTTTCCCCCATTTTATAATATAACATAAACCACATGTTTTCTGTTACTCTTAAGTGAGTGATTGACATACATATTGTAGTATATTAAATGTATCACACTTCACCTGCGCTCACAATACTCTAAAAAAACACAAGCAAAGGCAGATAGCACAGTTCGCTAGTACCAAAACAACTGAAAAGCAAATATACAGTAAGTGCAGCGCTTTCACATAAAAACATAGAAAAAGTCCATATCAATTCATCATTAAAAGCTCAGCATTGAAGATCCAACGAGTGCAATTCCACACAGAAAAGTGCTCTAAGATGTCCTCCACCAGTAGCAAGGCAATCACTAACCCTTTCCCTATGTGATGGACTACCCAGCATAAAGCGGTCAAAAGCACTCAATTAACTTCATCTCCAAACCCCCATATCCACAGGGCCACCTGATGTCTGTAATCTTCATATCATAAGACACTCCACCAGAAAAGGGGACCTCAGATCATGCAGGGTTTAGGGATGGGCAAAAAAAACACTTCATTGTGTGGTATTACTGGTAGCAACATCTATTAAAATCCACCAAAATACTGACAAGCAAAATATCTAAAAACCACATGTCACTCTATAAAATGGTGAGAATGTTTCCAACCAACAAAATGGCTGACTCTCATGCGTGGTGACGTCACGTGACCAAATAGTATTGTAGTGGCCACTTTGATATTTCACCATTCCTGTCATTAGAAGCATCATAGTTACATAGTTATTCAGGTTGAAAAAAGACACCAGTCGATCTAGTTCAACCAATAAAAGGGAAAAGAAAATCCTATATGCACAATCCTATACCCACAGTTCATCCAGAGAAAGGCAAACAACCCCAGCAAATCATGATAAAATATGCTCCAGCAGGGGAAAACATTTCTTTCTGATCCCCAAGAGGCAATCAGATATTCCCTGGATTACCTATAAATGTTAGTATCCAGTTATATTATGTACATTTAGGAAATAATTCAGGCCTTTTTTAAAGCAATCTACTGACCTGGCCAGAACCACCTCTGGAGGGAGTCTATTCCACATTTTCACAGCTCTTACTGTGAAGAAACCCTTCTGTATTTGGATATTAAATCTCTTTTCCTCTAGACGTAAAGAGTGCCCCCTTGTCCTCTGTGATGACCTTAAAGTGAATAACTCAACACCAAGTTCACTATATGGACCCCTAATGTATTTATACATGTTGATTATATCCCCTTAATCTCCAATTCTCAAGAGAGAATAAATTCAGTTCCTCTAATCTTTCCCCAAAGCTGAGCTCCTCCATGCCTCTTAGCAGTTTGGTTTTATTATTATTATTATTATATTATACAGGATTTATATAGTGCCAACAGTTTGCGCAGCGCTTTACAACATGAGGGCAGACAGTACAGGTACAATACAATTCAATACAGGAGGAATCCGAGGGCCCTGCTAATTTGAGCTTAAAATCTAGGAGGGAGAGTCAAGAGAAACAAAAGGTAATACTGTGGGGGAAGAACTGATGGAGGAAATGAAAATACAGTTGTTAGGTGTGGGTAGGGTAGGCTTCTCTGAAGAGAAGGGTTTTCAGGGATCATCTAAAAGCTAATAGAGTGGGAGATAAATTGGACAGATTGGGGTAAGGAGTTCCATGGGATTGGAGAGGATTCTAAAAGTTCTGGAGGTGAGCATTGGAGGAGGTGACAAGGGGGCTAGAAAGCAGGAGGTCTTGAGAGGAACGAAGAGAACTATTAGGTTGGTATTTTGAGATTAGGCTAGTGATGTAGCTGGGGCTAAGTTGTGGATGGCTTTGTAAGTATTTGTTAGTATTTTGAATTTAGTTAGTTGAGTGAGCAGAAGCCAGTGGAAGGATTGACAGAGAGGAGTAGCAGATACGGAGCTGGTAAGGTGGATGAGTATGGCAGCAGCATTCATGGTGGGTTGAAGGGGGATAAACTATGTAGGGGTAAGCCAATGAGAAGGGAGTTGCAGTAGTCAAGGCAAGAGATGCCCTGAGAGTGGATTAAGCACTTTGTTGTGTCATTGGTTAGAAAGGCGCGTATTTTGGAAATGTTGCGGAGGTTGAGGCAGCAAGATTTGGACAGTGATTGGATGTGGGGCTTAAAGAAGAGTTCAGAGTCCAGGACTACACCTAGAACCTTGGCATGCGGGGATGGGCCCTTTAGTTGTGCCATCAATTTTGACAGAGAGATCAGGAGAAGGGGCACGTGGGGGAGGAAAAATTATAAATTAGGTTTGGGATAGATTGAGTTTGATTGCCCTTCTCTGCACCTTCTCCAGTTCCATGATATCCTTTTTGAGAACTGGTACCCAAAACTGAACTGCATATTCCAGATGAGGTCTTGGGCCTGATTCACACCTATGCATTTTTAGTGCTTTTTGCATTTTGCAGATTTGCACTGCAGAACGTGTTCAATAGGAAACCATGTTAAATGGACTGTAGGACAAATCTGCAAAATGCAAAAAGCACTAAAAATGCATTGGTGGCAATCAGGCCTTACTAATGATTTGTACAGGGGAAAAATGATATCCTTCTCTCTGTAGTCCATACGTCTCTTAATACAAAAAAGGACTTTGCTCGCTTTGGAAACCGCAGCTTGGCATTGCATGTGTTACCCATACATAGCCCACATCCTACAATAAAGATGTATTTTAAATGTGCAGTTTTGCAAAAGGTCAACATGTCACCAATTCCTTAGCACATAAAAGAGATCATCTTTTCAACTTCTAAGCATGATTTCCCAGTCAAAATTTACCCAACAATGACATGTCATTCACATAAGATAATGATTAATAACAGCTATTTAAGTTCTTTTCATCACTGGTTCTTTTCACACAATGTGGACATTATTCATTATTTAATAACGATATGGTACCGATAGACATGGATGATAGTAGGCATTAAAGTCTAGTAGAATATTAAAAGGCTATGCAGACTTGGGAAGCTTGAGAAGATCTGGTGTTTAGCTAATGAGCCTTATAATTGACTTTTGATGAGTTTAATGTTATGATGTACAGTTTGAATTAAAGAATGGATATAAAAAAAAAAAAAACAGAGCAAGGGAAGTGTTTTTTGTCATATTGATAGTCTTAACAAAAAAGGGTTCAGATTACCTTCTAGTAATATACATAAAAATAGGCAAAACGATACACAAAATTGAAACAATTTTAGTAAAAAACAATGTGTACCGCAAACTAGGATTGTATAAGCCCTTAAAGCGGAAGTAAACCCATTGATTTAATTGTTTAAAAAAACAGTTAAATTCACAGCATGCCGGAAATGCTAACTGTCACATTGGTTGTGCTCTCAACCAAACTGTCAAACCATCCAATGGCTGGTGTCATGACTGATCACATGTGCAGCATCATGACAGTTGAAGATTAAACAGAGGCCAAGATGGCAGCTTCCTTGGCTGAAAACGATAGGAGGTTTACTTCCACTTTAATAAGCACACAGTAGCAATTTATCCTTGCTTCATATCCTTTTGTAAATTAGATTGTGAATCCGACGATTAAAGATATGTACAATATTTTAGAACATAGCTAAATGTCAATGTCACTGTTACCATGCTGCTTTTAAGTTAGTTGAGCATAGTGCCATTAGTGAATGTACAGCCCTTTAAAATGCCTTTTACCCCGTCAGGAACATTGTAGTTGACCATTAAGAACACTAAATAAGGACATTATATTTTTAAAACGCAACACTTTGCCAGTGTGAAATGTGAATTATTATTCTTCATAAAAGCATCTCCCACACAGTTTTCTGTCCTTGCCGACTACTATGATGTTGGAAAAAAAACAATATAGATGAAAAATAAAAAAAACGAATAAATGAAGCAGAATTTTCCTATTTAGCATATCTCACCAGTAGAGTACAAATACAGAAGATATATTCTCAACTTTCAATCGCATTCTTTTTGGACCGTAAACAAGTTACTGTTTTATTTAAAACATGATTAAATATATTCACTGTCAAGTAAAAAAATCAAGTAAAAAATATACATAGAGAGCGAGCACACAGATGATACTTGATAACTCACAAGAACATTTTATATGACCCGTAGCTTTCATTACATTTCTGACAGCGCTGGACTGCCACAAAAAAAAAAAAAAACAGCACATAGCTACACAATAGATGGAGATTTACTAAAACCTGTGTACACAGAATCTGTTGCAGCTCTGCATAGAAACCAATCAGCTTCCAGGTTTTAGCCCCCCGTTCACATTGGCGCCAAATCGCAGCCTATTGCTGGCAACGGCACTGTCCCAATTGGTGTGATGACGACTTAGCGGCACCGCACCGATTTCCAAAAGTGAACCCACACAGATGCCTTTCAAAATGCCCCCGAACTCAGCTGAACTCGCACAATTTCAGACCCGCGTTCAATGTGAATGAAGCCTAATTGTCAAAGCTTAATTGAACAAGCTGAACTTAGAAGCTGATTGGTTGCTATGCACAGCTGCACCAGATTCTGTGTGCACCAGCTTTAGTAAATCTCCCCCAGTGCAACAGACCACATGCTTGTATATAATTATTACAGAGTTCTAGTCTTGTTTTCTCTGTGCTTGTTATCCCTAGATGGTCAGGAGTCAGGACACAAAGGACATGCTTCCTGTATGAAAACTGTATAATCAAAAAAGAAAGAATTCAATTGCTTAAAGCAGGAGTAAACCGCAGAAACCCCCCCCCCCAAAATAAATAAATAAAACCTGCAAGACAATAGCATAATGTGCCAGTATGCATCGCATACTAGCACATTATGAATGGCTTACCTTAGAACAAAGCTCCTGAAGCTCACCCGGTCACCGCTGAGGGGGCTGACATGTTCCCTCTGCATTTATTTAGGGTTTGTGGGCTCCAGCACTGTGAGTGGCTGGAGCTGTGATTACATGCGCGCGGGAGTCCTCCGTTCCGGCAGGTTTCATCGTGAGCCGCCGGACCTTCAGCGCGCATGCACTGCTGATGTCAGCAGCTGCATGAAGGGTGAATATCTCCTAAACCGTGCAGGATTAGGAGATATTCATTTTACCTACAGGTAAGCCTTATTATAGGCTTACCTGTAGGTAAAAAAGACAGAGCGAGCAACACAACCGCTTTAAGCCCCACATTTGACAAACGTTGTTAACCTTTCTAAAGATGCTAGTTGCCTGACTGTCTCTGATTTCAGTACATAATGAAGATGAATTTACTAGAGCAGTTGCTCCAGAGCTTTAGGCCTGGTTCACACCTAAGCAGGTTACAGTTTGCATATGCCAGGTGCTTTTTGCGTTTTTTGCAATAGTCGAGGCGCGAGATGACCAGGGAGTGGATTATAAGCTTTGTGGTGACATTGGTTAGGAAGGGGCGTATCTTGGAGATGATTAGCTAATCATTTTTGGGGGATAATTTTCCTTTAAGGGGGTGTGGCAGGGTGTGTGTCCTATGCCTACATACTTTTGCTACAAGGTATTCCTTGTTCCCATCTCAAAAAGTTGTTCTTTGCTCCTCCCGTCTCCATTTATAAAAGCTGTACTATCACTTATCAAATAAAAAAGCACCCTATGAATGGAGGAGGACCTTTTATTAATTCATCCTTTCAAACATGGAAGCCACCAGGTACAAGGGACACTTTTCATTCACTGTACAGTAAATACCATTCTTGGCACTGATTCTAAAAAAAAATTAAATAAAATAGATATTTCACTAAACTTAAATGGATAGTTCACCTTTACCACAACACTGCCTATGCAGATAAGAGGCAGCTGTATAAAAACAAACTGTGTAGCTTTGACTAAAGTTGAATAAAGCCATTGCTATAGGTGTAGGCCATTTACATACCTTATGAAGCCTGACTGGAATACTATTGCTGAGTACTTCCAGGACATTGCTAAGTGAGGCCTAGTCATCACTGCTCGCTTCCACCATCACAGGCGTGAGCTCTTAGCTCAGGGCTACTGCATTAGGGGAGAGAAAGAGCACATGAGGGAATTTGGATCAGAGAAGGAGCTCACTCCTGTGATAGTGGAGGTAAGCAGTGATGACTAGGCCTCACCAGCAACATCCTGGGAGTATTCCAGTCAAGCTTCAAAAATTATGTAAATAGCCTACACCTATAACAAGGGTATTCATCTTTAGTCAGAGCTGCACAGTTTGTTTTAATCTCCAAAAATCCCTTATCTTCATAGGCAGTTTTTTTTGTAAGACCCCTTTCAAACTGAGGCAAGTTTCAGGCATTTTAGCGCTGGAAATAGCACCTGTAAAGCGCCTGAAAACTGCCTTCCATGCCGTCCGAGTGTGAAAGCCTTAGTGCTTTCACACTGGGGCGGTGCGCTTGTGGGACATTAGAAAAATTCCTGTAAGCAGCATCTTTGGGGTGGTTTGGGAGTGCTGTATACAGGGTGTTTTTAACCCCTTCTTTGGAGTTAAAAGCCCCCGCTAGTGGCCGAAAAGCACAGCTTAAACAGCAGTAAAGCCCCACTAAAACGAGCAGCACTTTACCGCTAACACAAGGGCGGCCACAGTGTGAAAGGGGTCTAAAGGTGAACTATTCTTTTAAGATTTAAGTCAGAACTCCTATCCTGTATGCTTGTTTTAGATCAGTGACTAGGAAAGTGATTCAGAATGACAGCCAGGTACGTCGAATTTTCAGGTGTGGTCAGCAGAGGTACATTCCAAAATTATTCAGGACAAATACCTTTAAAATCACAAACATGTCACTTTTCCCATTTATTGCATGGTCATTGGTTTTCTTTATACGCCTGCCTTTTCTTTTATTAAAGGATAAGTTCACCTTTGTGAACATGTTACACCCATATTTAATATGTAACATGTTCATCACCCATATTTAACATGTAACGTGTCCAGCCTCTGCCTGATTTAGCCCTGACCCCCCCCCCCCACCCTGTGACAGCGGGCCAGGGATCTTCTCCCCACAACTGCTGTCACTATTCAAAAAGAGTGTGGCTGTGCCTGGCTCCGCCCACATGCCCACATAATTCATTTACAGAGTTCTGCGAATGAATGAACTACAAGTACCAACATCCTTTGCGGCTGATGGCTTGTAGTTGTCAATGAGCTACCAGGGCATGGATGAGGTAGTTTATTGATCTTCCTGTCACTTAGTAACCTGTATGCCTGTATCAGAGATAAGGGCAAACAGCTACACAGACAGTCTACAGGAGCCTAGCATTACACCTGCCATCTGCTTATCGTGGGTGCAATGCTTTATAGGTTCCTAAAAAAGGTAAACTTATCCTTTAACACCTACCTTCTCTACACCCCCCCCCCCCCCCCCCCCCCCCCCCCCCCCACCTGGATATAAGCCAGGACTCAGTGAAATACTCAGTATTTTTGTGTGCTTCCTGTAGGAAATCACCAAGCCCAGAGGACCCCACTGTAATGTACTGAGAAGGTCCATAGCTTTGTGTAAGCTCCAATGCAGCAGCGTTTTAGGATGATGCACTTTCTGAGTCAATGATCTACATATAGAACAACAGTATCAGAATAAATCAGTGCTTTTTATACTTGGCCTGTGTTATAGTGATGCTAGGGGAACAATGCTTCAGATAGACTTTTCACATTGCAAGGCAAGCTGCACTTTCCAAGGGCAACTTCCCCAACTCACATGTGTGAACCTAGGCTAAGCAGATATGGCAACTGTTTTCTTCTTTAAAACCGTCTTAAACCCAAAACACAGCCACACTCAAGTACCTATACAGTTCCCACATACTACAAGACAACCTCCACCAGGTCAGGGCTGACCCGTCCATACTTTCTGGGACCTCCGTTAAGTACAACATATTGTATGTTGATGTTTCCCTTTTTCCCCTTTCCTTAATTGTTATTAACCTTTGTTAACGATCAATTCATGTTGCAGATACCTGTACAACGTGTAACATGCCATGTATTACTGTTCAATATTTCTATCAATAAAGAAATATATTTGGAAAAAAAAAAAAAAAATGTAATATATTGCAGCTTACCAATCAGCAACCAAATTCGGGAACAGACTTCAAAGCCCTACACCTTACAAAACTAGCCAAAATATAGTAACAATTTCAGAGCCCATAGCAGAAAACGTCAAGACACTACTACTGTAAAAATACCTATTTTTATAGGACTTCCACAGAAATTCAAATAGATGTTTATAAAAAAATATAGCTGACACTTATGCAGCTAGCTATTTTTTTTACAAACAGTAGATATTCTACTACAGTAGTAGCAGCTTAACAATCATTAGGTGTGGTGGCTGCATTAGTTTTCTTTTTTTAAGTGTTTTTTTCTCTTTGCTTTGACATCCTGATCTGGTCAGTAACACATCTCCTGTATTAGAGTATCCCCACTTTGAATGAAGGAGCACAAGAGGCACAGCAGACAGAAGTGTCACTCTGGGGGGACAACACAGCCACACTGCTCTGGAATGGGGCACTGACACGTCATCCACAGGGAACCCTCATGCCCAGCCATGGATTCTATCTACATACTTGTTATTATCTGTAAGTTATGTCCCTGGTGCTGATTTTTGTGTTTCCTATTTTAGCTGCACAGAGGTGGGTAGAGGGGTGGAGACAAGGGATGGTGCTCGGAGTAGGGTAGAAGGCGGAGACAAAGGATGGTGCTCAGAGTTGGGTAGGGATGGAGACAAAGGACGGTGCTCAGAGTTGGGTAGGGGCGGAGACAAAGGACGGTGCTCAGAGTTGGGTAGGGGCAGAAACAAAGGATGGTGCACAGAGTTGGGTAGGGGTGGAGGCAAAGGACGGTGCTCAGAGTTGGGTAGGGACGGAGACAAAGGACGGTTCTCAGAGTTGGGTAGGGGGCGGAGACAAAGGATGGTGCTCAAGTTGGGTAGGGGGCGGAGACAAAAGACGGTGCTCAGAGTTGGGTAGGGGCGGAGACAAAGGACGGTGCTCAGATTTGGGTAGGGGCGGAGACAAAGGATGGTGCTCAGATTTGGGTAGGGGGCGGAGACAAAGGATGGTGCTCAGAGTTGGGTAGGGGGTGGAGACAAATGATGGTGCTCACAGTTGGGTAGGGCGCAAAGTCAAAGGACGGTGTTTAGAGTTGGGTAGGGGCGGAGACAAGGGGTAATTCAGAGGGGGGAGTTCCTGCACCTATTCTCTGAGCAAAAAAAGCCCTGGCTTCAATATAATAAATGTTTGCTTTTGCCTTTAATACACCTTTAACTGTCCCTTTTATTTTGTGGACATATCTAAGACTATTTCAACATGCGGGCAGTCTTTATAGGTTTCTTGCAAAAGTAAGGGCGTGAGTGTATCAGAGTTGTGAGTGCTTTCTTACCATCCAGAAGCCCCAAGAAATAACAATGTCCCAGTTTTTTCAATTTTACTTCAATCTCCATTTCATAAAATACATTTAACAAAGCTGTATAGGAGAAAAAAAAAAACATCAATCAACAGTCTCTCTCTGCAGTTAATTACATAACCTATAATTTCCCTACAGTCGCTTTATTGGTGCCATGTAAATATATTCACCTGTTGTTAGCAGATCCCCCCCAGGAAAACAAAAATCAAATTAATCCTTTTTTTTTTTCTGTAGCATAAGTTGCTTTGTGGGCCTTAATCGCCAGGTCCAATCTCATTAAAATCATAGAATCAAAATAGTTTTTGTGTTCTACGCCTCAGTGATCAGACCAAATGAAGTGAGCAAAGACAAAGCAAGGGAATGAATTACTCCAGGCTGCTGTTTTGCATCATTACTATTACTTCAAGCCATCCATTCTCTTAATACAATCCATGTTGATCATATCTGCTTAATGGATGCCAGTAAAACAATAACGACTATAAAAACACGTCTCGTGTTTAATGGTGATTGCAGGTGTCTTCCTTCTTGGCTGTGTTTGAGGTTAAAGGTTTATTATTGAAATAAGAATATAATTATGCTGATTGAAATTTGCTTTATTTGTTATTAGAAGTACCTTGACTTATATATACCCTGACAGATGGTCTAGTTCGTTTATTCAAGTAGCAGATCCATCGCTGAAGGGGTTAAGGTCGATCACATGAGACAGCGCACACATATGGCACCAGTAGAATGCAATGAGCAGCAGGTGCATGGGTGCTTCATCTGTTCTCAGCATCGTATAATGAGCAAGAGAGGAAAAATACCTTTCCTGGCATCAATCAGTGCTTCTAAAATGTATCATTTATGAGTTAGGTCCAAAAATAATTTCAAGCCAATAATGTAATTTTGTGCTGTCAACACAACTCAATAAGTATATGCATGAATTCTTACTAATGCTTGCACTTGTCCTATATTCTATGTCATAGTTGCATGGCGGGTCATAATAAGAGTGTATCATTTCATTTTCCATCTGTGCCCAGTAATATATACTTTAATACCATGCAACTGAGGTAGTTTAAAAGTTTAGCGTTAAAGTAAGGAATGTTTTAAAGCCTATGTGCAGCTGAAATAGGAAACACAAAAATCAGCACCAGGGACAACATGTCCCTGGTGCTGATGCCTCTTGAGCTAGGTGAAATCCTCCTTTGTCCAAGCCCCCCCCCCCCCCCCCCCCCATACCAGATTCTTCCAGTGCGGTGGGGGTTAAAGTGGATGTAAACCCCAAAAAAGTGTGTGTGTCTGAGGTCACCTGATCACAGAGAACATTCCTTTCCATCACCAGGATTTGTTATGTGGGGGAGGGGTGGATTTCTTACTTTTTATAATTACACAGGATGTGCCTGTCTCAGGCTAGTGCATGAGAGATGTAAATCACCTGTCACTCACAGCAAGGGGCGTTTTTGACAAAGTTTGCAGCACTTTGTCAAGATTTTTCTAACTGAACAATAAAAGAGGATTTCTCAGGGCTGGAGTAAATCTGTGTGGCAAGACTGGGTTCAAATGAAAGGAGATCTTATTCTCTACATTATGACATCCACTGGGTTTACATCCACTTTAATAGAACAGTGGGACCTGTCACAGGCTCTCATCAAGACATAGGTACGAGGAAGGCTGCAAAAGCCGAAACGTGTTAGCATCTTTTGTATCATGCGTTCATACATGTACCCAAGAAATAACTTTCTTCACAAGAGCACTCTGAGTCCCCGGCTTTAATCTTATTGATATCTACTACCTTGGGAGTTGAACACACAAGCCAAAGCACCAGGCTCCAGCTCCCAGATATAAAACATAGCGGTTGTGCTTGGGTAAAGCTTCTATATTTGTCTCATCAAGACAGCCCGGCTATGATCGCCCTTTCTACCCAGCTCCTCCATTCATAGAAGCCATACTATACTATACTATAGCTATTTTTTGTACACATCCGATGCTAAAGAAATTTAGAAGAAAAAAAATGTATAAAAAGCACAGTATCTAAATAAAAGTAAGTTGGCTTTTTAGAGTAGGTGTCGTAAGGGCATGTTAGACAGATTATGGAAAAATTCAAGATGATTGGAAAATATTTAAGATTTTATTTACGGTACTACTTTTATCTATTTCAGTCAAAGTTTGCTAGAGAGTGAGGAAAAGGAAAGAGAGAATAGGATTTTGAGGGAATGTTATAGATTACAGAAAGAGATACTTTCCTCTTAATCTGGCTATACATTTTCCTAATCATTAGTAACAGTATCAAAACCCAACTCCTGGAAATCAGAAAATTCCTCCTTGCAGTAGGACTGCGCCTGGTTAACTGCTCGTTTAGGTCTAGGGGATTGTGTAAATGTATATTACTTACCCAATCCTCTACTCCCCCAGTGGATGGCACTCCCTCATGCTCTGAGCCATGGACTATGCACCTAAGCCCCCTTTCACACGGGTGCCTCCGCTAAGTGGAATCCGTTTGCTCGGCGGGGGATCTGTCTGCTGATCTCCACTGAGTACGCAGATGACAAGTCCGTGTCCATTCCGCTATACAGAGCAGACACAGACACAGTCCTGCTCTCCTCTATGGGGCAATCGGATGGACCCGGACCGCATGTCCTTTTCCATCCGAAGCTGGACGGTTGGGGAATAGGACCACCATCCGTATTTTTTTGGCAGACAGGATCGGATCAGATGGCGGCGTGTGTCAGCTTACATCTGCAATATAAAAGGTGAAAATAGTGCAGCGCATAAAATACAAAAATGATGTTAAAATTAAATAACGTGACCAAAGTTCATATCCAGAAGATACAAAATAATGTGAATGAGTGAAGTAATATGGATGAACACCCAGGTGACTGTAGATCAGAATTCATATAAATCTTGAAGTGATGAATCCTCCACCAAAAACGTATAAGGTACTATTACCAAGTGTGCTATGCACATATGCATGGACCCAATCAGGGATATACATGAGCTTACATCTGCAGCCCCAAATGAAAGTGCAGATTGCATTACAGTGGCTCCACAGATGTTACATTATGCGCCACCACTAATATTACATTATGCTCGACAACAAATATTACATTACGCTCCACCACTAATATTACATTATGCTCCACCACAAATATTACATTATGCTCCACCACTAATATTACAATATGCTCTACCACTAATATTACGATATGCTCTACCACAAATATTACATTATGCTCCACCACTAATATTACAATATGCTCTACCACTAATATTACAGTTGCTCCACCTCTAATATTACAGTTGCTCCACCACTAATATTACATTATGCTCCACCACTATTATATTATGCTCAACCACTAATATTACATTATGCTGCACTACAACTATTACAGTATACTGCTCCACAAATAGCTCAGCACACCTCTGTAACCCCTCAGCACATCTTTGCACCCCCAGAATACCCCTGTACCCCCAACACATCTCTGTACCCCCAGCATACTTTTGTACCTCTTTGGACATATCTGCACTCCCAGAATGCCTCTAAAACCCAGCACATCTCCATATCCACATTTTATCCTTGTACCCCCCCCTCCCCCCCAGGACACATCCGTACCCCCTTGCTCATCTTTGCACACCCACACACATCTTTGCACCCCCTAGATCACCTTCACAGCCTCCATCACACTTCCACCCCCCCCCCACAATCCACTGCACCCCTCATATGTATCCCCAAGTACACCTCCGTAACCGCAGCAAACCTTTGTATCCCAGCACACCTCTGCACCCTTCCACCCACCTCTGCACCCCCAGATAGCTTTGTACTCCCCAGCATGGATTTGTTACCCCCAGGAGACCTCTGCACCCCCCCCAGCCTGCATCTGCACCCCAGTCCAGTTCTGTACACCTCTGTATCTTTCAGTAAGTCTCAGCACCCCATGATGTACTACACTGAACATCTCTGCACCCCCCCCCCACACACACATTACACACACATAAAACTGCACTGTTGCCCTACTGATTGGCAGCTCTCTAATGCCTGCTATAGTGGCTGAGCAACTCCCTGTACACAAGCCAATGCCTGTCAGATGCTCCTCCCCCTTCACTGTAAAGTATGCACTGCTGGCCGGAGGTGTAAAAGTAGATGCCGGGCACCATAGAGCTTCTTCCCACACCACTTTATAGCAGGCTTGAGTCCTCTCTCCCTGCACATTGCTGGGCTGCACGGAGAGAAGGAGCGGAGCTGCCAGCCAGCTCCATGGGGACTGCTAATGGCAAAAGAAAAACAAATTTACTGCACGGTCTGCCATTGTTTACTACTTTTCATGTGCACTAAAATAGTGATAAATAATGCCAAATGACCACAAAGAAAAAAAAGGGAAAATTCCTGGACCTACAATAGCGGACTATAACGGCAGAATGATGGAGACACGGATAAAGTTAAAGGTAAGCTTTATTATACAGTGCTTAAAAATACAAGGTACATACAATTAGACACTATAACCCCAAGAGAGCAGGGTATCAAATTGAGATCCAAGGTGTTTTCCAGGAATATTCCTATTTTTCTTTTTACTTTTCATGTGATCGCTGTGATTGGTCACAGTGTTCACACAGTACCAGGATCAATCACAGCGGCCCGGTACACCAGTCTGTAATGTGCTGTACCTAGTGGACACAGTGGTCACAGATCTCACTTGTGCATGTCCCTGAGGCCAAGCATGCATGCCAGAAGTGGATTGTGCACTGGTACGTCCACTTAGAACAACGCAGTTAAGGCCTGGGTATTAACCTACAAAATTAAGAAGGATTTGGATAACGGCAGTAAAGTGCACGAGACTCGAGTCATTATTAAATCATAACCAAGCGTATCAGCAAAAGATAGAAAAAAAAAAACTTGATTTAACAGACCCTAGCAAATTCTAGAAAAACATTTAAGTCTCAAAGAGTTTCCAGATCACTGAGAGCTACTCACCCTCATACAGCAATTTATTGTGTCAGCAATGCAATGTACATTAACATTATTGATTTGAAGGTTGTAGTAAAGCTAGACCATGTACACATATGTAATCTGGTATGCTCTTATGGCCAGGACTGCTTGTATTTGTGGTTTAGCTTTGATCTCCTATGTTTCTGCAGAATCAAAAAATGATGCGTAGTCTGCGACAGCTAACAGATAATACATATCTAAATCCAAACTGCAGGCAGATATAAAAGATACAAATCACTGCAGCTAGTATTTATAAATATATCATGTGATATTGGGGTAATTAACTCAGTGGTAGTAGCATTTTCCAACGAGTCCAAAATAGTCAGAAATAATAATATAGCATCCTAATACAGTGGCATGGCCTCACATTGTCACAATTAATAAATGTACCAATTTGCAGCCAAAGGACCAGGCCCCTTTTTGCGATTCGGCACTGCGTCGCTTTAACTGACAATTCCTTTTTTTCCCCACAAATAGAGCTTTCTTTTGGTGGTATTTGATCGCCCCTGCGGTTTTTATTTTTTGAGCTATAAACAAAAAAGAGCGACAATTTTGAAAAAAACGCATTCTTTTTTATTTTTTGCTATAATAAATATCCCCCAAAAATATATAAAAAACTTTTTTTTTCCTCAGTTTAGGCCGATACGTATTCTTCTACATATTTTTGGTGAAAAAAAAATTGCAATAATCTATTATTGATTGGTTTGCGCAGAAGTTATAGCTTTTACAAGATAGGGGATAGTTTTATAGCATTTTTATTTAAAAAAAAAATAATTTTGATTAGTAATGGCGGCGATCAGCGATTTTTATTGTGACTGCGACATTATGGCGGACACATCAGACATTTTTGACACATTTTTGGGACCATTGTCATATACAGCAATCAATGCTATTTAAATGCATTGATTCCTGTGTAAATGACACTGGCAGTGAAGGGGTTAACCACTAGGTGGCAGTGTAGGGGTCAAGTGTGCCTAGAGATGTTTTTCTTACTGTGGGGGGGCGTGGCTGTCAGCTAGTGAATGCTGATCTCTGCTCCAATCACAGGGAGCAGAGATCGGCGTCACTAGTTGCTAGGCAGAACGGGGAGATGCTGTTTATTTCCGCATCTCCCCGTTCAGCCTTCCCGTGAGACAATCGCGGGTATCCCCGCGGCGATCGAGTCCGCGGGACCCGCGACCGCCCTCACGGGGGTCCCGACTGGCGAGCGCTGCTCGCGCTGCGCGCCCGATGGCACACTGCATCTTAAGGGGACGTACCTGTACGCCCTTATGCCTGTCCGTGCCATTCTGTCGACGTATATCGGTTAAAGCGGTTAAATAGGTTAAATAGGTTGTAAACCTCGGAAAGAACAAAAACAAATAAACAAACCCTGCAAGAGGGGATAATGAGCTAGTATGCATAGCATACTAGCTCATTATGAAATACTTACCTTAGAACGATGCCCTGAATCTGCGTCGGCCCTCCGAGTACAGCGCGGACATCTTCCACCGGAGTTACTCCCGGGTTCTCAGCTCCGGTGCTGTGATTGGTCAGGGCCGTGATGACATCACTCCCATGCATGCGGACCGTTTCTTCAGTGCGCATGCGTTGATGATGTCGGCAGCAGCGCATATACTGAATATCTCCTAAACTGTGCAAGTTTAGGAGATATTCAAGATACCTACAGGTAAGCTTTATTATAGGCTTACCTGTAGGTAAAAGTGGTTGTAACAGGGTTTACAACCACTTTAAACGCATGCAGTGTAATCTAAATTTAATTTGGTATAGGCATCTTAAAATCCCTGTACAAAGGAGCTTAGATTTGGAGAGTGAAAAGCAGCATAAGGAGCCAGTCAGCTGTGCTTAAAGCGAACCTTCAGTCATTTTTTCATCTTTCCATCTATTAAATCTTCTGCCCTTTTTTTCTGCCAGTAAATACCTTATACAGACCACTTCCTGTTTCTTGTCTGGTAAAAAGCCTAGGCTTATGACATCATGCATAGCTCTCTCTCTCTCTCTGAGAGTATGCCAGGAAGGGAGGGGGAGGAGTCATAAGAGGGACAATGAGAGCTGCAGAGCTGGAGGTGTGCCTCTGTGTGTCTGTGTAAATCCAGGAAGTGAAGAGGCAGCGGCTTCAGCTGCCCACAGTTAAAATGGCTGCAGCCAGACTCAGTGGAGGGAGATTTATGCAGCCTATTTAAGAAGTACAGAATCACAGTATATATAAAATAATAATCAACGTGGTTGGAGGGAAGCTTCAGAATGGCAAAGATGTTTTATTACAAATTATGTGAGCAGACTGTAGTTCCTCTTTAAGTGTCAGCTGAACAAAGGACATGCTGATAGGAGATGAGAGCAGAGGCAAAAAGAGATGAACTGATCAGTCAGCTGCTTCTCCTTTCATTGTCCAGCCACACGCTGGGAAGGGACAAAACCTCTAAAGCCAGCTATAGATTGATTCAATCTCCCTGCCCCCTGATGAACCGACCAGGTTTTGATCCATCTTGGTAGGCTGGTTGTACTGAAGTTGATTCTTCGATTAACTTCAGTACAACCAGCCTGTTGGATTTTTTTGCTTGTGATCACTGCTGTTGCTTATAGTTAAAGCGGAAGTAAACCCATCGATCTAACAATTTGAAAAAACAGTTACATTCCCGGCAGGCCGGAAATGCTAACTGTCACATTGGTTGTACTCTCAACCAAACTGTGAAACCATCCAATGGCTGGTGTCATAACTGATCACATGTGCAGCTTCATGGCAGTTAAAGATTAAACGGAGGCCAAGATGGCAGCTTCCTTGGCTGAAAACGATAGGAGCAGAACACAATATTGCCGCATGGGGGGAAACAAGCTATTTTCTTTCCTTCCATCCATGGTGGAAGGAAAGAAAATTGTATAATCTATGGCTTGCTTAAGGCTTACTTAAATTTAGCAGAGAAAGGTAATGTCTTCTGCCCTGGATAGATAAGGCTGTGCTGTGTAGCAGAGCTGTGTAAATCTCTGGACAAATATAAATCCGCTGGCTGGTACTTATACATGTATTAAATCTGTGTATTAAACTGTTTGCCTGGAGTTCAGCTTTAAGAAGTGAAGGTGGACGCATACATGTCCTCAAGTTAAAAACTCATTTTTTTGTTGCAGCTAGTTTCCTTACAAATACAATTTAATCGCATATAGCTAGTTTAATATAAAAATAAGAAGAAAAAGGTAGAGAGGCAATAGACATTTCCTGCAGAAGGGTGGAAGGTTGGTGGAAACCAAAGGTAGTGTTGAGCTAACAATGAGAAATGAACCAATATATGAACCAATATTTTGGAGGCTAATGTTAACTGGAAAGCAAAGTAATATATAAAGTGACTGATACCTTTATGGGTGTACTTTAAATAGTATTCACTAAATCATTATCATTGAGGTATGCTGGGATGGATGGGTGTATTTTAAATATCATTAACTAAAACCTTATCCTTGATGTTGGGATGGAAGTCAGAGGGCTTCCGAAAACACAATTTATCAGATACAAACAGTTATTTCTGGTAGCTTAAAAATCGGTAGCGTAACAGTGTGAACTGCTGGAAAAAAATCCGCTGTTACGGGACACAGAAAATCTAAAGAGGTAAGAAAAATATAGATTTGGTTCAAATGATTAATTAAAACGGAAGTAGCTTTGGCAACAATTTGTAGAAAAGGGGCCTCAAGGAAGTGTGATTGAATAATGTCAAGAGTGATGTAGTGTCAGATTAATAAAAGAGCAATTCTATTTCTGTCACCAAAGTAAATGACAGAAAACGCAGAGGATTATTGTGAGCCCATTAAAGGGAATACCAGAGGAGACAGGGATGCAATTAATTTGCTCTCAGCACTTCATTGCAAATCAACATGGTCAATAATGTTTTTTCCCTGCTCTACGGTCCTAAGTTTTGAAAAATTGTCCCTGTTTTTCAATTGTCACCAATTATATCAGTTACTGTATGCATACCAGATTTACTATAAATCTATAATTTTATTAAATATTTTATTTATTAGAATGAATATGTATTTATTTTCAGTGCATTCAAAGTGTTAGGTTGGGTTCACACTGCTGCCGGATGTGGCTCACAGCAGGGGTCCGGTGCGTCATTGTTCCCCGTTTTAGGAACGAATCAGGGCCGAATTTTTGCCTGAATTTGGCCCTGAAATGGAGCCAAAGACAAGCAGGGCTCCTGTGCAAGCTGTTCCGCAGCCGTCACGGAGATATGTGAAAAGAGAGCTGATCACAATCTCCTCTCATGCGAATTGGATGCGGGGTGGTGTGAACCCAGCCTATAAGTATATTATAAACTTAGTGTATTTAAAGTTTTTAAGTACCGTATATACACGAGTATAAGCCGACCTAAATATAAGCCGAGGCACCTAATTTTACCACAAAAAACTGGGAAAACTTATTGACTCAAGTATAAGCCTAGGGTGAGAAATGTGCAGCTACTGTAAGTGGAAAAGAGGGTCAACAATGCCCATTTGCAGCCTCACTGTGCCCATTTGCATGTCTCACTGTGCCCATTTTCAGCCATAGGTCCCCCAAACTTCAGACTCAGTAGTTAAGGGTTCCTAGATGCTCCCTAGCTGCAGCCAAAGTTTGGGGTCTTTTGGACCAAAAGGGTCCCGAAAAGACATTGTTGCAGGTGGACACAGTTGACCGACTTCGGTGCCTCGTATCTCAGGGCTACTTGGTGCTAGGAACCCCGAGATACGGGGCCCCAAAGTCGGTTCGGAAAATGTCATTCTCTGCTGCAGAAAAGTGCTTGACTGGAGTATGAGTCGAGGGGGGCATTTTCAGCACAAAAAAATGTGCTGAAAAACTCGGCTTGTATTCAAGTATATACTGTATATGTATATATATATATATATATATATATATATTTTTTTTATTATAGCCTAGGCCATCTTTATTTAGAGCAACAATTCTTTTTTCAGATCCTCAGAGAGTTGTTTGCCATGAGGTGCCATGTTGCACTTCCAGTGACCAGTATGAGAGAGTGAGAGCGATAACACCAAATTTAACACACCTGCTTCCCATTTACACCTGAGAACTTGTAACACTAACGAGTCACATGACACCGGGGAGGGAAAATGGCTAATTGGGCCCAATTTGGACATTTTCACTTAGGGGTGTATTCACTTTTGTTGCCAGTGGTTTAGACATTAATGGCTGTGTGTGTTGAGTTATTTTGAAGGGACAGCAAATTTACACTGTTATATCTTTATATCTCACTTAAAAATTGGCATGGGGTCCCGGTTCAAAATACATACCCTTATCTGAGCAAGCAGCCTGGCAGGACAGGAAAGGGGGGGGACGAGCGAGCACCCCGCCCCCTCCTGAACCATACCAGGCCGCTTGCCCTCAACATGGAGAGAGTGCTTTCATGTCCATGTTGATGGGGACTAGGGCCTCGTCCCCACAACCCTGACCCGGTGGTTTTGGGGGTCTGCGGGTGGGGTGCTTATCAGAATCTGGAGCCCCCGTTTAGCAAGGGGGCCCCCAGATCCCACCCCCCCTTATGTGAATGAGTATCGGGTACATTTTACCCCTACCCATTCACCAAAAAAAGTGTCAAAAAGTAAAAACCACAACCACAAGACAGTTTTTGACAATTCCTTATTTAAAAAAATTAAAAAATAAAAATAAAAGTGTCCCAGGATGTCCATCAATCTTCAATCACGCCACTCGATGGACCTGATAAATAGAAAAAAAAAAGCTCTGCCTCGATGGGAGGTCTCCTAGCAACTGCCCCAGATCCCACCCCCCCTTATGTGAACGAGTATCGGGTACATTTTACCCCTACCCTTTCACCAAAAAAAGTGTCAAAAAGTAAAAACCACAACCACAAGACAGTTTTTGACAATTCCTTATTTTAAAAAATTAAAAAATAAAAGTAAAAGTGTCCCAGGATGTCCATCAATCTTCAATCACGCCACTCGATGGACCTGATAAAAAAAAAAAAAAGCTCTGCCTCGATGGAAGGTCTCCTAGCAACTGCTGTCCTTTGGCTGTGACAGCTGTTATATAGGCAAGGGCAGGGCCACCTGGTAACGTAGCCAAGGGACCACCGCCCCTTCTGACGTCATGTGCTGTCAAAGGGGGGCGGATCATCTGGTTACGTCAGTGGGTGGCCCCGCCCTTGCCTATATAACAGCTATCACAGCGAAAAGACAGCAGTTGCCGGGAGGCCTTCCATGGAGGGCGGAGTATTTTTGTTTTTCTTTTTTTTTTCGGGCGGCGTGATTGATGATGGATGCACATTTTTTTTTTCTTTTTTAATAAAGGAATTGTCAAAAACTGTCTTTTGTGGTTTTTACTTTTTGACACTTTTTTGTGGTGAATGGGTAGGGGTACAACGTACCTGATATCCATTCACATACGGGAGGCACGAATCTGGTGGCCCCCTTGTTAAAGAAGGATTCCAGATTACGATAAGCCCACCGCCTGCAGACCCCCCACAACCACCGGGCAAGGGTTGTGGGGACAAGGCCCTTGTCCCCATCAACCTCCCAAAGCATCCCCCTCATGTTGACAGCAAAAAAGGGCCTCAAGCTATTTTAAATTAGATTTTTTCCTTTAGAAATGCCATTTTGCTGCGGCATACATGCACATCGCACAGATATACCACTTTACCGGCAGACTAAGGGGACCCCCCCCAGGCACGAGGAAAGGAATATTCAATTTTTATTGTTTCACTTTAAGCATTATTAAAATAACTGCTCCTGAAAAAATGGTTGTTTTAAAAACTTTATTTTGCATTTATTTTGCAGTACTCGGGTCCCCATACACTTTTTATGACAATAACTTGCATATAAGCCTTTAAAATGCGCACTTTTGATTTTTCATGTTCGTGTCCCATAGACTTTATTATTGCATGTTCGCACAAATGTTTTGCCTGTTCGCATGTTCTTGTGCGAACTGAACCGGGGGGTGTTTGGCCCATCCCTACTAGTCAGAGGCAGTTTATGAGTGGTCATATAAAGCATGCGTTTGTGTATATTTTAACAACGTGGAGTTTGACACCTTTTGAAAAGCTTTAGACAGATTTTAATGTAACCAATGTAACAAAAGCTAGTGAATGTGTTGCTTTGGATTTACCTGCTAAAAAAAATAAAATAAAAAAAAGACTAAATCATTGCTGCATGACCAAGGATTGGTATTCTCCAGAAGCCTGTCGTTCAATAAGCCTATGTCAAATTGGAAGGTGACCAAAATAACAGGGGCGATGTGTGCTGCATGTTTAATTTACTGTTCTGGACGTAGAAGACTTTGTTACCCTTTTCAGTTGTAATAACTTTTATTGATTGTAATAAGTATGGTAGAGCACTACACAGAATAGATTAGGACCAATGATTAAAGGAACAGTGCAGATAATAGTAACAATCAGATAGATAAAGCGGAACATATACCTCTAATACATTCACAGTATGCAGAAGCCAACTGATTAATACTATGTAGTGCAATAAACCTGTATCTGGTGGTCACCTCCCACATACAAAGAAAGGACTGGTTATGCCAGTAAGGTAATCAGGAGATAGAAAAGAAAAGACAGGAGCCAGAAGCCAGTATAGAAAGAAATAGTGTTATGCAAGAAAATGGGGGGGGGGTGTTAGGAAAGGAGGGGAATCGCTTAGGGCAGGGGTCTCCAACTGGTGGCTCTCCAGCTGTTCTGCCTCTGCCTATGGGAGTCATGCTTGTAACTGTCAGCTTTGCAATGCCTTATGGGACTTGTAGTTTTGCAACAGCTGGAGGGCCACAGTTTGAGACCCCAGGCTTAGGGAGACCTAACTTCAAGACCACATAATTCCTTACCTCGTTTAAATATACACGAATATCCAATCAAACATGGAAGGCCTGTACTGTGTGATCTTGGGTGTCCAGCCTGTTGAATTTACGCATGGAATTAAAAAGTTCAGCTGAAATGTTCCTGTTTGTCAAGACATTTTCTACTTGACCAGCATTACAGTTGGTACTGCTGATTTCCATGTTTTTGCCGATGTCTACTTAGCAGCAGTAAAGATAAGTGTTACTACAGCACTAAGCCCCGTACACACGGAAATTCCGACCACAAAATCCGTCCGACACTGGTGTTGCATACACACGGTTGGACAAAGTTGTCGGAAAATCCGATCATTCTGAACGTGGTGACATTCGTTGTGTACGACTAAACTACGTAGAGGCTAGTAGCCAATAGCTTTGGTCTCGTAATTTGATCTGAGCATGCGTGGCACTCTGTCCGTCGGAATTCTCTACACACGATCGGAAAAAGTGTGATCGGATTTTGTTGTCGGAAAATTTGAGAGCAGGATCTCAATTTTTTTCCGTCTGAAATTTCGACAGAAAAAGTCAGATGGAGCCCACACACGGGCAGATTTTCCGACAACATGGTCCGATCGGACATTTTCTATCGGAATTTACGACCGTGTGTACGGGGCATAAGGCTTTTGTTTCAAAGGTGCCATGTAAGGGTTTTCCTGGACACTTCTCCCCAGAACTGTATAAAAAAACCTTGCTAATCTAGTAGCATTTTATTTTTTGGTGTTGTCCAACCAGAAAGGAGTGAATCAGTGTTTTTGCATTTCTGACTTTTTTCCCTTTTCTAACCTCCTTTTATCACAACATAACCCAGTTCAAGTGACTGCTAGTGACACATGCTTCTGCATCTCTAAGATCTGCTGTAGGCTAGCAATTTATATGTAGGTACACATGGACTGCAAATGTTCCAATGGACTACAAAACTTCATGCTACATACAAATATACAAAGACTTCTCTACATATATTTTATGATCTGTAGGTTGAGAACTTAAAGTGGAACTTTATTTAGAAAATTAAGTCCTGTTAGATTACTTCAGGTTGGCCCCTTTTGCAGCTGTAGCTATGTAAAACATTATAAAGAAGTCTCTATACTGTGTAAAATCTAGTAATACGCTGTCTTACCCTGCTCTTCACATGCTCAGTTACTTTCTATTCTTGGCACTGTGCCTAAAATCAGAGCCACTAGAGGCCAATCAGTTGACAGCTTTAAAATTTACTACTGCTGAAGGAGGAAGAAAGCAACAGGAATGAAACAAAGTGTACCAAGGGAACACATATTAGTGAGGGAGAAAAAAAAAAGCAGGAGAGGTGGCAAGACAAACACTGCTGCCAGGGAGACACAACAGATTTAAATGTACAATTAGAGTGTCGTATCTTATCTCTCTGATTCTCTTTCCTTTCTCCTTCATTGGTAGCTTGTGAACTCCGGCACAATAAAGCTTCTGTAAGCTTTCCTCTCTAGCTAAGCCAAAACATACAATCAAGACTGGGAATGTACATATTTTAAATACAGAAAGTGAAATATAGTTTTGTAGTCTACTGAGAGAACTGGGAATAATTCTAACTTGTAACAGTCACCAGAGGAAGAGTGCAAAAAATTCAGTCTGTAAGATATTGTTTTATTTTTATACCATTTAACCCTAATGCCGTGTACACACGAGCAGACTTTTCGATGGACTAGGTCCGACGGTCTTTCCGACGGACTTTCGACGGAGTTCCGACGAACTTTTCAAATGAACGGACTTGGCCACACACAATCACACTAAATTCTGACGGATTCGAACGTGATGACGTACGACCGGACTAGAATAAGGAAGTTCATAGCCAGTAGCCAATAGCTGCCCTAGCGTCGTTGTTTGTCTGCCGGGCTAGCACACAGACGAGCAGATTTTTCGATAGGAACTGGGTCCAACGGAGTTCCCGCGGGAAAATTTTAAACATGTTCTATTTCTAAAGTCTGTCGGATTTTTCGACAGCAAAAGTCCGATGGAGCCCACACACGATCGAATTGTCCGACGGATTCCTTCCATCGGACCTTTGCTGTCGAAAAGTCCTCTCGTGTGTACGCGGCATAAGGCATGGTAAAAAAATTTTTTCTGCAGTCAAGGGCTGAAGGAAAGAAATTTGAAGATTCCCCCATCAACAGAGACAGTTTTGACAGGGGAATCCCTCCTGCTGAGCAATTGTCTGCTCCCGGTTGGGGGCCGGGGGCTAGCGGCTGCTAGAGCATCTGTAGCACCGACTAGTGATAATCGTTGAATGTTGAAAAGTTGATTTACTTGGTACATTAAGCCTACCCATTACTGGTTCGAATCTCGGCTGGTTCCTGCTGAACCGGCTGAGATTCAAAACCATGTAGCCTAAGGCTTCATTTAGACTTGTGGTTGGGGGGGTGGCAAAAATGCGTAGTTGAGCTGCGTTTTGGCAACATGTCAACCCCCCCCAAATTGAAAAGTTGACCCCACATGTAGCGAAAACATGCCTCAAACGCGTTTGTTGGCATAAAGATTAAAACAGGCGGTGAGGATGCTTTACATTGCTTCCTCACTGTCTGTAGCCTCTGAAGCGCGATCCGAACATGAATCGGGGCTTCAGACGCAAGGGAGATTTAGACGCAAATCTACCCTAACAGTATTGTTGCTGCCACGTATTTGTCCCATAAGAGGCAGTCATATTTTATTATTGCTTTGTTTTCAGGATTTCTGCTTTTGTACTAACAAATTCTGCTCCTGCTTCTGCTTCTAGCACTTTGGAAAAAACTTTATTACATCCACCTGCTGTCTATACATAGAGAGTCTGCTAATGATAAATTCATGTGAAGGGTTTATGCAAAATAAATAACACGATCCTTCCATTAACATTCTAATTATCATTCAAGTTTGTTTATGCTGCATTCTGTCTTCCTCTGGAACATAGTTTGGGAAGCTAAATTGCAGTTTATTTGATGCTCTGAGGTATCACATTGCAAATTGTGAACACTAAGGTTTGCAGAAATATCTTTTGTTTCAGTGTCGCCAGCATCCGGTATGGACCACTGGTACACACTTCACCTTTGGTTTACAGGAAAACTCCATGCAGAACTGCCTCTATTGATTACACCTGGGGCAACATGCTTAAATATCTATATTTCCAATTATATTAAATGTTTTTTTTCTACCTTTTTAATGTTTTTGTCCTACTGTACCATCAATTAGAATATTTAGCCTTTGTTAATACAAGTCCGTATTTTATAGGATAAGGTCAGGCAAAAACATTTTCCCCAAGTATCAAGTATTAAGAAATGATCTTTGTCAAACACAACTATATACAGTAGACTGAATACCACTATATTGTCCAATGTAAGTAGGATACAAGCAATATTGTAATAACATGTCTTAATATGACTGAGTGCTGCTCAATACACAACACTAAAGGAACCTGTCAGAATATAAGTGATGTAGCTGCCATTGCTGAGCTGTTTTTGAATGCATAGGTTCCTGGCCTGTCAGTCTGATGCTAATTGCACTACTTGGTCAGGAACAGTCTCCAATTTTTCTTTGACATATGTACAATGAGTATTCAGACCAGTTCAATTCTTGTAAAATGCTTCCATTATTGCATATTTATATATGTTCATATTAGTCCTAAAACACGGCTTCATCAGTCCAGTCACTAAGTGCTAAGAAAAAAATGATGAATTCTGATTCAGGTTACATCAGTTTACACATCCATCTTCATTTCACATCCATTTACATCAGTTTGTACATCCATCTTCAGTTCAGTTCAATTTACATCCATTTACATCTGTATTGCACTTTAGTTAGTCAGTTTAGTTTGGTTCAGTCTGAACTTCAGTTCCGATCAGTTAAGTTTAGATAAAGTTGATGTAAACCTGATTGATGAAATCTGACCTGGGCACATCTATCTGTAGTCTTTACTTATCTCTCTCCAAAGCTCTGAGTCCTGTGTCTCTCTGCTGCTCCATTCCTCTGTGATCAGCATGATAACTTCTGACAGGCTCTCCGACAACCGAGATAAAAGCAGCTAGAAATTTGTGTCGGGGAGGGAACTTAGAGGTAGATAAGCAGAGAGGTTGTCTATTCACAGCACAGCCCTGCAAGTTTCTTTGTTCCTCTAGCCATGTGGAGTGGAGATGTGTGCCTTTTCTCCAACCAGCTCACACACAGTGTATGTCCAGACTCCCCTCCCACTGCTGAAACAGGAAGAACCTTTTCTAACACCAAGTGCACTTTCTAAAGAGTGTAGAAAGCTGAAGACAGCAGATACAGGCATACCCCACTTTTAAGTACACAATGGGGTTTATTTACTAAAGCTGGAATTTGCAAAATCAGGCTCACTTCTGCATAGAAACCAATGAGCTTACAGGTTTTATTAGCAAAGAAGAAGCTCATTGAACAAGCTGGGGTTAGACGCTCATTGGTTTCTCTGCAGAAGTGAGCCTGTTTTTGCACTTTCTAGCTTTAGTAAATAAACCCCATTGTGTACTTAAAAGTGGGGTATGCCTGTATACATGTAAAACTTATGCAGAGAGATTTGTTTCATCTCTGTGTATCATCTGATCCTGTTCACTTCACTAGGTATATTTGAGGGTTTACATCCACTTTAAGTTGAGTTAACATTAATCTGCACTTCAGTTCAGTTCAGTTTAGTTAAAGTGGTTGTAAAGTCAGTACTCACAATTACTGAAAAAGGAAATTCCGATTCCTATAATTTAAAGTGGAAGTAAACCCCCCTATCGTTTTCAGCCAAGGAAGCTGCCATCTTTGCCTCTGTTTAATCTTCAACTGCCACAGTGCTGCACATGTGATCCGTTATGACACCAGCCATTGGATGGTTTGACTGTTTGGTTGAGAGCACAGCCAATGTGCAGTTAGCATTCACGGCATGCCTTTTTTTTTTTAGACTGTTAAATCGATGGGTTTACTTCCACTTTAATAATTAGCAAGTTAGTTATCGTTATTAGTTAGTTATTATTTGGGATTTTCAAATTTTTGGGTTTTCATTCTTTTGAATTGTCAGATTTTCATTCTTATTTTCGGATTTTCAAATGTTTGAAATTTAGAATTTTCGTTTTCAGAGAAATTTATTAAACAGGTTTTCATTCATTCGAATATTTCCGAATAAATGGATTTGTTAAATTTTGTCAAAAAATTTATTTGGAACAAAACTAATTTGACATGTCTATTTGCAAATTGCAGCTTGGCTCTTTGCAGAAATTGCACTTTGGAAATATTTTCAAACTCTGGATGTTGGTCTCACCATTTTACTGAGAGGAGAAAAATAAAAAGCAATTTACTGAGCAGACTATAGGTAAACATTATGCTGAGATGGTGGAGAACAATAGGAATCATTTAACCACTTCAATACCAGACACTTAGACACCTTCCTGCCCAGGCCACTGTCACAATTTGAATGACAATTGCGCGGTCATGCTACACTGCACCCAAACAAATTTTTTATCATTTTGTTCCCACAAATAGAGCTTTCTTTTGGTGGTATTTGATCACCTCTGCGATTTTTATTTTTTGTGCAACAAATAAAAAAATGTTTGCAAAAAAAATTGTTTTTCTTCTGTCACTGTTAATTTTTTTTGTAAATAAGTACGTTTTCTTCTTTAATGACGGGCACTGATATGGCTGCACTGATGGGCACTGATAAGGCGGCACTGATGGGCACCAATGAGATGGCACCAATGAGGTGGCACTGATTAGGTGGCACTGATGATGGGCACTGATAGGCGGCACTGATGGGCACTGATAGGTGGCACTGGTATGTGGCACTGATGGGCACTCATAGGCGGCACTGATGGGTACTTATGGGTGGCACTGATGCATACTTATAGGTGGCACTGATAGGTGGCATGGATGGGCACTGATGGGCACTGATAGGTGAGCACAGATGGGCATGGATGGGCACTGATAGTTGGCACTGATGGAAACTGATGGGTGGCACTGATGACTCTGATGGGTGGAATTGCTGGGCATCCCGGTTTTGTAAAGTACTGGGGACTGATTGGCATATTTTGGGCAATTTTTTTTTTTACATGTGGATGGCCATGGGGGACGTACCTGGCCATCCACATGCTGGGGGCTTCCCTGTGGTCCTGGGGGCTTCCCTGGTGTGGGCATCTAAGGGGGGGCTGCGATGATAAAAAATCAGCGCATACCCCCCTGTCAGGAGAGCCGCCGATCGGCTCTCCTCTACTCGCGTCTGTCAGACACGAGTGAGGAAAGCCGATCAACGGCTCTTCCTGTTTACATCGTGATCAGCCGTGATTGGACGGAGGCTCTTTACAGAGATCGGTGTAGCGGTGTGTCAGACTGACACACCGCTCCACCGATCGCCGCGATGCGCACCCCCATGGGCGCGCGCCGGCTGTTATCCTGAAGGACGTCATATGACGCCCAGTCAGGATAACAAAACCACTTCCCGGACGTCAATCTGCTATTGACCGGGCAGGAAGTGGTTAAAGGTTATAAAGATAAACAAATATGTCAGGCAAATGCACCCTCATACCTGTCAAACAGAAACTATCACCTGCTGTATCCAGACAATCACGCAACTGTAGGAGGTACAAGATGGAGCCCACAAGCAAACTAAATTAGAGAATTTCCCATGCAGTGCCCCCTAGTGGCAGAGATTCATATTTATTGTGTTTGAGAAATGCATTGAGAAGTACAGTGTTACTTGAATTGTATTCCAGGATTTACTTGTCTTCAGCTGAGAGAACTTGCAATAATTTAGGACTTTACATAAAATTTCAAAAAACTGTCAATAAAGTCTTCATATTACTGTATATAGTCTGAATACCATGCCATAGATATATTATTTATTATTCTAAATTAAAATTTTCCACACTTTTCCTCCCAATATTTCAGTTTTTCTCCAGGCCTTCCCATCTCTAGGGGTGAGGGTGCAATACAAACACTGGGACATGTTTTACCTTATCCACTTGCCCACTGGGCACTTACCCCCTTCCTAACCAGACCAATTTTCAGCTTTCGGTGCTCTCACATTTTGAATGACAATTACTCAGTCCTGAAACACTGTACCCATATGAAATTTTTGTCATTTTTCTCACACAAATTGAGCTTTCCTTTGGTGGTATTTAATCACCGCTGTTTTTTTAAATTTTGTTGTGCTATAAAAGAAAAAAGACCGAAAATTCTGTAAAAAAATAAAGTTTTCTTTGTTTCTGTAAATTTTGGCCAAAATGTCTACTGCTTCATATCTTTGGTAAAAAAAAAATAACCCAAATCTGTGTATATTAGACATGTGCACACTGAAATATTTTGTTTCGGAATTTCGATTTCGTCCGAAAAATTAATTTATTTAGTTACTCCCGAAATTCCTTTTTATTTATTTTGTTTCGTTAAAAAATGCATTCGTCCGAAAATACGAAATAATTAAGGTCGAATCTGTTATTGAAGGCTTACGGTGTCTGGTCGAATGTTCTAAGAAGATTTGACGGAGCAGCTAACTGTTCGATGCCGCAATCGTACACTTCCGGTCGAATGTTCCACCTACAAGCTATAGTAGAATTCTAATGTTGTATGACACTAGTAATAATTATATTTATTAATTATTATTACTAGTCAACCAACATTAGAATTCTTCTATAGCCTATGGGCAGAGCATTTGACCATAAATGTCCGCTCGCGCCGACTGCTTTGTTAAATCTTTATGTCAAATCTTTTCTCTCTATGTCGAATAATCGTGGACTAATAGAGTTAGGTTAGGCACTTTCGACCTTTTTTGCTATTGTCGCTATAATGTCGAATCTTTTCTCTCTATGTCGAATCTTTTCTCTCTATGTCGAATCTTTTCTCTCTATGTAGAATAATCTTGGACTAATAGAGCTAAGGTTAGACACATTCGACCACAGGTTCGATGGACACAGATCACTACTGTCAGTGTCATGTTGAATCTCCTATCTATATCGAACACAGCGAAAATGTAAATAAAGCATTTGTTTATGTTGGATCTTTCAGTTTTTGGATTCCGCACGTTCATTATCGTTTGTTAAAATGATAATGAAAATACCTGAAATTCGGACGAAAATGCATTCAGACGAAAACGAATGCACATGTCTATTGTTTATCATTTGGTCTTTGTGAACGTTATAGAGTCCACATGCCAATCTTTGAAAATTGATCACACCTGAAGTGCTGACATTCATCTCATTTCTTGAGACCCTAACAAGCCAAGAAAGTACAAATACCCCCCAAATTACCCCTTTTTGGAAAGTAGATATTCCAAGGTATTTAGTAAGAGGCATGGTGAGTTTTTTGAAGTTGTAATTTTTGCCCACAATTCTTTGCATAACACATTATACTACTTCTCCTGAGTATGGGAATACCACATGTGTGAAACTTTTACACAGCCTGGCTCCATACAGAGGCCCAGTATGCAGGGAGCACCTCCAGGCGTTCTAGGAGCATAAATTACACATATCATTTCTTGACCACCTCTTGCACTTTTGAAGGCCCTGGAGCACCAGGACAATGAAAATGCTCCAAAAATGACCCCATTTTGGAAAGAAAACACCCCAACATATAATCTTTGAGGCATAATGAGTATTTTGAACGTGTCATTTTTTTCTAAAAGTTTTTGGAAAATGTGGAAAGAAAATGGAAACGCTTTTTTTTTTACACAAAGTTTTCAATTTATACAATATTTCTAACACATAGCACGTACATACCAAAAATTACACCCCAAAATAGATTCTCCTACTCCTCTTGAGTATGGTGATACCACATGTGGGAGACTTTTCCACAGCCTGGCCACATACAGAGGCCCAACATGCAGGGAGCACCATCAGGTGTTCTAGGGGCATAAATGTCAAATCTAATTTGACTACCTATTACACTGTTGTGAGACACTGATGGGCACTGTAGTGGAACTGATGGGCACTGTAGTGGCATGGATGTGGCATGGATGTTGCATGGATGAGGCATGGATGAGGTTTGGCTGAGTATGGCTGAGTATGGTTGTGTATGGCAGAGTATGGCTTGGTATTGCTGGGTATTGTTGGGTATGGCTGGGTATGGCTGAGTAGGGCTAAGTATGGCTGGGTATTGCTGAGTATGGCTGGGTATTGCTGGGTATGGTTGAGTATGGCTGGGTATGGCTGAGTATGGCTAAGTATGGCTGGGTATTGCTGAGTATGGCTGGGTATGGCTGGGTATTGCTGAGTATGGCTGGGTTTTGCTACATATGGCTGAGTATGGCTGGGTATTTATAGGTATGGCTGAGTATGGCTGGGTATTTCTAGGTATGGCTGAGTATTGCTGGGTATGGCTGAGTATGGCTGGGTATTGCTGAGTATTGCTGAGTATGGCTGGGTATGGCTGTGTATGGCTGGGTATGGCTCAATATGGAAGAGGGTGGATAAGATGGCTGAGTATGGATGGCATGGATGAGGGGGCACGCGGGAGTGCGATTCTGGGAGGACGTCATAGTACGCCCTCCCAGAGTTATCAAGCCACGCTATAGCCATCATTTGGCTATAGCGCGGTTGTTAAGTGGTTAATGCAGAATATGCAAAATATATTAAAGTGATTGTAAAGTCTTGTTTTTTTTTAAATAACAAACATGTTATACTTACCTGCTCTGTTGCAGTGGTTTTGCACAGAACAGCCCAGAACCTCCTCTTCTTGGGTCCCTCTTCGCTGCTCCTGGCCCTTCCCCCCTGTCGAGTGCCCCCACAGCAAGCAGCTTGCTATGGGGGCATCCGAGCTGAGCTGCAATTCTGTGTGTCCATTAAGACACAGAGCTGTCATTCAGCCCCGCCCCCCTCTCTCCTGATTAGCTAACTGACTTTGATTGACAGCCAAGGGAGCCAATGGCACCACTGCTGTGTCTCATCCAATCAGGAAGGAGGATCCAGGACAGCCGAGGAACTCATGGACATCGCTGGACAGAGATGGGGCTCAGGTAAGTATGATGGAGTGCTAGGGAGGCAGCTACACACATAATGCTTTTAATCTTAATGCATAGAATGCATTAAGATAAAAAAAACATTCTGCCTTTACAACTTCTTTAAGGCTGCTTTCACACTGGGGCGGTGCGGGGCGGCGACGGTAAAGCAGCGCTATATTTAGCGCTGCTTTACCATCGTTTTACCCGCGGTATGCGGCCGCTAGCGGGGTGGTTTTAACCCCGCTAGCGGCCGCAAAAGGGTTAAAACCCTCCGCAAAGCGCCGCTGCAGCGGCGGTTTGCGGGCGGTATCCCCGCGGTTTCCCATTGATTTCAATGGGAAGGAGCGGTATAGGAGCGGTAAATACACCGCTCCTTCACCGCTCCAAAGATGCTGCTAGCAGGACTTTTGTTGCGGTCCTGCTAGCGCACCGCTCCAGTGTGAAAGCCCGCCGGCTTTCACACTGGAGTGAATGGGGCCGGTTTTTTCAGGCGGTGTACAGGCGCTATTTTTAGCGCTGTACCGCCTGAAAACCGCCCCAGTGTGAAAGCAGCCTAAGGTAAAAGACAAATTGGCTTTACAACCACTTTAACTTCACATAGACAGTTTTAATTGCCTAACAGCCCCCCTAATGGTGTCCCTCTATACCCAGGCCCTATAGCAGCCACTTTTAATTGGACTCCTTAGGATAACATAAGGTTCACAGAATAGAGGACAGCTCAACATTTCTGATAGGAGCAGGAAGCATTTTTTTCACATATCAGTTATAATAGAATGCTTTCACTGATATATTAAATAAACTTCCCCTTACTCTGCCAGTCCAAGAAAAGACAGGTATTATGAAGACCACAAACTCTGTGTCAGTTTTTTTGTCAGACGTGCTGATAAAAAGATAGACTGGCGCTTGAAAACTCCAACTCCAATTTATACAATTGCCCTCTAAATTTTCCAAAATCTGTTTTTTCCAAGATTCTGATCATTACAAAATCCTTGGACCTTTCCTCATATGCTGCAGCAGGGACCCTACTGCCTCTGAGTTGTTAGAAATAACTGTCAAGAGCACAAACTTCATGGCAGGACCTTGGCATACTAGAAAAAAGGAAAAAGTGTTCCGAAGTGCAATCACATAGTTTGCTGACCACAGAGAAAACTATGGATGGAAGTCCTGTCTGCAGTTATTTCTGAAGACAGAATTTGAACTTACAAAGTTTTTTTTTTTTCCGGGGCACAAAAGGACAAGTCGGGACATTAGCAGAAAAAATGAAAAACAATAAACTTAACCACTTGCCTACTGAGCACTTTCACCCCTCTTCCTGCTAGGCCAATTTTTTTAGCTTTCAGCGCAATCACACTTTGAATGACAACTGCGCAGTCATGCAGCACTGTACGCAAATTAAATTTTTATCATTTTTTCACACAAATAGAGCTTTCTTTTGGTGGTATTCAATCACCACTGGGTTTTTTATTTTTTGCAAAAAAGAAAAAAGACCGAAAATGTTGAAAAAAAAAAGCTTCTCTTAGTTTCTGTATGTAAAATTCACTAATTTCAGTAATTTTTCCCCTTCACTGATGAGCACTGATGAGGTGGCACTGATGGGCACTGTTAGGCTGCACTGGTGGGCACTGATGAGGCAGCTCGGCCAGACATTCTCCTTTAGGATTTTCTGGTAATCAGTTTGTGACCTCAAACTCAAGTGCACTTGGGTTATGCAGCAGGACAATGATCTGAAACACAACAGCAAGTCCACCTCCAAATGGTTTAAAGAAAGCTAAATTTTGGTTTTGGAGTGGCCTAGTCAAAGCCCGGACTTAAATCCAATTGAGATGCTGTATCATGACCTTACACAGGTCGTTCATGCTGGAAAACCCTCCAATGTGGCTCAATTAAAACAATTCTGCAAAGAAGAGTGGGCCAAAATTGCTCCACAGCAATGTGAAAGACTCATTGCTAGTTATCGCAAATGCTTGATTGCAGTTGTTGCCACTAAGGGTGGCACAACCAGTTATCAGGTTTAGGGGGCAATTACTTTTTCACATAAAGCCAGGCAGGTTTGGACAGCTTTTTTTGCATTAATAAATTAAACCATCATTTAAAAACTGCATTTTGTATTTACTTTTATCTTGTGTATTAATAAAAAAATTTGATGATCTGAGTCATTTAAGTGTAACAAATATGCAAAAAAATAAAAAAATCAGAGAGGGAGCAAATACTTTTTCACAGCATTGTATATCATTACAGGTACACTATTAAACTGGTGCTGAATGCCCCCTAAAAAAGATTTTGATTGTTTGCAATGATTGCTTTGGCTTGTATAGCCTGCCATGTCTCTGCTATACTGTATAAACTCACAACTCATGGTATTAAATTACAGTAAAGTGGCACATTAATAAATGAATGCATACATGTTCTATGTGATTCACCCATTTAGATTACTTGCAGACAACAGATGGCTTTCATGTAGAATCTGTATCTAAATGATTCTATTTATGCTCTTTTTACACTAATCAGCGCTCCATTCCCTACTTGCAAATGACAGTCTTTATCATGATGGTGCAACAGTTGCATAAGCATCACAAAATGCCAAGTGTTTTAGGATATTTTTATTACTCCACTATATATAACTAGAATTTAGTTTAAGCTGTTTAAGCTCATGAGATAGCCATGTCAATGGAGCAAATGATTATCGGATGATTCTATCTGAGATAGCCATGTCTATGGAGCAAATGATTCTATCGGAGTGCCTAACCTTCTTCTTTAGTTACACTGTGTTACACCCTTCTATCACATTCGGGATCCACATGGTACGGAGCCCAGAAATGAACCAGTCATAATTCCATAGCAGAGATGCCTGTTTTCTAAATACAGTAGATCTGGACCTTGGATAACAGGAAACTATGAAGATTCCGTCAATGGAACTTAGAGCCGAGGACATTAAAGTCACACTAATCAATATCCTTATTCTCCAAGTATACCATACACATCCACTTCTTGATGGTCCTGTAATCAATTTTTTTAATCAATTTTTTTTCAGAAATCTTACTGGTTTTTTTGGCCCCTTGTCATGTCCTCCATAAGTGCCTGAATATTTCCTTTTCCCCCTTATTTCTGTTTGTTTGAAACAGACAGTGCACCTTAGTTGCAGAAATGAGCACTGCTCTATGCACCCTACAAATCCCATAGTTCATAGTCTCTCTAGTCTATTTCTGGAGCAATCAAGTATAGGTAGCTACATTCCTTCATACAAAGTGGGACCATGGAGCATAGCCACCCCCTAATAGGAAGTCCGATTACAGAAATGTGGATATTTGGAGGAGGCTGAGAGCAATAGATACTTTTCTGAGTTAAGAATACATACTTAAATATATTTTTTTTGTAAACAAGAGTTTAGTATCACTTAAAGCCCTGGATAAACATAACATGTCAGACCCAATGAGGCTTTCTTATCTGTAATAAAGAATGTGCTTTAAATCTTGGCTTTTTTTGTCTGGAAAAAACATAAAATTCATGAAAAGAGATCATCTAATGATCCTGCTCCATTTTAGGAGACCATCTGTACATCTTAGCCACTTTCTTACAGTGTTCCTTAACATCAACTACTCCTTTCCTGACACACTTACCCAGAATAAGCAAAACCATAAGTGACTCTCTAAGTTGTGCCACTGCCTCTGATACTCACTGGGATCATGATGCCATCAATGGAAGCCACATGGACTACAGGGAAGGTGAAGGCAAAGCTAATCAGCATTCTGAAATCCATCAGCTGGCAAAAGTTGACACGTCCAATGACTTCCAAATCAACATGGAAAAAAAAAAACATGGCAAAAAGGAACTCTCTAAAGCAGGGGTCTCAAACTGGCAGCCCTTCAGCTGTTGCGAACTACAAGTCCCATGAGACATTGCAAGGCTGACAGTTACAAGCATGACTCCCACAGGCAGAGGCATGATGGGACTTGTAGTTTTGCAACAGCTGGTGGGCCGCCAGTTTGAGACCCCTGCTCTAAAGAAATGAGGGAACCCAGCAGTTTGCAGCTGGGGCGCATCCTAGTCTGCAAAGTAAAGTGTTAGGCAGGGCTTTTATAGCTGTCTGTAAAAATATGTAAACTGAGTGATATCTAGTTTGCCAAAGCACTACATATCATAAAAAATTGCCATTGCTTTTAAATAAACTAATTGTTTTGACCTTTTTTTATCTTTTAAAGTAAACCAACAACACTTTTTAATTCATTTTTAATATTTAAAGCAAAATTCCCCATATATCCATGTCTCTATTCTTTATTTTGTTGCAAAATCACTTTGAAAAACACCCCCTAGCATTTCTGGCCAGGGGCATTTTGAGTAATGGCAAATGATTTATGTAGCATTTACTTCCTGAAATCCATCTCCCCTCAGCTTAGACCCCTTTCACACTGGGGTGCTTTGCAGGCGCTACAGCGCTAAAAATAGCTCCTGCAAAGCGCCCTGAAACAGCTGCTGCTGTCTCTCCAATGTGAAAGCCCCGAGGGCTTTCATACTGGAGCAGTGCGCTGGCAGGACGCTAAAAAAATATTTGGAGCTGTGAAGAAGCATTGTATACACCGCTCCTTCGCCGCTCCTGCCCATTGAAATAAATGGGGCAGCGTGGCTATACCGCGGCATAGCGCTGCCGTAGCAGCGTTTTGTGGTGGTTTTAACCCTTCTGTGGCTGGTTTTTAACCCTTTCTCGGCCGCTAGCGGAGGTTAAAACCAGTCCGCTAGTGGCCTAATAACGCCGCTAAAACGATGGTAAAGCGGCAATAAAAATAGCGCCGCTTTACCGCTAACGCCCGGGCGCCGGCAGTGTGAAAGGGGCCTTAAGCATGCATGCAGAAGAGTTTGCTTAGCTGAGAAAACCTCCTCCTCTAGGACCGACTCGTTCGAGACAAGCGCTGTTGGTGCCGTTTCGTGAGCTCCGTTTCGTCTGTCTGTCTCCTTTTGTTGCAGTCCCGCGTTCCGTGTTCGTAAGTCGTGTTGTCCCTTCATGTCGCACTCGTGTCGCCGAGTCGCAGTTCCGTACAAAGAGTCTGGTTCGGCTGTCGCAGGTAGGGCTTCGGCTCCATGTTTTACGTTCTCATGCACTGCTTATCATGTCACTAAACTGTGGTCTGCGTAGCTCACGAACCACGCACCGATTGTCTCGAAAAACCTAAACACTTACTCGCACGTTTTTGGTTGTACACGATCGGGAGCCGCATCCGGCACTCAAGGGTTCCCCTTATGCGGTCGTATTACGCAGTCTTTGAATCGTTCAAACATGGCTAACGTCATGCAACGCTTCGGTCATGCTAAGTCATTTCGCATCAGTTAAACAGGGCGTTCATGCCATCATTTCGATCCTGGCCGCACTCAGATTCAAGTCATGTCGCACTTAGGCACGGATTTGTCTCGGGGTACCCAGGTTACGGCCGTATTACCATACATGTTTCAGAGATTGGCCCACTGCTCGTACGGATGCGGGCTCGAGTCCAGTCTTTGGCATGATATCGGTCATTGGCCACGTATCGGTCTGAATCCGGTCGCATCCGGGATGCATCGATTCGCACTGATTCGCCTAGCCGCTCGGCCTCATTTCCATACATGCTCCAGAGATTAGATTCGGTTACAAATTGCTCGGTTTGTTGTAATCTAGTCTGGTTTCATTTGTAATCTAGTCATGGTTTCATTTCGGTCACCATACCTCTGGGTAGGTCCGGTCGCATCCATAGATGCTCCGATCGGGGCGATCCAGACGCACGACTACCCGGCCTCATTTCGATACATGCGCCAAGGGCGGAATCGCATCACAGGTTGCGTACATTCTTGATTCTTGCCCCTGTCATGGTATGTCATTTCTGTCACCTTACCACGCCCGGCATGAATGCAGTCACTTCCCCGCACTAATTTGTGTCGGCGTGCCCTAGGCCGGCCTCATTTCAATACATGCGCCAGGGACGGAATCGCAAAAAAAAAGAAAAAAAAAAAAAGAGAGACTTTGATTCTTGTCCTTGTCATGTTATATCATTTCTATGTCACCTTACCACGCCCCGGCGTTAATTGGTCACCTCCCTGTACGAATTTGCGCCGGCGTGCCCTAGGCCGGCCGCATTTCTATACAAAAAAAAAGAGAGAAAGGGCGTTCAGTCACTAGACAGTGGCATGACGATCGAGGTCGCTGGCACACGAGTGCTTGCGTTCCAAATGCATACTATAGCACTTGGAGTCGGACCCGGTGGCAGCTGGATGTCACAGTTCGGCCCCAGCGTACCCAGGCAGTTGGCCTCATTTCACGGTTGCCTCATTTCTGTACGTGCTCCAGAGTCCGGCTCACAGTCACCCCCATACGGTACAACCGGGCCGGGCCCTGTCACGGGAAGTTCATTTCAGTTAAGGCAACATGTCGTGTCAGTCATTCGTGTTGTTATCTGTCATTTGATTCCACAGCTGTCTCGGCAGTCGACTTAAGTCACTATCGCCTGTTGTTATCATCTACGTTGGGTTCCGTCGCTCTGGACGGCAGCAGTTTCAGGCTCTTAAATAGGTACTTTCTCTCACACTCTCTCAGGTCAGTCGGATTCAGTAGGTCCACCTGCACCAGCTTGATCAGGGTTCCAGCAGGTAAAAAATAAAAAAAATAAACGCAGGGGCGTGGGGGGGCTCCTGCTTTCTCATGGCAGGTACGTATACCGTAGGTGACACGTCCAAACTCATTTCTTACCACCTCTTTATAGGCCCAGCCTACAGACACGTGACCAGTCAACTAAGTAACGGGTCTTGGCAGCCGCCATGTCATCAGTCGGCAGCGATGACCTCACCACCCCGCTATCTCCGGCGTCAGCCTCCGAGGCTGGCAGTGTCCAGTCCCTCAGGGCATGGAAAATTCCCAGGCTGTCCGCCGAGCTGAGGCGCAGAGGGATACCCTTCTCGTCCACGGCCAGGAAGGCGGAGCTATTCAGGCTTCTCTTCCCACCACCGGCTGCAGCAGGCTCCAGCAGCCAGCAGGCGTCTCTGGAGTCTATTTCAGCCGCCGTCGCTCAGCTACACACCCTCGTGTCTTCCCTGTCTTCCTCGTTCATTGAGGTCCAGGACAGGGTGTCACGTCTAGAGGTCAGCCCAGCTGCCACGGTCCCGGACCCTGCGGTGGTCCCAGCCATCAGTGCACCGGCCGCAGGTAGTGAGCTTGCCACGACTACCGTTCACCCTTCCCACCTGGTGCCACCCAGCGTAAGGAAGGACATTCTAGAGGGCAGAGACGTTAACCTGGCCTCACTTGATCTCGGTCCATGACTTGGCCGAGAACAAGCCATCCTCAGGACTGGGGTGGGTGCTTGGCTCTCGAAGGCGGACATATCTGACGCCTTCAAGCTGCTGCCTATACATCCTTCCCTGTGGTGCTGGCACGGCATCAAATGGAGGGAGCGATATTATTTTGCGACCAAATTGACCTTCCTTCGGGTCTAAGAGTAGTCCTTGGTTATTTGACAAGTTCGCGGAGACCCTGGCGTGGATTCTTCTCCACGAGGCACAGTGCCACGAGGTCATCCATTATTTGGATGACTTCCTTCTGATAGAACCACCCGGGACTCCCCCAGGGGACCTTGGAAATTGAGGACGGTTTTCGACAATCTGAACGTCCCCATAGCGGAACACAAGGTTGATGGCCCGGCGCACAAGATCACGTTCTTGGGCATCGACCTTGACACGCTTGCCATGCAGGCCAGCCTTCCCGCAGATAAGTTGGACCATATCAGGACGGTTCTGCGAGAGTTCACCCGGGTGGGGGGATGTACTCAGAAGCAACTTCAGTCTCTCCTCGGGATGTTGAATTTTGCTATGAGGATCATCCCCAGGGCCGCTCCTTCGTGTCCCGGTTGCTGGTCTTCCTGTCCTACACTCAGGACCCAGACCAGGTCATCAGGCTGGATTCAGCAGCCAGGGCAGATCTGGCCATGTGGGAACACTTTCTTAGTAATTGGAACGGTGTGTCCCTGTTCATCCCAGTAGTGTCCACGCTTTCACCCCAGGTGGTGACCGATGCGGCGGCATCCACAGGATGCGCCGCCATTTTTGGCCATTTGTGGTTCGCCGCCCCTTGGCCTCCTCAACTAGCCACACCGGGCTTCACTACCACGTCAGCCCTCTTTGAGCTCCTTCGCTAGTGGCCTAATAACGCTGCTAAAAACGATGGTAAAGCATCAGTTCAATGTTTACTGCTCATTCATTCCAGGGAAGTTCAACTCAGCAGCGGTGATAAAAATAGCGCCGCTTTACCGCTAACGCCCGGGCGCCGGCAGTGTGAAAGGGGCCTTAAGCATGCATGCAGAAGAGTTTGCTTAGCTGAGAAAACCTCCTCCTCTTCTCCCCTCCTGAAGACTCCTGGGATATATGACATCATTTGCCTAGGCAAGAAACCAGGAGACAACCGAAGTAATGTAAAAAAACAAGTTTAAAACAAGTAAATATGTTATTTACTGCTATGACATTTTTTATTTATAAATAATTATCCCATACTGTTTTTCGGCAATCTTCAATTGGACCCCAGCCAGTACTCCGGGCATTCATTCCGGATCGGGGCGGCCACGACGGCCTCAAGAGGGGGTTAAAAAAATAAAGGTTAAAAACAAGTAAATTTGATATATATTTTCTTATATATTTACTAATGTTAGCAGCATGAGGATTAAAAATAATCAATGTTGATTGGGAAAGTGAAGTTCCACTTTAAATAGGTGCTCTTTATTTACACTAAAACAAATGTCCAGGCGCATAGACAAAATCCCAAGTAAATAGAAAATGAATAAATGGAGCTATAGCCGCTGCTGTCCTGAACTCATAGACCAATGGGATGGAAGCAAACAAACGTGGGGAAAAAACAGCGCTGAACAGACATAAAAAAGATTCTCAGGTACAAGATAATAAAACTTTGGGGCTTATTTACGAAAGGCAAATCCACTTTGCACTGCAAGTGCACTTGAAAGTGCACTTGGAAGTGCAGTCGCCCTAAATCTGATAACCTGAAGAAGGGGCGTGACCTCGAAACCTGTAGTTCCTCCTGTCGGCCGTGTGGGGTCCTCCTTGCTTTTCTGGCACCAGTGACTTCTGATCGGTCTCATCAGCAGGGTTTTGCCCATAGTTTCTGGATCTCCTTGTCTGACTTCCGCCAGGCTGTGAAGTCACTTTTGGGCATTGGACACAGTACATGCGGCCGTTGGTTACCGGTCCCTACAGTTCCCGTGGCTACAGTTTTGGCTCCCTCTCCATCGGACCCCTTGCCCTAAGGTTCTGGTCGGGCCCCTCTGCCAGTGAAGCTCCTGTTATCTCCTGCTCCACGGCTCAGAGTTTTCTCTCCTGAGTCCCTGTGACATCCATGTGGCTCCAGCCTCCAGGTACTGTAAGCTCTTCATCCAGGTCTCTGTATAACCGTTTTCAAACTGCTGTATGCATTGGTGATTCTTAGAAGAAAAACTGCCACGTATACACGTTGGAATTTCCAACTGAATTTTTACGTTTAAAATTCAGACGGACTTAGATAGAGAACATGTTCTATATTTTTCTGACGGAAAAAAATCCTGACGGAAAAAACGCCCGCCTGTATGCTGTTCCGACATACCAAAAATGACGCATGGTCGGAAGCAAGTACGAGACGGAAGCACTTGGTCTGGTAAAACTAGTGTTCGTAATGGAGATAGCACATTCCCCACGCTGCAAATTCTGTGATCTTTTAATGCAGCACATTCTTTTGTGCTTTATAATGCTATAAATGAATAATGAAGTGGTTTTGCTGCTGATATTCACACAGAGTTCTGACAAACTTATTTCTTTATTATTTCTCGTGATCTCAGGAATAATCTTTTATTTTTTAAAAGCCAGATCTCCATAATAATGTTTAGAATTATAGATCTCCTTTTTTTTTTTGGATTATTAAAAAATGATCACAAACTGAACAGCACCAAAACGATCTGAAAAGCACGGGTCTGAAAAGCGCAAATCGTCTCTCACCAAACTTCTACTAACACGAGATAAACAAGAGATTAGCAGAAGGAGGCCAAAGGGTGGCTCACTGGCTATTGAACTTCATTTTTATAGTGCCGTTGTACGTGTTGTACGCCACCGCGTTCTTGACAGTCGGAAATTGGTGTGACCGTGTGTATGCAAGACAGATTGAGCGGAATTCCATCGGAATTCCGTCGGAAAAACCTTCAGAGTTTATTCCAACGGGAAAACCGGCCGTGTGGACAGGGCATAAGAGTCTGCAAAAGACTTGAGACTGGGGCAGAGGTTCACCTTCCAGCAGGACAACGACCCTAAACATACAGCCAGAGCTACAATGGAATGGTTTAAATCAAAGCATTATTATGTGTTAGAATGGCTCAGTCAAAGTCCAGATCTAAATCCAATTGAGAATCTGTGGCAAGACTTGAAAATTGCTGTTCACAGACACTCTCCATTAAATCTGACAGAGCTTGAGCTAATTTGCAAAGCAGAATAGGCAAAAATGTCACTCTTTAGATGTGCAAAGCTTGCAGAGACATCCCCAAAAAGACTTGCAGCTGTAATTGCAGTGAAAGGGGGTTCTACAAAGTATTGACTCAGGGGGGCCGAATACAAATGCACACCACACTTTTCACATATTTGTTTGTAAAAAATGTTGAAAACCATTTATCATTTTCCTTCCACTTCACAATTATGTGCCACTATGTGTTGATCTATCACATAAAATCCCAATAAAATACATTTACGTTTTTGGCTGTACCATGACAAAATGTGGAAAATTTCAAGGGGTATGAATACTTTTTCAAGGCACTGTATGTTTTTCTAGAACTGCATACAAGTCAATTAAATACTACAGAAAATGTGCATCTAGCCAATAAAGGATTCTTTTGCAAAAAAATACATGCACGTTTTTGGTTGTAACATGACAAAATGTGGAAAATTTCAAGGGGTATTAGAACTTTTTCAAGGCACTGTATATGAGATGGCACTGCCTAAGTATGCACAACCGTTGGCTTATTCATATATATATACAGTATATGTCCCAACCAAGTGACACATCCAACAGAGACAAATGAAAAGCTATCAAGACTACATAATATAATTGCCTTTGAGGATAGAGGCAGACCTCATACTGTGTGGGTCACTTTTGGGTGAGCAGCTGTGGACCATATCTGCATAATGTGTGCTATAATGGCCACTTGTATTCTGCATTAAAAGCTTGTGTCACACAGTGACAATGCTGTAGCACAATTGACAGAGAATCCCTAAAAACATAAGTGTATAATCATCACCTTTGATGATTGGGATCACCAGGTAATATTTTCTGATGATGCCATTATAGCAAAGTATATCAGACATGTCGCTAGCTGGATCATTTTGTTGCACAGCGTTTTCCTCCTTACACATGGCTGTGTTCATTGATCCCCACCTCACAACATGTGTTGGGCTACGCCATTGATACTTTTGCTACTTACGAGGCATTATCTACATATGCAACGCTGTTCAAAGTGTTTTATTTAACTATCCAATGTGTGGACACTATTCCAGTGAGATCATACCTGTTTTATACTTTGGAGATGGAAATATGTCTAACTGAATATTTCACTACTGTTTGGCACATTGTGTATCCAAATCAGAGCGTATCCTTTTTTACACGTCTGTTAGTCTGAACCCATATTCAGTGACCAGTATAGTCCTTCTGATTTTACAACTCTGTTTACATGCCCTGGTGAAATCAGTGGTCAATACCAATGCTTCACAGCACTTTGTAATCTATTTCATTTATATGGACATAAGTCAACGCTCAGCAAGTACTGGGAGGATTTCATCCTTTATTTGTATTGACTGTGCTTTTATTGGCTGACATGTCCTACCGTCTGTGCATTTGCACTGGACCACTTACTGGTTTCTCTTTTAGATTGTGGAACTAATCAGTCTGCGGTGGTTATTATATCTTTGAACAAGAAAATTGAATGCAAATCTTTCTGAGCATCAGCTGGAGTCATGCACTGCATTCATAATATACATGATATCTTCCATCTGGTCCTAAAATGCCTACAGTTTGTAATTTGAGATACTCACCTATAGAAGGGCTACAAAATATATACTTACTCTAAACCTTTAAGCAATCAGCGGATTACAAATACCCATGGCTACTATTGCAAAACATTCATATTTCCTTTAAAATTGGGATTGATATATTGATCTATACATACTGTATCCTCAAATTACAGTACATTCTTTTTCCAGCATGGGGGGATGATTTCTGGACTTCTGGGATACATTGATGGAATAATTAGAATTCTAGTGGAGAGATATATGCACACGATAAAAAAATTCACCTCTTTGCTTTTTTTATATATATATATATATAATATATATATATATATATATATATATATACAGCAACAACATTTATTTCAAAAGCTAAACCAGAAAAGTGGTCAACACGTGTGATTTAAAAGGACAGGCCATTGTAATGTTTTAAACACGTTCCTCTATTTTGTGATTGTATTGTGATTGTCCTAATATCATGTCCATCTGGACAATAATAGTATTTTAATAAATAAACAATTATTTTATTGATTGGTGTTGTGACTCTTTTAGCCTTTTGGTATGAGTCCCCACTATATAATATACACTATATTGCCACAAGTATTGGAACGCCTGCGTTTTCACGCACATGAACTTTAATGCCATCCCAGTCTTAATTCGTAGAGTTAGCCCACCCTTTGCAGCTATAACAGCTTCAACTGTTCTGGGAAAGCTGTCCACAAGGTTTAGGAGTGCGTCTATGAGAATGTTTGACCATTATTCCAAAAGCACATTTGTGAGGTCAGGCACTGATGTTAGACAAGAAGGCCTGGCTCGCAGTCTCCGCACTAATTCTTCCCAAAGATGTTCTATTGGGTTGAGGTCAGGACTCAAGTTCCTCCACCCCAAACTTGCTCATCCATGTATTTATGGTCTTTATGGACCTTGCTTTGTGCACTGGTGTGCAGTTGTGTTGGAACAGGAAGGGGCCATCCCCAAACTGTTCCCACAAAGTTGGGAGCATGAAATTGTCCAAAATGTCTTGGTATGCTTTAAGAGTTCCCTTCATTGGAACTAAGGAGCCATCCCAAACCCTGCAAAAATAACCCCACACCATATTCCCTCATCCACCAAATGATTTAGACCAGTGCACAAAGAAAGGTCCATAAAGACATGGACGAGCGAGCTTGGGGTGGAGGAACTTGACTGGTCTTGACTGGCGGAGACTGCGAGACCTCACAAATGCGCTTCTGGAAGAATGGTCAAACATTTCCATAGTCAAACTCCTACCCAGAAGAGTTGAAGCTGTTATAGCCCCAAAGGGTTGGCCAACTAAACACTGAACCCTACAGACTATGACTGGAATGCCATTAAAGTTCATGTGCATGTAAAGTCAGGCATCCCAATACTTTTGGTAATATAGTGTATTACACGGTGCCTTGAAAAAGTATTAATTGAAAAGTATTTCATTGACTTACTTGTGTGCAGTTCTAGAAAAACATACAGTGCCTTGAAAAAGTATTCATTGACATTTTCCACATTTTTTCATGTTACAACCAAAATGTAAATGTATTTTATTGGAATTTTATGTGATAGACCAACACAAAGTGGCACATAATTGTGAATTGGAAATTCAAATTTTTTTACAAATAAATATGTAAAAAGTGTGGCGTGCATTTGTATTCAGCCCCCTTGAGTCAAGCTGAACCACCTTTCTTCAGCAGGGACAGGGAAGCTGTTCAGAGTTGATGGGAAGATGGATGGAGCCAAATACAGGGCAATCTTAGAAAAAAACCTGTTTGAGTCTGCAAAAGACTTGAGACTGAGGTGAAGGTTCACCTTCCATCGGTACAACAACCCTAAATATACAGCCAGAGCTACAATGGAATGGGTTAGATCAAAGCATGTTTTAGAATGGCCCAGTCAAAGTGTGGACCTAAATCCAATTGTGAATCTGTGGCAAGACTTGAAAATTGCTGTTCACAGATGCTCTCCATCCAATCTGACAGAGCTTGAGCTAATTTTCAAAGCAGAATGGGCAAAAAAATGTCACTCTTTAGATGTGCAAAGCTGGCAGAGAAATACCCCAAAAGACTTGCAGCTGTAATTGCAGCGAAAGGTGGTTCTACAAAGTATTGACTTGGGGGGCTGAATACAAATACACGCCACACTTTTCACATATTTGTTTGTAAAAAATGTTGAAAACCATTTATGATTTTCCTTCCACTTCACAATTATGTGCCACTTTGTGTTGATCTATCACATAAAATACCAATAAAATACATTTACGTTTTTGGTTGTACCATGACAAAATGTGGAAAATTTCAAGGGGTATGAATACTTTTTCAAGGCACTATATGTTTTTCTAGAACTGCGTATAAGTCAATTAAATACTACAGAAAATGTGCATCTAGCCAATAAAGGATTCTTTTGCAAACATTTCCAACGTTCCCAACCACACCTGTAGGTTCCAGCACCTCCTCCTCCACCTCTCAATAATGTAAAATAAACAAAATACCCTACATGAAAAGCAGGACTGCCTTAAATTAACCACAGCATGTATAGGTAAAGAGCAAAGATTGCACCATTAGGCAGGGGCAGATCCAGGGGGGGCAATGGGGTAATTGCCTCCTCCAAGAAATTAGTGACAGGCAGGCGGGTGGATCAGTCAGCGGGCCAGCGGGTGAATCGGATAGCGGGCCGGCGGGCAGATCAGTTAGCAGCCCGGCAAGTGAGCCGGCGGATCAGTCAGCATGCCAGCGGGTGAGCGGCCAAACAGGCCAGTCGACAGGTGAGCGGGCGGGGGAGCAGAGAGATGACATCATCTCTCACCGCCCACCCTGCATCACTGCTCTCCTGCCCTCACTGTGCAGCCACAGGCAGCAGAGAGATTACATCATCTCTCTGCTGCCTTCCTTCACGCTGGGACACAGTAAGTGAGAATCTGCACCTGGCAGCAGGCAAGTGACACAGCAAGTGACACTCCGCAATGTGTGGCAGGTGACGTGGCAAGTGACAATCCGCAACTTGTAGCAGGCAAGTGACACAGCAAGTGACACTCCGCAATGTGTGGCAGGTGACGTGGCAAGTGACAATCAACACCGTGTAACAGGCAAGTGACATAGAAAGTGACAATCTGGAATGTATGCCAGGTGACGTGGCAAGTGAGAATCCGCAACTTGTGGCAGGTTAGGTGGCAAGGGACAATCTGCAACTTGTGACAGGTGATGTGGCAAATGACAATCCGCACCTTGTAGCAGACAAGTGACGTGGCAAGTGACAATCCACAACTTGTGGCAAGTGACAATCTGCAACTTGTGGTAGGTGAAGTGGTAAGTGACAATCCGCAACTTGTGGCAGGTAATGCGGCAATTGACAATCCACAACGTGTGGCAGGTGACGTGGCAAGTGACAAGCTGCACCTTGTAGCAGGCAAGTGACACAGCAAGTGACAATCTGCAACTTGTGGCAGGTGACACAGCAAGTGACAATCTGCAGGTGATGTGGCAAGGGACAATCAGCAACTTGTGGCAGGTGACGTGGCAAGTGACAATCAGCATCTGGTGGCAGGTGACGTGGCAAGTGACACACTCTGGGCTCCCACTGATTCTGTATTAGGGCGAATTTAACTATTTTATTATATATTCCAATGTAATCATAGAAATAATGCGCTTCAATCATCCTGACACCATAACAACCATGGTGCCATGATGATTGAAGCGCGAACACCAGCCATTTCCCCGATAAATTGCCTGCAAAAAAACGTCTTTTCTGGCAGTGTCCCTCCCGAGACTAGACTCTGGATCTGTCCCTGCCATTAGGGTCACCCAGAGATATAAGAAACTGTTGGGTTAACTCTCAAGCATCTACCAAAGTTGAAATAACAGTTTTACTTAGATGGATATTATCAAATACATGTAAAAGTATTAAAATTTGCACATGTGTAGCTCTGCTTGAAACAGCACTATTAAAATAACAAGTAGCGCAGTGTATAAGAGGTAAACAATCTATAAAATATCAAACACTGTCGGAATGAAATAATGTTAAATCTATTGCTTTCCACAGCACTAATTTCCGCTGGGCAAGTGCGAGGTCACTTTTGTAAATGTTCCCTTAAAGCATAGCTAATACATAGTCTGAATGCGATTCCAAGTGAGCAAAAGAGACAAATGTACTGATTCATCTCATCTCTTCTTTATGTTCAGTGCAATGAAAGCAGACATTAAGGTTCTCTTGTAGCAGCAGGTCCACAATGGCTTGCAGCACATACAGTGACAGCACAATGTCTTTGCTCTTTTGTTTTCTTCCTTCTCTTGAATTTTCCATCTGACCCAAAGGCATATAGCATCACACCTAGAATGGACAGTTTCAAGTTGTTTTTGTGTAGGAAATGTTTTTTTACTCGCTGGTTTTATGCGTTGGTTACAGGGAAGGTCTAAAACCTTAACTAAAATGTGCCCAAGGACACACATTGATCCTTCATTTATCCTTCTCAAGGTTTTCATGGGACGGCAAAAGCAATGTAGCTATTTAAAAATAGGAAACCAGTAAACCCCTCATCAATCAGACGAACTCCCAGCCACAGCGGTATTTTCTGCCACCATTCATGCATGTACCTGCAAATCCCACTGACCTCCTACACATAAATGATGGCACAGCTATAGAAAATATGTGTTCATCCATCCATCTTTTAAAATAGTTTATAGACCCTTTCTATACAAGGCAACACAACGAATTGCCAGCACAAAGGCACCCAGATAAACATATATAAATGTTGGCGCTACATAAATCGTGTATAATAATAAATAATAATAATAACATAGAACTGGCCATTTTTCAGTTTTTGATCATTATGCATATTTCAGCATAGATTTGTCTGTTCTTTGGAGATTTACCCCATGTAGGAATCCATGGAATCGTGATTCATGAACTGTGTAGATTGTACAATCTTCATACATATATTCAGGAGAATCAAAAAAATAAATGTACAAGTCATCTGGTATTGAAACCAAGTTACTCATCATTAAAGTGGAACTACAATATAATGGGTTGGGGGCATTTTATTTTATATTTGTTCACATTTTTGCTTTTAAGCTTTTGTTTATTTTTTTCTGCTTATATGAAATCTGTATTTTATGATAAAACATTTAATACAGTGTGCACCCTTGACACCCTAGACATGGATATGGATTTTTTAAAGAGAAGAAGTTGTTTGCCTTCAGACACTCTCTGATTGCAGAGAAGGGAGATACGTCACTTCACCAAGTTATTTATAGTTTCATAGTTTCATAGTTTCATAGTTAGTAAGGTTGAATAAAGACACCAGTCCATCCAGTCCAACCTGAGTGAGTGTCTACAATTGTCCCTATCCCTGTACATTGCACACTCACATTGGTCCCTACCCTCAAGGAGCCCACAATCCAAGGTCTCATTCATATACTAGGGCCAATTTTTGGACAGAAGCCAATTAACCTACCTGCCTGTCTTTGGATTGTGGAAGGAAACCGGAGTACCCGGAGGAAACCCACGCAGGCACAGGGAGAACATGCAAACTCCAGGCAGGTAGTGTCGTGGTTGGGATTCGAACCAGTGACCCTTCTTACTGCTAGGTGAGAGTGCTAACCACTACACCACTGTGCCGCCCTCATTTATCTATGTGTATCAATGGGAGCTTCAGCTACAGAGCTCTGAACACAACAGGCAGATTTCCATTAAGCATATAAACCCACCCACTCTTCTAAACAGTCGCGGCTGGTGAAGTTTTAGAATGGGGGGGCGCCAGACCCCGCCCTTCCTTTTTGACCCCTCCCACTTGGTGAAATGGGCATGGTTTAATCAAAATAGTGGGCGTGGCTCTAAGGTGGTGTGGTTAGTGTCTGAGATGAACGAGGGATGGAGGGAGAGAGGCATGAAGGGACAGCAGGCCCAGATCCTACACAACAATAGAAATGTGTATTCTAGAAAGTTTAACAATCAGCAGATAAAGATACTCCAAACACCTGATGTTAGCACTTCAATAATCCTGGTATCATGGTTGTTATGGTGTCAGGGTGATTGAAGCGCATTATTTCTATTATTACATTGTAATATAAAATTAAATCATTCAACTCACCATAATGCAGAATCAGTGGGAGCCCTGAGCGTGTCACTAGCCACGTCGCCTACAACCAGATGCCCGACCGTCACCCCTCACATTTTTGTAAATATTTTATTATATCTTTTCATGCGACAACACTGAAGAAATGACACTTTGCCACAATGTAAAGTAGTGAGTGTACAGATAGTATAATCAGTATGTCACAGAACATGTTGGCATTCATCGATATCTCAATGAACTGTAGCTCCCCAGTGCCAGCAGCACTCATGCAGACCATGACACTTCCACCATCATGTTTGAGTGTAGGCAAGACACACTTGTCTTTGTACTCCCCACCTGGTTGCCGCCACACATGCTTGACACCATCTGAACCAAATAAATGTATCTTGGTCTCATCAGACCACAGGACATGGTTCCAGTAATCCATGTCCTTAGTCTGCTTGTCTTAAGAAAGCTGTTTGCAGGCTTTCTTGTGCATCATCTTTAGAAGAGGCTTCCTTCTGGGACGACAGCCATGCAGACCAATTTTATGCCGTGTGCGGCGTACGGTCTGAGCACCGACAGGCTGGCAGCTGGCAGCTCTCATATGTCTATTTCCCAAAGACAACCTCTGGATATGACGCTGAACACGTGCACTCAACTTCTTTGGTCGACAATGGCAAGGCCTGTTCTGAGTGGAACCTGTCCTGTTAAACTGCTGTACGGTCACATTTACACTGTTACACAAGCTGTACACTCACTACTTTACATTGTAGCAAAGTGTCATTTTTTTCTGTCTTCAGTGTTGTCACATGAAAAGATATAATAAAATATTTGCAAAAATGTGAGGGGTGTACTCACTTTTGTGAGATACTGTATACAGTATATCTGTATAGTACTGTGCAGGCGTGAAGAAAAGCTGTACATTATGAATACTACAAAAGCTTTCAAAAATATATATATATTAATTTTGTTTATTTTTATCAATTTACAAAATACAAAGTGAGTGAACAGAAGAAAAATGTAAATCAAACAATATTTGGTGTAACTACCCTTTGGCTTGAAACCAGCATCAAGTCTTCTAGGTAAACTTGCACAGAGTTTTTGAAGGAACTCTGCAGGTAGGTTGTTCCAAACATCTTGGAGCACTAACCACAGATCTTCTGTGGATGTAGACTGCCTCAAATCCTTCTATCTCTTCATGTAATCAGCAGCAAGAGGCTCAGGCCGCTAAACACATGCACACTGGTGTGACCCCTGGTGTGCGCACCTGTGGCCGCTGTGACTGGTGGACACAGCGGATCACGGTGATCGGTACCCGGTCGCTGTGAGCGGTTGGGGTATCATGTGATCACTATGATTGGCCAGCAATCAGATGATTACAATGTAAACAAAACAGTCATGAATGGCTTCCATTTATTTTGCTTACTATTGTGATTCTGTGATTAGCCCATGAAAAAAGATTATTTGTTTGCAAAATTTTATAACAGAAACTAATAAAAACTTTTATTTTTTTTAAAATGTTTGTTATTTTTTAGTTTATATGATAATCTATAAAAAACACAATAGCAATTAAATACCAACAAAAGAAACTTCTATTTGTGTGAAAAATGTATATACATTTAATTTGGTTGCAGTGTTGCATGACCAAGCAATCACCAGTTAAAGTAGCACAGTGCTGAAGAGCAAAAAATTGCAGTGACTTTGCCTAGGCAGAGAGAAATGATTTCTCATAAAGTCGAGTCTGCTGAAGGCAGACCATTGGGGGTGGTTTCCGGTTTCAGTTTACTGTCATAACAGGGTGATGGTACCCCTTCCTTAACCACTTCGCATCCGGCCGTAGCCGAATGACGGCCACAGCGCGGATGCCAAATCCCGGGAGGCCGTCATATGACGGCCTCCCCTTTCCTCGTTCCCTGTGCGCGCTCACGAGCGCGCAGCAGGGAAATTCTGTGTTGGCCGTGTCCCTCGGACACGGCCAATCACAGATCGCTGTAAACGGCCAATAACAGCGGCCGTTTACAGTGCGATCGCCCTGGCCAATGAGAGATGATCTCATATGTAAACATATGAGATCATCTCTCAGCGCCGCTCCTCCTCCTCACACAGAGACAGCGTGTGAGGAGGGGGAGATGAACGGCTGCAGCGCCGTAAGTTTTTTTTAAAAAATAAATAAATAAAGTGCCATCCCCAGTGCCATCTGCCAGATCAATCCCCAGTGCCATCTGCCAGATCCATCCCCAGTGCCATCTGCCAGATCCATCCCCAGTGCCATCTGCCAGATCCATCCCCAGTGCCATCTGCCAGATCCATCCCCAGTGCCATCTGCCAGATCCATCCCCAGTGCCATCTGCCAGATCCATCTGCCAGTGCCATCTGCCAGTGCCATCTGCCAGTGCCATCCCCAGTGCCATCTGCCAGTGCCATCCCCAGTGCCATCTGCCAGTGCCATCCCCAGTGCCATCTGCCAGATCCATCCCCAGTGCCATCCCCAGTGCCATCTGCCAGATCCATCTGCCAGTGCCATCTGCCAGTGCCATCCCCAGTGCCATCTGCCAGTGCCATCCCCAGTGCCATCTGCCAGTGCCATCCCCAGTGCCATCTGCCAGATCCATCCCCAGTGCCATCCCCAGTGCCATCTGCCAGTGCCATCCCCAGTGCCATCTGTCATCAGTGCCATCTGTCATCAGTGCCACCTGTCAGTGTCACGTGCCATCTGTTATCAGTGTCACCTGTCATCAATGCCACGTATCAGTGCCATCTGTCATCAGTGTCATCAGTGCCACGTATTAGTGCCGTCTGTCATCAGTGCCACGTATTAGTGCCATCTCGCATCAGTGCCACGTATTAGTGCCATCTCGCATCAGTGCCACATATTAGTGCCACGTGATATCAGTGCCATGTATGAGTGCCATCTCTCATCAGTGCCACATATTAGTGCCATCTGTCATCAGTGTCACGTGTCATCAGTGCCCCGTATTAGTACCATCTGTCATCAGTGCCACGTCAGTGTCACGTGTCATCAGTGCCACGTCATTGTCACGTGTCATCAGTGCCACGTCAGTGTCACGTGTCATCAGTGCCACGTCAGTGTCACGTGTCATTGTCCTGGTGCTCCAGGGCCTTCAAAAGTGTAATAGGTAGTCAACACTTTAGATGTGTAATTTATGCTCCCAGAACACATGATGGCGCTCCCTGCATGTTGGGCCTCTCTATGTGGCCAGGCTGTGGAAAAGTCCCACATATGTGGTATCGTAAAAATAGGAGGAGTAGCAGAATTTATTTTGGGGTGTCATTTGTGGTATACACATGCCATGTGAGAGAAATAACCTATTACAATGACAATTTTGTAGAAAAAAAATAAAAAATAAAAAAATAATTCATTTTGCAAAGAATTGTGGGAAAAAATGACAACATCAAAAAGCTCACCACGCCTCTTACTAAATACCTTGGAATGTCTACTTTCAAAAAAGGGGTCATTTGGGGGGTATTTGTACTTTCCTGGCTTGTTCGGGTCACAAGAAATGACATAGGTCACCAGTACATCAGATGTGATCAATTTTGTATGATTTGCACCACAACTTGTAGAGTCTGTAACTTTCACAAAGACCAAATAATATCCGCTAATTTGGGTTATTTTTACCAAAGATATGTGGCAGTATAAATTGTGGCCAAAATTTATGAAGAAAAATTAATAATTTGCTAAATTTTATCACAGAAACAAAGAAAAATGCGTTTTTTTTCAAAATTTTCGGTCTTTTTTCAATTATAGCGCAAAAAATAAAAAACCCAGAGGTGATCAAATACCACCAAAAGAAAGCTCTATTTGTGGGAAAAAAAAAAGGACAAAAAATTCATTTGGGTACAGTGTTGCATGACTGAGTAATTGTCAGTCAAAGCGTGAGAGCACCGAAAGCTGAAAATTGGTCTGGATGGGAGGGGGGTGTTGGTGCCTGGTAGGCAAGTGGTTAAAGGAGTTGTAAAGGCAGAAGGTTTTTTATCTTAATGCGTTCTATGCATTAAGATAAAGAACCTTCTGTGTGTAGCAGCCCCCCAGCACCCCCTAATTACCTACCTGAGACCCTTCTCTCTCCAACAATGTTCACAATCTCCTCAGCCATCTAGGACACTCCTCCTGGTGGGCTGAGAGAGAGAGCAGCAGCGTCATTTGCTCCCGCGTCTGTCAATCGAAGTCAGTCAGCCAATCAGGTTGGGGCCCCGTGTCTGACTGGATACACAGAGCTCTGACTCGGCTTGGGTGCCCCCTGTAGCAAGCTGCTGGCTAAGGGGCACTCAAAGGAGGGAGGGGCTAGGAGCAGCCAGGAGGGACCCAAGAAGAGGAGGATCCAGACAGCTCTGTGCAAAACCAACTGCACAGAGGAGGTAAGTATTACATGTTTGTTATTAACAGAAAAACAAAAAAAAATCTTTTACAATCACTTTAATTATTTGATTATCTTCAACTGAGGCCTCACAATTTATTTCTGATGAAGGCAGGATGAAGTATTTCAGGAGTAGTCTCCTCTCCCGTGATCAGCATAGTCATTTGTAAATGAGTCACAAGGTGAGATGCTGCAGCAAGCTTGATGTGTGTCAAATCTGTGAAGAGCCTAGAATTTAGATGACTGTGTTATCTCTGAGCCAAAATCACAGTTCAGGAGGTAGATGCTGACCCTGGTTAATCAGATGTTTTTCTCCTTCTGGAGAAAATACAATTAAGGCATTGTCATGGAAAGTACTATGATCTCTGCAAGAGATGATACATACCTGGGAGAGTTATGCCGTGTACACACGGTCGGACTTTCCGATGGCAAATGTGCGATTGGAGCTTGTTGTCAGAAATTCCGGCCGTGTGTAGGCTCCATCGGACAGTTTCCATCGGAATTTCCGTTGCACAAAATTTGAGATCTGCTTCTCAAATTTTCTGACAAAAAAGTCAGTTTGTGTAAATTCCGAAAGTGCAGACAATTCCAACGCAAAGTGCCACGCATGCTCTGAATCAAGCAGAAGAGCAGCACTGGCTATTGAACTTAATTTTTCTCGGCTCGTCGTACGTGTTTTACGTCACTGTGTTCTTGGCGTTCGGAATTTCCAACCAACTTTGTGTGACCGTGTATGCAAGACAAGTTTGAGCCAACATCCGTCGGAAAAAAAACATGGGATTTTGTTGTTGCAATGTCCGATCGTGTGTACGCGGCATTTCACTTACACATTACCAAGAATACATGCACTTAACATAAAAAATATATCTGTATCTATATGTGCACATTCAAAAATAAAAATCTCCCTGCAAGTTTAAGAGTATAATGTGCTAGTATGCACCGCACACTAGCACATTATGAAATACTTACCCTAAAACAAAGCACTGCAGTAGTGTGCTGTCATGCTGTAGAGCATGGCTATGCAATTAGCGGACCTCCAGCTGTTGCAGAACTACAAGTCCAATTAGGCATAGCAAGACTCTGACAGCCACAAGCATGACACCCAAAGGCAGAGGCATGATGGGACTTGTAGTTTTGCAGCAGCTGGAGGTCTGCTAATTGCAGATCCCTGCTGTAGAGGCTTCCATCTTCACCTAGTCTTTCTTCCGGGTTCGCAGGCTTCGGCCACTTGAATGGTCGAGCTGCGAAGATGTCACTCCTGTGCTTGCACGTGGGAGGTCGGCCACAGCTCTGAAGGAACAGCACTGGTATGCTGTTTCTTCAGAACACATGAGGCGGCGATGTCACCGGCTGGAGCAACACTGGATATCTCCTAATCGGTGCACATATAAGAGATATTCCTTGTACCTACAGGTAAGCTTTATTATTAGCTTACCTGGAAGTACAAATATCCCAGCGGTGTTTACAACCACTTTAACAGTTCCCAACTTTTCCACCGGCACTTCTAGTTTCAAAAGTTGTGCAATATAACAGAAAAGCAGCCATGATTTTCCCCTACAAGCAATGTAGTATCAGCAAGAAATACATTTTAAAGGTTAATCCAAAACTAGACCTTTTGGGTTTGAGTAAAGTAGAAAGGGTAAAAAAGGTAGCCTTGTCTATTACAACACGGATAAGGTCACACCATGTTCACTTTCATTGTTTCCCTTTGTGAGTGATAATTAGACAACCTAACACAAAGGAACGAGAGAAATCAGTGAACTGCATAATGCTTTCAGGAAAAAAGAATCTGACTTTTATGTAATCTTCTGACACTTACTTCTCTGCTTATCTCATATACTGGATGTTCAAATGCATGCACACACATACTAGAGCCAAATTACACAGCAGCCAATTAACCTGCCAGCATGTCTTGTGGAGTGTGGGAGGAAACCAGGGAACCCTAAGAAATCCACACAAGCACAGGGAGAAGATGCAAACTCTCTGCAGGTAGTGTGCTCGATGGGATTCTAACCAAGGACCCAAGTGCCGCAAGGCAGAAGTGCTTATCACTAAGCCGTTGTACTGCCCCTTTATGTGATGGAGACATCACAAGGTTTGAGTAATGCCCCGTACACACGGTCGGAAATTCCGACCACAAAATCCGTCTGATTTTTTCCGACGGATTTTGTCCGTCACTGGTGTTGCATACACACGGTCGGACAAAGTTGTCGGAAAATCCGATCATTCTGAACGTGGTGACGTTAGTTACGTACGACTGAACTACGTAGAGGCTAGTAGCCAATAGCTTTGGTCTCGTAATTTGATCTGAGCATGCGTGGCACTTTGTCTGTCGGAATTCCCTACACGCGATCGGAAAAAGTCCGATCGGACTTTGTTGTCGGAAAATTTGAGAGCAGGAATTTCTGACGGAAAAAGTCCGATCGAGCCCACACACGGCCGGATTTTCCGACAACATGGTCCGATCGGACATTTTCCATCGTAATTTCAGACCATGTGTACAGGGCATAAGGAATATCTGGTCTGCATTTTCACACGACTCCATTTTTGGTGATGCCAGATTATCAGCAAGGCAGTTTGAAGCCATGCATTGGATGTAAGGCAGAAGCATTGGATATGTAGGCTGCGTCCGGTGTGAGCTTTAGGTTTTTTTATTTTTAATGCTGAGTGGATTGTTTAATATACATGACTGTCACTAAATCCTTTTTTATAAGAAAACTATCAATAAATGGTGTAGTACATGCTGTTCTTACTCTCTCAGTCTCTGAGATTCATTTTCTGTATTCTGGAAAAAAAATTATTGATCCTGCTGCTCTCCATCTCCCCCTCCTGCCCATGTCCCCAATTCAGCTAGGGATTTTGCAGCTGTGGTGGCAACTCTGCACATGCTCAGTTTTCAGTGAGTTTCTATGCTGAGCATTTCCTCCCTATTGCATCCGAGCAGCCCATGTGACCATAGAGTCACACATGTGGGTGTATACACAGTGGTAAATGACAGCCCACTCCATCCCTCCTCCTCCCTGCCCACTAACCGGGTAAACACATTGGGGGCATGACATTACATGTAGATTAATGGAGGCTTCACCATCCTTGTATTCTAATGCCCCGTACACACGATCGGAAATTCTGCCAGCAAAAGTCCGATGAGAGCTTTTGGTCGGAAATTCTGACCATGTGTATGCTCCATCGGACTTTTGCTGGCGGAATACCCGCCAGCAAAAGATTGAAAGTATGTTCTCTATTTTTCGGTCGGAAAAAGTTCTGATCCGAAATTCTGATCGTCTGTACAAATTCTGACGCGAAAAATTCCTACGCATGCTCAGAAACAATTTGACGCATGCTCGGAAGCATTGAACTTAATTTCCTTGGCTCGTCGTAGTGTTGTACGTCACTGCGTTCTTGGCGGTCGAAAGTTTTTTTAGAACTTGTGTGTGACCGTGTGTAAGCAAGTCAAGCTTGAGTGGAATTTTCCATCGGAAAAAACATCCAAGTCTTTTCCGATGGAAAATCCGCTCGTGTGTACGGGGGGGCATAAGACACAGGCTGGAGGGGCGTGACACAGCCTGTGACTGGCAGAAAGTCACCCACACCATGTTATTACAAAAAAAATAATAAAGATTTGATTTAAAATATATATTTGTATGTCACTTTAAAACCATTTCTTGACATTAAATATTTATTTTTACCCTGTATTCCAAAGGCTGTTTTTTTTTTATTTTCAACATGTAACCAGAAGCTGATGACTAGAAGCTCCTCCTGCTTATGTTTCCCTGCAGACAGGCTGGTAAAGATCTGAGTCATATGACAGCTGTATATCGATTAGAAAAAAGGTACTTATGTTTTCTTATTTTTTTTATTAAAATAATTACAGTGCCATCATCCATATACAGAAATATAAGGGACAATATAAATTAAACAGTGTGTGTTTAGTTTCACTTTAACTTAGGTTCTTAAAGTGGAACTACACAGCATTTGAGCACCACAAACCAAAAACGGTATTGAACTAATTTTTAATAATTAAAGCAAACTCATTCACCCATCCATGTCTCCATGCTTTATTTTGCTGAGAAATCGCTTTGAAAAAAAAAAAACCCTTTGGCATTTCTGGTCGTCGCCATCTTGAGTAAGGGCAGATGATTCCTGTAGCATTTACTTGGAATCCATCTGCACTTAACTCAGGCATGCAGGCAGGAGGATGTGCTTAGCTGAGAAAACAACTCTCCTGAAGACTACTGTAATGTATGACATCATTTGTTTAGGCCTGGGAACCCGGAAGTAACTGAAGAAATGTTTTTAAAAAACTGTTTAAAACAAGTAAATATTATATACTTATCTATCTCTTTACTAATGCTAACAGAATAAGGATTAAAAATAGTAAATGTTGATTGAGAGAGTGAAATTTCTGCTTTAAGCAGCCAGAAAATTCCTGTTATCAGGTTATTCTATATCTTTCACATAAGTAAGGATACTAAGATAAATATGTTAGTTGCCGACATTGCTGATCTCATTCAGTTGCTTAACTGTGAAGTCAGAAAGTGGCCCCCAACACTGATCTGAATAATTGTATCATGTCAATGGCTCAGAAAATACTAATGCTGCGTACACACGATCAGACTTTTCGACGGACTTGGTTCGGCAGGACCGGAATCCGATCGTGTGTGGGCTCCAGCGGACTTTTCTTTCCCAAAAGCCTGACGGACCTAGAAATAAAACATGTTTCAAATCTTTCCGATGGACTCGAGTCCAGTCTAAAAATCCAGTCGTCTGTGTGCTAGTCCGATGGACGAAAACCGACGTTAGGGCAGCTATTGTCTACAGGCTATGAACTTCCTTATTCTAGTCCGGTCGTACGTCATCACGTTCGAATCTGTCGGACTTTTGGAGTGATCGTGTGTGGGCAAGTCCATTCATTTGCAAGTCCGGCGGACCTCTGCTGCAAAGTCCGTCAAAGAGTCCGCTTGTGTGTTGGATTTGCTTTACAGCCAGGCAGCTAGCATTTTAAGAAAGAAAGGTCCACAATGAAAGCCTTCATATTCACTTGACAGTATTTACTTCTTTTTATTATTGTACAGGATTTATATAGCGCCAACAGTTTACGTATCGCTTTACAACTTGAGGGTAGACAGTACAAATACAATACACTTTAATACAGTAGAATCAGAGGGCCCTGCTCCTTAGAGCTTACAATCTAAGAGGGAAGGTCAAGAGATACAAGAGGTAATAACTGTGGGGGATGTGCTGATGGAGAAGATAAATGTACAGTTGTTAGGTGGGGGCCAGATAGGCTTCTCTGAAGAGATGAGTTTTCAGGGATCATCTGAAAGTGGATAAAGTAGGAGAAAATCAGACAGATTGGGGTAGAGCATTCCAGAGGATGGGCAAGGCTCTGGAAAAGTCCTGAAGGCGAGCATAGGATGAGCTGACAAGGGAGTTAGAGAGCAGGAGGTCTTGGGAGGAGCGAAGAGAACGAGCAGGTTGGTATTTTGAGACTAGGTTAGTGAAGTAGCTGGGGGACCAGGTTGTGGATGGCTTTGTAAGTTATAGTTAGTATCTTGAATTTAATTTGTTGGCTGAGTGGCAGCCAACGGAGGGATTGGTAGAGGGGTATAGCAGACGCTAAACGGTTTGTGAGGTGGATGAGCCTGGCAGCAGCATTCATGATTTACTGAAGTGGGGATAGCCTATTTAGAGGTAAGCCTATCTTTGTCTCTGTAATTATTGCAGCTGTTTAATGTGGGTAAACCTTGACAACATGACCCTGACGGGCCTACATGGGTACTAGAATTGGCAAACACGATATAAGCTTTTTCAAACAGTGAGCAATAAATACATTTTATTTCCCAAAAAGTTTGGTGTTTGACGTATATGAGAAATTTGAAGCAGGATCTTTTAGATGCCTGCTATTACATCCAGGAAGCAATTTGATTAATGGCATTCTCTAATAATGAGACTTGTCACAAATCCTGCTATGTAGCAGAAAAAGTAAATGACTATGAGAACTGCACCAGTCAAACAGATTTCACTGCATTCTGGCAAATCCTTTATCAAGCATGCACCATGCTTAATACCCTCCCACCTGGCCTATTGTAAAATGACAGGCAGGCGGGAGCACTGTTGTTCTGGGAGGACATCACATGAAGTCCTGCCAGGAACTGTGACACGGCCAATGACAGATCACTGTACCGGCCCACTGCCAATAAAAGGCTTCATCACACATCTCACATCACATGAAGTCCTCCCAGGAAATGTGACACGGCCAATGACAGATCACTGTACCGGCCCACTGCCATTACCATGTGACCATTCACAGCAGATTACATGACAGTTGTATACAATAAAAGGCTTTGATTCATGCCTTTCATTGTGTAATATTGTAATGAATTATGTGATTGGTCACAGTCATCACATGGTACAGACAGGGCCAATCACAGCCCATCTGTACCATGTGAATAACTGTGGCCAATCACAGCTAATCACAATAGTAAACACAAAATGAGTATCTTTTTATTTAGAAAAAATGGTTGCTTAGAACTGTAAAATTCGCAGTTATAAAGCAACCATAGTGTGTAAAACAAAAAATCCAGATCACCTACCTTTTTATGCTTGTCTACCCCTTCTATGTTTTATATTTGTAATAAAATGTTTATATTTTTATCATATATACTCTACTACTCTTTTGCTTGATGTGACCTTTGCCTCTAAAGTCCCAGAAGAATTCTTTGTTTGTTTTTTTTGTCCTGTATACATGAGATGTGGCAATAGGTCTCCAGCTTCCATCAACCAGTTAGCTTCCATTCTACCTAAATCTTTAATAGAACCTCTAAATCATTGCATTTTTTATCCTGAAAAGCTAATATAAAGGAAAGTAGTGGTCAAAAGAAGCACTTGTTATTCTAACTGGTCCTTTTTTTCCATACTATTCCTAAAATGTCTGCACAACTAGGGGTGTGGCAGGAGCATGCCCATTCCTATATACTTTGTGTTAAATGTGTCCCCCTTTACCATCTCAAAAAGTTGGAAGGTATAGTTTATCTTGAAAGTGATTGTAAAGGTAATTGTTTTTTTTTAAAACAAACATGGTATGCCTACCTGCTCTGTGCAATGGCTTTGCACAGAGCAGCCCTGAGCCTCCTCTTCTCAGATCCCCCGCCGACGCGCCTGGTTCCTCCCCCCTGCTGAGCAACTGGGCATCATGCAGTCTAGCTACAGAGCAGGGCTCTGTGTATCCATTGACACAAACAGTGCTGCTGGGCCCACCCCCTGCTCCCTGCTCTTTGGCTGTGATTGACAGCAGCAAGAGCCAATGGCTTCCCCTGCTGTCTCTGGGCCAGTGAGAAGAGAGAGAGCAGCAACGAAACTCTTGTGCACATCGCCGGATCTATATTGGGCTCAGGTAAATATAAAGGGGGCCTGGGGAGAGAGCTGCACACAAAAGGTATTTTACCTTAATGCATATAATGCCTTTACAACCACTTTAACGACTTGATTATTTCAAAAGCCAATACTTACACTGAAGGTTATAGAGACCATATACTGTATGTAATTGTGTTGACAAGTGGCCAAACTTTAGTCCGTGCATAGCAAAGACATTTTATTATAATGTAGTACCTGTAGAACCTATTTCTAACCAATTTTAATGAAGGGTAGCACTATTATACAGGGAGAAGCGGAAGTTTTCCATGACATGTAATCTCCAAAGAGATAGCTTTACATTTCTATATGTGACATATTATGACAAAGGACATTTGTACGCAGCTATTACTATGGCTTCATCCTAACATAGATAACATTTTTTGCCTCTATGACCTTTATGTGTGACATTAGTGGATAAAGAATCATGAATCTTACTGACTCTTTACACCTGCATCTTCCAGGAATTGGTACATAAATAGATAACTGGAAGCCTAGGTAAAATTAATTATCCTTACTTTGGTCCACAGGAAGCTGATACTTAAAAATGAGAAAAGTACAGAATTTATTAAAAGCATTCACTATATACAGTATATTTTCTGAACTTCATCATATGGAAATGCATCTGTATATTTAAAGCAGATTTGTCAGTTTAACAAACAGACAACTTTGGGGGTCATTTACTATAGCGCCGGGAAGTACTGGGTGCTATTACATGTAACAGCGCCCATTTTAGGCAATTAAGATTTCAACAGGCGAACGTACGAATGAAAAAGAGCGCCATTAGAAGCAAACATACATTAGTAAATTTGTAAATGAGTGCTAATTAGCGATTCTGCGGATATGCAAATGCCAATTTCCACTAAGTTATTATATAGCACTGCACTGCAACCATGATCCATGTATGTGAAAGAAACATTTTTATGTGAAATGTGCTCTACCTCGTGTGCATCTATTGATGTATATTGCAATTACTATTCTTCGTTTTTTTCCCTTCTTTTGCTAACAAATGCAGTTATAAATTATTATTACAGAGTAATATCTGCTATTCTGAAAAGTTACATGCATTGAACATTAAGGTTACCTATTAGGTTCCTCCACCCAAAACTCACTCATCCATGTCTTTATGGACCTTGCTTTGTGCACTGGTCCAAATAATTTGGTGGATGGGGGATTATGATATGGGGTTGTTTTTCAGGGTTGGGCTTGGTCTCTTAGTTCCAGTGAAGGGAACTCTTAAGGCGTCAGCATACCAAGACATTTTGGACTATTTCATGCTCCCAACTTTGTGGGAACAGTTTGGGGATGGCCCCTTCCTGTTCCAACAATCATTGTACACCAGTGCACAAAGCAAGGTCCATAAAGACATGGATGAGAGATTTTGGGGTGGAGGAAATTGACAGGCCTGCACAGAGTGCTGACCTTAACCCGATAGAACACCTTTTGGCTGAAATCGAGCAGAGACTGCAAGCCAGGCCTTCTCAGCCAAAATCAGTGCCTGGCCTCACAAATGCACTTCTGGAAGAATGGTCAAACATTGCCATAGACACACTCCTAAACCTTGTGGACAGCCTTACAGCCTTCCCAAAAGCTGTTATAGCTGTAAGGGTGGGCCAAATCAAATTTTAACCCTACAAAGACTGGGCTGCAATTAAAGTTCATGTGTGTGCAAAGGTAGGTGTCCCAGTACTTTTGGCTAAATAGTGTATCTGGCAAGATTTACAACGGTGGTGGAACCCTTCTACACATAAATACTACATTTAGACCGTTAGCTTTACCTTTACCGGAATTTCCGCCAGCAAAAGATTGAGAGCAGGTTTTCTATTTTTCTGACGGAAAAATTCCGATCATCTGTAGCAATTCTGATGCGCAAAATTCCTACGCATGCTCGGAAACAATTCGACGCATGCTCGGAAGCATTTTCTCGGCTCATCGTAGTATTGTTCTTTTTGACGGTCGAAAGTTCAGAGAACTTTTGTGTGACCGTGTGTATGCAAGCCAAGCTTGAGCAGAATTCCGCCGGAAAAAACATCCAAGATTTTTCCGACGGAAATTCCGCTCATGTGTAAGGGGCATAAGGGTTTGGGCACTATTTTTTTAGGGCGCTATAGTAAATTTGATTTTGGGAGTATTTTTTCACCAGTGCAATAGTAAATACCGTTTTAGCGCTAATTAGCGTGATTAGTGATAATTTGCGGCAATTAGCGCTAATTTGCAGCGCTATAGTAAATGACCTTCATTGTATTGTTTATATAAACCAGGGGTGTCCAAATTTTTTTAAAGAGGGACAGATTTCATGAAGTGAACATGCATGAGGGCCGAACATTTTGCCTGACATTTTTTGAACCATTAAAATGAAATGCAAATTAAATATTTTATGCAAAGTTTATTGCAAACGGCATACTATTCATTTCATAACATTGATGACAATATATGATGATATATAATATATATATCTTCTCTTCTCTACTCAGGGTAACAATGAGCTCAGGCGTGTTATGTTTAACTATATATATATATAAAATCTCTATCTATCTATCTCTCTCTATCTATCTCTCTATCTCTCTCTCTCTATCTCTCTCTCTCTATCTCTCTCTCTCTCTCTCTCTCTCTCTCTCTCTATCTCTCTCTCAAAAGGAAAGGAACCACGTTCCGGTTTGTTGTGTATATCCATCTGGGGCCCCCAAAGCTCAAGTGTGTTATGTTTTTTTTGCCGGTAATATATCTAACTTCTTTAGCCTGACAAATCACGGGCGCCGCGCTCATTCTTAGTATGAGTCGGGGCGTGTGGCTGGGCGTGTTCACAAGTCTATGTGCCCGAGCCCACAAGGAAGCTGACAGCGCGCATCGCCACCACCAATCACAGGCACTATGACATTTCCCCGATCTCTGCATCTGCAGTCTGCAGATGCAGAGATCGGGAATAGTCACAGTGTCTGTGATTGGCTCTTCGTGCTGTCAGATTCATAGCAGCTCGGGCACATAGACTTGTGAACCAGCCCAACCACACGCCCCGGCTCATACTAAGAATGAGCGTGGCCCTCGGGATTTGTCAGGCTAAAGAAGATAGATATATTAACAGCATAAAAAACACAACACGCTGGAGCTTTGGGGGCAACATATGTATATATATGCAAATTCCAAGTGGGGGCCACATCAAACCGGAATGCGGCCTGCATATGGCCCGCGGGCCGGACTTTAGACATGCCTGATATAAACCAAAGAACAGTGCAGCGCTGCCAAACACAAAATTCTGTAAAAGTAAATGAAAAAGATACATACACCACTTTCAATACCCATACATGTGCTACATAAAATATTGTAAATGAAAATAATAAACCCATAATAATATCAAACAAGTGCATATAAATATGATGTCATAATCTAATTACATCATATAATTGTCTCTTTTATGCAGCTTACATAATACTTTAGTACGGCTTTTCTGTTTGCTTAGCCTGAGCTGCTGCCTACTAAAATAAACCTAAACCCCATCAACCTGAATCTTTTTATCATAGTAAAACAAATCATCACAACAAAAACTAAGATGTCATGAAGATTTGTTAAAAAATCTCAATACTAGCATATAATGCACCCAAAATGTTGGTGACCAAACTAACATGCAAAAAATGACTTATCTTGTCTAGGTCTTTACACAAATAGCCAGCACTGATGGCGGCCCTTCTAGGGCTTATTATTATTATACAGTTGCATGCTTATTATTAATGCATGCCTGCAAGACTTATGTTAACAGATGAGTATAGATCCACTTTAAAGATTGCTTTGGTGAAAATAGCTAAATGGTGTTTAGGCCTATCTGAGCATATAAATAATCTAGTTATATTATATAATAATACATCTGCTTACATAATATGTTTCATGAAATGGGTTAACTTAGTCGATACAGCAAAATGCCATTTCATATTAATTACATTTTTGTTTATTATAATTAACTTTTCCTGAAAATCAAAACTATGCATGGCCAAAGTAATAATGAGAGATAAAATTACACTTGTAAAATAGTTTAGTCGTCGTCCATAAATACATTACATATCTAAGGGACTGTTTTATTATAAGCTTTTCTAAATAGTGTATTTTTTAACAACTTACAATAACACATTTTAACCCAAGCTGTAATTTCTTTTTAAAAATAATGCCAAAATACATATGCTAATTCTTTCTGGCTCGTGTCCAGTTGCAGATAATTAGCTAGCTTTCCCAGCACTAAAAATAGGTTTGATGAGCAGGCATGTGTTTTTTTTTCTTTTTTTTAATTCCACGCACACTGGTGGCAAAGTAACCTTCCCGAATAAACAAATCATTAACCTTTGGCAAAGCCCATCCCCAGATTATACAGCAAAGAAACAAGGATGCCAGTTATAACAATAAATTGTAGATACATCACTTTTACATCCATTAAGCGTTATCACTAGTATAGCCATTACATTCATTAAGTGATTAAAATTATCATTTTCAGGTATGGAATGTGACATCTACTTGTTTGTAATAATAGCTTGCTAGTGATACCATTTTAATTTATTCACATAGAAGTAAATTGTTCCCCGATGACAGCTCTTTACATGGACATGGGTTCTGAGTATGATCATTCTCTCTTACACTGCAGTAAAATTGCCTCAATATCAATAATCAACAAAGGGAGACTCTCAATGTAACACACCACTACACATCGCTCTAGACCTAATATGACCCTGTCAGGTACAAGAATATGCAATCCATAGCATATATAGCCAGCCACTTAGTGTACTTTTGACAAAATAATTTTATTGGCTACACATAAAAGGACTTAGTATCCAAAATGCAATGTGTTTCAGCTCACACAGCCTTCCTCATAGCATGCTATGTAGAAAGCTGTGTAACCTCAAACATGTTGCATTTTGGATACTGTGTCCTCTTATGTATAGGCAATAAAGGAATGTTGCTCAGAGTACATTGAGTGGCCCGCTATATATGCTTTTGGAGTCGATTACCCTAGTCAGAGGACCGGTCTCCAGCTTCTGAATTTGAATACAGCAGTCAAGCTTGGGTAAGGTCTGCTATAAGAATATGCAGCAGTGCTCTCTGTAAAAGAAAGACGTCTAAAACCTACCCCTCCAGCAGGTAATTCATTGAAAAACTCCTGAGGCTGCTTCTATTCTATACTTCCAGGTGTCCCTTTGTTGGCACTGTGGTTTCTCCCACCAACACCTACTGCATCCTGTATTGACACAGGGGTTTGGAAGGAGTACCTACACCACCTCACTGTCTAACACACATAAAATTATCAGATAGAGGCAACCCTATATCAGGAGCTCTACAAAACGCACAGCCCACCAAAGCCATAAGTAATATTGCTTTGCATAGTGCTGTCAGTGAAAATCTTGAGCATTTTACGAAAGGAGAGTAACTTTTTCTTCACCCGTTTTTTCATAATAGTCTGAACATGGGGGCATGGGAGATAATTCAATAGTGGCATCCCCCCTTCCAATGCAAGGTTTGCTTGAAAGCCCCATTCCAAGCTAAAACTATTTTTTCACCATCCCTCCTACCCCCATCTAAGTCTTGCTATTATGCATTTTTTCATACAGTCACTAAAGGACAAAATCAGGGTTCTTTGTGAGGCCAGTGCAAAGGATGTACTTCTGAATTATTGTGTTGGTTTTCAGCTCTCTGACTATGTTGTGTTGTGCTTATACTGGCCATACACTATATGAAAAAATAGGCAAAATTTGGTCATTTTGCCAGTTCGTTCGTTTTTCGGACAGTTAATGGGCACAAAATCAGTAATCGTTTGGGTGTTTTTGAGCCCAAAAAAACAAAGGACAAGTTTGGAAATTTTCTGCCGAACGATCGATAAATTGAAAGGTTAATGTGTTTCCCGTCCGAACTGTTTGCACTACACGATGGCACTATCGTTTGCTCTCACGGACGAATGTTTGTTTTTCGAAAATGGGTTTGGTCGATTTTTCGTATAGTGTATGGCGAGCAATACTTGTTTCATCAAGCACAAGCGCCACAGGTGTCTCTCGTTTTCACAGAAATAACTAGGTTATGACATCTCTGGATTTGAGCATTTATACAATATACGTAGCTCTTTTAATCTGATTCTTCTATTTTGTATTTTATGGCTTTATGTTAAGAAGAATATAGATTGTTGAAGATGTACTTTTAAACTATAATAATTGGACTGTGGCATGTTATCATTGGCTTTTGCTAATTACATTGTTCTGGCTCTAGTTACCTGGCACCAATGTAACCCTGGTAATGTAGCATGTAATTTCCCAAATTTACCACTTTACCAAGTACAGTATACTAACAAGGGGAACAATTTTCTATTCTTCATATGAAAGTTTTATAAGCTGGACAGCCAAGGTGGATGATTATAAACCACAGACAGAAGTTAGATGCAGAAGTCCTGGATCTAACAAAATACCCTATTAAATCTATTTTAAGAATACTGGAAACATTTGTAAAGGTAACACTGTTATGCCGCGTACACACGATTGGACTTTCCGGCGGGATTGTCCGCTGGACTAGAGTCCGCCGGACATTCCGACCGTGTGTGGGGCTCCGGCGGACTTTTTATTCCCAAAAGTCCGGCGGACCTAGTTTTAAGTTTTGACTTAAAATTGTCCGTCGGACTCGGCAGTCCGGAGAACAATCCCGCCGTCTGTGTGCTAGTCCGCGGGACTTTTGAAATGAACGGACTTGCCTCACACACGGAGGAAAGTCCGTTCATTTAGAACGTGACTCCAGGTAGACGGGACTAGCGAAGGAAGTCAACGCCTCGCTAGCCCCGTCATGGTATGGATTTAAAGGGGAATCCCTACGCTGAAAAAACGGCATGGGGTCCCCCCCAAATTCATATCAGACCTTTGTCCGAGCACGCAGCCCGGCCGGTCAGGAAAGGGGGTGGGGACGAGCGAGCGCCCCCCCCCCCTGAGCCGTTCCAGGCCACGTGTCCTCAACATGGGGGGTGCCCTGGGGAAAGGGGGACCCTGCGGCCCCCTGACCCCAAAGCACTTTGTCCCCATGTTGATGAGGACAAGGGCCTCTTCCCGACAACCCTGGCCGTTGGTTGTCGGGGTCTGCGGGCGGGGGGCTTATCGGAATCCGAGATACCGGCCCCCCACCCTATGTGAATGAGTATGGGGTACGATGTCAAAACTTTCACCAAAACTCCAGCGGATTGTCCACCGGAAAAGTCTGGGCGTGTGTGGGCAAGTCCACACGTTCGGAAAGTCCGGCGGACCTCCGCTGGAAGGTCCGGCGGATTGTCAGGTAGACATATCCAACCGAAAAATCAGATCGTGTGTACGGGGCTTTAGAGACCTCACTGACAACTGGACTTCCCTCCCACTGAAATTTCTAATAACTTGGCTTGTCATTAAAGATTAAAAAATTAGAAGTGGAAAAGAGTTAAAGTGACACTGTTGGCAAAAGGTCACTTGTGCACAAAAGCAAGCTTTAAAAACAAGTAAAAATATACTATACTTACCGTTCTGGCGGACTGTGTGGTAAAATGCTGTCTCTTCACTGCTCTTCAGTATTTGCAAGTATTCACTTTTCTACCGAGCTCTAATGACCCTTTCCCCAATATCCCAATGAGGGTGTTGTCATATAGGTCACTATAGCATGTGCACTGCATTGTGGGATTTATAGGAAGTACCAGAGCTCTGAATAACAGAGCCAGGTTTAAAGACTCCAAGAGTATTCAACACAGAAGCTAAAAAATAAAGTACGTAGCTGACTGCTTTTAGCTGTTTCTGCTAATTTAAAGCTTTTCTTCTTTTTTCTTTTTAAGACAGTTTTCATTTTAAGTTAATGTTTTATGATTCAAATCATATGCCTGATTCAGTTCTAGGAAATAAAGCTATAAGAAGTGATGCAATAAATCAACATCCTCTAAAGATATTTGTGGTTTAGACTGTGGTAAATGCTGTACTAGCCTGCAATTCCCAGCATGCTTCCATAATGAATAAATGTTTGATTCAAAAGCAATGTTTTTTATCAAAATGTTTAAACTTGGCATACTGTGCAGGAGTCCATCCATATACAAGCTAGCAGAACATAAAACAGCAAATATAAACCACAAATCTCAAGAATAGTGAAAGCTTGATAGTTGTTATCATAGTTATAGCTTAAATTGTAGGTCGTGATTAAGTAATTTAAAGGCTATGGAAATGGAATCATTTTTTAAAAAAGGGGAGATATTGCTTTTATTTCTTATTTATTTTAAACTCTCCCATTATGTCTGTAAGTACATTTTATGTTCAATTAAAATTTTATTGAAAAAATCTAAAGTTTTAACATACAAAATATCAAAACACCACATATAAGCCCAACAATCTGGGGCAAGTACAAAATAAAAATAAAGACAATAGCACAGATAACAGAAAAAAAAAAATTATATTGTGCACAAAACAAACAAGAATAAAGCAATATTCCAAAACAGCAATATTTCCAAGGGACTGGTAAGATTTGTAGAAAAGATAAATGGGCCAGTGAATAGGAGCTTAAACAGGAACACAATGACACGTGTCAAAAAACAATCTGTACAATCATGACCAGGAACAACAGATAAACAGTCCATAGACAATGTTGAAACCCCCATATCTTGATCCCTGGCAAGCTTATATGCCAGATATAACAATACCAAACTAACCAAAGCTCCACCATGAACAAAAAAGGCGTAAGGCAATGGCCAAATGCTCCATGACCAAGACATAAAGACGTGGGGATAAAAGATATCCTTGCTGGGTACTATTAGCAGTTGAGAATCTAGGGGATCAGATGCCATTTATCCTAATCGGGGCATTCAGTTTGTATAAAGAGCCATTATCGCTGGGCCCCTACCAAGCTGGGACAACGTTTGGGTCAGAAACGGCCAGCTCACCCCGTTGACCACCTTTATGGCATCAACAGGTAATAGGCAGACAGGGAGATCATTAGACCGAGCAGCTCTGTCCATTACCAGTAGAGTTTTAAGGGTATTATCCCAAGCCTCCTATTCCTGCACAAAGCCAACTTTGTCGGTATGTATCAGATCGGGGAGGAGAGGCTGGAGGCAGAAGGCAGTCATGTTGGCATACATTTTTATGTCCACACCAATTATGGAGATAGGACAATAGCTGGAACAAAGGTGCAAGTCTTTGTCCTGTTTGGGGAACAAAGAGATATGCGCCTCAAGGGTCTGAGCAGCGAAAGATGTCTGCAGATATAGAGTTGAAAACCCGCAGAAGAAGGGGGCTATAACTTCCTTGAAGGCCTTGTAAGACTTTGGGGAAAAGTCACCTGGCCAGGGCATTTACCTGCAGAGTTAGCCAAAATAGTAGCAAGGAGTCCCTAATGCCGGCATCCATTGTCGGTAAGGCAAAAGAAGAGGAAAGAACTTGGATTGGAAGGAGGTAATATGTACAAGGCTGAGAAAAAGTCTCAAAAGGTCTCATTCAGCCAAGAAGTGATCATGGTAAAGTCACTCGAAGGGGTTCATTCAGCCAAGAAGTGATCATGGTAAAGTCACTCGAAGGGGTTCTAATACTAAGTATAAGCGTCTGAGAAGAACAAGGAAGGAGTGAACAGGCCAACCACTGCATTTGTCCCTGAAACGGTATCTACTAGGCCAAGCGACACTGGTAGGTATTGTAAGAAGCATCATACAGTTGCAGCAAGGATGTCCTAGTGGTGGAAATGTTTACCAGGAGTTCCTGCGAAGGTGAGGATTTAGTCTCCAATGCCCATAGTTTATCCAGCACTTTTTGTATACATTCCAAGCTTCTTCTTGAGTCTCACACCATGTTGGATAAAAACTCCGTGCAACTCGGCCTCAAGAGCTTCCCATTGAAAAGGCATCAGGGTGACGTCTGCAGCGTGGTCGGAAATAAAGTTTTGAATAGCTGTTGTGATCGCCTGCAGACAAAGAGAATCTGCAAGAAGATTATTGTTCAGGCATCCAGTCCAATCGGACTGAGGGGCCAGGGGAGGATAAAGGGTGAGAAACAAAGGGGAATGGTCGGACTTGTAAGTCATTTTTAAAGCTGAATGCCAGCAAAAAAAGCATCACAAAAATACAAAAGCAGCTTCTGCAAAGGCTGTTCCCCGCAGTAATTCCTTTCTGCAACCAAATGTTGTAGGTTTTGTTGATTAAATGACAGTCAGCATTATTCAACCCACTTCTTCTTAGCCTAGGGTCTCATGTACAGACCCCCTAGGGCTACATCCTGACAGCAGCAACCACATAAGAACCAACCACCACTGTTGCTGGATAAGAAGAGGAAGGACCATGATGCCACTGGACCAGCAAGAAGACTGCTGGATTAAAGTATGTATGCTTTTATTTATTGTAGCACAGCTCTGTCTATTCTTCCCTAGTACAGGGCCACACCAGTCTAAACCTCTCTGCTCTACTGGTTACTTCTTTCACAAGACTAGACCTCTTGTCTGCTCGCATACAGAATGCTACTTGCTTAGATTTAGACTCTGTTTAGGCAAGGACTATCTCTGTCCCTTCACATTGAAAAAAGCTGGCTATAAACAGCTAGAATTTAATTAAATTCCTGCTGAATCAGCCAAAATTCGAGCTGTTGGTAGCCCTGTTGGCTCAGAAAAAGTTAATTTTGAAACTGCCTTTTGTTGAAGGAGCTAGGTGGAAAATTCTCATTCGAACAGTGGCTGAATCCAATCAGAGGAGTCCCGACAGCTGCTTACCCAATCAGGGACCCTTTCCAAGCAGAAACCGGCTCTACAGTATGTCCATTTTGGCACAGTGACAAAGCATCTATCTGTCACAGGTCATAAAATAATCTTTTGTGTAATCAATACGAGGGTGCCAACTTCTCCTTCCACTCTTAGACCCCTTTCACACTGCGCCACCTAGTGCGTCAGCGGTAAAGCGGCGATATCTTTAGCGTCGCTTTACCATTGTTTTAGGGGCACTATTTGGCCTCTAGCAGTTCACCGCTCCCTCATCGCTTCAAAGAAGCTGCTGGCAGGACTTTTTCTGATGCCCTGCCAGTGCACCGCTTCAGTCTGAAAGCCTTCGGGCTTTCACACTGGAGTGCATGGAGCAGCTGTTTTAGGGCGTTTTGCAGTCGCTATTTTTTAACGCTATAGCGCCTGCAAAATGCCCTCAGTGTGAAAGGGGTCTTATTCTACCCTAAGTGATATCTTTGGCTGCTACCCCTTTAATAGTGCAAACAAAACACTATACACTGTAATAATAAAAAACAAAAAAGTAAGGTGCTGCCTTAATAACCCAGCTCTAAACACATAGATCTCATATCATGCATCAATTACAATTAAACAGTGAAACAAAAAAAAACAGTCCATAATCATTACCAATCACCATGCTCTTCAAAAGAATGTGTGTAAATTGTGCCTAAATCTTCAACATATAGTGCTCCACCAGATGTGTAAAATATATATGCACTGATAACAACCATTCGGCCAACAAGGTGACCATCGGGCATATAAAAATCCAAATCCACCTCCCAGGGTACTGGAACAGAATCTTCCAGCAAACTCCTCTTTCTTTATTCTCACTCTTTACCACTGTTTATTCACTACCCTCTCTTCTCTACATCCATTCAAAGTCCAGAATTTATAAAGCTTGTTTGAGCCTGAGCTCGGACAGTAGTGCTCCCCTCAGCTTGCCCTTTACAGGTCTCTACCTCCCACAACACAAGAGCTCACACACTAGAGATCAGGCAAGTCTTCTAGTGTTAGATTGCCTGCTGCGCTATCACAGTCCCACTATCGCTGTTCACCACCGTTACTAGTATAAAAAAAATTCCAGTATATATTCCATAGTTTGTAGTTGCTATAACTATCACGCAAACCAATTAATATAAACTTTTGGGATTTTTTTTTTACCAGACATGTAGCAGAATACATTTTGGCCTAAATTTATGGAGAAATAAATTTAAAAAATTATTTTTTTTTATCATTTTTTAAATCATATATGAATTATGATATTAGTTCTGGCCAGAAAAGTCTGAAAACAGAGAGCATGTCTCTGAAGACCACGATAAAAAAATAACTTTTATATCCTCATCTTATTCAAAGATTCCTGTGAGAGTGGTGCTCAGAATAAAATCAGAATCTACCACAGGACTACATTGTACAGATTACTAAGCAGTGTTCAGAAAAAGAAAAAGCCATGTTTTAAAATTCTGCTTCAAAATGATGGTCTAGATGCAGATTAATCGGTAGTAAAGCTAGGCCAAAAATCTTATTTACGAAATAGCAAGGGTATAAAAAATTTATATCTACCACCTTTATAATAGAGAAAAAAATATATACAGTATCTCACAAAAGTGAGTACACCCCTCACATTTTTGTAAATATTTTATTATATCTTTGACAACACTGAAGAAATTACACTTTGCTACAATGTAAAGTAGTGAGTGTACAGCCCTGCATAACACAGACCCCCCTGCATAGTACACAGAGCCCCCTGCATAACACACAGACCCCCTGCATAACACACAGCCCCTTGCATAACACACAGACCCCCTGCATAACACACAGCCCCCTGCATAACACACAGCCCCCTGCATAACACACAGACCCCCTGCATAACACACAGCCCCCTGCATAACACACAGACCCCCTGCATAACACACAGCCCCCTGCATAACACACACACACAGACCCCCTGCATAACACACAGACCCCCTGCATAACACACAGCCCCCTGCATAACACACAGACCCCTGCATAACACACAGACCCCCTGCATAACACAGACCCCCCTGCATAGTACACAGAGCCTCCTGTATAGTACCCAGACCCCAGCATAGTACACAGACCCCCGCATTGTACACAGACCCCCGCATAGTACACAGACCCCCACATTGTACACAAACCCCAGCATAGTACACAGACCCCAGCATAGTACACAGACCCCCACATTGTACACAGACCCCTGCATAGTACACAGACCCCCGCATTGTACACAGACGCCCGCATAGTACACAGATGCCCGCATAGTACACAGATGCCCGCATTGTACACAGACCCCCACTTTGTACACAGACCCCCACTTTGTACACAGACCCACACTTTGTACACAGACCCCTTTCATTATAAAGCCCCCCTCCTCCTCTGCACTCCCAGGAGACCCCCACGTCATTGCCAGCATGCTCTGGAGTATAGAAGGCATCGCCGCTGGCCCCTTCTCCTGTACCGCTCCTCCTGTGTCAATCGTTGTGGATCGGAGCCTCTAAATACCTCCATTGGCGCCGTGGACCCGGTCATGTGACTGCTCTCCTCTCTTTCATTGATGGTTACATGACCGCTCTCCTCCTCCAATCAAAAGCTACACTCAAGGAGCGGGAGGAGGAGAGCGGCTAGAATGAGCGGCGTTGGGGGAGGGATTTGGAGGCTTGGATTTGCATTGATAGTGGCACGGGGGGGAGTGGTTTGTGGGAGGGGGCTGGCAATGGTGTTTTCTGGAATTTGGAGTGTGCTGGCAGCGCTGTTCCAGGGCCAGGAGAGGCGGGGTGGACCCGGGGCAGACCACCCGATCCCTGCCAACGTTGGTAAAAAAAAAACAGATATTGGCGTATAACACGTAGGCACAATTTACTCTCTGTTTTCAGGTTAAAAAGGTGCGTGTTATACGTCGATAAATACAGTAATTGGGTATGCAAATTATTCACATCATTATTGTCAAGTTAACATGGAACTACACTGGATCTGAGTACCACAAGCCAAAAATGCTAGCATTTCTTGGCGTGGCCATCTTCAGTAAGAGCAGATGATTCATGTAGAATTTACTTCCTGGAATCCATCTGTTCAGGCATGCCGACAGGGGGTTGTGTTTAGCTGAGAAAATCCAGCCTCCCCTCCTGAAGACTCCTGGGATGTATGACCTAATTTTCCTAGGCCTGGAAACCAAGAAGTAATGGAATAAATGTAAAAAAAAGTTTAAAACAAGTAAATATGATATACTTTCCTATCTACACTATATTATCAAAAGTATTGGGACACCTGCCTTTACATGCAACTTTAATGGCATCCCAGTCTTAGTCTGTAGAGTTCAATATTGAGTTGGCCCACCCTTTGCAGCTATAACAGCTTCAACTCTTCTGAGAAGGCTGTCCACATAGTTTAGGAGTGTCTTTATGGTTTGACTATTCTTCCAGAAGCGCATTTGTGTCTCCGCTCTAATTCATTCCAAGGGTGTTCTATCGGGTTAAGGTCAGGACTCTGTGAAGGCCACTCGAGTTCTTCCACCCTAGTTGGCACCCTAGTTCCAGTGAGGGGAACTCTTAAGGTGTCAGCATACCAAGACATTTTGGACAATTTCATGCTCCCAACTTTGTGGGAACAATTTGGGGATGGCCCCTTCCTGTTCCAATATAACTGTGCACCAGTGCACAAAGCAAGGTCCATAAAGACATGGATGAGTGAGTTTGGTGTGGAGGAGCTTGACTGGCCTGCACAAAGTCCTGACCTCAACCTGATCAAAAGCCTTTTGATGAATTATAGTGCAGACTGTGAGACAGGACTTCTTCTCCAACATCAGTGCCTGACCTCACAAATGCGCTTCTGCAAGAATAGTCAAACATTTCCATAGAAACACTCCTAAACCTTGTGGACAGCCTTCCCAGAAGAGCTGAAGCTGTTATAGCTGCAAAGGGTGGGCCAACTAAATATTGATCCCTATGGACTAAGACTGGGACGCCATTAAAGATCATGTGCTTGTAAAGGCAGGAGTCCCAATACTTTTGGTAATATAGTGTATTTACTAATAGTAGCAGCATAAGGATTAAAAATAGTCAATGGTGATTGAGAGTGTGAAGTTCCGCTTTAACAACTCATGCGGACACTGTTAAATTTCAGTTAAGCATCAATGACATTTGAGCACCAAACGGTTAAAGCCAAGCTCCTAATCTGCATACCTGTTCCAAGTCAGTCGTTAGAATGTAGTTAAGCCACTGGAAAAGCATGAAAGTTAGGTAACTAGTATTTTTGGAAGAAATCAATAATAGCAACCTCCATACTTCCTATGTACAGGAATGTCTTAATGAGATTAAAGGGGTTGTAAAGGTTTGTTTTTTATTTTCTAAATAGGTTCCTTTAACCACCTGATTACTTTGCACTTAAACCCCCCTCGTGACCAGACCAATTTTCAGCTTTTGGCGCTGACGCACTTGGAATGACAATTGCGCGGTCATACAACACTGTACCCAAATGACATTTTTACAATTTTTTCCCCACAAATAGAGCTTTCTTTTGGTGGTATTTAATCACAGCTGGGTTTTTTATTTTTTGCTAAACAAATAAAAAAAGATGGAAAATTAAATAAAAAAATAAAATCATGTTTAATAGTTTGTTATAAAATTTAGCAAACAGGTAATTTTTCTGCTTCATTGATATGCGCTGACTAGGCGGCACTGGTGGGCACTGATAGGCGGCACTGGTGGGCACTGATAGGCTGCACTGGTGGGGACAGATAAGTTGGTACTGATGGGCACAGCAAAGATGGCACTGATGGGCACGGATGGGTGGCACGGATGGCACTGATAGATGGCACTGATGGGCACTGATAGATGGCACTGATAGGTGGCACTGATAGATGGCACTAATGGGCACTGATAGGTGGCACTGATGGGCACTGATAGGTGGCACTGGGCACTGGTAGGGGACACTGATGAGCACTAGTAGGGGGCACTGGTAGGGGACACTGATGAGCACTGGTAGGTGACACTGATGTGCAGCACTGGCACTGTGGGCACTGACATATGGCACTGGGGGCACTGACAGATGGCACTGGGGGCACTGACATATGGCACTGGGGGCACTGACAGATGGCACTGGGGGCACTTTAATTAGAAAATGTGGGCACCCTGGGCATATTGCAGTGAGAGGGACTGATGTCCCTCTCACTGCCGCCGGTGATCGGCTTTTTTTTTTCTCCTCGCGCTGTCAGCGCGAGCAGGAAAAAAAGCCGATTACCGGCTCGGTTAATATCACATGATCAGCTGTCATTGGCTGACAGCTGATCACGTGGTAAGGGGTCGGGATCGACCCCTTACTCGGATCTGTGATCCAGCGAGTCTCACAGACTCGCTGATCACAGAGCGCGCCGCGCGCGCCCTTCAGGGGGCGCGCAGGCAGCTCGTTGCCGGGACGGCGTCAATAGACGTCGTCCCGGCACATTAGATCCGCGCTGTAGCCGTCATTTGGCTATAGCGCGGGTCTATAGTGGTTAAGCTAGTGCATTGTTGGTTCACTTACCCTTTCCTTCAATTTCCCTTCTAAATGTTTTTTTTTTTTCTTTGTTTTCTTTGTCTGAATTTCTCACTTCCTGTTCCTCCTCAGTAAGCTGTTCTGGCTGACTAAACACCCCTCGGATGATGGTGTGAAGTTTACTGAGGAGAAACAGGAAGTGGGAAATTCAGACAAAGAAAAAAAACATTTTAGAAGGGAAATCGAAGGAAAAGGTAAATGAACCAACAATCCACTAGCTTAAAGGAACCTATTTAGAAAAATAAAAAACAAACCTTTACAACCCCTTTAATTATTTTAGTTGTCCCTTAATTTATTTTTCATATTTAATAAGGACATTTGTGGAATGTCTGTTTTTGTTTTAATGGACTTCCTCCAACACTGTATGGGTAGCTCTTTATTAATGTTTTTGTTTTTTGTTCCTTGCAGATGAAGAATAAAAGCTATACAACCCATAGGGCACAGAAGCCGAGGAAACATTTTTAAATCCCTCTAAACACTTATTTTGTAATCCGCAAATACAACTGTTGAAGAGTGCGGAACATTTTATTTGCCTCTAAATAAAAAATGTCTTCATAATTAAATTGTCTCATATTAGGATCTTAATTCAACATTTATCAATAGAAGCAGCATGACAAAATATGATTCGTTGTCTTGTCTATTGAACACAATTATTGCCAACAGCTGGCAGAAGCGTTGTAAGTCCTAGAGCAGAAACGGCTGATTAGCCTCATTTGGCACAGCATTTCGCTTTTAATCAAAGTAATGCAAAAACTGAGTTCTTAATGTTTCTTTAATTTACCACTTTTCAGATGATTCTCTGTTTGGTTTTTTTTTTTCCATAACAGAATATTGATTGCACATCGTTGGTCACCTTGTAGACAAACTTTGCTGGAAAAAAGTACAAGTAAAATTTCCAGGTCGTGCTGTGGCAATAAAGCTAAAACCACCACCATTTCTATTTACAGACAACTGCAGGGTCATCAATTGTTTGAGAGAGCATCAGGAGGACTAGAGACATGCTATTGCATATGAGCACACATGTCCGATTCATCTAACAATGCTTAAAATTTATTTGTAGTGATTTTATGCAGTTCTATCGTTATTATGGTCCAGACTATTAAAAAGAAAACAACCAGGTTATCCCCTCAAGAATGAAGGTAAAACAAATCTCAATGCTTTATATCAGTTTTGTAACTTTAGGATGGGTTAATAACACTGGGCATATCTTTGCAATTATGAAATCTTGCCATAGATGGTTCATTCTTTTTTTCGTTCTGCCAGCAGGCCATACAAAAAAAACAAAAAAACAAACAGATTCCTCCATCCACACAAGCGAGGTGGATGGAGGAATTCCCCCCCCCCCCCTCGTTGGGACATCTGATGATCAACTTCTGTCAAACAGGAAAAGCTTCACATAGATTGAAAGTGCCTGCTGAACTAGCTGAATTTCAATCAATCTATGGCCAGCTTTAGGTGTTACTTTATTAAAGTTATTCTGAAGGCTGAGTTTTTTTAATATTTTTTACCTTAATGCATTCTCTGCATTAAGGTAAAAAACTTTCTGAGTGCAGCTCTCCCCCCCAGCCTCACCTTATACTTACCTGAGCTCGATCTTGATCCAGCGATGTGCACGAGAGCAGCAGCTCTCTCGGTTCTCTCCCTCCTTATAGGCTCAGAGTCAACCACAGCGACTGAGGGAGTTGGGGGCTGGGCCACTCCTTTTGGGCTAGGAGGCCAATCATATCTGACACCCAAATGTGTCTCAGCCTCCTCCTTAAAGAAGAAGTACAGCCAAAGCTTGTTTGGCTGTATTTCTCTGTGGATCACAGGAGTGCAGTTTGTTTTGCACTCCTGTGACCCGTTTTCAGCAGACCGCAGGCTGAAGTCCTCTGTCTGCTGACGTCACAGAGCCGGCCCAGGCTTGGGCAAGATCGGGACACTGGAGTCGAGATCCACCCACATGCTTGGACCGGCACCTGGCTCAGCCTCTCAGCTGGGCCGCTCCGGCCCCTCCACAGCCCAGAGCTCCAGTGAGCAAGGAGGGGGCAAAGCAGAGAGTGGTGGCTGAGTGTCACCAGCTCTCTGCTCGGGGAACTGTAAGAACTGAGCGTTCTGTGGTGTTAGATCTCTTGGTTCTCAGTGTTAGAGCCAGCGAGGGACAGATGCAGAATCGGACCGGTGCTGCATCCACCTAGGTATGTCTGCAAAAACCCCAAACCCCATACTTCTCTTTTAAGAGTATGTTTACCCCTTTAGAAAAAGGATGGTCTAACCCGACATTCATTTTCTCCTGTGCCTGAGGTCAGATTCAGAAGAAAGTCTCAGTAGCAGTATGTTGCTCCACAAGGAAACACCAGCTCATTCAAAATCCTGGTGTTTGTAGGCCAAAATCACTGCTGTATCTTAACATGCAAGGCTTTGATGTAAGAGTCACAGACCATTTTCTCCACAATCCAAACAAATCTGAGAACCTCTTGCTATAGCCACTTGTTTGTAAGGTGGAACAAATCATACATTTGAGGTCTTGCAGACACACTGTGCTCGGATGGCCATAATAACTCAGAGTCTGGCTAAGATTTCTCATTTAAGTTTAGGACATTCCTTGATATTCTGGGGTTGGGGTGATTTGGGGCTCCCTCAAAAAAAAGATAAAGACTGCCAGAACTTAAGCCTACTGCTCTTGGGTTCAATATTCTGTAATGCCGTGTACACACGACCGGTTTTCCTGTCGGAATAGACAGAAAAGGTATTTTTTGACGGAGATCCGACAGAATTCCGCTGAAACTGTCTTGCGTACAAACAATCACACCAAAGTCCGTCAAGAACGCGGTGACGTACAAAACGTATGACGCGACTAGAAAAAGGAAGTTCAATAGCCAGTAGCCAATAGCTTCCGTCTCGTACTTGCTTCAGAGCATGCGTTGTTTTTGGGTCCGTCGGAACAGCATACAGATGTTTTCCCGATAGGAATTGGTTTCGTCGAAAATATTTAGAACATGTTCTATTTCTAGGTCCGTCAGAATTTTCTGAAAAAAAATTCAGATGAGGCCCACACATGATCGGAATATACGCTTTGATGCTTGCTCTGTTCTTCGAGGTGTCTGCAGTCACCACTGTTGTGCCAGCTACACAAGATGGAGCCGGATCAATGTGCGTGACAGTTGTTTACCGGTCAGCTGACTGTGCTGTTTTCCATCACTCCCTACTGTCTGTTCCTTCCGTGTCCAAGCAGCATTTTGTTTCCAAGAATGTAAGTGTGGATTTGTGTTTTTAATTAATGTTACTGTGCTCTTATTGATTCCTGCGCTGTGGTCATCTTTGTGTCTCTACAATTTCCAAAAACACTCTGCAACACTTGTCGAGGGGCTGAAGTCAGTCCTGTTTTGCTTTTATTTTTAAATTGTATTGCCTGTATCTTTTAGGTTACTAAAGACAGAAAGATAGAGCAAGAATGTAGAAACCCCTGTAGTATATTAATGTATGTTTACTAAACAATATACAACATACAGAGTATTACAATTATGCATCCACTATCTATTCTTCTTTGCAAATGAGCATTCTCAGTAAAAGGTTATAGCTTGGGTTATAGGTCATGATTTCCATAACAAAAATAACTCAATTGACTGCAGCAAACCAGGTACTCTCATAGCATAGATGTAGCAGGGATCTGCAGTGAGGTCAGTGGCTGGTGAGGCACTGGCTAGCATCAGAGCCAGATACAAACAGGTTACCTACACCGCGATTGTTAGCGCAAGAGTAATAATTTTAGTACTAGACCACCTCTGTAACTCTAAACGTGTAATCTGTAAAAAATTGAAAAACGTCGCCTATGGAGATTTTTAAGTACTGAAGTTTGGCGCCATTCCACGAGTGTGCGCAATTTTAAAGAGTGACATGTTAGGTATCTATGTTTTTTCCCATTATACAAAAAAAATGGGTTATCTTTAGTGTTTTTTTTTTTTTATATTCATTAAACATTTTTTTCCCCCAAAAAAATTTGCTGCGCAAATACCATGTAACATAAAAAGTTGCAACAACCACGATTTTATTCCCTACGGCAGTGATGGCGAACCTTGGCACCCCAGATGTTTTGGAACTACATTTCCCATGATGCTCGTGCATTCTGCAATGTAGTTGAGCATCATGGGAAATGTAGTTCCAAAACACCTGGAGTGCCAAGGTTCGTCATCATTGCCCTAGGATGTCTGCTAAAACAATATATATAATGTTTGGGGGTTCTGAGTAATTTTCGAGCAAAAAAATTATGATTATTACATGTAGGAGAGAAGTGTCCGAATTAGCCTGGGTGGCAGGGGGTTAATTACTATAAGTCATATACAAATAATTACTATATATTGCTTTTAAGGTAATTTACTATATTTTCAAAAACTGTACTCAAGCAGGTAGCTTAACGGACAAATTAATGAAGTTTGAAGTTATAACTTCAAACCAGTAATTTCACAGTAAACAGATAAATAATAAATTATCTTATAACATATAGCATAATAATATATGATTTAGCTTGATTATAACAGTATCTTTTCAACAGCAGCAGCAGATTCTCATTCTCCCTCTTAACTGTGTGAGAAAAACATGGGATTGTGGGTAAATCTTATTCTTTCTTTATAGTTAAGGGGGCTGGGCTGAAATGGAGCATTTGTCTTTTAAATACATGCCCCTTCTATGACACTGCAATGAGAGGCGTGCCTCCACTGCAGCATTTTTATTGGACAGCTGGGGCTAATGTTACTTTACCATTGGTCCAAGACTCCAATCTGTCCATTGAGTTCTGTACCTTTAAGAAGAATTAAGGAGAGGCACTGTGACCTCAACCTCTTAAGCCCCATACACACGCTCGGATTATCCGAGGACCAGGTCCGTCGGATCATGTCCGTCATACTTTTTCCGATGTTGGTTTTGCGTACACATGGTCGGACAACGTTGTCGGAAAATCCGATCATTCTGAAAGTGGTGACGTTTGTTGCGTACGACGGGACTACGTAGAGGCTAGTAGCCAATAGCTTTGGTCTTGTAATGTGATCTGAGCATGCGTAGCACTTTGTCCGTCGGAATTCGCTACACACGATCGGATTTGGTGTGATTGGACTTTGTTGTCAAAAAATCTATCCAGCAGGAGATAGGACTTTGTCCGTCGGACAATCCGATGGAAACTGTCCGATGGTGCCTACACACGGTCGGAATTTCCGACAACATTGTCCGATAGGACAGAATCCATCGGAAAATCCGACCGTGTGTATGGGGCTTTAGTCTGCTGCAAACAGAGTGTGCCAGCTTGTATTTAAACTAGCTGCTCTGTATTTAGCTTCCGACAGGCTGCGCAAGGAGCCCCGTATTTCCGGAACCATAGGTCGTAGAAGCCCCATTTTTACCAGTGGTGGGGTAAGACTTATATTACCTACCCCCCAAAATTGGGGTCTCTGTGACCTCAGGTCGCTGAGCTACAACCCTCGAAGCTCGATTTTTTATTTATTTTTTCAAATGTTCATGACTTCACGTCCCTGAGATGTAGTGTCATCCATAGGTGAAGTTCCTCCTTTGATCTTGTGAAGTCCACTCTGGCACAGACTTCCCTTCTACCCAGATCTTCTTCTTCTTACGGAGCCTCTTCCTTCTACCCAGATCTTCTTCTTCTTACGGAGCCTCTTCCTTCTACCTTTTAGAATCGACTCTTCTGTACAGCATATGGCTGTGTTATCTCAGTGTTTCTCAACTCCAGTCCTCAAGGCGCCCAACAGGTCTTGTTTTCAGGCTTTCCATTATTATGCACAGGTGATTCGATCAGTTTCACTTCCTTAGTAATTACCACAGCCCTTTCATCTGAGGGAAATCCTGAAAACATGACCTGTTGGGGCACCTTGAGGACTGGAGTTGAGAAACACTGTGTTATCTCATCTCTTGCCTTGTCCCATTTCCTGCCAACATCACTTACTGTTTAAACAGCCTTGTGAACCAATTAAAGTTGTTATTTAGCATTTGAATAAAGGGAGCCCAGCTTCTGTATGCTAGATGGTAGCTAAAATGTATTATTTCATATATTTATGCTATTAAAAAAAAAATCACTATGGCAATGGAAACACAGCACAGCCCCTGCACCAGCATATGCCTCACCAACAGGCGCTGTATCTGCTGCTGTGGGGAAAGGTTTAATTGCTACTGACCTTCTAAAGGGTCTTGGTGGACTACAGTCAGTTGTTGCATCTGGTGAATGGTTTACCGATTTTCCTCTTGCTGTTTAACATTTGCCAATAGGAGCGGTTTTACGCTCTTCTCCACTTTGTTCCACAATAGGAACTTGCCTCTTTAATTGCTTACTGAATCCAAGCAATGAGTTAAAAGGGGGGCAGGGTCAACTAGTGTTGGCAGCAGTAAACCACAGTACATGATGGAGAGACAGTAACAGTCCAAGCGGGTTTTTCCTTCACTTTTCTTCAGCAATGCAGCAAACAAACCCAGTTTGAATGCAGGAGGGCTTTGTACAGCAAGTCCATGGCATAAAACAATCAAAACATCTGTGCATCCAAGCTAGTAACTAACCTCAGGTGAGTCCCTAACAGGGTGTCCCCTAATGGGCTCCCCAACAGAAACAGATAGCGCTTGTACTTGTACCTTTTTTAGTGTTCTGTCAACAGTCAGCCTTTTCGCATAGCAACAGGCTTTTACAGCAAAAATAGTAAGAGAAAACGTCAATTAGCTCACAAATTTAAAGGCCTGTAGGCAGCTCAGACTAATAATGAGGTCTGGATACCAGTTAAGACCAAAGCTATACAAGGGCTCCACGAACCTGAGAAGAACTTTTCAAGAGCATGAGAAAACAAAACATTTGTTTCTCCACATCAGCCATAAATCCTGTGTACGTGTATGTTTAAAATCCTAGAGGATTTATTCTGCCAGTCAATGCCTCACAATAAACATACAGAATATACGTATGTGTGTGTTGGGGTGAATGAATGAATGAATGATTTGTATAGCGCTGCAACTGCGAACTGAATCGCCTCAAGGCGCTTGTCTGCTCTTGTTGTGATGCCATGTTTAGAAGAGGTGGGTCTTGAGTTTTTTCCTGAAGGCCTGATGGTTTTCTTCCAAGCGGATGTTGTTTGGTAGAGCCTTCCATAGCCGAGGTCCCTGTACTGCGAATCTTCGTTCTCCCTTCGTTTTGTAGCAGGCTTTGGGGATGAGAAGGCGATTTTGGTTTGTTGATCGAAGGCTGCGATTTGTTATGTATTTTTCTATTTTCTCACAAAGGTATTGAGGCGCATTTCCTTGTGTACATTTGTGGGTGAGGCAGAGGGTCTTGAATGTGATCCTGTCTTTTACCGTGAGCCAATGGTGGGTCCTTAGGGATGGGGAGATGGATTCCCAAGGTTTCTTTCCGGTGACTAATCTCGCTGCTGTGTTTTGGACAATTTGAAGGCGCGCAATCTGGTAATCCGGTAAACCTATGTAGAGGAGTAGGGGGTAGGGGGTAGTTGTATGTGTCTGATTGTGTGTACAGAGAGAGAGACAGACAGACAGACAGAAAGAGTTTGTTTTAGCAGATAAGAGCACACATTGTGCTCAACCAATGTAAAGCATAGTTGCACTGTACAGGAGACTCAGCCTACAAAAAAAGAACATTGATTATTTACATTCAAGAGGTTTTACGCTCAAAGAATAAAAAAGGAAAACTTGTCCAAGGCAGCCTGGTATATGACAGCATTGTTTTCCAATGTCAGAAATCCATTGTAAAAGCAAGGGTTGTCAGAAACTAGTTGTATTGCACTGAATAAATACCAGCAGTCTTGAGTAGTGTTGGTCTAAAAGCTGCTAGCATTAGTAAATAGATTGGAATGTACATTATCTATCTGTTGTGAACTTTTTTTTTCTATATTTCTTTATTTGCTTCCTAGTATCTGGCCTAACTCAAAATGATGTCATACATACCAGGAGTCTTCATGTGAGTTTTTTCTTTTATCTGGAGGAGGGGAGAAGGGGCTTTTTCAGCTAAGCACATCCTCCCGCCTAAATGGCTGACATAAGGGCAGATGGATTTTAGGAAGTAAATGCCACATGAATCATCTGTCCGTATTCAAGATGGCTGCTGCTGTAAATGCTAGTGGGTGTTTTCAAAGTGATTTCTGAACAAAAAGTAAAAGCATGGAGAGAGGAATGGATTGGTGAGTTTGCTTTGAATATTAAAAATGAATTAACCCTTTCGCTGCCAGGCCCTGTGCTCCATTTTGTACACTCAGATGGCCAGACCATTTTTGCTATTTTTCCTTTGCTTTATTATTTTTTAATTATATCTTTCAGAGTTTGTAAAAGACCCCCCCCCCCCCGCCCAACCATAGATTTTCTGAAAGCACATGATCAGTAGAAAAAAAAAGAAGGTGCTACTGATTTTTTAGACCCCGCAGTATTTGCACAAATGTTTATCAAACCAATATATTTGCAAAAAATACAGTAAAATCATTATTAGCAAATAAAAACACAGCACATTTTACAAAATTCCTACTAGATATAAAAGCTTAACCTGTATTGAGTTAATAAATACCAAATATTTGTAACTTTTAAATTGCGCCTTTTTGCGAAATGGTGAAAATTGAGCAGACGCAAACGTCTAAATATCCAAATTTCCTAAAAAAGGTTTTCATTTTTCCCTTAGAGCTTTCGGAATTTGTAATAGACCGCTAAAACCATATATTTGCTGACATCTAGAATAAAAAGAATGTGCTACTGATTTTTTTTTTGTTAATAAATAACAAATATTTGTAAATTTTAAATTGTGCCTTTTTGCAAAATGGTGAAAATCGAACGTACCCAAAAATTTCTCAAAAAATCTGGAGGTTTTCTTTTTTTTCTTACAGCTTTCAGCGTTTGTAAAAGACCCCCAAACCATATATTTTCTGAAAGCATAGGAACAGTAGAATAAAAAGTAGGTGCTATTGATTTTTTAGGCCGCACAATATTTGTGCAAATCTTTACCAAACAATATTTTCTAAAAATACACTAAAATTATTAATAGTGGATTCTTACATGGCAAAATGTACAAAATTTCTGTTAAATTTCTAGTAAATATCAAAGTTAAAACTGTATTGAGTTAATAAATAACAAATATTTGAACATTTTAAATTGCACCTTTTTGTGAAATGGTGAAAACTAAAATGTACCGTATATACTCGAGTATAAGCCGAGTTTTTCAGCACATTTTTTGTGCTGAAAGTGCCCCCCTCGGCTTATACTCGAGTCAAGCACTTTTCTGCAGCAAAAAAAAAAATTTCCGACCCGAATTTGGGGCCCCGTATCTCGGGGCCACTTGGGTCTAGGGATCCCAAATTTGTGTGCGAACCCAGTGGACCTAGCACTATAACATATCCAAATATGGGGTTCCTAGCACTAGGTGGCCCCGAGATACGTGGCCCCAAATTCGGTTCGGAAAATGTCATTCTCTGCTGCAGAAAAGGGCTTGACATTTTCTGACCCGAATTTGCGGCCCCATATCTCGGGGACACTTGGAGCTAGGAACCCCAAATTTGGCATTCAAACCCAGTGGAACTAGCACTACAACATATCCAAAGATGGGGTTCCTAGCACTAAGTGGCCCCGAGATACGGGGCCCCAAAGTCGGTTCAGAAAATGTCATTCTCTGCTGCAGAAAAGTGCTTGAGATTTTCTGACCCGAATTTGGGGCCCCGTATCTCGGGGACACTTGGTGCTAGGAACCCCAAATGTTGTATTCCAACCCAGTGGAATTAGCACTACAACATATCTAAAGATGGGGTTCCTAGCACTAAGTGACCCCGAGATACAGGGCCCCAAATCGGTCAACTGTGTCCATCTGCATGGGCACAGTGAGGCTGCAAATGGGCATCGTTGACCCTCTTTTCCACTTACAGTAGCATTTCTCACCCTAGGCTTATACTCGAGTCAATAAGTTTTCCCAGTTGTTTGTGGTAAAATTAGGTGCCTCGGCTTATATTCGGGTCGGCCTATACTCGAGTATATACGGTACGCAAAACTGTAAATAACAATTTACTCTAAAAATCCTGAGGTTACCATTTTTCACTTACAGCTTTCAGAATTTGAAGACACCCTCAAACTAGACATTTTCTAAAAGCACATGACCTGTATATTAAAAAAAGTGCTACTGATTTTTTGGGCCCTGCAATAATTGCGCATATGTGCATCGCTATTTTCACTAAAAATACCCTAACATTAATATTGCACATAAACACAATGTAACTTACATCATTCCTGCTAAATTAGTACTAAAGCATCGTTCACATGTGGCATACTAAAGTGTACGCCCCATGGAGGGCCATGTTTACCCACACAGGGATGCACAGGTGTTCCGTGCATCCCCGTACAGGCAGTCCAATTTATTTCAATTGGGATGCAACGGCTGCACAGCTGTTCCCAATCTGACATCCGTGTGGGTGTGGGTACATGACCCCGAACGCAGACAATGTGAGCTCAGGGACATGCATGCGGACCTACATGGATGTAAAATTGGGAGCAATGTCTCTGTTTGTGCAGGTGCTACATCCTAAATGACATCAATGGGACTGCCTGCACAGAGATGCACGGAACACCTGTGCATCCCTGTAAAGGTACGCCATGTATGCCCTGTGTGAACGAGGACCTAGGCCCTTTTCACACAAGCAGACCGATCCGTTCTGCCCATTGTTCTCTATGGAGAGGCTGATGTAAATGGGCATGTGCCCGTTTAGACCTGCCTGTATCCGATCCAGTCCAGTCCGCTAAAACAGACAGATGGGGATTCCATTCCCATCCATCTAGCAGATCGGATCAGATGGTATCTGATGGAAATGGACAGGCGGTCCGTTTCCATCCAACTGCCCCATAGAGAACAGCGCACTGTTTCTGTGTCCGCTCTGCATCAGCAGAGTGGACACGGACCTGTCATCCGCCTGCTTAGCGGGGATCAGCAGACAGATCCCCTGCTGAGCAGGAGGATCTGCTTGATAGAGCCCACTCCATGTAAAAGGGGTTTTAACATAAGCGGCCGGTCCATTAGGGGCGCCGCTTACCTGCAGCGCGCAGAAACCATACGTTTGTATGAGGTTTTTAAAAAAAAAAATGTACATGATTAGATCCTTGGCTTGAAAAGGGTTGTGCTTGGGGCGCAGAGCATTGCCGCCCCGAAACCACCCACTTGTGACAATAGCAAATTAATATTCGCTATTGTCTTCCGGCTTCCGGCAGACCGTCACTGTGGAGGGGTGAGTGTGGGAGGGGGGCCGTCACTGTGGAGGGGTGAGTGTGGGAGGGGGGCCGTCACTGTGGAGGAATGAGTGTGGGAGGGGGGCCGTCACTGTGGAAACGCTGGGAGGGGGTTGCCGCCCCCCAAAAAAGTCACTGGGTCTTACTATGTTTTTTTACAGTTACATATAGCTATATATATATATATATATTTGGGGGGGGCCTCTTTGTTGAAATAAACAAACCCCCATATCTCTTTTTTTGAGACAGAGAAAGGGACTGAAGATATTCCTTTTCTCTGTATCACTTTACTTGAATGAATAAGGAATCTGCATAGAAATTGCTCACTCATTCCTAAACTGACAGTCTGACAAACAGTAACAATCGCAGTTACTATTATCAGATGTCAGTGGACATTTAGGAGCGATCATAGTGATGCCCAGGATGCTACACTAAGGGGGGTAGTAAACACATGTTTACTAAGCCCTCCCAAGCCCAAACTTCACCCGCACTGCTCCCCCCCGCCATTCTCCGCAGCATGACAGAATGCCGGGACAGAAGCTGCAGGCTGTGGGAGAGGGAGGAGGGATGCCGCTCCCAGCATGGATGGATCGGGGGTGTGGGGGCCAGTATGGGGGGTGATCTGAGTATTGGGGGGACACATCTGGATCCCCCCAAGCAGCACCTAAAGCCGGCATGAGCAGCAGAGGAGAGATGCTGGCTTATGATGATAGCTGCGGGATCGAAATTGGGGGGGGGGGTCAGATCGGGTGGAGGAGGGAACTCATTGCTGGGGATAAAGAAAGGGGGTGAAGGAGATAGGAAAGGAGATGGGGGGCAGTTTTAGGTGGAAGAGAGCACCTGGGGCCTTTGTGGGTGGAGAGGCTGGGGACAGGGAAGCGGCGGCATGGAGGGGGGGGGGGTCACATTTAGGGTTAATAACTCTGCTCAGCGGGTTATAATTCGCTGATCAGGGTTATAGAATTGTTCAGCAGAGTCTGCTAAACAATTCTGCTATATGTTTATGGTCATTGAAGTTACCATGAGCTTATAGGAGAGGGAGAAAAGAGGTCCGTACGGCGTATGGACTTGGCCACCTGGGGGCAGTGTTGTAGGTCTGTACGCCATACGGACCTGGCAGCAAAAGGGTTAAATTATATTTTCAGTTTGTGGTGCTCAGATACAGTTTAGTTCCTTTGCTATCCCAAGTGTATTTTACAGGTGTAAATACTATCACTGAACCAATTTGAAGTGTTCACAAATATTTAAATTCAAAAATAGCATATCCAATATGCATCCTATACTCTTGACTGGACTTACAGTATGTTTAGTTTTATGGCTTGCTTTCTGTTTAGTGATACCATTACCTTTTAAAAGAAGAGTTCCTGCCATAACGCATCTGAAAATGTGTCTTCTTGGGGTTCCTCTAACCTTTATGCAGAAGATTTTTCCAAGCAGGAAAATACACTTTAAAATACCAAATGTTGTTTTCTTAAAAACTTGTTTTCTTAGTTTTGTATACCAAACGGTCAGTTCACAAAATCATAATGCGTGTGTTATTTCAACATATAATTAGTTCAAATCAGTTGAATTTAAGGTGTGTATATTAATTTATTGATTGTTTCGATATTTTTACTGTAAAAGTCAATCTACAATGATTATTGCACGGTTTATTGCTTCTTAAAATACCACTAGCTTCAGGCTGGTGATAATTATGTGTTCCAGTGTGTCTACCGAGGAATGCAAGGCAAACGAGTTGGGTAAATTGGTTAAAAAAATAATGATTCATGGGATATTAAAATATGAAAAATGAAGCCTAGTAATTAGCAGCTGCATACCTTATTAATATATGCATTTGTAAACTGCACATTTTGAAGAGAAATTGATCATAAAATGACCCTTTGACACTCTGCACCTAAATATATAACATTGTAATCATAGCTCAGTTTTTAAAACATAACATACGCGAGTTAGGTAATCTGTGGGTAATCTGTGACCCTCTGACGAACACTGATTTATGACAAATGCCATACAAATAACCAACATTAAAGTGTATGTATAGACATTTTTTCAGTTTTGGATGGCATGCAGGAGGATCAAACTTCTGCCAGGTTTTTATTGCTGTCCCCAAAGATTCACTCTTTCCGTATGTCTTGGTGACCATTGCTACCAGAACAGAAAGTGATGGCAAATCCAAATGTAGCACCCTCTAGGTAGGTAGGTGCTAGAGTAGGATTTTTTTTGTCAGAACAGAAAGTGATGGCAAATCCAAATGTAGCACCCTCTAGGTAGGTAGGTGCTGCCTGGGGTACTCTAATGCCGCGTACACACGAAGGGACAACCCCGCGGGATTATCCTCTGGATTTTTTTTGTCTTAGGGTAGGCAAATTTAGGCAGGCCGCGGGACTTTTGAAATGAACGGACTTGCCGCTCATCGGCAAGTCCGTTCATTTAGGCTTCAGGTTACGTAGCTAGCGTAGCAGTAAATGCCGCCGCGCTAGCTCCGTGACCTGGCATGGATTTAAAGGGACTCCCCACGCCGAAAAAAACGGGTGGGGGTTCCCCCCAAATCCATGTCAGACCCTCATCCGAGCACGCAGCCTGGCAGGCCAGGAAAGGGGTGGGGACGAACGAGCGCCCCCCCCCTCCTGAGCCGTACCAGGCCGCGTGCCCTCAACATGGGGGGTGGCCTGGGGAAAGGGGGGCCGGCGGCCCCCCCACCCCAAAGCACCTTGTCCCCATGTTGAGGGGCCTCTTCCCGACAACCCTGGCCATGATCGGAATCTGGGAGCCCCCTTTAATAAGGGGCCCCCCAGATACCGGCCCCCCACCCTATGTGAATGAGTATGGGGTACGATGTACACCTACCCATTCACCTAAAGTGTAAAATGTAAAGTAAAAAAAAAACACCCACACTTTTGAAAAAATAGTTTATTGCACTGCTCCGGGGGTCTTCTTGGGGGGTCTTCTCGCCGGACTCCCCCGCCATTTACCAAGCTCTTTTACCGAGCAGGCGGCGGTCGTCGTCTTCCGCGCCGCCGGCACCTTCTCCTTCTTCTTGTCCTTCTTGTTCTTCTTCTTCTTCCGATGTTGACCCGTCGCTGTCTCTGCCCGGAATGCCTGTGCCGATCTGCGCTCGGACTTATATAGGGACATGGGGGACAGGGTCACATGTTCATGTCACATGGTGACCCCGCCCCCTTGCGATGTCACAGTCCCAGCATCCTCCGGGACTGTGACAACACAAGGGGGCAGGGTCACCATGTGACATGTGCATGTGACCCTGTCCCCCATGTCCCTATATAAGTCCGAGCGCAGATCGGCACAGGCATTCCGGGCAGAGACAGCGACGGGTCAACATCGGAAGAAGAAGAAGAACAAGAAGGACAAGAAGAAGAACAGAAGAGACCCCCGGAAGACCCCCGAAGGCGGATCGAGACCCCCAGACGACGGCGGCGACGACGAAGAAGGTAGCCGGACTCCCCTCGCTCGGTAAAAGAGCTTGGTAAATGGCGGGGGAGTCCGGCGAGAAGACCCCCAAGACGGAAGAAGACCCCCGAAGGCGGATCGAGACCCCCAGACGGCGACGACGAAGAAGGTAGCCGGACTTCCCCGCTCGGTAAAAGAGCTTGGTAAATGGCGGGGGAGTCCGGCGAGAAGACCCCCAAGACGGAAGAAGACCCCCGGAGCAGTGCAATAAACAATTTTTTCAAAAGTGTGTGTGTTTTTGTACTTTACATTTTACACCTTAGGTGAAATGGGTAGGGGTACATCGTACCCCATACTCATTCACATAGGGTGGGGGGCCGGTATCTGGGGGGCCCCTTATTAAAGGGGGCTCCCAGATTCCGATAAGCCCCCGCCCGCAGACCCCGACAACCAACGGCCAGGGTTGTCGGGAAGAGGCCCTTGTCCTCATCAACATGGGGACAAGGTGCTTTGGGGTGGGGGGGCCGCACGGCCCCCCTTTCCCCAGGGCACCCCCCATGTTGAGGGCACGCGGCCTGGTACGGCTCAGGAGGGGGGGGGCGCTCGTTCGTCCCCACCTCTTTCCTGGCCTGCCAGGCTGCGTGCTCGGATGAGGGTCTGACATGGATTTGGGGGGAACCCCCACGCCGTTTTTTCGGCGTGGGGATTCCCTTTAAATCCATGCCAGCTTGCGGAGCTAGCGCGGCGGCATTTACTGCCTACGCTAGCTACGTAACCTGAAGTTACGTTCGAAATGAACGGACTGCTCCGTGTGAGGGCAAGTCCGTTCATTTTCAAAAAGTCCCGCGGACTTTTGGCCGCGGATTATCCGCTGGAGAAGTCCGTGCGTGTGTGGGCAAGTCCACCCTCGGAAAGTCCAGCGGACCTAGCCGGAAAGTCCCGCGGGATTGTCCGCTGGACTAGGTCCGCCGGCAAAAGTCCCTACGTGTGTACGAGGCATAAGGAGCCCTGACCAATACCCAATTTGGATTGGCAGGGGCAGGCCTCCTTAAGTACCCTGGGTCAGCCCAGCTGGGGAGGAGTTGTTCAGAGTTGAAGATGGAATGCTAGGCTGTCGGGCCTTTGACGAAGCTCCCCAGTCTGGCCTTGGGCCTGGGGCTCGGTTGTAGACAAGACCCTTCAAGAAACCATGACTTTTTTTGTACGTCTTGGACAGTAGGCACAGGAGGAGCAAAGAGGACAGCAGGAGTGGGCATTGCCGGGCAAGTCTTCAAGGAAAGGAACAACTGGTCGCAGCCAGGAGGGCTGGGGAGTGACAGGCACAGTCAGGAGGACTGGGGAGGCATGCTGGAGAGAATTGGGAGCATGCAGTCTGGGATGGGTGCAGAGCCAGTGGAGTGGACTGTGTTGTCAAGGGCAGTGGAGAAGGGCAGCTGCAGCCAGGAGGGCTGGCAGGGCCTCAAGATTGGTTACTAGTAACTAGAGATAGGACAACTAGCACCAGAAACTTTCTATCTGCTACACTATAGGGGCCCGCGGTCCCTGTCTGCATAAGGCTGATACTAAGGCCTGGCTGAGTCAGGCCTAATCACATTTTGCTAGCTGTGCCTGGAAATTAAAGATTAAGCGCTGTGCAGGAGGAGAAATGGAGTGAACCTATGTCCCAAGCAAATTGCTATTATTTCTACTGGACATCCCATATTTAACCCATATCTACCCCATCCAAGTTTGATTCCCTCAATAAAATACAAAAACAAAGTTGACAGACTGTTCATTGTCTTGGAGTGTCTGGGAAGTGAATGCCGGGCTGGGCAGGGTGACAGGTGGGCCACATCACTTAGCTGCCCCTATGGGGGTACCGCTACTTAAGCCCCATACACACGGTTTTTCGCATGGATTCTGTCCTATCGGACAATGTTGTCGAAAAATCCGACCGTGTGTAGGCACCATAGAACAAGATGTTAGGGTAAACCTTACACTGAGGACATTGTCCGACCGTGTGTCTCGGACAAAGTACGACGGAACTGGTCCTCGGATAATCCGAGGGGATTTCCCTTTACTATTTGTGAAGGACTAAAAGGGAATCTACCCAATAAAACAGAAAAAAAATAAAAAATTGGCAGGGGCTTTAACCTACACTATTCAACACAAAACAAAAGTTTTGAACATACTGTACCTATACTTTGTTGTTTCTCTTTATATACTCCTTATAAAAGCCAAGTCCATCTATAGTTGATATTTCAAGTTAGCCCACTAGATCTACAAATATATATTTTATCAATGTTAAGATCTAAGTTGATATGTTTACTAACTTCCCTACTTGATCACCTATTTGCCATGGGGTGCTTTCTCCATTATGTACAACACTTAACAAGTGAAGAACAAGCATAAAGGCTGAATATCAAGCAGGAAAAGTGTCTTAACCACTTTCAGACCGACCAATTTGCAGCCAAAGGACCAGGCCCCTTTTTGTGATTTGGCACTGCGTCGCTTTAACTGACAATTGCGCGGTCGTGCGACGTGGCTCCCAAACAAAATTGACGTCCTTTTTTTTCCCACAAATAGAGCTTTCTTTTGGTGGTATTTGATCGCCCCTGTGGTTTTTTATTTTTTGCACTATAAGCAAAAAATTTTGCTATAATAAATATCCCCAAAAAATATATAAAAAAACATTTTTTTTTCCTCAGTTTAGGCCGATACGTAATCTTCTACATATTTTTGGTAATAAGCGATTACTGATCGGTTTGCACAGAAGTTATATCGTTTACAAGATAGGGGATAGTTTTATAGCATTTTTATCAATATTTTTTTTTTATTAGTAATGGCGGCGATCTGCGATTTTTTTGTGACTGCGACATTATGGCAGACACATCGGACATTTTTGACACATTTTTGGGACCATTGTCATTTATACAGCAATCAATGCTAAATGCATTGATTCCTGTATAAATGACACTGGCAGTGAAGGGGTTAACCACAAGGGGGCAGTGTAAGGGTTAAGTATGCCTAGGGTGTGTTTCTTACTGTGGGGGGTGTGGCTGTCAGCTAGTGAATGCTGATCTCTGCTCCAATCACAGGGAGCAGAGATCGGCGTCACTAGTTGCTAGGCAGAACGGGGAGATGCTGTTTATCTCGGCATCTCCCCGTTCAGCCTTCCCGTGAGACGATCGCGGGTGTCCATGCTGCGATCGAGCCCGCGGGGACCGCGACCGGACTCACGGGGGGTCCCGACCGGCGCGGGAGCGCGCCGCTCCTGGCGCGCTCCCGATGGCACGGACAGGCTAAAGGAGGGACTTATATATACGCTCTCCTGCCTGTACGTGCCATTCTGCCGACGTATATCATCGTGCGCCGGTCGGCAAGTGGTTAAGGACCACACACACGATCAGAAAACCGGACGATAAACACAGTTTTTGAAGCGATCGTACAATAATCAGATTGTTAGTACACAACTTTCGTCCGAAATTATTAGAAGCAACAAACACGAAAATGTTTCTCATATGATACCAGATCATACGATTTTCGTTTAATCAGTACAGTTTTCATCTGAAAATACAATACAAATGCAATACAATACATTACATCACTTCCGAATTATTATACTGTCGTTTCATTCTTTAGTAACCTCTTCTTTTTTTATGTGGAGACTAGTATGCAAAAACCAAAAAAAAATGGACGATCATTTGTCCGATAGTTTTATTGTGTCTATGAGGCTTTAGGCAGGCCAAACACGGTACAAATTTGTGGTCGCAGGAAAAAAATTTGCACGATTCCCCATCAGCACAGACAGTGTTGATGCAGGAATTCCTCCTGCCGAGCCATTGTCTTCTCCCAGCAGGGGGGCAGGGGCAGGCGGGAAGCCTTCCCCGCCGGTTTAGCAGATTCAGAAATTCCACCCATGTATGGTTGGCTTTAGCCTCATTTGCAGTTAGTTAGCACCTGTATAGCATGTGATGATAGGTGAGCTGTAAAATATGATTATATAGTTACATAGTTGGTAAGGCTGAAAAAAGACACCAGTCCATCAAGTTCAACCTGTGGTGTGTGAATGTGCTTGTGGTTATGTCAATAGTACATTGTATATCTGTGTATGTTGTAATCGTTGCGGTGCCCATCTAATAGTTTTTTGAAACTATCGACACTCCCTACTGATACCACTGCTTGTAAAAAGGAATTCCACATCCTTACCGCTCTGATAGTAAAGCTTATCAACTTTTAGCAGGTTGAATTTACAACCTACAGTCATGGCCATTAAAATTTGTATTTGCCATCTCTGCTATAACCAGGTAGATTAAATGGAAGATCAGAGGGAGGCAACTTGAAGGACTGAGGTTCATTGGCTGAAACACTCTACCTCAGTCAGGTCAAATAACATTTTTTTTTTCATGTATTGAATGCTTAGAAGCATTGTTTTGAATGCAAGAGAATATGGAGCATCCAGAAGAAACCCAAGAACACATGGTGAGGACATACAAAATGTAGACACTGCCTAGGCATAACAATACTACTCAGCTGAAAATGTATTTAATTTATAAAACAATAAATTCTGTTCAAAATGAAAATTTTATATTTTGGTGAAGTATACCGTAATTTTTCAGCAATAACTTATCTAGAGTTTCCAGTGAGTTCTTTATGTTGGTGACCAATAACTAAACAGTGTGTACAAACAATTGCATAATGCTATCTAGCTGAAAATGACAAAGTCTGCAAGAACTGAGGCATTATGCTCAAGCACAGTAGGGGTTAAATTTTTGTTTACAATCCCTTATTTTTCCACCATTGCTGTAATTATATGTTTACAGATTTGAATAGATGAACCATGTGAACCATGCAAAATTTTTGCCCACAGATGCTTAGGATGACCATACATGGATCGAAATTCAGCTGGTTCGACAGGGACTGGATGCATTTTGATCTAGGTATGGGCAGGATGGTTGTACACAAGTCAATCTATTGATCGACTTTTTTCAACTAAATTGCTAGAAAATTTTCTCTTGATCAGTAGCTGGCTATATCCGGTGGTGCTGATCAGTGTATTCTGACAACGTGGAAGTCTCCCCGCTGTCAGAATACAGTAGCACAGCAGCAGGGATTCCCTCATCCACCTCTAGTATGTGAATGGAGGAATCAATTGGATTTTATTCAACCTGTTGGTTAAACGAATAAAATAAAAAATCATGTGCGGCCTGCCTTAGCTGCATATATTCCTGAAGAAATGCTCAGTTATTAGAGTAGTGTAAAGGAAATTTTATATGATATAAAAAAACTTTAATAAAATGTTCCTATAGTATAGTTAACAATAGTAAGATGGACTGATAGTATATAGTAAATAGATAAGATAAATAGTATTACTTATTTACATATTCTACGTTTGATCACTTCTTTTATTTTCTCTTCAGAAATGCAGCAGTTTTAGCATACAAGAAATTTAGAAGTTTTAAGCAACCGTCCTTCCCAAAAAAAACATGATGGCCTGGGCTCACAGGAAGTAGGTTTAATCACACTGGCTGTAATTTAATCCCAAAGAGGAGCGTCATCTTGTTGAGGTGAATACTGAAAGTAAATATTGAAGGCGGATATTGCAGCAAAAGCTGCAGCATACTGCAGCTTACCAATCATTAGATGTGGTAGTTGCATTTTTTTTCTTATGCCCCATACACACGAGCGGATTTTCCGCCACAGAAATCTTTGATGTTTTTTCCGCTGGAATTCCGCTCAAGCTTGGCTTGCATACACACAGCCACACAAAAGTTCGCTGAACTTTCGTCTGTCAAGAACGTGGTGACGTACGACACTACGACGAGCGGAGAAAATTAAGTTCAATGCTTCCGAGCATGCGTCAAATTGTTTCCGAGCATGCGTAGGAATTTTGCGCATCGGGATTGCTACAGACGATTAGAATTTACGACTGGAACTTTTTCCGACCGAAAAATTGAGAACATGCTCTCAATCTTTTGCTGGCTGGAATTCAGCCAGCAAAAGTCTGATGGAGCATACACACGGTCGCATTTTCGTGTACGCGGCATAAGGTGTATTTTCCGTTTTCACCTGAGGATCTGGCCAGTAACACACCTCTTGAATTAGAGGTGCCTCCACTTTGGATGAATGAGCACATCTAGATGACAGCATTGTCAGATTGGGAGGAGGGGAGTGTTAGATTTACTATCAGATTTAGATACAGTAAGAGATTGAAGCCAAACTCCAGCTTATACATTATGCGCAGTTACACCAAACAGTTTTTCCTTTTGGGATAAAGGTTTTACATAAATAAATAAAATCTGAGCATTGTAAACACCTCTGCTAGTGTTAAATGTTTTGCCTCATTCCTGTAACAGATACACTCTGCTGGAAAGCTTGTTCTTTTGAAAAACAACATACTTACTGGCTGGATCACCAAATGAAAATAGAACGCCTAAAAAAAGAAAAGGAATGCAGCTATCACATCTACCGCTTGATACCACTTTAGGCTGGGCAACTGATCTGATTTTTAAAATATATTTTAAATCTGCAGTCCTACGAGGCATGGACGGTGGTTCGTGTGAGTGGACATGACCTGTAGAGCTCTGGTGTTTAATCCTGCCTGATCCTGTCAATACTCTGCAGATCTGGCACTGGATTATTATCATACACAATGTATATAGCGCCAACAGTTTACGCAGCGCTTTACAATGTATAGGGGGGACAACACAATTACAGTACAGTTCAATACAAAAGGTAACCCCCTGCTTGTCTGTGCTCTCCTGACTAAACCACCTGCCTTCTCTTCCCACACCACTCAACCAGTCTGGCTAGCATCAGTACTGTGGAGCAGGGAGGACAAGATGGCAACTGTCATACATAGACTCCACATAGAGGCATTACACCAGAGAGAGAGTGAAGGAGGCAGTGGTGGCCAAGTTGGAGATATTTGCAAGGCTTCCAAGCCTTGACTGGATATAGATGCTTCACCCTGGTGTCTCCACTGATTCTAACCCGCTGTCAGACATCCCTAAACCGGCTGTAGCCTCACAGTCTGTGCAGGAGGAGTGGGAGATGCACACTGCTGCTACTGTGAGTACTGCCACCTCTCTCCCAAAGCCACCTAGAGAGATAGGGAAAACCCCTGAACCCACTCTTTCAGATATCTTTACAGCTGTACATTAGTTTAATGCCTCACTAAACAGTCTGACAGGTCAGGCACAAGGAGTTAGGGAAGACAATACTTCTCAGACATGATTTACAGAAAGAGTGAGAACACAAATCAACGATGGAGGGCCAGGTGGGTGAATTGGAGCATGTGGTGCATCCTCTATTATCAGATTTGAAAGTGTCCAGAAATCTGAAGATCTTGAAAACCTGTCTATGCCGCAATAATATCAGATTGGTGGGCCTCCAGGGCATGCAGAAGGTGCTTACCCCACCAATTTCACTGAACGATGGCTAATGGACAAAACTGGGAAGGAACATCTTTCCTCATTATTTGCAGTTAATAGAGACCATTACTATCTTGTGGTAATCCTTATGTCCCTCAAACCAACTAAAATTTTTTACCAAGAGACACGTGCCACTGGCAAGAGCACTACATTTCTAGAAAAGCATTCTATCTACTCTGCCTATCAATCACTTTATTTTTCATATGCCAGAGGTGCTTCTATTCTGGTCTGCTGGGGCATCAACTGCTCTTGTGAGCAATTGTAAGTGGACAAACATGGTAGATACATCTTTTTCATTGCAAATTCCTTAAAACTGCGTTGTATTGTTGCAAATGTCTAAATACCCCTTCCACCCCCATTTGCTGGTGGTGTCCTATGTAAACTCAATTCCTTCTGGCATTCTCTGCCTTCTTCCTGTGACCCCATTCCCTATACTTTAACTTCCTTTTTGGACATGAACACTGATAAAGCACCACAACCTTTGGTGTGGGTTCCCTTAAAGGCAATCTCCAATGTATCTCCAGTGCCAGCAGGTTGCTGCTTGAGGCTAATGCCATCTATTATCAAGACCCTTCCACACGTAATCATGCTTACTGGCTAGATATGCAGTCAGCTGTTTCAACAGTTGTTGGCTAAAAAGACATACCACAAACAATTCTTTCAAAAGTACCTTTCGTATGCAGAAAGGGAACAAAATGGCAGACTATTTACTAACATTGCCTGTTCCCAACTAGTTGCTTCTTATGTGGGAGCTATGAGAGACACCATGGACTAAATTCATATCAGCATGGTTAATATCCTAGAGATTGTTCTGTCTTTTTAACAAAAGGCTATATACCTCCAATCACATTTTATTGCCCACCATTTCTCTAATGGATAAAAATATGCTCAACTCTCCATTCATCCTGAAGGAACTAGAGCTTGTGGTTGTGAGTTTCCCTAACTGTAAATTTACAAATGCTATGGTGACTCTGTTCTTTCTGCCCTATTATGCACTTTTAATGAAGCTTTCTCTTCGATTTGCTCCCTCCTTCCATGACTGAGGCAACTATAGTGGTAATACCCAAAAAAGACAAGGGACCCTAAATCCAGAATCCTACAGGCCAATATTATTACTTAGCAAGAATTTTAACAACTGAGGTAACAGCCTGAATAAGGTTATTTCCAAAATATTTCATTCTGAACAATTACGCCCAACCTATCCACTGCCACCAGTATTATACCTAACTTTCTAAACACTCAGAGCCCAGTTCACACATATATGACACATATACAGATTACACACTGTATGCTGATAGAACCCTTCTTTCCTTGGATGCTGTCAAAGCTTTTAACACTATAGAGTGGTTTTATATATGTGAGGTCCTTCCGAAATTTAGTGTTGGTAAAATATAACACACATTGGTCAAACTGCTATATGCTTCATCGAAGGCATCTACCCGGGTTAATGTTATGCAGTCCTCTCTCTTTCTGCTTTATTGTGGAACTAAACAGGGCTGCCCTGTGTCTCCGCACTTTTTTGAGATTGTGATAGAGCCATTGGCTGGCCTACCAATAATTTTTCGTAGGGGGTTGCATGACAAGAAGGTCGATGTCTATGCTGATAATATGCTCCTTTTTCTTTGTGATATGTTCCTGTTCTCTACATTGTATATTATTGCTGAGTTTGGCACCTTTTCAGGACTTAATATTAACTGAGACAAGTCTGTACTCTCTTGCTTGACCCTCTTCCCAATCCACTCTCCCAGATATTGTCTCACATTATGATTGTTTCCCAATTTAAGCACCTTGGAGTGGTGCTTACTAATCAGGCACATGATCACATCCCCTTGAATTTTCACTTGAATATTGCTATCAGAATACAAAGGCACAAAGGGAGGATTCCCCTATCCACCTCAAATGTGTGGATTGGGGAATTGAGTCATCTTTTTTCTTCACAGGCCTTGTGTTTGATACATGTGTGATTTATATGATATCACCCTAGACCCTATTTAATGTATTTTAAGGCACATTGAATCCACTGTGCTAGACAACAACTTAATTGATTGTTATCTATTGCAACTAGATTGTTTTCTATTGCATGAAAAATTATTGTGTTAAAATAGGTATCTACCAATTCACCAACTGTAGAGGAGTGGAACTTTAAAATTAATAGATGCATCTTATTTGGAAAACATACATACCGCATCTATAATGCAATGCAAACATTTAAAGGTATATGGGCTACATCAGGGGTGCCCAACCAGTGGCCCGGGGGCCACATGTGGCCCGCGGTGCCCTCTGATGTGGCCCTCGACCTCCTGCTCTAAGATGGCAGGTTGGCAAGCCCAGATCACGGGTTGCCGACCCACCATCCCAGAGCAGCAGTTTTGTGAATGAAGCCGCTGGTAGTGGAAGCAAGTGGCTGCGGAGCAGAGCCACATAAGCCAATGCTTCCTGTAAAGTGCCCGCTCCTGTCAAAGGCGGAGTGATACCAAATGCACTCCGCCTGGGACAGCCAGCGATACCAGAATGGAAGACGGTTATTAAAGGTAAGTTTACTACTAAATTCACAGTACATAGGGATATATCTGTTTTGTAGTGGTTACTGGGCTGCTTTCAAACTGATCCGCAGGTGCAGTGCAGCTGCGGGTTACCTGCATTGAGCCATAGACTTTTGTTCTTACCTGCGGGTTCGTTGCGCCTTCAGAAAGTGTGCCAGGATATAATAGAAGTTTACGGCAAAGTGCAGCTAACCCGCAGAAAATCCACAGGTTCACTGCGCTGCACCCGCGGTTTGGGCAAATAGAAAGGGATCTGCCCCTTCCGTCTGGGCGAATCGGATTAGATCAGAGGGCCCATAAAGTAGAGTGGGCTGTGTCCATGGACACAGACCTGTCATACTCCCGCTCCGCTCATTGTGGCCCGCGACCAGTTACCAATTCGCTTAAATGGCCCTCGTTCTTCAAAAGGTTGGGCACTCCTGGGCTACATGGATAGATGGATAAACATGATGTTACATATAGGGTGACCACATTTCCAAACTACCATTCGGGCGCCCACCCAGATGGTTTCTGATACTTCTTTTTGCAAATTTTCGAAAAAAAAATAATAATAAAAATGCCATAAATCTATCCCCTATTTTGTAGACGTTATAGCTTTTGCGCAAACCAATCAATATACGCTTATTTCGATTTTTTGTATAATCCTGTATGAAACTGTGCAAAAAAAAAGTGCAGTTATTTTTTGATGTATTGTAGAGGATGTAGCAGATGTAATCACAGAAGTGGAGCGTCTGCAGATTTTAATAATTTAAAGTGGTTGTAAACCCTTTACAACCACTTTAACCTACAGGTAAGCCTAGATTAAGGCTTACCTGTAGGTGCAAGAAATATCTCCCAAACCTAAAAGGTTTAGGAGATATTTGCAGAAATAGCCACAGCGATGTCTACGGCGCATGCTCCGTAGACATCGGGCGCAGGCGCACTGAGCGTTCCGCTTCTAACGGCGATCATGCCGTTAGTAGCAGCACCAGCGCACATGTGCAGGAGTGACTCATCGCGGCTCCGGCCAGTCACAGCCCTGGAGCCGCGATACCCGGAAGTCACTCCGAGATAGATAGATGGCGGTGTCAGAGGAGGGGAACGAGGGTCGTTATACTAGCTCATTATGCCTTTGTCTTGCAGGTTTTTTTTTTTTTTTTTTTCCCCAGGCTTTACTTTCTCTTTAATAGTGACTAAAGAATGAAGGAAAGTGTAAAGAAACAGGTCATATTTGCATTTTGCCAGCAAGTTGCTGTATCACATTTTAGAGCTGGTCTGGTCATGATATTTGCTGCCACAACAGAACAAACACAAACCTGGAGGTTTTGCTGTTGGCTCGGAGTCGGGTCACAGGCGGCCCTCGTGGGTGGAAGGAGGCTCAGGAGGAGAACTGGAGAAGTCAGGCTGCTCAGCTGGCTGCTGGCAATGTGCTGCTGCAGGCAGCGGCTGCGGGAGTAGTCGGCGGCGGCCCCGGGAGTCGGTAATGGCACTGGGCACAGTGACAGGCTGGATCCTGTCAGGAGACTCAGGAGGAGGAGGAGATACAAAATGAAGACGCTCTGGTGTGGCTGCTCTCTCTCTCTCTGCTGCGGCCGGAGTCGAAGAAGGAGAGGAGGTGAGTAGAGTGATGCGCCCTGCTCAGTCGTAAGGTGCCCACGCGTCACTGCCGACGTCACTGTTGCTAGACGCGAGGCGGGGCGGCCCTAGCAACCAGAGTTTGGCAAATTATTTATCAGGGTGTTTTTTTTTCATTCTGGAACACTGTATTGTCCCGGAATGAAGGTGCCTGGGACACGGGACAAAAATACGTATTAAAGGACAATCCTGGGCAATCCGGGACACGTGGGCACCCTAGTTTCACTATATTGCTTTCTGCTAAGAATGCTATTTTTACTGCTTGGGGGCAAACTGTTCCCTATTTATTAATTTTTTTCTATAATCTTACAGTGCTGTACTTTGGTTCTTCTCAGTTGTTTTTCTCTTAGTCTTTCTGCCCTGCATGACAGTTTGTTTCTATGTTACTACATAAAAGTGAAATATCTTTGTCTTTAAATAAAATGTGATTAAAAGAAAAACAAAATCTGGAGCTATGATTTAAACAAGAATTCTGATTGGTTACCTTGGTTGGCACCAGTACTTAGTGCTCATTTACTTTTCCTGATTTTTAATAATTCAAACCCACTATAAAGACAATTGCGTTGATTTACTAAAGACAAATAGATTGTTTACTTTACAAACTGAAGCTCTGCTGATTACCATCATCCAATCAAGTGCAAGAAAAAAATGCATTTTTTTTTTTTTTCCTTTCATGCGATTGATTATGTTTTGCACCATTTTAACTAAGCTCTGGAGAAAATTTCCTTGCACAATCCAACTTTCTGTGCAAACAGCCTATTTGCCTTTAGTAAAAATCAACCCCAATGTCAACTTGCCTGTGCAGGGCAAAGAGCATTGTCCCAGCAAAGGACTTGCAGATTTTCTCATTTTACCCGAGCTCCCTCACCACTTCTTCCATTATCAAATCCATTGCTAAAACCAGCAGTGCTGGTGGCCCAGGGGAACAGTGATGTCACTTCTTCCATTATGTGAGAGGTTGGTGTTTGATTGCTAGACCCAAGCACTGTTATGCCACGTACACACGATCGTAATTCTCTTCGGAAAAAACTCTGACGGTTTTTCCGACGGAATTCCGCTCAAGCTGTGTTGCCTACAAACGATCACACCAAATTCCGACGGTCATTAACACAGCGGCATAAAACACGTTCGACAGCACTATAAAAGGGAAGTTTAATGCTTCCGAGCATGCGTCGAATTGTTTCCGAGCATGCGTCGGAATTTTGCATGTCGGAATTGCATACACACGATCGGAAAATCCGATAGAAAGGTTTTCCGTCGGAAAAATTGAGAACAGGTTCTCAATTCAAAGTCCGTCGGAAATTCCGACAGAAAAAGACCGTTGGGCATACACACGGTCGGAAAATCCAATGAAAAGCTCCCATCGGACTGTTTCCATCGAAAATTTCCGACCGTGTGTACGCCGCATTAGGCTTCATTTACATATGAGGCTGCCACTGCCGCTGAAAAGCAATGTGTGTGCAGTTGGATGGCCCTTCAGAGGAGCTTGACAGAAGTGAGAAAAAAATATGTCGCTTTCTCACCATTTGTTTTAACCCCATAAATGACAACCACCGCCTGAAATTGCGCGCACTGCTCACACTTGTGAAGTGGTTGCAGAGTGGCCCCATTTGTTGAGTCATTCTTATGGAAGTGATAAGCAAAGCATCATGGCATTGCGGCATGTGTAAACCTTTGTCCACTTTGCAGCTTAAGCGGTGTGAGGGGTTGCATGGTAAAAAAAAAACACATCACAACCACGTGTTTCTAACGCCTTGTGACAACAAGTGTAAGCCAGCCCTTACAGGAGAGCAGGTCACATGCTCCCCCAAACCCAGAAGTGCCAGGGAGTGTCTTTGGCTGCAGCAGAGCAGTGAGTAAACCCAGGCAAGGTGGATATAAGGTAGTTGGAGAGGGGCTCTTTGCGGAGACACTGTCACATTGCCCTGCATGTAATGAAAAGATGAAGAGCCAACACGCAAACCAGGAACATGGAAAATACAAAATAGATAGTATGTCTTTTTGCATACATAATTACCACTGACCGAGAAGTTGCTTGTACATTTAGCTTTCTGATATGATAAAATGTAGCATTATTTACTAAAAGCTGTAAACATTTTTTGCATCCAAGATCACTGAACCTTTTCCTTCTATTCACAATTCAGATACATTTTGGCTTCCAGCTGTAAAGATTTAAATTGCAAATAATGCAGCACCTCAGCTATGTTTTTTCTTTAAAGAATTATTTGTGGTTTTCATAAGTCCCCTGTTTTTAATTTATCCGTAAGTGTTGACAGAAAAGGTAATAAACAATTATTGTTTTTTAAGGAACAGAGCCTAGCTAAAAGGGTAGACACAGTGGGGGTTATTTACGAAAGGCAAATCCACTTTGCACTGAAAGTGCACTTGGAAGTGCAGTCGCTCTAAATCTAAGGGGTAGATCTGAAATGAGTGGAAGCTCTGCTGATTTTATCATCCAATCATGTTCAAGCTAAAATGCTGTTTTTTATTTTCCTTGCATGTCTCCCTCAGATCTACAGCGACTGCACTTCCAAGTGCACGCACTTGCAGTGCAAAGTGGAGTTTCCTTTAGTAAATAACCCCCAACATCTCACAAAATTAGTACACCCCTCATGTTTTTGTAAATATTTTATTATATCTTTTCATGTGACAACACTGACGAAATTACAGTTTGCTACAATGTAAAGTAGTGAGTACAGCTTGTATAACAGTGTAAATTTGCTGTCCCCTCAAAATAACTCAACACACAGCCATTTTTATTCCACACAGCCATTAATGTCTAAACCGCTGGCAACAAAAGTGAGTACACCTCTAAGTGAAAATGTCCAAATTGAGCCCAAATTGTCAATATTTTGTGTGGCCACCAATATTTTCCAGCACTGCCTTAACCCTCTTGGGCATGGAGTTCACCAGAGCTTCACAGGTTGCAACTGGAGTCCTCTTCCACTCCTCCATGACAACGGAGCTGGTGGATGTTAGAGACCTTGCGCTCCTCCACCTTCCGTCTGAGGATGCTCAATAGGGTTTAAGTCTGGAGACATGCTTGGCCCGTCTACCACCTTTACCCTCAGCTTATTTAGCAAGGCAGTAGTCATCTTGGAGGTGTGTTTAGGGTCATAATCATGTTGGAATACTGCCCTGTGGCCCAGTCTCCGAAGGGAGGGGATCATGCTCTGCTTCAGTATGTTGGCATTCATGGTTCCCTCAATGAACTGTAGCTCCCCAGTGCTGGCAGCACTCATGCAGCCCTAGACCATGACACTCCCACCACCATGCTTGACTGTAGGCAAGACACACTTGTCTTTGTACTCCTTAACTGGCTGCCGCCACATACGCTTGAAATCATCTGAACCAAATAAGTTTATCTTGGTCTCATCAGACCACAGGACATCCATGTCTTTAGTCTGCTTGTCTTCAGAAAACTGCAGGTTTTCTTGTGCATCATCTTTAGAAAAGGCTTCCTTCTGGGAAGACAGCCATGCAGACCAACTTGATGCAGTGTGCGGTGTATGGTCTGAGCACTGACAGGCTGACCCCCCCCCCCCCCCCCCCACCCCTTACACCTCTGCAGCAATGCTGGCAGCACTTATACATCTATTTCCCAAAGACAACCTCTGGATATGACGCTGAGCATGTGCATTCAACTTTTTTGGTCGACCATGGCGACGCCTGTTCTGAGTGGAACCTGTCCTGTTAAACCGCTGTATGGTCTTGGCCACCGTGCTGCAGCTCAGTTTCAGGGTCTTGGCAATCTTCTTATAGCCTAGGCCATGTTTATGTAGAGCAACTATTCTTTTTTTCAGATCATCAGAGAGCTCATTGCCATACAGTGCCATGTTGAACTTCCAGTGACCAGTATGAAAGAGTGGGAGCGATAACACCAAATTTAACACACTTGCTCCCCATTCACAGTATAAACAGAAAAGTCAGTGCTACTACCCATACACCACATAGATAGCAGAGCTCCCAGGTGCTCAAGTCACAGTCGCTGGCTGATTAATGTAGAAAAAATGATCTGCACTCTGGTTGTTGTCCTTAAATTTTCTTCATTTTATTGAATAGCCACAGTGAACGAACGCAGATGAAGTCAGTTGACACGTTTCAGCCTATAAGGCATTCACACCTTGTAACAATAACAAGTCACATGACACCGGGGAGGGAAAATGGCTAATTGCACTCAATTTGGACATTTTCACTTTTTTTTGCCAGCGGTTTAGACATTAATGGCTGTGTGTTGAGTTATTTGAGGGGACAGCAAATTTACACTGTTATACAAGCTGTACACTCACTATTTTACATGGTAGCAAAGTGTAATTTCTTCAGTGTTATCATATCTTTTCATGTGACAAAATATTTACAAAAATGTGAGGGGTGTACTCCCTTTTGTGAGATACTGTAGGTACAGTTACTATAGTGGGTGGAAAGCTGGCAATACACAGCTGAACTCCAGGTAAGGTATGTACTGCATGCGTACACTGGTCCAGCTTGGCACAATGTAGGTAAGCGTATCTCATACCTGAGGCCACTGGGGAAACCAAAATTTACTGTAGTTAACACTATTTACAGTGATAACCGTGATCTTCCAGGTCCTGTTGGGGTTCCATGCAAGTGGCTTCCCCTCTGCACACAGAACAATCTCAGCACTACTGCCATTCATAAAAGGCCTTTTTTTTTTACAAGGCATTCTCTGGGTGGAAAAAGGTGAAAAAATTGTAAGTCGTCTGATTTCTATATTGCAGAATCATTGACCTAAAAATTGAGAAAAGGAATACAAAATTGTCTTCAGTTTTCATTTGTTGTTTTTTAGTCTGTCTGTGAAGCATGGAAGGCAGACACAGCCAAGCAACTATCATTATCAGCAATAGCAGTCACTATTTCTCTCCGACAGATTCCCTTTAACTATATTGTTGTAAAAAGTAGTTTGGTATTTTGTTATAGTGCTGTTTGCACATCCACACGTTTGTTTCTTTGTTAGGGCTATCCTAGTTTTCTACCATGCTTAGGGTCCTTAATCTGGCTCTGCTATACCATATCTAGAAAATGTACCTCTAATAGCCGCAAAGACCAGGGTCAATAGCAAGGCAGTGAATGTGATAAAGGCTGTGTTTCTTAACCACTTCCCGACTGGCGCACACAGATGTATGTCGGCAGAATGGCACGGACAGGCAAATGGGCGTACAGGTACATCCCTTTAAATTTGTCACCGTGCCATCGTGTGTGCACGCTGGTCGGGACCTCCATGAGTCCGATCGTGGGTCCCGCGGACTCGATCGCCGCAGGGATACCCGCGATCATCTCACAGGAAGGAAGAATGGGGAGATGCTAATGTAAACAAGCATCTCCCCGTTCTGCCTAGTGACAGTGTCACTGATCTCTGCTCCCTGTGATCGGAGCAGAGATCAGTGACATGTCACACACAGCCACGCCCCCCACAGTTAGAAACACGCCCTAGGACACACTTAACCCCTACACTGCCACCTAGTGGTTAATCCCTTCACTGCCAGTGTCATTTACACAGGAATTGGTGCATTTGTATAGCACTGATTGCTGTATAAATGACAATGGTCCCAAAAATGTGTCAAAAATGTCCGATGTGTCCGCCTTAATGTCACGATAAAAATCACTGATCGCCGCCATTATTAGTAAAAACAAAATCATTAATAAAAATGCCATAAACTATCCCCTATTTTGTAAATGCTATAACTTTTGCGCAAACCAATCAATAAACGCTTATTGCTAATTTTTTACCAAGAATATGTAGAAGAATACGTATCAGCCTAAACTGAGGAAAAAAAAATATTTTTATATATTTTTGGGGGATATTTATTATAGCAAAATGTAAAAAAATATTGTCGCTCTTTTTTTGTTTATAGCGCAAAAAATAAAAACTGCAGAGGTGATCAAATACCACCAAGCAAGAAAGCTCTATTTGTGGGGAAAAAAGGACGTCAATTTTGTTTGGGAGCCACATTGCACGACCGCGCAATTGTCAGATAAAGCGAGGCAGGGCCGAATCGCAAAAAGTGCTCTGGTCTGTACAGTATTTGGAGCTTTAAAAATATCTACATACGGGACGCCCTGCGTTCGACAGACTGGAAGTGCCAAAATAGGAAGTAACGTAATGACGCAAGTGGCTCCTTTCTCTAATGAACGCCAATGTAAACAAGCCCTCTGCCATTGTAAAGAGGAACTTTAATGTTGACCACCAATGTAAGGATACACTTCTTCACTGCCACCAATGTTAGGTGGCATGTCTTCACTGCCATCAATGTTAGGAGGCACATCTTCACTGCCACCAATGTTAGGGGGCACGTCTTCACTGCCACCAATGTAAGGGGGCACTTCAATGTAATGGAGAATTTTTTTGCCTAACATCCATGGGAAAGGGATACAACATTTTTAACTACCCAAATTTCTTTTATGGCTATTATAATTATTGTTTTCAATTAATTACTGAAGGTAATTTTGTATTGCCGTATAGAGTGGGTGAGGTGGTAGAAATTATATTCTCTGGGTTTTAAATGTGCAAAGTACGCCACATTCTTTTTTTCATTTATTTCTTATTATATATACAATTCTAATGTTCTGGGAGCTGTACATCTAAGCAAGGGTTCCACGAGACCTGAAAATGTATTCTCCACAGTAAAAAGCTTCAAAAAGGCAGTACTTGAAAAGGCAAGATATATATATTCTAGTTGTGGAGTACTGTACTGTAAGAGATTTTTACATAGAATCTTTAAAAACACATTGCCATCTACTATTACTAAGGACTGGAATATTTTTATAGACATGGAATTCCAGTAGAGTTTGTATCAGACAATGGACCTCAGTTTTCTTCCTTGGTGTTTGAAAGATTTATTAAAGCCTTTCATTTTCTTCTTACAACTTCCAGTCCAAACTATGTTCAAACTAACTCTTCAAATCAACATTTTCTCTTAGAGGTAAAGCAATGTGGAAGAGATTCATACAATATTATAACGGTGTACAGAAATATGTTTATTGATTGCACACAGCCACCAACTCTACTCCATTCTACCTATTAAAAGCAACCAGCTACATAGCAGGTCATTCCACCTGTCTTTATAAATACAAACAGAGGATTAAATAAAAAATGCCAACTAAACACTAGATCCAGATTTAAAGGTAAATAAGGGAATAAGGCATGACCCAGGGGACTGCTATTATTTTGAAAGAAAGGGAGGGAAATGTAACATGCTGTGGTGAAAACTAAGAGTCCATTCTCACAGGGGCAACACGACTTCCAGCGCGACTTTGGGAGGCAACTTGGACACAACTTGAGTATGAATCACAGCCCGACTTGAGGCAACTTACAAGGCAACTTGAAGTTGCCTCCAGGACAGGAGACTTTGCCAGTGGCCAATCACATAATATCACATCTGATCACATCTGATCACAATCACATAATA